>CM046881.1:195147873-196510373 GCA_025667525.1 Glebionis coronaria | reverse complement strand
TCCCTCGCGGGTTTATAAAACATTTCATAAAAACATTTAAAAGAGTGCGAGGCTATGAACTCACGTTGATGTGGGAAAGCGGGTTATCGGCAATTCGGATGTACGGTACGTGCTTCAATCACGGAAACCTAGACAAATAATAATCGTCTTAGACTTTTGTCCAATGACTTTATAAAAACAATATCTATGTATACATATGATGATTTTATACATATGACGATGATCAAGTGGGTTTATACATTCTCATTTACTCATTTTAGTGTTATGTATTGGTAACTTTTATACTAGTTTACTAGTTTTACCTATTTACATGTTTTAGGCCCAATAAGCCTATTACAAGCCCAATACTTTTCATTAGCCCAATTATACTTTTAATATCAGTATTATACTTTACATGTTGGGCCTAAATGGGTTAATCCCAATAAGTAAGTTTATAAGTGTTTTACCAACTAGTCGGGTTTATAGTCCAATAAGGCTACTTTGGCCCGTTAATGTCTATATGTTGTTAAGCTCGGGTTTTATCGGTTTTTACTTGTTATATAAGTTTATACATCAGTATGTGAGGTTATAAAAGTTTACATTAGACGGGTCCGACCGTCTAAGTTTTATTTGACAAAAACGCTAATCTTTCGGTTTTAGCCGAAAAGACGTAAAACTTAGGTATATAGTTTTATAACTTAGAAAAACATTTATACTTGTAATTTATATAACATGTCTCATTTTAATATCAATATATATATATATATATATATATATATATATATATATATATATATATATATATATATATATATATATATATATATATATATATATATATATATATATATATATATATATATATATATATATATGTATGTATATATATATATATATGTATGTATATATATACATACATATATATATATATATATATATATATATATATATATATATATATATATATATATATATATATATATATATATATATATATATATATATATATATATATATATATATATATATATATATATATATATATATATATATATATATATATATATATATATATATATATATATATATATATATATATATATATATATATATATATATATATATATATATATATATATATATATATATATATATATATATATATATATACATATATATATATATATATATACATATATATATATATATATACACATACATATATATATATATATATATATATATATATATATATATATATATATATATATATATATATATATATATATATATATATATATTATATATATATATATATATATATATATATATATATATATATATATGTATATATATATATATATATATATATATATATATATATATATATATATATATATATATATATATATATATATATATATATATATATATATATATATATATATATATATATATATATATATATATATATATATATACATATATATATATATATATATATATATATATATATATATATATCTTTATTTATGATTATCATCTACTAGTGTGTTTTATATATGTATATTTTATATAAATTTTTGAGTGCTTATATTATATACTATTTATTTACAAAATCAGTCCTAAATTTTAAGTCCACTAAAATGTCCATATCTAGAGTTCTATAATGAGATAGGACCTCAAATTTTAATGACAGAAACTAAATGATATGTGCTTCATTTTATTCCTTATAGCTACAGATGAATTAACCTCTAAATATTTTAATAAATTCGTCCAAAACAGTGTAGGCAGATTTGCACTCTAATCTTGTTTTGATCATAGCTCACTCATTTTGATGATTCCATTGCATGGCCAACTCTCACATGTGTATAACACCTAATAATTACTGTAAATTGATCTCAATATGCCATTTTATCAGTTTATCATTTGGTTACTTACTGTTTTTATACAGCCATCATTTTAAGCAATATTTTAACCTTGTTACCTATGGTTTTCCATCTTTTTAACCATATTTATCAACACTTGATCCCCACACAATATTTTTATCATCATATATTCGTCATATACATATACAATAGGAAAGAAAATACAAGATTACATAATCAAAATAATAAGAGGATAGGAAGGACAATCTCTATACCACCAAGATTGAGTAGTTTATGATCAAGGCTTGGATTTTGATGAAAAACTTGTGATAGATCAACACCAACTTTGAAGACCACCAATATTTGTAAACTTCTTTTAGAAATCAGCCTTGGACATCACCAAATCACCTCTTTGGATGTTAGAATCACCTCCAATCTTCAAGGTTTCAAAGGATCATCATCATGTGTATGAGTAACACATGATTTTATGGCTAAAATAGATCAAATGAGGGTTGTTGTTGATGATTGTAGGATAAAATAGAGAGAGAGAGGAAGGGAGGATGAGTGGTTTGCATGAGTTTCTAAGTGCAAATGGTATGAATGAAGTGGTTTGGTTGGTTTTGTGTCAAGTTAGCTTCCATGTTAAGCTTATGCTAACATGTGTTAGCTTTCTAGCTAAAACTTTGACACATCACAATGTGCGGTGTCAAGTTTTGGCCGTCCTTTTTGAGTGGGGTGGGACAAAAATTGTTTTGTCTCATCCCACTAATTTACGGGTATTCTTCGATTCTAGTTTCCTCGATTTGCATGCCCTCGGGTCGTTTTACGAAAAACGTTTTTATAAATTATGAATCAACGGCACAAAACGAATCTAATAAAAAATGTCTCATCAAAAACGAAGTTCAAAAACGTAAATACATAATCCTAAGGTTTCCGGTTTAGTCGTAAAGGACGTTAAATTATTCACGTAAGTCCTAATTTCTTCTCGTAAAATTGTGAGTTTATGAACCAACACAAATTTAAAATCCCAAAATATTATTCGCGGATAAATTTATTTCCTAAAGTGTCGGACTGTCACCAAAATAGTGTATGTAAACGTAAGCACGTAACGTAGGATCCTCCGGTTTAGACGTAGTCGATGCTACTTCAAGATGTAAACCCAAATTTCTTCCCAAAAATAAGTGAGTTCATAATTTAACATTAAAATAATATCTTTAAATAATACTTGAGAATAAAATAGCAACCATAAATTGACGGATTGTCACATAATGATTTCATTCTGCAAAGCGGTAGTACGTGAGGGTGGGAAAAAGTAGTTGATGAATTTAGTCTCTAAATCCGTCCACGTAAGAATACTTTGTGGCAGTTCCTTATCAAGCCAATACCGGGCTTGTCCCTCTAAGGAGAAAGGAAAAAGTTACAAGCAAATCACTGATACACGTGATTTGCTATGGTTCAGATTTAATTCTCGGAATATTATCGAATTGATCACAGCTCAAGGTGAAATAGTTGTTCTTGGTGACAAATAGGGGGTTTGGTTTTCTATTCTACTTTAAATTACAAGCAAGTATGAAAATGTTGTTGAGCAAAATTAAAGCGTTTAAATATTAAACTAGAAGCTATTTAGAAAAAAACTTTACGTAAAAACTTTAATACTTAAAACTTAAAAACATGTTCTATCGGAATATTACAAATGAAGGTCCATCGAAATGTCAAAATTAAGTCTGTCGGAATGTGGCTCTGTCGCAAAGTTCAGATCAGAATGCAAGTAAATACTTCTGTCGCAATGTGCATCTATCGTAATGTACTAGATCGCAAAGTCAGGTCGGAAAGTTGCTGTCGAAAAATGGGCAGAGTTTCGTCTTAACCAAGACCTTAGTCCCGTCGGAATATGCGATCGCAATAAGCGATCGCAATCCAGATCGGAATAAGGGAAAATGACAACCGATCGCAAAGTAAAACCCTTAAGGGTTATTGCGATCAAAACAGGAAATCCGTCGGAATGTGTATAAACCCTGATATTGCGATGGGATGCAAAATCAATCCGAAAATGGTGGCAACCTTAGAACTCAATAAGCACAATCAATAAGATATTTTACCCGCAACTTAAACACTTCAAAAAGCTTAAATCTGACAACTTTCGAGAACATAAAATCATAAAATTTATAAACGAAACTTTCGAGTGACTAGAACCTTGATGAAATCCGAAAACCAATAAGCTAAAACAAGAAATAAGCCAATAAGCATAGAGAGCTTATAGCTTATACGTGTAAGAGCTTATGTATAAACTAAAAATTTTAATCCTTCAATCACGAAATCATCAAATCACATGAATGAAGTGTGCAATTCGGATCAAAGATAAAACAAACCAAGAAATATAGAATGAGATTAAAGAACACAAAGCTTAAACTTAAACTTGAATTTAATTAATGGAATCCAAATGCAAAGATTAAAGAAAGCTTAAATTTAAAAGATGAAAACAAAGAAAAACTTAGTGAGAGAAAGTTGGGAACTTTCTCTCTCTAAAACTAGAGAAATAAAAAAAACATGAAAAACTAACTCCCTAAGTTGTGAAGTGTAGGCCTATTTATAGGCGTTTGCTTTGTGGGCTTGTGAATGGGCTTTGTTCATGGGCTTCTCTTCTTCTTTCTTTTTTAGTCTTTACGTTTCTTTAATTAAACGTTTCCGACTTTGGATTTTGAGAAGTGTCGGCGAATGATTCTAACTCGTCCTATAATCATTTGTTTAATAGACTCGAGTTCTTCGACATATATGAATCTTCCATCTTTGGTCCTATTCTTCGATAAATCTTCAAATAGGCACAATGACTTCAAATCTTTTGCATCTCTTGGACAATAGACTTCGTCTTGAGTCTTTTTCTTTGATAAAACCCGTGCAATCCCATGTTTTCTTCAATATTCATCCGGTTGACTCTGAAAACACAATAAACACAAAAACCACGCATAATTCCAAACAAATGATATTAGATACGTGTTTTGGTCTTGTTTTAGCTAGAAATAAGTGGTAAAAGGAAGGGTGTTTTCACACCTATCAAATCCCCTACACTTAACCATTGCCATGCCCTCATGCAATGCTCAGTGATAAAGCAAATTTAAACTTTTCTCATAATCAATCAACCTTGGCCTTATTAAAATATTACTAAACAAAAATTAAAGTACTAAGAGAAATTAAAAACTTTAAAGTAAATAAAAGGATAGAAAACCATTTTCACTTGAAAATAGCTATATGGAAATAACTTGCAAAGAGATCAAGGACTTACATTAGGGCTTAGGTGCTGCGAAGATTTATCATCCTCAAGTTTCACGTTCCCCAAACTAAGCTTAAAAACGAGATCATTGTTATTATAAGTTAGTAAATCAAACACATACACACATGGCTTAATTATATGCTTAAACTCCCTTATTCCTAGGTGTATCTCTTATATTTTATTTTTGTCTTAGAATGATCATGAAGATGCATTTTTGGACTTATTTCAATAGTGTATTTAGGCTGAAAGCAAAGTAGGACGATTTGATCAATAGTTAGCTAAAGGACAAAATCTCTTAAAACTGCTTCTCGGGATATCAAAAAGTTCATATCTTGGCATAACTCGGTTCACGATTTGAGACCTTTCTCTGGCCGATATTTGGCATGTACTTCATACTTCATATCTTGAGAGACGTTCTTGAGATAATGGTCTTCTCATCGTTAATAGAGTTTCTTCACTTGGAGACTTTTGAGGGGTACTCCAACTTTATTGACCACGAACTCATGATTATTTATTCAATCTCTAATTGGGATTTTGAGATACAACGATTTGCCTCCTTTTCGGACTTGGATCTATTTATCCTCATACCTTGTTAGGGTCTTTTCGGATAGACTTCTCCATGATCTTTATGGGAGTTGATTGCTTTTCGTCGTGAGTCTTAATCCTTCATATTGATTTTGGGAATAATGCTTTTCACATCACCTTGGATCTTTAGCAATAAGATTGAATCCTCATGCCTTGTTAGGGCCTTTTCGGACTCGCCAATCTTCGCGCCCCGCTTCAAAAGTTATGCCTTGGCTATGAACTCTTATCATTACCGAGCAACTTTTAAACGATCTTGGGCTAGAAGCTAAGTAACTTTTCAAATCGTACGACCTTACTTATTGCAGATAAATTATTAGCAAGTGATGGGAGAATAGGCAGATAATCACACCAAGTGTGTTTGTGCAAGAATACCGACTTATAATTGACTCTATCATTTCTCGTTCTCCACAATTTAAAATCTCAAGTAATGAGACTCGTGGATGCTTAGCCTAATAAACAAACTAAGGTCTACATGGATAAGGATACTAGCTAGAATAAACTTGGACAAGTCTATTCGGGTTGAGTCAAAATAATCGCAACGGGCCTAATATGTCAAAGACTTCTAAACTAGCTACATCACTTTATTAATATTTTTTACTTTATTGCGGGATATATACATATGAAAGCAACGATAAAAATTTAAAAAATTACGACTACATGGCCAAAGTTAATTAAAAATTTGAAAAGTGCTAAAAAAGATGATTTTCCGGTTAAATGAAGGCATTTCCATGGAAAAGTCCACTTAAAACTTCGATAGAAGTCCCCCTTACACTTAAGATAAACATAGTCATCAATGTTTAAGCATGTGGGAAAAATCTCCCCTACACTTATGACATTGTGCACGTTGGTTAAATCAAGTTAAGGAAGAGACGACTAACGTGATCAATTTCAAATGTGAGTATGAAGAAAATTGAATCACGATAGTTGAGAGATAGAACCGGATTTCGGGTAACACGGGATCATGGTTCATCAAAGGTTCCAAAAGTGCATTCATCCCTGTAATCACATCACCATACAAACACAAACACCTATAGAGGTCCCCCTACACTTAGGAGGTTAAAACAGAAAAGGATAGATACTCGGGCTGCCTCCCGAGGAGCGCTTGTTTTTGATAACCGAGTCACGAGCCTGACTCGACCCAAAATTAGTTCATGGGAAACGTGGTGAGGGATGAAATCATCTCATGAGAGATGTCCTCACCAAAGTACAACTTTACTCGTTGGCCATTCACCTTAAAATTAGGTCCATTAGGTTGAGCGAGCTCGAGAGTGCCATATGCAAAATTTGGGCAATGGTGAATGGGCCGGACCAACGAGATTTCAGCTTGCCCGAAAAGATTTTCAACCGAGAGTTAAAGAGTAACACTTTGTCTCCAACTTGGAACTCTCGGTTCTTAATCTTAGAGTCGTGAATGAGCTTAGTCCTTTCCTTATAGATCAAAGAATTTTCATAAGCCTCATTACGGAGTTCATTGAGTTCATTGAGTTGGATTTTGCGTAGGTTACCGGCTTTGTTGATATCAAAATTATCCCGCTTCAAGGCCCAGTAAGCCTTGTGCTACAACTCAATGAGGAGGTGGCATGCTTACCCGTACACGAGACGATATGGTGTACAACCAATTGGAGTCTTGTATGCGGTACGGAAAGCCCACAAAGCATCATCAAGTTTATCAGCCCATGAGGCACGATGCTCTCCCACTGTTCTTTCAAGAATTCGCTTTAATCCTTGGTTAGAGATTTCAGCCTGGCCATTAGTTTGTGGGTGGTATGCGGTGGAAAGACGATGATTTACACCATACTTAGCCATGACTCTAGCAAATTGGTCATTGCAAAAATGAGTCCCGCGATCACTAATAATGGCACGAGGCATACCGAATCTAGCGAATAGCGACTTCAAAAAGTTACAAACCACCCTTGCGTCATTAGTAGGTAAAGCTTTGGCTTCAACCCATTTAGACACGCAGTCGACGGCTACAAGGATGTATTTGTTTCCTTTAGATGAAGGGTATGGCCCCATAAAGTCGATACCCCAAACATCAAAGATTTCACATTCTTGAATGAAATTCTGAGGCATCTCGTCTTTATGTGTGATCTTGCCTTGTTTTTGGCAAGCATCACAACGTTTAACCATCTCGTGAGCGTCACGGTAAATGGTGGGCCAATAAAATCCCGAGTCAAACACTTTTTTGGCGATGTAGTTGGGACCAAAGTGACCACCGGTGGGTCCTTTGTGGCAAGTGTCAAGGATTTCTAAAGCTGCCGGTCCATCAACACATCAGCGAATAATCAAATCAGTACATTGTTTGAATAGATACGGGTCATCCCAAAAGTAAGTCTTAATGTCTTTGAAGAACTTCTTCTTTTGGTGGGATGTTAACCCACCAACGAGAATTCCACTCGCCAAGTAGTTTGCAATGTCCGCAAACCACGGGGTTTCATCAGAATTCGAGTTGATAGACATTAAGGTCTCCAGTGGAAAAGAATCATTGATTTCTTTGTTCGGATGATCCCCTTGGTAAGGATCCTCAAGTCTACTGAGATGATCCGCGGCTAGATTTTTAGCTCCTTTCTTATCGCGAATTTCGATTTTAAATTCTTGGAGTAGCAAAACCCAGCGAAGAAGTCTTGGTTTGGAATCTTGCTTGGTCAACAAGTACTTCAACGCGGAATGATCGGTATACACGATGGTGGTAGAAAGGACAAGATAGGGGCGGAACTTTTCAAAGGCATAGACAACAGCTAAAAGCTCTTTTTCGGTTGTCGTGTAATGCAATTGAGCCCCTGTCATTGTCTTGCTAGCGTAATGGATCGGTTGGAAGTGTTTATTCACTCTTTGGCCCAAAACCACTCCAATATCAAAGTCGCTAGCATCGCACATCAACTCAAAGGGAAGCTCCCAATTAGGGGTGACCAAGACGGGTGCCTTCGTTAGCTTATCCTTAAGCGAGTTGAAGGCTTCAAGACACTCGTTGGAAAAGATAAAACGAGTATCTTTTTCCAAGAGGTGGGTCATCGGGCGAGCGATTTTAGAAAAATCTTTGATGAAGCGACGGTAGAAGCCCGCATGACCGAGGAAACTTCTCACACCCTTCACGGTTGAAGGTGGAGGAAACTTAGAAATAACATCGACTTTAGCACGGTCTACTTCAAGACCGGCATTGGAGATCTTGTGTCCTAGCACGATGCCCTCTTTTACCATGAAATGGCATTTTTCCCAATTAAGAACAAGGCGAGTGTCTTCACACCGCTTAAGCATACGTTCTAAATTGGCAAGGCAAGCAGAGAAAGAATCGCCATAAACCGAGAAATTATCCATGAATACTTCCATAGTGTATTCCACCATGTCATGGAAGATAGCCATCATACACCTTTGGAATGTCCTAGGAGCATTGCATAAACCGAAAGGCATACGTTTGTAAGCAAATGTTCCATAGGGACAAGTGAATGTGGTCTTTTCTTGGTCTTTGGGATTGATGGGAATTTGAAAATACCCGGAGAAACCGTCTAAGAAGCAGTAATAGTCATTACCAGCTAGACGCTCGAGCATTTGATCCATGAAAGGAAGAGGAAAGTGATCTTTTCTCGTGGCATCATTGATCTTGCGATAGTCAATACAAACTCTCCACCCAGTAATGAGACGAGTGGGAGTCAACTCGTTGTGTTCATTGGAAACAACGGTTATTACGCCCTTCTTGGGCACACAATCGACGGGACTTACCCAAGGCGAATCCGAGATAGGGTAAATCAAGCCGGCATCAAGAATTTTGATAACCTCTTGTTTGATGACGTCGTGAATGCGAGGATTAACCCTTCTTTGGCTCTGGATTGGGGGTTTAAAGTCATCTTCCATGAGAATCTTGTGAGTACAAAAGTTCGGATCAATTCCGCGGATATCGGAAATTTTCCAAGCAATTGCCTTCTTATGATTTTAAGCACGGCGATGAGGCGAGATTTTTCTTCTTCTTTCAAGTCCTTAGCAATGATGACGGGCGACTTCTTCTTTTCTTCAAGGAACACGTACTCGAGATGGGGCGGCAACTCCTTAAGTTCTAAATCCGGAGGATTTTTGATGGGAGGCGTATTCAAAGTCGGTGCATCGATAGCAATATCCTTGGGAGATGGTGGAGAAAGATTGTCTTCTTTAAGAAGGTTCTCAATGAGGCGAAGATCTTCATCCCAATCGGTGGGAGAATCGTCATGTTCTTAGTTCACATCTCCCATGGTGTCTTCCAAATCTTTCCAAAGGAAAACACTTTCTCCAAATAGAGATAGTGATGAGTCAATAGAGGAAACGGTTTCAACATTGGGAAGAGAGGTAGGAATACTTTTACAAGCATCTTTGAAGTGTTCTTCACAAGCCTCATCAAGAACGTCAATACAATTAACACTCTCGTATGAATAAGGCTGTTTAGAAAGCTTTCCCATGTTGAAAACGATTTTATCGTCACCCACTCTCATGATAAGCTCACCCGCTTCAACATCGATGAGAGTGCGACCGGTCCTCAAGAATGGACGACCAACGATCAATGGCACACGAGGGTCCATGTCATAGTCAACGACAATGAAATCGGCAGGAAAAGTGAATTTGTCGACTCCTATAAAGACGTCTTCGGCTATCCCCACTGGATAAGCAACCGTACGGTTAGCTAATTCCAAAGTCATTTTGGTGGGGACTAGCTCAGGGAGAGATAATTGCTTCCAAACGCTTAAAGGTATTAAATTAATACTGGCACCTAGATCGGCTAGGGCCATGCAATTCTCTACTCCCGGGAAGTTGCAAGGAATTAAGAAGCGACCCGGATCACCAAGCTTGGTTGGCAATTTCCTTAAGAGCACTGTAGAGCAATTCTCATTAAGTTGGGTATTAGCAATATCAAGAAGCTTCTCCTTGTCGCTCAGAAGATCTTTGAACATTTTTGCGTATTTATGCATATGAGCGAGAGCCTCAGCGAAGGAGATGTTAAAATTCAATTGTTTAAACATTTTAAGAAAGTTCGAAACCTAAATATCGTCCTTGCTTTTGAGCTTCTCTTTTTTCAACCTTGATGGATAAGGTATATCAGAAGAAGAGGAAGGCTTTGGGAGAATAGGATCACTCACATCCTTGGGTGGAGGAGGGGTAGAAGTAAGAGGTGGAGAAATTGGGGAAGTAGAAGGATGAGGAATAGGAGCAGGTGACTCGTTTTCCTTAGTCACAATCACCGATGGATGTATAGGAAGCTCGGGGTTCCTTGGTACCTTTGCCACTGCGAGTGGTGATTGCTTTCATCTCCCCTCTTGGATTCGCAACGGTGTTACTCGGAAGAGTACCCGAAGAAGAGGGTTGATTACCTTGGAAGAAACTAGCCATCATGTTCCTTAAGTCATTCGTTTGACTTGCCAAAGTGTTTCTCATATCAGCTCGCAGATCGTTCCCTTGTTTCACCATGTCTGCTTACAAGTTGAGCACTTCCCGCTGGAGATTGTACACGATCACATCATTAGTCCTCATGTAGGTTCCAATATCTTGGTGTAATGCGGTGGGTTGGTTGGGAGGAGCATTGTAGGCGGGTGGTTGATAAGCAGGTTGTTGGTAAACTTGGTTGTTTCTTTGAGGTGGGTATGGTTGTTTGTGAGGTGGTTGGTATGGTGCACGAGCTTGTTGTTGTTGTTGAGGAGGGCGATTGAGGTTTTGTTGTTGGTTTGGGTTGTTAGGAGGAAAACCGGGCGGTGAGAGAAAGTTGTTAGAGCGGTAGCTAAGCAAGTTGCGGTCACCTTGAGGACGAGCTTGATAAGCGGCCGGAGGATAGGTACCGTATGCTGCATTCACATTCTCAGAAGGGTAGTCTTGTGTGGTGGTACAAGTGGTGTAAGAGTGAGGACCCCCGCATATTTCACATGGTTGGCTTACAGCACTGACCTGAGCGTTTTGAGCGTTGATGCTGTTGGTGTTGCTGGCGGTTTGGGCGGCAAGCGATTCAAGAAGCGTAGTAATTTTCTCAAGTCGCTTGTCGTTGTCACTAGTACTAGCACTAGTGGCATTGGTTCGAACACTCTTGGTTTGTACACGAGACTTATTCTCAATGATATCCCAAGCGGCATTAGAAGTCTTCACCAAAATATTACCCCCCGAGGCACTGTTTAGTGAATCTTGGTCATTCATGCTTAAACCATTATAAAAGGTATTAATTTGGTGCACTTTGGTAAAACCATGTTGTGGGCACTTTCTTAAAAGATCTTTAAAACGGTCCCAAGATTCACTAAAAGACTCATCGTACTTTTGTTCAAAATTAATGATTTCATTCCGCAAAGCGGTAGTACGAGAGGGTGCGAAAAAGTAGTTGATAAATTTGGTCTCCAAATCCGTCCATGTAAGAATACTTTGTGGCGTTTCCTTTGCAAGCCAATGCCGGGCTTGTCCCTCTAAGGAGAAAGGAAAAAGTTGTAAACGGATTACCTCTTGTGGAACACCATTGAATTTGACCGTATTCGTGAGTTGCAAGAATCTCTTGATGTGGTCATGAGGATCATCAATGGTACGCCCCAAGAATGGTTGAGCAGAGACCATCTGGATAAAGGCAGATTTGAGCTCAAAGTTGTTGGCTGCAATCGCGCGTATGACAATTGGATCATTGTTGCCCTCCACATGTGCTTGTAACAGTTCAATCATAGGGCGATTGTCCGGTAGAGGCTCATTGTTGTTGTTATTATTGTTGTTGAGAGGTGGATTGTTATTGTTGTTATTGTTTTGAGGTGGGTTATTGTTGTTGTTTTATAAACCGGCCATGTCTAAGTCTTCGAGAGGCTCGGGATCTTGATAAGACGTCGATCGTGTACGCATGCACCTACAAAAGAACTAACAAAGCAAAAACAAAGCAGAAATATTTTTGGTTTTATGTTTTTTAATTTTTAGGATTTTTGAAAATTTTATATTTTTTAGGGTTTTTTGAAATTTTTATGAAAAAGAAACGTTCACGATGAACGGATCCCAAAATCCAAGTTCTCACAAAAAACTGTTGATCTTAACGAGAAGAGCCGGCAGCGGCGCCATTTGATACACGTGATTTGCTATGGTTCAGATTTAATTCTCGGAATCTTCTCGAATTGATCACAGCTCAAGGTGAAATAGTTGTTCTTGGTGACAAATAGGGGGTTTGGCTTTCTATTCTACTTTAAATTACAAGCAAGTATGAAAATGTTGTTGAGCAAAATTAAAGCGTTTAAATATTAAATTAGAAGCTATTTAGAAAAAAACTTTACGTAAAAACATTAATACTTAAAACTTAAAAACATGTTCTATCGGGATATTACAAATGAAGGTCCATCGGAATGTCAAAATTAAATCTGTCGGAATGCGGCTCTGTCGCAAAGTTCAGATCGGAATACAAGTAAATACTTTTGTCGCAATGTGCATCTATCGGAATGTACTAGATCGCAAAGTCAGATCGGAAAGTTGCTGTCGAAAAATGGGCAGAGTTTCGTCTTAACCAAGACCTTAGTCCCGTCGGAATATGCGATCGCAATCCAGATCGGAATAAGGTAAAATGACAACCGATCGCAAAGTAAAACCCTTAAGGGTTATTGCGATCAAAACAGGAAATCCGTTGGAATGCGTATAAACCCTAATATTGCGATGGGATGCAAAATCAATCCGAAAATGGTGGCAACCTTAGAACTCAATAAGCACAATCAATAAGCTATTTTACCCGCAACTTAAACACTTCAAAAAGCTTAAATTTGACAACTTTCAAGAACATAAAATCATAAACTTTATAAACGAAACTTTCGAGTGACTAGAACCTTGATGAAATCCGAAAACCAATAAGCTAAAACAAGAAATAAGCCAATAAGCATAGAGAGCTTATAGATTATACGTGTAAGAGCTTATGTATAAACTAAAAAGTTTAATCCTTCAATCACGAAATCATCAAGTCACATGAATGAAGTGTGCAACTCGGATCAAAGATAAAACAAACCAAGAAATACAGAATGAGATTAAAGAACACAAAGCTTAAACTTAAAATTGAATTTGATTAATGGAATCCAAATGCAAAGATTAAAGAAAGCTTAAATTTAAAAGATGAAAACAAAGAAAAACTTAGTGAGAGAAAGTTGGGAACTTTCTCTCTCTAAAACTAGAGAAATGAACAAAAAATGAGAAACTAACTCCCTAAGTTGTGAAGTGTAGGCCTATTTATAGGCGTTTGCTTTGTGGGTTTGTGAATGGGCTTTGTTCATGGGCTTCTCTTCTTCTTTCTTTTTTAGTCTTTACGTTTCTTTAATTAAACGTTTCCGACTTTGGATTTTGAGAAGTGTCGGTGAATGATTCCAACTCGTCCTATAATCATTTGTTTAATAGACTCGAGTTCTTCGACATATATGAATCTTCCATCTTTGGTCCTATTCTTTGATAAATCTTCAAATAGGCACAATGACTTCAAATCTTTTGCATCTCTTGGACAATAGACTTCGTCTTGAGTCTTTTTCTTTGATAAAACCCGTGCAATCCCATGTTTTCTTCAATATTCATCCGGTTGACTCTGAAAACACAATAAACACAAAAACCACGCATAATTCCAAACAAATGATATTAAATACGTGTTTTGGTCTCGTTTTAGCCAGAAATAAGTGGTAAAAGGATGGGTGTTTTCACACCTATCAATCACCTCTTGTGAAACCCCATTATAATTGACCGTATTAATGAGTTGAAGGAACCATTTTATATGGTCGTGAGGATCATCAATTGTACGCCCCAAGAATGGTTGAGCAGAGACCATTTGAATGAAACCGGATTTGAGTTCAAAGTTGTTGGCTCCAATCTTGGGTATAACAATAGCATCGGTGTTGCCTCTACTTGCGATTACAAAATCTCGATCATTGGTTGATTGTCCATGGTGACAATAGGTGGAGTAATGACTTCGACTTGAGCTACTTCCTTCTTACGAGCACGAGTACGCATACACACCTACAAAAGGAAAAGAAAAATAGACAAGAAATATTTTTGGTTTTATTTATGTTTTTCTATTTTTTTGGATTTTTTTGAAAGTTTTATATTTTTTTAGGATTTTTGAAATTTAAGCAAGAACAATAACTTCCAAAAATGAACGGATCCCAAAATCCAACGCGTCTCTCACTAAAAATCGTTAATCTTAACGAAAAGAGCCGGCAGCGGCGCCATTTAATAAATAGATTTTACTTAGTTATAAAAGTTTGTTAATCCAGTCTTTTCGAATTGATTACTAGTCAAAAGTGCGACTCATTCGTTCTTGGTAGAAAATAAAAAGGTTTGATTATCTATTTTAAGCTAAAAGTGAAAATGTCGTTGAGTAAATAAGTAAAAATGAAAGCTTGAAAATATTTAGACTAAAAATAAAGACTTTAAAAATAAAACAATAAATGGTGAAGACTTATAAAAATGTAAACTTTAAAAATTAAATTAAAACAAGACAAGTTAGAAAAATGCTAAGTAAAAAGGCGGGAAAAATCAAAGTTTGCAAATAAACAGTAAACTAAAAATGAAACAAATCTGGAATAAGGATTAATGCCTTATCCGGAATGCTAGACTTGAATGAAATCTGGAATACTAAATCTTCTACAATCTATCCGGAATCCGTATTGAGTGACTATCCGGAATCCTTAAAACACACTATCCGGAATATGTTGATTCGATCCCTTATCCGGGAAATGGTCTCCTTTTCTTTATCCAGAATGTGAAGTCTTGAAGCTATCCGGAATGTATGACTGAGAAGCTTATCCGGAACTTTATCCGGAATTGGTGAAAGGGAGGTTATCCGGAATCCTCATTTGTGTTACTATCCGGAATAAGGATTAGTTATGTTGGAAACTCACTTTATGTGACGACATTTAAGAATTCCCGTTAGTTATCATAGTCACGCACATTTAGTCTAGACTAGGCTCTTTGAAAAGTGCGTGACTATATATACCCCTCCTTAGCTTCCAAGGAGGGGTGTTGATTGTTATTTTGTTCATTTTGAGGAACACATACTTTTACTCTCAACCTCTCTTTCTCTCTCTCTAAGCCATCAATGGCTTCCACCACCACTTACCACCACATTAGACCACCGGATAGCTTTTAGCTTTTCTACATTTGGCATCAGAGCCACGGTTCCATCCTTGGATCGTGTTTACATTTTCGATTTGGTGGTCTAATCTTTTCTTGTGTCTCGGTTTATATTAATTTTTGTCCATTATCACAAAATTTTTTTGTCACGTATCATATTTTTTGTCCAATCATCCAAGTTGTCACATGTTTTGGATATTATCATCTTGATGAGTCACGGTTTCATTATTTTTTTTCACTGTCACATGTTTCCTGGTCCATATCTTTATTGCTGGATAAGTTCTAGTAGTCAAATATGTTCGTGTGCCTCACTTCCCAGGTCCAGTTACTGGTCAAAGGTCTCGTAGACTTTTTATATCTCTTTTCTGGGTTATATTTTTTGAAGATGAAGGTGAAATATCCAGATTTGCCAGAAAATCTGCCCAGAAATCAGTCCCGAATTTTCAGGAAAAAAAAGGACCACTTTTGGACTTATCTTCATGGTACTATCGCATATATTGCGATGGGGTGTTTTTTTCACACATTCCGATGGGCTTGACTTACCCATTGCGATGGACTCATTCCGATGAGTCACATTGCGATGGGTGGTCGGGTCTGTCGCAATGGCACAGCCAAGATGTCATGCTGCCAATTTTTTCTCAACTTTGCGATGGATTGTGACATATTGCGATGGGGTGTTTTGACTGAAATTATTGCGATGATTTTTTTTAAAAGGAAAACATTGCGATGGTTGAAAAGATATGATATTGCGATGCATTTTTTTTCAAAAAGGTTTATTGCAATTGAAAGGTTTGACAACATGACCCAAGACCATAACTTTGACCAAGACTGAGATGGATTGTGGACCAAAAATGTAACCAGGACTGAACCCATCCCACCGAGTCAACTCGGTCATTACCGAGTTGACTCAGTCAAACTCACTGAGTTGACTCGATACCCCATCCTTATACCGCCTCAAATCCAACTGATAATCTAACCTAACCCTTCGTCTCCTAATCCCCTTCTAGACTCGACACAAAACAGACAATTAATCTAGATCTCAGATTCGTTTAATAAGCAAAGATCTATTTAGCTCGTGTTTATTAAATCATTCATCATCACCGATCGTGTTTGGTATTATACCAATTTTTTATATATTCGAAATTAAATAAAGTTTTATAACAATCTTGTTATACTCTTTATTCTTTTCGATTTTTCTGACCAAAAACCAAACATGCAATCAAAAACCTCATGCAACACCTACCCGAGACCTCTTTCGTATGATCTTGAAGCCTTTGATTAATCTTGATTACTTGTTCATCTAGATTGAAAGATGCGATAAATGGATTAGATGTGATGGGTTTACACTCGGTTTAGATGAGATTGATGATGAGGGATTGATAGTTTTGGTGACTGTTGATGGGGGGACGGAGGTTTCAAGGTTTGAGTTATGGAGATGATGAAGATTTATGGGGGGCGGATTTAACCAGTTTTGAGGTTTTGGTGTAGATTGGGTGAGGGACGGAGGAAACGAGGTATGGAAGTAGTTAGGTGAGAGAAAAATCTGGGGGCGGAGTTTTAGAAAGTGATTAGGTTTTGAGTAAAATTAGGATTGGATGGGTTATTTAACTCATAAGTCTAGACCGGGTTTTAGACATATATTGGATCGGGTTACTTGTTTTGTAATGGATCGGGTCTCACACGGGTATGCATTTATGGGCCATGAAGAGTTATTGTTGGACTCAATTTTTTAAACATTGTTGATTTGGGCCGCATATAATTAACAATATACACACAAATTTTTTTACAAATTTTAAATAAACTTTGTGTGTATTAAAGTTAAATTTGGTCTTTATCGGGTCGAGACAAAGTGAAAAAGTGTCGAGACATTGTTAAGGAGTATGAATGCTCAAACAAACAAATTCCTTTTTTGAATTTGTAGTTTTTTTTGTTGCATTTGGGGTTCTTTAATTTTTTCTTGACACCGATTGGTTGACGAGAAATATGACGCGAAAAATGAAGTGACAATTGTGACGAGAATTTATTTGAGACGAGACCAAGAAAGAATGGGCGATTTTTTAGTGACTTCAGATTTTGTTTGATCGGGTATTAATTACGTGACGTTGAAGACAGATTTTTCGAAGGCGTGTATTTATTTTATCTTTGACTAGATAACTTGCTCGTGCTTAATCCTAGAATGAAGACTTGGTTATCTGGTTTCCGGGTTCGGGGTGGATGGTTGATGACTCGGATAACTATCACTTAAAGGGGTTACATTGTTGTACTCAGTGACACGCGCTTAGTCGACGTGGATAATTTCAAGAGGTGTTGTGCTTATAGACTTCTTCAGTGATGCATTGAGTACTTAGAGATTTCTCCACCGTTCTTCATTCAACAATAGTGCAAGCTTAAGTCACAAGATCGAAGGATTTTTATTCAGCTTCACGTTTGATGTATCCGGTTCATTCTTTCAGTGGTCACTTCAAATTGCTTTCATGTGGTATGGTAAAGGTGGCCATGGAGAGTTTATGAGAAGAGATTTTCGATCAACAGCTGATTCTCACAAAATATATAATTCAGCTTATTTATTATTCTCACGAGATTTCAGGTTCACGTGCGTACAATTTATTGATGGTTCCGACTTTCGAAACCATCAAGGGGGGAGAAGAAGACACATTGAACGCACACCGAGTACACGTGATGAACTTCATACCTTCTTTTGATTTGAAGATATTCCGGGATGACATTTGTCATAGCCGCAGAGAAAATCAGTGTTTTAACTCGTGTCGTTATCAATCAATCTCCAAACGGTACACTACTGATTCGAGGTTTAATTGTTTGATTGTTGCAATTAAACATCATCATTATCCTATATGCATTCCTGGGACTTAATTGACTCTGGTGTATCTCCGGAAGAAGACGTGAGCATTTCCGGGACTTGATTGACTCTGGTGTTACGATGTCAACTTCATGAATGGGATAAAGTGTCCACTTCAGTATTTGAGCTTCATAATTGGGATTGATTTACCTTCTTCAACTATGTGGGGGAAGAAGTGTCTTGATTCTTTCTGGTATGCATAACTTGAACTCTCAGGGGGAAGAAAAATTCAGAAGAATTATTCAAGCGTGAGAAGAGAAGTTGTTGATCTACTTGGGGGAAGCTATTTAAATGCTTCTACATCAAGTTTACGTGGCATGAATTAGGGGGAAGCTAATTCAGAAGCTTCTCCTTAACCAGAAGTGTATGGGTTACTTAGCTCGTGCCGTTACAATATTTCTACTACAAGTTACGTTAAAGATGAGTCGTTTTGAAGACGAAGGCCTCAGAAGACTTCATCAGCATTGGATGCTTCAAGAAAGCTCTTGTTCTTAATTATTTTGTACTTGTTAGGTAGAATATTGTAAGGAATTCTACACGTCGTCCCATGGGGGAAGATTGTTGGAAACTCACTTTATGTGACGACATTTAAGAATTCCCGTTAGTTATCATAGTCACGCACATTTAGTCTAGACTAGGATCTTTGTAAAGTGCGTGACTATATATACCCCTCCTTAGCTTCCAAGGAGGGGTGTTGATTGTTATTTTGTTCATTTTGAGGAACACATACTTTTACTCTCAACCTCTCTTTCTCTCTCTCTAAGCCATCAATGGCTTCCACCACCACTTACCACCACATTAGACCACCGGATAGCTTTTAGCTTTTCTACAAGTTACCTATCCGGAATCCTTGTCACCTCTCATATCCGGAATGTTGAGTTAAACCAGTTATCCGGAATGTTGAAATGGAGCAATATCCGGAATAATTCCTTGATGATGCTTATCCAGAATTTGAATGTGCAGACTATCCAGAATGTAGAAATGAGCAATATCCGGAATCTTTTACTTGGCTATATCCAGAATAAACAAAAACGTACCCTTATCCGGAATGAGGGAAATTGGGCTATGCGGAATCTTAACTTGTGAGCTTATACGGGAAAACAGGGTTTAAGAAACCCGGATAAGGACTAAATTAAGCAAATAAGCATATCTAAAATAAGCACTTACCAAAACTTAAACCAAAAAGATTTTTAAGAAAAACTAATAAGCCACAATTTAAAAACTATTAAAACACTAAATAATCTAAATATTGAAAATCAATTTTTTATAAAAATATTAAACTTATCAAAATCAACTTATTTTAAAAACTATTAATCATAAAAATTAATAAAATAAGCACTTTAATCTAAAAACTTTTAATATCACCAACTCAATAACCACAATCAAATAAGCTACACAATCATATCATCAACAAAATAAAAATAAACTACATGATTATCAAGATTAAAAAGATTAAGAAAGGTAGAATGAGAATTAAGAAATAAGCTAGATTTGATTATAGATTAAGATCAAAAGATTACAAGATTAATGTTTGATAAGCTTGAAAAACTAGAGGGAAGGAAATTAAAAACACACTTAAAACTTAAAAAATAAAATGACTAAAATTAAGACTAACTACCAACTAACACCCTCCTAATGACATATTAGGAGGGTATTTATAGGAGTTGGGAAGGTTAAGTGTTTATGCTTCATTCTTTCTTTTTTCTCGTCTCGACTCGATTTAATTTCTTTGTCTTTCTCGACGTTGTCTCGGGATTTGTCGACATAAATTAAACTCGTCTTACAATTTTCATCTATAATTAGACTTGAGTTCTTCGACTTCATTAAACTTCCGTCTTTAGACTTTTTCTTCGATAAATCTTCAGAATAGGTCTTGGACTTCCGTTCTTTATGCACTCTCGATCTTTTGACTTCGTCTTTTGTCTTTTTCTTCGATAAAAGCCCGTGATAGCCCGTGTTTTCTTCTTTTTCATATTTTTATCCTGAAACATAATAAAAACACAAACCACGCATAATTTCGACTTTTACGACATAAAATAAACGTTTTGGTCTTGTTATTATTGGAAATAAGTGGTAAAAGGATAAGTGTTTTCACACTTATTATTAGGGACACCTACATATGTGCTCGTACCATTTATTTTTCTTAATCGAATTTACTCATCTGTGGATATTGTCCTTAATTGAAGATTGATATCCCCTTTCTTGTCCAATTCTTTCATGGCAAGATTCTTTGGAAACTTTATTAACTACCGAGTGTTGATACCCGACTGGGTGTATCGACGTTCCTATTATTTCTTTTGATTAGATTCCATTTCAATGACATGGGTAACGATCCGAGGTGCTTTCGAATGCGTACTCAAATCATGAAAACATGGGATATATTCATATTCGTTAATGTTTTTGTCTTCATCTGATTTGAAATTCTCTCGCGTAGATTATGCGTTGACCTTACTCTTTTAATGTTAGCTATGTCTTCAGATATCCTTAAATTTGTGAAGGGTTATGAGTTATTATTAGTCTTTTTAGAAATTCACATCTTATCAACGGTAATAAAACTGGAAAGTTGGTAATGCCATTAGGATTGATTGGTTATGACATGATGTCATGTCTTAATTGATGGGAACCCGAGTAGAAATCCCCTAAAAGATAAGATGTTTATTATCAAAGGTGATCTAAATAATTCCCGATGGGTGACTGTATCCTACATTTAGGCTTGAAATTATACCATGAATGTTTGTGAAGAAGTCATAGATCTTGTAATCTAGAAAGAACTTAAAGTAAATTTATTAAAAGATGTTCCTGTTATTTGAAACTCTATAAGGTATTTGCTGATGAATTACCTAGACTTTCGCCAATAAGGCAAGTTGAATTTGGTATTGATTATATTCCTGGTGCTGCACCTGTGGCATGTGCACTGTACGTCAGCACCATCTGAATCAAAAGAGTTACCGTGCAACTGAGAGAGTTGTCGGAAAAAGCTTTTATTCTACCGATCTCGTCATCATGAAGAGCTATGATGTTATCATTCCTTATATTTATGGATTATTGTGATCTGAATAAATTGACGATCAAAATTTATATCCATTTCCCAAGATGGAAGATTTGTTCAATCATTTACAAGGTTCTAGCGTATTCAAAAATTTGATCCAGGCGGCATGGTTATCATCAACTTCGCGTCCGTGAAAAAGATTATTTATTCCAATCACTACATCCAGAACTCGTAATGAACATTATGAGTTTCATGTTATGTCGTTTGGATTGACCAACGCACATGTAGCATCCATAAATTTGGTGAATCACGTGTGTAGGTTGTAATTTGATAAATTCATGCTTGTGATCATTAAGGACCATCTGTTTGTTTCTAAGAATAAGAAGGAGTTAGTGATCATTTGTAGACTGTCCTGCGTTGGCCGAGCAGTGAAAACATGTACATTGAGTATTCATCATGTGATATAAGGCTTGATCCTTTACATTATTTGACCGTATAATTAATAGTAGTGGAATCTATATTGACTCTTCAAAGATTAGAGCCATTAAGGCTTTAGGTTATACCAAAAAGAAAGTACAAAAATGTTTTTACAAATACTTTATCAAAGGATTATTACGGAATTATTCCCTCATACCCAGATCATTTAACTAAACTCCCTTAGGAGTAAATGGTTGTGTATACTTCTAGACAACCTAAGAGGGATTGAGGAAACCATTTTAAACATGACTTGGAATTTGGAACAACCATTTTTTCTTTTCAACAAAGAAAATTTTGACAAAGTATAAACAAATATTTTTCGAACATTTACGGATCTTATTAATTATTTTCGATAAATCAACAGATCGTGTTAACTAAATTCAAATTTATTTTGAACATCTTTCTATAATTGGACGAACTGATAAATTTAAAAAAAAATTACGTTTACGTTTCATAAAAATTAAATATTTATTATTTAATTACTTGTAATAATTATCGACGCTCTAAACGTCGGATTAAGAAAAACTGATAAAAATAATAGTTGAGACGAAATTTAAAACTTAGAAAATAGGAAGTAATAATTTTGAATAAATACGGTCATAATATTTATTTCATCAAGGAAGGTGAATTTAGTTGCTGACATATTATGTAGAAAGAATAGAGAACCAATTAAGATGTGTTCCTTAGTATTGACCATACACAATAAATTGCCGAGCAATTTAAAAATAGACGAGGCTTGTAAGAAGGATAACATAGATAACGAAGGGTCTCGTGGCTAATGAGAACCACTAGAAATAGGAGCTGATGGCGTTAAGTGTTTATAAGGTTGTATATGGGTGCCTAAACATGAAGGATTTTGAGATTTAGTCATGTTGGAATCTCATAAGTTCAAGTATTCTATTCATGCCATTTCTGATTAAAAGTATCTTATCTGAAGAAGTTGTACTGATGACCAAATATGAAAGCAGACATCGCAACATATGTTAGTAAATATTTAACTTTTGCGAAGGCTGAGGCTGAATGCCAAAATGCATAAGGATTGCTTCTATAGCTTATTAATTCTTGTTTGGAAGTGAGATAGAACCACCATGGATTTTATCACAAATCTTCCAAGGTCATCATCTGAAGTTGATTCGATTTGGGTCATCGTCGACAGACTGACCAAATCTGCTAATATCATTTCCGTTAATGATAAATTCTCGATGGAGAAGTTGACTCTTTTGTATTTAAAGGAATTGTGTAAACATGGTGTGCCTGTATCGATCATCTCTATCAAGATCCTCGCTTCGCATCGAATTTCTAGAGATTTGCTCAGAAGTTACTGGGAACGAATCTTGATGAGAGTACTGTTTACCACCCCCAATCGAAGGGACAAAGTAACGTAACAATACAAACACTAGAAGACTTGTTTTATGTTTGAATAATTGACCTTTGGTAATGAACACGATAATCGCTTTCCTGTGGAGAGATTATCATTGATAATTATCGCTTTAGGATTGAGACCGAACCTTGTGAGAATTTATATAAAGAAAAGTCTAAGAGCATCTGTAGGCAGGAGTTGGGATAAAGATACCCGACCCGCGAGGCCTGAAATGATTGTGGAAATTAGGATCTGATTATTGACTGCCAGTAGTGGGCAGGAGGTTATGTGAATATGAAATCTAGATCTTGAAGTGCAGGATGGGTAGCGAAGTTATGCCGAAAATTTTCGCCATGGAAAAGTGAATTGATGATCTGAAAGATCATGGGAAATAAGTCCCCGTTGTATGGGACCATTGAGATGATGTAAAAATATGGACCGAGAGGCTTATAAGCTGGATCTACCCCAGAACTTCAAGAGCTGCATGAATTATGTTCCATATATCGAACTTGATAAAATGTCTATCAAGTGAATATCTGATTATTTCTTAATGAAGTTTAGATCGGCGAAAAGTTGCATTCATCGAAAACCCGTGGACATAATGGATAGAGAAAGTAAGTCAACTTAAGCGTGATCATATTCCCATAGTTATGTTTGATGAAACTCGCGTAATTGTAATGAATTACACTTGTGAGAAAAGACCGAATGTGGAGGAAATACCCACATGGCTTTAACTCTATAAGAAGCGAGTAGTAAGATGAATTGATCTTTGAGGACAAAGATCCTCTTTAGGGGTAACTGCTGTGACAATCCGTCAATTTGAGGTCGTTATTTTATTCTCAAGTATTATTTTAAAATCATTATTTTATTATTAATTTATGAACTCACTCACTTTGGGGAAGAAATAAGGGTTTACATCTTAAAGTAACATCGAATATGTCTAAACCGGAGAACTTTACGTTATGTGCTTACGTTTACATAAACCATTTTTGTGACAGTCCGACATTTCAGTAAATAAATTTATTCTTGAAATATTATTTTGGAATTTTAATTTGTGTTGGTTCATAAACTCACAAATTTACGAGAAGAAATTAGGACTTACGTCCATAATTTAACGTCTTTTACGATTAAACCGGAAACCCTAGGTTTATGTATTTACGCTTTTGAACTCCGTTTGTGATGAGACAATTTTTATTAGAATCGTTTTGTGCCGTAGTTTCCTAATTTATAAAAACGTTTTTCGTAAAACGACCTGAGGGCATGTAAATCGAGGAAACTAGAATCGAGGAGTACTTGTAAATTAGTGGGGATGAAACAAGTATGCACTTGTCCCACCCCCTCAGTATGGGCGGCAAGACTAGTAGCCACACCACCCTTTGGTGGCAAGCTAACACACATCTAAAGGACACTTGTCCTCCTATGTTACAAAAACCACTAAATCAAAACCAAAACCATTTACTCATACTTCTCACACATGCAAACTAGAAAACCTCTAAAATCTCTCTCTTGCTCCTCCTTTGGCCTTCCCTAATTCATCACCATAACACCACCACTATAAAAAATCTAGCCATAAACAACGGCTATAATCAACATATGTTGAAGCCTAGTTGAAAAGATGAAGATTGGAGGTGATTATAACCTATGAAAAGGAGTTTTCATGAGGTTCAATGGCTGATTTCAAGAGTGTGTTCATCTACTTAGAGGTTCCTAAAAGTGATCTTTCTAAGTTGAAGATTTAGTAACAAGAACCAAGCCTTGTTCATCCAAAATCTCAACCTTTTTATCACTTTGGTGGTATAGAGATTGTTTCTTCCTATCATCTTGTTATTTTGTAAAATTAATCATGTATTTTCTTTATAAATGTATATGTATATGATGATGAATGATGATCAAAATATTATGTGGGGATTTTGTGTTAATAGATTTAGTTAAAAAGGCTAAAATTAACAAGTAAAGATGTTAAAATTTTGGTTAGATTCATAGGCTGTATAAAATAGTAAGTATCAATATGATCACTTGGTAAAATAGCTTGGATTATTAAAAATACAGTTAGATATATATGATTTTTACATATTTGCTGAGTTGGCCACTCAATGGAATCATTAAAATGAGCAAGATATGATCAAAATACTATTGAGGTACAAATCTGTATAGTCTGTTTTGGATGAATTATTTAAAAATACCTAGAGGGTGATTGAGCAGTAGCTATATTAGGAGTTATTTGTAGCACATATCATGTAGTTTGTGTTGCTCAAATTTGAGCTTCTATCTCCTTGAAGAAACTCAAGATATGGCAAAAATGATAGAATGGACTTTAGTAATCAGATTTGTAAATAATCTATATAGTATAAAACCAACACTCAAGTAAATATTATTATAAAATAAATATATAAAACTCACTAGCTAATAATAATTATTATAAAACGAGTTATATACTAGAATAAATAAATATGGCATTTTATAAAAGTAAAACTTAACTATTTTCTAAAATTATAAAACTATATATAAGTTTTACGTCTTTTCGGCTAAAACTGAAAAGATTAACGTTTTCGCCAAATAAAACATAGACGGTCGGACCCGTCTAATGTGACATTTTTATAACTCATATACTGATATGTAAACACATTTTCCAAGCAAAAACCAATAAACCCGAGCTTTATAACTTATGGACCTTAACGGGCCAAAGTAGCCTTATTGGACCATTAGCCCAACTAGTTTGGCTTAACACTAATGGACTTACTCATGGGCTTAACCCACTTGGGAAAAATATATGAATATACGTCTGCTATTAAAATTATAAATGGGTTAATATAATGAATTGAACTTTTAATCGGCTTATTGGGCCTTAATATGTAATTGTGTTGAAACTAGTATAACTAGTCTAAATTGACTAACATATAACAACTATAATGTTGTATGAAGAGATAAAATCCCACTTGATCATCATCATACTTATGATATCATCATATATACATAACCATTATTTTTATAAAGTCATTGGACAAGAGTCTAAGACCGAGTATTATGTGTCTGGGTTTCCGTGATTAAAGCACGTACCGTACATCGGAATCGTCATAACCCGTCTTCCCACACCAATGTGAGTTCATAGCCTCGCACTCTTTTAAATGTTTTATGAAATGTTTTATAAACCCGCGAGGGAGATAACATGTTAGTTTTAATAAAATAGGACACCAGTTGTCCCGATTGTTTGCTTATTGATATGGACCCGAATGATTATATGACCCGATGAATGATTATATGACCCGATGAATGAAATGAAATGGATTATTATTAGTTAGGTTATGTCACTAAAAGTCCCATTATCATGAATTGTGAACTACCGGGATTTGGTAGACGCTTATGCATATATTAGTACTATTTGGGGAAGATCACCCTAGTTCGCGTCTTGACGATTGATCCCCGTCGTGCCACATTGATTGGTAAGCGAATTTATGTATGAGAAGATTTATATAAGCGTGATTATTGTGACGACACGCTGTTTTAGATGGGAAAAGGAAATTACGGGTTAGCTACCAGACATATGTTGTAGAAAAGTAACAATGTCAGGCGGGTAAAATAATTCAATAACGAAAATACTGATATACGCATTGAATTATAATATATTGCCTGACTAGCAATACGCGGTCTTATTATTGATATTATGTTCGTGTTTTTGGTTTTACATAACCATTTTCATATAACGGTTTTATTTAAACTCTATACAACGTTATAAAGCGTATTATATGATGTTTTTTCTGCGACAATGGTTCGTATAATGGTTTTGAAGGCAAAAGCCTATATTATGATTTACAACAAAGACTCGTATAAAATGTCTTTGGCCTATTTAATAGCCTACAACAAAGATTTGTACAAAAAATGATTTCGGTAATAATTATATACCGATGATATATTAATGGTTTTTATTAAACTCTATGAATTCACTCGGCGTTTTCGCTGACTTTCTAACATGTTTTATCTCAGGTACTTGAAGGTAATTCTCGGGAAGACGACAAGAATTTATGGCCCGCATTCAAATAAAATTTCCATTCAAATGTTTTGTAAATTTGTAAGATATATATTGACCTGAGGACCTATGTAATTTGATATTTATGAATGGAAAATGCTTTATTATTAAACGACGCGCTTTTTAAGCATTGTCTTTGATTTGAGTAATGTGCTATCCCGTAACACCAACGACTCTTTCGCTGCTTTGAAATGAGAATATTTGGGGGTGTTACAATCTAAAGTCACTAGACATAAGTTGTACTTTGACTTCCTATTGACCTTCATGACGGAAAGACCATGCTTTCTAACACCTTTTCCAATGACCTTTCCATCTATTACGATTTCACTATCATATTCCGAAAAGATGACCTTAAACTTATTGTCACAAATTTGACCTATACTTAGAAGGTTAAAACCTAAATTATCTACGTGCTCTACATTTTCAATGGTCATGGAGTCAAGAGAAACCGTACATTTGCCAATGATATTTCCACGTATCTTACTAGCGAAAGTAACGTTACCTCAATTGTATGCTTTATAAGAAGAGAACAAACTTCGATTACCCGTCATGTGTTTAAAACATCCAATATCCTTAATACACTCGTCGGGCTCCAAATGGATTCCCAAACATATCTCGGTAACAACACACAAGATCAAACATTTGGTCCCCAATATCTCATGGGTCCAAAGTTTTTAGTTCCAAATATCCCTTGCATTTGGTTGGGATGCATGAATGGAAGAGGAGTTCCCCAGGAGAAAAGTATTGAGGTGGATAATTGTTACAATTCATATGGCCATTTTGTTGTGCATTATTTCTCCTAGGTTTCTTTGATATTGATCTATAATTATTGTTATTTCTTCTAGGTGTTAGAGTTTTACTTATAGGTCGTGACTTAGTTTGATCGTCCCCTATAGGTGTTGGTGTTTTGCTTCTAGGCCTAGACTCGTTTCATACTCTTGGAGGAGTAGAGGATGGTCTTGATAAACTTCTAGTTCCCATTAAAGGTTTACTTAAGGGCTTGTAGAATTTATCGAGAGCATTTTTATCAAGTATCGGTAATTTGACCTTGTTAACAACAAGATGATTTGGTCCATCACCTATATAGACTTTTCAGAAAGTTCAGGATTTTCACAAAAATCGACTTCTGTCTACGGTTCCTTAGCTATGTCCGCGGTTCCATAGTGATAAGGAACCGCGCCATATACTGGCGTACCGCGTACAGGGGTGCGTTTTTTTATGAAAACCTAACTTATTTTGGTTCACTACTAGATGCTTCATTAGTGTTATATCCCAACCCAAGTCCTTCCTTGGAATGAATTTTTTTGTTTAACATATCATCAAGAGCACAAGTACCTTTCATGAACTTTTGCAATTTAATAGAGGTACTCTTGAGATCTTCATTCCCTTGTCTAAGGTTCTTACAACTTAGACAACCTAAATCAACTTCTTTATTTTTCTCAAGCTTAGCTAATCTCTCTCTTAGCTCGTTAATTTCATTTTCAAGCTTAGTTTTAGTTGATTTTAAGACTTTGTTCTTTTCGATGAATTTAAGGCTAAGTTTATGTAAATTATTATATTGGCCTTCTAATTCGATATCATCTTTGTGGAGCTATCATTGCTATAATATTTGGTTTCGGAATGTACCTCTTTAGAAGCGTGAGACAAAAGACATTTCTATTCTTTGGGGTTGTCATCTACATCTTCACCGCTATCGCTCCATGAACCTCCAACGAACGTCGTGTGGTTCTTGTGCGTGAAGGCGTAGGACAATCACCGATGAAATTATTTGGATCACCACATCTAAAGCATTTCCTATCACCTTTGTCATTCTTGGCAAATCGATTCTTGGAGAAAGGTTTCTTGTCGTTGCTATGTTGCCTCACGTGTTGACCTCGTCTCTTGAAAAACTTCTTGAAGTCTCTAACCGCCATAGCATATTCCTCATCATCACTATCCTAGGAACTATCATGGTCACTTTTCTCCTTCTTGGCCTTAAGTGCTAGAGACTTTCTTTAACTCTTGGTTTTCACCATTTCCGAGTCCTTCAAGATTATCATCTCATGAACTTTCAAGTTTCCAATGAGTTCATCAAGTGATAATGTGGTGAGGTCCTTTGATTCTTCGATCGCCATGACTTTAGCTCTCCACTTTGGATGCAACGCCCTAAGAAACTTCCTAACATTGTTCTTGCTAGAAAAACCTTCATCAAGTGCTTTTAAACTCGTAATAATAGTGTTAAATCTAGCAAAAGAACTATCAATAGTTTAATCTTCTAAGATGACAAATTGTTCATATTGTTGAACAAGAAGATCGATTTTACTTTCTTTGACTTAGCTATTACCTTGGTGGGTTACTAAAATAGTGTTCCAAATATCTTTAGCGGTTTCAAACATAAAAATCCTTTCGTACTCTTTCTTTGGTAAAGCATTATAAATCACAATTTTAGCCTCATTATTTTAGCAAGTTTCCTTTTAGTGTCATCATTAGCTTTGTCAAAAGTGACTAATTCTTTTGTTTTAGAAGCTTCATTATATTGGTAGGCCAAAAAATCACCATGGGTAATAACATGTCAAAGATCTAAATCTTTTGATTTCACATAAGTCTCAAATCTATTTTTCCAATAAATAAAACAACCGGTTTCAAAAAGTGATGGTCTTTGCATAGATTTCCCTTCTAGGTACTTGTTGGAATCCATAGATCGATTCAAGTTTTAAAATACAATATATTTTAAAAACGCTTGAGCAACCTCTCTCTGATACTAATTGTAGAAACTAGAAGGGGGGGGTTGAATAGTTTCTTATATTTACTTGTTAATAAATGGTTTTAAAAAATCCTTTTCAAAAAAGAAAACTTAGGCTTGAGGAAATATGTGAAATCTTCTTATACACAATATGAACAAAGATAGTGTAACTAGACTAATAATCACAAGTATGTATAAGCAAAGAATAATGAATGTAAAGAGATAAGGGAAAAGAAAGATCAAACCAAAAACCAAGGATTTATAGTGGTTCGACAACGAAGCTGACTCCTCGTTCCTACTCCACTCCTCGAGTACTCCTTACTCGAGAGTTCACTAATCAACAAGCTCCTTATGATGGAGAAAATCGTACACGTCGCTTAACCAATTTCTGACTCTAAGCTAAAAGTCAAGCCCTAATCTTAGCTAGGACCAATCTACACCGAAATACTTTAAGGACCAAGTATTAACCTTAGTACATACAAAACTTCCAAATAGACACAACTACTTGGATCTTCACAACTATGACACAACAATGAATAAATAAAGTTTGATCTTCAATGGATCTCTATGGTAGACACAACAGTTCAAGGATGAAAGTGTTATTCTCCTTGCACTTGGAGAGGAAGAGATGAGAGGAGAAAGATTCACTTCTAAACAAGTAGTAATCAACCAAATGACCAAGGATTTAAGTGATTTAAGAAGTATGAAAGAATCTGGAAATATATGTGCAAAAGAGGTGGGGAGAAAATATGAGAATGGTACACTATTTATAAGACAAGGCTCCAACGACTATATCTGGCCGCAGTTCCTTATTGAGGTCGGCGGTTCCTAATCGATAAGGAACAGCATAGGCACTTATGGAACCGCCAGAGTAGACTCTGCTCCTTTTTGTCTTTTAGTGAGGTAGTTCATATCTGGTGATGAAAATATACAGAAAGGATATTCCAAACCAAGATAGAATATTCCATTTTCAAATTTTCAAATATTTGATTTAATAAAATATTTTCTTAAAAGAAAGTTTAATAAAAACTTGTCACACTTAATAAAAAGTGAGTTTTAAGAAAAGATTAAATCCTTGATCACTTAATTAGGATGAGTACTTGTTTGTTCATACCATAACTGATAATGGTCGAAATGAAGGTATTATGTATATCTCTTAACTAGGTTGCAAGATATTATATATATCTTTTAGCTTTGTGCGGATTTTTATTATTATGATAAATGTTCTTACCTTTCAATATATACCAAGATAAATGTGTGCACGTCTAATATTAAGTGATTATTTATGATACGTATATATATATATATATATATATATATATATATATATATATATATATATATATATATATATATATATATATATATATATATATATATATATATATATATATATATATATATATATATATATATATTATTTACAGCTTATGTTGAAAGAAAAGTTTAAATTAAGGGCAAAATAGGTATTTTATTTATTCCACAATAATAGCCACCAATTCGAAAACTGCCTGTAACTTCATATCGTCACATACCCTCCTAGCATGCTTTTTAAACAAAATCGCCGCCCCTCTTATTTTATATCCTCCTTCATTTAACATACTAGGGTGTATGTTGATTCGTCGACGAAATAATTGCTACGTATGTTTCATAGATGAGGGTGGAAACTTTTCTATATGTGAAAATATTTAAGCCTCATGATATTTTCTATTTTCTCGAGGTATGTTACATTTCATTCTTAGGCAAGAAAAAATATCTTCAACAAATTGATGGTGTTAAATCGATGTAAGGCTTCTTGTGTTGTCTTGAAATGCCTATATCTTTTATTTGATTTGAATGTGTCCATTGTATTGTTTTGAATATGCGATAGTATGTATTTTAAAGGTTTTTGAAAATCTTTTTTGATTTCGTAGGTTAGTCTTATATTTGGTCAGTATTCTTTTAACTAGTTGGAAGCGTATAGGCTTGGACGAGTTTTTTTATAGATCCACATAATTTGATTCGTGTCTGTTGATACGTTTCGTTCAAGGTGGGAGGTTAAATTCAATGTTTTTTAAAATTAATAACGGGATGATATTTGTATGCGTTTTATGGTTGATCTAAAATAAATAAGAATGTGCATTTGTGTTGTGTGGTTGATAAAAAATTAATAGACATAATGTAGAAGTGTGTGCATATGTGTTTTTAGTTAAATATAAAATCAATTAAAGTGTGCATATGTGTTTCTAGTTAAATATAAAATCAATTAAAGTGTGCATATGTGTTTTGTAACTGATATAAAATGAATGAAAAAGTTGTGCATATATGTTTAAAGCATTCTCTGCATCATATTTATATCCATGAAAGTTATGTGTCTAGGGAGCTATAATAGGAGACTTTATTCAACGAGTGCAATTGTTTTATATATAAAGCATGATTAACATTTTTTTTCTTGAACTTGACCTATTATGGCAATTGCTGCTCTTTATCATCTTTCATCTACCCATTGTTACTTTTTGAGTTGTATTCTATGTTGTTTTAATATGCACTATGTATTACTAGATTATAGTTTATTTTATTACAGAAAGGAAAGGCAACTTAGAAACTTGTACATGAAAGAACAACAATGACGAACTAGAACTTGATGTGACGACAAACACATGTGTCCATCCGAAAAACACATGTGCACGCTTCAAAGTAAAGCCGTTATTGAGCTTATTTTAGATGGTGTCGTGAAGTGTAAAAGTTCTGCGAATTATGTGGTTTCTTCGGCCGTTGTATTCACGCGTACACATGAAAATAAATCATCGTTTAAGTAGTTGATATGTGCACGAGTGCATTATCGAATTTTTTACATTCTGTTTGTCCGTATTTGTAGGCAGAATGAAATGTAACTTAGACGTATACAATTTTTTTTGCTGTTTAGTTTTATGAATAGAATTATTTTTAGAAGTATCTATTTTTCCTTTTTAATGTTTAAGAAATGCAAATGTGCATACAATCACGTTCGTACATTGAGTTGTAAAAAGTTTTATATATACATATGAAAATAATAATGATTTGTGTCAAGAATCGTTTAAGCAATTAAACACTTAAAATACATGCAAATTTACGTTATACGAGATAAAACACATATGCATAAGCTGGAAAAAAATATTTAAAAAACAATTCCTAAGATTTAGGAACCTAAAAAACGTTTTTTTAATCAAAAAAATTTGAAAAGAAAATAAAAATGTAATTTTACAATTTTGCCCTTTTAAATTAATAATTAAAGATAAATGGTTAAAAAACTTTGATTGGATGAAATTGGTTCTCGTAGTTCTGTATATTTTTTTGGTTCTGAAAATAACCTCACCATATATATATATATATATATATATATATATATATATATATATATATATATATATATATATATATATATATATATATATATATATATATATATATATATATATATATATATATATATATATATATATATATATATATATATATGTATATATATATATATGCTAGTCCATACATTCGGATATCTTAAGCCTGTCGGGCTATACATGTACCTATCGTTCCTAGGCGGAATAAAAGGAAAGGGTCTAACCTACTAATTAGACTTGTCGAGTAAGAGGGATGCAACCCCATTGGCCACGGATCATGTATCCTTTTTAGGCCCCTTGCTATTAATGACGTCGTAGCAAGTTTTACAGCTAGTACATTCTAAGACTGAATAAAGACACACTCGTGCACACCTAACAACTGGTCAGCCTCACCTGGCCATCCATATCGTAGTAGCGGCAGGCCCACACGTAATGAGTTTGCCTCACCGATAAAGACCCTTTATGATATTACATTATTCATAAATAACATGTCTTGTTATAAATTTATTGAGAAACAAAGCGGAACTTGATTAAGTTTAATACTGCTAAATCGAGTGTAGCACCATCAGACTTGGGGGGCTACCAGAGTATAATTATACTTCTATTCCGTGCAGGTCACGCGAATATCTTTGTATATATTCCTTTGCCGCAAAAGTCCACCTTCTGTTGGTTTATTCCTTTGCCGTGGAAGTATTTCTTCCGCGCGCTTATTTCTGCGCCACGGAGGTATCCCCTCCGTTGGCTTATTCCTTCGCCACGGAAGTACTCCTTCTGCGCGCTTATTTGGGTGCCACGGAAGTATTTCTTTCGTTGTCTTATTCTTTCGTCGTGGAAGTATCTCTTCCACGCGCTTATTATTTTCGCCGTGGAAGTATCTCTTCCACGTGCTCATTATCTTCGCCGTTGAAGTACTCATCCACGTGCGCATTATTCTTTCGCCATGGGAGTATCTCATCCATGCGCTCATTACCTTCGTCGTGGAAGTATCTCTTTCACGTGCACATTATACTTTGGCCGTGGAAGTATATCTTCCACGCGCTCATTATTTTCACCGTGGAAGTATCTTTTCCACGTGCTCATTATCTTCGCCATGGAAGTATCTCTTCCACGTGCGCATTATTCTTTCGCCGTGGAAGTATCTCATCCACGTGTGCATTATTTTCTCCGTGGAAGTATCTCTTCCACGCGCTCATTATTTTCACCATGGAAGTATCTCTTCCACGCGCTCATTATTTTCGCCGTGGAAGTATCTCTTCCATGTGCTCAATATCTTCCCCGTGGAAGTATCTCTTCCACGTGCGCATTATCTTCGCCGTGGAAGTATTCTTCCACGTGCTCATTATTTTCACCGTGGAAGCATCTCTTCCACGTGCGCATTATCTTTCGTCGTGGAAGTATTCTTCCAGGGGCTCATTATCTTTCTCCGTGGAAGTAATCTCTTCCACGTGCGCATTATCTTCGCCGTGGAAGTATTCTTCCACGTGCGCATTATATTCGTCGTGGAAGCATCTATTCCACGTGCCCATTATCTTTCTCCGTGGAAGTATTCTTCCATGAGCTCATTATCTTTCTCCGTGGAAGTAATCTCTTCCACGTGCGCATTATCTTCGTCGTGGAAGTATTATTCCACGTGCGCATTATTTTCTCCGTGGAAGCATCTCTTCCACGTGCGCATTATCTTTCGCCATGGAAGTAATCTCTTCCACGTGCGCATTATCTTCGTCGTGGAAGTAATCTCTTCCACGTGCGCATTATCTTCGTCGTGGAAGTATCCCTCCACGTGCGTATTATCTTCTCCGTGGAAGTATTCTTCCACGTGCGCATTATCTTTTGCCGTGGAAGTACCCTTCCACACGCTCATTATCTTTCATCGTGGAGGTAACCTTCCACGTGCGTATTATTTTTGCCGTGGAAGCATCTCTTCCACGCGCTCAATATCTTTGCCGTGGAAGTATCTCTTCCACGTGCTCAATATCTTCGCCGTGGAAGTATCTCTTCCACGTGCGCATTATTTTCGTCCTGGAAGTATTCTTCTACGCACTCAATATCTTCGTCGTGGAAGTAATTCTTTAATGTGCGCATTATTTCCGCCGTGAAAGTTTTCTTCCACGCGCTCATTATCTTCGCCGTGGAAGTAATTCTTCCACGTGCGCATTATTGCGCCACGGATGTATCTCTTTCGTTGTCTCATTGTTTGCCATGGAAGCAGGTCTTTCACTGGCTCATTCTTTTTGCCACGGAAGTACGTCTTCTGTTGGTTCATATCTTTGTTGTGGAAGTACGCCTTCCACGATAAATTACTTTGCCCGGATACGAAGTGTTTTTTCTAAAAATTACATTGTTCGACCTAATTAGACGGGGCCTGATCAATTTTGTTTAGTTCAGAAACAACCGTGTTTTTTTAAGTCATTGACTAAGTCGTGGCCATAAGACGGATGTAAAATTCCGCATCACCTTGCCACAGATGTAAGCCTTCTGTTGGCCTCAAGCCGAATGCAATATTCACAATATGTTGTATCATTATTGGGTACAAGAAGTACGTCTAAAAAATATTCACGATGCAACATACGGGTTCCACCTCCACCTTCACAAAACCTTCTTATCATCCTCACATTAGAGATGAATAAGAATTATAGCTTGCCGATGCCAGTGTTACCCCGGCTATAGAACATGTTTCTTCTTACGGGGTCTTTACCGTCTAATCACAGGAAACCAAGCATTCTAGCACAACCACCCATCTTACGTATACGAGTTCCCCATTTTTTTTGACGTGGATACGCTTACAGGCAGCAGATATGGTGTAGACTCTAGTAACCTTGGTGAAAACCTCGCATATAAGACTGGGGGGACATGATGACGTATAGTGGATGCGCTCACTATTCGCATAGTTTTCCCATCATATTTTTGCTAAAGGTAGCCCACCACGAGGATGTCCTAGCAGCAAGCCACACGCGGTTATTTAGTAAGCGTGACATATGAATGTGTCTAGCATAACATGGTCAGGAACCATACCATACCAGACTAGGGGACATGTCGATGTATAGTCGGTATAAGGCCCGACCTAACAGGCCCGTGACCCAAGAGGCCCGGGACCTAACAGGCCCGCGACCCATAGACCTTACTTATTCTTCAAGAAACCCTAGTCCTATATAAACAGGGGTAGGGGGCTCATTCTACAGGATCAGGTTATCTCTCTTAACCACACCACTTTACTATATATCGCATCGATAATAACTTGATCGTCGGAGGTGGACCCCGGGGCTCCAGCCTCGGGTCCACGTCTAACCGGTTCTTTAATTGTTTGCAGCATCACTCGAGACTGGGAAGCACGACGAACGGACCAGGAGAGTCGTTAAACCGTCCCAGCCAAACTATGCTTCAACAGTTACTTTAACTAATGAGATATGATGTCGCAGTATTTCTACCTTGGTTGATAGATTTCGCATTGGATCTAAAGGTTTGTTAATGGCAGAGAAAGTTTTTTACTTTGTGAACACAGTGATATGGAGGCTGGGGGTATTTATACCTCAACGGTTAACTGGTCAAACACAGAGATACACGCCAGGTGTCATCCACTTGCAAAATCTAATGATAGAAGATGAATCGCCTAGCTGACGTGTCATGTGCTTTTCACATTTACTGAGTGAGTGGATGAAGAAAGAAGTAGGTAAAAGTTTTGTTGGCGGGAACCTTTTAAAACATCTTTGTGACGTTATTTCTTTGTCACTGATTTAGTTTCGAGAACGATTCTATGTGGGACTACATTAGTTCTACAGTCTAGTAGCCGCGGATCACCGTGCGACTACTAAACTGGGGGGGGGGGGACATGATTACGTATAGTCCCTAGTCGGGCTATAAGCCCGACCCACGAGTAGAACCCGTATCCAATCCATTACGTATTGGTTCTGACACACAGCGTTGAAGCCCACGTGGCCCAAAAAGCCGTTGTCACACGCGGTTTCATAGAAGCCACACTCTCGCCACACGCGGTTAGTGTCAAACAGAATTATAGTCTAACTAGGACTATGATTCACCTAAGTTAAAAGGATATACACTCCCTTTATTTAAGAGACAAGTATCTCGGAGTATATGGTAATTATCTCTTACTTAGGCCGTAAGATTAGGGAAGCCTTATTAGGGTTTCACCGGATCTATAAGAAACCCCCGAGATTCCACAAAGGTACGATTTACTCAATACCCTCACCGATTACTTTAAGCAAATCGATTAGTTACTCTCACACTGGAGTCTAATCGTAGGATAATACGGTAAGCCCAATGGTGTTTGTTCTTTGGTGTGCCATGTCATCATACAAGTTTACTTGGTGCAAGATCCGGAGTCCTCAACGCCCGAATGATGCCTGATTTAAGGTTAAGCACGGTCCATTCAACTTTTGTATCAACAATATATATGCACAAGGTTATATGTAACACCCCACTTTGATAAGTGGACCATTACGCGTAATTATGGCGTGTCATCAAAGCATGCAAGGTAATATGTACTAAAACATACATGACCATAGGGAATACTGATGAGATGGCATTTATACATGATCTCATCGTTCTTTTCGGGCTTTAAATGCATAAAAATGTCATAAAATACCATATATATGCTTGTGTTTGTTTACTTGTGTATTTTAGGTATGGATATCGTGAAAAAGACAAAAGATTACAAGAAACAAGGAAAAACGGACACGAGAAACGAAGCCGTACAAAGAACCGGGCCCTAATTCATGATTTATCCAAAATTTATCCTTGAAGACTTGAAGACATGCAAGATTGATCCTCAATGAATGAATATTTGACACTTAAAACCCTTGTGAAATCATAATTACAAGTTTGGTCCCTTAAGTTTGTCAAAATTACACAAATGGTCCTTCAACTTTGAATAAATGGCAAGTTTAGTCCCTCAACAATTCTAAATTTCCAATTATGGTCCCTCATGGAGTTAAAGTTGCATTAAAGACCTTTGAAGATCAACAATATCCAAGATCAGCCCTTGAATTATGCAAAAGTTCCAAAAATAACCCTTGTAACCCTTTTTCCAAAAGTTTGTGCCAAAAGTGTAAAGAATGGAAAGATATTAACAAAGGAAATGAAGATTTGTTGACTGAAAACGTGTTATACAACTTTGGCCATAACACAAGGACCAAAACTGCCAAAGCTCAAAGTTCAAACTCCTAAAAACGCGGGCAACAGTTACTGTAGCAATTTTACCATCAAGAACACCTCTTTTTACCCAGGATTAAAAAGGTGAAAACAAAGGGGAAATTAAAATTGGTTGTTCCCACGTGTAATTCACATCAAGACAATCACATCCCACACCAAAAACCTTAAATCCCACTACCAGAATGATACCCCCATTCCCACTCACAATACGACACCTGGCATTTGATCATGACATGGCAAGATCAATGAACCAAAACCTTTCCTTTGTCACCAAGCACTAAACAAACGTCCAGGATTCACCCAAACCAGCTGGCAACACACCTAGAAGATTCTGCAAGGATAGTATAGGAAATTCAGTTCTAGGGTTAGTGAATAGTGTTAGCATTGGCATTTGCCTATAAATAGACTCCTCAACCTGTGAGAGAGCTTTTGTTCCAGTTTTACCTTTTAAACTTGTAATTCCTTTTTGAAATTTATAAAAGTTGGTATTTTGAGAAAATTGTAATTCCTTTTTATGTTTTTGAAAGTTGGTGTTGTTTAAAGGTGATTCTGGGTTCCATTTGTTGTTATAAGTGTGCTTGAATCATTTTGTTCAAGGACGTTTATGTTTGTTAAGTTTTTCAAGTTTGAAAAAGCTTGAAAAGTGGTTTCTGAATTTGCTTATTTTTATGTACTAATCCTTATCCAAAAGCTGTAAGCTCTTGCAAGCTTGTTGACACCAAGCTTGTGAAGGGATTAGGGCCTTTGGTTGGGCTGTTTGTTCATTGTGTTGAAGAAATCAAGCCCTTGAGTTTCTGCTTTGAAACATCAACCAAGGCATTCATCATCTTTCTTATTGAAGTACCTTGGTCTTGTTCTAGTTGTTGAACAAGATCCAAGGAGCATAGCTGGCCCTCCTAGGATGTTGTGGAGGGCAGGTATAATCCCTTGATTATTTTTCCTCTAAAAATTTCATGTTACTACCTGTTTTGCATTTTGGTATATGATTAGGTGATTCTGTGTTTAAGCTTTGTGTTTTATGGTTGAAATCTGTTAGTTGTCACCTAGTGTAGCTGTTTGAATGATAAAATCAGTAGGTTGTGTTTAAAAATCACAAGTTGCTTTGAAAAGTGGTGGATTAAGAACTGTTTGGGATTACTGGTTCATAAGGCCTTGTGGCCTTGAGCCCTTGGTTCTTAGGGTTTGGGAGGTCTAAACAGGTCATTTTGAACAAGTTTTAGTCATTGGTTAAGTTTCTGAAAGTTTGGAAAAAGGATTGGAAGTTTTGATAAAATCTGATAAAATTGCTTTTGAGATTGGTCAAACACACCAGATCCAATAAATTCTTTGTTACTTGGATCTAAGGTCTGAAATCAGGTTTGGGGATAGTTTGGGTGATAATCTATCTATTGGTTATCTGGTTGTTGAATTTGATGGCTTATTGTGATTGTTATAGCTTATCAAAGTTGGCTGAAGTGGTCATTTGCGTCAGCAAAGTGACCACCTCATTTGGTGTTGCATTGTGATTTCTAGCATAAGGATTGTTGTTTTGCTGCTTGGATCTTATTTGTATGCTTCTTGTGAGGTTATTTGGCTATTTGGATTTATCTGTTGATAGCTTATAAGCCTACTGGCTTATTGGCTTATTTGTGCCAAAACACATCAAGTCTACCCAACTGGTAGGCTTTGATTCACAAGGTTTTCACTCAAACCTTGACCAACAGGGTGAAAAACAAGTCTATACACTTCATTAAGTCTGTCAACGTCCATTTTGTTCCTGTCAGCGTTTGATTTTCACTTATCAGCGTTTGACTTTTGGTCAAACTTGGTTTCAAGGCTTATTGAATCTGTTTTGCTTATTGGTACATGCAACAACTTAGTTTTTGTAATAGAACTCATTTTTCTCAGCTTAATATCAAGTCTGGAAGGTTACAAGTCTTTTGGTTAAGCTTTTGCTAGGAAACTAGCTTATTTGGCATTTTCAGAGTGCTTATTGGTTCTCACAGCTTATTCTACTTGGATTTTTGTGATTTTCTTTATTGATTATTCTTAGTTAAGCTATTTGTGAGCTTTTGCAACAAACTAGAGCTTCTGAGGTGCCCTAAATCTCAAACCCGACTATTTTGTCGTTTTGTGGAATTGTACTTTGCTTATTTCTGGCTTATTGAGTGTGCTTTTTCAAAATTTCTTTTTACAGATCTCTTTAGTATCCCAAAAGAAGGTTGTGTGTTAAATTAGAGCTTATGGCATTAGCTTATTGCTTAATGGGCTAAAAAGCCCAATAAGGATAAGCTGTTTGCTTATTAAGCTGTGATAAGCTCACTTTCAGCTTTTGGGCCTTTAGAGTTTTGTGTTTAGAATTAAATTTTGGGCCATATTGGGCTTTTCCAAGTTAATTGGGCCAGGTTTGACTTTTTGGGCTAAAAAGCCCATTTTTTTTTTCGAACGGCGAGTTAGTAGTTAGTGATTCGAGCTTACAGTGACATCCAATTGGTGGACTGTTTTTGGTTTTGGCCCATTTGAGGGCCCAATAGGGGTATTCTTGTCATTTCACTTTCAATTTCTGATTATTTAGGTTAAAATAAACTAGTTTGCAAGTTTTTAGAATTTTTTAGAATTTTTGGATTTTTAATATTATTTTATTATTATTTTTCAAATTTCACATTTTTCAACTTTTTACATTTTTCTTAGCTTAAATACATTAAAATAGGATTTTTGCAACTTTTAGAATAATTTTATCACTTATAGATTAATTTTATAATTATTTTAAGTTTTAATAGTTTTTAAATCATTTTAAATAGTTTTTATTAGTTTAAAATTTTCTAAAAAAAGTTTTTAATCTTTTTAGGTCATTTTAGAGGTTTACCAATTGAAAAATATTTATTTAGGCTTTTTGATATTTTATTTGATTTTTACGGCTTTAATTAGCATTTAAAAATTGAATATTTAATTAATTAAAAGGTTTGAAAAAGTTTTGATCATTGGTAAACTCTTAGTTTATTTATTTTGATTTTTGGTGAATTTTTGGTAATTTTTAGAATTAATTTTTTATTTTTGAGCTTTTTACGGTTTTACGTTTTGTCGTCGTAGTAATTAATTTCACGTCTTCGTCATCCTCTTTTCTCATCCCCTTCTAAACCAATTATTAATCACAAACATCTAACCAGTTTTTCACACACATATACCTCCTTGGGAAACGAACTTTTCATTTCACCTTAGGGTCATTAGTGTTTACGTTTTCCTAAACGTACACTTAATACTTTCCGCTTTTACGCTCCTTTTCCTAAAGGTCGTATTTTACTACAATCATTTTGGCGCCGCTGCCGGGGAGGTGTGCGTGATTAATTTGTTTTGTTGCTTTTGATATTAACCATATATAGTATTTGTATTAGTAGAAATCTACTAATACGTATTATCGGTTTTATTGGTTTTTCTTGTGAAATTATTATTACTAAATTGTATTAAGTATCACAATCAATACAAAGTATCTCCAAAAGTGTGAAAACACAACCTTAATTGGGATTTGATCTCCTAATTATTGTATTCGAATCTCAAACAAAAAGAAAAAGGCAAAAATAGATAAATACTTTCGTGAAGCTCGATTTTGAAAAATACGAACTATAAGGTGGGTATAAGGCGGGTATTATAAAATATACCCTAAGGAAAAAGGCTCTTAAGTGCTTCACGCTGCCTCGTTTCCCCGCTTGCTTGTGAGTATTTTGAGATTGAAGGCAAATCGAGGGTTTTGCCGCCCAAAGTATTATTACGTATACTATATTTGCTTGGTTTCTTTGTGATTAAAACCTCTTGAACAATTTGGTTTTCACCAAATTTCTAAAGTCATTCGAAGGCGTTCACTCCACGTGATCGTTTTCATTCCTTTGAGGCTTCTTTAATCTGATTCGAGGAGAGATTTTGTAGATTGTTGTCTACGAAGATACACCAAAATCCAAACACAAATTTTTTTTAAAAACAATCAAAAACACAAAAAATTGAAAATTCACGAAACACCCAAAAAGAATCTTCTTTGCTCACCTCCCATTCTTCGTGAAGTTTATGACCACTCGTAATCAAGCAAAACGAGCTCGTAAACGTCTTCAAAAGCAACCAATCAAGAGACGTTGATTGAAGAACAACCTCCAATTGTTGAACCTATTGTAGAACAAGAAGTCGTCATGGCTAATCGTACTATGATGGAGTTGCTTCAAGCACCCACCGAGGGTTTTGGAGAGGCCATTGTGATTCCCGCCATCCTTGCGGAGAATTTCGAGATTAAGACGGGTTTAATGTCGATGTTGCAAGCAAATAAGTTTAGAGGTCACGAGAAAGACAACCCGCATTATCACATTAGGAATTTTAATCGTCTCACCGCTACTAGCAAGTTTAAGGATGTTCCACATGACGCCATTAAGATTATGTTGTTTCCATACTCGTTAGATGGACCCGCTAAAATTTGGCTTGAGAAAGAACCGCCAAATTCAATTTTGACATGGGGTGATCTCGTTTCTAAGTTTGTGAACAAATTTTTTCCACCATCTAAAACAACACATTTGAAAAATGAGATTTCATGATTTGTGCAAAGAAATAATGAAAGTTTTTCAATGGCATGGGAACGCTTTAAAGAAATGTTACATGAATGTCCACACCATGATTTTTCGGAATTGCATCTAATTGATACTTTTTATAATGGGCTTAATGATCATGAACGAGATTACTTGAATGCCGCCGCGGGTGGTAATTTTTTGTGCAAAACGACCGATGAGGCTTTAAAGATTATCGAGAATAGATCTAAGGTTTATAGCCCTCGTAACACACCGAGTGTTGCCAATTTGGGTTCGTCATCGCCGTCATCGTCTCGTAGCATTAATGCCTTACATGATGAAGCTAATGAGGAAAATCGGTTTTTTGATAGATTTGCTAATCTTATGTCTCATTGGAAAGCTCAAGAAGCTTCAAATTCCGCTTCGGTTAAAGCGGGTTGCTAAGAGTTGTTTGTCGTGTGGTGGAGCTCATGATCTTTCCGAGTGCATTACCGCGGATGGTAACACTTCGAGTGCTTATGTAGCAACGGGAACTTACAACCAAAACGGTCAAGGTTCCCGCCCAAATCAAGCTCCACTAGATCAAAATGCTAATAACTATCGAAACAACAACCAAGGTGGTAATTACCAAGGCAATTCACGTAACTACAACAAAGGGAATTATCAAAGTGGGAATGGACAAGTCACTAAACAAAACCAAAACCGTGATTTTCAAAACACTACACAAGGTTTTCAAAATGCTCACACTAAAAATCTTCAAGGAGAATTTTTGGATTATGCTAAAGCAAATGATGCTAAATTTGATAACATGCAACGTGAGATGATTAGCTTAAGATCCGATTTGAAAAACGAGCTTAAAAATGAACTTGCTAACGAACTTAAAACTCATGCAAATAAAATGGAAGGAAATTTCCAACGTCTTCAACAAAATCAACAAAAGATGGAATTAGGACAACATGACATTAAGCAAGAGTTGTTAAAAGCGGATGCTAGGCAATCAAAATTTGAGACCGAATGGCTAAGATGTTTGAAGCAATCATGTGTAAACCCTCTTCCTCGGGTGATCTTCCTAGTGATACCATTGCAAACCCGAAGGGAGAAATGAAGGTTATTACTACACGAAGTGGTAAAACTTTCAAGGGACCAATGTCTCGTCCAAGTACTTCTACGGAGAAGGAAATCGAGAAAGAACCCGAGGTGATGGTCGAAAAGGAGCACATTACAATCCCACGAAGTGCCGCTCAAACCACACCTACGGTTGAACCAATACCAATTGTGGAACCCGAGATTCCAAGGCCGTTGCCTAATGTCCAACCCACACCACCCTTACCTTGCCCTTCGAGACGAAACAAAGAGAAATTGCAAGAACGTAACAAACAAAAAATTGAGCTTTTTATAAAAATGTTTCAACAAGTGCATTTTGATGTGAGTTTAGCCGACGCGTTGTTGTATATGCCTCGTTTCGCTTCCACTTTTAAAAGTATGATGAGCGATAAGGAAAAGCTTTCAAAGCTTGCTAATTGTTCTTCGGTTTATCTTAACCGCATACTAGAAAAAGTTGGTGACCCCGGAAAGTTTCTCATTCCTTGTGACATACAAGATATGAAAGAATGGCTCGCCTTGGCCAATCTTGGTGCGAGCATTAATTTTATGCCATTTTCCATTTGGAAATTGCTTTCGCTTCCGGCTCTTATTCCTTCGAACATGTCTATCGAGATGGCCGATCATTCTTCGATTTTAGCATGTGGAGTAGCCGAAGATGTTTTTGTGAAAGTGGGGAAGTTCTACTATCCCGTTGATTTTATAGTAGTTGACATCCCCGCGGATCCTCAAGTTCCTCTAATTTTAGGTCGTTCATTTTTAGACACCTCGAGATCGCTTATCGACGTTCATGCAAGAACTATCACTTTGAGATTCAACGAAGAGGAACTTGTTATAAACACTACTCAAAACTTGAAACTTTCTCAGGTTTATGCAATCGCTACCATCAATCACATTGACATCGTTGATGTGTGTAGAAACTAGAAGGGGGGTTGAATAGTTTCTAGTTAGTTTTCAAAACATTTCGGCTTAATCCACTGTGTGCGGTTCCTTATGTGTACCCGCGGTTCTTTATCAATAAAGAACCGTCGGTCCATTTAGAGAACCGCCGACAGTGAACTTAACCTTTTGTTACATGTTAAACTTTGACAATCCTTTGTATCAAATTCTCGATCGAGCTTGAGTAGATATGAGATGTGTTTGATTGAAAGATAAATACTACAAGTAAGTAAACAAACAAACACATCAAATCAAGAGTACATTAAGCAATAGTCTAAACACTAAGCACACACGTACTAAGCATAAGCTTTTCCGCAACTAGGATGTTTAGACTAAGTGATGTACACTTGACCATAATCTAAACACGAAGCACACACGTACTAAACCTTAGCTTTTCCGCAACTTAGATGTTTAGATTATGAGATGCACACAACACACAACATATAAATACATCTATAATAGTAAGGACATAAATGTAAAGGAAAGTACCGACACGATGATTTATAGTGGTTTGGTCACGAAGCTCCTCTTCGCCCTACTCCACTCCTCGAGTACACCTTACTCGAGAGTTACTTCACTAGTCAACAAAACTCCTTTTAAGGCGGAGAAAACCATACACGTCGCTTACACATTTCTGACACTAAGCTAGATGTCGAGTCCTAATCTGAGGTAGGACCAATCTACACAATGTTTCCCACTTCACCATTTAACGACACAAGGCTAGATGTCGAGTTCTAATCGAAAGCTAGAACCAATCTTCACGACTCTTCACTTTGAAGCTAAGTGAGAACTTCACACAACACAACTACTAATCACTTTAAAGTTTAGTGATAACTCACAAGACACAACCACATCACTTTATAGTTTAGTGAGAACTACCTAGACACAACCACATCACTTTAGAGTTTAGTGAGAACTACCAAGACACAACCTAATCTACCCACTACTTATGTTTTATGGCCCAACATAACAAACCTTGTGTTTTATGGCCTAAACACATAAACCATATAGATCTAAGCACACAACACTTAGATCTATAACTCTAACACTATATCCAAGTACTAACAAGACTTGGATCTACACAACTAACACCTAATCCAAGGATACCCATCACTTGGATATTCTACCCTTACAAACACATCCAAGTGTACCCACAACTTGGATCTTCTACATATACATAGTAGGAAGACAATAATCATGACTTGATCTAGAGAGATCTTCATCATGTTATGACTCTAGACACTAACACTTCACAAGGGTGAAAGTGTTCTTCTCATTGATCTTGAGGAGGATGATGCAAATGAGGAATGGGATGTTGGGAGGTTTTTGTTTGTTTTTTGTGCAAGTAAAATGGAAGAGAATAGTCTTCTATTTATAGCCAACTCTTGCCTTGGAGAGCACCTTTTTACCCAATGGATAAAAGAGTGGACTACCCATTGGATAAAAGAGTGGACTACCCATTGGATAAAAGGATGCACCTTATATTCTTGGAGCCCAAATTCAAAATTTGAATTTTGAATTTATTAGTTTCCCTCCATCTTCTAGAAGCTTCCAGAAATCTTGAGTAAGCCTAAACCGGCTTGACTGCCTGCGGTTCTATATCTTCCCGCGGTTTGATATCACTAAGGAACCGCGTGTTCTATAAGAGAACCACACGTCCTTCTTGTCTTTCATGACGAATGTAATCTTCAAGGTGTCAAGAGAAGTATACATAAGTATGCTTGAGTGATTATGAGTACCTTACACATTTTACATTATGTATTGCGAGTTATACGTTTGTCATCACCAAAACATGAAGGGATCATCTTAATTAAACATCGTAATGTTTGCACTAACAATCTCCCCCTTTTTGATGATGACAAACAAGTAAACTGTAACGCATAGTAAAATGTAAAATGTACTCGTTTACACTTCCTTCTCCCCCTTTTGTCGAATCAAAAAGGTAGTCGTCTTTTGTAGAAGAGAAGAATCAACTTTGAGATAGCTTGCATCCAAAAGATATTCGGTTGAGAGGCGAGAATCCGAACCGTAATCCCATCATCCAAAGATATTGAGCTTGCGTCATCCTAGTGAAGTCTTCAATCACCATAGGTTAACCACCTCTATGTCTTCGAGATCCCATAATTCATTACTTGCAAGATGTTCAATGAATGCAATTTAAGTGAGTGAACGATCGCAAATGTAATGAGTTGAACACTTGAAAATGCTCCCCCTTGATATGAGCTCCCCCTTGCTTGAGGCACCAACAAATCAAGAATAGTGACGAGCTACAAAAATGGGTTAGAAGTATCCTACAAAACAAGGTTGGTAGACAAGAGCATATATAAAAAGAGCATATATTGTCGAGAGGACATACTCCGCTTTAATATCTTGGAAAAAATACCAAACTAAAGAGAGTATGACATGGAAAATAAAAACAATTCCACATAGTCAAAAAGAGAGAAAGAAGGACTATGATGAAAAGAAAAAGAGGATGATAAACAAGTAGTTTGCACAAACAATGACAAGCAGTGAAGAAAGAAGTGTGCATGCAATGCTATCAATCCAAAAACAAGTCAAAGGAGAGGATCTTGACAAGATCAATTCACAATTGTTGGAATAGAGGTAGAGAAGAAACATCCATACTAATTGTAATGATAATATGTCAAAGGACTAAAAGCTTAGAATTTATGGAATCACCCAAGAAAATTCAAGATTTAACCAAAATACTCTCAAAAGGTTAAAAACATAGAATTGTTGGAATCACCCATACCAATTGTAAATTTTAACCGCAATCAACTCTCAAAGAGAGGAACAAAAATATCTCAACCTAGAGACATTTTTGACCAAAAAAATAATAAAGGAAAACCCAAAGCGGATAAATCGACGCTTTAAGAAAAATCGAGATATAGGACATTATAGGCAAAAATGCGTATGAATGTCGACACCAAATGGTGTTTAGCATACGATAAACTACATGCTCAAAGTTTCGTATCTCTTCTCAATCATTATGGATGTTCAAAGAACATTTACATGATGAGGAAAGGGTAAGGCTCGACTCAACTTAGTTTAGAAAGACTATAAGAAAGAGACTCGACTTAGGAGAGCATGATTAAAATGAATTGAGAGTGACTCAACAAAGAAGTTAAGGATAACTTCACAAATTGATTCATGAATACTATACCTTAGAAGGTGATAGTGAAATCTTGAAAGAAAATGAGAGAAGAAACTCAAAAGAAGCTCAAGAAGACATGAAGAGTTAGTACAAAATCTAACACATAATCAAGTAAGCACATAGGATAATTCATGCAATGCCTTATGAAGTCTACAATAAACCAATGTAGAGAAGGTGCGCAATTAACACATATGGCATGCAAGAAACATGATTACTTAAAAAGAGAAGACTAAGTAAAACATGTTAGCACGTAGCATTTAAGGACATGCATGAGTTAGACACATCTAAGAGATATTATATCGGAATTTCTTGACAAAGACAAAACCTTTATAATAAGAATGCATTCATTAACTAATCAATTAAGCATATAGCATACGGATAAGCAAGAAGATATATAAGCAAGTAGCATACAAGCAAGTCATCTATCTAGATATCACAAATCAAGCTACATGTAATGTAAATCTCCAAGAAGATTCCTAATTCTTATTAGTTTAAGAAAAGGACTCAAAATAAGAGAAAATAAAGAAACATAATAACAACAAGATCCAAGACTCAAAGAAAAATCATGTTGAAAAACATGAAAGGAAATACAAGAGAATAAAGATCATACAAAGATGTATAAAAAAACAAGCCTAAAACTTAAGCATAATTCTAATCTTAGTTACACTAGAATCCTAAGATTTGCTTAAATTAGATGTCTTAGCAATAAGCAATCCACATGCTTAAATGAAAGACAAGACTGGTGGCGGAATTTGGTGGGGTGAAAGGTGAAGTCATCAAGGGTTCAACAAAGTCACTCACAATAGGAATGCTTTGGATGGGTTGAGGTTGGGTAGTCACATCCAAGAGAGTACTAGGAGTGAAGGGTTAGGTTAGCTCATTCATTCTATATTGGAATGAAGAGGAGGTAGAACCATGTAAATGGTTGGTACCATGGGTTGAGGTAGTCTTGCATGGTGCAAGAGGTGGTGAGGGTGATGAAGAGATGAGAATGGGCACAATCTCATTCTTAGGTGTGGCAAAATGTGAAGAGTTAAGTTTTGGTAACTTAATCTTAAATATGAGGTGCCTGTTTGAAGAGGAGGTTTTGGATGAATTGGAGGTTCTTGTAGAAACCATGGTAGTAATGGGTGGTTTAAGGGGTAAGGATGAATGGTTTGAGGTGTGAAGAACATGGCTAACAAGGTGGGTTTAAAAGGGTGAGGGGATGATCCAAACTAGTAATGGGTTAAAAAGGAAAGCCCAAGATATTTTGGGAGTGATCAAAGGTTTGAAACAAAGATTCCAAAGGGTGTTGGAACAATTGGGAAGTATCAGAAAACCCGAATTTGGGAGCTTCTGCCCGCGGTTCTTTATCTCCACCGGCGGTTCCATATTGATATGGAGCCGCGGTCTATTTAAAGAACCGCCTACAGAGGCTAGGTTTAGGTGGTGAAGGAGGATTTTCCAATTCAGCAAATCCTAATGTTCTAGTCTAACTTATCATAAAGTCATGCTTAAGAGCAATAAAAACTAGAACACACACAAAGGAAAGACACATAGGTTCAATTAGCACGTAAGAGGAAAGCTAAGAATAACCTAATGGCTACAAAAGAAAAAGACTCCTAATGACATACAAAGTTCATCAAAGTAAACTATCATTAGTCATATATAGGAAGAGCCATTTAGCCAATTTAGAGAATGAGTATGAGACTACCAATTAAGGCTAAACACGACCATTTTTACGAGTTATACACCAACTCAACTTCCCACATGGAAGTAATTCAACCGTTAGGTCAAATTAAGATCCTAGTGCATAAATTCTCTAGTAGTCATTCTCAAGTTAGACAAAATGTAATTCCAACATTTGCCTAATAAAGTTTAGCAAGGATGAAACTTGCATGGCGACACAATGCATGACCTAATGAGGGTAAAGAATGCACCATTGCATATCTTGTCAAACAAGTCTAGTTAAGGTTAATTACCTTAATAGAACTTGAGGCCAATAACATTGAAGTGTATAAAAAAAGTTTACACAAACCAAAGGAACACTCTTTATTGGTCTTTCGGAAATGACACATTTATAAATTGCATAGCAATGTAAATTACTTGAGTATTTCGGATGAAACATTCAAGTTATCAAACCGACTCTATTGTGCATTATAAGTAATTATTAAACAAAATATATCTAACAATTTGAACAAGTAGATTCAATATGACACCATCAACACAAGTGTGAGTTATGATCTGACGTATATTATTAATAAACCACATTCATGTCTACACTAAAAAACATGTCAATTAGATTCGATAATGATACCAATCATAGTTTGAATAATGCATTGATATTTAATCGTAATCTTTCTTGATTCCCACAAACACTCTTTTAAGAGAAAATAGCAAAGATTTTCAAAGGGTGTTTCATGTTTTATAGTGAGACATTTATCTACTTGAACTAATAACACAATGATCGAGTAAGACGACCTAAATCAATAGATTTGACAAGCTCCCAAAGCTTTCAAACCTAAAAGTGTTGAAGAACATGCCGAGGTGTACAAGATGTTTATGTAACATTTGTAAACCAAGAGATGTTAATCCTATATGCAAATGCACACATAATGTTGCAACTAAAATGCAAGAAATCTAGCATACATCCTAATTAGGAAAAACTAGATACTAACAAATACCAAACAAGGCACAAGAGACTAGACATATAAGCAATACTACTACAAATAGCAAGGAACACTTAATAATGTCTACATATAATAATAACACACAAGGAAACACACACAAACAATTAGCTTAACACATAAAAGCATTCGTCTATGTTTTGAGTGTTAGATACAACAAAGTATTCATAGCTTGATTTTATTTGAAAATAGTCTTTGACCCATTTAAAATTTAGTTAAGTTTAAAACTTTGTAATATATCAATTTTCAAAGATATATCACCAAGAGATGTCCAAAATCATTTGGTAACTTTTTGGAAGGACTTAGGACTCTAAAAAATCATTTTAGACACATAGAACTCATATTTTAGAGTTAATTATGACATAAAAGATTTTTATACTTACAAACATGAAAAGATTTAATTCAAGCTATTATACAAAGTTTATTTAACACCAAAACTTGTACGAATGAAACAACAAAACACATTTCATAAGTAATCACTCTTCATGAACAATTTGATACAAAGATCGTCTCTATTTTTAAAAATCGTTTTCATTTTGAAAACCATCTATTTTGAAAAACTAGAGCAAGGATCGATCCAAGCTTTAAAGTACAATATACTTCAAAGATCTTGTGTGACCATCGCTCTGATACCAATTGTAGAAACTAGAAGGGGGGGTTGAATAGTTTCTAGTTAGTTTTCAAAACATTTCGGCTTAATCCACTGTGTGCGGTTCCTTATGTGTACCCGCGGTTCTTTATCAATAAAGAACCGCCGGTCCATTTAGAGAACCGCCGACAGTGAACTTAACCTTTTATTACATGTTAAACTTTGACAATCCTTTGTATCAAATTCTCGATCAAGCTTGAGTAGATATGAGATGTGTTTGATTGAAAGATAAATACAACAAGTAAGTAAACAAACAAACACATCAAATCAAGAGTACATTAAGCAATAGTCTAAACACTAAGCACACACGTACTAAGCATAAGCTTTCCGCAACTAGGATGTTTAGACTAAGTGATGTACACTTGACCATAATCTAAACACGAAGCACACACGTACTAAACCTTAGCTTTTCCGCAACTTAGATGTTTAGATTATGAGATGCACACAACACACAACATATAAATACATCTATAATAGTAAGGACATAAATGTAAAGGAAAGTACCGACACGATGATTTATAGTGGTTCGGTCACGAAGCTCCTCTTCGCCCTACTCCACTCCTCGAGTACACCTTACTCGAGAGTTACTTCACTAGTCAACAAAACTCCTTTCAAAGCGGAGAAAACCATACACGTCGCTTACACATTTCTGACACTAAGCTAGATGTAGAGTCCTAATCTTAGGTAGGACCAATCTACACAACGTTGCCCACTTCACCATTTAACGACACAAGGCTAGATGTCGAGTTCTAATCGAAAGCTAGAACCAATCTTCATGACTCTTCACTTTGAAGCTAAGTGAGAACTTCACACAAGACAACTACTAATCACTTTAAAGTTTAGTGTGAACTCACAAGACACAACCACATCACTTTATAGTTTAGTGAGAACTACCTAGACACAACCACATCACTTTATAGTTTAGTGAGAACTACCAAGACACAACCTAATCTACCCACTAGTTATGTTTTATGGCCCAACATAACAAACCTTGTGTTTTATGGCCTAAACACATAAACCATATAGATCTAAGCACACAACACTTAGATCTATAACTCTAACACTATATCCAAGTACTAACAAGACTTGGATCTACACAACTAACACCTAATCCAAGGATACCCATCACTTGGATATTCTACCCTTACAAACACATCCAAGTGTACCCACAACTTGGATCTTCTACATATACATTATAGGAAGACAATAATCATGACTTGATCTAGAGAGATCTTCATCATGTTCTAGACACTAACACTTCAAAAGGGTGAAAGTGTTCTTCTCATTGATCTTGAGGAGGATGATGCAAATGAGGAATGGGATGTTGGGAGGTTTTTGTGTGTTTTTTGTGCAAGTAAAATTGAAGAGAATAGTCTTCTATTTATAGCCAACTCTTGCCTTGGAGAGCACCTTTTTACCCAATGGATAAAAGAGTGGACTACCAATTGGATAAAAGAGTGGACTACCCATTGGATAAAAGGATGCACCTTATATTCATGGAGCCCAAATTCAAAATTTGAATTTTGAATTTATTAGTTTCCCTCCATCTTCTAGAAGCTTCCAGAAATCTTGAGTAAGCCTAAACCATCTTGACTGCCCGCGGTTCTATATCTTCCCGCGGTTCGATATCACTAAGGAACCGCGTGTTCTATAAGAGAACCGCGCGTCCTTCTTGTCTTTCATGACGAATGTAATCTTCAAGGTGTCAAGAGAATTATACATAAGTATGCTTGAGTGATTATGAGTACCTTACACATTTTACATTATGTATTACGAGTTATACGTTTGTCATCACCAAAACATGAAGGGATCATCTTGATTAAACATCATAATGTTTGCACTAACAATGTGGTTTGCGATGAGTTTTCACAAGAAGTGTTAGGTTTTTCTGATAGCTCGTCAAGTGGCAATCCCACTATTTTGGATCCGATTCTTGCTAATTCCACACCAAATCTCACTCCATTCAAAGGAGGCGATCTCACTTCAAATGAAATCGAAAATGAAGATGAGGTGTTGATTAGTGATGATACTTCTATTCCACCATTTCTTCCGCCGATGGAAGTTATGAGTGTTGAACCAAAATCTTCAATCGAGGAACCACCTATCCTTGAATTGAAAGATCTTCCTTCTCACCTTGAATACGCATTCTTGGAAGGTGATGACAAGTTGCCGGTTATTATTGCAAGAGGTCTTGCTAATGATGAAAAAATCGAGCTCTTGAAAGTTCTTAAGGCTCATAAAGTGGCAATTGAGTGGAAAATTTCCGACATTAAGGGTATTGACCCAAAATTTTGTACTCACAAGATTTTAATGGAGGAGGACTACAAACCCGCAATTCAAAGTCAAAGAAGGGTGAATCCCAAAATTCACGATGTCATTAAAAAGGAAGTGTTGAACCTCCTTGACGCGGGAATGATTTATCCTATCTCCGATAGCCTATGGGTGAGCCCAATCCATTGTGTCCCTAAAAAGGGAGGAATGACCGTTGTGCCCAATGAAAACAACGAGTTTATTCCCACTCGTGTTGTGACCGGTTGGAGGGTGTGTATTGATTACCGAAAGTTAAATGACGCCACTCGTAAAGACCACTTTCCTTTGCCCTTCATGGATCAAATGTTGGAGCGACTCGCGGGAAATGAATTCTATTGCTTTTTAGATGGTTTTTCCGGTTACTTTCAAATCCCTATCGACCCTCGTGATCAAGAGAAGACTACGTTTACGTGTCCTTATGGAACGTTTGCTTATCGTAGGATGCCTTTCGGACTTTGTAATGCACCGGGTACGTTTCAACGGTGTATGATGGCAATTTTTCACGATATGATCGAGAAGTCGATGGAAGTGTTTATGGATGACTTCTCGGTGTTTGGCAATTCATTCACGTCGTGTTTATCTAATCTCGAGCAAATGTTAAAACGTTGTGAAGAAACCAATCTTGTGCTTAATTGGGAAAAATGTCATTTTATGTGTAAACAAGGAATCGTCTTAGGACATAAGGTGTCGAAAGCGGGGATTGAGGTCGATAAAGCTAAGGTATACGTCATCGCCAAGCTACCTCATCCCAAAACCGTTAAGGGAGGTAGGAGTTTCCTAGGCCACGCGGGCTTTTATCGTCGTTTCATCAAAGACTTTTCGAAAATCTCTCGACCTATGACACACCTTCTCGAGAAGGATGCTCCTTTTAACTTCAATGAGGATTGTGTTAGAGCTTTCGAAACTCTCAAAAGGAAACTTACCGAAGCTCCCATTCTTGTTGCTCCTAATTGGGAATTACCCTTTGAAATCATGTGCGATGCAATTGATTATGCTATAGGGGCCATCTTAGGGCAACGTTATGACAAGCATTTCCGTCCTATCCATTATGTGAGTAAGACGATGACCGAGGCTCAATTAAAGTACACCACAACGGAAAAGGAATTCCTTGCCGTGGTCTATGCTTTTGAGAATTTCCGACCTTATCTCGTCTTGACTAAAAGCATCGTGTATACCTACCATTCGGCTATCAAGTATCTCTTAGCTAAGCAAGATGCTAAGCCGAGATTGCTTCGTTGGATGCTCCTCCTCCAAGAATTTGATGTCACCGTGCTTGACAAAAAAGGAGCCGAGAATCTAGCGGCCGATCATCTCTCTCGTCTAGAAGATCCTCACAAAGATGTTTTCGAGAACAAGGAAATCACCGAAACATTTCCTCTCGAGACTCTCGGTGTAGTGAATTCTAAAGACACCACCCCATGGTTTGCCGACATTGCAAATTACCATGCGGGCAATTTCATAATCAAGGGTATGACGACACAACAAAAGCGAAAATTCTTTCGTGACGTCAAGTTCTATTTTTGGGAGGACCCTTATCTCTTTCGGGTTTGTGCGGATCAACTCGTTCGACGTTGTGTTTTTGGTGCCGAAGCTTCTAATATCCTTAGAGCTTGTCACGAGGGACCCACGGGTGGTCACCACGGTGCTAATCTCACGGCTAAGAAAGTGTTCGATGCCGGCTTCTTTTGGCCTTCTATCTATCGTGATGCACACGCACTTGTGAAGTCGTGTGATTCATGCCAACGTCAAGGAAAATCGTCTCAACGTGATGAAATGTCGCAAAACATAATTCAAGTATGTGAGATTTTCGACATATGGGGAATAGACTTTATGGGGCCGTTCCCATTGTCTCATGGCAACAAATATATCCTCGTCGCGATGGACTACCTTTCTAAGTGGGTGGAAGCTAAGGCTTTGCCTACTAATGATGCTCGTGTGGTAGTGAAGTTTTTGAAGCAACTATTCTCTCGGTTCGGAACCCCTCGTGCTATTATAAGAGATCGTGGGACCAATTCGAGAAGGTCTTAAAGAAATATGGAGTTACTCATCGTCTTTCTACGGATTATCACCCGCAAACGAGTGGGCAAGTCGAGGTTTCGAACCGAGCTTTGAAGAGGATTTTAGAAAGGTCGATTGGAGAAAACCGTGCTTCATGGTCCGACAAACTCGATGACGCTTTATGGGCCTTTAGGACCGCTTATAAGACACCTATTGGTTTTACTCCTTATAAGTTAGTCTATGGGAAGAATTTTCATTTGCCCATTGAATTGGAGCACAAGGCATATTGGGCCCTTAAGCATGCAAACTTTGACTTGAAGACCGCGGGAGATCACCGGAAAATACAATTGAATGAATTGGATGAATTAAGAGACAATGCTTATGAAAATTCACTAATTTTTAAAGAAAAGACTAAAAAGTTTCATGATTCAAAGATTAAAAACCGGGTTTTTAATGTTGGTGATCAAGTTTTACTTTTTAACTCTCGACTTAAGATATTTTCCGGGAAATTGAAATCTCGTTGGTCGGGTCCGTTCACCATTACACAAGTGTTTCCTTATGGGACCATCGAGCTAGCTCAAGATGATGGTCCTAACTTCAAGGTGAATGGACATAGGCTTAAGCACTACTTTGGTGGGGAAATTCCTTCAATGGTTGCCCTCGACCAAGTCACCTTCCCCAATGATAATTAGCATTGAGGGGATCGAGTCGAGCTCATGACTTGGAAATCAAAAACGAGATGCCTCGTGGGGGAGATCCCATGCTTATCCTTTTATGCTTACTATTCACTAATAAGGGGACTTGTACCCTTCCAACTCGTTGTCTCGTGGTTGTTTGTGATTGTGTTATCTAGATCATCATCATCATCTACGATTGAAGACTCTCGTGTTCGTGAGCCTCCATCGTTTGCTTGAAGAAGTTTTTCACGAATCCATTGACATATCCTTTATTGTTCTAACAATTATCTTTTAGCATAATTAATAAACGCCTTTAGATATATTTTTGATCATCCTTTCCATGCTAGATCCTAAGCATTCGACTCTTCGTCTCTAGTATGGGGGTGCTCCACCCTTAGACTCGAAACATTGAGGACAATGTTTACTTTTAGTATGGGGGGGTGAATAGATACTTGCTTTGCTACGCCCTCACGTTTTCCAACTTTCAATATTTTGTTTTTGTTGCTAATAAGGATAAAATTGGCCAAATTTTAAAATTTTTCTTAGTTTTCATAAGTGTTTTTAAGACACGAATGTATATTTTCCGATGGGTAGAATAAGAGCTAATTTTTGACTTGATGGGCATTTGGAGCTATTTACATTCCTTAACCCGCTCAATTCAAGTTTTGCTAGAGTTTTATATAGGGAGCTTTAAAACGCGAAAGTCTTAGCTCATTCGAGTTAAGAACAAGAACTTTTCGCAAGTTCCTATAATTGATCCTAGAAAGTCACTTATCAAGGGAACTATAAAACGCATTCTCTAAGCTTGAAAAAGTCCAAGAAAGTGCAAGATCCTATAGATGGCTTGAAAACCCAAAACTTTGATTTGATATAGTCTTAATGAAAGCTAATCCAAATTTGGCTAAATTTTGACTTGCATGGCTAAGTATTCACGAGTCTCTTTAATTAGAGGTCTTTATATAGTGAAGAACGAGATATGATAGAGTTAGACAAGTGATCATGCTAAACGTAGAACATGAAAATGTTCTTTCAAAAACTCATATGTTTTTAATTGTGGCTTTTTCTTCCCATAAGATCAATGCATTAAGAATAATAATAATTGCAATAAGTAAGGTCATACGATTTGAAAGGTTACTTAGCCTCTAGCGCAAGATCGTTTAAAAGTTGCTCGGGGTTGAATAGAGTTCAGCTTAATATCAAGTCTGGAAGGTTACAAGTCTTTTGGTTAAGCTTTTGCTAGGAAACTAGCTTATTTGGCATTTTCAGAGTGCTTATTGGTTCTCACAGCTTATTCTACTTGGATTTTTGTGATTTTCTTGATTGATTATTCTTAGTTAAGCTATTTGTGAGCTTTTGCAACAAACTAGAGCTTCTGAGGTGCCCTAAATCTCAAACCCGACTATTTTGTCGTTTTATGGAATTGTACTTTGCTTATTTCTGGCTTATTGAGTGTGCTTTTTCAAAATTTCTTTTTACAGATCTCTTTAGTATCCCAAAAGAAGGTTGTGTGTTAAATTAGAGCTTATGGCATTAGCTTATGGCTTAATGGGCTAAAAAGCCCAATAAGGATAAGCTGTTTGCTTATTAAGCTGTGATAAGCTCACTTTCAGCTTTTGGGCCTTTAGAGTTTTGTGTTTAGAATTAAATTTTGGGTCAGATTGGGCTTTTCCAAGTTAATTGGGCCAGGTTTGACTTTTTGGGCTAAAAAGCCCATTTTTTTTTCGAACGGGGAGTTAGTAGTTAGTGATTCGAGCTTACAGTGACATCCAATTGGTGGACTGTTTTTGGTTTTGGCCCATTTGAGGGCCCAATAGGGGTATTCTGGTCATTTCACTTTCATTTTCTGATTATTTAGGTTAAAATAAACTAGTTTGCAAGTTTTTAGAATTTTTTATAATTTTTGGATTTTTATTATTATTTTATTATTATTTTTCAAATTTCACATTTTTCAACTTTTTACATTTTTCTTAGCTTAAATACATTAAAATAGGATTTTTGCAACTTTTAGAATAATTTTATCACTTATAGATTAATTTTTATAATTATTTTAAGTTTTAATAGTTTTTAAATCATTTTAAATAGTTTTTATTAGTTTAAAAATTTCTAAAAATAGTTTTTAATCTTTTTAGGTCATTTTAGAGGTTTACCAATTGAAAATTCTTTATTTAGGCTTTTTGATAATTTATTTGTTTTTTAGGGCTTTAATTAGCATTTAAAAATTGAATATTTAATTAATTAAAAGGTTTGAAAAAGTTTTGATCATTGGTAAACTCTTAGTTTATTTATTTTGATTTTTGGTGAATTTTTGGTAATTTTTAGAATTAATTTTTTATTTTTGAGCTTTTTACGGTTTTACGTTTTGTCGTCGTAGTAATTAATTTCACGTCTTCGTCATCCTCTTTTCTCATCCCCTTCTAAACCAATTATTAATCACAAACTTTTAACAAGTTTTTCACACACATATACCTCCTTGGGAAACGAACTTTTCATTTCACCTTAGGGTCATTAGTGTTTACGTTTTCCTAAACGTACACTTAATACTTTCCGCTTTTACGCTCCTTTTCCTAAAGGTCATATTTTACTACAATCAAATACCGAAATCAAACATCGGTTCCCAAACATAAGCCCAAAACATAAATAAAGTAAATGAAATAAAGAAAGACTAAGCATAAGTATATGAGGGCAAAAAGGAGAAGAAGTCTAAGGCAGCTTCCATCCTATGCACGTCCTCCAAATGCTCGAGTCTGTCCATGGGTACCTGCTGTTTTGGGACATGGAAAGGAAAGTAACGGTTGAGCATAACGCTCAGTGCACAGATATACAAGTATAGCATAGAATAACATAAGCATAAAAGACTAATTGCAGCGGAATAACATAAGCTCTAAGATATATGGATTCATGTTCATAAAACTGGTTTTATAGTTTGAAAAGACTTATGCTTCTATGAAAATCTGTTTTAATTAGCCAACTAGCCCATATGGGTCATGAGGTTCCACCGTGCATGAATACTTGTAGGGGAGACCTCGTCATGCAATTAGAGGGGTTACCTTCTAATAAAATAGTATGGGTAGGAGGGATCAACTCCTAGTGAAGGATGCAAGGCACACATCGCATTCACTCTGATAATACTGCTAAACATGTAATTAGGATGCACCCATACGCCCCACATGATAATATAATATAACGGCCAAAACTGAAAAGGGACACCACGAGCAATCACTTCGCCGTGGGGAAGTCATAACACTGGTGCCTCCAGTGTTATGGTTATGATACCTCCATAAATAGGTGACACTGGTCATGCATGTATATGGCTTAGGCTCTTAATCTAACATAAGTATCAAACATATAAAACAAAAACTGGGAAAACAGTTGGCTGCAGACGGGGAAATCCTAATAAGGAAAGAATGTCCATACTGAAAGGACGGGAAATCTGTACCTTATGTCTAGTAAACGAAGAAGACGAGCGGAAGAGAGTCCTACTTTGATATCACTAATGCTACATAAATAGTATACGTGTATACGTATTCTGATTACTGAGTATGTAACTGATTTTATATCATGTCTTAGCTTGTTTTATATGTTCATGTCTTGTTTTACTGATTTTAACGTTATACTATGTTTATCATGTATTTTGTATATTCTGATCAAATATTACTTGTATTTCTTGTATTATTATACTTGTTGTGTAATAATAAGTAACTTTCTAAAAATAGCAGGTTTCCTAAAATAGAAAGTTTCCAACTATAGAAAGTTTCCAAAATAGATTAACTTCTTAAAATAAATCAGTTTCTAAAATAGAATGTTTCCAAAAATACTAAATTTTCTGAATTAGAAAGTTTCCATATTTAGAATTAAGCTGGATTAATAAGCTAATAATATAAGCTTAAGTTTACTGGTTAAATATCATAAGTCATGTGATTATAGTACAGTTTATTAATAAATACCATATGTTATACTGATTACTAAGTAATAATTACATGTTTTATTAATCAATAATATCATGCCTAAAATAACTATAGGTTATACCATTTTAATTAAGTCATTGTTAACTAGCTTAATTTATTAAATAATGACGTGGTAATTAATTAAACTATAGGTTATACCTGATTATTAAATATTCATGGAAGTTTCATGGTTAAATAACTAATAGTAATGTCATGTGAATATTTAGTAAAACTTTACCTTAAATAAAAATAATTAAATTAACATGTTTTAATTTAATTAAACTAACAAATTACCTAGGTTAACACATGATTATTCATCTTAACAAATAACCTAAGTCTTGTGTAAATAAATAAGTTCTTGATTCATGGAAATTAATTAAATTAATTAATTACTAAAATAAAGTTTCTAATTCATGTTAATTAATTAAATAAATAATAAATAAAATACATGTCAAACATAACTTTTACCCGAACCCGAACCATGAGGAAAAAACCCGAGCCAACACCACCCACATAGCCGCCGGCTGGTGGTGGTGGCCGGCGGCTGTAGCCGTCGGTTGCTGCTGCTGTGGCCACCGTTGCCACTGTTAACAAGAAAGTCCCACCGACATAAGCCGGTTTCCCACTGATGGCCTAGAAACCCCCGCCGGCTGCATCCACTGTCCTATGTTGGGTTACGACTGACAGTTTAAAAACACCACCGTGAGTAGCAGACTCACTACTTCTTGGTCAAAACCTGACCGAGACCTATGGAGGTCTCGGTTTCCGTGAAAACCCACCAATAATCCGATTAAAACTTTGTTAAATTTCTTGTTTAATCAATAGCTATCATGCGTTCTTGATTTTGAGTTACAGATTCGTGACCAAAAGAAATAAAAGAGAAACGTAAAGATTAAAGATTACCGAGTCCTTGTGACATGAAAAACAAACACGAACCCACCACTAATTCAAAGATCAAAACATTTTTTTCCTTCTTTCTTGTATAGCCGGCGGCCTCCTGGTAGTTCTAGGGTTTTATTTTTATTTTCGGTTTTTACAAAAGCAAGGGAAACATGCGTGTGTTTGTTTAGTCTCCTTGGTGGTTATTGGGCCTTGCGCCCTTTTGATTTCTTGTCCAAACTCCAAACAACCGTCCTAACACCCCCTTCATTATAGTGTTTTCAGTTTCGAGTTTAAATTTATATATGTGTATGTTCGTGTTTGAGTTCCCGCGTTTTGGCTTCTCGTCATGATTAAAGTATTTTACGTAGATAAGTAATTAATATTCGTAGTTCTTTTCGTGCATTAATAAATTAAAAGTTTTAGACAATTCGTGTTATAATAACTACTTGTACCTAATCGATATAGTCGTCTGATAATAAATATATGCCTAGCCACATGTTCGTGATTAAATGCTCAAGATTCCAAGTTCGTGATTATAATTATTATAGTTAATAATTATTGTGTATTATCACGTATTTAATACTTATCGTGTAATAACACGTACGTAATTCTTGTAATTAAAATCGTGACACGTGTTCATGCTATAAAAGGAAAGTTTTAGTATGTACGTACGATTATTAAGTTTACTTTTCATGATAAAAACATGCGGGTTTTACATTATAAATATCAATTTTAAAACTCAAATATATATAACAAAAAATAGACACGATTTTACATAATACACCAACATGTATTTATTCATTGTCGCTATGTTCTACGAAACACAAATAATGTCTATAGTGACATAACAAAAATATCTAAAGTAAGATAAATTAACAAAAATTTACGCAAAATATCAATATTAACATATAAAGAAAAAAAATGTAAAACCAGTATGTGTGCATGAAGGTTGTAACTATATAATTATTAAAAAAATATGATTTTATTGAAAATATTTAAAATTAAATAAAATCCTAAAATTATGAATAGTCACAATATGTAACTTCAAAACAAAATCTCGCCACAGAATCCGTCCAAATTGCGCGCGTGCACGCATTGACGTATTTGTTTTACTAATAATCAAAGACAAACTATTGCGAATAGAAATACCGGGAGTAAAAAGAGTTTAAAATTCGAATTGTAATAACTGAACTAGATCTTGTATTACTCTAAACAAAATTTATTTAAAATTATAATATCAAAACCATTACTTAAATTATCATTTATGTGTAATATATTTATATGCACAGATATTAAAACGAGAGGCGTAGGTGTGTAGAGGCGAAGATGAGCCATGACTCACCCATAAATGTAATAAGGCCAGATTGAATAATGTGTGTTGAATATTATATTTTGATCCACCTTAAAAACTACTATTATTTGTCCATTTATAATTCGAACTCCTTGCATGCAGAATTTTACCAATATAATTTAAATACTAGACGTGTAACCCGCGCATAGCAGCGGAATTACTTAGTGACAGATAATTTTAATTGGTTCGACGACTCAACCGTGTTTACCCCAAGTTAGATCACGTAACGCAATGACTCGACCAAGTTGACTTGATGTTCGAACTCGTGACTTGATATATAATGTTAAAAGAAAATTCTTGAAATCTTTTTTTTTAATTTTTTAACAAAAAGAATATACATTTTCTAAGACATATAGGTATAGATATAAAATATAGATGATGTCTATCCTTTTATGAACCAATAGCGTTTTTTCTATAATTCTCAAGAACAGAAAACATAAAATCATTTCATTTATGACATGATCTTTAGTAAATGATGAATAGAGTGTTCTTATTTTTTACTTTCATGCTTTATAAAAATTTATAAAATTGATTAATTTATGACATAAATATTTGTAAGGAATGAGGGTGTGGTTATATTTAACAAGTTTCTAACGACACCCATTTTGAAAATAAGAAATTATCAGCCAAACAACATGTTAAAACGATTTATTCCAATACATTAATTACACGTTCGGTTTCACATTCATTTAGAGATAATGTAGTTGAAAAAGAGTTATGGCCAAAGTGTAGGGCTTAATGAGATGGATTTTATGTAATAAAGGAGATACTTGGTGCTTAATTGTGTGGGTTGTATTATTTATGTTCATTTATCAAATAAGATAAATGAAGTCCAATGAATACCAAATACAGTGCTTCCAACACGTATATAACACAAGAACTATTGTGGTATCCAACAATAAATATTTAAAAACAATTGTAGTGCTTATTGATGAATGCAGCGCTTTCTTCATAGGTGAAATAGCTTGTTTGAGCAAAATAACCGTAGAGTACAAATGATCAATAAATTCCAAAATATCCAAATGTTTCTTGATTTCATTCAAACTTTCCGCACAAACCGCTGACAATGGAAACAGTCAAATAGTACATTGTAGTATTCTAATATTTTGAACAAAATGAAATAAAGACACACATGCATAAAGAAGTACTCAATATTAATTCGTAAGTCATGTAAATTCTCGTGCTTCATACATAAGCGGTTGAACTCAACTTTTGTAATATCTATAGATTCCAGAAGTTACCTGCAAGATATTTATTGTACGTCAATTGTTGGAGTTATTAAACAAAAGGATCAATGACTCAATGACTGTTTAAGAAATATACATTTGATGTTTAATCTTGTTTGGTATAGTACCTGATTGTGTGCAAGTAAGGTTAAGTCGAGCTGCATATATGCCTATGCATTCTACACTTGCTTTGGCAATCATATGACGGAAGAGCAAGTGGAATGTGATGCAAGACCAGTTTTATTTCCCGGACCTTGTTTTGCGAGATCATTGAAAAAATCTTAGTATATTGACATTTAGTAATTTTTGAATTTAGAAGCTATATATCAAGTTTACCTATAGTTGACCGCCATGAACATCCGCATTGTTTAAAACCATATCAACATCCATTTTACCAAATGAGTTCAGAGTCAATCTAAAAAAACAAGACATAGATTAAAGTGGTTTAGCACACATATATTTTATAAAACACAAACATAAAGGGGCGTTAAATGTAAACCTCATTTTGTTCTTGATATGTACCAAGTACATGATCAACAGGCTCATCAACCTTTATATCGATTTGATATGCAGTGTATTCAAAGGTAGCATTTTTTGTTAATTACGTTACGACAGTAAAATGGATTACGATGTGGAGGAGGAGGATCAAGCTGAAAAGAATATACAATACAAGCAGTTAACATCATGGAGAAAGGGAATGAACCTCAAAAAAATATACATGCAAGCAGAAAACTATATAGACGACGTAGAGGAGGGTGATCAAGATAAAAAAAACCTCAAGTATATCATAAACATTCTTTTCATTTATCATTGTCATTTCTTTGGATGATATAGGCACTGCACAGAAGGTTGTTCTATGAATGCATTGCACATAAGGTGGTTTATATAGGCACAAGGATTCTAAGTTTGAGTTTTAAACTATAATTTTTTTCCCGCGTATGTCTTACTTGTTTTCATCTGTTTTTAATATTTTCATAATCGTTTGATACTCTTTCCTTAATCTCTCACACAGTTTTACTATATATATTGTGTTTGTCAACTTGATGGTGTGAATACAGTTAAACATTTCCACAATGTATTTGACATTGCCATCATTAAAAAGATGATTTATTCTACTACAGACGGTTTGTTATAGTTGCCAAATTTGTTTGTTTTTTCAAGCTTCAACATTTAACATTTGGGATAAACCCTTTATAGGGATGAGAAAAGATCCACAAGGAATAGTCTCCCAAAAAAGTACAAAGAATTCCATCTGAGCCATTCATTTTGAAAGTCAATCCTACGGTGAATATAACAAAAAGGGGTATTTATGTAATTTCGCATTCCAACAAATCATAAATCACAGGGTCGGTTAACTTCCTTTTCATTTTCACCCACACATACTCATCATGCTCATGCTATTAAAAACACACACCCACATCCACTCACCATCGCCATCACACAACACCTCCGTCACATCCCACCGTTTTCATCCCCCCACCATCGGCCGCACAACACCGCCGGCTGTATTGATGTATTAAAGCCTAATCAAAAGAAGGTAATGCCGTCTGCAATTAGATTTGGTTCGTATTTAAGTAATCTGACTTTGAATATGAGTGTAAATACAAATGGTGAGAGTTGTTTGGGTGCCTGTGGTGTAAGTGGATTAAAGAAACACATCTAAATGTTGGAGGTCACTGAGTAGATTATGTGGTAACTTTAAGAGTTATCACAACTTTTGAAGTCTGCTAGTTTAAGATCCGAGCTTCTAAAGGTTGTTTGGATGTGTTTAACAAACTAAATGTAAGGCGAAACAAATCTAAGGGAACCATGTCTACTGAGGGTTAATGTGTGTTATTTAGTTATTGTGTTTAGATATACGATATAAGTGGTTTAAAGTTTCTGGGATTGATTATTTTATATGTTGATTATTTGAATGGCTTTTCTGTTTATTGTGTAAGTTGATTTATATTTCACAGTCAAAAGAAAATGGAGGCCTAGAACCATGTTCTAGTTCTGAAAGCAGTGCTACTGATAACTCTAAAAAAAATAAAAATCCGGTTAAACTTTTTTGGTAATGTAGTTAGTAACGACTGAAGAACGAAACTGATAAAATCCTGTTCGTCATCTTTGACAAGTGGTGTTATTGAAAGTCCGAAACTCAAGGCCAAAACATTCAAATTCAGGCTCATCTTCGTTTACAACTGCTGTTACTATTGAAAACTCAAGGCCACATTTTTCATTTTTTTTATATACTTATGGTTGGATGTGCAAACAAAATTACATGTGATTTGTACACATATATTTTAGCACACATATATTTTATTAAACACAAACATAAAGGGGCGTGAAATGTAAACCTCATTTTGTTCTTGATATGTACCAAGTACATTATCAACAGGCTCATCAACCTTTATATCGATTTGATATGCAGTCTATTCAAAGGTAGCATTTTCTGTTAATTAGGTTACGACTGTAAAATGGATTACGATGTGGAGGAGGAGGATCAAGCTGAAAAGAATGTACAATACAAGCAGTTAATATCATGGAGAAGGGGAATGAACCTCAAAAAAATATACATACAAGCAGAAAACTATATAGACGATGTAGAGGAGGGTGATCAAGATTTAAAAAAACCTCAAGAATATCATCAACATTCTTTTCATTTGTCATTGTCTTTTCTTTGGATGATATAGGCATTGCACAAAAGGTTGTTCTATGAATGCATTGCACATAAGGTGGTTTATATAGGCACAAGGATTCTAAGTTTGAGTTTTAAACTATAATATTTTTCCCACGTATGTCTTACTTGTTTCCATCTGTTTTTAATATTTTCATAATTGTTTGATACTCTTTCTTTAATCTCTCACGCAGTTTACTATATATACTTTAATCTCTCACCCAGTTTGTCAACTTGATGGTGTGAATACAGTTAAACATTTCCACAATGTATTTCACATTGCCATCATTAAAAAGATGATTTATTCTACTACAGACGGGTTGTTATAGTTGCCAAATTTGTTTGTTTTTTCAAGTTTCAACATTCAACATTTGAGATAAACCCTTTATAGGGATGAGAAAAGATCCACAAGGAATAGTCTCCCAAAAAAGTACAAAGAATTCCATCTGAGCCATTCATTTTGAAAGTCAATACTACGGTGAATATAACAAAAGGGGTACTTATGTAATTTCGCATTCCAACAAATCACAAATCACAAGGTCGGTTAACTTCCTTTTCATTTTCACCCACACATACTCATCATGCTCCTGCTGTTAAAAACACACACCCACATCCACTCACCATCGCCATCACACAACACCTCCGTCACATCCCACTGTTCTCATCACCCCACCATCGGCTGCACAACACCGCCGGCTATATTGATGTATTAAAGCCTAATCAAAAGAAGGTAATTCCGTCTACAATTAGATTTGTTTGGGTGCCTGTGGTGTAAGTGGACTAAAGAAACACATCTAAATGTTGGAGGTCGTAACTTTAAGAGTTATCACAAACTTTTGAAGTCTGCTAGTTTATGATCTGAGCTTTTAAAGGGTGTTTGGATGTGTTTAATAAACTAAATGTAAGGCAAAACAAATCTAAGGGAACCATGTCTACTGAGGGTTAATGTGTGTTATTTAGTTATTGTGTTTTGATATACGATATAAGTGGTTTAAAGTTTTTGGGATTGATTATTTTATATGTTGATTATTTGAATGGCTTTTCTGATTATTGTATAAGTTGATTTATATTTCACAGTCAAAAGAAAATGGAGGCCTCGAACCATGTTCTAGTTCTGAAAGCAGTGCTACTGATAACTCTAAAAAAATTTAAAATCCGATTAAACTTTTTTGATAATGTAGTTAGTAACGACTGAAGAATGAAACTGATAAAATCCTGTTCGTCATCTTTGACAAGTGGTGTTACTGAAAGTCTGAAATTCAAGGCTAAAACATTCAAATTCGGGCTCATCTTCGTTTACAACTGTTGTTACTACTGAAAACTCAAGGCCACATTTTTCATTTTTTTTATATACTTATGGTTGGATGTGCAAACAAAATTACATGTGATTTGTACAAAAATTATATGTGTTTTTTACAAAGTTACATGTGAATTTTATAAAATCACATGTGAATTTTATAAAATCACATGTAATTTTGTAAAAATTACATCTGATTTGTACAAAAATTACATGTGACTTTTACAAAATTACATGTGATTTGTTTCTTCAATAAACTTGCATAGTAATTATAAAAAGTAGACTCACGTATTCAATGAAACACAAATGTTGTTGAAGTAAAATCACATTTAATTTATACACGAATCACACATGATCCATACACGAATCGCACGTGATTTATACACGAATTACACGTGATTCATACACGAATTACATGTGATTTTTACAAAATCACATGTAATTTTGTAAAAATTACATGTGATTTGTACAAAAATTACATGTGATTTTGTAAAAATCACATGTGATTTGTTTCTTCATTAAACTTGCATAGTGATTACAAAAAGTAGACTCACGTATTCAATGAAACACAAATGTTGTTGAAGTGAATCACATCCGATTTATACACGAAACACACGTGATCCATACAAGAATTGCACGTGATTTATACACGAATTACACGTGATTCATACACAAATTACAGGTGATTTTTACAAAATCACATGTAATTTTGAAAAAATTACATGTGATTTATATAAAAATTGCATGTGATTTTTAAAAAATTACATACGATTTTGTAAAAATCACTTGTGATTTTTACAAAATTACATGTGATTTGTTTCTTCAATAAACTTGCATAGTAATTACAAAAAGTAGACTCACATATTCAATGAAACACAAATGTTGTTGAAGTAAATCACGTCTGATTTATACACGAATCACACGTGATCCATACACGAATCGCATGTGATCTAAACACGAATTACACGTGATTCATACACGAACTACACGTGATTTTTACAAAATCACATGTAATTTTGTAAAAATTATATGTGATTTTGTACAAAAATTACATGTGATTTTTACAAAATTACATGTGATTTGTTTCTTCAATAAACTTGCATAGTAATTACAAAAAGTAGACTCACATATTCAATGAAACACAAATGTTGCTGAAGTAAATCACATCTGATTTATACACGAATTACACGTGATCCATACACGAATCGCACGTGATGTATACACGAATCGCACGTGATTTAAACACGAATCGCACGTGATTTATACACGAATCGCACATGATTTATACACGAATTACACGTGATTCATACACGAATCACATGTGATTCTGTGACAACTCATAAATTTGAACTAATTATTTATCGCTACAACTTTTATTTATTTATTTTTTTATAATTTTTTTTGAAAACACTTTAACATGAACATATTCAAAACCTAACAAACTTTATTATCACTAATAATACCTACGAAGGACTATTAGGAAATTCTATTTGTGATATATAAATTTATATGCTACGCGTTTAAATTAATTACTGCAAAGTAGAAAATAATTACTGTGTTATCTAAAAACCGTGATTTACTCTAACTGGAGGCCATCCAACTAAAAACTTATGTGTTTTATATATTTTAGGTTAAATGAATTATTTTAAGTTTATAGGTCATATAAACGTCAATAATAGTTAATTTTAATAGTTAACGTAAACTATCGAAATCATCGTTAATTATTAATAGAAAGTTATTTAAACATTTTCAACTCACGATTTCTTTAAAATAACATATGATGGACTATAAAAAGACTATAAATCATATATTTATCACTTTTAGTATATTTTCAATGTTTCAGATAATTTACTGAGGTAATCGTATTTTATATATTATTTAATTCTAAAATACAATTTTTACGTCTAAACGATCACGAAAACGTTTAAATTAATTTTATCAACTTCAAATTATTAACATCAATTTGTAAACTTCATATTTAATCATATGAGCTTAATTAAATTATTAAATGACTAGAAATAAAATAGTATATAATTTTAAAAGCTTGTACGTAATTTTAAAGGCCCGTAAACACTAAATAAACCCAATTAATTATTCATAAACCCAAATTACCCCAATATTAACACTACCTACATAAAATTTCGTGGCTTTAAGCCTTAGGAAATTATTATGCCAAATATGTTAGCTAGAAAATAGGAAATACAAAGAATTATAACTAGTATATGTTATTTACAAGATATATACTTGCCTTAAATATATCTCCTTGTTTCTAGCTCAAATAATTCGACCAATAACTCCTCCATACGGCCTACCCACGTTCATAATTCAAGCAACAGCTATTTCATCTCTAAAAATACTTCAAAAATCAATTTCATGTTATCTTCCTACTGTTCTATCCCTTCTTCTTCATTTGCAGCCTTATGTACTGATTTTCTATCATAATTGGAGCTCTAAAAGTAAGGTATATTCAGGTTATAAATAAGGAGTTCAAGACATGAGATGGTGCATCCCAAAACATTAGCAGAAAATCAAATTGAACCCTTCTTTCCCTTTTGTTCTGCCATTATTCATCACCAACCTAAACTACCATCACCACCATCGTTGGAACTCCTAATAACTCCTAACCATCAGTCCTAAAAACTCTTGAAAACAGCCTCAAACTTCGTACCTTGAAGTGCCCCAAAAGCGAAACCCTAGCTAAATCAATTTAGGGTTTTCTTCAAAACCCTAGATTCAGATTTTGTCGTGTTCATGTTACTCATGTTCGAATCCTTTACAGAAATCTTGAGTGTCTTCTCTGGTCTTCCAAGTAGTCCTAGTACAAATTCCTAATTCCTCTAAGTGTTGGTGTACGAGTTGTGGAAGCAAAATCCTAGCCGAGCTCTTTTTAGGGTTTTCTAGCTTTGGTTTTGCTCAAACCACCAATCACTTCGTAAGATCTGATTTAACTAGTACAAGTAAATCTTATTATATGTTAAACCCTTACCTAGTAATGCCTAAAGTTGAAAAGTAACACGTAATTGGCTAAATGGTTAAAAACGAGCCCTAACGGGACGTACAGGTAAAAACCGTGCCATAATTTTGCTTAACTTGATTATGAACTGAATTTTTCATGTTTCTTACTGTTAAATGATGTTACTAATTAGTTAAACTCAATAAGTAATGTTATTTGATCAAGTGGTAAAAGTAGCCGAAACTCTCGTTGCTAAACTAGCTTAAAAACGCCAAACTTTTGTTAAAAACCGACAATCCAGTGTTGGTCACGAAATTTTTACTCTAAATATTCATATTTCATTTGTCATAAACTTTCTAATGCCCTTTGAACCAATTAAAAAGACCTAAAAATGAATTAGTTATCACACTTTTAATTTTATGATTTTATGTGAAATTAATGAAATTGTATGCATGTAAAATGGTAAACTTTAGAACACTTAGAATGTCACTAATATGAATTTATTAATAAAATGGTAAGATCAAAATATGAATCAATCTTTCCAAAAATAATCATGGTAGAAGGATTAAAAACGAGTTTATAATTAATAAACGATAACTACGCGTAAAAACGACGTTTTTAAGAAAATCTAATTATATTTTATAACCCATGAAATTGTTAAATGAAATTTCATGCTAAACTTATAAAAGTTATATTTCATATTAATTTATTAAATTATTACATGCTTTTATAATACTTAAAATGATTAAGAAATAAATACAAAAGCTGAAACCGTAAACCTGAATTTTTATGTAAAATTTAATTGTTAATTTGTTAGCAAAATTAATTAAATTTAAATTTCTTTTACTTGAATCCTTATCAACCTATCAATTATTTTATATAAACATGAAAATCTAAAATGATAATAATTGATGAAACCCTAGTTTAAAAAGATAAAACCTGACTCTATATAATTTAATAGCCGAAAATGTTTTATAAAACCTTACTCGTTATTATTCCAACCTAAAGCACCAACTAAGAAAGGGTTTATACATGTATATTATATTTATATTACACATGGTTTAAATGAATATTATTCTTATTAGGTTATCGGTAAACTTCTACTTTGTCCTACGACAATTTAATATCAACAAGGTGAGTTCTCTTGCCCATATCTTAAATTATATCATCAAGCTGTGAGTTTCTTAGCCTATTTCTCAAATTGTTTATCAACTGTGAGTTACTAGCTCATACCTCTTTCAAAATATTTTGTCATCTTTTCGGGTAATAACATTTCTTGATTTATAACGCGTGAACACAAGTGAACTATTCTTTACTAGTTGATATCCCCAAATGAAACTGCCCACGACTCATGAACCATTAGTCACCTAGCTGTTTACAGCGAAGTGAGCGTGAATGTTATGGATAGATCTATCGAAGTTGACACTCCTGTTTACTTTGAATGGGTGCGTTCAAGTAAATACAATTCCATTTGAAGACGACGGGTGACTTGGATTAGTCACCTGCATTTGCACACACATACAAAGTCAGTTAGACTCGTTAACACATCGGTGTCATGGGCTTACATAGTAGTAAAGATAAACTGTGTGACTTTGTATGTGTTATATTGTCACAAGTGGATACAAATCTTGTGGTTCATTGAAATGATTTTTATTGTTTTCATAAACTCAAAGCTAGGAACTCACCAACTTTGTGTTGACACTTTAGCAATGTTTTTCTCAGGTATGCTACTATATGGAGTCCGCATTGTTGTTTTGGCATGTAGAGGTCGTTCTCTCGCATCAAGTCCTCTTCACGCCATGAAGTCGCAACCCAAATTCAGTCTTCCGCTGCAGTAAATTTGGGGCTGTGACAGAATGGTATCAGAGCCTTGATATAGAGAACTACGTTGCATTAGTAACTCTAGACTATAATCGGCTCTAAATTGCATGATAAAATAACATACCAACCATCTAGTATTAAATCTTTACTATATGATAAATTATTTTATATCCTATGTTCATTTCTAGACTACTAAGTGTTACTGTTAAAAACATGTTTATGTGACAATGCATGATCACCCATGTGTGTGGGATGACGTAACCTAGTGGGTTGTAATCTAGTATTACAATAGTACACAACATGCCATGCTCTATCTAGTTAACTGTTAGTTAATGGTAGGATATAGCAAAAATAAGATACAAATAAGAGGTAACGAAAAGGAGGATGCTATATATTGTATCTGGAATATACATAGCCTGATCACCTATATATAATTTAGATAGGACAAAAGTGTGCTCGTACTAGTTACCACAAATACAAAATGAATCTCACTCAAAATAAAAGTAATCTTTTTTTTCTGCCATACACGAAAGCATAAATTCTAAAAGGTCTATAATACCGCTCATCACTTTCGTCTTCTTCTCGACAATTATTTGAACGTATATGACGCCTTGATTTCGAGACGAAATCCTCTAAGGCGGGGTGAATGTGACAACCCGTAAATTTGAACTAATTATTTATCGCTACAATTTTTATTTATTTATTTATTTATTTATTTATTTTTTGAAAACACTGTAAACATGAACATATTCAAAACCTAACAAACTATATTATCACCAATAATACCTACGAATGACTATTAGGAAATTCTATTTGTGATATATAAATTTATATGCTACGTGTTTAAATTAATTACTGCAAAGTAGAAAATAATTACTGTGTTATCTAAAAACCGTGATTTAATCTAACTGGAGGCCATCCAACTAAAAACATATGTGTTTTATATATTTTAGGTTAAATGAATTATTTTAAGTTTATAGGTCATATAAACGTCAATAATAGTTTATTTTAATAGTTACCATAAACTATCGAAATCATCGTTAATTATTAATAGAAAGTTATTTAAACATTTTCAACTCACGATTTCTTTAAAATAACATATGATGGACTATAAAAAGACTATAAATCATATATTTATCACTTTTAATATATTTTCAATGTTTCAGATAATTTACTAAGGTAATCGTATTTTATATATTATTTAATTCTAAAATACAGTTTTTACGTCTAAACGATCACAAAAACGTTTAAATTAATTTTATCAACTTTAAACTATTAAAATCTATTTTTAAACTTCATATTTAATCATATGAGCTTAATTAAATTATTAAATGACTAGAAATAAACCAGTATATAATTTTAAAAGCCCGTACGTAATTTTAAAGGCCCGTAAACCCTAAATAAACCCAATTAATTATTCATAAACCCAAATTACCCCAATATTAACACTACCTACATAAAATTTCGTGGCATTAAGCCTTAGGAAATTATTATGCCAAATATGTTAGCTAAAAATTGGAAATACAAAGAATTATAACTAGTATATGTTATTCACAAGATATATACTTGCCTTAAATATATCTCCTTGTTTCTAGGTCAAATAATTCGACCAATAACTCCTCCATATGGCATACCCACGTTCATAATGCAAGCAACAGCTATTTCATCCCTAAAAATACTCCAAAAATCAATTTCATGTTATCTTCCTACTGTTCTATCCATTCTTCTTCATTTGCAGCCTTATGTACTGATTTTCTATCATAATTGGAGCTCTAAAAGTAAGGTATATTCAGGTTATAAATAAGGAGTTCAAGACATGAGATGGTGCATCCCAAAACATAAGCAGAAAATCAAATTGAACCTTTATTTCCCTTTTATTTCTCCCATTACTCATCACCACCCTAAACTGCCATCACCACCATCATTGGTACTCCTAGTAACTCCTAAACATCAATCCTAAACACCCTTAAAAACAGCCTCAAACTTCGTACCTTAAAGTGCCCCAAAAACGAAACCCTGGCTAAATCAAATTAGGGTTTTCTTTAAAATCCTAGATTCAGATTTTGTCGTGTTCATGTTACTCGTGTTCGAATCCTTTACATCAATCTTGGGTGTCTTCTCTGGTCTTCCAAGTATTTCTAGTACAAATTCCTAAGTCCTCTAAGTGTTGGTGTACGGGTTGTGCAAGCAAAATCCTAACCGAGCTCTTTTTAGGGTTTTCTAGGTTCGGTTTTGCTCAAATCACCAATCACTTCATAAGATCTGATTACCTAGTACAAGTAACTCTTATTATATGTTAAAACCTGACCTAGTAATGCCTAAAGTTGAAAAGTAACACGTAATTGGCTAAATGGTTAAAAGCGAGCCTTAACGGGACGTACGGGTAAAAACCGTGCCATAATTTTGCTTAACTTGATTATGAACTGAATTTTTCATGTTTCTTACTGTTAAATGATGTTACTAATTAGTCTTTGTTAGTTAAACTCAATAAGTAATGTTATTTGATCAAGTGTTAAAAGTAGCCGAAACTCTCGTTGCTAAACTAGCTTAAAAACGCCAAACTTTTGTTAAAAACCGACCATCCAATGCTGGTCACGAAATTTTTACTCTAAATATTCATATTTCATTTGTCATAAACTTTCCAATGCGCTTTGAACCAATTAAAAAGACCTAAAAATGAATTAGTTATCACACTTTTAATTTTATGATTTTATGTGAAATTAATGAAATTGTATGCATGTAAAATGGTAAACTTTAGAACACTTAGAATGTCACTAATATGAATTTATTAATAAAATGGTAAGATCATAATATGAATCAATCTCTACAAAAATAATCATGGTAGAAGGATTAAAAACGAGTTTATAATTAATAAACGATAACTACGCGTAAAAATGACGTTTTTAAGAAAATCTAATTATATTTTATAACCCATGAAATTGTTAAATGAAATTTCATGCTAAACTTATAAAAGTTATATTTCATATTAATTTATTAAATTATTACATGCTTTTATAATACTTAAGATGATTAAGAAATAAATACAAAAGTTGAAACCGTAAACCTGAATTTTTATGTAAAATTTAATTCTTAATTTGTTAGCAAAGTTAATTAAATTTAAATTTCTTTTACTTGAATCCATATCAACCTATCAATTATTTTATATAAACATGAAAATCTAAAATGATAATAATTGATGAAACCCTAGTTTAAAAAGATAAAACCCGACTCTAAATAATTTAATTGCCGAAAATGTTTTATAAAACCTTACTCGTTATTATTCCAACCTAAAGCACCAACTAAGAAAGGGTTTATACATGTACATTATATTTATATTACACATGGTTTAAATGAATATTATTCTTATTAGGTTACCGGTAAACTTCTACTTTGTCCTACGATAATTTAATATCAACAAGGTTAGTTCTCTAGCCCATATCTTAAATTATTTTAGCAAGCTGTGAGTTTCTTAGACTATTTCTCAAATTGTTTATCAACTATGAGTTACTAGCTCATACCTCTTTCAAAATATTTTGTCATCTTTTCGGGTAATAACATTTCTTGATTTATAACGCGTGAACACAAGTGAACTATTCTTTACTAGTTGATATCCCCAAATGATAACTGCCCACGACTCATGAACCGTTAGTCACCTAGCTGTTTACAGCGAAGTGAGCGTGAATGTTATGGATAGATCTATCGGAGTTGACACTCCTATTTACTTTGAATAGGTGCGTTCAAGTAAATACAATTTCATTTGAAGACGACGGGTGACTTGGGTTAGTCACCTGCATGGGCTCACACATACAAAGTCAGTTAGACTCGTTAACGCATCGGTGTCATGGGCTTACATAGTAGTAAAGATACACTGTGTGACTTTGTATGTGTTATATTGTCACAGGTAGATACAAATCTTGTGGTTCATTGAAATGATTTTTATTGTTTTTTTAAACTCAAACCTAGGAACTCACCAACTTTGTGTTGACACTTTAGCAATGTTTTTCTCAGGTATGCTACTAAATGGAGTCCGCAATGTTGTTTTGGCATGTAGATGTCGTTCTTTCACATCAAGTCCTCTTCACGCCATGAAGTCGCAACCCAAATCCAGTCTTCCGCTGCAGTAAATTTAGGGGTGTGACAGATTCATACACGAATACTATGTGATTCATACACGAACCACATATGTGATTCAATTTATAAGAACAAAGAATTAATCAGATGTGATTTACATTTTTTGCTAAAAAAATAAAATAAAAACATTCAAAAATCACTTGCGATTTATGCAAAATCAATTGCGATTTACGCAAAAGCATTTGCGATCTACGCAAAATCACATGTGATTTCACATGACTCACATGTGATCATGATAGAAGAACCTAAAGTAAAACAGAATCATGCGTGATTTATTCTTTTCTAAATCAGAAACAATAAAACATTACAAACAAAAAACCACGTGGTGGTTTTCTTTTTCTACAACAATTTGGATCTGTAACATTCGATAAATCATCTAGATTGGTCAAGCATATTTTCTATTTCAACATAGTTACAAAAGAGAATCTTGTGATTGATTTAGTTTGTAACAAAACTAAATCGAACTTTATCTACATTTTCCATAACAACAGTAACAATAAAAATGAACCGTACGTCTTCTTCTATATCGAAAATGTGTGATTCGCAATTTTAAGGTTCAATTACCTCTGTTTCTTTCAAGTATTGTTCATTAAATGATTCGATCATTATTAGATCAACGACGAACGTCGGAAAAATGAAGGAGGACAGAACGACGGATCGACGTCGGATCCTTGTGGATCAACATCAGATCTATGATCACGACGGTTTAGGCGAGTGTGTGCATCATGTCAGATGGTTTTTTTAACGGGTGGTCTGTGTTCTTTTAGGAGAGAGACGATAGGTATTAAAATAGGATAAGTGAAAGATATCTTCTGTTTATATGTGATTTTGTAGAAAGCTAACAACCATAGGATTGAAATAAAAAGAAGGGTCAAGATGTGTTCTTTTGTACTTTTAAAAGGTAAGGTTCTTTGTTGATCTCACCTCTGATAGATTGAGATTGAAAAGGTTAGTAAATTGGTTTTACTTTGTTTGGTTTAATAATAACAAGTAATTTTTTGTTTAAAATACGTGAATGGCCCGAAAATATATAATTATGACAAAGCCCAGCCCAAAATCCAAAACCGGCCGAGTAGGGTATATAAATAAAATAAGGAACAGAATGCCCTAGTTACATCTCATAAAACTACCGCCCCCGTCTTCTTCTCCTCCTCACAACCGATCCAGATCTCATAAAGAATGGAGATGGCGAATGTAACTGTTGAAACAAATTTCCGCAGGCACTTGGCCCAAGGATATTAAGCTTCGGTCTCGTGCATAGTATGCTTGTAGGATTGGCCTACCCTGCAATAATAGAACGCACGTTAGCTCGCCCCAGGTGTGAACCCGAGACCAAGCTCTGGCATGAGATTAAGTAACTATCACAAGAGTGGTATCCGGAGTGGAATACCGGAGGAATACTATTAAGTATAATTAAATGTGATGTACTGTGTGTTGTTGTGTGTAGTAAATGCCTTAGGGTATTTATACCCAAAGTTAAAGCATACCTGGCTGTGTAGTCACGTCATCGAGACATGCACCATGAACAGTACCTTGTGGTCAGAAACAGTATAAAGCAGGCTACGGTTTATGGTTGGATCCATTGGATAAAACCTTGCTTGTTGGATAAAACAAGGTCTCCCAAGATATGGGGGATCTTGTCTGTTGTATCTCTCCTACGTGGCAATTGCGTCGGCGATAGTGTCATGCCTTCGGCCATATGCCGGAGACATACGCGAACATGTCCCCCCAAGTATTAGTTCATTATGATTATGATGGACTGATACTTCAAGTAGGTTCGTCGTTATTTTTTGTCTGGTGCTGACCATTGAACTATTCTGCCTTCTGAACCGGTTCGAGTATGTTTCCTTTTTTGGACCCCCTCTTTTCTTTAGTGGGATTGGGGATGATGCCACGTGTCCCGCACTTTTGAATTCAACGGTGGATCCCTGTCCTCGTGATTCACAAGTGAATAGTGTTGCATCGTTTTCTTCGCCTACACCCCCTATATATATACATGCTATCCATTTTGATCTCCTACCATTTTCGCCATTGTTATTTTCTTTGTTCCTTCTTCCTTCTCACTATTCATAGGTAAATTTCTTCTTCATTCGTTATCTTTTTTAATTGTATATTCGCCTGTTCCGGATGATGGGGAAAGAGATCATAAAGTCGAGAGTGGATCATCCTGTGAAGCGTGATCCGAAGTGTGATATGCACATACGTTTATCTGGTATGACTGGTGATGATTTAAAGGTGGTGATATGTAAGTATAACATTCCTTCGCTTTTGAGACCTCGCCTTCCGGATCCGGATTTGACCATGGATCGTTTACCTGACTCTACGATTGGCATATATCGTCAGTTCCTTGACCATGCTGGCCTTCGGATTCCCTTCTCTACTTTTTCCTTGAAAGTTATTCAATACTTCAAAGTACATATTTCCCAGCTGGTTCCCATAGGTGTGAATAGGGTAGTGATGTTTGAACTACATTGTTTTGGTTCGAGGATTCCCGTATCTGTTACATTGTTCAGAGTGTTTTATAGGCTAAGCAAACAGGGTCATTGGTTTTCCTTCGAGAGTAGAGGCGAGGGAGAGTATGGCAAATGCTTGACCGAGACCACCTCCAGCCTTAAGAAGTGGAAGACAGAGTTCTTCTTGATAGATCTTCGAGCCATACCTTTTGGTATGCCTTGGAGACATTGCAAGTCTGTTATAGCTGATGATATTCCTGCTTCGTATAACATTTCTCATGCTAAAGCTCTTGGGAAGAAACCCATTTTGTGTCGTCCCCCTCATGAGATTTTGCTTTTTCTCGCTGGTTTTTCTTTCCCCTATAGTCATCTGGAGCTGCGTCGGATACTTCTAGATGCTGACCAAAAAGGTATGTCTTTGCTTTTGCTTGTTCTTGCTTCATTATTACTTACATGGGCTTGCTTATGCTTTCCTTGCCTTTGTCTTCTTTTTCTGCAGAGATGAGTTTCATGGATTTTTTGAGCTTGCCCTCCTTTGACGAAGGTCTTGTCGACATCGGCGAAGCTTATGGGGAGAATGAGAAGCCTACTCCTCGCGTGACTTAACCTTTACCCACTGGTGAAGATATCCCCAAGTTAACACCTGTTCAACTAGCAGTTGAGAAACCCTCGGCTCGGATCTTAGAAGCTAAGCAGAAGCAAGATAAAAATCCAAGGGTGAGGAAAGCTTCTTCTGTTGCTGAGGGAAGCACGTTCAACAAGAGGGTGAAAAGAAAAAGTCACCAGACCGTTCAGTCCAACTCCGAAGCAGACTCCCAGAAGACCCATTCTACTCAATCTATTAGTGTTGCGAAACCCCATTCTCAAGCTTCGGCTGGCGGTTCTGACCATAGAGAGAAATCTCCTTCGATTGTGCACGTGAGTGATCATTCATCACCTCATGCTGAGCATGACTCGTGAATTGCTGGTGAGCTTTTTACTTTCTCCCTTGTTGTTTGTTTTTCATTTTTATTTATATATATATGCATGTGTGTGCTGACTCTTTCGTATGTAGTAGGAGAAGAATTTAGACACCCAAAGTTTGTTCCGGACTGGAGGTTGGACGAGGATGTTAGTGTAAATTCCAATTATGCTGCCAAAGAGTTTCTATACCATCTTGTCACTCCCGTTGACGACCAACATCTCAAGGCTATGTCTAACTATGACGTCCTTTGTCATAGTTGCCGGACCGTTGCTTAGAGCACAATTGTTGTTGTAGATTGATGAAGCGTTATGAGAAGCTTAACAGTGAGTATGTTGACATGGCCGATTCTCACTTTGCTGAGAAAGAGTCTTTCTCCCAAGGGCAAGATTTGTTGGATCGCTTGAAAGTCTCTCATCAAAAGCTTAAAGAGTCTCATTCTGCGTGTGCCAAGAATGAAGAAGAGCTGAACCTTCGTGTTCGAGCGCTTGAAGAGGAGAATGAGGCTCTCAAGAAGACCGCAGCTGAAGCCACTGAGCAACTTTCCCTTAATAATCGTGAATTCATAGAGGTCTCTGGAAAGCTTTCTACTGCTGCGACGAATAACAAACATCTCACGGTTCTTCTTAGCCAAGCTGAAGTCGACAAACAAATGTGAATCCGGGACGGGATCCCATGCTTGGTTCGGAAATTGCTTGGTAGCTATGAGTATCGTATGTCTCTCGGTGCGGCATGTAGCGTGGCCTTCTCCGCTGGCTTTATGAAATCTACTGGTCTTGGCAGGACTCCGGAGCAGGTGAAGAACGTTTTGTCAAAGGTCAAAAACACTAAAAAGGATGCCTTGAAGACTTGGGTTGCAGCTTGTGATACCTTGTTTGTTGCTTCATATCCCTTCATTGAAAAGGTATCTTCTTCATATTCTTTGTCGGTAGGTGACTTGCTACAACTGGAGACTGAGTGTGGACCATCCCAGCCTGAGGTCAGCGAGCTCCCTTCGGCCGCCGCCTCCAATGTCACCCAGAAAGATGTCGACTCATCTGGACCCTCATCCCAAAATCAAGAAGAAGAGAAGAAAGACTCCAAAGCTGATGCTTCTGCCCTTTGAATATTCCTTTGCCTCCGGTATGCCGGGACAGGCTTGTAATCAAACAATATTTCTAAGTCATTGTAATAATTTCCTAACATTAATTTTGCTAGAACATCTTGTGTGTGGTGTAATGGGTGCTTGATAGTTTAAGCTTGTAACAAAACAACGTGTGCTCGTATTTTTCTATCCTTGAAATATATTGCATTGCTCATATTTTTAGTCTTTAGTTAGTGTTTGGTAAGTTTTACAGCATTTATCCTTCGGCGTCGAGCCGAGGAGTTAAATCACATGATGATACTTAACTTTTTCTATGGAGGAAATCGGTGCATGGCCGTTTTTAATTTATCCTCCGGATTGCCTTTTGGGCGCATCCAAACACTTATGAGTGTTTCTTACAATTTACATGGGAGGATATCGGCACATAGCCGCTTTTAATTTATCCTCCAGATTGCCTCTCGGGCGCATCCAAACACTTAGAGTGTTTTTCATAATTTATGTGCGTATGGGAGGACATCACCACATGGCCGCTTTTAATTTGTCCTCTGGACTACCCCTCGGGCGCATCCAAACATTTAGATGTTTTTCTTGCCATTTATATGTGGGAGGACATCGGCACATGGCCGCTTTTAATTTGTCTTCCGGACTTCGGCTTCGGGCGCATCCAAACACTTAGAGTTTTACAATTTTGTAGTCCTTCGGTTAGCTACTCCGAGGAATACAAACGTAATGACAATTGTGTTACCTAATCAAAGTGAAAATTTCATTCATTCAGTTTTTTTTTCCATTACATTGTTTTCCTTACATAAAATTTTTTTAGAGATTGATTGCATGCCATGTTCTTGGTATCTCACGTTCATCCATAGTATCAAGCTTGTACGAACCATTCTGGTATGCTTCTTTTACCCTGTAAGGGCCTTCCCAGTTGGGACCCAACTTGCCAATCTTCTCGACCCTACTGGCCTCATTTCGTCGATAGACAAAATCACCCACTTTGAAGTTGCAAAGTTTCACCCTTTTGTTGTAATATTGCTCAACCTTTTTCTTGTACTTTGCTTCTTCAATGGTTGCGGTCTCTCGCCGCTCCTGCAACAAGTCCAGATTTAGCCGAAGCTCTTCCTCATTATTGTCTTCGTTGAACAGGAGGGTTCTTGCGGATGAGAGTCCCATCTCGGCTAGGATTACTGCTTCGCTCCCATATGTTAAGCTAAATGGTGTTTCTCCATTACTTGTTTTCAACATGGTCCTATGGGCCCACAACACATGAGGGAGTTCATCGACCCACCGTGTCAGGTTTCTTCCTAAGTGGGCTTTGAGTCCATGCATTAGAGATTTATTGGCCCTTTCAACCAACCCATTAGCTTGCGAATGAGCGACGGTGGTGTTCATTTTCTTGATTCCCCACTTTTCACACCATTTCCGCAATGTTCCTTCTACCAACTGCTTTCTATTATCTGTTACAATGACCCTGGGTAGTCCGAACCTGCACACGATGTTTTACCAAGCAAACTTTTTTACTTCCTTCCCGGTCACTCTTGTCAAAGGCTTTGCTCCTATCCATTTTGTGAAGTAGTCGATTGCCACGATTACAAACTTCACATTTCCTGGAGATCCATCAATTGGACCCAGGATGTCCATTCCCCACTGATATAAAGGCCATGGTGACATAATGGAAGTCAGTTTGGTTTTAGGAAGCCTTGGCACCGGTCCGTGTATCTGACATGCATCACACTTGGAGATTTCTTCCCATGTATCTTGATGCATGGTGGGCCAGTAATATCCTTGTCTCATGATCTTTGCTACCACCGACCTGGTACCTGAGTGCATTCCACATGACCCCTGATGGACTTCTCTGATGATGTAGTTAGCTTGAACCGGACCCACACACCTTAGCATTGGAGATAAATAGGACTTTTTGAACAGCACATCAATTTCTATGGTGTATTAGCTTATCTTCATTCGCATTGCCCTAGCTTCATTAGGGGTCTTGTGGCCATATGCCATCCTCCAAGCATTTCCGAATGGGTGACATCCAGTTTTCCCCTTCCTCTTGCACTATGTCATTTATTTCTTGAGCGTCTATTGACCAGGACTCTAGGATTTCCACTAGGATTTCCTTGGTGAGGTGGTTAAATGCCACTGATGCGAGCTTACTGAGGACATTTGCCTTTTGGTTCTTGGTTCTTGCCACGTGCATGATACTGAACTTTGTGAAGCATGTGATGATTTCTTTGGCTTTTGTTAGGTACTGCATCATCCTGTCATCATTGGCAACAAATTCCCCATTCAGCTGACAAGCCACAAGCTTAGAGTCCACTTTGGCTTCTAGGATCTTTACCCCCATTTTCCTTGCCAACCGCAATCCAGCCAATAATGCCTCGTATTCTGCTTCGTTGTTAGAGCAATTGAAATTGAACCTTAAAGCATATGTAAACTCCATCTCACTGGGTTTGTCAACACCAGACCAGCTCCTGCCCCTTTTGAGCTGGATGCTCCGTCGGTGTACAGTGTCCAAGCTACTTCCGGCTCTACTTGCTTATTGATTTCATATATTTCCATCTTTCCTTCCTGGCGTAGAGGTGCTTCGTTGAAGAAATCTGCCAAAACTTGACCTTTGATTGAGTTTCGTGACACATAGAATATTTCATACATTGCCAACTCTACAGAGTACTTCGCCAACCTTCCGGATGATTCAGATTTTCCCAATATTTGTTTCAGCGGCTGGTCAGTTATGACATGGATGTCATGCGCCTCAAAATATCTACGGAGCCTTCTTGAAATGTGTAGCAAGGCGAAGGCTAGCTTCTCTAGTGTTGAGTACCCCGTCTCGGAATCATGTAGCGTTCTGCTTACATATCGGACTGGTTTTTGGATGCCTTCCATCTCTACTAGTAGAATCCCACTTACTGCTTCTTTTGATGCAGCTAAACACACATACAATATTTCATTCTTCCATGGCGATGCTAACGAAGGGAGTTCCATGATTACCTTTTTTAGCTCTTGAAAATCCTTTTCTGCTTGTTCTGTCCATTGGTACTCTTCCTTATTTTCCTTTGTTATATTTTTTAGAGTTTCGAAAAATGGAAGCGAGCGTTATGCTGACCTGGACAGAAAATGATTCAAAGCTGCTAACTTCCCACTAAGGGATTGCATTTCCTTCCATGTTCTAGGTGACCGCATTTCTGAGATGGCCTTTGTCTTTTTAGGATTCGCTCGGATTCCTTCCGAAGTCACCATGTATCCCAGGAACTTCCCTTCTTCTACCCCGAAGGAACACTTCTTTGGGTTGAGTTTCATGTTGATTTTCATTAAGCTATCAAACTTTTCCTTGATGTCTTCAATCATCTTTTCTTCAGTTTTGCTTTTAATCATCATATCATCGACATAGGCTTCTAGGTTCGTCCCTATTTGTGACTGGAATGCCGAGTCTACCAGCCGTTGGTATGTGGCTCCAGCATTCTTGAGTCCGAAAGGCATTTTGGTGTAACAGAATGTCCCCTCATCTGTATAGAAAACCGTCTTCTCCACGTCTTCATTATCCATGAGCACTTAGTGGTATCCCTTGTATGCATCAAGAAAACACTTGAAATTGAAACCCATGACCGAACCAATTTTGACATCGATGTCGGGTAGGGGATAATAATCCTTAGGACATGCTGAGTTAAGGTTTTTGAAATCGATACACATTCGCCAATCACCATCCGGCTTCTTTACGAGGACGGGGTTAGAGATCCATGTAGGATATCAGACTGGTCTCACTATACCAGCTTTTAACAAATCTGCCACATCTCTTTAGACTGCTCGGCTTTTTTCTTCGCCAAATGTTCTTCTTTTTTTGGGCCACAGGGGTTCTAGCCGGATCAACATTTAATGAGTGCTTGATGATTCTCTTAGGGACTTCTGATGAGACTGCTTTTATACATGGTCTCATCGTCCAAATCAGGCTTAAAATGCATAAAATATCATTAAAACTGCCAAATATATGCTCATGTTTGTTGCTTGTGTATTTTAGGTACGGATATTGAGGAAAAGGCAAAAGATCACAAGAATCATTCAAAAACGAACACGAGAAACGAAGCCGCACAATGAACCGGACCCAAATCTGGAATTTCCAAAATGGACCTTGAAGAATTGAAGATTGGCAAGATTGGTCCCTCTACTATTGAAGACTTGGCAATTTATACCCTTGCAAATCTCATTTATTGCATTTGGGTCCCTAAATTATCAAATATTTACAAGACTAGTCCTTGAAGAATGAAGAATTGGCATAAGAAGTCCTTGTTTAAGTTTGTAAACATATTGTGCCAAAAATGCCAAAAGCTGAAAGTTGTTATCAAAGGAAAAGTGGTTTGGAGCTGTTTATTACAACATGAAGAGAGTAAGTAACATGGGGGGCCTTTTCTGCCAACTCACCAAACCCTCACCACCACTCAGTGATTGACACCTCACATAACCCACCCATTTACCCATTATCCATACCCAAACCCTTACCCACTTACCCAACCCGTAACCCATAACCCAATACCAGGTTTATTAAATAAACCTGGTCAAACACTCAGTCAACTTTTTTTTTAATTTCCCACTAAACAGGATTTTTAAAATCCTAAACCCCCAAAACAAATCAAACCCCACCCCTGCTACTCCCCTAATCCTATAAACCCTAATATCAAATTTCATCTAAACCAAAGGGGTTTTCCCTAATTGATTCCAGATCCCTAATTACCCTCCACCTCACCAAAACCCAACTCCCAAATCACCACAAGACACACCCATGTGTCTTGTGGGTCCCTCCCCTGCAACATCACATTCACCCAAACCCAATACCCGACCAGTTAAACGTCCTAGATTGTTTTCCTTGGCCCCCAAGATCATTTTAACAGTTAAGATGAAGTTTCAACAGGTGTCACTCCATCAGAATCACATGAAGATGAATATTGACCCAATTTTCAGTCAAACCAAGGGCAATTCTGGATTTTCATGTATTTAGGGTTTTAGCTATCTAGTATCTTCCATCATGTATTATAAAAGGAGACGTATGTGTCGCTTTTATCGTTGTTCCAGTTTTTAGCATTCAACACTTGTAATTCCTTTTTTACAAATTTATAAAGTTGGTATTTTTAATTAAATTGTAATTCCTTTTATTGGTTTTACAAATTTGGTGTGTGATTGAAGGCTAGACTGAGTTCCATTTAACATTTATTCAAACCTTTTGTGTTTGAATTTTTCAGAAACATAGTTTCTGAAATTGGGAAATTTTTGGTGAAAATTGTTTCAAGGTTTGATTTTCAGGATTGTAAGTTGTTTGTTTAAGGTGTTTTTGAAAGGAAAAGTATTGGAAAGATTTTTGAAAAGGTTTTAAAAAGTTAAAAAAAAATCAGATTTTGGATATATTGTGTGTTCATTGATTCTTAGCAGGTTTGTTGAAGGCTTGTTGTCAAAGGTTCAGCATAGAACCGAGTCTATTGGAGGTGGCTACCAAGCCATTGTTGGGCCTGGATGTAGGTCCAACAAGGTAAAATCCTTGTTTTCCATTTTCAGTTTTCAAGATTTGGTGTTTAAGTGATTTTGCTTGAAAGGTGTTAAGTGTTTGGTTAAGTGTATGATATTACTCAATTTTGGTGTTTATGCATGTTAGAATAGTTTTGAATCAATTTGGGTGTCACTTGAGTAGATTTGCTTTGTTAAGGTTCAGTTTCATAATATAAAGGGGTGTTTGGATTTGGTGTTTAGTCAAGGCTGTGGAAAGATTTGTGAAGTATAAACCTGTTATAATCACTTATAGAGGTGTTAGTAGGTTGCATGCTAGTCTAGGTTTCATTTTAGTGGGGGTTTAAAACAAGTTGTATGATTAAAATTTGGAAAAGATAGCATAAATCTGTCATTCTCCTTTCCTGCTCATTTGTGTGAATTTAAGCCTCCAAATTTGTTAATCTGCTAGAGTAGGGTATTAAGTAGGGATTGATATTGCTAATTTGTCATTTGGTGAGCTTATGTGCATTGTTTGAAGGTTTGAATCTCAATTTTGTGCACTTTGAATCAGCATAAGTCATGAGACCTGCATAAGCCATAACAGAAACCTTCATTAGCAATTTTTGTGTGATTTTGTTAAGTAATTTGCCTGTTTTTGTGTTGTTGCTGACTCCTTATACTCAACTGAGTATAAGGGTGCCTTTTGTCCAACAAAATCACCACAAGATTCAAGAATCAAGTCCTCTTGATTTTAATTTCACAAGTGAAGACTGTATTTTTCTTTGTGTTCATAAAAGTTGTAACTGTGCACGTTTTTGGCTCTACAGTGACTTTACCTTGCTTAAATTGGATTTGATTTGTGTCTTTGAGTTTAAAGAAGTATAAAGCTTGAGATTTAAAAGTTTAAAAAGAAAAAAAAATAAAAAGACCAAAAAGGACTGGCCAGGACTCGAACCTGTGCCATCCTTCTAACCACACACACTCACTACCACTGCGCTGTTGGGTCTTTTACTGACCAAGGGTGTTTTGGTTAGCTACTTAACACGTTTTGTGTTTGGGCTTTTCTAATTTAAGCCGTAGCTATTTCAGCCCATAACAGCTTATTTAATAAGCTTTTGAGCCAAGTGTTATTTTTCCTAGGATTAGACTTTCATTAGAGATTTTTCTAGCCTAAATTTCGATTTTTCCCTTTCTTTGTTTATTTTTTATCTTTTTTTTATTACCCGTAATGAGTTAATTAGATAAAAAATAGATAAAATAGTTTTTAATTTTTATAAAAAATGTTTTTAGGTTTTATTTAAATAACTTGAGGTTTACATCACAAAAAGTTTTCAAAAAGTCTAATTTTTAATTTTATTTGATTTTAGTTTTTTTTAACAACTTTAAAATTTAATATAAAATTATTAAAAAGGTTTTAGGAACTTTTAATTTCATTTTTGTCTTAGTTACATTATTGTAGATTTTTGGTAATTTTTTAGAATTATTTTATAAACTTTGAATTTTTTTGATTAATTTATTATTATTTTATTATTAAAAATTGAAAGTTTGTTTTTTCTACATTTTAATTTTTCCTAGATTGTAGACACTAAATTAGGAATTTTGTAACTTTCCAAATATTTTTTAGGCTTTTCAATTATTTTCTAGAATTAATTTAAGATTGAATTGATATTAATAGTTTTTAAGTGTTTAAAAATAGTTTTATTGGTTTTAAAATTTTAAAAAATACTTTTTAGCTTAATTAGGTCATTTTTGAGGTTTACAAACTTTAAGATCTTGTTTAGGGCTTTTTAATAATTAATTGTGATTTTTAGGGCTCTAATTAGCATTAAAAAGTCATTATCTAATTAATTAAAAGGTTTTAGCAAGTTTGGATTTTTTGTAAACTCTTAGAATATTATTGTGGATTTTTAGAAATTTTTAGGAATTTTTAGGTTAAAATTTTAATTTTGTAGTTTTTACGATTTTACGTGAACGCTTTTTCGTCTTAGCTCGATCCGTCTTCGTAACCGTCTTTTCTTTCTTATCTCTATTTTCTTTCCTTTTCTTCTAAATAAAATCATCAATCATAAATCAATCCATTACACAACACACGTGCCTCCTCGAGAACGAACTCACTTTTAGGGTCATTCACACACGGTTTTCCTAAATCGTCGTGCTCGCTTGCCCTATATTTTAGCTGCTTGTTTTTCCTAAAGCAAGTATTTAATTTTACGACAATCATTTTGGCGCCGCTGCCGGGGAGGCGTGTTGTGTTTTGATTGAACAATTGTTGTTTTTATACTAGCCATAATTAGTATTTGTATTAGTAGCACTCTACTAATACGTATTATCGTTTTTCGGTTTTTGTGTGAATATTATTAATATATTGTATACGTAGAACAATAAATTCACGAGTACTCCAAATACGTGAGAAATCACAACCTTGACTTGGGAGGTCATTACCCAATCATTGTATTCGAATCTCAAACCAAAGAAAAAAGGCAAAAATAGATAAATACTTTCGTGAAGCTCGATTTTGAAAATACAAACTATAAGGTGGGTATAAGGCGGTTGTATTTCACGACCTAAAGGAAAAAGCCTCTTAAGTGCTTCGCGCCGCCTCGTTTCCTCCGCTTGCTTGTGCGTATTTGATTTTGAGAGTGAATCGAGGGTTTTGCCGCCCAAAGTATTATTACATATCATATATATTTTCTTGGTTTCTATTGATTAAACCCTCTTGAACGATTTGGTGTTCCACCATCGTTCTAAAGTCATCGAAGGCGTTCACTCCACGTGATCGTTTTCATTCCTTGAGGCTTCTTTAATCGAGAGATTTGATTAAGGAGGAGATTTGTAGATTTTTGTCTACTTAATACATTCACCAATTTCCAAAAAAGTTAATACCATCAAAAACCACACAAAAAAATTGAAAAATTAAAAACACCAAAAAGAATCTTCTTTGCTCGTCTCCTCATTGTACGTGACGTTTATGCTAACTCGTAATCAAGCAAAACGTGCACGTAGACGAAAGAACAAAACTCCCACTCCAACTCATTCTAGTGAGAAGTCTCCTATTGACGAACCCATTGTACAAGAAGCACCAACCATGGCGAATCGAACTATGATGGAGTTACTTCAAGCACCCACCGAGGGTTATGGAGAAGCTATTGTGATTCCCGCTATCCTTGCGGAGAATTTTGAGGTAAAAACGGGTTTGTTGTCGATGATCCAAAACAACAAATTCCGTGGTGATGAGAAGGACAATCCCCACAACCATATCCGCCAATTCAATCGTCTTACCGCCACGTGCAAATTTAAGGATGTCTCGAATGACTCGATTAAGATGATGCTTTTTCCGTATTCCTTAGCGGGGCCCGCTAAATTTTGGTTAGAGAAAGAGCCACCCAATTCTATATTGACGTGGAAGGATCTCGTTTCAAAATTCGTGAACCAATTTTTTCCGCCCTCTAAGACTACGCATTTGGAAAATGAGATTTCTAAATTTTCACAAGAATCAAATGAAAGTTTTTCAACGGCTTGGAATAGGTTTAAGGAGATGTTGCATGAATGTCCTCATCACGGTTTTTCCGACTTACACCAAATTGACACGTTTTACAATGGACTTAACGATAATGAAAGAGATTATTTAAATGCCGCCACGGGTGGTAATTTTTTGTGTAAAACGGTCGAGGAAGCTTTGGTCATAATTGAGAATAGGTCTAAGGTTTATAGCCCTCGTAACACACCGAGTGTTGCCAAATTGGGCTCGTCATCATCTCGTAGCATTAATGCTTTACATGATGAAGCAAATGAAGAAAATCGGTTTTTTGATAGATTTGCTAGCCTTATGTCCCATTGGAAAGCTCAAGAAGCTTCGAATTCCGCTTCGGTTAAAGCGGTTTCTAAGAGTTGTTTGTCGTGTGGTGGAGCTCATGATCTTTCCGAGTGCATTACCGCGGATGGTAACACTTCGAGTGCTTATGTAGCCACGGGAACTTATAACCAAAACGGTCAAGGTTCCCGCCAAAATCAAGCTCCACCAAATCAAAATGCTAATAACTATCGAAACAACAACCAAGGTGGTAATTATCAAGGCAATCAAAGGAATTACAACAAGGGTAATTATCAAAGTGGAAATGGGCAAATTTCAAACCAAAACCAAAACCGTGATTTTCAAACTTCAACACAAGGTTTTCAAAATGATCACACCAAAAATCTTCAAGGAGAGTTTTTGAATTATGCTAAGGCTAATGATGCTAAGTTTGATAATATGCAACGTGAAATGGTTAGCTTAAGATCCGAGTTGAAAAACGAGCTTAAAAACGAACTTGCTAATGAACTTAAAACTCATGCTAATAAAATGGAAGGAAATGTCACACGTCTCCAACAAATCAACAAAAAATGGAGCAAGGTCAACATGAGATTAAGCAAGAGTTGTTAAAAGCGGATGCTAGGCAATCTAAGTTTGAAGACCGAATAGCTAAAATGTTTGAAGCTATCATGTGTAAGCCCTCTTCTTCGGGTGGTCTTCCTAGTGATACCATCGTGAACCCGAAAGGAGAATTGAAGGTTATTACTACTCGTAGTGGTAAAACTTTCAAAGAACCCATTTCTCGTCCAAGTACTTCTATGGAGAAGGAAAAAGAGAAAGAACCCGAGGTGTTGGTCGAAAAAGAGAAAATCTCAAGCCCACGAAGTACCGCTCAAACCACACCTACGGTTGAACCTATACCAATCATGGAACCCGAGATTCCAAGGCCGATGCCTATGCCTATGCCCCAACCCACACAACCTTTACCTTACCCTTCAAGACGAGACAAGGAAAAGGCACAAGAACGAAATAATTATCAATTTGAACTTTTTATGAAAATGTTTCGTGACTTGCATTTTAATATAAGTTTTGCCGACGCCTTAGTCATGATGCCTCGATTTTCCGCGAACTTCAAAAGTATGTTGAATAACAAAGAAAAATTGCAAAAATCGTCTAGTTGTTCATCGGTTTTTCTAAGCCGCATACCTCAAAAAGTCGGTGATCCTAGAAAGTTTTTAATCCCATGTGATATACAAGACATGGAAGAATGCTACGCCTTGGCCGATCTTGGTGCTAGTATTAATTTGATGCCTCTTGAGATTTTTAATCGCTCAATCTTCCCAATCTCACTCCTTCAAGAATGTCAATCGAGATGGCCGATCATTCTACGATTCTAGCTTGTGGAGTTGCCGAGGACGTCTTCGTGAAAGTTGGAAAGTTCTACTATCCTGTAGACTTTATTGTTGTTGACATTCCCATCGATCCTAAAGTTCCGCTAATTTTAGGTCGATCTTTTTTGGATACCTCGAGAGCACTTATCGATGTGCATGCAAGAAAAATCACTCTTCGTTTCAATGAGGAAGAACTCGTCATTAATGAAACTCAAAACTCCACACTTTCTCATGTGTATTCTATCACGTCTTTGTACAATGTCAATCCCATTAAAAACATTTGCAAAAGAATTTCAAAAAGAGTTTTAGGAGTTGTTGAGAAAAATGAAGTTCCGTCCCCTCCGCCGGTGGAGGTTAAGAGTGTTAAGCCTACGATTCCAATCGTGAACGATTCTTCGGATGATGAATATGTTGATCCCGATGGGGAAGTTTTCTTTGTTGACAAACGTTTTGAGAACTTACCACCACCTTTACCAAAACGGTTTTCAAATGTGAGAATTTTTAGTGTGACTAACATCGCTTTAGAAACACCAAATATTTTTGACATAATCAAATCGGGTTTTCACAAGGAGAGTTTAAAAGATGAAAAAGGAAAAGATTTTAAATTGAATTTAAAAGATTTTTCTACAACTCTAACTCCGTCATCACCACGTGTATTGAGTACTACAAGCTCGTCTTCTCCTTTTGACGATGCTTTGTGTGGACTTAGTGTGGGGGAATCCCCTTATGTTCCCTCCCCTTTCTCCACCGAGGACGAGATATTTGATCCTGGAATTGCTTATAAAGGGAAATCTCGGTCTTCCACCGATGCAATAAATGGAAAAACTTTTCATTTGATTGGTGCGAGTCTACCTCGAGTTGCTCAATGTTTTCATGACTTACCCATTGTCCCACCCTTCTATTTCTTCTCATCTATTTTCTTGAAACTCTTTGAGTTTTTGTTGACTCATGATGAAGTGGCGTTGATTAGTTTTTCCAAAGAAAACGAAAACGCCATCTTCGATCCCGGTATTTTGCACCATCAAAGGACTTAGTCCTTAATACCGGTTGTTTTTGGGCCTTGTTTATCATGTAAGCCCCACCAAAAATTGACCACACCATGACTATCCCTAAATGATCACATTTATGGGGATTCGATTCGAGCTTTTGACTCGGTTATCAAAAACAAGGTGCCTCGTGGGGGAAACCCATGCTTATCCATGTACATATTATTGCTTTCTAATTAGTTTAATGTGAGGGGATTTGTGCCCTTCCAACCTTTGTTCCGTGGTTGTTTGTGCATTGTGGTTTTTAGATCATGATCTTTACGATTGGAGCCTCTCGTGTTCGTTTTATGGGAGCACTCGATCGTTTGCTTTGGAGACATTTCTCAATATCCAAATGATATATCCTTTTGATGTTCTAACCTTAGGTTTATAGCACACTTCATAAACGGCTATTAATTTATTGGTTACACCCTTTCCATGCTAGATTAGGCATTCGACTACGTCTCTAGTATGGGGGTGTTTGCACCCCTAGACTCGAAACATTGAGGAAAATGTTTAACTTTAGTATGGGGGAGGGTGAATAGATACTTGCCTTGCCAAACCTTCACGCTTTCCAAAGTTTATCTTTTTGTTTAATCGTTTTTGTTGCAAAATAAGGCTAAAAATGGCCAAATTTTAATATTTTTCTCATGTTTTATAAGTGTTTGAAGACACGAATGTAGGTTTTCCGATGGCGAGAATAAGAGTAATTTTTGACTCGACCGTGCGTGTTGAGCACTTAGCTTTGATTCCTTAACTACACATTAGGCTAAGTCTCTTAAATGAGGATGATAAATGATAGAGTTAATTATAAGTTACTATGCTAAACGTAGAGTACTCGTATTCTTTCAAAAACTCATGTGTTCTCGTTGTTTGCTTATTCTCCCTTCGCTTGTATATATTTTTGCTTAATAAATATTGACTTAGCGGTTTAGTTAAGATTGTTGGGTTTCTAGTCTTTTCTAGTAGCTTCCGTGGAATTAAATTGGGAAGACATTAAGGTATCGCCAGCGTCACGGTTTTGAAGTATTGGCAACCCGAATAATCGAAAGCTTCACCCAATAATAAGATTTCAAGTGCTCACCTAAATCTAGCAAACAATTTGAAGCCCCACAAGGCCGAAAAAATCTATGCAAAATTGAAAGTGAATCAAGCCTTAATCTTCGAAGCTTTAAAGATCCAAAATTCGCTTTAGCGTGAGGATATACGTCTTTGGCTAATAAAACCACCGGTGAGACGGATAATAAAAGGCAAGGCAAGACCGAAGTCATAATAAAAGCTTCATGGCGAAGTTGAATAAAAGATGGAGGTAAACCAAAGATAATAAGGCCCTTCCGTTAGGGGGCGTATAAAAGTCTTGGTAATAAGTCTCATGTTCAAAACCGTTATAAAACCGTGTTTATCGATTCTTCTTGTCAACTTAATTTTTTGACATCGTTGTCTATTAGGAGGGGTTATTGATTTGATGGTCTTAGTTACACCGTTAGGACTCTATTTTTAGACCTAAATCTCTATTATCGCATAAGTCAACAATGTATCCTCGTGAAACATTCAAGACAAAATAAAATATAAGAGATACAACTTAGGAATAATGGGAGGATAAGTACATGATTAGGGCATATGAGTAGTGTTAGCATTACTAACTTATAATGACAATGATCTTGTTGCACGCTTGGCATGGAATTCGGGTGAAAATAGAGGACGATGAAATTATTTCTAATGAAGCATTCACGTGTTCTTATTCTATGAACCTAAACGTCCCATTTTGCGATGAGAATCATACATTATGTCTAAAATGCAAGTAGTAGTAATAATAGTAGTGTAGCTAGTTTATCATTCAATAAAAGTGAATAAAATTGAATTTTGGAGGTGCTATGATACTTTATTCTAGCATTGCGTGAGGGCACGGCAATGGTTTAGTATGGGGGAGTGATGAGACTGCTTTTATACATGGTCTCATCGTCCAAATCAGGCTTAAAATGCATAAAATATCATTAAAACTGCCAAATTTATGCTTGTGTTTGTTGCTTGTGTATTTTAGGTACGGATATTGAGGAAAAGGCAAAAGAACACAAGAATCATTCAAAAACGAACACGGGAAACGAAGCCGCATAATGAACCGGACCCAAATCTGGAATTTCCAAATGGACCTTGAAGAATTGAAGATTGGCAAGATTGGTTTCTCTACTATTGAAGACTTGGCAATTTATACCCTTGCAAATCTCATTTATTGCATTTGGGTCCCTAAATTATCAAGTATTTACAAGATCAGTCCTTGAAGAATGAAGAATTGGCATAAAAAGTCCTTGTTTAAGTTTGTAAACATATTGTGCCAAAAATGCCAAAAGCTAAAAGTTGTTATCAAAGGAAAAGTGGTTTGGAGCTGTTTATTACAACATGAAGAGAGTAAGTAACATGGGGGGCCTTTTCTGCCAACTCACCAAACCCTCACCACCACTCAGTGATTGACACCTCACATAACCCACCCATTTACCCATTATCCATACCCAAACCCTTACCCACTTACCCACCCGTAACCCATAACCCAATACTAGGTTTATTAAATAAACATGGTCAAACACTCAGTCAACTTTTTTTTTAATTTCCCACTAAACAGGATTTTTAAAATCCTAAACCCCCAAAACAAATCAAACCCCACCCCTGCTACTCCCCTAATCCTATAAACCCTAATCTCAAATTTCATCTAAACCAAAGGGGTTTTCCCTAATTGATTCCAGATCCCTAATTACCCTCCACCTCACCAAAACCCAACTCCCAAATCACCACAAGACACACCCATGTGTCTTGTGGGTCCCTCCCCTGCAACATCACATTCACCCAAACCCAATACCCGACCAGTTAAACGTCCTAGATTGTTTTCCTTGGCCCCCAAGATCATATTAACAGTCAAGATGAAGTTTCAACAGCTGTCACTCCATCAGAATCACATGAAGACGAATATTGACCCAATTTTCAGTCAAACCAAGGGCAATTCTGGATTTTCATGTATTTAGGGTTTTAGCTATCTAGTATCTTCTATCATGTATTATAAAAGGAGACGTATGTGTCCCTTTTATCGTTGTTCCAGTTTTTAGCATTCAACACTTGTAATTCCTTTTTTACAAATTTATAAAGTTGGTATTTTTAATTAAATTGTAATTCCTTTTATTGGTTTTAAAAAGTTGGTGTGTGATTGAAGGCTAGACTGAGTTCCATTTAACATTTATTCAAACCTTTTGTGTTTGAATTTTTCAGAAAAATAGTTTCTGAAATTGGGAAATTTTTGGTGAAAATTGTTTCAAGGTTTGATTTTCAGGATTGTAAGTTGTTTGTTTAAGGTGTTTTTGAAAGGAAAAGTATTGGAAAGATTTTTGAAAAGGTTTTAAAAAGTTTAAAAAAAATCAGATTTTGGATATATTGTGTGTTCATTGATTCTTAGCAGGTTTGTTGAAGGCTTGTTGTCAAAGGTTCAGCATAGACCCGAGTCTGTTGGAGGTGGCTACCAAGCCATTGTTGGGCCTGGATGTAGGTCCAACAAGGTAAAATCCTTGTTTTCCATTTTCAGTTTTCAAGATTTGGTGTTTAAGTGATTTTGCTTGAAAGGTGTTAAGTGTTTGTTTAAGTGTATGATATTACTCAATTTTGGTGTTTATGCATGTTAGAATAGTTTTGAATCAATTTGGGTGTCACTTGAGTAGATTTGCTTTGTTAAGGTTCAGTTTCAAAATATAAAGGGGTGTTTGGATTTGGTGTTTAGTCAAGGCTGTGGAAAGATTTGTGAAGTATAAACCTGTTATAATCACTTATACAGGTGTTAGTAGGTTGCATGCTAGTCTAGGTTTCATTTTAGTGGGGGTTTAAAACAAGTTGTATGATTAAAATTTGGAAAAGATAGCATAAATCTGTCATTCTCCTTTCCTGCTCATTTGTGTGAATTTAAGCCTCCAAATTTGTTAATCTGCTAGAGTAGGGTATTAAGTAGGGATTGATATTGATAATTTGTCATTTGGTGAGCTTATGTGCATTGTTTGAAGGTTTGAATCTCAATTTTGTGCACTTTGAATCAGCATAAGTCATGAGACCTGCATAAGCCATAACAGAAACCTTCATTAGCAATTTTTGTGTGATTTTGTTAAGTAATTTGCCTGTTTTTGTGTTGTTGCTGACTCCTTATACTCAACTGAGTATAAGGGTGCCTTTTGTCCAACAAAATCACCACAAGATTCAAGAATCAAGTCCTCTTGATTTTAATTTCACAAGTGAAGACTGTATTTTTCTTTGTGTTCATAAAAGTTGTAATTGTGCACGTTTTTGGCTCTACAGTGACTTAACCTTGCTTAAATTGGATTTGATTTGTGTTTTTGAGTTTAAAGAAGTATAAAGCTTGAGTTTTAAAAGTTTAAAAAAAAAAAAAAAAAAAAGACCAAAAAGGACTGGCCAGGACTCGAACCTTGCCATCCTTCTCAGCACACACACTCACTACCACTGCGCCCTTGGGTCTTTTACTAACCAAGGGTGTTTTGGTTAGCTACTTAACAAGTTTTGTGTTTGGGCTTTTCCAATTTAAGCCGTAGCTATTTCAGCCCATAACAGCTTATTTAATAAGCTTTTGAGCCAAGTGTTATTTTTCCTAGGATTAGACTTTCATTAGAGATTTTTCTAGCCTAAATTTTGATTTTTCCCTTTCTTTGTTTATTTTTTATCTTTTTTTTATTACCCGTAATGAGTTAATTAGATAAAAAATAGATAAAATAGTTTTTAATTTTTATAAAAAATGTTTTTAGGTTTATTTAAATAACTTGAGGTTTACATCACAAAAAGTTTTCAAAAAGTCTAATTTTTAATTTTATTTGATTTTAGTTTTTTTTAACAACTTTAAAATTTAATATAAAATTATTAAAAAGGTTTTAGGAACTTTTAATTTCATTTTTGTCTTAGTTACATTATTCTAGATTTTTGGTAATTTTTTATAATTATTTTATAAACTTTGAATTTTTTGATTATTTTATTATTATTTTATTATTAAAAATTGAAAGTTTGTTTTTTCTACATTTTTCATTTTTCCTAGATTGTAGACACTAAATTAGGAATTTTGTAGCTTTCCAAATATTTTTTAGGCTTTTCAATTATTTTCTAGAATTAATTTAAGATTGAATTGATTTTAATAGTTTTTAAGTGTTTAAAAATAGTTTTATTGGTTTTAAAATTTTAAAAAAATACTTTTTAGCTTTATTAGGTTATTTTTGAGGTTTACAAACTTTAAGATCTTGTTTAGGGCTTTTTAATAATTAATTGTGATTTTTAGGGCTTTAATTAGCATTAAAAAGTCAATATCTAATTAATTAAAAAGTTTTAGCAAGTTTGGATTTTTTGTAAACTCTTAGAATATTATTGTGGATTTTTAGTAATTTTTAGGAATTTTTAGGTTAAAATTTTAATTTTGTAGTTTTTACGGTTTTACGTGAACGCTTTTTCGTCTTAGCTCGATCCGTCTTCGTAACCGTCTTTTCTTTCTTATCTCTATTTTCTTTCCTTTTCTTCTAAATAAAATCATCAATCATAAATCAATCCATTACACAACACACGTGCCTCCTCGAGAACGAACTCACTTTTAGGGTCATTCACACACGGTTTTCCTAAATCGTCGTGCTCGCTTCCCTATTTTACGTTCTTTTTCCTAAAAGACGTATTTCTACTACAATCAACTTCCGTCATGTCTGATGGCTCCCAAGCGAAGACGTCTGTGCTATTCTTCAGTAGATCTATCAGATGTAATCTACACTTTTTCGTGAACAGTCTTCCAATGGTCACCAATTGTTCCGGATAACCGGGATGGACGATGACTTGTTCTGTCATCTCTCCTTTGACCCTTTCTTGTTGATTGAACTTTTCAAAAGCAACCCATTTGTCTAATTCTTTGCCCACGGCCGTAGCCTTCTCCTTTGCTATCTTTTGACCATCTTCAATCACCCTACATTCAAAGATTGATCTTTCCTTAGTCTTCACCGTGGCGATACCACCGGGAGTGGGAAACTTCATCGCAGAGTGTATTGTCGAAGGCACGGCTCTCAACTTTCTGATCCCGGTTCGGCCAAGGATGATATTGTAAGACGATGAAGCTTTAATCACAAAAAAGGTCATTGTTGTTTTTCTCTCCATGCTATGTGATCCGAATGTTACCTCTAGCTCGATTTTTCCCAACGGTTGGGTTTCCTCACTCGAGAAACTTAGGACTTTGACCGGGTCAGGAGTCAGCCTTCGTCTTATATCCGGATCCAAATTCATGAAGCAATGTTCGAACATTACCTCCATGGCTGCACCTTCATCAACAAATACGAGCTTCACCCAATAGCCCTCTACTTCTGCTTCAAATATAAGGGGGTCGTCTGAAGCCTCAGCTTCGGTGACCGGAGGGAAGTATATCGAAACGTTCATCCAATCAACTTCGATCTAGCATACCTCCTTTCGCTTCGTTCCACAATACTTGTTGCTTATCATGTTTATTATTTTCTCCTTGTATTCACCTCCCCCATTTCCTTTTCCTTGATTACCCTTGTTCACCTTTCCCCTCAAGTCTTTAACCAAATGGTTTAGCTTTCCTGATTCTAGTGCTGCCTCTAACTGCTTTCTCAACGGATGACAATCGTTTATGAGGTGAGACTTTTCCCTATGGTAATCATAATACTTTTCCATATTTTCTCGGCGCACCATGCCCTTTGTGGGTGGGGGTTGAGGAAATTGAAGCTGTAGTTCTGTTGCTAAAATTTCTTTGGGAAATTTTGCCAACGTCTCCAGACCGGAGCGTTAATACTGATTCTTCCTTGCATTATTTGGATTCGTTGGTGGGAGATATGGTGAATATGCAGGCTTCGGTCTGTATTCACCTTTGTTTTTGTTGCGGTTGAAGTTCTTTCCTGAGAAGTATTTGTCATCCTTTACACCCTTTCCTCTGCTTTCGCTTCCTTCACCCTGCGGTAATTCAGTGTTCCTATAAGCCTCTTCGGACTTAGCAAAGTCATCTACCCTCCTAAACATTTTAGCTACCATTTTTGGTTCATCATCGGAGAGGCGCCGAGACAGTTCTGGGCACTTAGCTCCAGCTGTGAAGGAAGAGATTTTCATAAGTTCCGTGACCCCTTGTAATTATATGGCTTCATCAGTCCACCTTTCTTTGAAAACTAGGAGCGATTCATTAGCCCTCCTCACGATACTGGTGATCTCCATGTTGCTCCTGTGACTTTTCCTTCTTAAGGCGAACCTTTCTAGGAATTGATCCCTCAGGTCATCCCAATGTCCTATGCTGCCCAGCGGCAATCTTTCGAACCATCCTCTAGCTGCTCCATCCAATGTCTGTTGGAAAACTCTACACCATACCGGCATGGGCCATTCTCCCGAGTTGGCTGCACCGATGAAACATGTATATGATCATTCGGATCTGTGGCTCCGGTATACAACTTTAGTGTTGCCGGAAGGATGTGTTTTGGTGATGAGAATTGAATAATCTTCCTGGTAAACGGTGAAGAGACGACATCCTTGAATGGTTTTTGTAATTCTTCAGCCGACATGTCGGTAGGTTTGTGAGTTTTTGTTGTTTCAGGTCTTTCCCTATGAGTATCCCGCGGCTCTTCATCGAAGACCAACTTCATAGGCATAAGCGGTTCTTGCCCGACGGCATTATAACGTCCGACCAAATTCCGCAACTCACTCACACTGTCAAGAATTTTCTGCTGCAACGTGGAAGGCGTTTCTATCTCTTCCCCTCCAGTGGTATTATCACGCTCTGGTGAAACGATCAAAGGAGACCCGCTTCCCGAAGGCCCCGACAATTTTAGCTAGTTGGAGATTCGAGTTTATGGTCCCACGGATGGCGCCAAATGTTGAAACAAATTTCCACAGGCACTTGGCCCAAGGATATTAAGCTTCGGTCACGTGTATAGTATGCTTGTAGGATTGGCCTACCCTGCAATAATAGAACACACGTTAGCTCGCCTCAGGTGTGAAGCCGAGACCAAGCTCCGGCGTGAGAGTAAGTAACTATCACAGGAGTGATACCCGGAGTGCAATACCGGAGGAATACTATTAAGTAGAATTAAATGTGATGTACTGTGTGTTGTTGTGTATAGTAAATGCCTTGGGGTATTTATACCCAAAGTTAAAGCATACCTGGGTGTGTAGTCACGTCATCGAGACATGCACCATGAACAGTACCTTGTGGCCAGAAACAGTATAAAGCAGGCGGCGGTTTATGGCTGGATCCATTGGATAAAACCTTGCCTGTTTGATAAAATAAGGTCTCCCAAGATATGGGGTGTAGGATATGTAAATCTTGCTTATGTTTTAGAGAGAGAAAAACATAGAAACTTGGTAGAATTCACACACACACTTGCGAGAGAAAATAAGAAAACACCTTGTTAACTATGTGTAAAATGAATGAATCCACACCCTCTCCATCTAAGGAAAGGGTTTATATACCAAGTCCATAAGATGGGCTTGGGCTTACAATTGGGCCGGCCATACAAGCATGGACCGGGCTTTTCCTTGTTTGATATATTAAAAGATATCTAGACTACGAGCTACTACTTAATATATTGTCGGAGTGACCGAATCTTCCTAAATACGTAAAAACGTATTTCCAACAATCTCCCCCTAAGGAAGGTCACTCCAAACAAGGGCGTTACCCAAGTTACAATAATAAAATAAACCTAGCGTACTATGCTTGTCTTGAGCTCGTAGTCTTCGTCTTTCTTTTTCTTTTTATTGGTTAAAATGCTGATGTGATCTTTGATATCAATCGTGAGCATTAATCTTTTGCCTTGATCTTGTGCATCCTTCACTTGTGATCTTCGCCTCTTCGTGACTTCATGTCCCACATACTTATACTTTTGTAATTCTTGAAAGCTTCAGAGTTTGATACAGCGGAAGACTTAACTTTTAGGCTTTCTTGAATTTGTTGAAGTATTAAGTGCAAAAAGTATAACAATGCGGGGACGACTTCTTCTCGGATTCCGCAACGCCACCGTCCTCAAATGCCGCAACATAAGTAGACACGAACGAAATGGCTTTGAACATTTCATTCTAATTCGGTAGCATTTTACCTCCGGACGGTGAAGACCGTTGGACGATATAAAATATCGTACTTGTGGCAGGTAGATTTAAGTAAAAATCTCCTTGACAAGATTTCGCGGGTAAACCCGTTCTCTTTACTCGACCGTCCAAAGCTGACTGCGAACGTAAAGAGTGAATCATTTGGATAAAATTATCCGCATGATTGAAGCCGTCAATTCTGATTCCTGGAACAAGTTTGATTTATTAAAGAATCGCACCATCGTTGCTTTCCAGTTGTCACGAGCTTGATTCATATTGAATCTTGCAAGTTACCTACCAAGTGCTGTTTAAGGTTGACACTAGAAGGATTTCCACTCATCACTGTGAACACTAAGGTATCACTCTGGGTGTTCTGGCAAGATCACAAAGATATTGCATAGAGGCGTAGAACGTGTTTAAATTCAGTTAAGAATTAAACCACTGTTGCTTTCCAGTTATCACAAGCTTGATTCATAAAGAATCGCACAAGTCACCTACCATGAGCTTTTTGATATTCGCTCAAGAAGGAATTCCATCTTCATTGTAAATACTTTCGTATTACTCGGATGTTCAGGCAAGATCATGAAGATTTTGCGTAGGACTCTTAATATCTTTCTTACTTTTCATAGTGTATGAAGAAGCAAGGAAATATGGAAATGTGTCCTAATGAGATATTTGATGATCTCAAATGGCTCTAGACTCGATCGTGCACTTTGGATTTTAGTGATCGGAGGCTGGAGAGGAGTGCCACCATTTCAATACCAATTTACTCGGAGTGAATAAATCGATAGATAACGCGTTGTCTCCGTGTGATTAAAACAAATACCTTTTGAAAGATATCTGAGTTAGCTGGGATGGGTTGTGCATTGCATCACTGGGTCCATGATGTCTATCTTCAATATCGAGCATCATTAAAAATGATCTCAATAGCATATGTGTTGACTCGGTTTCTGCCTAAGTTGTAAGGAGGGCTTCTTTCTTTTCACCCTTTATCTTTAAAATTCTTTTTCATTCTTCAACCCCTTCAATGCTTACCAATACGTCATAACTAGCACCTTGTTGTGATTGTTCCAGTGCTAACTTAAGTACTTGGTCGGCATTTAGCTACGTTCACAATCTTTCTCCATCTTTCCTAAGGACTTCTATTTCTAGCTATGGAATGTCCTTGGGAAGATTCCTCTAGTTCTAGAAGAATCATTGGACTTTAACATATCCTATCATCCTTATGTCACCACAATCTTCACCGTCGTGAATAGAGATGTTTTAGGTAAGTGTATGTCACCATGAAATCCATTTTTGATGTGCAAATCCGTTTTGCTCCCCCTTAACATATGCCACGATATTCGAAAACATTTTGCACATGTCGGGATGAGCCAGCACATTAAGTCAAACCATTTGTGATAATTTCCCATATTAAAATACATTTTCTCCCCCATATTAAAAATATTAACCCAATCGATGTTTTTAATATCAATTGATTTAATGATGTTTTAACAATGGTTTTGGGAAGAAAAATGCAAGTCCGTTTTATCTTCATGATACCAAATGTATGAGATATGGTACCGATTTGGAACATCATCACATATTCACCATATAAGAAGAAAATTGACAAGGTTGGACCTGATTGATGAGAACATCATATGATAAGATCAAATGGTTCTTGTTCACGAATGTTGGTCGCCTCGTCACGTCTGAAGTCATCTCTTGACACCACATGTACGATTGGTATTCTTGTCTTGACACCAGTTTGTGAACTTGGCACTTTCGGCATCAAAGATTCTGAATGCTTGACAATTGCTCCCCCTCAATTGTTGACTCGTGTTCTATTGAAAGAGCTGTAGTCGCCGTTTGAGTAGTCGCATCGTCGAGTATGTAGATACCAATTTACAAAATCTTTGGTTGTAGAGATGATCGCTTCATAAAAACAAGATTTCTCTTGTTTTAACAAATAAATGCACTGATGCATACATATATCCGTGTTAGACCAAGTTATAAAGTAAACTTGATCCCTTACACGGTTTTAAAGTAAATCTTGCCCGAGAAAATTAATTCCCGCTGTGAGCCAAAGCTTTCATAAGAAATACTTGACTTTAAAGAGAAAACCGGGTTGTAGTCTGAAATAACTACGAGCCATTTAGGCATGTTTTATGAAATATATACAACTTTTGTACGAACTCTATTTATGGCGCCGTGTCAATATTAATCGACATTTCTAAGGCCGTAAATATTATCGTACCAAAAGATATGCCTTTGAAAAATAAAGTAAAAATATTTTTGGATTTTTCTGAATTTTTCAATTTTTATGGTTTTTATATGGTTTTATATTTTTGTATTTTGCTTTTGTGGATAAAAATATAAACAATACATACAGATGATCACCAAGGATACGGAGAATAGTTTACCACCACTATTCTTTCGCTTCATTTGCCAATTCCTTTAGAGTCTCAGGCGAGAAGGTTCTCATTCCTAGCTTGTCGGCCAAAAATTCAATTCGAGCGTGATCTAAAGCCTTCGTGAGAATATCCCCCAATTGATACTCAGATCGGACAAAGTAAAGATCGATCACTCCATTTTCCACTCGCTCCTTGATAAAGTGGTAGCGAATGTCAATATGCTTCGACCGGGAGAATTGAACATTGTTGCAGCATAAGGCAATTGCACTCTTGTTGTCACAGTACATCGGAATTTTATTGAAACCTAGATCATAGTCGGTTAATTGTGATCTCATTCAAAGAATTTTAGCACAGCAACCGGACATAGCTATGTACTCTGCTTCTGTACTTGAAATTTCAGCGCTTTTCTGCCTTTTCGATGCCCAACTGATTAGTCGATCTCCTAGTAGTTGCAAAGTTCCACTCGTGCTACGCCTTGTATCTTGACAACCCGCGTGATCCGCATCTGCATATGCCATAAGTGCAATCGAAGAGTCCTTCGAATACCAAAGTCCCCGATTAATGGTTCCTTTAAGATATCAAAAGATCCGTTTAACAGTAGCTAAGTGTAACTCAGTAGGTCGAGTTTGATATCGAGCACACATACATATAGCAAACTGAAGAACACGTCGACTAGCTGTGATATACAGAAGAGTACCGATCATTCCACGATAAAGTGTTAGATCAACGGCAACTCTCTGTGGATCTGCATCAAGCTTAGTTCGTTCCACCATTGGAGTATCCACGGGGTCACAAGATTCCATCTTATATTTCTTAAGAGATTCAAGGGCATACTTGGATTGATTGATAAAGATGGCTCTGGGACTCTGAGATATCTGTAGTCCTAAGAAGAATGATACCTTGCCCATCATTGACATCTTAAACTTGGAAGACATGAGTGTCCCAAACTCATCGGATAAGGTTTGGGTCGAGGCTGCAAATATAATATCATCAACATATATTTGTACCATAATCATATCTTTACCTCGTTTCTGAATGAACAGCGTGGGATCCACCTTGCCTTTAGCGAAGCCTTGCGTAATGAGGAATTGTGACTATAGATCATACCATGCGCGTGGAGCTTGCTTCAACCCATAGAGAGCATTCTTAAGCTTATACACATGATTAGGATATTTAGGATTCACAAAACCATCCGGCTGTTGAACATAGATCTCTTCCTTGATTTCACCATTAAGAAATGTCGTCTTCACATCCATCTGATAGACGATCATATTCATGTGGGCTGTATAAGCGAGGAATAGTCTAATAGCTTCCAAACGAGCAACAGGTGCAAAGGATTCCATAAAGTCGATGCCCAATAATTGCTTGTATCCACGAGCTACTAGTCGAGCTTTGTTCTTCAATATTCCGCCTAACTCATCAGTTTCACCTTGTAAACCCATTTCAAAGTGACTAACTGCACTTTATTCGGGCATGGGACAAGTTCCCATACATCAAGACGTATAAATTCATTAAGTTCGTCTTGCATAGCTTCTATCCAACAGGATTGATTAAAAGCTTCTTGCCATGTCTTAGGTTCAACTTCAGTGAGAAAAGCATCAAAATGACAGAACATTGCATTTTCTTGTAACTGACTTCGTGTGGGTACTGGACGAGTAGGGTCACCAATAATAGAATCTATAGGATGATCCTTTGTCCACTTGCTGTCATGTTCACGAATCCGTGGATTGGAGTAGACCGTAGTAGGAGCTTCCTCGAAGGTGGACCACCCGGCTTGATTAGAGTCGGGAATTGGTACACCAAAGAATGGAAGTTCACCATTTGAGCGAATTCCAAATCGTGATTATCATCATCCTCTTCATCATCAATAGGCATGACATGGGTAGTTGATTCGGGTGTTGGTTTAGAATTACTAGTTGATGGTATATCTTGACCAATTGTAGGTGCAGACGTATCAGATTGTGCTTCGGTTGTTGGAGCGACAACTTCGGTTACTGGAGCTATTACCTCAGGTTCTGGAGCAACAATACTTGGAGGAGTAAAGAATTCATCAAAGAACGGTTGAAACAACGTATCCCATTCAGTCCTAGTAGGTGGTATAAATGATGATGAAGTAGGGTTATTTGGGACAAGACCAGAACTAATGTTACTGGGTCCCATTTCATGAAGTGCGGGTTCAGAGCTGCTTTGCTCAGAAGCCATTACTGTCAGCTCATCAAAATCAACATTCATAGTTTTGAGGATCTTGCGAGATTTACGGTTGTAGATTCGGTATGCCTTCTTTGCGGGTGCGTAACCAATGAAAATACCAATATCAGCCTTTGGTTGAAGTTTTCCCAAATTGTCACCATCATTATTTGGATAGCAAAGAGAACCAAATACATGAAGATATAATAAATCTGGTACTTTTCCATGTAGAAGCTCATAAGGTGTTTTACCATGGCGTTTACGAATTAGTGACCGGTTTTGGGTGCACGCTGTTGTAGATACTGCTTCTGCCCATAAAAACAATGGAGCCTTATCGTGCGAGCAGCTTTCATAAGTGTGCGATTTCGCCTTTCAATGACACCGTTTTGTTGTGGAGTGAGAGCAACAGATGTTTCATGAGATATGCCAACTTCTTCATAATAATCACGCAAAATTTGATTCACAAATTCGGTTCCATTATCTATACGAATGCGTCGGACAGTAGTGTTGAGACGCACTTGTATCATCTTGAGAAATCCGATGATGAATTTAGGTGCTTCATTTTTTGTTGTAAGAAATTTCACCCATGTAAACCGAGAGTAATCATCGACAATGACGAGGATGTACTTTTTACCACTAAGACTTTCAACACGCATTAGTCCACAAAGATCCACATGCAACAGATAAAGTTTCTCTTGGTTGGTGTCTTCAATCTTGGGTTTGTATGATTTCTTAGTGCTTTTCCCCATTGTACACGCGGAACACAAATGATCCTTGTGAAATGTGAGTTTAGGAAGACCACGAACAAGTTTGTTTTCCGCCAAGTGATTAATAGTGTCAAAGTTAAGATGAGATAACCGTCGACGCCATAACCATGACTTAGTCTTTGATGCTTTGGAGAGAAGACATACGGGAGAAGCGGCCATCATGTCTTGTAGAGACAAAGTGTACAAATTATTCCCTCGAGTACCTTTCAGTAAATCAACCCCTTCCAAATTATGTATGAAGCAGGTATGCTCTCGAAAAGCAACTTATAGGTTTGCATCACAAAATTGTCCCACAGAAAATAAGTTGTGACCGAGACCTTCCACATACTACACTCTCGAAATTATAACATTCCCAATATGATATTCACCGTAACCCATTATCTTTGCAATATGATCATTTCCGAATCGAACCATACCAAGAAACTTGCTGACGAAATTTTTGAGCTGAGAGCGATCTCCGATCATATGTTTAGAGCAACCAGAGTCCAAATACCAGAGAACAATTTGGACCACCTGTATTCAACAACAACAGTAGACAATGCATTGGAAACTATTGGTTCCTGAGTGTTAGCAGATATAGATATAATATTATCAAAATTGCTAACATTTGTGTGACCCCTAGATTTGCTGCGTTTTCTAATGTGAGTTTTAGCACTAACATGTTTTATTGTTCCAACTTTCTGAGGTTTTGGATTATTAGCGGGCACTACAGTGGGAGTAGACCTATTTAAAGGGCACTTGGTTCCTACGGTAGTGTTGGTGTTCCTAGTTAAAGGACACGCTTGTGTTTTGGTAGCCATGGTACACCTAGTTAAAGGGCACGCTTTCTTCGCTTTAGTGGGAGTGATCCTAGTTAAAGGGCACGCAGTTCCTACTATAGTGATAGTTCTACCAGTGGGGCGCCACATCCAACCAACTTGGGTTAACACTTTCCCAGTCGGTTTCTATTCTAATCCATTTTTCCAGGCATTCATCTCATTCACATGGTCAATAAGGCAAGAATCATGATGACTAGAAAACATACATTCATTGCAATTCCAACATTTCAAATTAGAATTCACAGTAGGCTTAGAACGCTGCACAACCGCAGAGCCTTTAGGTTTAGCTACATGATTCTGTTTATTTAAAACAGAAATAACATTCCTAGGATGGGCTTCTACTTTCTTCTCCACTTGACTACTAGATGGGGGCAAGATCCTATCATTCTTCTTGTTTCTTTTAAGCTTAGATCTTTGAGCCTTAGTAGTGGTGCTTACTCCTTTAGAAGGCAACACAGGAATATTAGAAGCTGGTTTTGATTCCGCCTTATCTTTAGTGACCAAAGTTTGAGATGGTTTAGTCCTAGAGCCCTGATTAAATGGTGTGACGGCTATAAGGTTCCTTTTGATTGCACTAGAGGACGATGCTGAGACAATGGCTGCGTTATCCATAACATTCTTACCTTTTAGAGTACGAAGTGTTTCCTTTAACTCAGCCAAGGCCAGATTTTTATCACAAATTTGTTCTCTCAAATCAGATATTTCCACCGACTTTCGATTCAATTGTTCAATCAAAGATTGATTATGTGAAGTGGTATTAGCACATGCGGGCTTTACTGAATCGAAGAGTTGTGTATTTTCTGGTTTAAGTTATCAACTTTGGACAAAATCTCAGAAACTCGATTATCTAGATCAAGTTTTAAATTCTCAGCGGCCTCAAGTACGTTCACACAGTTAAGCTCCTTAGATTTCTCTAACGAAAAAGATTTAGCAACCTTGTCACCGGCTGACGCTGTTTTGATTGTAAATTCAATCGAAAATTCTTTTCAAAGTTTGCATCATCGATATTAACAAAATACAATGACGTTTCAAAGATTTCTTGAATAAATTATTGCTTGCATTCAAGCGAAATACAATGTGTTTGAATCTCATCAAAACGTTTTGAAAGCGAAGAATATGAATCTTGAATCTTTAAAAAATCAGCATCAGATTCGTGACAAGTAGTATCTACCACATTATCCACAGATTCAACATTATGCACAATAAAATCATTATCAACATTATGCACAATAGAATCATTATCAACATTATGCATAATATCATGAGACATCACTTGCTTCAGAAGCTGATCATTTTGGCATAAAACTCGTTCTATTTCAAGTAAACTGTTTTCATAAGCATCATCCATTTCATTGAAAACACGTCTAACTTCTTCTATTTCCAAAAGCAAATCTTGATCAATAGTACTAAGACAAGCTTTAACATTGTTTACAAATGGAACAATTTCGTCTCGGAACGCAGCTCTAGTGTGCTCAAAATTCCATTCACCTTTCGTTATGGCCGAAGCCGTCGTACGTTCCAAAATGACCTTGTCAAAATCGGCTAAGTGTTGGTGTACCGTATTTAAGCTAACGGACGCCTTACTTACCGGTGGAATTAACTTCGTTAAATCCGTTTTGACAAGTGTAGGAGACGTACTAGGAGGGTTTTCATTTGACAAACATTGGGGCACAAGAACTGTCAGTTCAGCTAATTCCTTTTGTAAGCGAATACGTGTCTTTTAAGAAAATTGATCTTTATTATACGTATCATAATCAAGCTTATGGAATTTTGAAAGCATTTTAGAATGAGTTTCTTCCGCAAGTGACTGTGTCTCCTCAGTACTACGAACAAAAGGTGCTTCTTTCGATTTGCCAATTAGGGTCATGTCATAAAGACACGGAATATATTCATGAGCTTGTTTTGCATAACCGGGATTAGGTGGTAAATCTTGAAGACGCTTAAGTTCGAGTTCTTTAAACGATTTAGTTAAAAGATGAACCTTTTCTGTGGAAGCGTATTGTTTTAAAAGTTGTTGTTCTTTGAATTTAAGAAGTTTGGTAGCATTAATTTCCGATTCAAACTTTTTAGACTCGAGAGTTTCGAAATCCATTTTAAGTTTCTGAAAATCATTCACAACCGACTCTTTTGCTTTTAATTCATTGGAAAGATTAGCTTTTAATGATTCTATTTCTTCCAAGTATTCAATTTTTTCAAAACGAAATTGGTCAAATTCAGAACATGTTATTTTCTCTGCTTGAGGGACCATTTCAAAAGTTTTGACTTTTTCTTTATGCAAGCAAGCTCAGCAGTTAGGGTGGAATTCGTATCTACGGATTGTCTGAGAGCCATATGCATTTGATCAATAATATGTTTAGGCACCATGACCAAATCATGTTGAGCATAAGATTCCATACCCGTCGTAGCATTTGGTTGAGGTTCACTCAAATGTGTAGGATTGGGTACCACATCATTTGAGTTACTAGTTCCTGAATGTTGTTCAAGGTTGTCATTTTCATGCCCAACTTGATGTTGGTTATCATCATTACCAAGATTGGTTGTGTTGGGTACCTCACTGATGACATCAAAACCGTAGTAAGAGAGACTAGAAACGAGAGAAGCTTGGGAAGAGTGAATGTCATCACAATCTGAATCATATGCGTCAAGATCATCTGCTTTATAAGTTGCATTAGAAGTGGAAACGACTGCAATGCCTTCATTGTCTGCTGCCCCTGGGTCTGCAAGAAATGCTAACTCTTCTGAATCCAAGATCTTTCCCTTAGACTGAGCATCAACCAAATACATGTTCTCACGAAACCATGTTGCATCCCTTCTTCGTTTTGGCTGAGTGCATTCCCTAGCCATATGACCTTGTCCTCGGCAATTGTAGCAAGTCACAGCCTTTTGAGGACCAATAGGGCTTCCATTTCCATTAGCTTAAGAATTCACAACTTGAGCATTACAGTCCTTGTAGGAGGTCCATATGAAGTTTGCCTTTCCTGAATAGGTTGCATCATCACTTGACCATCTTGAACAGTGGCTTGTTGTCGAGGATTTGAAGATGTGCAGAGCTGATTGTTTGTTGGTGGAAATCCTCTAGTTGTAACAAGTTTTGACAAGTAGGCAGTGAGATGGTTTAGAACATCAACTGGCGTATCATTTGGAGTAAAGACCGGTGCTTGGATTGGTGGAAGTTCATTGGAGTAGAACGCTTGTGCTGGTTAAACTTCAATTGAAAAATATCCTTGCTGAGGAGTATAACCCATTGGAGAAGTATTGGCTTGTGATGGTGATGTCTGATGTGGTGGTTGCTGTGGAAAAGATTGTTGATGAACACTTTGTTGAAATGCTTGTTGTGGCATCATTAGTGGTTGATAAGATGGTTGTTGTGGTTGTTGATAGGTGTGTGGTGGTGGCTGCTGCAAGTATGATGGTTGTTGATAAGTATAAGCCATGTTTTGTTGAGAAGCATACATGGCAAGTGGATCATGAACTTGAGGTGTAGACAACCGAGCCTCGATCACATGGCATTCGTGTTGTTGAAGAAAAGCTTGAAGTTGATCCACATTGGTGTTATGCAAGTCCTTAGCCAATTTAACATCCGTCACGTACTTTTTCCATTCTGAAGGAAGAGTGTTCAAATACTTGGTGTTCAATTGAAACGTAGGAATTGTTATGCCATAGATATTGAGCTCATTCAACAATAGGGTAAATCTCAGATAGTAATCATTGAGAGTCTCCCCTGGCACATAGGCAAACTTATCAAAAGTATCATAAAGCTTACACTCTCATTCTTGTTTAGTTAACGAAGTGCCTTGCATTAGAACATGAATTGTTAGCCCTATAATTTATATAGTCGAACAAAAATGTAATAGGTCATCTAGTCGTTATTGGTCTTGTATTGTAATAGGTTAGTCAGGAAAACCGGGCTTGGTATTTAAGCTAATATTGTATAAGTTAGGGGCGTAAGCCCAAGCAAAGCCAAGCCCGGCCCATGAACAAGCCCACTAAAGCCTTATGGCGTGGCATATAAATACCCTCTTCCATGTGTGGAAGAGGGTGTTGGTTACTAATCACTTTCTCTCCCTAATAATGTCTAACCATCCAAATCTCTCTAGTTTCTCTCTCTACTTTTCTTCTTTTCTCTCTCTAAATATCATTAATATTGTGTGTTATGGATTGAAGAGGGATTAACATTTGGTATCAAGAGCCTATAATTGATAGGTGATTGAAGATTCGTGGTTGCGTTCTTATTGATCTTGTGAGGTATTTGATCCATAATCCTTGATCCAAATTTTTTTTGTGTTTTTATGGTTTATTTTTTATACAAATCATCTACATAGTTGTGGTAGATATTTGGTATTGTTAGTTTCACTAAAAAGATAAATTTTTGGGTATTTGGATCAATTTTTTGGAAAAAAGTTACAGTTTTTATAAGCTTGCTCCGAGAAAAGTGGTATATCGATTAACAGTTGGATTTTCGGAAAAGGGTTTTCATTTTCCGAAAAAGTAAGTTTATTCCGAAATAATTATTTCGGAAAAGGGTTTTGATTCTCTGAATTTGTGGTGTTTTTCCGAAAATTATTCTGGAAAAGGGGTGTTTTTCCGAACTTTATTCCGAAGAAGTGGTGTTTCTCCGAAAAACCTCATTTTTCTGAAAAAGTTAATTATTCCGAAAAAGGGGTGTTTTTCCGAAATTTATTCCGAAGAAGTGGAGTTTCTCCGAAAAACCTCATTTCTCTAAAAAAGTTAATTATTCCGAAAATCACCATTTCTCTGAAAAAATCAATTATTCCGAAAAAACACATTTTCCTGAAAAAGTCATTATTCCGAAAAACCTCATTTCTCCGAAAAACCTCATTTCTCCGAAAAACCTCATTATTGCGAAAAACCTCATTTTTCTGAAAATCATCCATTATTCCGAAGATTGTCCTATATTCCGAAGAAGTGCAAATTTTCCGAAAGAAAAACACATTTCTCTGAAAACATTGCTTTTATCCGAAGATCTCCTCTATTCCGAAGAAGTTTTCGAAGATACTCAATTATCTGAAAAAGGCAATTTTTTCGAAAAAGAGAAATTTTTGAACAAATTGAGTGTTTTTCGCCTTGGAATTTTTGGTTTCTGGAGAGACAATTCTTAGGTGATTTTAACATCTTTTCTCAATAACATCAACCACACCTCATCACAACACGTCCACTAAGATCCTAATCCATTCACAATCATCGATAATGTCTAACAACAATATCAGCAATGCGACTGTAAATCAAATTCGTTTGGAACAAGGTGGCAATGGGAATCCACCTGTGCTCACTGCCGGTTGCTATGTTCAGTGGAGATCTCGCTTTCTCAGATTTCTCGATGGAAAAGAGAACCGAACTGCTCTTCGTCACTGCCTTGAGAATCCACCTCCAGTTTTTGAATTCAGACCCATTACCACACAAGTAGAGGATGGTACTTCATCAACTACACGAGCCATGGAGAATTTCGATACGTGTTCTGGTGAGAAAAAGAAACTCCTCTAAGCTGAAGCTGATGTTGTGAACTACATACTCACTGGGATTGATAACGATATCTATTCCACGGTTGATGCATGTCCTAATGCTATGGAAATATGGAATGCAATTCATCGATTGAAGCAAGGTGAGTCAATCAACGTTCAAGATCTCGAGACTAATTTACTTTGGGAGTTTGGAATATTCACATCCGAAGATGGTGAATCCATTGACTCATATTACTCGAGATTCTACAAAATGATGAATGAGCTTGTTAGAAATCAGTACACCATCTCCAATCATCATGCCAATGTTTAGTTTCTACTTCAACTCAAACCGGAATGGCAAAGGTTTGTGACTTTGGTTAAACAAAGGGAATATATCAAGACCATCTCCTATCATAAACTTTATGATATCCTAAAACAACATCAGAATGAAGTGAAAGAACTAAGGGCTGAAAAGGCAGAACGGTCTGCTAACTCTATTGCTTTTGTGGCTGCTACTTCAACAAAACCCGTACACCGTCAACAACCACCTACTAATTCCTCAAAGTCATCAAGCTCATCCACCAAACCTCCAACTACTGCTAAAAAGGCAAAAGCAATTGTCCCCACTCCACCTCCAAAGTATGACATCGAGTCAGATGGAGATAGTGATGATGAACAAACTTCAAGGGACAAGAAGATTGAAGAACTCATGTCTTTACTCACCACAACTTATAAGAAGATCTACAAACCTACCAACAACAACCTCAGATCATCATCCAATGCTCGATATAAGGAAGTTGATCATGCACCTAGGTATGATCGTGAGGCTAGGTATGATAATCAGAGGATGCCGAATCAAGTTGGGGCTAGAGATACTGTAGGCACTCCAGTTGTGCAGAAGGCTGGGATTGAATGCTTCAATTACAAGGGATTTGGGCACATGGCTAGGGAATGCAAGAAGCCAAAACAGGTTAAGGATTCGGGATATCATAAGGAAAAGATGTTGTTGTGTAAGAAAGAAGAAGCAGGAATTCCACTCAAAGCAGATGACGTTGACTGGCGTGATGACACTGATGATGAAGCCGATGATCAAGAGCTAGAGGCACATTATGTGTACATGGCAAAGATTCAAGAAGTGCTTCTAGAGACTGCTGATACTTATGGACCTATCTTTGATACTGAGCCAATTGAAAAGGTACCAACATATGATAACTATAATGTGTTTGCTAATGAACGACGACATCCCGAGCAACCCGAAAGCATCAGTGACACATATGTAATGGACAAGGAGGATAGCAATATCTCTACGGATTCACAGCATATGTGTAATGATGACGGTAATGCTGCTCAGGATACTGACTCGGATGAGGACCGTGATTTGCTTGCGTCTATAATTGATTCTTTAAAACATGAAATTGAGGAGAACAAAGAGGCTAATAAACGTTTGAAGCAAGCAAACACATCCTTAGCCGAGGAGATAGACAGGCTTAAAGAGTGTGATTATGTAAAAGAAGTTGATCGACGAGTTGCAATAGCTAATGGTTTGGTATATGAACGTAAGGTGCTCAACGAACAATATTGTTCTCAAGTATCACACGAAATTCATATGTCAAAACAAAAGATATCGGAACTTGAAGAACAACTGTTGCTACATAAACTCCAAATTACTGAGTTAGAGTCGGTTAACAAAGAACAAACTGAGCTTTATAAAACTCGTGAAGAAAAGGATATTGAAAAAAATCTTGCTTTGGAAAAGAGAGTCGACACGTTAAACAACATTGTTTACAAAATGGGTCAGTCTATTCAAACTATGAATATGCTCAATAGAAACATAAAAACGAGTTTTGTTAAGCCTGACTATCTCAAGAACGTTCAAACAATCAAGCCTGGTCTTTATGATATCGGTTCCTATAATGATAATCTTACCCTTATGCTTTCCCCTGACTCCGAAGATATCCTTCGTCGTGACGCTGAACGTCAATCCAACCCACATGATTTTATCACACCCTATGATTATACCGCATGGGATGAGAAACATGTCATTAACTTTGTCCTTCAGAGAGAGCTTTCAACTGAACAAGAGTATTTTCCAAATATTCCACCAACGTATAATCACATGGAAACGAAAAGTTCTTCAAAACGGGGTCTTAAAAAGCAGTCAATTTTGTTAGGAAAGCGAATTTTGGATGAAAAACGTAAATGGGATGAAAAATATAAAAGTGTTCAGCAATTTGAGTTTATAAAACAAGGGGTTCTAAATTTATACAAAGGTATTGTCGATTATGAAAAAGTTTCTAGAGATACTGTTTGGAATATTAAACCTCACCCACAAGTAGAAGTCGTCATTCAACAATGTATTGTCCCAACCATCGATGATCTTTCAAAAACTGTGGAAATGTTTTATAATGCTCTCACTGAGGAAATGACAACTGATTTAAGATATGTCAAATCTCTTGAAGATGAATTTGATTTTCTTCAAACTAAATTAAAGACACAAGAAACCCATCTTTCTAACGAAATTGATCGACTTTCGCGAGAATTTTATCGTATAGACCATCTGAACGTTATAGTTGTTGATAAATGTCAAAATCTTGAGGTTGAGCTTTCACTAAAGGTTGAGTCATACAAAGAACTTGAGAAAAGATTTTTAATCTTGAGAAAAGTATTCACACCCTTGAACTTGCTTCACAAAGTGATGATCAATCTAATAATCATAAAAAATGTCACGAAATGGCAGCATCTTCGTTTCGTACTTTAAATGAAAAAGATTTTGAAATAAATGATTTGAAAGCTCAACTACAAGAAAGAGATATGGAAATCAGTGAGTTACAAAAGCTCATTGCAAAACTGAAAGGAAAGTCTGATTTGGGTAAACCATCCGCTGTTCGTCAACCAAATGCGGTTAAATGCCCTAAATCATCTATTTTGGGCAAACCCCCACAGAATTTGTCTAAGCTAGGAACTGATAAGAGAACAAATGTGATAGCACCTGTAATGAATAAGTTGAACACTAGGTCCACTCAAACTGGAACATCACGGTTACCTCAGAATACTAGGAAACTAATCAACATGTGTCTTCTTCTACAAGAGTAACTCCCACTACTAGCGTTAGCGGACCACAGCTTAAGAGCACTAGAATTGAAGATAGAGTCATGCCTAACAATAGTCAAGGGAAGAAGAAGGAAGTAGAAGATCACCGTAGGAATTTTAAGTTTTCTAAGAATAAAACGTCTGTAACTGCATGTAATGACAGTTTGAATGTTAAGACTTCGAATGTTGAATTTGTTTATGTTAAATGTGGAAAATGTGTTCGTACTTTCAATCATGATGCTTGTGCTTTTAATCATAATGGCATGAATGCTAGAACTAGGAAGCCTATTCTTGTGCCCACTAGTACTAGAAAACCCACAAGAACTTTGAACCAATCCACTGCTCAGCCACTTAAGAAACTAAGTGCGTTAGAATCCACTACTCTGCGCAAACAAAAAATGTTAAAGAAGCTTTATGAGAACATGAGTAGGACATGTAAACAGGGGTACTCAAGATTTACACCACCTGGATACAAATGGGTACCTAAGACAACTACTATTCTATTTGGGTCTATGAATGTTAGTTTGCCTTTTAAATCTATGTCTACTAATATTTTGGAACCCACTTCTATCAAGGGCTCCCATTTGTCAAACTTTACATTGTATTCTAATGCTTATGCAGCTCGTCGAGATCATTCTCTTCATAATGGAATCTGGGTGCACAAAGCACATGACGGGCAATCTCAAGCTTCTAATTAACTTCGTGGAGATGTTTTTGGGTACGGTACGGTTTGGAAATGATCCGTTTGCACCGATACTCGGATATGGAGACTTGGTTCAAGGTAATATCACTATAAAACGGGTTTATTACTATCTACCACATTATCCACAGATTCAACATTATGCACAATAGAATCATTATCAACATTATGCACAATAGAATCATTATCAACATTATGCACAATATCATGAGACATCACTTGCTTCAGAAGCTGATCATTTTGGCGTGAAACTCGTTCTATTTCAAGTAAATTGTTTTCATAAGCATCATCCATTTCATTGAAAACACGTCTAACTTCTTCTATTTCCAAAAGCAAATCTTGATCAATAGTACTAAGACAAGCTTTAACATTGTTTACAAATGGAACAATTTCGTCTCGGAACGCAGCTCTAGTGTGCTCAAAATTCCATTAACCTTTCGTTATGGCCGAAGCCGTCGTACGTTCCAAAATGACCTTGTCAAAATCGGCTGAGTGTTGGTGTACCGCATTTAAGCTAACGGACGCCTTACTTACCGGTGGAATTAACTTCGTTAAATCCGTTTTGACAAGTGTAGGAGACGTACTAGGAGGGTTTTCATTTGACAAACATTGGGGCACAAGAACTGTCAGTTCAGCTAATTCCTTTTGTAAGCGAATACGTGTCTTTTTAGAAAATTGATCTTTATTATACGTATCATAATCAAGCTTATGGAATTTTGAAAGCATTTTAGAATGAGTTTCTTCTGCAAGTGACTGTGTCTCCTCAGTACTACGAACAAAAGGTGCTTCTTTCGATTTGCCAATTAGGGTCATGTCATAAAGACACGGAATATATTCATGAGCTTGTTTCGCATAATTGGGATTAGGTGGTAAATCTTGAAGACGCTTAAGTTCGAGTTCTTTAAACGATTTAGTTAAAAGATGAACCTTTTTTGTGGAAGCGTATTGTTTTAAAAGTTGTTGTTCTTTGAATTTAAGAAGTTTGGTAGCATTAATTTCTGATTCAAACTTTTTAGACTCGAGAGTTTCGAAATCCATTTTAAGTTTCTGAAAATCATTCACAACCGACTCTTTTGCTTTTAATTCATTGGAAAGATTAGCTTTTAATGATTCTATTTCTTCCAAGTATTCAATTTTTTCAAAACGAAATTGGTCAAATTCAGAACATATTATTTTCTCTGCTTGAGGGACCATTTCAAAAGTTTTGACTTTTTCTTTATGCAAGCAAGCTCAGCAGTTAGGGTGGAATTCGTATCTACAGATTGTCTGAGAGCCATATGCATTTGATCAATAATATGTTTAGGCACCATGACCAAATCATGTTGAGCATAAGATTCCATACCCGTCGTAGCATTTGGTTGAGGTTCACTCAAATGTGTAGGATTGGGTACCACATCATTTGAGTTACTAGTTCCCGAATGCTGTTCGAGGTTGTCATTTTCATGCCCAACTTGATGTTGGTTATCATCATTACCAAGATTGGTTGTGTTGGGTACCTCACTGATGACATCAAAACCGTAGTGAGAGAGATTAGAAACGAGAGAAGCTTGGGAAGAGTGAATGTCATCACAATCTGAATCATATGCGTCAAGATCATCTGCTTTATAAGCTGCATTAGAAGTGGAAACGACTGCAATGCCTTCATTGTCTGCTGCCCCTGGGTCTGCAAGAAATGCTAACTCTTCTGAATCCAAGATCTTTCCCTTAGACTGAGCATCAACCAAATACATGTTCTCACGAAACCATGTTGCATCCCTTCTTCGTTTTGGCTGAGTGCATTCCCTAGCCATATGACCTTGTCCTCGACAATTGTAGCAAGTCACAGCCTTTTGAGGATCAATAGGGCTTCCATTTCCATTAGCTTAAGAATTCACAACTTGAGCATTACAGTCCTTGTAGGAGGTCCATATGAAGTTTGCCTTTCCTGAATAGGTTGCACCATCACTTGACCATCTTGAACAGTGGCTTGTTGTCGAGGATTTGAAGATGTGCGGAGCTGATTGTTTGTTGGTGGAAATCCTCTAGTTGTAACAAGTTTTGACAAGTAGGCAGTGAGATGGTTTAGAACATCAACTGGCGTATCATTTGGAGTAAAGACCGGTGCTTGGATTGGTGGAAGTTCATTGGAGTAGAACGCTTGTGCTGGTTGTGCTTCAATTGAAAAATATCCTTGCTGAGGAGTATAACCCATTGGAGAAGTGTTGGCTTGTGATGGTGATGTCTGATGTGGTGGTTGCTGTGGAAAAGATTGTTGATGAACACTTTGTTGAAATGCTTGTTGTGGCATCATTAGTGGTTGATAAGATGGTTGCTGTGGTTGCTGATAGGTGTGTGGTGGTGGCTGCTGCATGTATGATGGTTGTTGATAAGTATAAGCCATGTTTTGTTGAGAAGCATACATGGCAAGTGGATCATGAACTTGAGGTGTAGACAACCGAGCCTCGATCACATGGCATTCGTGTTGTTGAAGAAAAGCTTGAAGTTGATCCACATTGGTGTTATGCAAGTCCTTAGCCAATTTAACATCCGTCACGTACTTTTTCCATTCTGAAGGAAGAGTGTTCAAATACTTGGTGTTCAATTGAAACGTAGGAATTGCTATGCCATAGATATTGAGCTCATTCAACAATAGGGTAAATCTCAGATAGTAATCATTGAGAGTCTCCCCTGGCACATAGGCAAACTTATCAAAAGTATCATAAAGCTTACACTCTCGTTCTTGTTTAGTTAACGAAGTGCCTTGCATTAGAACACGAATTGTTAGCCCTATAATTTATATAGTCGAACAAAAATGTAATAGGTCATCTTAGTCGTTATTGGTCTTGTATTGTAATAGGTTAGTCGGGAAAACCGGGCTTGGTATTTAAGCTAATATTGTATAAGTTAGGGGCGTAAGCCCAAGCAAAGCCAAGCCCGGCCCATGAACAAGCCCGCTAAAGCCTTATGGTGTGGCATATAAATACCCTCTTCCATGTGTGGAAGAGGGTGTTGGTTACTAATCACTTTCTCTCCCTAATAGTGTCTAACCATCCAAATCTCTCTAGTTTCTCTCTCTACTTTTCTTCTCTTTCTCTCTCTAAATATCATTAATATTGTGTGTTATGGATTGAAGAGGGATTAACATTTGGTAACTCTTCAAGATACATCTTCAACAAATCCAATTTTCTTAATGGCGAAAGCTACATCCTCTCAAGCATGGTTATGGCATCACCGATTGTCACATCTAAACTTTGACACCATCAACTTGCTTTCGAAGAATGATATTGTGACCGGTCTTCCTAAATTAAAATTCGTCAAAGACCATCTTTGTTCTTCTTGTGAGTTGGGGAAATTAAAATGGAAGTCTTTCAAAACAAGGATTACCCCAAGCTTAAAAGGACGATTGGAACTTCTACACATGGATTTATGTGGTCCCATGCGTGTAGAGAGTATTAACGGGAAAAATTATATTCTCGTGATTGTTGATGATTACTCTAGATACACATGGAATTTCTTCTTAAGGTCCAAAGATGAAACACCAGAGGTTCTCAAAAACTTTCTCAAGATGATACAACACAATCTTCAAGCTCAAGTCTTAACCGTAAGAACGGATAGGGGTACTGAATTTTTGAACAAGAATTTGAAATCTTACTTTCAAGAAGAAGGCATCGAACATCAAAATTCTATTGCTCGAACTCCTGAACAAAATGGCGTTGTCGAAAGACGGAACCGCACTTTGGTAGAGGCAGCTTGAACAATGCTTTCTGCTTCAAAATTACCACTATTCTTCTAGGCTGAAGCTATTACAACCGCCTGTTATACTCAGAATCGGTCTCTCGTCATCCCTAGACATGAAAAAACACCTTACCACATCATCAATGGCAGGAAACCTACGGTTAAATTCTTTCACGTATTTGGATCTTTATGCTACATTCTTAAAGACGGTGAGAATCTCGACAGGATGAAAGAAAAAGGTGTTGCATGCATTTTTGTGGGGTATGCTACATTGTCGAAAGGATATCGAGTTTACAACAAGAAAACAAATATTATTATAGAAACATTTCATGTGAACTTTGACGAATTGCCACAAATGGTACTTGAACACAACAGCTCAAGTCCCGTACCTCATTGTCCAGCTATGGCACCTACACAAAACAGTGTACGTCTCGTGCAAGAATGTCAAGAAAATACTCCTACAGCAGAATCGACGAATACAACACAAATGAATAAGTTGGTTGATTTATATGATCCAATGTTTGATGAATATTACTATGGAAACAATCAAGTTGTGTCAAAGCCTTCCGCTGTCAATACTGCTGATGCACCTGAACAAAATCAACAAGACACAACTGCCTCTACTTCAGCAATCGTTGCTCAAGAGACTATTCCATTGGATACTCAACAAACTCAAGAAACTGTCATACAACCAACATCACCAACTGTCAATGCTGAAGGAGGAAACAACAATCAAGCAGTCGATGCACAACCTGACGAAGAAGAATTTATCAACCCGTTCGGTACACCGGTACGCGAAGTCGGAGACTCTTCTACTTAACATGTTGATCCGTCCAACATGCCTACATTCTACCAAAGATATCCATCCACTCACCATTGGACTCGTGATCATCCGTTGTAGCAAGTAATTGGAAATCCTTCACAACCGGTTCGAACGCGCAAACAACTCAACACTGATGGCGATGTGTGTATGTATGCACTCACCGTGAGTTCAACTGTACCTACAAACATCAAACAAGCCATGACTGATCATGCGTGGGTTGAATCAATGCAAGACGAAATTCATCAGTTTGAACGCCTAAATGTTTGGGAACTTGTTGACAGACCTTATGGAATTTCGCTTTTACATTTCAAATGGATCTGGAAAAACAAACTGGATGAAGAACAAACCATCATCAAAAACAAATCTCGTCTTGTGGTTAAGGGGTATCGTCAACAAGAAGGGATAGATTTCGACGAATCATTCGCTCCAGTTGCTCGTTTGGAAGCTGTCAGGATATTCCTTGCTTATGCTGCACATAAGGGCTTCATGGTTTTTCAGATGGACGTTAAAACTACTTTTCTCAACGGTCATTTGAAGGAAGAAGTGTATGTGAATCAGCCGAAAGGATTCATCGATCCTCATCACCCTGACAAAGTCTATCGTCTCAAGAAGGCTGTATATGGACTTAAAAAATCTCCAAGGGCACGGTACGAAGAACTATCCAACTTCTTGGTCTTGAAAGGATTCTCCAAAGGTTCTATTGATCCTACTCTTTTTATTAATAAATATGGGGATGACATATTGTTGGTGCAAGTTTATGTTGATGACATTATTTTTGGTTCTACGAACCCAAAACTTTCAAAACATTTTGAAAAATTAATGCACAGCAGATTTGAAATGTCAATGATGGGGGAGAAAAAATTCTTTTTAGGCCTCCAGATTCATCAATCCCCACGTGGTATCTTCATAAACCAAGCTAAGTATGCTCAAGAGATACTTAAAAAGCATGGTATGACCTCATGTGCTCGCGTTGGTACACCATTGTCAACCACATCCCTAGACGCTGACTTGTACTCATATCCCGTAGATCAAACGCGATATCGCAGTATGATCGGGTCACTTATGTACCTTACAGCCAGCAGGCCTGATATTCATCATGCCACATGCTATTGTGCACGATATCAAGCCATGCCTACTCAAAATCACCTCAAAGAGGTTAAACGGATATTTCGGTACCTTAAGAATACCATTCACATGGGACTCTGGTATCCTAAGGGAACCGGTTTTCATCTAATAGCTTTTTCAGTTTCTGATCACGCAGGTTGCCTTGATAGTCGAAAAAGCACTTCTGGTAGCGTACAATTTCTAGGGGAAGACAAACTTGTGAGGTGGTCGTCAAAGAAGCAGGACTGCACTTCGCTCTCATCAGCTGAAGCAGAATATGTGGCTCTATCCGCGTGTTGTGCTCAAGTCCTCTGGATGAGAACTTAACTCACGGATTATGGCTTCCACTTTGATAAAATACCTATGTATTGTGACTCTAAGTCGGCCATAGCCATTTCTTGCAATCTGGTTCAACACTCCCGTACCAAGCACATCGCAGTCAGATATCACTTCATCAAGGAAAAAGTAGAACGTGGTATCGTAGAATTATACTTTGTCAAAACTGAGTACCAGATAGCTGACTTGTTTACAAAAGCCCTATCTCAAAATAGGTTTCAGTATCTCGTTGGTCGTCTTGGTATGAAGTATATGACTCCAGAAGACTTGGAGGTTTTGGCAAATGAAGTTGCTTGATTTTTCTCTAATAATGACTTCTAAGCACATCACAGCATAGGACTCGGACCCCAAATAAGGAAAGTTTATCACGGAAGATAACTTATCCTTCCCAACGAGAAATTAATATTTCTCAGTCATGAGCTTCCTATAAAAACATTCAAAGATTTTAAGTTCATGAAAAACGACTTCTAAGTAAATGTCAGCTTAGAACTCGTACTTCCACTTAAGGAAAGTTTATCACGGATGATAACTTATCCTTCACAACGGGAAATTAATTTTTCTCGGTCATGAGCTAGTCACAAAACATTCAAAGTTTTGAGCTCATGTAAATCGGATTTTATTTTAAAACCGTTGAACACAATTTTTCAAGAATTTCTCAAAAGATTTTTCTAAATCTTTCAGAATTGTGTGTTCAATACTCCCTTCCTCATATGTAGTTTTTATATCTCAAAATTGTCATATGTTATTTTGATCCGATTTTGAGGGGGAGCGTTTTAAAATCAAGCCTTTAATGCTGTTGGGTACATATAAGAAATTGTCATATTTTATGTATCCAACACATTCCAAAAATGGTTTAAAACTGTCATAAGTAATAAATTATATCGGACAAGGCATCTCAACTCCGTACCTCAACATATTTTGTGGTGTCGTTTTTATAAAATTTTGTCAAATTTTGTCTCAAGACACACATATCTTGTTGACGGGGAGCGACCCGACTGAAAAAGTTCCATGATTCATGCGTGCACACATGTTTCTCTCCCAACGATTTCAGAAATTGTCATATTTTAATCAATTGGTATCTCTAATATTATATTTTTATATTAGAGATAAATGTGATTAAAATGTAATATATCGCAACAAGTGATCTTAAAGACTCAAGTGCAACTCTTTTCTTCACATGCCAAACTATTTCGTATATCGATGCATGTGTGTAGGGGGAGCTTTTTTGGAAATGTAAAACTTTCAAAGTGTTAAAAGTTTTGATTTTTATCAAGCATTCTGAATGGTTTTCAATGGTTTAATGGTTACGATCTATACCCAAAACAACCTACTATCCACGAAGGAGTGTTGGAGTCAAAAGGTGGTTTAGGACAGGAAACTAAGTCTTATGATCAACCCAGAACCGGAGGGATCTACCCAAGGATATTCCATAGCTAGAAATAGTTGTCCTTAGGAAAGATGGAGTTGAATGAAGCTGAATGCGGACCAATTACTTAAGTTCACACTAGAACAATCACAACAAGGTGCTAGTGATGACGTATTGGTAAGCATCGAAGGAGTTGAATATTCTATGCAACTTAGGCAGAAACCGGGTCAATACATCTATTGAAGACAAGTCATCATAGACCCAGTGATGCAATGCACAACCCTTCCTAGCCATTCGAGTTTCTCTCAATAGAAACTTGTCTCATTGTCACGTAGATCAACACGTATCTATTGACTTTCTCACTCCGAGTTAGTTAATATTGAGTCAAGAGCCAAAGAGATCAATCTATCATCTCATTAGGACACAATCGAGTCCTACGCATTATCCTTGTGATATTGCCAGAACATCTGAGTGATACGATTCACAATAAAGATGGAAATCCTGCTTGAGCCAGCATTAAACAAGCTCATGGTAGGTAACTTGTGCGATTCTACACGAATCAAACTTATGAGAACTAGAAAGCAACTAAGTTTCGATTCTTAATTGATTCAAACTTGATTCCAGGTTTCTTCGCAAAATCTGTGTGATCTTGCCAGAACATTCAGAGTGACACTCATTAGTGTTCACAGTGACGAATGGGAATCCTTCTAGTGTCAATATCAAACAGCACTGCGGTAGGTAACTCGCAGGATTCACTATGAATCAAGCTTGTGACAAACTAGAAAGAAACAATGGTGCGATTCTTATAGAATCAAACTTGTTCCAGGAATTCTGAATTGACGACTCTAATCAGACGGATAATTTATCCTCATGATTCACTCTTTATGTTCGCAGTCTGCTTTGAGACGTTCGAGTAAAGAGAACTGGCTACTACCGCCGGGAAACCCTGTCAGGGAGGTTCTTAATTGAATCTACCCGATCACTGGTACGGTATCTGGTACCGTCTAACAGTCTTCACTGACCGGAGGTAAAACGCTACCGAGTTAGGATGAAATGTTCAAAGCCATTTTATCCGTGTCTATATATGTTGATGCATATCAAGAAGGTGGCGTAGCTGTGTACTAACCGATTTCGATTAAGAAGTCACAAGAGCACAAGATGGCGATAATCAAGATACCTAAGAATGTAAGAATGTAAAAGGTTATCTTAGTCACAAGGAGCACAAGATGAAGATCTCAAGCATTTAAAGTCAAATGACAAAGGCTCAAGATAAAGATCACAAAAGCAAGAAGGAACAAAGCCATTGCAAACAAGATCAAGACCAAGATACAAGACCAAAGAATGAAGATCACCTCCACAAATATGTACTCACTCAATCATCTTATGCATTTAAAGATGACCGATACATTAGCGGAGATTGTTAGCCCTATATTTTATATAGTTGAACAAGAATGTAATAGGTCATCTTAGTCGTTATTGGTCTTGTATTGTAATAGGTTAGTCGGGAAAACCGGGCTTGGTATTTAAGCTAATATTGTATAAGTTAGGGGCGTAAGCCCAAGCAAAGCCAAGCCCGGCCCATGAACAAGCCCACTAAAGCCTTATGGCGTGGCATATAAATACCCTCTTCCATGTGTGGAAGAGGGTGTTGGTTACTAATCACTTTCTCTCTCTAATAGTGTTTAACCATCTAAATCTCTCGAGTTTCTCTCTCTACTTTTCTTCTCTTTCTCTCTCTAAATATCATTAATATTGTGTGTTATGGATTGAAGAGGGATTAACACGAATTCTATCCCATAACTCTTTGGCAACTTTATGTTTACTGACGAGTTTGTCGACATCTGGAGGAAGGTCTTGGAGAATTATATTTGTAGCTTGGTTATCACACTTGTCTTGTATCTTAGCATCTCCAGTTAGTTCACCCGTTGTGCGAGGACGAGTAACAGCACCTTCCGTCACAGTACCATATACCAATGGTCCATTGACCACCGATGCCCAAATTAGATGTCCATTTTCTTTGTTCAACATATAAAGTTCCATTCGGGAAGCCCACTCCTCATACATAGTCTTTACCAACATTGGTGGACGATTATCAGTACCCGAGAGGATGGACTTATCCGTAAAAGATGTGTACTCCATTTCAATAAGTTAAGATTTACAAAGTTGATCGAACAATGAGAGAAAGTTAATGTGTTTGTTGTTGTGTGTTAAAGCCGAGAAATAATGTTGAAATTCTGTAGAATATTGATAATCAATGAATCTATGAAGGGGTTTGTTAATTTCTAGAGAGAGAAAGTTAGAGAGAGAAAGTGAGAGAAACTATGTGAATTTTATTAAGTGGAAAATAAGAAATGATAACAACCAACCCCTTTCCTTAGTGGAAAGGGGTATTTATAGTTCTAAGTCATAAGTGGACTTGGGTCGGTCCATGACAAGCCCATGGACCGGTTCTTACTTAAGTTAATAAGCAAATAATAACTAATTACTAACTACGAGCTATTACAACATAAATCATATTGTGGAGTGACCGATACTTCTAATATACGTTAAAACGTATTTCTAACAATCTCCCCCTAAGGGAGGTCACTCCACGTTACAAAGTTCTAAACCTAGCATACTATACTAAGTCTTCGTTCTTTAGCTCGTAGTCTTTTCTTCTTTTCTTTCTTTTGTTGTGAATATGTTGATTTGATCTTTTTGGCTTTGACTTGAGAGCATTGTTCTTTGGCCTTTCACGTGCGATCTTTGCCTTTCTTGTGAACTTTGCCTCCTCGTGACTTCATGTTCCACACACTTACGTCTTTTTGTTGGATTCTTGAAAGCTTCAGAGTTTGATACAGCGGAAGACTTCATCTTGTACTTTCTTGAATTTTTGTTGCAAAAGACATAAGCATGTGGGAACGACTTTTACAGGTACACCGCAACACCACCGTCTTCACTGGTACTCAGCAACGCCACCGTCTTCAACAGGTACTCAGCAACGCCACCGTCTTTAGCAGGTACACAGCAACGACACGAATAAAATGGCTTTGAACATTTTATTCTAATTCGGTAGCATTTTACCTCCGGTCGGTGAAGACCGTTGGACGATATTAGATATCGTACCCGTGACGGATAGTTTCAATTAAGTAACTTCCTGACAGGATTTCGCGGGTAAACCCGTTCTCTTTACTCGACCGTCCAAAGCTGACTGCGAACATAAAGAGTGAATCACTTGGATAAATTATCCTTGTGATTAAAAGCCGTCAATTCATGAAACCTGGAACAAGTGAATTTCAATTAAGATTTTCACCATCGTTGCTTTCCAGTTGTCACGAGCTCGATTCATAAAGAATCTTGCACGTTACCTACCAAGTGCTGTTTGATGTTGACACTAGAAGGATTTCCACTCGTCACTGTGGTCAATAAAGAGTCACTCTGAGTGTTCTGGCAAGATCATATGATAATGCGAAGAGGCCTGGAACGAGTTTAAGTTCAATTAAGAATTAAACCACTGTTACCTTCCAGTTTTTCACAAGATTGGTTCTAAAAGAACCGCACGTGTAACCTACCATGAGCTTGTTTGATGTTGGCTCAAGCAGGATTTCCATCTTCATTGTAATACTTACGTGTTACTCGGATGTTCTGGCAATATTACAGGAATATTGCGTAGGACTCATGAAAATCTCTTACTTTTCACAGTGTGTGAGAAAGCAAGGAATAAATGGAAAGTGTCCTAATGAGACTTTTGATGATCTCTTGGCTCTAGACTCGATTGTGCGTTTTGATTTAGTGAGCGATGGCTGGAGAGGAGTGCCACCTTTTCAATACCAGTTTATTCGGAGTGAATAAACCAATAGATAACGTGTTGATCTCCGTGTGATTAAAACAAATACCTTTTGAGAGATATTTGAGTTAGCTGGGGAAGGGTTGTGCATTGCATCACTGGGTCCATGATGTCTTTCTTCAATACCGAGAATCATTAGCAAAAATGACCTCAATAGCATATGTATTGACCCGGTTTCTGCCTAAAGTTGTAAGGAGGGCTTCTTTCTTTACACCCTTTATCTTTACATTTCTTTTTCATTCTTCAACCCCTTCAATGCTTACCAATACGTCATCACTAGCACCTTGTTGTGATTGTTCCAGTGCTAGCTTAAGTACTTGGTCGGCATTCAGCTACGTTCACATTCTTTCTCCATCTTTCCTAGGACTTCTAATTCTAACTATGGAATTGTCCTTGGGAAGATTCCATCGGCTCTGATGAATCATTGGACTAAACCTATTCCTACCACCCTTTTGTCACCACATCCGTCGTGAATTAAGCGTGTTTTGGGAAGGAATTGCCACCATGAAAAATCATTGAAAATCACCTAAGGTACTTGTGATATTAAAATCAAAAGTGTTGTACCTTAGGTGTTTTGATCATCAAAAACGCTCCCCCTTAACACGTGCTTAACACATATTAAGTTGGATTATCATTAAGTCTTTTTCATCTTTTAGCCAAGTATCACTTACGTCTCCTTAATCCCATTTTCTCCCCTTATCCAAAATGTTAACCATTAATATTTGGGATATTGAATGGATTAACCGGTCTTTGGGTAAAAATGAAATCAATGTTTGGCCATAGAACAAGTTATTGCTCCCCCTTAAGTTAATAAGGGATAGTTGTAGTGCTTTGGTATGACATATTTTGAAAGATTTAGAATCTCGTGAGAAATTCTTGAAAAAATTATCATACCTTATCACTACAACAAGCCATTCAAGCACATTATTCACAAATATACATATTCACAATTGAAAACCAATATGAAGTGACCTGAGATGTACGACCCATCAGATGGATCGTTGCAGTAGCTTGTGGTGCACTAAATACGGTCTTCCACCCACGAATCTTTCCAAGCTCCTCATCAATCTACGTTCACGGAGCTTTTGATCGATCTTTTTGATCACATACTTTGCCATCTGCCGGTAACCCGGATGCCAATCCTCCGTCATCTCTGGCAAAGTCCCACCCGAGTTCAGATGCTCCAACTTATCTCTGACTTGTATAAGAGTGCCATCGCTATACTTGTGGAGCTCCCCCACCCTCATAAACTTCATCAAACCTCGACTGTTCAAATAGAAAATGCCGTAATTCGGGACAGAAATTCCGGTATATGGACATCTTTCTACGTGTTGAGGTAGCACTTGATTCACAGGACGGGTTAAATTGAGCCTCCTTTGATAGCTTTCGACTCCCAACTGAAGATCCTCAACTCGTGACTTGATGACAACGCTTCGTGTGAACATACGAAGTGCTGTATTCAAAGCAATCAGGTCTTCACGAGGAATGTGAGTAAGTTGATCTCGGGTCATCAGAAGCAGCATATCTTCGATATCCTCAAGGCGAATGATGGAAAAATCTCCTTGCTGGATTTTGTATTCCCTGTCATCCTCCCTTTTCAAGCGAATCTCCGTCACATGATAGTAGCCGTTCTTGGCTTCAGTTTTCATTCCTAAGATGCTGGAGATGCGGATGTCGGATCTAACATTGCTTCCAGACTTGACCAAGCAGCAACCCCTGTACGCCCTTCGGACTCTTTCGTCCCAATGAGATGCACCTATGACAGCATACATATCATAATTACGATTCATTTTAGGGACCCAGAGTCGATTTACCTTTTCCTCGATATAGGGTATTGTTCCCCAGTTGGCAGCTTTCAGCAATGTCAGGGAGGTTGCGTACTTTGATGATCCCTTCAGTAGATACTCAAGATCGTTGGTGACGAAGAAGTCAAGAGCAATCTGATTATCTTGAGCAGGATCCATTGGAGGTGGAGCTCTTTCTGATTCATGAAGTCCTGGCCTTTGAACGGTTTTCAAAGCCTTTATGATCTCATCGGTATAATACTCGAACTCCATTCGGGGTAATCGGGTTTTGGCACGCAGTCTCTTATCTTTCATCGCTTTCTTGACCAAGGATGGAGTAACCGAAGTCTTATACTCATGAGCAAGAAATGCACATAAGTCAATCGGACTTCGGATACGTAGATACAGCACATCTTTGTCAGCATCTGTGATCGGATCATATTGAGCTGCTGCCGTGATCCAAGCTTGTGGTGGTGCAGACTCGTCTATCTCCAACGTGTCTTCCCAATTTCGTATGCTTGGTTCAGGAACCGTAGATTGTTGAACTTGTTGTTGAGGAGTTGAAGTGCGAACATCCGTTGGTTCTGTTTCAGGCATTTCAGCAGTATCTTGAACTGGGGAGTGTTGTGCAGCTTCGGGTTCCGTCACTGATTCTGCAATCACAGGAGGAACAACAGCAGAACTAATGGGGTTAGTTGTAACAGGTAAAGATACAGCGATAGAGATACCGGGAGCCGAAGACGCTGTAGTGGCATTCACATCGTGGCGCCACTTAGTTCGTCTTGATTCCGAGGATGTCGATTTGTCCTTCTGTGCTGCATCTTTTGTGGACTTGGTTCCAGTCTTTGTAGCAGTCTTCTTGGAGCTGGTAACCTTGTCTCCCTTTTTCGGTTGTTCACCCCCATCATCATCCTGATTGTCATCCCCGTTACTACCCCTTGCACTCTCCTGATTCTCATCACCACCATCATCGCCATCATCATCCTCATCATCCTCATCATCGTCATCATCCTCATCATCATCACCACCCTCGTCATCGTCTTTATCCTTTTCTCCTTCTTCTTCTTCTTCTTCCTCTTCTTCCCCCGTACCCTCTTCTTCACTCTCTTCCCTTTCTTCCTCAGGTAAGATGTGATATGGTACCACACTTCCAAACGTTTTGAATAATCTATCATCCTCCATGATAGCATCATTCAGGGATTTATATAGAGCCCGTTGAATCCTCGACTTGTCAAACGACCCCAGTTCCACCATACGAGCCTTAAGGATCTTCTTCAATTCAAAATCCGTCAGGTCATAAGCAATCTTGTAGGCGGCTTCTGAAGGATTGGATGATTTGACCATCAAGTTGTCAGCAGCAAGTGTCTTCAACTCGTCACGAAGCTTAGGCGTTAAGGATTCAACGGATTCTTGCACTCTTTCTTTCACAGATGCTTCAAGTGCTTCTTTTTGTTCCTTATATTTATCCCTCATTGCTTGAAGCCTGGTAATGCGTGCAGCATGCTTATCAGCCTCAGCCTGCTTAATTCGAGCAAGTTCCTCTGCATGAGCTTTACGTGTAGCTTCCATGTCTGCAGCGAACTTGGCAATCAACTCTTCTTGAGATTTCTGAGATGCTTCTTCCCTTTGAGCTCGTCTTTGCAACTCTTGGCGAAGTTCATCCATTTCGCGTTTGTGATTGTCAAGCATTTCGGCCATCACTAATGCAGCCATTGCAGATGTTGCAGAGCTGCTCTGGGTTGACTGAATAGGCTTGGTTGTTACGGCGGTGCTCTGGATGGGAATTATCGGTGGTTGAAGAAATGGTGTGGAAGCCGGTCGGGTTGTTAAGGGTTGGATTGGTGGAGGTAGAGTTGCCAAAGGTTGAGTTGTTACCATGATCGTAGGAGCAACAGGTTCCTTTTCCACACTTGTTGAAATAGGGATTGATGGCTCCTTCGAAGTAGAGTAGTTTTCAGGTGACCCAAACTCATCAACATCATCCGGTTCGACGTACTCATCCTCAATATCTACCCTTGCCCCTGAACCACTACCTCCTGTATCTTTCCTACTCCTTTTAATAGCAATCTTCATCATTTGTTGCTCGGTTTTATCAACAGTAGGATCAACAATATCTTCTTCATCACGTAGACGCATCAAATCCTTACCCTTTCCCTTCTTACCCTCTGTCTTCTTCTTCTTAGGTTCGGGTTCAGGTAACGCTGCTGGTTGTTTGCGTTTACCTTTACTCTTAACCGTTGTGGATGAGTCTTCTCCAGTTTGAAGGTTTGCTTTCAGCCTTTGGATTTCTAGCTGCAGTAGCTTGTAATCAGCAGAACCTTTGATTTTGTCTGACAGAAGGTAATCAGGAACAGGACCCGGAATCACACCAGTAGACGGTCCTTCATGCCTCAGATCTACAGTATCATCAGCTTCTTCAGTGTGATAGCGACCTCCTGCACGCCTATCAATAGTAGCATCAAGCTTCATAAAATAATTTATGATGAGCTTAATAAACCGAGGATAAGGGAAGAAGTTTGTCTTCAGCTTCTTGTTGTGGAAGAGTTGAAAGGTGAATTCTTCCCATATCAACAAAGCATAATCTGAATTCGCAGCTTTGTACATGCCATAGAAGAGGTTCATTATCGGACTGCGCAAAGCATCATGGCCAGTCGTTTTTGGTGTAAGGCATTTACTGAGAATACCCATCAAAGCTCTCCAGGGTTGTCCTACCTTAGCAGTAGTAAACTCAGATGCAACTCGTATTTCCGGACATCCAAGTGCGTCAAATAACTCCGCGAGTTCATCTTTAGTAGGATCCCTTGAGAAAGACATGCCCTTGGGTGTATCCCGTAAACCAAGTATCTTACGGAAGTCTGAAACGGTGAGTGTCTGCTGCTTGTTGTCGATGGTGAAGGTGATCTTGTTCGAAGTGAAATCCTTGGTTGCCCAAAATTCAAACATATACTCATAAGGCACCGAGGCTGTACTCCTAAGGGCGTTCTTGAAATGAGAGTTATCAAGAATGGCTATGGCAACCTTAAAACCATGGTGAGTGGATTTAGAAACTTGCTTCAGCCTATAGTTGTTGGGTATAAACTTAAGGGTTCGAGCTTTAGCAATATCGGCTTCTATAGATTCTTGGATAGCTTGTACTGTTGGATTAGTCATTTTATCTGCTTAAGATAAGACATGAAAGGTTGATGCACAAAAACAGATAGATATATATCATTCTTACTTCTAAGCATAACACATTTCATAAGATAAAACAACAAGTACATAGATAGCATGCAAACAAGAAAACTCTTCATCCGGAACATTTATTCATTCGGAACATCTTCATCCGGAACTTTTCCTCATTCGGAACTTCTCCTCATTCGGAACTTCTTCATCCGGAAGTTCTTCATTCGGAACTTCCTTCATCCGGAAGTTATTCATTCGGAACTTCCTTCATCCGGAACATTCCTTCATTCGGAACTTCCTTCATTCGGAAGTTCTTCATTCGGAACTTCCTTCATCCGGAAGTTCTTCATTCGGAACTTCCTTCATTCGGAAGTTCTTCATTCGGAACTTCCTTCATTCGGAAGTTCTTCATTCGGAACTTCCTTCATTCGGAAGTTCTTCATTCGGAACTTCCTTCATTCGGAAGTTCTTCATTCGGAACTTCCTTCATTCGGAAGTTCTTCATTCGGAACTTCCTTCATTCGGAAGTTCTTCATTCGGAACTTCCCTCATTCGGAAGTTCTTCATTCGGAACTTCCTCATTCGGAAGTCCTTCATTCGGAACTTCCTCATTCGGAAGTTTTTCAGAAGAAATCCTTCATTCGGAAGTTTTAAGCCACGTTCATCCGGAACTTTTACAAACTAAACTCAGATGATTAATTTAGCGCGTTTGTGAGTTTCTAAGGCAAACTAAGGCATTTTAAACATCATTTAACCTATTCCGAGCAAATCCCACCATAAATCCCTAATCAATTTAGCCTAATTTAATCAAAAACCCTAAGTGGATTGAACTGAGTAATTGAGCATGTTTAATCAGAATTATATGATAAGAAATGTGGATTAGAAGATCACAAATTGATGTATATACCTTAATTAAACGAAGGAACCGGATCTTAGATGGATAAACGAATGATTTTGAATGCGTGTTTGTGTGTGTAACAATGGCGGCAAGATAATAGATAAACAGTGAAAGGAAGGGGCGGGGTGGTTTTGTTTTTGACTTAGGTCAAAAATTTGACTAGTTTTACTATATAACACCTTTAGTCCCTCCAATTTCACTCCCTATCCTTTTTGTTTCTAATTTTTTTTTTTTTCATTTTACCTAACTCTTGTTAAACGTACACACAACTTAGCAAACGCATCTATTAGCATATCCTCAAAATCTAAAAGCCATGCCTATTACTTAGAACGAACACTAGTCGTTTTCTAAAGCAAAACCACTCAATTGCCATGAAGCCCTTAATTTTCACAATCACTTTTGAAGATCAATTTTAATGACGAAGATGATTTTACTATTTTCTCCCCCTTAAACAATGACCCGATTTCTATTGAAAGAGCTGTAGTCATTGTTTAAAGAGTCAAATAGTGATGAAAGCATTTCCAATTTATCTCTTGAAAAATTTTGATTCGTGGTTTTAATAAGATTTCTCTTATTGTAACAAATTAATGCACTGAGACGTACACAAATTCGTGTCAGACCAAGTTATAAAGTAAACTTGATCCCTTTGCATGATTTGGCTTGTAAATCACGCCCGAGAAAATTAATTCCCGTTCTGAGCCAACGTTTTCCAAGGAAATACGTGACTTTAATATGAAAACCGGGTTGCAGTCTGAAATAACTACAAGCCATTATGGGCATGTTTTAAAAATGTACAACTTTTATACGGACTCTATTTATGGCACCGTGTCAATATTGATCGACATTTCTAAGGCCGTAAATATTACCGTACTAAAAGACATGCCCGATTTAAAACAAAAAAAATATTTTTGGTTTTTCTTGATTTTATACTTTTTATGGTTTTTCTAGGTTTTATATTTTTTTTATGGTTTTTGTTGGTTTTATATTTTTTATGGTTTTTCTTGGTTTTATATTTTTGTATTTTCTTTTTGTGGTTTATATATTTACGATAATATACATGATCACAACCAAAGGATACTATGAATAGTTTACCACGACTATTCAGCTGATTCTTCTGCCAACTCTTTGAGAGTCGCTGGAGTGAATGATTTCATGCCAAGCTTGTCGATCAAAAACTCGATTCGTCCTCGATCTAAGGCTTTGGTGAACATATCCGCCAGCTGGTACTCAGTAGTGACAAAATACAGCTCGATCACTCCGTTCTCCACCTGCTCCTTAATGAAATGGTAGCGAATGTCTATGTGCTTGGCCCGGGAGTGTTGAACATAGTTGCAGCAAAGGGCAATGGCGCTCTTGTTGTCACAATACATCGGGATTTTGTTAAATCCAAGACCGTAGTCAGTTAATTGTGATCTCATCCAAAGGACTTGAGCACAACAACCGGACATGGCGATGTATTCAGCCTCCGTGCTTGATATTGCAGCGCTTTTCTGCCTTTTTGAAGACCAACTGATCAATCTATCTCCTAGGAGTTGCACAGATCCAGAAGTGCTACGCCTCGTATCTTGACATCCAGCATGATCGGCATCTGCGTATGATATTAAAGCAATCGAGGAATCTTTCGGATACCATAGACCACGATGAAGTGTTCCTTTTAGATACCGAAAGATCCTTTTAACTACATGTAGGTGCTTTTCGGTAGGCCGAGCCTGATACCGGGCACACATGCATACAGCAAATTGCAAATCAGGCCTGCTAGCAGTCAGATAGAGAAGGGTGCCAATCATTCCACGGTAAAGTTTCGGATCGACAATAATCCCATCCCTATCTTCATCTAACTTGGATTTCTCCACCATTGGAGTGTCTACGGGGTCACAATTCTCAAAGTTATATTTCTTAAGAGATTCTAGAGCATATTTGGATTGATTAATAAAGATGCCTCTGGGATTCTGAGAAATCTGTAATCCTAAGAAAAATGATATTTTTCCCATCATCGACATCTGAAAGCGTGTGGACATTATCTTCTCAAATTGTTTAGACAATTCTATGTTAGTGGCAGCAAAAATGATATCATCAACATAAATTTGTACCAGAAGCATATCGTTGCCGTCCTTGAGAGTGAATAGAGTGGGGTCCACTTTGCCATTGGAGAAGCCTTCCGACATGAGATATGTTGACAGGAGATCATACCACGCGCGTGGAGCTTGTTTCAACCCGTAGAGAGCCTTCTTAAGCTTGTACACATGGTTAGGAGACTCCGTACTCACGAACCCATCCGGTTGACTAACATAAACCTCTTCCCTTAGTTCACCGTTCAAAAATGCCGTCTTCACATCCATTTGATAGACGATCATGTTCATATGAGCAGCAAACGCAAGGAATAGTCTAATCGCCTCCAATCTAGCCACAGGAGCAAAAGATTCCTCAAAGTCTATACCCAAGGCTTGTTTATATCCTCTAGCGACCAATCTTGCTTTATTCTTCAATACCGAACCCATCTCATCAAGTTTCACCTTATAAACCCATAACAAAGTGAGGATGTTAACCTTGTCAGGGCGAGGAACCAATTCCCATACTTCTAGTCGTTTGAATTCATTGAGTTCCTCCTGCATAGCTTCAATCCAAGATGATTGGGTCATAGCCTGTTGCCAATTTTTGGGTTCAACTTCAGATAGAAATGCATCAAAGTAACAATATAGTGCACTTTCTTGTAGTTGATGGCGTGTAGAGACTGGTCGATCTAGATCTCCAATAACATTCCTAATTGGGTGATCTTTTGTCCATTTAGTGCTATGGTTTTCAATCCTAGGTGGTCTGGAGTGAACAATAGATGGAGCTTCTTCTGAGGTAGACGCGGCTGAAGGGTTTTCAGGGATCGCTACACCAAAGAAAGGAAGCTCTTGCAAGTGAGTATATTCCAAGTCGTGATCAGTAGTATCCTCTTCTACATCATTAGGCACAAGTAGGGGTGATGATTCAGGTGTAGTTTGTGAATCACTTGGTGAAGGTGCATCAGGTTCAACTTGAATTGTAGATGAATTAGATAAAGGTTCATTAACTTGAGCAACCACTTCAGGTATTGGAGCAATTACTACAGGTACTGGAACTTCATCAGTCGGGGGATCGAAGAATTCATCAAACAACGGTTGAAAAAGTTTATCCCACTCGGGCCTTGATGGTGGTAAAAATGATGTAGAAGTAGGATTGTTGGGAACTAATCCGGAACTTATAGCACCGGGTCCCATCTCATGAAGCGCGGGTTCAGAGCTGTGTTGCTCAGAAGCCATCGCTGTCAGCTCGTCGAAATCAGCGTCCATAGTTTCTACAATCTTTCCAAGACGACGGTTATAGATTCGGTATGCTCTTTTGGACGGTGAGTAACCAATGAAAATACCTATATCGGCTTTTGGTTGAAGCTTACCCAAGTTCTCACTGTTAATGTTTGGGTAACACAGAGCACCAAACACATGGAAAAATGAAACATCGGGTTTGCGGTCATGTAGAAGCTCATAAGGTGTTTTTCCATGGCGTTTCCGAATGATAGAACGGTTTTGGGTAAAACATGCAGTAGAAATAGCCTCTGCCCACAAGAACAATGGAGCGTTCGCATAAATAAGCATGGTCCTAGCAGCTTCCATAAGTGTACGATTCCGTCTTTCAACGACACCGTTTTGTTGTGGAGTGCGTGCAGCGGATGTTTCATGTGATATACCAACTCCTTCATAATAATCACGAAGAGTCTGGTTGACGAACTCTGTACCATTGTCTGTACGGATACGGCGGACAGTGGTATTCAAACGTACCTGGATGAACTTCAGAAAAGTAATGATAGCCTTCGGTGCTTCATCCTTTGTACGTAAAAATCTAACCCATGTAAACCTTGAGAAATCATCCACAATTACCAGAATGAATTTCTTACCGCTCACACTTTCAGTTCTCATCGGCCCACAAAGATCCATATGCAAAAGATGAAGTTTTTCTTGATTGGTGTCTTCAGCTTTGGGCTTGTAAGATTTCTTGGTACTTTTCCCCCTTGAACACGCGGAACATAAATGGTCCTTGTGAAATTTAAGCTTTGGAAGACCACGAACTAACTCGTTTTTATCCAGATGATAAATAGCATCAAAATTAAGATGAGATAATCTGCGATGCCATAACCATGACTTGGTCTTAGAGGCTTTAGAGAGAAGACATACTGGAGAAGCGGCCATCATGTCTTGTAAGGACAAGGTATATAGATTTGCACCACGAGATCCCTTCAACAAATCTTTTCCTTCCAAGTTGCGGATGAAACAAGTGTGTTGTCGGAAAGCAACCTCAAGGTTAGAATCACAAAATTGTCCTACTGAGAATAAGTTGTGACCAAGACCTTCTACATAGTATACCCTAGAAATCGTCACGTTTCCAATCTGATATTCACCGTACCCCATAATCTTTGCTATATGATCATTCCCAAATTTAACCGTACCAAGAAACTTGCTGACGAAATTTCGGAGCATCGAGCGATTTCCGGTCATATGTTTTGAGCAACCGGAGTCCAAATACCACAGGATGATTTGGACCACCTGAAAATATCACCACACAAAGACAATGTAGAGGTATCGGAATCTGAGTGTTCCTTGTTATTAGCAGGTACAGATTTAATAATCTTAGATTTGCTAACTCTAGGTTTCTTAGATTTCCTAGCCTTTTTCTTCTTAATTGGTGGTGTAGATTCTAATTGGCTCAAATCCTGAGGTATTTCTTCACTGATAGGCACTACAGTGGGGGCAGACCTAATTAAAGGGCGCTGTTTCCATACTTGAGTGCGAGTGTTCCTAACTAAAGGACGCTCAGACCTAACCTCGATAGATGCATTCCTAGTTAAAGGGCACATTTTTCCATCTAGTGTAAAGGTCCTACCAGTGGGACGCCATTGCCAGCCAACTTGGGCACGAGTTCTACCCGTTGGCTTCCATTCAAGACCATTCTTAATAGCATCCATTTCATTAACGTGATCAATCAGACACAAATCATGACTCTGGGAAAACATACATTCATTACAATTCCAACAATTTAAATCAGAATTCACGAATGGTTTAGGCTGCTGCACAGGCGCAGAGCTTTTAGTCTTAACATGATTCATTTTATTTAAAACTGAACTAGCATTCCTATTGTGGACTTCTACTTTCTTCTTTGTGGCACTACTAGTGGAGGGCTTGATCTTAGCTTTCTTGAGTGGCGATTCTTTAGCCTTAGTAGTCTCTTTTAATCCTGTAGAAGGCAAAGTGGGAACATTAGCAGCAGATTTTAAAGGTGTCTTACTTGATTGTGCCAATGACGGTTTCGCTCCTGGAGTCTTATTAAATGGAGTGACAGCAATGGGCCTATTGTTAAGTAGTGCAGAACCTGTTGTACCTATGTATTGCAAATAAGCCAAGCAATATTGAACTCGCTTAACATATTCATGAGCCGAATAATAGTCGCTACTTGAGGGATCTAAGGCATAAAGATCGTCTAAAATATCCCTAAGAAGATCGACATGCTTAATGGCATTCCTCATATAATCATCATAGGTAAGCTGGTTTCTCTTATGAAGTGGATTCTTATAAAGCACTACTTTCTTGGTTGTTGGAGCACTAGTGGACGGTGCAGAGTCGGTAGCTAAGTTATCAACAACTTCTTGTCGGGTGAGAAGAAGTGTCTCCTTTAACTCAGCCAAAACCATATTTTTGTCTATGAGCAGGATGTTCAAGTCAGAGATTTCTTCGCACTTTTGGTTCAGTTGTTCAACATAATATTGTTGCTGTGCCGCATTAAAAGCGAAGCGTTCTTCTAGTGAACCATAAAGAGCGGATAGTCCCTGCCTTGTCCGATCCATCTCCCCTAGAACAGTTGATAGTCTAATTTCTAAGACCTGGTTTTTAGACTCTGCGGCCTCTAGTTCCATTCTTAATGTTTCCTTTGATGATATCTCTCTCTTCAATCTCATGATTTCTTCCTCTAATGTCTTAACAATTGCAATCATCTTGTCACTTGTCTCAACACCGTTTTCACAAACATTTGATATCAAAAGATTTTCATTTTGAGCTTGTTGTTTTAATTCTAAAGATATACAATGTTGTTCTAGTTGATTAAAGCGTTGAGAAAGTAAATTATAAGAATCTTGTAGCTTTAAAAACTCAGCGTTAGATTCGTGACAAGAATGATTATCTACCTCATTTACAGTTTCAGCAACATTTACAGAAATATCACAAACATCATCACAAATATCCTCACAAATATTCACAGCATCACAATTCATCATAGCGGATGTAAGCTCATTCGAATATTTAACATTTACAATAGTAAGCACATCACACGAGATTACTTCGGACAAGAATCGGTCATATTCGGTTGAAATCTTTTCCTTTTCAATTAGTTGCAGTTCGTAAGCGGTGTCCATTTCATAAAACACTTTTTGAACTTCCCCAATTTCAAACTGAAGATTTTCCTTAAGAGATGCAAAACTTCCTTTTAGACTTTCGACAAACGGATTGATCTCAGTTTTAAACACCTCGCTCATGTGTTCGAAAGCCCATTCTCCGGCGTTTAAGCCATTTGAAGTCGTACATTCCAAAATGACCTTGTCAAAGTTAGTAAAGTATCGGTTAATCTCTTTCAAGTTTAACCATACAGTGCTAACAGGTGGAAGATTCTTTGGAATTTCCTTAGGACCTTCCATGTTGACAAGTGTAGGAAATGTACTAGGGCTTTCTTTCTCTATCATGTAGGTTGGTGCTGTAATGAGATCTTTATCCATATGGAAGCGAACTCTAAAATCAGTTTTAGCAAGCTCCTTATTCATTTTAAAATAATCACAATCGGGATATTTTGCTGAATTGTATGACCGATCCTCATCAACTAGATCCTTACTTGTTCGATCATTGGGAAAAACAATCGGGTCTAAAGCCAATCCTAATTGAGTTGCATTATAAAGTCTAGGACTATGTCTTAAAGCTTGTTTTGCATATCGTGGATTAGGGGGAAGGCCTTTTAGACGTGATAAGTTAAACTCTTTAAACGAAGCATCAAATAAGTGAACTAGTTGTGAAGCAGCGTATTGTCTTAACAGCAAGTAGTCTAGACTTCTAATCTTATTAGTAGCATTAATCTCCATTTCAGTCTTCTTAGATTCGAGTAATTCAAAATCAGTTTGAAGTTTTTGAAAATTAGTGACCACTAACTCCTTTTCTCTAAGTTCATTAGACAGATTTGCTCTTAAGTTTTCGATTTCTTGCAAGTGACCCATTTGTTTGTTTCTAAAGTGATCATATTCAAGATTTGTGAGAACACTAGACGAAGGCACTAGTTCCAAAGTTTGTACTTTCTCATTGCTTAAGGCAAGCTCATCAAACAAATTCTTATTCTTAGCTAAGGTTTCTAAGAGTGCAGCATTCATTTGGCTAAGTAATGTAGCAGGAACCATGACCAAATCTTGTTGAGCAGGAGTAGGCGTATGCGAAATGGATCCCGGTTGTGATTCACTCAAAATCTGGGGACTCACATTGATATTGCTATCATTGTTTGTCTCCTCATTTGAAAGATTCACCACCGAAGATTCATTCGAATCAGCACTCTCTTGCCCAACTTGATATGGTTGAATACTAGCATCAGTGGCATTATCGGTGTTATCAATAAGTACCTCAGATTTCTTATCTGGCCCTAAGCTGGAGAAAGTCGCCATGAAAGCAGCCTTTGCAGTTTGAAAGTCATCACAGTCGGAATCATATGCATCAAGATCATCGGCTTGGTAAGCTGCATTTTGTGTAGTGACAACGTCTTGTTCAGCAATCCCTGGGTCAGCAAGAAATGCAAGCTCCTCTTCATCAAGTTCCCTTCCTTGCGCTTGAGCATTTACCAGATAGATCTTTTCTGCAAACCACTGTCCATCCCTTCTCCTCTTGGGTTTCTTACAATCCCTGGACATATGACCCTCTTCCTTGCAATTGTAGCATGTAATCATTCTCAACTTGCCTGTATTAGCCCGTGGAGGGTTGTTGACCATTGGAGCAGGAGCAGGATTGGCGGTGCGAACATTGGTTGATGTGGAAGTTCTCCCCTGATATGGTTGAATTGGCTGAACCATGACCCTGCCATTCTCAATTGTAGCTTGTTGGCGAGAATTGGATGAATTCCTCAACTGATTGTTGGTAGGAGCTGATCCTCTGAATCCTCGTTTGCTTAAAGTTCTTGTGAGATAAGCAGACATAGTAGTTAGCACTTCAACTGGGTCAGCTCCTTGTTGGAATACAGGAACTGGGACTTCCTCATCATCACAATAAAGTGCTTGATCTGGATAAGCTGCATAATCAGTAGAAGGAATACTCATTTGATCAGGGTAGCTTGTCGGATATGCTGCATAAGGTGCCACATTTGCTGGATGAAGTTGTGAAGCATACTGTGGTGAGGGTGCATTGAACCGATATTGTTGCTGATGTGAGGTGGGTGGTTGTGGTAGAATCGAGTATTGGGGAAAGGCTGGTGTCATGTAAGGTGATTGATGATAAGCTTGATGTCCCAAGATATAAGGTGTGTTGTTGTGAGACAAGCTTGGTTGATTCGCCATCAAAGCTAAGGAATCTGGGTACATACCTCGAGGAGAACGGTGCATAATCACATGCTTCTCATGCTGCTGAAGGAAGGCATAGATTTGATCTAAGTTGCACTTATGCAAATCCCGGGTTAACTTCACATCGGTAATATACTCACCCCATTCAGCTTGAGGTAGAGTATTCAAGAATTTGGTGTTAACCTGGAATGGTGCAATCACAAGATTGTATACATTCAGATCATTCATGAGTGTGGTGAATCTGAAGTAATAATCGTGAAGTGTTTCCCCTGGGTTGTAGGTGAATCTATCAAACAGATCATACAGCTGACACTCCCTTTCTTGTTTGGTGAGAGACGTGCCTTGTAGCAACACCTTAAGACGTTCCCATAGATCCTTTGCCACCGTATACTGACTCACCATCCTATAGATGTCATGGGGAAGAGCTTGGAGAATTGTATGAAGAGCTTTTTCATCTGCATCTGCAACAAGTTGTTGAGCTGGAGTAAGTTCTTCAAATTCTCGTGGTCTAGTCACGTTATCAACCGTAATGGTACCATAGTCGAGTGGACCATTCAAAATCGATTTGACCATAAGTCTTCCGTATGTCGGTTTTCCCTTTAGATATTGCATCATTCGACCTTGCCATGCCTCAAACACCTCTTTAATAAGCATCGGTGGACGGCTATCAGTTCCCGTTATGATTGATATATCCGTAAGAGATGTCATCTGAGGCATTACTGAATTTGGATTCATTTTGTTTTTCTTCAAAGAAACAGAGATTATCGGTTGATCGAGCAGTGAAGTAAAGCTTGTGAATTGTGTTGTGTTTTTGTTGTATGAAACCAAGATTAAATCCTCTAAAAAAAAATCGTCGAAAAAACAAGCAAAATCACCCTTGATTCGGAACTTTTTGTTGATTCGGAAGTTTGATTCGGAAGATTACCTTGATTCGGAACTTTTTGTTGATTCGGAAGATTACCTTGATTCGGAACTTTTTGGATTGATTCGGAACTTCTTGGTTCGGAAGTTATTGATCCGGAACTTTGGCTTGATCCGGAACTTCTTGACTCGGAAGTTCTTGGTTCGGAACTTTGGCTTGATCCGGAACTTCTTGACTCGGAAGTTCTTGGTTCGGAAGTTTCTTGATCCGGAACTTCTTGGTTCGGAAGTTTCTTGATCCGGAACTTCTTGACTCGGAAGTTCTTGGTTCGGAAGTTTCTTGACTCGGAACTTCTTGGTTCGGAAGTTTCTTGATTCGGAACTTCTTGACTCGGAACTCCTTGATCCGGAACTTCTTGATCCGGAACTCCTTGATCCGGAAGTTTTGCTGAATGAACAGAAACTTTGTCCGATGAACAGTAGAACAGTAAAACTTACGATTAAGCCCAGATTTTGACCAAATAACCCAAAAAGTTTTGTGCTTTCGACTAAAATAAGTAACAACTAATACTTATCCACTAATCCCAATCACAAAAACATCAAAAACACCAAGAATCAAGATGATTTTTCTTAAAGAACACTAATACAATCAAAAACTAAAAAACCACACAAATCACCACCTTAAATCACCCCATAGCTCTTGATACCAAATGTAGAATATTGATAATCAATGAATCTATGAAGGGGTTTGTTAATTTCTAGAGAGAGAAAGTTAGAGAGAGAAAGTGAGAGAAACTATGTGAATTTTATTAAGTGGAAAATAAGAAATGATAACAACCAACCCCTTTCCTTAGTGGAAAGGGGTATTTATAGTTCCAAGTCATAAGTGGACTTGGGCCGGTCCATGACAAGCCCATGGACCGGTTCTTACTTAAGTTAATAAGCAAATAATAACTAATTACTAACTACGAGCTATTACAACATAAATCATATTGTGGAGTGACCGATACTTCTAATATACGTTAAAACGTATTTCTAACAAATCCCCTAAATTATGTTCTCGATAAACCAAAAATTCCCAGACAAAAAACACGTTTTTGAAAAAATCTTGGAAATCTTGTCACCCTATCGGAATGCACAAAACAAGTTCTGTCGCAATACTTGTCTGAATACCTATCGCAATACTTGATCGTAATACCTATCGGAATGCACAAAACAAGTTCTGTCGCAATGTCTATCTGAATGACTATCGCAATGCTTGATCGCAATACCTGTCGCAATGCTTGATCGCAATACCTGTCGCAATGCTTGATCGCAATACCTATCGCAATATTGACGAAATTTGGTCAGAGTAACATCGCAATATTTCCTTAATTCCGTCGCAATCTACGATCGCAATGAACGATCGCAATGTACGTCGGAATAAGGGGTATCAGAATACTCTTCGATCACAATGTAGAAACCCTAAGGTTTTTGCGATCGCAATGTAGAACCCTGGTTACTTTGCGATGGATACCAACTTTGCGATGGAGACAAAAGTACCACTTTTCTCGGAGAGTACACAACAAATTCGGAATTTTAAGCCTAGAAACGAATCAAACACCTAAAAATTTTGTGTTTTTAACCAAAATACCAATACCAAATCACTATAACAAGTAACTAGATGAGGTATATCAAGATTAAATCATAAAAACACAAACAAAAAATTGGTTCGCGTGATTTCGGATCAAAATGGGCGAGAGAATCAAGAACACAAACACAAAAACCGAACAATCATCCCATGGCTCTGATACCATTTGTAGGATATGTAAATCTTGCTTATGTTTTAGAGAGAGAAAGAGATAGAAACTTGGTAGAATCCACACACACACTTGAGAGAGAAAATAAGAAAACACCTTGTTAACTATGTGTAAAATGAATGAATCCACACCCTCTCCATCTAAGGAGAGGGTTTATATACCAAGCCCATAAGATGGCTTGGGCTTACAGTTGGGCCGGCCATACAAGCATGGACCGGGATTTTCCTTCTTTGATATATTAAAAGATATCTAGACTCCGAGCTACTACTTAATATATTGTCAGAGTGATCGAATCTTTCTAAATACGTAAAAACGTATTTCCAACATGGGGGATCTTGTATGCTGTCTCTCTCCTACGTGGCAATTGCTTCGGCGATAGTGTCATGCCTTCAGCCATATGCCGGAGACATACGCGAACAGTAACAAATTTAATCTCATAAAGACTTCGGGGACCATCTTCGCCTAATTTATTGAACCGACATAAAAACTCTATAAAAACCCTATAAAACTTACGATTCAGAAAATCAGTCAGTCGTAAAGAATGGAGGAGACGACTACGGTTAATATCGAGACGCTCTTGGAATTGATTAGGGACTGTTTCGAGAGTGACAAGGAGATTTTTCTTCATCTGCTTCTATGTAAAGCTGTGAGTGTTTGTCGCGCAATCTCCACTTTTTTTCTTATAAAAATTGCTTTGTTGTAATTAAAATATTTTAGGGCTTACTATTGGACATTCTTCTCCTAAATTGTGCTTTTAAACCTAATTACTATTCATTTCCCGACAAACCTTTCATCCGAATTGTTCCCTACAAGGCCAACAAAACGTTGACCATCATCGACAATGGATGTGGAATGGCCAAGAGGGAATTGCTCTACTATATGAGCAACAATGCATTAGTCAAGACTGTAGAATGTGTCATAGAACCTATTCAAGACGAGTCTGTCACACTATATGATCAAACTCATCTCGGGCTCTACTTTGCTTATTTGGTTGCTGACAAAGTTGTGGTCACAGCCAAACAAAAATATGATGACCAGTATGTCTGGGAGTGGAAAGCCGGACAACACTCATTCACCCTAACTAGGGATACCTCTAAACACATTTTTTATCATGGGTCTAGGATCACACTCTACCTAAACAAGGATCAACTCGAATACCTCGAGGAGAAGAGGCTCAAGGAATTGATCATCGAGTATTCTTTTGTAATCCGCTGTCCCATCTATCTATCGGTTATGGGAACTTCTGATGAGTTTGAGACTGCTGTTGGTAAGGAAGCATTCTTTTGTAGTCTGCCTGTCTAACAAGTTTTATTCATTTTTTAAATGCTTATCCCTACATTATTAACAGACTGTGTTCTTCTTAGTGTATAATGCTCCTAAAAGCCAGTGCCCAAACATAACCTGCAAATTTATACATTTATTTGAACTGACTATTTCTAATGTTATGGTGGAATACAGGCGGGAAAGCTTCATATAGTGGGTTTCCCGGTTGGCCTTCTCTGTCACCTCTTCATCAGCCACCTCCAGGAACTGGCTACAAATACCAGGTATATTAGTAGCCTAATTCCCTAGCCTCTTTTCATAAAAACATCTCCTTACAACCAATCTAGATCTCTTAAAGATTGGATATGGCTATTGCTTATATGTTTGGTTTCCAGGCTCAAATCATGCTCGTGAGATGCATTAGGGCGAATCTCAAGAAATATCCGGAGATTTTTCTTCATATGCTTACCAATAACTCTACCTATGTATGTCTTTACTTTTTCCTTTTTATAAACTTTCTGTTGAGTTAAATTATAGAACATGTTTAGATTTTACGGGTTGTTTTTATATATGGCTTTTCGGCTTTATCTTTTAGATAAAACATGTATCATTGATCTGTTATCTATATTTATTTGCTTACTAACTGTGTATACCCATTTAGGCTCTGGAAAGACTTCTTCATGAGAACACTGTACCAGATTCTGTCCGTAGTAGCCTTTGCATCCATATTTCCCAACAAGACCAACAAAACGTTGACCATCGCCGGCAATGGAGCTGGAATGACTTTTACAGATTTGTTGTCCAATACGGGTGACAAGGCAATAACCGGTACCTTAGAGATGATAGAATCTGTTGCAGCTGGTGAAGATATCAGAATGATAATTCAATTTGGTTTCGGGCTCTACTTTGCTTTTTCGGTTGCTGACAAAGTTGTGGTCAGAACCAAACACCACACGGAAGAGCCGTGTGTGTGGGAGTGGCAAGTCGCAGGACCATCCTCCCTAACTAGGGATACCGGCTATGAATACTACCATGACACTCTACTTACAAGAGGATGCGCTCGAATACCTTGAGTACGAGAGGCTCATGGAAGTGCGCAGCAAGCATGATAATTTATCTAAATTAAACTCCTATCCAATCCTTGTATCAGTTACGGATGAGGTTCCCGGTAAGGAAGTTGGGGGTTACTCAGTGTTACGCCCATAGAATTGTGTAACAAGTTGAATTTCATTTTTAAATGCTTATCCCTACATTATCAAATGATTGTTCTTCAGATACAAATTTAAATGCTTATCCCTACATTATTAAATGATTGTTCTCTAGATACAAATCAAGAAGTTATAGTATTATATGTTCACCACTTCACCAAACAAGCATTATTTTTTCAAGTGCAAAATGCTCCAAAAAGCTAGTGGCAAAACACAACCCGTGTATGGGGATTGGGTCACAGATCCTTTGACAATCAAAAATTAATCCATAATAAGGAAGAAAACGCCTCAAGACCGCAATTTACAAGTAGTCTTTTTAGGAAGCTTTCTCAAGATGATATTCAATTGCTTGATTGCACTTTCACGACTCTTGAAATTAAAGAGGCGGTTTGAGATTGTGGTAGTGCCAAATCTCCGGGGCCGGATAGTTTTACTTTCAAATTTTTCAAGAAGCATTGGGATATTGTGGAACACGATGTCGTCTCGTATGTCAAAGATTTCGAAGTTTCGGGTCACATCCCAAAAGGATGTAACTCGTCTTTCATCATCCTTGTCCCAAAGGTGGAAGACCCCCTAACAATTGGTGACTTTAGACCAATTAGTCTCATTGGGTGTCAATACAAAATCATTGCCAAGATTCTGGCAAGACGCCTCTCACGTGTTGTTTCTTCGGTTATTGGGGATGTCCAAATGGCTTTTATTAAAGGTCGGCAAATTATTGATGGACCTTTAATAGTGGACGAAATTATCAGTTGGGCTAAAAAACACAAAAAGAGGCTTATGTTTTTAAAGTCTACTTTGAAAAACCTTTTGACTCCTTGAGTTGATCTTTCCTCTTTTCTGTCCTTCAAAAAATGGGGTTTAGCTCGAAATGGAGGAGGTGGATTCGGGTTTGCCTTGATTCAGCCTATGCTTCTGTCCTTGTAAACGGTTCTCCTACAAAAGAGTTCAAAATGGAGAGAGGTCTTCGCCAAGGTGATCCCCTATCCCCTTAATTATTTATCTTGGCGATCGAAGCACTTAATGTTGCTATACTCGAAGCAACAAATAGGGGTCTTTTCCATGGTGTTAAAGTATGGAAAGACAAGTTTCATATTTCTCATCTTCATTTCGAGGATGACGCTTTGATCATGGGGGAATGGTCTATCACCAATGCATTAAACTTGTCTAGAACTCTTACATGTTTTCATATGGCTTCTGGTCTTAAGGTTAACTTCTCTAAAAGTAAGATTTTTGGGATCGGTGTTTCTGATGTTGAATTATACTCCATTACCCCCTCCATGGGGTGTCTTGCCTCTCACTTCCCCTGCATCTATCTTGGCCTTCCTATCGGTGCAAATATGTCGAGATGCAATTATTGGAAACCTCTTGTGGATAAATTACATAAACATCTCTCAAAGTGGAAGTCAAAGGCTCTTTCTATCGGTGGACGTGTCACTCTCATTAAATCCGTTCTCAATGGCTTAGGAGTATACTACTTTTCCACCTTCAAGGCCCCGAAAAAGATCATTAGTAAACTTGAAAGTATTAGGAGGAATTTTTTTGGGGCGGAAACAATGATGAAAATAAAATTTCATGGATTGCCTGGGGTAAAGTAATATCACCACGTGTGAATGGTGGAATTGGAATTGGTAGTCTTGGTATCACCAATCAGGCGTTATTAGTTAAATGGTGGTGGAGATTTTGTGTTGAAGATCAAGCTTTGTGGTGCAAGGTCATCTGCTCTATTCATGGGCCATCAGGTGGTCTATTTGATAACACGATAGTAAAGTTGATACAAGATATTTTCAATGGGTTTTGATTTTAATTCTCGGGTTCAATTAGTTCTCGGTATCTTCTCGAATCGATCACGGTTCAAAGTGGAATAGTTGTTCTTGGTTACTAAAAAGAGATTGGTTTTCTACTCTACTAAAAAGATTTAAATGTGAAAAGATATAAAATTAAACTAAAAGCAGTTAATTAAATAAAGCTTGAATTAAAATTAAACAATTAAACAATTAAACAGTAAAACAGTAAAACAAAAACAGTTAAATAACCCTTACTAAAAATGCTGATTCGGAATGTAAAGATTTATTCAGAATATATTAGACAAAATCCTTCATTCGGAATATCAAGCTTCATGCGGAATAATTCACCTTCGTTCGGAATATGAGTTGATCCGGAATAAATTAAAAAAAGGAGTCCTTGATCCGGAATAACACTGATCCGGAATAACACTGATCCGGAATATTTAAAACACGAGCTTCATTCGGAATAAATGCCGAGTCGGAATAACTGAACAATTCTCTTCATTCGGAATACTAAACAAAGTACTGATCCGGAATATTTATGCTTATCCTTGATTCGGAATACTACTACTCATCCGGAATATTGAAGATTCCGGATGAACTGACTAATTCGGAATGTCTGAATGAAAAACACTAGTTCGGAATATGGCTTGATACGGAATACCTTAGCGAAAAACCTTTATTCGGAATAATCTAAAAATACTTCATCCGAAATAAATATTGAAATGATTCAACCGGAATATTTGACTGATCTGGAACAATTAACACAAACCTTTGATCCGGATTATTTATTTGATTCGGAACCTGGGGAATGATGAAGACGCGAAGAACAGGGGAACCAACAAAGCCACGAATTTAACCAAAATCACAAAGTTTTTAACCAAAACTTAAACCAATTTAACCACGAATCATTTCCTAATGATAAACATCAAATCAAATCAACAAAAACACAAAACCCTCTTACTTTTGAAGATTAAAATCAACCAAATAAACCTTTAAGACTTTGAATCAAAAAGGAAAAGATGAACAAGATTAATGGAAGGATGATATTAAATGATTAAGGTTTAAACAATCAAAGGAAAAGATTAAGACTTACAAGATTCGTGAAAATAAAGATAAAAATCACCAACACCTTAATGATGTTGGTTAACCTACGAAACAAGAAAGAAAAGAACTGGAAAAAAAATAAAAGTTCTTTGTCAAATGTGAAGGGTTCTCCTATTTATAGGCCTAGTGGTTGGTTGGTGAGTGGGCTTTCTTCCTTTCTTTTTGTCTTCTCGTCTTTTCAGTAAAGTTAACGTTTTCAATTCTGATTCGGGATTTGTCGACGATTAAATTCAACTCGTCTTTTAATTTCTTCGTTTAATAGACTTGAGTTATTCGACATATGTAAATCTTCCATCTTTGGTCCTTTTCTTCGATAAATCTTCAAATAGGCCCAATGACTTCAAATCTTTTGCATCTCTTGGACAATAGACTTCGTCTTGAGTCATTTTCTTCGATAAAACCCGTGCAATCCCATGTTTTCTTCAATATTTATCCGGTTGGCTCTGAAAACACAACAAACACACAAACCACGCATAATTCTAAACAAATGACATTAAATACGCGTTTTGGTCTTGTTTTAGCATGAAATAAGTGGTAAAAGGATGGGTGTGTTCACACCTATCAAATACCCTACACTTAACCATTGCCATGCCCTCATGCAATGCTTAGTGATAAAGCAATTATACACTTTTCTCATAATCAATCAACCTTGGCCTTATTAACAATAACCACTACTACTAAAGAGATATATAAAAACTTTGATGAAACAAAAGGGATAGAAAACCATTTTCACTTGAAAATAGCTATATGGAAATAACTTGCAAAGAGATCTAAGACTTACATTAGGGCTTCGGTGCTGCGAAGATTTATCACCCTCAAGTTTCACGTTCCCCAAACTAAGCTTAAAAACGAGATCACTGTTATTATAAGTTAGCAAAACAAACACTCACACACATGGCTTAATTATATGCTTAAACTCCCTTATTCCTAGGTGTATCTCTTATATTTTATTTTTGTCTTAGAATGATCACGAAGATGCATTTTTGGACTTATTGCGATAGTTTATTTAGGCTAAAAGCAAAGTAGGACGATTTGATTAATAGTTAGCTAAAGGACAAAATCTCTTAAAACTGCTTCTCGGGATATCAAAAAGTTCATATCTTGGCATAACTCGCTTCACGATTTGAGACCTTTCTCGGGCCGATATTGGCATGTACTTCATACTTCATATCTTGAGAGACGTTCTTGAGATAATGGTCTTCTCTTCGTTAATAGATTTTCTTCACTTGGAGACTTTTGAGGGATACTCCAACTTTGTTGACCACGACTTCATCATTATTTCTTCAATCGTTAATTGGGATTTTGAGATACAACGATCCGCCTCCTTTTCGGACTTGGATCTATTTATCCTCATACCTTGTTAGGGTCTTTTCGGATAGACTTCTCCATGATCTTTATGGGAGTTGATTGCTTTTCGTCGTGAGTCTTGATCCTTCATATTGATTTTGGGAATAATGCTTTTCACATCACCTTGGATCTTTAGCAATAAAATGGAATCCTCATGCCTTGTTAGGGCCTTTTCGGACTCGCCAATCTTCGCGTCCCGCTTCATTAGTTATGCCTTGGCTATGAACTCTTATCATTACCGAGCAACTTTTAAGCGATCTTGGGCTAGAAGCTAAGTTATTCAATAAAATCGTACGACCTTACTTACTGTAGATAAATTATTTGCAAGCGATGGGAGAATAGGCTGATAATCACACCAAGTGTGCTTGTGCAAGAATACAGACTTATAATTGACTCTATCATTTCTCGTTCTCCACAATTCAAAATCTCAAGTAATGAGACTCGTGGATGCTTAGCCTAATAAACCAATTAAGGTCTACATGGTTAAGGATACTTGCTAGAATAAACATGGATAAGTCTATTCGGGTTGAGTCAAAATAATCGCAACGGGCCTAATATGCCAAAGATTTCAAAACTAGCTACACCACTTTATTAATATTTTTGACTTTATTGTGGGATATATACATATGAAAGCAACGATAAAAATTTAAAAATTACGACTATATGGCCAAAGTTAATTAAAAATTTGAAAAATGCTAAAAAAGATGATTTTCCGATTAAATGAAGGCATTTTAATGGAAAAGTCCACTTAAAACTTCGATAGAAGTCCCCCCTACACTTAATATAAACATTTTCCTCAATGTTTAAGCATGTGGGAAAAGTCTCCCCTACACTTATGACATTGTGCACGTTGGTTAAATCAAGCTAAGGAAGAGACGACTAAAGTGATCAATTTCAAATGTGAGTATGAAGAGAATTGAATCACGATAGTAGAGAGATAGAACCGGATTTCGGATAACACGGGAGCACGGTTCTTCAAAGGTTCCAAAAGTGCATTTATCGCTGTAATCACATCACCACACAAACACAAACAACCTATATAGGCCCCCTTACACTTAGGAGGTAAAACAGAAAAGGATAGATACTCGGGTTGCCTCCCGAGGAGCGCTTGTTTTTTATAACCGAGTCACGAGCCTGACTCGACCCAAAGCTAGTTCATGGGGACGTGGTGAGGGAAGGAATCATCTCATGAGAGATGTCCTCACCAAAGTACAACTTCACTCGTTGGCCATTCACCTTAAAATTAGGTCCATTAGGTTGAGCGAGCTCGAGAGTACCATATGGAAAAATTTGGACAATGGTGAATGGGCCGGACCAACGAGATTTCAGCTTGCCCGAAAAGATTTTCAACCGAGAGTTGAAGAGTAAAACTTTGTCTCCAACTTGGAACTCTCGGTTTTTAATCTTAGAGTAATGAATGAGCTTAGTCTTTTCCTTATAGATCAAAGAATTTTCATAAGCTTCATTCCTGAGTTCATTGAGCTCATTGAGTTAGATTTTGCGTAGGTCACCGGCTTTGTTGATATCAAAGTTATCCCACTTCAAGGCCCAGTAAGCCTTGTGCTCCAACTCAATGGGGAGGTGGCATGCTTTCCCGTACACGAGACGATATGGTGTACAACCAATAGGAGTCTTGTATGTGGTACGAAAAGCCCACAGAGCATCATTAAGTTTATCGGCCCATGAGTCACGATGCTCTCCCACGGTTCGTTCAAGAATTCGCTTTAACCCTCGGTTAGATATTTCAGCCTGGCCATTAGTTTGTGGGGTGGAAAGAAGATGATTTACACCATACTTAGCCATGACTCTTGCGAATTGATCATTGCAAAAATGAGTCCCGCGATCACTAATAATGGCACGAGGCACACCGAATCTAGCGAATAGCGACTTCAAAAAGTTACAAACCACCCTTGCATCGTTAGTGGGTAAAGCTTTGGCTTCAACCCATTTAGAAACGTAGTCAACGGCTACAAGGATGTATTTGTTTCCTTTAGATAAAGGGAATGGCCCCATAAAGTCGATGCCCCATACATCAAAGATTTCACATTCTTATATGAAATTTTGAGGCATCTCATCTTTATGTGTGATCTTGCCTTGTTTTTGGCAAGCATCACAATGTTTCACCATTTCGTGAGCGTCACGATAAATGGAGGGCCAATAAAATCCCGAGTCAAACACTTTCTTCGCGGTGAAGTTGGGACCAAAGTGACCACCGGTGGGTCCTTTGTGGCAAGCGTCAAGGATTTGTGTCGCTGTCGGCCCATCAACACATCGGCGAATAATCAAATCAGCGCATTGTTTGAAGAGATACGGTTCATCCCAAAAGTAAGTCTTAATATCTTTGAAGAACTTTTCTTTTGTTGGGATGTTAACCCGTCAATGAGAATTCCACCCGCCAAGTAGTTTGCAATGTCCGCGAACCACGGGGTCTCATCAAAATTCGAGTTGATAGACATTAAGGTCTCAAGTGGAAAAGAATCATTGATCTCTTTGTTCGGATGATCCCCTTGATAAGGATCCTCAAGTCTACTGAGATGATCCGCGGCTAGGTTTTCAGCTCCCTTCTTATCACGAATTTTGATTTTAAATTCTTGAAGTAGCAAAACCCAGTGAAGAAGTCTTGGCTTAGAATCTTGTTTAGTTAACAAGTACTTCAACGCGAAATGATCGGTATACACGATGGTGGTAGAAAGGATAAGATAGGGGCGAAATTTTTCGAAAGCATAGACAACAGCTAAAAGCTCTTTATCGGTTGTCTTATAATGCAATTGAGCCCCTGTCATTGTCTTGCTAGCGTAATGGATCGGTTGGAAATGTTTGTTTAACCTTTGTCCCAAAACCGCTCCAATAGCAAAGTCGCTAGCATCGCACATCAACTCAAAAGGTAGCTCCCAATTAGGGGTAACCAAGACCGGTGCCTTAGTTAGCTTATCCTTAATAAAGTTGAAGGCTTCAATACACTCTTTGGAAAAGATAAAAGGAGTATGTTTTTCCAAGAGGTGGGTCAACGGGCGAGCGATTTTAGAAAAATCTTTGATGAATCGACGGTAGAAGCCCGCATGACCAAGGAAACTTCTCACACCCTTCACGGTTGAAGGTGGAGGCAATTTTGCAATAACATCGACTTTAGCACGGTCCACTTCAAGACCGGATTTGGAGATTTTGTGTCCTAGTACGATGCCCTCTTTTACCATGAAATGGCATTTTTCCCAATTTAGAACAAGGCGAGTGTCTTCACACCGCTTAAGCATACGTTCTAAATTGGCAAGGCAAGTAGAGAAGGAATCGCCATAAATCGAGAAATCATCCATGAATACTTCCATAGTTTCTTCAACCATGTCATGCAAGATAGCCATTATACATCTTTGGAACGTCCCAGGAGCATTGCATAAACCGAAAGGCATTCGTTTGTAAGCAAATTTTCCGTAGGGACAAGTGAATGTGGTTTTCTCTTGGTCTTTGGGATCGATGGGAATTTGAAAATACCCGGAGAAACCGTCTAAGAAGCAATAGTAGTCATTACCCGCAAGACGCTCGAGCATTTGATCCATGAAAGGAAGAGGAAAGTGATCTTTTCTCGTGGCATCATTGAGTTTGCGATAGTCGATACAAACTCTCCACCCAGTAACGATGAGTAGGAATCAAATCGTTGTGTTCATTGGGAAAAACGGTTATTCCACCCTTCTTGGGCACACAATGGACGGGACTTACCCAAGGCGAATCCGAAATAGGCTAAATCATTCCTGCATCTAGAAGTTTGATAACCTCTTGTTTGGTGACGTCATGAATTCGAGGATTAACCCTTCTTTGGCTTTGGATTGCGGGTTTAATGTCATCTTCCATGAGAATTTTGTGAGTACAAAAGTTTGGATCAATTCCGCGGATATCGAAAATTTTCCAAGCAATTGCCTTCTTATGATCTTTAAGCACGGCGACAAGGCGAGATTTTTCTTCTTCTTTCAATTCCTTAGCAATGATGACGGGTGACTTCTTCTTGTCTTCAAGGAACACATACTCGAGATGTGACGGTAATTCCTTAAGCTCTAAATCCGGAGGATTGTCGATGGAAGGTGGATTCAAATTCGGTTCATCGATAGCAATATCCTTGGGAGATGGTGGAGAAATATGGTCCTCATTGGGAAGTTTCTCAATGGTACGAATGTCTTCTTCCCAATCGGTGGGAGAATCGTCATATTTTAAATCCACATCCCCTAAACTTGCTTCAAATTGAGTCAGAAGGAAATCACTTTCTCCAATTGGAGTTAGTGATGGAGCAAGGGAGGCAACGGTCTCAACATTGGGAAGAGAGGTACGACTACTTTTACAAGCATCTTTAAAGTGTTCTTCACAAGCCGCATCAAGAACGTCGATACAATTAACACTCTCGTATGAATAAGGCTGTTTAGAAATCTTACCCATGTTGAAAACAATTTGATCGTCACCAACTCTCATGATAAGCTCACCCGCGTCGACATCAATGAGAGTGCGACCGGTCCGCAAGAATGGACGTCCAACGATTAATGGAACACGTGGATCCATCTCGTAGTCAACGACAACAAAATCCGCCAGAAAGGTGAATTTGTCGACGCCAACGAAAACGTCTTCGGCTATCCCCACTGGATAAGCAACCGTACGGTTAGCTAATTCCAAAGTCATTTGCGTGGGGACTAGCTCAGGGAGAGATAATTGCTTCCAAACGCTTAGAGGCATTAAGTTAATACTAGCACCTAGATCGGCTAGGGCCATGAAATTCTCTACTCCCCGGAAGTTGCAAGGGATTAAGAAGTGACCCGGATCACCAAGTTTGGTTGGCAATTTCCTTAAGAGCACTACAGAGCAATTCTCGTTAAGTTGGGTATTAGCAATCTCAAGAAGCTTTTCCTTGTCACTAAGGAGATCTTTAAACATCTTCGCAAATTTAGGCATGTGAGCGAGAGCCTCAGCGAAGGAGATGTTGAAATTCAATTGTTTAAACATTTTGAGAAAGTTTGAAACTTGAATATCGTCCTTGCTTTTGAGCTTCTCTTTCCTCAACCTTGAGGGATAAGGTATATCGGAAGAAGAGGAAGGCTTTGGAATAGTAGGATCACTCACATCCTTGGGTGGAGGAGGGGTAGAAGTAAGTGGTGGAGGAATTGGGAAAGTAGAAGGTTGAGGAATAGGAGCAGATGACTCGTTTTCCTTTGTCACAATCACCGGTGTAGGTGTCGGAAACTCGGGTTCCTTGGTACCTTTTCCACTGCGAGTGGTGATTGCTTTCATCTCCCCTCTTGGATTAGCAACGGTGTTACTCGGAAGAGTACCCGAAGAAGAGGGTTGACTACCTTGGAAGAAACCAGCCATCATGTCCCTTAGGTCATTTGTTTGACTACTGAAAGAGTTTCGCATATCGGCTCTAAGATCGTTCCCTTGTTTCACCATGTCGCCCTTCAAATTAATAATCTAGGTCTGCAGATTCTTCACCAACACATCATTCGTCCGCATGTACGTTTCGACCTCGTGGTTGAAAACGTTGGGTTGAGTAAGAGGAGGTGCTTGATAAGCAGGTGGTTGGTAAGGAGCGGGTTGGTAAACTTGAGTAGGATTTTGAGGTGGATATGGTTGTCTTTGAGGTGGTTGGTATGGTGCTCGAGGTTGGTTTTGATTGGTTCGGTTAAGGTTTTGTTGTTGGTTTTGATTGTTTGGAGGAAAACCGGGCGGGGAAAAAAGTTGTTTGAGCGATAGCTGAGCAAGTTGCGGTCACCTTGAGGACGTGCTTGGTAACCGGTCGGAGGATAGGTACCGTATGCTGCGTTAACATTCTCACAAGGATATTCTTGGGTGGAGGTGCAAGTTGTGTAAGAGTGAGGACCCCCGCATATTTCACATGGTTGGCTTACATCATTGACCTTAGCGTTTTGAGCGTTGATGCTTTTGGTGTTGTTGGCGGTTTGGGCAGCAAGCGATTCAAGAAGCGAAGTAATTTTGTCAAGTATCTTGTCGTTGTCACTAGTACTAGCACTAGCGGCATTGGTCCGAACACTCTTGGTTTGTACTCTAGACTTATTTTCAATAATATCCCAAGCGGCATTCGAAGACTTAACCAAAATATTACCTCCCGAGGCACTATTTAGTGAATCTTGGTCATTCATGCTTAAACCATTGTAAAAAGTATTAATTTGGTGCACTTTGGTAAAACCATGTTGTGGGCACTTTCTTAAAAGTTCTTTAAAGCGGTCCCAAGATTCACTAAAAGTCTCATCGTACTTTTGTTCAAAATTAATAATTTCATTCCGCAAAGCGGTAGTACGAGAGGGTGGGAAAAAGTAGTTGATAAAGTTGGTCTCTAAGTCCGTCCACGTAAGAATACTTTGTGGCGGTTCCTTTGCAAGCCAATGCTGGGCTTGTCCCTCTAAGGAGAAAGGAAAAAGTTGTAAACGGATTACCTCTTGTGGAACACCATTGAATTTGACCGTATTTGTGAGTTGTAGGAACCTTTTGATGTGGTCGTGTGGATCATCAATGGTACGTCCCAAGAATGGTTGAGCAGAGACCATTTGAATAAAACCGGATTTGAGCTCAAAGTTGTTGGCTGCAATCGCGGGTATGACAATAGCATCATTGTTGCCCTCCACATGTGCTTGCAAAAGTTAAATCATCGGGCGATTGTCCGGTAGAGGTTCATTGTTGTTATTATTCATGTTGTTTTGAGGTGGATTATTATTGTTGTTGTGTACACCGGCCATGTCTAAGTTATCGAGAGTCTCGGGCTCGGGATAAGACGTTGATCGTGTACGCATGCACCTGCAAAAGAACTAACAAAGAAAACAAGAAATATTTTTGATTTTTTTTTATGATTTTTAATTTTTTGTATTTTTGAAAATTTTATATTTTTTAGGATTTTTGAAAATTTATGATGAAAAATTAACGTTCACGGTGAACGGATCCCAAAATCCAATTTCTCACAAAAAACCGTTAATCCTTACGAAAAGAGCCGGCAGCGGCGCCATTTGATACAAGATATTTTCAATGGGTTTCGGTTTTAATTCTCGGGTTCAATTAGTTCTCGGTATCTTCTCGAATCGATCACGGTTCAAAGTGGAATAGTTGTTCTTGGTTACTAAAAAGAGATTGGTTTTCTACTCTACTAAAAAGATTTAAATGTGAAAAGATATAAAATTAAACTAAAAGCAGTTAATTAAATAAAGCTTGAATTAAAATTAAACAATTAAACAATTAAACAGTAAAACAGTAAAACAAAAACAGTTAAATAACCCTTACTAAAAATGCTAATTCGGAATGTAAAGATTTATTCGGAATATATTAGACAAAATCCTTCATTCGGAATATCAAGCTTCACGCGGAATAATTCACCTTCGTTCGGAATATGAGTTGATCCGGAATAAGTAAAAAAAAAAGGAATCCTTGATCCGGAATAACACTGATCCGGAGTATTTAAAACACGAGCTTCATTCGGAATAAATGTCGAGTCGGAATAACTGAACAATTCTCTTCATTCGGAATACTAAACAAAGTACTGATCCGGAATATTTATGCTTGTCCTTGATTCGGAATACTACTACTCATCCGGAATATTGAAGATTCCGGATGAACTGACTAATTCGGAATGTCTGAATGAAAAACACTAGTTCGGAATATGGCTTGATACGGAATACCTTAGCGAAAACCTTTATTCGGAATAATCTAAAAATACTTCATCCGGAATAAATATTGAAATGATTCAACCGGAATATTTGACTGATCCGGAACAATTAACACAAACCTTTGATCCAGATTATTTATTTGATTCGGAACCTGGGGAATGATGAAGACGCGAAGAACAGGGGAACCAACAAAGCCACGAATTTAACCAAAATCACAAAGTTTTTAACCAAAACTTAAACCAATTTAACCACGAATCATTTCCTAATGATAAACATCAAATCAAATCAACAAAAACATAAAACCCACTTACTTTTGAAGATTAAAATCAACCAAATAAAGCTTTAAGACTTTGAATCAAAAAGGAAAAGATGAACATGATTAATGGAAGGATGATATTAAATGATTAAGGTTTAAACAATCAAAGGAAAAGATTAAGACTTACAAGATTCGTGAAAACAAAGATAAAAATCACCAACACCTTAATGGTGTTGGTTAACCTACGAAACAAGAAAGAAAAGAACTGGAAAAAAAAAATAAAAGCTCTTTGTCAAATGTGAAGGGTTCTCCTATTTATAGGCCTAGTGGTTGGTTGGTGAGTGGGCTTTCTTCCTTTCTTTTTGTCTTCTCGTCTTTTCAGTAAAGTTGACGTTTTCGATTCTGATTCGGGATTTGTCGACGAATAAATTCAACTCGTCTTTTAATTTCTTCGTTTAATTGACTTGAGTTCTTCGACATATGTAAATCTTCCATCTTTGGTCCTTTTCTTCGATAAATCTTCAAATAGGCCCAATGACTTCAAATCTTTTGCATCTCTTGGACAATAGACTTCGTCTTGAGTCTTTTTCTTCGATAAAACCCGTGCAATCCCATGTTTTCTTCAATATTTATCCGGTTGGCTCTGAAAACACAACAAACACACAAACCACGCATAATTCCAAACATATGACATTAAATACGCGTTTTGGTCTTGTTTTAGCAAGAAATAAGTGGTAAAAGGATGGGTGTTTTCACACCTATCAAAAGTATAAATCTAGGCCGTAGTATTACATAAGAAAGCTAAAGGAGGATCTGCAACGCAATGGGGTCAACCTATCTTTAATGTTCAAGAGAAAAGTCGGGAATGGTCAAGGTACTAGCTTTTGGAATGACATTTGGTTGGGTGGCCCGTCACTTTCATCTTCATTCCCCAGGTTATATCGTCTGGATGTTAATCCTAGATGTCTTGTAAGTGAAAGAATTCCTACTTCTAGTTCTCCTTCTTGTCCCCCTGTTGTGAACTCAGTGATGGGCCTATCATGTCCTCCTGGTCTTATCTCTATCATGTCCTCCTGGTCTTATCTTTCGTTGGTCTTGGAGGAGGGATATTCGAACAGGCCATGAGTTGGAAGAGCTGAGTAATATAACCAACTTACTCGCCCAGACACACCTATCCGAGCAACCTGATTCATGGGAATGTACACTTAACGGTTCAAGAAGCTTTACTGTCCAAGGTATGCGTTCTCACATCACATCTCTCTCAAACCAAATTGTTGGACAGCCCACAAGATGGAATAAAGGGCTGCCAATAAAGATCAACATTAACACTTGGCGAGTTTATAATAGCAGGCTGCCAACTAGATCAAACCTTGATCTTAGGGGCATCGATTTACATTCAGTGAGATGTCCAATGTGTGATAATGACATAGAAACGGAAGAGCATGTGTTTGTATCATGCCCAATAGCTATAGACACTTGGAAACAAGTTTTAAAGTGGTGGAGACTTAATAATATGTCGATGCAAAATCTTCATGAAGTCATCAATCTAGTTGATCGTGCTCCCATCGAAGGAAAGCACATACACTTCTTTGATATGGTGGTGCAAACAACAATTTGGTCCATTTGGAGATATAGGAATAACATGGTTTTCTCGATAAAAAGGCCAAGTAAAGATCTTCTTCTCAATGAGATTAAACTCTCCTCCTTTAACTGGGTTTTTAGTAGATATAAACAATGATCTCTTATTCCCTCCTTGTAACTCTGTCTAGCTCCTTGCTAGTTTTTAATCTAATCGTTGTTCAAAAAAAAATATTTGTTTACTGATGTTTTTATACATTTATTTGAACAGACTGTATTACTAATGCTATGGTGGAATACAGGTGGGGGAACTTCATATAATGGGTTTCCCTTTTTGCCTTGGCTGCCACCTCATCAAAATCCGCCACCTACAGGAACTGTTCCAGGCTACATAAACCAGGTATATAAGTAACCGAATGCCCTAATCTCTTTTCATAAAAACTTCTCCTTACGTCTAGAACTCATGAAGATTGGATATGGTGAATGTTAATATGTTTGGTTTTCAGGCTGAAATCATGCTCGTGAGTTATATTAGGGAGACTTTCAAGAGTTGTAAGGATATTTTTCTTCATCTGCTTATCAACAACTCTGCCTATGTATGTCTTCACATCCTTTTTTTATAAACTTTCTGTTGAATTAATTTTAAATTATGTTTAGATTTTAGGGTTTTTTTTTTAATTTTAAATAATGGCTTTTGGGCTTATCTTTTAGATAAAACACGTTACGATTTTTTAATACAACATTTGAAAATTAACTGCTTTTCTACAGGTTAGTTAAAAAACATGGAACTGCCATGAGCATTAATATTAATATGTTATATTTTACTTTTTATACATTGGTCAGTGTTTTGGTTTAATTAGCTGATAGTTAATTTAAAGCTTTTTGATCATAATCAAGCTCTCTGTTTATGTTTCACTTGAGCATATATTCAAGTCTTTTTAATACGCCATAACAAGGATATTTGTACAATAAATCAGGGATTTATTGTATATAGTTTGTGTTTTTTCATGTCTGTTAACATCCAAAACCAAGTGATATTGATCTGTTATCTATCTTAATATGCTGCAAATTGCAATAACATTACTAACTGTGTATACCCTTTTAGGCTCTGGGCAGACTTCAATAAGAGAGCACTGTACTACCTTATGTCCATATTTTCCCTGAGAGACCTGTCATCCGTATTGTTCCAAACAAGATCAACAAAACGTTGACCATCAGCGACAATGGAGCTGGAATGACCAAGGATGGTGAGTACTAATTTTACTAATGTACTTAACTCTTGAATGTTAAATGTTACATCATAAGATGAAATAACCGTGTAAATAATTTTACAGCTTTGGTGTCCAATACGGGTTACACTGCAATATCCGACACCAGAAAGATGATAGAATCTGTTTCAGCTGCTGGGGATATCATCAGAAGCATTACTCGATCTGGTTTCTTGTTCTACTTTGCTTTTTTGGTTGCTGACAAAGTTGTGCTCACAACCAAACAAAACACGGAAAAGCCGTGTGTTTGGGAGTGGCAAGTCGCAGGATCATCCTCCCTAACTAGGGATACCAGCTGTGAATACAATCTTAATTGTGGGACTACGATGACACTCTACTTACTAGAGGATGAGCTCAAATACCTTGATCCGCGGAGGCTCCTGAAAATGCTCAGCAAGCATTCTAATTTATGTAAAAAAACCGACTATTGGATGCAAGTATCACTTACGGATGAGGTTCCCGTTGGTAAGGAAGTTGGGGGTTACTCAGTGTTACGCCCATAGAATAGTGTAACAAGTTGACTTTCATTTTTAAATGCCTATCCCTACATTAATAAATGACTTCTTTTGATACAAATTAAAAACTTACGGAGTATAAGATAGACTAGTATTATTTGTTCACCACTTCACCAAACAAGCATTATTTTTTCAAGTGCAAAATGCTCCAAAAAGCTAATGGCAAAACACAACCCGTGTATATTTGTTTACTTCTATTTTTATACATTTATTTGAACTGACTGTATTACTAATGTTATGGCTGAATACAGGTAGGAGAACTTCATATAATGGGTTTTCCTTTGTGCCTCCTCAAATTCCGCCACCTCCAGGAACTGTTAGTGGTCCAGGCTACATAAACCAGGTATATAAGTAACCAAATGCCCTAATCTCTTTTCATAAAAACTTCTCCTTACACTCGATCCAGAAGTCATAAAGATTGGATATGGTGAATGTTAATACGTTTGATTTTCAGGCTGAAATCATGCTCGTGAGTTATATGAGGGAGACTTTCAAGAGTTGTAAGGGGATTTTTCTTCATCTGCTTATCAACAACTCTGCCCATATATGTCTTCACATTCTTTTTTTTATAAACTTTCGGTCGAGTTAATTATAAAACATGTTTAGATTTTAGGGGTTGTTTTTATATATGGCTTTTGGGCTTATTATCTTTTAGATAAAACATGTTATGATTTTTAATACAACATTGGGTCGAGTTAATTAATAAACTTTCGGTCGAGTTAAAAACATGTTTAGATTTTAGGGGTTGTTTTTATATATGGCTTTTGGGCTTATCTTTTAGATAAAACATGTTATGATTTTTTAATACAACATTGGGAAATTAACTTCTTTTCTACAGGTTAGTTAAAAAACATGGAACTTCCATGAGCATTAATATTAATATGTTACACTCTACTTCTTATACACTGATCAGTGTTTTGGTTTATTTAGCTGATAGTTGATTTAAGCTTTTTGATCATAATCAAGCTCTCTGTTTATGTTTCACTTGAACATATATATTCTAGTCTTAAGGATAATGATAAATCAGGGATTCATTGTATATATGTAGTTTGTGTTTGTCATATCTGTTAACAACCAAAACATTACTAACTGTCTTTACCCTTTTTAGGCTCTGAACAGATCTCAATATTGCGAGAGACCTTGCATCTATATTTGTCCCAACAGGGTCCGCAATATGTTGACCATCCGCGACAATGGAGCTGGAATGACCAAGGATGGCGAGTACCAATTTTACTAATGTACTAACTCTTGAATGATAAATGTTGCATCATAAGATGAAATAACTGTGTAAATATGTTTACAAATTTTCTGTCCTTTACGGGTTGCGTTGCAACATCCCACACCAGAAAGATGATAGAAATTGCTGCAGCTTGTCGGGATATCAGAAGCATTACTCGATCTGGTCATGGTCTCTACTTTGCTTTGTTGGTTGGTCACAAATTTGTGTTTAGAACCAAACACTATGTCTTGGAGGGGCAAGTCGGAGGACCATTCACCATAACTAAGTCTAAGGGTAACCGCAGTAATAACTTAAATGAAATGGGCATCTACTTAGAAATGGATGAGCTCAAATACCTTGAGGCGGAGTGGCTTGTGGCAGTGATCAGGGGGCATTTTAGAGTATCTAACTTACGCTCCTATCCGATCTATCTAGAGGAAGCTAGAGGATTAATATATAGGGTATGAATTTATTTTCAGATGCTTATCGCCTTATCCCCAACATTATTAAAAGACTGTTCAGTAATTTTAAAGCCAAATTAAGAACTTGTATGGTACACTAGTATTTAGGGTAAAGCCTATACAATACTATCGTACTTATCAAAGTGTACCGACTTTAAACACTTACAATTTAATCGTTACACATTACCATGAACTTTCAATTTGTTTTGTATTTACCAATATGACCCTAAAATGACTGGAATACCCTTGTCTTCTTTTACATAATTACATATATATACCACATTCACCCTTTCTTCCACCTTTACTAGTACCACTGACTGTTTGAATGAAAAAGGATACCACAACCTTTATTTACATTATCTACTATAACATTAGCCGTAAAAACTGCATCGTTTTAATATGGCCCCAACTTTTGGGCTTCTATGATTCGGTCCAAATCCAATGCGATGTTCTTTTAAACATATGATGTACTATCCATTCATCTGACCTTCACCAAACTTCCTGAGATAATGGCACTTCTAAACACACACACAGATAATGGCACTTCTAAACAGGGAATATGATCCAAACCCACCAAGTAAGTGAAAACAAGCAAGACCTCTTAGTTACTCTTTTTTAATTTTTAGCTTTTGGTAATAATGATTGAATCCTCATTTCTAATCAGGGAATATGTGGATGGATTGGATCTTACAAATTATGATTTTACAACTCGTGGTTTAGTTAGAATAATCATCAAAATACTAAGAAATTGACTGATAAATTTATATCTTAGAAATTTGAAAGGGTTCGTTATTATCCTCACATTAGTAACTGTATTATTTTTGTTATCACTTCTAGACATGGACTAACTCTATTTTATGTGCATACAAATTGTTGAGAGTGACAGGTTATTTCGGGTTTCTTTGACACAGTAACTAACAAGGTTTTTTTTTAAGAAAATAAGGGTTATATTGGTAAATACCAAACAAATATGAAAGTTCATTGGTAATGTGTAGCGATTAAATTATAAGTGTGTAAAGTCAGTACATTTAGATAAGTACGATGGTATTGTATAGTTTTTACCCCTAGTATTTATATGTTTTTTATTGGTACATGTTAAGGTGACCCGCCATATTAAACCTTATGGCTGTGAATGCTTCATCTATATCTATGACTTATAACTACATTATAAAGCATTTGAAATTTTTTTAAAATAATAAGGATGAAAACTTTTACTTATTAAATAAAACAAGTTGTTATTTTAATCATCAATACCTCTCGAAAATGGTAAATTTTTTGTGTAATGCTTAAAAAAATGAAGGTAACCTATCATGGTAAACAAGAATACTCATGTTGCTGATCATGATTCAGTTTTTCATTATTTTTACTGCTAAACTTACGTCAAACTTTACATGAGCTACTTATTCATTGTATTGTCATAATTTAATATTTCTTTTGAAAAATATATAATTAAAGCCATTCGGATAAGTAATAAAAACAAACAATTTTATTTCATTCAGATTTAGACTTTATAACCACCTTTTACTAGGGGTGGCAATTCGTATAGGGTTCGGGTTAGCGGTTTCGGGTTGTCAGGTTGGCGGGTCAGAAAATGCCAACCCAAACTTAACTCATTTAAATAATCGAGTCAGTTATGTCAACCCTAACCCGTTTACACATAACCCGAACCTAACTCATTTAAGCATATATATATTTGAGTTGACGTTAAATATGTTACATAGGTTGAATAGGTTAAACGGGTTTATATATTGATCCATTTAACAAGTTTTATATATAAAAGTAGGCACATTAGACATGTTAAACATGTTTAATGTGTTTATGTTCAGTACGTTTAACCTAGAGGTATAAATGTATAAATGAACTATTCTTAAATGTGTCTGAACGCATAAGCTGTGTTTGTTTAAAAAAACGTATGATTGTCTCCGAATCTTACCAGTCAGACGCGGTTAGACAAAATGGTTGTTTGTTTTTTGTGTGCGAGTCAAACGCGGTAAAACCTAAAACCTCTGACTCGATCAGAGTTGGTGATTATGTCGGACTCTCTCTTAACAATGCAACACGACTTAACTTGTGTGGATTCTCTATGGCATTCTGCTATTTTTTGTGAGTTTTTTTTATTTGTTTCTTTTAGGAATAGTTGCAGGTTTTTATGTGAAGAAGAAGAAGTTGAAAAGATAAAAATAAAATAAAAATAAGAATACATATATGTAGGTGGTCAAAAAATAGTACATATACGCACGTGAATGTGTCATGATGTATTAAAATTGTGATACTAGCTATATTGCATAGTTGTGTTGTGTCTTTTTCAATGTTAGTAAAAAAGAAGGTAAACGCTATAAAATACCATTTTACTTATTGATTTCTGTCGACTTTAAACACTTACTATTTTATCTCGTGACTTTATCATTGTACTTTCAAATTTGTTCTTACTATACCAATATTAGCCTGAAATGACTATATTACCCTTGTCTTCTTCAATATAATTACATTTATTGCCATCGAATCTCATTAACCTCTATTGCGGTAGAAAAATTATTTGTATAACTACGTTTATACGTTCCTCAAATGGATTTATTGCACTTGATCAATATATGCCATCAAATAAGTTGCCAATATCAACACAATAATAGAAATTTAAGAGAAAAAAAACCCTTAAATGTAGATTTAAAAGAATGTTAAAATCTGGTATAAAGACGTTAATCATACAACTAGAAACAAGTCTACCTCTACATTTAATAATATAAATAAAAATTGAACCCACAAATGCCCATCGGTCAACATTTGGTATTTGACTTGTTTCCTATCCTAGTACACATTTTCCAAGTCGTCTTCTTCATTTTATATTTGCAGAAAACCCAAAATACCATAATAAAAAAACCCATTATTTACGAAATTCGGTTTTAATGCATTAGATCTTGTTAATCTTCATTCACCGATGAGGGCGCTATCAATTCTGAACTGAGGGCACGCACTGTTTTTCACTAATTTTATCTTTCTTCTTCTACTAATTTGGTCTTTCTACAAGAGCATGGTTGGGGGCCCCCACTGCTTTCTACATGGCTCCGCCGCAGACACTTGCTTCAATCTAGATCTAAACTTGTTTTTTTTTCATCAATCAAACAAACGTTGATATGTGTACCTCTCTGATGAATACAGTCTTCGGAAGTTGCACTTGATTATGGCCGTGATATGATCCCAATCAAGGTTGTCAAGATCCCGATCTTGATCTTAAGATCTTACGATTTTACGATACTGTAAAGCAAAAACGATCCGGATCTTACGTAGGATCTTAAGGTGCTTAAGATCTTATAGGGTCCTGATCTTGATCATAAGATCTTAGGATCTACTACGATCCGATCTTACTTTTCTCGTGCGACAAACTAAAAAACTATAAATTTATAGTTTCTATTTTGTATAATCTAACAAAAAATATATAAATTTTCTTATTCATTTCATAATTATACTTTAGGACCACATTTTTGCAAAATATTCGTATAATTTTGTGTTTACGATGTATAGTATATTAATTTGTAAATTTGTAAAATATTGCAAAAACTACTAAAAAGTTACATTATAGTAGGATCTTACGATCCCGATCCTACTTTACGATCTCGATCTTACAAAGACGAAAACGATCCTAGGTAAGATCCCGATCTTGAGAACCTTGATCCCAATGAGTTTCACAGTAAAAAAAAGAAAGGATTTTTCAATAGAGAAAGGGTATATTAGTCATTTATAAGGGTAATATAGTCATTTAAGGCTAATATTGGTATACTTGAAACAAGTTTGAAAGTATCATGGTAAAGTCACGAGATAAAATAGTAAATGTTTAAAGTCGACACAAATTAATAAGTAAGATGGTATTATATATCTTTTACCCTAAAAAAGAGAATAAAGAATTATATTTGGTACAGATATTAAAATTGGAGGTATAATGTACAAGGTTAATTCTTTTTGGGCTTAGACTTATAGATAAATGGGCTTAATATATATAATTCATAAGGCTCAAATACAAATAATAACTAGTTGTTGTTATAAATTTATAAAGAATTTATTTTGTTGGTTTGTTTAAATTTTGGTATTTATTATTTTGTCTATAGATAATGTCTCAACTTTTTGGGTTCGTTGAATTAGAAACCGAGCTAATATTTTGTGAAACCGAATAGCTTTTCGGGTTTGTTGGATTAGTTCGTTGGATTAGAAATCAAGCTAATATTTTGTGAAACCGAATAGTTGACATGATACGAATAATATATTTTGTTGGTATGGTGAATCGAAATCGTGTGTTTGAGAATATATAAAAAGGACAATTAAAATCATTTAAACAATTTAGAAAAAAACAAACAACATTATTTAATTCAGATTCAGGTTTTATAGCCACCTCTTACTAGTAAGAGGCGGTATTCAGATTCAGACCAAAACATTTTTATTAAACAAACACCACCTTAGTTAACAGATACATAATATACACAATTGTGCATCCTCCAGTTTTTTTCACTGTTGCGAAATAAGGTATGCAAGTTAATCGTTGTCTAGGTATTACAAGACCATCGATTTTGTCAATTTATGTAAATCGCTCAAACAAATCGACGAACCATGGTCAACAACGATTAACGTCAGTGATGGTAAACTTGTTACAAAAAACCTGTAAATCTTATCCAAAATACCCAAAATTCACCATAAACTTATTCTGATCACTTATAGTAACGGTTGATCTGGCTTTGATGAAAATATTGCCAGATTTATTTAAATTCATCGTAAATACCTAATTTTTCGAAAATACTCAAATTTTTCTAAAAAATGTCAATCGATTAATTATCAATAGAGCCTTTCAAAAAAAAATTAATTATCGATTGATCTCATCTTGACCGATTACAGGATACAATATGATCAATCGTCCGACTAACGATTCACAACTTTTAGAACCTTTGTTTTTTGGTTAACAACATGGGCATCTCATGTCCATCTTTTTTCTCATGATTAATATTAAGGGATATTTTGTGGGCTTATCGATTTAACATGCCAAAGTAACGCGCACTTGGTATACTAGTTGACACTATAAAAGGAGTAAAATGCGTAAATCGTTTTTATGGTTTGTGGTGTTTGACGTATTTCGTCTCTTCAAAAAATATTTAATGTATTCTCTTTTTGTAGTTTTGACCCGTAACGGGTTTGGCTCCTTGGCCACTAGTTTCTTCAGGGAGTAAACATGATAGGGAACTAATGTTAAGGGAGCAAAACTGATACCGACTTAGTGATCAAGGAAAAAAACCATGAAAAAAAGAACGGTTAAATTTTATTCGAAAAATACAAAATATGTTAAACCCGACAAATTAACCAGATACATGATTTATGTGATTAACTCCTATAAAAGTAACGAACTTATACGAATACGTATTTTTCATGAGTGAATGAATTTACTGATTGTTTTTATTCATTAAAGGGCTTAGTTCATAGCATTTGAGAAGTCAAGATCAAAGAGCATTATGGGAACAAAAACATGTATTCCGTGTTTCTTAACAGTTTACTTAATCACCTCTCATTTCCTAACAAAAAGTTAAAACTAATCGTTATTATTGCTTTCCTTTAGCCTATTTGCTTTTCTCTTTTAAGTTCAATGAACTGCAATTTCGTGGATCACATTATCCACTCTTAACACAAAATTCAAAGGTTTCCATGTAATTGTGTCGTGCATGGTTTGTTGGGAATAAAATGTAGCCAGTCCACTTGAACGCTGACAAGAAGAAAACAAGCGTTGATAGGAAGAAAACAAACGTTGACAGATCAAGTGTTGACAGGAAGAAGTCAAGCGTTGATTGGTTGAAGACAAGCACTGATAGAAAGATATGGTCTACGCGTATTTTGTTTCTAGTTTGTTTCTAGTAAAGATAGGATCAATAATATATTTTCTATAATTATCTTTACCTAGAATAGCTGATACGTAGACTCTTGTACAAGGTTTCTTATATCTATAAAAGAAGACCTTTAGGTTAAGTTTCATATAAGTTTTTCATACGTTTAACACTTTCATTGTAAGCAAGTTCGTTATTATCAATCAAGTGAAAGTTTGTTTTACAACTGTTTGTGTGTTCTTCTTTGAGTGTTAATTTCGCATAACACTTAAATTAATTTATACATAAACAAAGTTTCTCTACGTGTTTAACTTGATCTAATCTCGTTTACACAAGCTAAACCGATATAAGTTTGGGATCAACAAGTGGTATCAGAGCTTGTTGAGAAACTTTGATCTAAAAGAACACAAGAACCCTAAATCACCAAAAACCCTAATTTTCTCAAAACCCTAAAAACATCATGTCTACTCCAGAAGTAACCTCCTCCTCCTCCTCAAACCACAACATCAAGATTCCCATGCTAGATGCAGACAATTTTGAGTTGTGGAAGTTTAACTTTGAGCAATATCTGCAAATCCATGATTACACTCTCTGGGAGATCATTGAATATGGAAACACATTCAATAAAGCTCAAAAGATTGCAGATGTCATTGCTACAAGATCTGCTGTTCAAGGATGCTCTGAAGCAAATAAGAAAGAAAAACCAGATGATGGTAGAGCTGTGTCTGCTGAGGACATAGCAAAGAGAAGGGTTGATATGAAAACCCTAAGCATTCTGAAACTCTCGTTGGGACAAGAAAATCAGCACAAATACAGAGGTTATAACTCTGCAAAAGATCTTTGGGCAGCCCTTGAAGTTGCCTATGGTGGTAATGCTGACACGGTGGAAGATAAAAAGAAGCAACTCTTGCATGGGTATGTTATTTTTAAGGCTCAACCTAATGAGAAGCTGAGTAGTGTGAGAAGAAGACTTCTCGACATTACAAGTAAGCTGTCCTTCATGGGGACAGTGATTGGTGATGTTGACATTATTGCTACTTTCCTTAAAAGCCTTGGTGATGCATGGAAGATTGAGGCAAGGTCTATAATTGCCAATAACACTCACAAAAGTTCTACTTTTGATGATGTGTACAACAAACTGAGGCTGTTGGATAATGAAACTCTTTTGGATCATGGAAGTAAGTCTACCAATGGTAACATGGCCTTCTTCTCACATAGTGAAGGTCAATTTGATCAGAAGAATTCATACATGCACCCAGTTACTGGATCAACATGTGTTAACACTGGATCATATCCTGTCAACGCCTCACATTCAGACGCTGACACATACAAAATTGACTCTCCAAGAGTTAAGCCTGCTAGTATTGATCTGGATACTGTGTGTGCATACATTGCTTTATTGCCCAATGGTTCAGTGATTTCATATGAGGACCTTGAGCAAATAAGTGAAGAGCATTTGGAGGAGATGGATATAAAGTGGAACATGACTCTTGCAAGTATAAGAGCAAACAGATGGAATAGAAGATTCAAGAAGAAGATGACTTTTAATGTAAAGGACACTGCTGGATTTGATAAATCCAAGGTTGAATGCTACAATTGTCATCGTATGGGGCACTTTATGAGAGAATGCAGATCTCCAAGAAGATCTGATGCTGGAAAACCCTCAAGCCAAATTGTTAAGGCTCAGGATCCCAAGGCCATGATGGCAATGCAAGAAATTGATGGTGTTGGATGGGACTAGAGCTATTTGGCTAAGGATGAGGAAGAGGATAAAGCTTTGGTTGCTGAGATAGAAGAAGAAGTGCATGTTCATTATGCTCTCATGGCACACTCCTCATCTTTATTAGACAATGAGGTATATGATGATGCTTTTTGTAGTAAGGGTTGTCGTTTAAATACTGAAAGACTTAACAAAGAGGTTTTAAGATTGTTAGGAGATGTGAGTAATGAGAGATGCAAGTTGTCTAGCTATCAACTTGCTCTTACTCAAACTGAAAAGACAGTTATTGAGTATAAGAAAATGGAGCTTGATTTAAAAAATAAAATTAATATCTTAAAACATGATTTAAATGCTAGTACTGATATTAGAAACATCATGGAGAGAGTTAATGCTGAACTACAGGTTACGTTAGATAAGGCTATCAAGAATAAGGATAATTTAGACCTTAAAATTCAGAGATTTGATAAGGCCTCACAAACCCTAGGAGAATGTGTTAGTAAACAAAGGGATTCTAGGGACATGACTGGGATTGGGATGAAAGAATATGATGGTGTTCTACCACTAGCTGGGGACTTCTATGGTGTCCAAAGAAAGGACTTATCTTGTACTGGTTTACCAGAACTCCAAGAAGATGAATTTATTCCTCCACCAAGAGTCCTTTCCCCAGTAGAAGAATATAGGCAAAAGTTGACTGATTTGGATGAATGGAAGAAAGCCAACCCTACCTTGTTTGTCAAGGGTAGCATGCTTTGTGATAGCCCAAATGAGTCTACCCCTATCAAATTAACAAACCCAATCACTAGCAAGACTGTTGACCTTGGCTCAAACGCTGTTAGAAAACCTAGCATTAAATATGCAGAAATGTATAGGAATACTAGGTCACCAAAAAGCCAAGTTAGTGATAATGGAACAGGTTTCTTTTCTTCTAGACCTAGAGTTGTGTCTAGAAAAGCCTGTTATACATGTGGTAGCTTTTCACATTTATCCTATAAGTGTGTCAACGCTTCCAAGGTCAACGTTGACAAAAGGTCAAACACTGTCAGACACAAAACTTTTGTAGAGCAAAGTCCACAAGTTGTTAGACCAGCCCCATTCTTCACTAAAGGGTCTAACACTTATGGGCAAATACCTTTTCAGAATAACAATACATGGTTAATAGGCAATGGGTTCCTGTGGAAAACCCTAGGTTCAACGCTGATAAGGACAATTTCAGCGTTGACAAGACCAAATCAAACGCTGACAGAAACGTTGCCAGACCAAATAATGGTAAATATTTGCAACCACGGGGAAAGGGGTCTAAAGCTTCTTCTAGCTTGACATGGAGACCTAAGCAAGATCAAAACCCTAATTCTAATGGGATTTCTATGACCTGTAATAGATTTAATTATATTTCAAAGGTCATCAAAAAACCAATTGGGGTTAACTGGGTGTTTCATCCAAAAAGGGATGAACAAGGGGTTGTTATGAGAACTAAGTCTGTTCTTGTTGAACAACCAAATGAATCCAAGTCTGCTCAGGCTTGGGTTCCCAAAGAAAACTAATTTGTTTTCTTTATGTGCAGGGCATTCAAAAGCAGGTAAATGATTATGGCTATTGGGACAGTGGATGCTCTAGGCACATGACTGGGAAGGAAGATTACCTCACAAACTCCACTCCCATTAAGGATGGTGATAAAGTTTACTTTGGAGGCGGATATGGAACTATCACAGGCAAAGGAACTCTTCTCACCAACAATTTGCGTTTTGAAAATGTGTTTCTGGTAAAAGAACTTGATTATAATCTTTTTAGTGTATCACAAGTTTGTGATAACAAAAATAAGGTTCTTTTCACTGATACTGAATGCTTGTTGTTGAGCAAGGATTTTAAAATGCCAGATGAGAAATTTATTGATTATAGGACACCTAAGCATAAGGACATTTATAATGTGAATCTTAATGGTATTAGGATGAATAATAACTTGTCATGTCTTTATGTTAAAGCTTCAGTTGATGAGAGTAATCTATGGCACAGGAGACTAGGGCACATTAACTTTAAGAATATAAACAGGCTTGTGAGACTTGGCTTGGTTGATGGTTTGCCTGAGAAGGCTTTCCACAATGACCACTCTTGTGTTGCATGCCTTAAAGGCAAACATCACAAGGTTTCATTTAAGTCCAAACAGGTGCACTCTAGTTCTAAACCTCTTCACTTGCTGCATATGGACCTGTTTGGTCCAACTAATATAGAGAGTTTGAATGGTAAATCTTACTGCTTTGTCATCAAGTGATGACTTTTCTAGGTTTACTTGGACTTTCTTTTTTGCCATGAAAAGTGACACTGCTGATACTTTAATTAACTTTATTAACCAAATTGAAAAGAAAACTGGTAATGAAGTTAAGATGCTTAGAAGTGATAATGGTGGTAAGTTTAGAAATAAATTGTTGGATGATTTTTGTCCCAAGAAAGGGATTACTAGACAGTTTAGTGTTGCCAGAACCCCACAACAAAATGGGGTTGCTGAGAGAAAGAATAGAACCCTAATTGAAGCAGCCAGGACTATGTTGGCTGATGCTCACTTTCCCATTGCATTTTGGGCTGAGGCTGTGAATAAAGCTTGTTATGTTCAGAATAGAGCATTGGTCAACAAGATTCATAACAAAACACCTTATGATTTACTTTGGGGAAGGAAACCTAATATTGGTTTTCTTAAACCTTTTGGTTGTCATGTAGTTGTATTAGATACTAAAGATGCCTTAGGTAAATTTAGTGCTAAAGGTGATGAAGGCTATTTCATGGGTTATTCAGTGCAGAGTAAAGGATATAGGGTTTACCTTAAGAAGGAAAAACATATACTTGAAATGGTACATGTTAGGTTTTTAGAGAGTAAACCCAGTGATCCTAAAAGTGGTCCAAATTGGTTGTTTGACTTGGAACCTCTATCTAGGACTTTGAATTATATTCCTGTTACTAATCCAGACATTGTGAAGGTAACTTCAAATGTTGTGGAAGAACCAGTTGTTGATGTTTCAGGTACACAGGTTAATGAAGAGGTTGGATCACAAGCAAACAAGTCATCTCCCATACCTGAGTATGTCACTATTCCCATATGCACAGATGCTTTTGCTGCTGCTGCTGCTGGAAAGTAAAATGGTGGTCCCCAAGTATCACTAGTTAAGAACATGCATGGTCCTTTAGGCACTGACAAAGGAAAATCTGGCGCTGACAAGACAAATTCAGGCGTTGATGGCTCAAACGTTGACAACTCTAGTTCAGGCGTTGATGGCCCAAACGCTGACAACTTTGGTTCAGGTGTTGACAACTCTTTTGAGCATATTTTCTCTTCCAATTTTGAACAAGGTGAACCTTCAAGCAGAAATGGAGAAGTTCATGTAGATATTGATGGAAGAGAGTCTGAAGACGATATTGGTAACTTGGATGATGAGATTGAAGACAACACACTTATTGAAGGAGGAGCACTTACTACTACAACCAAAAATCATCCTCCTTCTCTCATTATTGGTGATGTGATGTCTCCTGTTCAAACTAGAAGATCTCATCAGAATCTTGGAGGATTTATTGCCAATATACACAAGAAGGTTGATACCCCTCTTGTTCAAGCATGTTTGTTTGCCTGTTTTCTGTCACAACAGGAACCCAATAAGATTTTTAATGCTCTCAAAGAACCAAGTTGGGTGGAAGCAACGCAGGATGAGCTTCACTAATTTGCTATTCAGGATGTTTGGGAGCTGGTTGATTGTCCTAGATATGTCAGACCTATTGGGACAAGATGGGTTCTTAGAAACAAGAAAGATGAAAGAGGCATTGTGGTCAGGAACAAGGCACGTTTAGTGGCTCAAGGGTATACACAAGAGGAAGGGATAGACTATGAGGAGGTCTTTGCACCAGTTGCAAGGATTAAGGCTATAAGGATATTTCTAGCCTATGCTTCCTACATGGGCTTTACTGTCTATTAAATGGATGTGAAGAGTGCTTTCCTTAATGCACAATTGGAGGAGGTTTATGTAATGCAGCCTCCTGGTTTTGAAGATCCAGAGCATCCAGACAAGGTGTATAGAGTCAAGAAAGCTATGTATGGACTTCATCAAGCCCCAAGAGCATGGTATGGCACATTTTCCACCTATCCGGTGGAAAATGGATTCAAAAGGGGCACCATAGACCAGACCTTATTTACAAAGAAGACTGGTAAGGATGTCTTACTTGTTCAGATTTATGTGGATGATATCATCTTTGGCTCAACAAACCCAAAGATGAGTGAAGACTTTTCCAAGCTTATGACAGACAAATTCAAGATGAGTGCAATGGGGGAGATGAACTTTTTCTAGGGTTACAAGTTCAGCAGAAAGAAGATGGTATCTTCATCTCTCATGATAAATATGTGGCTGAAATCTTGAAGAAGTTTGGCTTTTCTCCCCATGAAAAACGGGCTAGTACTCCTATGGATAGAGAACACCCTTGGGGAAAAGTTGGAGATGGAAAAGATGTGGATTTCAGGCACTATAGATCAATGATTGGTTCATTGATGTATCTCACAGCCTCAAGACCTGACATTATGTTTGCTGTGTGTGCATGTGCACGCCATCAAGTGACTCCCAAAGAGTGTCACCTTCATGCTGTCAAGAGAATCTTTAGGTACCTTAGATGTTATCCAGATCTTGGATTATGGTATCCAAAAGATTCACCATTGGAGCTTATTACATATTCAGACAGTGACTATGGTGGTGAAAATTTGATAGAAAATCCACAAATGGTGGATGTCAGTTTCTTGGGAATAGATTGATCTCTTGGCAATGCAAGAAACAAACAGTGGTGGCAAATTATACAACTGAAGCAGAATATGTTACAGCAGCTGCTTGTTGTGGACAAGTCTTATGGATTCAGAACCAGCTATTGGATTATGGGTATAATTTCATGCATACCAAGATTTTTGTAGACAATAACAGTACTTTATGCATTATTAAAAATCTTGTACATCATTCTAAAACAAAACACATAGAAATTAGACATCATTTTATAAGAGATTGTTTTGAAAAAGGTTTAATTCAACCAGATAGGGTTGACACAGAGGAAAATGTGTCTGATTTATTAACTAAACCTTTTGATGCTGGAAGGTTTCAATACTTGGTAACAAGTATTGGAATGATCAATTTCACTTAATATGTGTTTTGGGGTCTTTTTGTAAAAGTATGTACAGGATATGCATTGTTATTGGTCTTTTTGAAAAGTTAGATTTTCCACTATATTTGTCTAACACTGACAAAGGTTATTTTAACGATGATAAGTGTTATCGTGACGTTGTCAGCAACATGTTAGTTTTGTGGTTTTTGATCTAAATGTGCAGGTGGTGTTAGCATTATATCATTGGATACAGAGTTGCTTATGGATCCTTGGAGAATCAATTGGAGCATGTTTCAATTTATGGATGATGGTTGGAATATTTATATTCCTATCTTGACATAAATTTTTATATTCATGCATATTATTGGGCAACATATGTATCACAGTTTATGGGGAGGTTTTAGGAACCTTTAGGACTTTTGGATATTCTTATAATACTCTTATCACAATTCTATATTGTGTCCATAGGTGAGTATGAGTTAGTTTATTAAATCATGAGGCACTGTAGCATGCAAAGTTGATATACTATGCATGTTGCCAAGACATTTTTAGCCTAGAATTGGATGTGGTCTGTTGGGAGACTTGGGAATGATTTATAATGGGTTTACCTGGGAGTTACAAGGAATTTTATGAGATAACTTAATTGTTAAGAATTTTGGTTAGCAAGGGAAACTCGAGGACTGTTATGTCTATCTTGCATAAGCAAGTGTGCATAACTGGACAGTGCTTGCCGCCCTATAATAATTATCAATTTATAGGTTATCTTCACTAGGATAAATTACTTTGTTAAGGTCCTTTTTCATTTTTATTACTTTTATTTTTGGACGCTGACAAATATTTTTCCAAGCGTTGTTATGACGAATTTAGACGCTGACATGGCTTTGGCAAACGTTGACAAGAATATAGCCGTTGGGCGTTGATGGGTTATTTTTGACCGTTGACACTCATTGGGACCTACTCAGTTGTTATTTTTGACGAATTTTGGGGCCGTAATTTTGGGAGTAGATAACTTTTAATTAATGCACAAGATAACTTATTTTCTTTTCAAAATTTTCATCATTATATTTTGAAAATAGTTGCCTAATTTTTGACCAATCACATGTGCCTGTCTCTCCTATATATTTGGCTCCTATTTTTAAACATGGTACTTCATATTCTTGTCTAACACTTTTTCTCCTATAATTCATCTTTCTCAATAATTCATAAACAGCTTTCTTCAAACAATGGCACCAAAGTTTAGACCAACTGACTTGGTATTGGGATTCAGGAGTCAGCACAACATGATTGCTTATTTGGAGGCTGGTGATACTTTGTTTCCACAATACACTCAGAAGGTGGTGTATTTGAATGCATCTCCAATTAGGTATGCACTTTCTCATGCTCCTCTCATCCCTGTCACTCATATTAAACAGTTTTGGAATACTGTAAGTTCCTCAACGCTTTATAATGTGACTACATTAACAGCTATTGTTCATGGGCGTACTTGGGTGGTTACTGAACCCTTGGTTCGCCAGGCTTTGCATCTTGATGATGCAGATGGTATAACCACCCTCCCCATTAATGAAACAGAACAAGGACTTCGGGCTTTGGGGTATCCTTTCCCTGATGAGGGCACTTTAAATAAATATCATAAACAAGAGTTTCCCCAGCCTGGAAGTACCTCATACATGTCATCCTTCAATGTTTGAGTCCCAAATGTACTGCACACAATGAAATTAATAGATCAATTGCTAGTGCAATTGTGTGCATTGAAAATGGGCAAAAGTTTAATTTTTCAAAACTGATTTTTGATGGCATGTGTAAAAACAAAGGGAATAAGATGACTTTGGATTATCCCAGATTTTTGCAAATGGTTTTTGATGTGCAAAATTACTGCACAAGGGATCATGATGACTTTTATGAGATCCATGTGCAAAAGAAAGCTATTTTTACCAAGATGAACTCACCCCCTCACCGTGAGTTACCTCTTACCCAGCTATGCTTGTTGTTATTGCAGCAGCACAACCCCAACCAGACCCACAACCACAACTTAACCCAATACCAGAACCTTTGCCTTCACCTCAACAAATGGAAATTGACCAAGAGCCCTTCAACGCTGACACATTAAATGTTGGCATTGACACAAGTAATCCGAATGTTGACACCTTTCCTTCACAGACCCAAACACCCCTTAACCTACAACTACCACCCAATCCACATCATCTACTACCCCACCTGACTATAGGTTGCAAAAACGCCCAAGGACTACTGGAGTGTTCTCCTCTAGTGGTCCTAACCATGTAGCAGAAAGAACCACCACCACAAGTGTGGTTGGTGCTATGGATGAGGCTAGGACTATTGGTACTGGCTTAGATGCAGGCCAAGACAGTCCTAACATCTTTAAGACCTCATCCATGCCCCATGACTCTACTTTGGGAGGTCAAATACCCATTCTAGAGGAGGGCAGATTGGAACCATACACATTGATGGAATTGACGGCTGTCTGTATTAGCTTGCAAAAGCAAAATGCAGACTTGGTACAAACAGTCAGTACACAAGGCCTTGAACTCAAGCACTTACGGGAGAGGATTGTTATTTTGGAGGATGCTAACACTAGGCGTGGAATGGAGGATTCTTCCAAAGGGGAGGATGAGCAGATCCATGTGAGTGACAAAGGCTCACATGATGGAGAATCTTTGGGTGTTGCTAAAGCCCTCACTAAATTGAAGAAGCAATCAGGTTTTGATACATCTCTAGTCACTCCTACAAATTTGAACTTGTCTTTTACAGCTATGATGGAGCAGTTTACAAGAGGCGCTGAGACAAGTAATTTGGGCGTTGACAAGCAAAATTTGAACGCTGACACACCAAGCGCTGACAAGAGTAAATTGGACGCTGACACAAGGAATTTGAGCGTTGACAGACCTGCAGATATGGTTAATGTATTCCCGTCATCAGCTATCATCAAAGAAGTGTCTTCACAGGTATTACCATCATCCTTGCCCATCATTGATCCATTAGATAAGGGTAAAGGAATCATGGTAGAAGTAGAAGTTCCAAAGAATGCAGCACAAGTAGAGTTTGATTCAAGGTTGGCTGCACAACTTATGGAACAAGAAAGGAAGAAGGTTGGTGAATCACCATTTGTTGTCACTTCTGAGGAACAAGAGGGAAGTGATGAAGAGAGTTCAGATTCAAGTGTGATGATAATTGAACAACCAGAAAGACTTGAATATGGTGATGACTTGGCAAGAGAGAAGCTTAGAGAGTTAAAATTGCAAGTAGACTTTGATATGCCAGAAGTTGTTCAGATGTACCATGCTTGGGAGAATAGGATTATGGAGAATCCAGATGTTACAATTTCAGACCAAATTTGGGGTCTGGAAATTTTGCTAAGAGTTCAAAGAGACTGCAAGGTAGTTCTGAAACATAAGTCTAGCAATGTTTTCTCACTGCTGAAGAGGGATAGAAGGGAGCTTTACTACATGTTACTCAGATGTCATGTAACTGGATGGACTCATAAGAGGTTACAGGGATTAACCTTTGCAGAATTAGAATATAAGGCTTATCCCATTTGGGCAAAAGTGCAGGAAATGAATACTATCAGACTTCTTTTAGATGAAAGGAAAGAAGAACTTGCAGAAGAGATGGAGCTTCAGAAGGCAATGATTGTTCCAAGGCCTTTGAAGAAGGGAGTTCCTCTTGAGTTTCCTAAAGATATGGATAAATTGAAGCCCAGTGAAGCTGTTCTTAGAAGAAGCATTAATCTCTCACCCATGGAAGCTTCAGATATGGTACAAGTATTACCTCTTGATGCTAGAAACCCTATCATTAGCTATGAGGAAGATACAAGTGGGTTTTGGAAGATAGGCAGATATGGGAAAGAGGTACACACATTTACTACTCTTATGTCTCTCTTTGCAAGTATGGATAGGGAAGACTTGGCAGACCTTTGGAGGTTGTTGATGGCCAAGTATGAGACTGAAGCACCAACTTCAGTCAATGGAATAAAACTTTGGTCAACATTCAAGAGAATGTGTGGACTAGAAGATGAAGATCCTGCTTGGAAGGATCTTGAGGACGATATTAGTAGTCTTCAATAGCGTTTGTATTCAGCTGCTGGTGTGTATTATTTGAGTTCTACAAAGTTTGCTGAGTATCTACTTGTAGATGCTGAGTATCCCATGTCCAAAGAAGTTTTGGAAAAGATGAAGACAACACAGCTGGAGATTGACTATTCAAGTGACGTGGCCAAAGATTTGATTAGGCATGTTTATTACCAATATCATAAGATTTATAAGATTCCTCCTAGTTCTTAATTTTTATTCAGAAACTTGATTGCTAGAGTAGATATCAAGTTTAGGGGAGGATTGTTGGGAATAAAATGTAGCCAGTCCACTTGAACGCTGACAAGAAGAAAACAAGCGTTGATAGGAAGAAAACAAAAGTTGACAGATCAAGCGTTGACAGGAAGAAGTCAAGTGTTGATAGGTTGAAGACAAGCACTGATAGAAAGATATGGTCTACGCGTATTTTGTTTCTAGTTTGTTTCTAGTAAAGATAGGATCAATAATGTATTTTCTATAATTATCTTTACCTAGAATAGCTGATACGTACCCTCTTGTACAAGGCTTCTTATATCTATAAAAGATGACCTTTAGGTTAAGTTTCATATAAGTTTTTCATACGTTTAACACTTTCATTGTAAGCAAGTTTGTTATTATCAATCAAGTGAAAGTTTGTTTTACAACTGTTTGTGTGTTCTTGTTTGAGTGTTAATTCCGCATAACACTTAAATTGTTTTATACATAAACAAAGTTTCTCTACGTGTTTAACTTGATCTAATCTCGTTTATACAAGCTAAACCGATCTATGTTTGGGATCAACATGGTTCATATTCTCTTTTACATCAAATCCGAAACTCGTATACGTAAACTTATGAAAGAAATTATAGCTGTAGTAGCTAGATAGATAAGCATAGGTTTCTTTTTTTTACCTGTTGATGTATATTAACTAGACGAAACTAGAAAAGAAAGGTAAAGAAAATTACATATGCGAGATTTTCATTCACGTGTTTCAATTGTATCAACTCTTACGTTTTCTAATACGCATCCAATTAGAAAAGTAAATGATTATTGAATCGAAAAGCTGATGATTTTTAAATCTTAAGCCATCAAACACCAACGAGTTTCGATACATCCAAACGTTTTGATGCGTAAATTCACCTCCTTGACCATCCATCCACTAAAATATGTCTCCTACATTCCCAAACATCATCGTACACACCGATTCTGTTCCATAACTCGACAACTACATTACAAGCAAAAAAAACCCATGGTTAATGTTTTCTACATTAGTGTTGCACGTAAAGAAGAATCAATATCAGTTCCGCATTGTTCTAGATTTGTTGGAGTAGGCAACCGATTTAACAAGGCTCTCCAGATCAGGATACTTAACACTACATATTAAGCATAGTTTCTTAATCATGATTTAGTATACACCGGTACTCATCATGATAGTTTACACTAAATTATTTAAAGCATTTTCTCTTTGTTTTTAATCTTATTATATCATCTAGCTAGTCTTGTATAGCATTTGTTCCTATTAAGAGGGAAAATATATCTACTTAATACAAAAATAGGACATATATTCAATCATGTCGTCACTTTATTATGCAAGTTCAATGTTGGCCTTCTGGGCATTTCCCATTAGTCATTTTGTAGGCTAATGCAAACCTCATCTTTTCTGAGTAATTCAAACGAACCAAATCCAAAATATAAAAGTAAGATTTCTAGGTCAAAAGGGTTCGAAACTACTAAACTTGTGCATGAGCGCGCGACATGCGGACACGAATGCAGCTCTGAAATTCGTCTGGGTGCGGGCAGGATTTCCGAATCTTTTTTGCTGCGAATTCCAATTTTTTTCCAGAATTCATATCTATTTAAGGAATAGATTTAGATTTTATTATCAAGTCATGACAGGATATTTTTGTGTATGTAAAATATATGCAAATCGTGTTTATATTTAACAGATTTACATGTCAAATTATTTTAGGAGCATATATTGTGTCTTGGTTACCAAGACATGAATTGGCTATGAAATAAACTCTCCTCGTTCAATTTTTATACACATAAAAACACAGCCTTTTTCTAGCTCCATCACCGGACGATTTTCCAACAATTTTCGATCAGAAACGAAGAAGACTTCCGTGATCTTTCAGGCATGTTTGTCTAGTCCGGTTGTACAACAGCTTTGGACGTTGTACCCTGGGAAACACACGGCGAATCTGTTTTAAGAGAAGCATGTTAAACACCTGCCTCGTCTTAGTTATACTGTTTTCTTCATTATTGTTATTTATTTGTTGTCTTTATATTATGTTTGTTTTAATTAATTGTAATCTGATTTTAATAAAAGTATACACTGTTTCCTACAATCTTAAAACAGATTCTATTTAACAAAATTAAAACCCCTTATTAAATCGGATTAATATCTTTAACATATTTATGTACACTGTTGGTGCGAACCAGATTGAGTTTCATTAGAAATCAGTTTTAAATTTTCAGATTTTAATTCACAGTCCTGTAACGTTTTTATAAGCAGTTGTTCTGATCAGTTATACTGAAACCAAGATTGTGTTTCTGTTAAACTAATATATTTGATAATTGCATCTGATTCACTGAAACCATGATTGAGTTTCTTTGAAGCAAATCCAATTTAAGTATATAGAGATCACGACGAAATTTCTTATATACAGATTTATAACAATTGTCTAACTGTTTGTGTTTTGATCTTGTTTGATATTTTAGAATGACTACCGGTGCTCCTGAAACTCCTGCATCTACTACGGTGAATGTAACTGGTGCGCCAGTTACCCACACCGTTGCTCACACCGATGCTAATCATGCTGAAAAACCAGAAAAATTAAATGGGCAGAATTTTAAGAGGTGACAATAGAAGATGTTCTTCTATCTCACAACTTTAAACCTTGCGAGGTTCTTAAAAGAGATTGTACCTCAGGTGGAACCTCCTCGGGAAGGTCAACCCGCTAATCAACAAGCCGTGCAAGCTTTTGAAGCATGGAGACATTCATACTTCTTGTGTCACAATTATGTTCTAAATGGTTTGATGGACTATTTATATAATGTTAGCCTCAAAATATTGAGTCAAACAAGAATGCTTGGTCATATGTTTATTTTGTATCGTATATTAGAACGTTGTAATAGGTAGTAGCGTAGTCGTGTATTACAGGCTTAACTTTAAGCTAAGGTTCATTCATAAGTAACCAAAGCCCAAAAGGAAAGCCCGACCCATTATCATATAGCCCATTATGCCACATGTAGGCAAGGCTATATAAACCTCTCCTTGCATGTAAGGAGAGGTTGGTTGTCTCATTTTCTCTAATTCTCCTAATCTAATATTCACCAAGTTTTCACACACTTCTCTCTCTTTTCTCTCAATAGTTTCTCTCTCTAGAATTAATCCCATATCTACCTTTCTTTCCTCTTTATTCGTATAGAATCTTCACGTAATATAAGGGACAACAATTGGTATCAATCGCCATGGGGTAGTTTTTGGGATTCGTTGTTGCTATTATATTGGGTTCGTGTGATTTACACCTAACATCATTCCGAATTCAAGTTTTTTCTTGTGTTTTTCGTGCTCTAAATCTTCCTCTATACATCTCTACATCTTTCATACATGTGGTAAGATTTTGGTTACTTTGGTTTGGCTAGAAACACGAGTTCCAAGGCAAAAATCTCTTTTTTCTTGTTGCTTACAAGTCTCGGACTACTTTGTTGTTATGATCTGATTGTTGCGATTACATAAACCCTGGAGGTTTCTACTTGCGATCCAAGGTCACGATCACCTCCTACGGTCACTCAGTACGATCATAGCCCACGATCACTGAGTATGATCATAGCCCACGATCACTCAGTACGATCTGTGAGTACGATCAGTGAGTCCGGTCAGTGAGTACGATCGGTGAGTACGATCAGTGAGTACGATCGGTGAGTACGATCGTTGGATACGATCACAGGATACGATCGTTGGATACGATCAGCAATACGATCAAGTGAGTACGATCCAAGAGTACGATCACTCGTTACGATCCGAGACTATGATCAGACTGCGATCTAAGAGTACGATCAGACTGCGATCTAAGAGTACGATCAGACTGCGATCTAAGAGTGCGATGGGTGACATTGCGATGGACATTTAAATTTTGTTCGAGTATTTTTTAGACTTAACCACTATCTAGACTTGTCCCGGATCGTAGTTTACACGAAGATTAAAAAAAAGTTAAAATTTTTAGGCCAAGTAAAATTAAATTTTTTCCATACTAGTTTTAGGCTATTTCTAGCTCGATTTCAATATTTGGTGATTACAAATTTTTTAGGTCTACCGTTTTGTCGGACTGAGAAAAAAATTGCAATTTTCGGAATTTCAACAACAACACAATCACAACACAACTTCTTAAGATCCATATTCAATTCTTCACTTAAGAGAATATTGAGATGGATTCTACTGCAGGATATCGTGTGACGAACAACAACATCATGGTGGCAGGTAACAAAGAGAGACCACCAATGCTTGTGACCGGTCGATATGCTCAATGGCAATCACGTTTTCTTCGCTATCTTGATACAAGACCTAATGGTGATGCATTGAGGCAATGTATTAACAATGGACCATATTTTTTCTCTGATATCACTGTTCCTCATACACCAGCCACAGACACTATTCCAGAAATACCCGCAACCACAAGAAAAGAAACGTTATCTGATCTTACACCAGAGAAGCGTGCTTGGTATGATGCAGAAAAAGAAGCGATCTATATGATTCTAAGTGTAATTGGAGATGATATTTATTCCACAGTTGATGCATGTCCTACGACACAAGAAATGTGGACGGCTATTGAACGCTTGCAACAAGGAGAATCACTCAACAAGCAAGATGTTAAAACAAACTTGTTTTGGAATTTTGGTAAGTTTACTGCATTGGATGGAGAATCAATTGAGTCTTATTATTCACGATTCTACAAGATGATGAACGATATGACAAGAAACAACTTGGAGGTCTCCACCATGCAAGTCAATGTGCAATTTCTTTAGCAACTTCAACCAGAGTGGACACGTTTTGTTACTTTGGTGAAACAACAGAAGCAGTTAGACAAGGTAAACTATCACACGCTCTTTGATATCTTGAAACAATTTCAGCATGAGGCAAATGAAATTCGAGCTGAACGAGTTGCAAAGACGGCTAATCCACTTGCATAAGTGTCTACCACTCAAGATCATCGATCTCGTACTTCAAAGTCATACTCCATTCAATCATCCTGTGACAACCCTGGTTTTGAGGTTCGTCACTTAGTTTTATTTTGTGCTAGTTACGTGTCTTTACGTGTTTATGTGTTTATTGGTGTGTATAGATTGTGGTTTGGATATCGTTTCCGGTACGGGGTACCTTGTGAGTGAAACGATGTGTGATGATTTCATGTTCATGAGTTCACATGGTAGTGACTATGAAGTGAGATGGTGTTATTTGGTGGTTTTACGTATACGTATATGTATTATAGAAAATCGTATTTTTACGATTTACGATTTAGCATTTAGAGGTCTCGGATGAGGTAATTAGTCATATGGATATTTTTCGGGATGGTTTTAAGTCATTTAGGACTTAAATATAAAGTTTATTTCAAAATTTTAGATTTTTTATAAAAGTGTATATTTTACGTCTTTTACGGTAAAACGCGTAAAAACTGACTAGTTTTACGGTTTTGAGGTTTTGGAGGCTTTAGGAGCTGAAATAAATTAAGGAAAATTAAGGTAATGTTACTAATACAAATATTAATAATAAAAATAAAAAAACGAATTTTAAGGGGTTTAGGTCGGTTTAGAAAAAAAAAAAGAAGAAAAAAAAGGAGAAATAGTAGGGAATTATATATGGCAATTATACTTGGGCTAGGACTTTATACATAATTATATAAGGATTTTAAAGAGGAAAAAAAAAACATAAATCCCTGGAGGAAAGCAAAAACCGACGGTCACATAAGAGAAGTTAGGGTTTCTTCAAAAATTTTGGGGTTTTCATAAATCAAAGGTAAATCTTCATAACGCTTTTCACTTTAATTGTTTTTAATGTTTTTATAATCATCTTATGATGGATTTAGGTTAGGGTTTTATATAAAAACAGTATATTAATGTTATAATAATGATGTTATAATGATTACATAAATTAGGGCTTGTAATTAATGGGATTAGGGTTAATTAATGAGGTTAATTTAGTTAAACCCGTTTTTAAAAACTGGACAGCATTTTGAGTCAATTGTTTTGATCATATCGGGAGTTCTACAAACTCTTATTATGCGATCCAAGTATCCCTGTAAAGCTAATTGAAGTGTCTTTCCAATGCAAGAAACGAGAACTAAATTGGAGGTCAGAAAGTGGGTCAATAATAGGTTACAACAGTCGGAGGTCAAAACGGTTTTGAAGTCAGCCTGTTTTCTTTTTAAGTTTTGGGCTGTTTGGGGTACTTAGGGTTGCATTGGGATCTTCTAACGAACATGAGAGATGGTTTATATATTATAGCAAGTATATGCATTGGGGCTAAGGTTGTGGTTTAGGGTAAGAACCCCTAATCATAACAAACGTTTTGTATGTTTAAAATCAGTAAATCTGGAATGACAAAAGTATATATAAATATATATATATATATATATATATATATATATATATATATATATATATATATATATATATATATATATATATATATATATATATATATATATATATATATATATATATATATATATATATATATATATATATATATATATATATATATATATATATATATATATATATATATATATATATATATATATATATATATATATATATATATATATATATATATATATATATATATATATATATATATATATATATATATATATATATATATATATATATATATATATATATATATATATATATATATATATATATATATATATATATATATATATATATATATATATATATATATATATATATATATATATATATATATATATATATATATATATATATATATATATATATATATCGGGGCCTTAACAGTAGCTTTAAGGTTAGGTCAAGTTGGAGGTGTTAGATAACATATGTAAGAGCATAAATATTCCCTTTATAGAGATCATGGGTATGTTTCAGTGGGCGTTTGGCTTATAGTTTGGAGACCTAAAACTGGGACTATTTTGGGTAAAATGTTAACGGGACGGGTTATGAAGTGAAATGAGTTAAGGGCTTAATAGAGGGGTGTAATGAGAGGCTTAGAGCATTTAAATGAGATATTTATATAGGAGGAGGTTAGATGTCCATCATAGGTTGATGAGCCATCTTAGTGATTGGTTCATGTTTTGATTATGTGTTTTTGGTTTGTTAGCGTTTTGCTAGTGCGAGGACTTTTGGAGATGCTCCTTCAGGTGAGTTTCATAGTCCCATGTCTACTAATGATTTTGACTTCCAGATGGGATGGAAGAGACACTGTTTTGTCATTTATAAATTATGCTGTGAATGTTTTGCGTTGGTAATGGACTTATGAGTGCATACTTATGTGATTAACTGTTAGTTGATTCTTGATTGTTTATGTTTTGACTTGGTACCAAGGGGATATTGGCAAGGCGGGGCCTTGGGATTGGTTCATAGGTGTTTGAGTACCTATGGGAGTATGGTGTTTGGTAAGGCTGGGAGCCTTGGATTTGGACTTGGTTTTGGTTTGATTAGTTAAATCTTGAATGTTAGTTTGTTAATGCATGTTAGTATCACATTGTCCATACGTTTTTAACTTTTGGTTGTACTCACAGCTTATGGTATGATTTTTGCGTTTGAGTGTAAACCTATGACTCTCACCAACTTTATGTTGACGTGTTTTAGTGTCTCTTTCAGGTGATATTATGGTTAAGCTAGAGGACATAAGTGGCTAGGATTTGGAGAGCGTAGGAAATGCATTTAGAAGGAGATCCCCGTACCTTCTTAGTTTCATTTGCTCATTTAATAAGTGATACTATTGGGAATCTATATGTTTGTTGTGGTTATGTTATTTGTTTGTCTTGGGTAAGAGGTAGTACTTTTACCTACTTACCTAGACTCCTGCATTGTTGAGATATTGTCACGACTTTTGTGTCACCATTTTATGACATTTCTTATTTCATATAGTTATCTCTATAGACACACCATGTTGTGATGATATCCATACGTCGCGCCCCATATTCCGCCATTGGTGGGGTGTGATAGAATAGTATCAGAGACAATGGTTATAGAGAATTAGGTTGCCTAGTCGCGTAGCCTAGTCTATAGCTTAAGGGTCCCTGCATATAGGCGTCATAGGATTATGTGTGCATTTTATATTAATTGATGTGTTTGTATGTTATTTATTACGATGTTTTGACTAGTATGAATTGAACCATAGTAACTTCATACTTAGCCACATGTTATTTTTCTTTTCGGGATGTGACTAGTGCTGGTTGAACCATAATCATCCACGCTAGTCATTGTCGTATTTTGCTTAAATTGTATATTATAGTACATAATTTGGTACATGGTAGTTTCTATCTTTTGTTGGGTTATTTTATGTACCCGAGAGATATTATTTTCTTTTGATGTTTAAGTCATGTTCCCTAAGAATCATGTGGTGGTTCGAGTTATTAGGAGTAGTCGATATGAAGGGTTTTAAGCTGTTTCCACTCTTACGGGCGACATGACTTATAACTGATTATGTTTTCGTTTTGGATTTAGTCTATGCTGTTTTAGCTAGACTATGGATTTACGTATTTCAAGAGTATTACTATGTTATTTTAATAGATGGAGTTTTGGACTTTATTGTTTATGTGGTTATGAGCTTATGTGAGTAGATGGATTTATGTGTTATATGTTGTATTGATTCTTATAAGTGTCATCATAGGAGGGAGTGCATTGGGGGAAGGGTAATTGTGTAAGTATGGTGGCCAACATAGTTATACAAGTACCACAACTTCAATGGGTTCTCAAGTATGATTGCATGAAAGAGGGTTAGTACATGCTTGTATATGATGAGATGTAGAATTTGGGTATACGTATAATATACGGTTTTATGTAATGGCTGCCTATGATATGGCTATTATTCTTTTTGTGTTATATGTTATGGGTTATAGTTGTGTTGTGTGATTATGGGGTCACACGATATGGTTTGGTTTTGGAGGTGGGCCTTATGCCTTGTTGTGGCACGGTGAAATGGTGATTACTCGTATGGAAAAACGAGCGTATAAAGCGATTTATTGACTTACGTGTATGATAACGAGTATGTTTGGGAGATTCAATAGGTATACGTATGCGGATGTATATATACTAATAGATGTTATGTTATGATTTACGGTCGTTCAGTAGCTATTATAACTTGAACGTACCTAGTTCTCTCTGGTGTTTAAACAATCTATTAGTGCTCGAGTTTGGTGGAGTTTCAACGACATTTTGAATCTTTTGAAGTGTGTCTTGTAGCGTATTTTTTGAGTTTCGTATTTCACGTGTACGTTTTAAAATGGTTTTCTTGGTTTTAAGTCTATTGAAATAACTTGGGATTTCTTTTGAAATAATGAAATCTTTTGTGTTGGGTCTTACATTTCTTTTGGTCGGTATATATTGAGAAAAAGGGGGACTTGGAAATCTATTATAGGGTTAGATAGTTGGTTGTATTCGGTAAAATAAGGGTAAGGTGTTGGAGTCGTGTTTGAAACAAGGTGCAACATAAGATTTTTTTAATCAACACTTATTTATTTCAAATTCTAAAAGACTTTCTTTAAAATAAAGCGAAGTAAAATTTCTTTCTACTTACATAGTTTATGTAATTGGGTTTAACCGATTCACGTCATTTATAATTATTAATACAAGGTTAAATTGATTTTATGAAGATTTTACATACAATTATATCTTTCATTTAAAAGGATTGCATTAATCACTAAGTTTATTCTTTAGTTATTTTAAAACAACTGGTATAAAATTGTTTTGGTCGTAACTTGTTCGTTTTTAAAGCTTTTTGGGTGATTCAAAAGCCCAAAATTATATACTCGGAACGTACTTTTTAAATATTCAGAATGTATAGTCATGGGAGGTCAGTATCTTGGCCGAAATTATTCTACAAGTGTCGGGTTAAAGGTTGACTTTGAATAGTAGTTTATTTTATGATTTGGGATGCACGGGATACCTAGTTTTTGAGTTGAGTTTTGGGTTCGTCAAGAGGGTTGTTTGTAGATTGTTTGAGTCACATAGATATGGGAGGTAATAATAAATAAATAAATAAATAAAAGATATACATTCTTTTGGAAAAGTCGATCTTTTGCACGATTTAAATAATATGTCGCGGGGCGTAATATGTTTGGTTGCCATTGGGTGTTTCTTGGATTATTTTTTCGTTGTCATGGGTCATTTTGAATTGATACACGTTTTGGGTTTGAGTTTTCTTTTGAGTCTCATGGTTTTTGACTTGTTTTAACTAGTGCACGTGATATGTCGTTAGTTTTCTGTGGGTTTGATTCGTTCATCGTATCTGATGGATTCAGGATGTAGTTTTGGTTTCGTATTGTTCGGGAGCGTTGAGGTAGTCATATGAAAGACTTGGTCGCGCCTACACGCTTAAGTAGGTGACCATGAGAGAACGGTCGGAATACCCTTAGTGGGGAGGAAAGAAGTTCGTAGACGAACTAATGTGGTCATGAGGTCTCTTAGGAGTACCAAGGAGATGAATAGAGATTTGTGGGATACTAGCACAAGTAACGCGCCATAGAGAGTGTTGGAAGGGGATACAATACCTCAAAGGTATTTATGATCGTTCGTAGGGCATGCAGTTTTTCCAAAAATTTCCTGAAATTTAGTAGGTTTGCCTATTATTTTGAGATAGAACCATGAATAGATCAAGTAGGAGAAGTGAGAGGAGTTGTAGTTAGTGACTTTCCAAGGAAATTGTTGATGGAATGATTTCAAGAACAAGAGTTGATGGAAATTGCAACGGATGCAAGGTAAAAGTTGAGTTGCTTAGTAGTAGATTGGATGTGGAAAGCGGTTGAGTGGTCTGATGAGAGGAAGCATTGGTCTTTTAAAATGCGTGTAGAATTTTCGCGAGTAGAACGAGGTAGAAATTCATTCGTATTGCCGCTGAGAGAGAGGATGCAATGAGGACGTGATTGAAAATTCTAAGGATGTTGTATGAACGCCTTAGGTTTACGGTTATGCATTTGGCTTCGCCAAAGCACTAGCGGTTTTCATGGAGTCATTGAACCGATTGTGCATGAACGTATATAAACGAGTTGTCATCAGGAGTATCGACGACATCTTGATCTACTCAAAGTCTAAGAAGGAGAGTGAGGCGAAGTATGTGTTGATTTTGGAGTGGAATTATACGTGAGATTTTCAAGTGTGAGTTTTAGTATTAAGTCTACCATGATGAGTAGTTAGAGATGATGGCATATCATGGAACCAGCAAGGGGCGAAGTGAAGAAGGATGAGGAAGCATTTTGGAGGCTGAAGAGGTGGATTGGATAATGAGCCGATCTTAGCATTATCGGAAGGACTGCATGAATTCGCGAAGCATGACGATACGTGGAGCAAGGATTTGGATGTGTACAAGAACGACAAAGAAAGGCGATTGCTTATACGTTGCAAGAACTGAAGATTTGGAAGAACTAGATAAGACTTAGTTAGTGGAGCTAGATTGTTATATCTGCCTAGAATGCTAGAGGCATTTTGTGTACGAGACATAGAGAATGATCTATACGGATCATGAACGTCTCCACCACATATTTAATCATCTTGATTGAACCTTTAGAAAAGGTGATGGGTGGAGTTAAGTGATGAGAGAAAATTGCAAGGCCAAGTACCATCCGGGAAAGGCAAGCATGGTTGATGAGACATGGAATAAGAAGAATGAAGTGAAGCTGAGATGAACTTGAACTATATGGATGATGTATTAGGGTGGTTTGGATGAAGGATGTAGGTTGCACGAGTTGAGTTGTCTAAAGCAGAGAACGCGTCAACATGTATGTTGCGTGGCTTGGACAATCATATGGAGAAAAGGGACGTAGACTATACTTCCTACATAGATAGGAGTAGCTTAGAAAGGGCGATGTAAGGACGAAATTGGTGAAAGTGACGAGAGTTGGGTGATAGTCGATAGACTGACTAATTCATCTCATATTTCAAGAGGAATGAGTAGTCACGTAGTTGAGAAGTTGGAAGGAGTGCGTACGGATGTGATGGAATAGAGGGTTTTGCGTAAAATTTAGCCTAATATGTATGGAATGCCTTATGAAGGATTATGGCAAGGGAAGAAACGATGGGAAGCATCACATCGTGATGTATGGTAGGAGTCGAGGAAGGAGAAGGAAGTGTGTATAGAAGCGAAGCATGAATGAAATAGGTCGAGATAGGAACCAAAGGTAGAACTTTGGTAGAGCCTAATGAGTAGAATAAAGCACAATGCAGGCTAATATTGTCGTAGTGTGGAAAAGGAAATGGAACTGACCTATACTGATTGTTTGGGAGGCTTAGTATCGATAATCGAATGGATGAGGAGGTATAGGTGTGATGTGCCATAGGGACGAAGGGCTTGGTCTAACTGAGTTAACTGTCCTTTTGATGATGTGTATAGATCATAAGATGATTTGGATTGGAAGAACTAATGGATATGTGAAAGACCGTCATGGGTCACTTTGTAAGGAAATTGGAATTTTTAAGTAGTTTGGGGTACGGACTGAAGGGAGTTGATGAACATGATTGGATATGAGTATATCTAGCTAACTGGGAAAAGGATAGGCAAGTGAGATATTTATACAACCTTAGGAGTTACACTGAGGGCATGAGTGATTGATTTAGAGGGAGTTAGGAAACTCTTTAGCGGTGGCTGAGTTTTCATATAATGATAGTTATCATACTAGAAGTCGATAAATGCCATTTGAGGCACTATATGAAAGGATAGGGTGAGTTGTCCCCATTGTGGACTAGAATTGGTAAAAGAGGCTACTAATGTGGTAATGGTGTTTGTGGACAGGATGAGAGGAACAAGGGATGCTATGTAGAAAAGGAGGAAACCACTAGATTTAGTGACAAAGTTATGTATGAAGTTTCACCCATAGTAACGGGTGGTATGTTTTGGTAAAATGGAAGAGTTGATATAGAGTTTTGTAGGTCCATTTATGATCTTTGGAAAGATCGGACCATTAACTTATGAGCATAGAATTACCTGGGGGAAATGAGTTGTATACATGATACATTTCATGTATTGAGATTGGTAAAGGTTGTTTGAGAATGCATTTTGCATGTACGGTTATTCGGGACTTGCGTTAATAAGAGTCTTTGTTTTATCGAAGAGTCATCTGTGAGATTTAATGACTGTGAGGTCAAGAGTTTGGCAATGAGTTTAATTACTTTTGGTTTGTATATGTGGTATTTTGAAACTTGAACTAAAGTTCCGTGGAAATGAGGGAAGTTCGTTTAGAACAAGTATCCTCATGTGATTTGTTGTTTGTGTGTTTAATCCTAAGGAGTAAATCTCGGGAAGAGATTTCTATTAGGAGGGAGTGATGTGACAACCCTGGTTTTGAGTTTCATCACTTAGTTTTATTTTGTGCTAGTTACGTGTCTTTACGTATTTATGTGCTTATTGGTGTGTATAGATTGTGGTTTGGATATCGTTTCTGGTACGGGGTACCTTGTGAGTGAAACGATGTGTGATGATTTCATGTTCATGAGTTCACATGGTAGTGACTATGAAGTGAGATGGTGTTATTTAGTGGTTTTACGTATACGTATATGTATTATAGAAAATCGTATTTTTACGATTTACGGTTTAGAATTTAGAGGTCTCGGATGAGGTAATTAGTCATATGGATATTTTTCGGGATGGTTTTAAGTCATTTAGGACTTAAATATAAAGTTTATTTCAAAATTTGACATTTTTATAAAAATGTATTTTTACGTCTTTTACGGTAAAACGCGTAAAAACTGACTAGTTTTACGGTTTTGAGGTTTTGGAGGCTTTAGGAGCTGAAATAAATTAAGGAAAATTAAGGTAATGTTATTAATACAAATATTAATAATAAAAAGAAAAAAAAACCAACTTTAAGGGGTTTAGGTCGGTTTAGAAAAAAGAAGAAAAAAAAAGGAGAAATAGTAGGGAATTATATATGGCAATTATACTTGGGCTAGGACTTTATACATAATTATATAAGGATTTTAAAGAGAAAAAAAAAACATAAATCCCTGGAGGAAAGTAAAAACCGACGGTCACATAAGATAAGTTAGGGTTTCTTCAAAAATTTTGGGGTTTTCATAAATCAAAGGTAAATCTTCATAACCCTTTTCACTTTAATTGTTTTTAATGTTTTTATAATCATCTTATGATGGATTTAGGTTAGGGTTTTATATAAAAACAGTATATTAATATTATAATAATGATGTTATAATGATTACATAAATTAGGGCATGTAATTAGTGGGATTAGGGTTAATTAATGAGGTTAATTTAGTTAAACCCGTTTTTAAAAACTGGGCAGAATTTTGAGTCAATTGTTTTGATCATATCGGGAGTTCTACAAACTCTTATTTTGCGATCCAAGTATCCCTGGAAAGCTAATTGAAGTGTATTTCCAATGCAAGAAACGAGAACTAAATTGAAGGTAGGGAAGTGGGTCGAAAACAGGTTACAACAGTCGGAGGTCAAAACAGTTTTGAAGTGAGCCTGTTTTCTTTTTAAGTTTTGGGTTGTTTGGGGTACTTAGGTTTGCATTGGGATCTTCTAACGAAAATGAGAGCTGGTTTATATATTATAGAAAGTATCTGCATTGGGGCTAAGGTTGTGGTTTAGGGTAAGACCCCCTAATCATAACAAACTTTTTGTATGTTTAAAATCAGTAAATCTGGAATGACAAAAGTATATATATATATATATATATATATATATATCGGGGCCTTAACAGTAGTTTTAAGGTTAGTTCAAGTGGAAGGTGTTAGACAACATATGTAAGGGCATAAATATTCCCTTTACAGAGATCATGGGTATGTTTAAGTGGGCGTTTGGCTTATAGTTTGGAGACCTAAAACTGGGACTGTTTTGGGTAAAATGTTAACGGGACGGGTTATGAAGTAAAATTAGTTAAGGGCTTTATAGAGGGGTGTAATAAGATGATTAGAGCATTTAAATGAGGTATTTATATAGGAGGAGGTTATATTTCCATCATAAGTTGATGAGCCATCTTAGTGATTGGTTCATGTTTTGATTATGTGTTTTTGGTTTGTTAGCTTTTTGCTAGTGCGAGGACTTTTGGAGAAGCTCAATCAGGTAAGTTTCATAGTCCCATGTCTACTAATGATTTTGACTTCCAGATGGGATGGAAGATACGCTGTTTTGTTATTTATAAATTATGCTGTGAATGTTTTGCGTTGGTAATGGACTTATGTGTGCATACTTATGTGATTAACTGCTAGTTGATTCTTGATTGTTTATGTTTTGACTTGGTACCAAGGGGATATTGGCAAGGCGGGGCCTTGGGATTGGTTCATCGGTGTTTGAGTACCTATGGGAGTATGGTGTTTGGTAAGGCTGGGAGCCTTGGATTTGGACTTGGTTTTGGTTTGATTAGTTAAATTTTGAATGTTAGTTTGTTAATGCATGTTAGTATCACATTGTCCATACGTTTTTAACTTTTGGTTGTACTCACAGCTTATGGTATGATTTTGGCGTTTGAGTCTAAACCTATGACTCTCACCAACTTTATGTTGACGTGTTTTAGTGTCTCTTTCAGGTGATATTATGGTTAAGCTAGAGGACATAAGTGGCTAGGATTTGGAGAGCGTAGGAAATGCATTTAGAAGGAGATCCCCGTTCCTTCTTAGTTTCATTTGCTCATTTAATAAGTGATACTATTTGGCATCTATATGTTTGTTTTGGTTATGTTATTTGTTTGTCTTGGGTAAGAGGTAGGACTGTTACCTACTTACCTAGACTCCTGCATTGTTGAGATATTGTCATGACTTTTGTGTCACCATTTTATGACATTTCTTATTTCATATAGTTATCTCTATAGACACGCCATGTTGTGATGATATCCATACGTCGCGCCCTATATTTCGCCATTGATGGGGTGTGACACATCCTCACCATGATATTCCACATCATCCAAGTCTTCATCCTCCACAAGATCACGTGGCAAAGAACCAAGAGCACCATCACCACCATCTGAGTCATCATCTAAAGAGGATAGTGATGAAGATCAAGCTCAGAAGAATCGGGAAATGAAACAACAAACTGCTTTCATTATGAAGACCTACAAGAAAATCTTCAAACCCACCAACAACAATCTTCGAACATCATCCAACACAAAGAACCAATATGTTGAGAACCCTTCAAGGTATGACACATGTTGACGTGGTGAAAGTCCTTCTAGGTATGATCGACATAATCCAACACATGTTGAGGGTTCTGCAAGGTATGGTTGACAAACTGCCAAGTATGATACTCAGAGGATTACTGCTGCTACTGGGAATAGGGAAACTGTTGGAACGGAAGTGGTTCAACAAAGTGGGATTCATTGTTATAATTGCCAAGTTTATGGGCATATGTCAAAGGAATGTAGAAAGCTGAAACGGGTTAGGGACTCTAGCTATCATAAAGAGAAGATGTTGTTATGCAAGAAGATGGAAGCAGGGGTCAAATTGTCAGCTGAGGAAGGTGATGATGAAGCCTCCGACCAAGAATTAGAAGCACATTACTCGTACATGGCAAAGGTTGACGAAGTTCTCAACGTCACTGAAGATGACAATGGCCCTATCTTTGACACTGAGCCACTCGATAAGGTACATATCACTGATGAATATAATGTGTTTGGTGATATTCATGAGCATAGTGAGCTACCCAATGTCATTAATGACACATGTATGACAGAAAAGGTTGATAGCAATACCACACCCGATTCATCAGACATGTGCAATAATGAGTTTGAGGATGATCAACATGCAAATGAGTATGATGATGAGGAGCGTGTCGCGCTTGCTAATTTAATTGCTAGTTTACAAAAAGATGTCAATGAAACTAAAAAAAGTCAAAAGCAATTAAAGAAGGCAAACGCAGCGCTCACTCAAAGTTTTGAAGAATGCAAAGCCGCACTAATTACATCTAGTGAGACCATTGAACGCTATAAAGATGAGCTTCTTCAGGAAACCAAAGAGCTTGAGGGGTACAAGGGTAGGGCGTTAAAGAGTCAAAAGGACGATCTTGAAAAGAAATACAACGAAACTCTTGAGTTATTAACCAAAGAGAAACGTCAATTTAAGGTTTTATTAATGGATGAACGTCAAAAAACGTACCTTGCTACCACCAACGTTAATGAACTTCAACAACGGCTTTCGATGGATAACACCGAGTCTGCTAAAATTCTTGATGTTAAGAAACAAGAGGTTGAAACGTTAAAACAAGATTTCAAAAGTCGACATGAAAAAGATACTAAAAAAGTAACGAAACTAGAAAAAAAAGTGGAATTTTTGAAGAAAGTTGTTTATAAAACACATGACTCTATTCAAACCGTAAGAATGATAGCACCTCCGTCTATGTTTAAGGGTCAAGCTAGCTTTGCAAGCCCTGATTATCTTGCCCAAGCTCAAGCTGCGAACCCGCGCCTTTATATGGATGAGTCCGAATGGACCGATCCTGAATATCCTCTTGGTTATGATGAGACATCCCTTTGGGAAGAGGAGAGTAGATCACCGGTCAATAAAGAGTTTGTGAAACCATATAATTATGCTTATGAGAATAGTCTATATGGTATTTTCACTACATAAAAACAAAAGTCTCGTGAGGAATTGTTTTTAGAATGAAAACAAAGAAGAATACAATGGAAGAAAGCTTTTGCTACTAAGAAAACAAACGTTTCTAAGTTCATCAACTACTTGCCTCTTGATTCTTCTAAAAGCAAGAGTAGGCAGAAATTTGGGTTTCTACAACATTACATTGATAATATTAAATCCATTGTTGACAATGAATGGAAACAACGAGAAAATGACGAGTGGAAAAAACCAATTCCTCAAGATATAACTGTGCTTATCAAACAAATATTAATACCGAACACGACCACATTAAAAGAAAATATGCTTAAATTTGAAAGATTAATTCAGTCTGAAATGTTTGATGATTTAAAATATGTTGAGTCTATTGAGAAAGAAATTGATGATCTTCAAATGGAGAAGTTCGTTTTTTCAGATGAATATGATTTACTCTTAGAAGAATGTCTATCCAAAGATATTTTGTGTGTTACTCTTCAATCTTGTGCTGATATCGATGAATATTCTGATGTTGCATGCAAATATCTTGATAAAATCAAAGAATGTGAGTGTCTTGAACTTAAGCTTTCGAAACGTAAAGAAAATGTTGATAAAAAGGCTTTTGAGTTACTTCAACACAAAACTGATTTCCTTCAAAAACATTGTCATTCTCTTGAACTTGCTTTGCAAAAAGACATTGGTAGTTTTCCACATGATAATAACCTGCAAGAAAAACTTTCCAAAACGTTTCGAGAAATGAATGAACAGAGTTTGGAAATTAAAGGAATGAAAGCTCGGTTACAAGACAGGGAAATAGCGATAGCAGAGTTGAAGAAACTCGTTGCTAAGATGGGTGGGAAAATTCTGGAACCTAGTGTTAAGAAACATGTTGTAAGACAACCCAACGCGCACAAAGTGACTAGACCCTCTGTGACACCCCGGGTAGGGTCAAAATATGCGGAAATATCCACGGAGATGTCACTAGGGCGGATCGATAGCATATAGTCCATAGAGCATAAGATAAAGAGTTATTTAAATCAGATTACATGTTCGTTAAACAAATAAATAAAAAATTTCTTAAACATGATGAAAGGTGATTGTTTGTGTTTCCCAAATAGAACCCTTGACGAGTCCTACAATGCAGATTACTAAGATGCTGGAGACCATGCACACATCACGTACTAACTTCATATTCCTATGAAAGACATGCTAGAGGGTCAACATAAAGTTGGTGAATTTACAGGTTTTTAACAATTAATTAGTTTGGACATACAATAATTATAGAAGTAACAATGTACAAAGCATTATTACTAAAATATAGATTACATTTGTTTATTATTAGAAACTGAAGCTTAACCTTCCATAGACCTCAACATATGAGGACGTAGTGTCTTACAAAAAGACACCCAACCCAGTTCAAACATGGTATACATCTGTTGTCCCGGCCAAGGCATCCGAGAAAGAGCTCAAGTTGACTAAAGTCTTGTATGTTCTAGAGATTCGCAAGAATCTTTTGTCCGGTTGGCTTTTGAATAAGTTTGGTTTTCGTCTTGTTATTGAGTCTGATAAAGTTGTTCTTTCTAAAAATCAAATATTTGTTGGTAAAGGGTATGCCCTGAGTGGTATGTTTAAGCTCAATGTAATAGTTGTTAAGAATGCTATCAATAAAATTAATTCTTCTCCTTACGTGATTGAGTCTTCTAATGTGTGGCATGGTCGTCTTGGACATATTAATTTTAACGCAATACGTCGTTTGATTAAGTTTAATAGCATACCAAATTTTCATATTTATTCAAATTATAAGTTTGAAACTTGTGTCGAAGCCAAAATTACAAGATCATCTTTCAAATCGGTTGAACGAAAAACCAAACCACTTGATATGATACACACAGACATATGTGATTTGAAATCACTACCCATAAAAGGTGGAAATAAGTACTTCATCACGTTTATTAATGATTGCATAAAGTAGTGATACGTTTACTTGTTGAAAAGTAAATTTGAAGCTATAGACAAGTTTGTTTTATACAAAACCGAAGTTGAGAATCAACTTGGTAGGAAATCAAGGTTGTACGAAGTGATAGAGGAGCTGAATATGTGTCTCCTTTTGCTGATCTATGTGCTAAACATGGAATTAGACACAAGTTTATTACTCCTTATTCACCTCAGCAAAACGATATTTCCAAAAGGAAGAAACGTACCTTGAAAGAAATGGTTAATGCCATGTTGTTAAGTTCTGGTTTGAGCCGCGACATGTGGGGGAAGCCATTCTAACGACTACTTATCTTTTAAACAAAATACCTCGTAAGAATAAAGAGGAAACCCCATATGAACTATGGATGGGAAGAAAACCATCACACCAGTACTTATGAGTGTGAGGGTGTCTAGCCAAGGTAGTTGTACCGACACCTAAGGCCCAAACGGTTGGATCCAGATCTGTGGATTGTATATTTGTTGGATATGCTAAGAATAGGCGTGATTATCGTTTCAGATGTAAAACCCACAAAATAAGGTCATTACTTAATTCTTACTTTTCAAATATTTTTGAAGTATTTTATAATCTTAAATATTATTATGTTTAACGGTTTAAGTTGAAATCGATATTAAATATTTTATTTTGATATTTTGACGAACGAGGACTACTAGTGATCGCGATACCGACGGATGCCCACTATTTTATATTTCATTATCTATCGTTTTGATATTTAATATTTTCTACGATATCGTTTTAATTACGTATCGAGTCGTCATATCATTATTTTTCGTGTGCGTTTAAACTTTTAAGTATTTTTACGAAACCCGAGTCCCGTAAATATTTTCAAAATTGACTAGTGACAATTTCCCACCTTTTAACTAGCTAATTACATTTTTAAGCCAAACTTTTGCCAAATTGCACTTAGGTCCCTACCCCACTAACTAAAAATTAAAAATTAAACACACACACACATTTTTTTCACTTCCAAAAATCTTCTCTCTCTCCCTTTCTTCTTCATTTTGCCGAAACACCAAACACCCACCCAAATCCATACATTTTTCAAATTATCTCAAGTTTGAGGTTGAATCTAGCTAAACCAAGCATAGACCCATCTCTATTTTTGATCAAGGATCACATAGGTATAAAAAATTTACACATGCAAGCACTTTTTATTTTTATGATGTTGGTAGGTGGAAGCCATGGTTATGCATGGTATTTTTAGCATGATCCATGGTGGTTCTTGCTAGAAATCTTGTTAAAAACTATATTTTGATCCAAAGATTTTTATTTTTATTATGATTTTGATGTTATGGTGGATGTATGATGATGTTAGAGTATAGGAATGACCATTTCTATGGTTGGTTGTGGTCAAAAAGTTGATTTTTTACAAGATTTTGGTACCCATTTTATAGCAGTAGGTAAACTGAAAAATTCGAATTTTTATGTTTTGAAAATGACTTAACTTATAGCCTAGGGTTGTAGATAATTTCCTTAGCATCGATTTGATATAAGGTAGACCTTCTAGCTCAAAACGAGCGCGAAGTTATGATGTTTTGAATGATCGTGTACCGGGAGACGAGTATCGACACTACAAGTAGTTGTTGTCGATATTTGGATCGAATCCCGGGGACTCTAAATGGATGTCTTAAAATGTGTAACCTACTGATAATGAGTTATTTATTTATTAGGTTGAGTTTACTTTAAAACCCGAGTGTCGGTTTTATAAACGGAGTCGTTTAAATAAGTTAAAACGGTTGTATGAAAAATTAACGCAAATCTGTCCGGATTTTGTGGTTTGAAAATGAGTCGGGTAAAGGAATTTAAAAGTAATTTCATTTGATAAACTTGTAGGAGGAATTTCTATATATAGTAAGTTAGTTTATCGAGTCGTTTCATAAACGGTTGACAAGTTTAAAAGGGGTAAATAAGCTAGTACATGTAGTATGTACCGGCGGAGTTGTTAAAAAGTATAAATTTGTAAAGTAAATGAGTAGTAAAGTATAATGAAGTTATTTATATCGTTTACTCTAGAGTGTATTGTGGTTTTATGAGTTCGAGTTTGATTTTATTAAGTATCGTTTATTTCTCGAGTCTATTATTAAAGTACGCACCTTATTTGCTAGGTTGCGGTTATCGTGATTATCGGGCATCTACTATCGTCGGCGATTGTCTTCAACTACTATAAGTACTAAGGTGAGTCTATAGCCTCGTTTGACCTCATTCAAATATTTTAAAACCCGCGAGGGGGAATACATGTTTTGTAAACTTAGAACACAAGATTTTTATGGTATGCTTGTCCCTTTATGAATGGACCCGTGGTTGCCTTTAAATTGCATTAAGTGATTGCCTTTGTTAAAACCTCAATTATGGACTGTTAATTAACCTATGATGGGTTAACCGCTAGTACAATTAATAGATCTATGGGGGAAGCCGCCCCGGTTCAGTTTTTGTGGACTTGTCATAGAAGCTTAGGCCCGACCTCCACACTGTTTGAACATATTGTATTGAGAAGTCAGGTATACGGCAATGTACCAATAATCTGGAGGTAACTGACAATTAATAAATCTCCTGTCTTATCAGACCTCTAAAGGGAGTGTCTAAGGGCTCGGTTCCATGAGCTTATTGCAATTTATGCTATATACAATTATTATTGTTGATGCAAATTATTATTTGATGCTTGTTGCCTTCAAGTATGCCACAAACTTATAATCTTGGCTTGTGTTCAAAAATGATTATATAAACCTATAGATTCACTCGGCATTTTTGCTGATGATTTTCTCACATGTATTTCAGGTAATCAAGAAGGGTGAAGCTTGGAAGTCACGGGAATGATTGTTGTGCACTACTTTGTATATAAACTCTTTGAATGTTTGTCGTTCCTTTTGTTCAAAACAATTTAAATCTTTTGTTTTGGTTGTACTTTGGTTACGATGTCTTGGGACTACGCTACTCTGACAAATGTTTTAGGAACGATAAATCTAAACGTCTCTTTTCGAGTCGTTCTTTATAAATTATGTGTTGTTGTATCATTGTTTAGCACCCAAAGATGTATTCCGCTGCGTGTAAATTTGGGGGTGTTAAAGATTGGTACTAGAGACATGAGTTATAGAGAACTAGGTCTTTTTCTAAAAACCTAAACTATAACTGTCTGTTTTATTTTTCAAAGAGTCGGTGCACATGATTCCGCGTGACTTCAGGTTCAAGCTACTTCTGGGATTACAACTTTAGTATACATTATTATGTATGCCTTATTGCTAAGTATTTATAAATAAATACTATAATCCTTTATCGATATATATATATATTGATATTGTTAAAATTTTCGATAAGAGTTATCATTTATTAATGATTTACTTAAATAAATTTTTGGAAATTTTTCCTGTAATTATTTTGAAGGATTTTCTACATTTATTTAAATTTTTGGAAATTATTCTATTTCATTTATTATGACCTTATACCCATTTTGTGAAATTTACCACCGTCAAATTACGTCTTCGATGAGGAGGAAGCAGGTTTCACTGCTGCAAGCGAGACACAGTCAACTAAGCCCACGTGACTAGTGTTTACTATTTTGTGTCGTTGTACTCTATTTGTCTTTAAGATCATTCCTTGTGATCGATGATAATAGTTTCCTTTGATCTTTATAATGATTGTGAATCCTTGTATTGATAATGTGTATGCATTTGATGATTGATTTTGTAAATGATATGACTATACCATGAATACAATTAACTCATTCATTTTATCTTCTCTTTGTGATGTGACAGAATCATGCCACCTAGGAGAATGACAAATGATGCCATTGCAAGGCTAGTTGCTGAAGAGGTGACGAAAGCATTAGCTGCGGATAGAGCTGCGCGTGTCAACACTGAAGGAGCAGGTGCCTCTGGAGGTGCGGGTGCTGAAGGTGAAGGTGAACCTGCTGGACCTGAAGCTGTTGGAGGAGCAGGTGCAGCTGAGAATCCTGCAGATGAGGTTGCTCAGGCTGCTGCTGCGGTTAAAGAGTGTACTTTTGCTGGGTACATGAAGTGTGGACCTACTATATTTCAAGGAACTGGTGGAGCACTGGAATTATTCAGGTGGATTGAGAAAACATAAACAACATTTGAGATTAGTGATTGCTCAGAAAGGAACAAGGTTAAGTTCGCAGTTGCTACTTTTAAGGATCGAGCTTTAAGCTGGTGGAGGACTCAAGTTGCTACAGTTGGTTTAGAAGCTGCAAATAGGAAACCTTGGGATGAAATTAAAAGGTTGTTGAAAGAAGAGTTCTGTCCAGAAGAAGAGTTATCTACTTTGGAGGATGAGTTGAGGCACCTGAAGCTGAAAGATAACAACATTGCTGCATACACTAGTCGATTTAATGAGTTGGTTTTGCTGTGTCCAGATGCTTTTGCTACTGAGAAGAAAAAGATGGATCAATACATCAAAGGGCTGCCTGGGTACATTAAAGGTGAGACAACTTCATCTCGACCCAAGAACTTTGTTGAGACTGTAAGAATGGCTCATACACTCATGGGGCAGAAAGTTCAAGATAGGACTGAGAAAGCTGCTGAAGGTAGTAAAAGGAAATGGGAGAATTCGCAGAGTGGTAATCAAGGTAGTAGCCGCCATAAGCAGTACAATCAAAAGAGAAATGATGGGGCTAGAGCTGCAACTAACAAGAATGATAATGCTGATCATGGGGGACCAGCCCAGAAATGTAAGAGTTGTGGTGCTTGTCACTTTGGTAATTGTCCACCGAGGTGCACTAAGTGCGGAAAGGTTGGTCATGTTGTGGATAAATGTAAGACGAGGGTTCCTGCTACTGGAGCGAATGCTATTCCGATCATGACTTGTTTTGAATGTGGAGAACGTGATCATCTTCGTCCTCAATGTCCGAAGTGGAAGAACAGGAAAACAGGTGAAGCTGCTGGGGCAGTTTATGTTGTTAAGGATGCTGATCAGGCACAAGGTCCAAATGTGGTGACGGGTACGTTCTTACTCAACCATCGTTATGCTAGTGTGTTGTTTGACTCAGGATCTGATAGGAGCTCTATAAGCACTTCCTTTAGTCGTTTAATTGATGTTGAGCCAACAAGCCTAAATGCTAGTTATGAGGTCGAGTTAGCTGATGGACAATTAGTTAGTACTACCACTATATTTAAGAAGTGTCCTTTGAAATTAGCAAATCATTTGTTTGAAATTGATTTGATGCCGATTGAGTTGGGTTCGTTTGATGTGATTGTTGGTATGGATTGGTTGGTTGCACATGATGCGGTGATTGTATGTGGGGAGAAAGTTGTTCACATACCGGTTAAGGGTAAGGTGTTAGTAGTTAAAGGTGATGTCGGTAGATCTCGACTGACGGTGATATCTTGTATCAAGGCGAGGAAATATGTAGAAAGAGGTTGTCACCTGTTCTTGGCTCAAGTAGTGGAGAAAGAACTACCGGTTAGGCGTGTGGAAGATGTTCCGGTTATTCGTGATTTTCCTGAAGTATTTCCCGATGACTTGCCAGGGCTTCCGTCTCAGCGAGAAGTCGAATTCAAGATTGATCTAGTGCCGGGAGCTGCACCGGTGGCGCGGGCACCTTATCGTTTGGCACCATCTGAGTTGAAGGAGTTGGCAGATCAGTTGAAGGAGTTAATGGAGAAGGGGTTCATTAGACCAAGTTCGTCACCTTGGGGAGCTCCAGTATTGTTCGTGAAGAAGAAGGACGAATCGTTCAGAATGTGCATAGACTACCGAGAGTTGAACAAGTTAACTATTAAAAATCGTTATCCACTTCCTAGGATCGATGATTTGTTCGATCAACTTCAAGGTTCGTGTGTGTACTCGAAGATCGACTTGAGGTCGGGTTATCATCAACTTCGTGTTAAAGAGGAGGATATACCTATTACAGCTTTTCGGACGCGTTATGGACACTTTGAATTTCAGGTGATGCCGTTTGGGTTAACTAACGCACCTGCGGTATTCATGGACTTAATGAATCGTGTGTGTAAACCATACCTTGACAAGTTTGTGATTGTATTTATCGACGATATCCTGATTTATTCCAAAAGTCAGGAGGAGCATGAAGGTCATTTGAAGATTATTTTGGAGTTGTTGAAGAAGGAGAAGTTGTATGCGAAATTCTCCAAGTGTGATTTTTGGTTGGATTCAGTCCAATTCCTTGGGCACGTGATCGATAGTAGCGGTGTTCATGTTGATCCTTCCAAAATTGAAGCTATTAGAGATTGGGATAGGCCTACGACCCCGACTGAAGTTAGACAATTCCTGGGATTAGCTGGATACTACCGGCGATTTATAGAAGGGTTCTCTTTAATTTCTAAACATCTTACTAGACTTAACGAGAAAAACAAGAAGTATGAATGGGGTTCAGAAGAAGAAGAAGCGTTCCAAACTTTGAAGCGGAAGCTGTGTTCTGCACCAATTTTGGCTTTGCCCGACGGAGCTGAATACTTTGTGGTATATTGTGACGCATCACGTAAGGGTTTTGGTGCTGTGTTGATGCAAAGGGAAAAAGTGATCGCGTATGCATCTCGTCAATTGAGGAAGCATGAGGAGAATTATACTACACATGATTTTGAATTAGGAGCTGTTGTCTTTGCTCTTAGACTTTGGAGACACTATCTCTATGGTACAAAGAGTGTGGTATATACAGATCATAAAAGCCTGCAACATATTCTAGATCAGAAGGAGCTCAATATGAGGCAGAGAAGATGGGTAGAATTGTTGAGTGATTACGACATTCAAATTTGTTATCATCCCGACAAGGCGAATGTAGTTGCCGATGCACTTAGTAGGAAGGACAGAGAAATAACCAAAAGGGTTAGAGCTTTAGCTATGAAAACTTATTCTGATTTATCTAATCGAATACTTAAAGCTCAAACTAAGGCGATGAAGGAAGATAATGTGAGAGATGAAGACTTGGGTAGAAGGATGACACCTATATTCGAAATTCGTGATGACGGAATTCGGTATTTCGAGAATCGTGTGTGGTTACCGGTGTATGGAGGACTGAGAGATCTAGTTATGCACGAATCTCATAAGTCTAAATATTCGATTCACCCAGGATCGGATAAAATGTACCAAGACTTGAAGAAATGTTACTGGTGGCCGAATATGAAGGCTAACATTGCTACTTATGTTAGTAAATGCTTGACGTGTGCTAAGGTGAAGTTTGAGCACAAGAGACCTTCGGGTTTACTGTAACAACCTGAAATTCCAGAATGGAAATGGGAGAAGATCACTATGGACTTTGTTTCGGGACTTCCAAGGACTTCTAGTGGTTATGATACGATTTGGGTGATTGTTGATCGGTTGACTAAGTCGGCTCATTTCTTGCCGATAAAGAAAACTGATGACTTAGACAAACTTACTCGGTTGTATTTGAAGTAAGTTGTTTGTAGACATGGAGTTCCTTTGTCAATTATTTCTGATCGAGATAGTCGGTTCACATCTGAGTTTTGGAAATCGCTTCAGCGAGCTTTGGGGACTCAGTTGGACATGAGCACTGCGTATCATCCGGAAAGGGACGGACAAAGTGAGAGGACTATTCAGACCTTGGAGGATATGTTACGAGCGTGTGTAATAGACTTTGGAGGTAGTTGGGATCGACACTTACCTTTGGTGGAGTTCTCATACAACAACAGTTATCATGCAAGTATTAAGGTTACGCCTTTTGAAGCACTTTTCGGGCGAAAGTGTAGATCACCAGTTGGTTGGTGTGAAGTTGGAGAAAGTCAATTGACGGGTCCTGAATTGATTAGAGAAACGAATGAGAAGATCGTGCAAATCAAGAATCGTTTATTGACAGCTCGTAGTAGGTAGAAGAGTTATGCGGATAAGAGGAGAAAACCATTGGAATTTGATATTGGCGATATGGTTATGTTGAAAGTATCACCTTGGAAAGGAGTAATTCGATTTGGCAAGCGAGGAAAGCTTAGTCCACGTTATATTGGTCCATTCAAGATTATTGATCGAGTTGGTCCTGTGGCATATAAGTTGGAATTACCAGAGAAGTTAAGTGCTATTCACAATACTTTTCACGTTTCTAATCTTAAGAGGTGTTTGGCGGACGAGAATTTGATAATTCCACTTGAGGAGATCCAACTGGACGACAAGCTGCATTTTATTGAAGAACCGGTGGAGGTTATGGATCGAGAGGTGAAACGGCTTAAGCAAAGTCGGATCCCGATAGTGAAGGTGCGATGGAATTCCCGACGTGGACCCGAATACACTTGGGAGCGAGAGGACTACTTCAAGAGCAAGTATCCGCATTTATTCGTAGACGGACCTAAGAAGAAGTAAGCCCCGGGACGGTGCTCTCCTAAGGTGGTGAGGATGTAAAACCCACAAAATAAGGTCATTACTTAATTCTTACTTTTCAAATATTTTTGAAGTATTTTATAATCTTAAATATTATTATGTTTAACGGTTTAAGTTGAAATCGATATTAAATATTTTATTTTAATATTTTGACGAGCAAAGAGGACTACTAGTGATCGCGATACCGACGGATGCCCACTATTTTATATTTCATTATCGATCGTTTCGATATTTAATATTTTCGACGATATCGTTTTAATTACGTATCGAGTCGTCATATCATTATTTTTCGTGTGCGTTTAAACTTTTAAGTATTTTTACGAAACCCGAGTCCCGTAAATATTTTCAAAATTGACTAGTGACAATTTCCCACCTTTTAACTAGCTAATTACATTTTTAAGCCAAACTTTTGCCAAATTGCACTTAGGTCCCTACCCCACTAACTAAAAACTAAAAATTAAACACACACACACATTTTTTTCACTTCCAAAAATCTTCTCTCTCTCCCTTTCTTCTTCATTTTGCCGAAACACCAAACACCCACCCAAATCCATACATTTTTCAAATTATCTCAAGTTTGAGGTTGAATCTAGCTAAACCAAGCATAGACCCATCTCTATTTTTGATCAAGGATCACATAGGTATAAAAATTTTACACATGCAAGCACTTTTTATTTTTATGATGTTGGTAGGTGGAAGCCATGGTTATGCATGGTGTTTTTAGCATGATCCATGGTGGTTCTTGCTAGAAATCTTGTTAAAAACTATATTTTGATCCAAAGATTTTTATTTTTGTTATGATTTTGATGTTATGGTGGATGTATGATGATGCTAGAGTATAGGAATGACCATTTCTATGGTTGGTTGTGGTCAAAAAGTTGATTTTGTACAAGATTTTGGTACCCATTTTATAGCAGTAGGTAAACTGAAAAGTCCGAATTTTTATGTTTCGAAAATGACTTAACTTATAGCCTAGGGTTGTAGATAATTTCCTTAGCTTCGATTTGATATAAGGTAGAGCTTCTAGCTCAAAACGAGCGCGAAGTTATGATGTTTTGAATGATCGTGTACCGGGAGACGAGTATCGACACTACAAGTAGTTGTTGTTGATATTTGGATCGAATCCCAGGGACTCTAAATGGATGTTTTAAAATGTGTAACCTACTGATAATGAGGTATTTATTTATTAGGTTGAGTTTACTTTAAAACCCGAGTGTCGGTTTTGTAAACGGAGTCGTTTAAATAAGTTAAAACGGTTGTATGAAAAATTAACGCAAATCTGTCCGGATTTTGTGGTTTGAAAATGAGTCGAGTAAAGGACTTTAAAAGTAATTTCATTTGATAAACTTGTAGGAGGACTTTCTATATATAGTAAGTTAGTTTATCGAGTCGTTTCATAAACGGTTGACAAGTTTAAAAGGGGTAAATAAGCTAGTACATGTAGTATGTACCGGCGGAGTTGTTAAAAAGTATAAAATGGTAAAGTAAATGAGTAGTAAAGTATAATGAAGTTATTTATATCGTTTACTCTCGAGTGTATTGTGGTTTTATGAGTTCGAGTTTGATTTTATTAAGTATCGTTTATTTCTTGAGTCTATTATTAAAGTACGCACCTTATTTGCTAGGTTGCGGTTATCGTGATTATCGGGCATCTACTATCGTCGGCGATTGTCTTCAACTACTATAAGTACTAAGGTGAGTCTATAGCCTCGTTTGAGCTCATTCAAATATTTTAAAACCCGCGAGGGGGAATACATGTTTTGTAAACTTAGAACACAAGATTTTTATGGTATGCTTGTCCCTTTATGAATGGACCCGTGGTTGCCTTTAAATTACATTAAGTGATTGCCTTTGTTAAAACCTCAATTATGGACCGTTAATTAACCTATGATGGATTAACCGCTAGTACAATCAATAGATCTATGGGGGAAGCCGCCCCGGTTCAGTTTTTGTGGACTTGTCATAGAAGCTTAGGCCCGACCTCCACACTGTTTGAACATATTGTATTGAGAAGTCAGGTATACGGCAATGTACCAATAATCTGAAGGTAACTGACAATTAATAAATCTCCTGTCTTATCAGACCTCTAAATGGAGTGTCTAAGGGCTCGGTTCCATGAGCTTATTGCAATTTATGCTATATACATATATTATTGTTGATGCAAATTATTATTTGATGCTTGTTGCCTTCAAGTATGCCACAAACTTATAATCTTGGCTTGTGTTCAAAAATGATTATATAAACCTATAGATTCACTCGGCATTTTTGCTGATGATTTTCTCACATGTATTTCAGGTAATCAAGAAGGGTGAAGCTTGGAAGTCACGGGAATGATTGTTGTGCACTACTTTGTATATAAACTCTTTGAATGTTTGTCGTTCCTTTTGTTCAAAACAATTTAAATCTTTTGTTTTGGTTGTACTTTGGTTACGATGTCTTGGGACTACGCTACTCTGACAAATGTTTTAGGAACGATAAATCTAAAACGTCTCTTTTCGAGTCGTTCTTTATAAATTATGTGTTGTTGTATCATTGTTTAGCACCCAAAGATGTATTCCGCTGCGTGTAAATTTGGGGGTGTTAAATCATTGTACATGATTTGAAAAATCCAGATATACAAAATAACACATTAATTGAATCAAGGAATGCATCCTTCTTTGAAAACATTTTCTTTGTTTAAAGGAGGAAACTGGAAGCACATCTAGAATAGATGATGCGGTTTTCCAAGATAAGAGACAACGAGATGATAATGATCTCCTAGAAGAGAGGCAAGATCAACCCGAGGAAGAAGAGGTTGAACCTATAAGAAGCAAACGGGAGAGAACCGAGAAATCATTTGGAACTGATTTTGTTTCTTTTATGGTAGAAAATGAACCCACTTCTTATCAAGAAGCGGTAAATTCCTCGGAAGGGCCTCGATGTTAAGAAGCGATTAACAATGAAATAGATTCTGTTTTACAAAATCATACTTGGGAGCTCGTGGATTTACGTCCTGGTTGTAAACCAGTAGCTTATAAGTGGATCTTCAAGAAGAAGATGAAAGCTGATGGCACCATTGACATGTACAAAGAAAGATTGGTAATCAAAGGATTTAGACAACGCGAAGGTCTAGATTACTTTGATACTTATTCGCCTGTTACGCGAATAAATTCTATTAGAATGATTCTCGCTATTGTGGCATTAAGATATTTAGAAGTTCACCAAATGGATGTGAAAACGGCTTTTCTAAATGGAGATTTAGAAGAAGAAATATACATGAACCAACCCGAGGGTTTCATGGCTCCAGGACAAAAGAGCAAAGTTTGTAGGCTTGTTAAGTCATTAAAGCAAGATCCAAAACAATGGCATCAAAAGTTTGATCACGCCATGCTAGAGGGTGGATTCGAAATTAAAGAACGCGACAAGTGTGTTTATGTCAAAGACAGAAATAATGGATATGTAAGCTTGTGTCTTTATGTTGATGATATGCTTATCGTTGGTAGTAATGACAAGATGATCAAGTCTACTAAAGACATGTTGAAATCAAAGTTTGACATGAAAGATATGGGTTTGCAGATGTGATCCTTGGAGTAAAGATCATACGAACTCAGAGTGGACTTGCGTTGAGTCAAGCACATTACATGGACAAATTTCTTAATACTCATAATGCGGGGGATTCCGGCCTAGCTAGAACTCCAATTGACACCAGTTTGCATCTATCTAAAAATAGAGGCGCATGTGTTGCCCAATTAGAGTATTCAAGAGTTATTGGCATGTTAATGTATATGATGATAGGTACCCGACCTGACTTAGCACATGCTGCTAGCAGACTAAGTAGGTATACTAGTCATCCAAGTGATGCACATTGGAAAGCCATGACTAGGGTACTTCATTATTTGAGATACAGTCGTGTATGAACTAAATTATGCTATATATCCAGTTGTTATGAAGGATACAGTGATGAAAATTGGATATTTGACATAAAGGATTCTAGATCGACTAGTGGATATGTAGTTACACTAGGAGGGGCATCTATATCTTGGAAGTCTTCCAAGCAAACTGTAATAGCTAAGTCCATGATGGAATTAGAATTTATCGCGTTAGATAAATGTAGAGAAGAGGCAGAATGGCAACGTCAATTCGTAGAGGACATACCCAGGTGGCCCAAACCGGTAACGGCCATTAGTATACATTGTGATAGTCAATCGGCAATTAGCAGAGCTCATAACACAATGTATAATGGAAAGTCTAGACATATCTGTCGTCGACATAATTCTGTACGACAACTACTCTCAACAGGAGTTATCTCAATTGAATATGTGAAGTCAAAGGATAACATCCCGGATCCGTTTACGAAAGGTTTAGGCCTAGAGTTAGTTAGTAAGTCGTCTAAAAGAATGGGACTAAAGCCCTTGAAGGAATGAGTTTCTATGAAGGAAAACCTAACCCAGTTGACTTTAGATCCCAAGATCTGGGTTCAATAGGACAACCTAAGCATAGAAATATGGGGGAAGTCACGTAAATGTGGGGGAGTTACTTAATACAGTAACTTTCTTTGTCCATTCCTATAACAATGTGACTTGTTGAGAGGTTAAACATATGGCTTAATGATTCAAGATGAAATCATAAAACATATGTTTTATTGATTCAAGATGAAATCACCTATGTGAGAGAGAAGCAGGGTCACTTCAAAAGAAATTGTAGGGGCACAATTTCTAAAAGCTCATGCAGAACCAGGATAATGTTCATGACCTTAACGAACAAGACTATGAGGACTTGATAAGGTCGGGAAGAGTCTTGTGTGAGTGTGTATTTTCGTCTATGTAAACAGAGGTTGAGTTCAAGGACACCGCGTCTACTCAAATCTAGAAGACTAAGTGAATCTCACAAGGTAAGGTTCAAAGTGTCACACCTACCTATCCTATGCAAGACTTAACCGTAGAAATTTCATCTAAACATTTGTGTGTTTTCGACCGATTCCCATTCATGTGGGGGATTGTTGGAAAATGTTTTTGCAAAATAAGTTTTTGCAATACTTTGGACATAATTATATATAAGTGTATGTTATATATATTTGTAGTACATTGTAGCTTTGCGTTCTCCTTGAATAGAGCTTCGCAACAAGCTAAAGTATGTCCAATATGGAGTTAATATAAATGAGATATCGTGTTTCAAAGTGAGTCACGTGAAACACAAATTTTGGAAAACTATTTGTCCCACATCACCAAAAACATGAAATGGATAAATGTTTATAAGGAACTCTTACTTTCTACCTTCAATATTCATTTGTGGGTTTTTACTCCCACGCCTACGCGCGCGCAGGGGGGTGCAGAAAGTGATATTTCTAGGCCCAAAACGGGTTCGAAGCTACTGAACTCGTGCATGAGCGCGCGACCTGCGTACACGAATGCAACTCCGAAATTCGCATGGGTGCGGGCAGGATTTCAGTATCTTTTTTGCTGTGGATTCAATTTTTTTCCAGAAAATTCTGTACATCTGTTTAAGGAATAGATTTAGACTTGATTATTAAGTCATGACATGATATTTTTGTGTATGTAAAATATATGCAAATCGTGTTTATATTTAACAGATTTACATGTAAGGTTATTTTAGGAGCATATATTCTCTCTTGGTGACCAAGACATAAATTGGATATAGAATAAACTATCCTCATTCAGTTTTAATACACAGAAAAACGCAGCCTTTTTCTAGCTCCATCACTAGACGATTTTCCAGCAATTTTCGTTCAGAAACGCAGAAGGCTTCCGTGATCTTTCAAGAAAGTTTGTCTAGTCTGGCTGTACAACAGTTTTGGATGTTGTACCCTGGGAAACAAACGGCGAATCTGTTTTAAGGGAAGCGTGTTAATCACGTGCCTCCTCTTAGTTATACTGCTTTCTTCATTACTGTTATTTATTTGTTGTTTTTATATTTTATTTGTTTTTATTAATTGTAATCTGATTTTAATAAAAGTATACACCGTTTCCTACAATCTTAAAACAGATTTTGTTTAACAGAATTAAAACTTTTTATTAAATAAGATTAATATCTTTAACAGATTTATTTACACTGTTTACTGCGAAACCAAGATTGAGTTTCATTAGAAATCAGTTTTAAATTTTTCAGATTTTAATTAACAGATCTGTAACGTTTTTATAAGTAGTTGTTCTAATCAATTATACCTAAACCAAGATTGTGTTTATGTTAAACTTACATATTTGATAATTGCATCTGATTCATTGAAACCAAGATTGAGTTTCTTTAAAGCAGATCCAGATTAAGTATACAGAGATCACGACTGAATTTCTTATATACAGATTTATAACAGTTGTCTAACTGTTTGTATTTTGATCTTGTAGAATCTTTCAGAATGACTACCAGTGCTCCTGAAACTCCTGCAACTACTACTGTGAATGTAATTGGTGCGCCAGTTACCCACACTATTGCTAATCATGCTGAAAAACCAGAAAAATTCAATGGGCAGAATTTTAAGAGGTGGAAACAGAAGATGTTCTTCTATCTCACAACTTTGAACCTTGCGAGGTTCTTAAAAGAGACTGTACCTCAGGTGGAACCTCCTCGGGAAGGTCAGCCCGCTAATCAACAAGCCGTGCAAGCTGTTGAAGCATGGAGACATTCGTACTTCCTGTGTCATAATTATGTTCTGAATGGTTTGATGGACTCTTTGTGCAACATGTACTTCAAGACTAAGACTGCCAAAGAATTATGGGAGTCGTTGGAACGCAAGTACAAAACTGAGGATGCTGGTACAAAGAAGTTCGTAGTAGCTCGCTTTTTGGATTACAAGATGGTTGATTCAAAGAATGTGATAACTCAGGTTCAAGATCTGCAAGTTATGCTATACGACATTCTTGCAGAGGGTATGACTTTGAGTGAAACTTTTCAAGTTGCTGCTATCATTGAAAAGTTACCTCCAAGATGGGTAAAATTTAAAAACTACTTGAAGCATAAGCGAAAGGAGATGAATTTTGAAAACTTTGTTGTTCGTCTTTGTATTAAAGAGGACAACAAGTTGGCTCAGAAAAACACTTATGCACATGATTCTACCAAGGAAAATATGGTTGAGCATGGTCCGTCTTCTTCAAAGTCTAAAGGAAAGAGATTTGGAAAATGGAAGAATGACAAGAAGAGCAAAGGGAAGTCTGAGTACCTTGCTCCTAAAGTTGGAATTGCGAAGCAGAAGTTCCAAGAAATTTGCTTCAACTATGACAAGCCAGGTGATCGTGCTGCTAATTGCATAGCACCAAAGCGGGTGACTCCACGCGAGGCTAATATGGTGAATGATAATGTGGAAATGATTTCTATGGTGTCTGATGTCGTTTACATGATCTCTGAAGTTAACCTGGTAGGTTCTAATAATAGTGATTGGTGGATTGATACTGGGGCATTCTATTGAGCGTGTGCTGACAAGAGTATGTTTCACTCTTTCAGAGCGGTTGACAACGAAGAGAAGCTTTACATGGTCAACTCTGCGACTGCTGATATCAAGGGCTAAGGAGATGTTATATTGAAGATGACATCTGAGAAAGAGCTCAAGTTGACTAAAGTCTTGTATGTTCCAGAGATTCGCAAGAATCTTGTGTCCGAATGGCTTTTGAATAAGTTTGGTTTTCGTCTTGTTTTTTAGTATGATAAAGTTGTTGTTTCTAAAAATCAAATGTATGTTGGTAAAGGGTATGCCCTGAATGGTATGTTTAAGCTCAATATAATAGTTGTTAAAAATTCTATCAATAAAATGATTTCTTCTGCTTACTTGATTCAGTCTTCTAATGTGTGGCATGGTCATCTTGGACATGTTATTTTTAACTCAATGCATCGTCTGATTAAGTTTAATAGCATACCAAATTTTCATATTGATTCAATATATAAGAGTGAAACTTATGTCGAAGCGAAACTTACAAGATCATCTTTCAAATTGGTTGAACGAAAAACCGAACCACTTGATATGATACACACAGACATATGTGATTTGAAATCACTACCCACAAAAGGCGGAAATAAGTACTTCATCACGTTTATTAATGATTGCACAAAGTACTTCTACGTTTACTTGTTGAAAAGTAAAGATGAAGCTATAGACAAGTTTGTTCTATATAAAACTGAAACTGAGAATCATAATTGTTTCGTACGGGTCAGTTACACACCTACTGAGTTATTTAGATTCTAGTACTAGTTACTATATGATTCCAGTTCAGTTAAAACATTATCTCCCAATTTGCAGGGCTGTGATGCATCAGTTGTGCTAGACTCAACGCCTTCATACAAGGCAGAGAAAGACTCTCCAGCCAATAATCCTAGTCTTCGTAGATTTGATGTCATTAACAATGCGAAAGCTCGAATTGAATTTGCATGTCCTGTAGTTGTTTCTTGTGTAGATATTATCGCATTTGCAGCTAGAGACAACATCAACTTAGTAACTAACATTCAAAAATCAGCTCAACGCGTGTTGTATGAAATACAAACGTATCTAATACTAATCTGTGACTTGCAGACTGATGACGTATAGTGGCTATGCTCACTATTCGTATCCCCAAACCATCATCTTTTCGCTAAAAGCAGCCCATTACGAGTGGGGCCATATGTTACGGACAACCCACGAGGATGTCCTAGCAGCAAGCCGCACACGGTTTTTAGTGAGCATGATACACGAATGAGTCTAGCATAACATGATCATGGACCATATCATACTAGACTGGGGGACATGTCGACGTACAGTCGGTATTAGGCCCGGCCTAACAGGCCCGCGGCCCACACACACCTAACTTATCCTTCAAGAAACCCTAGCACTATATAAACAAGGCTAGGGGTCTCATTCTACATCAGGTTCTCTCTCACAACTACACCACTTTTATACTATATCGTCCCGATACTAACTTGACCGTCGGAGGTGGACCCCGAGGCTCCGGCCTCGGGTCCACGTCTAACCGGTTTACCTTTGTTTGCAGCATTACTCAGGACCGGGGAAGACGATTAACAGCCCAGGAGAGTCGTCGAGTCGGCCCAGCCAAACTATGCTCCAACTAGTTGGCGCCATCCGTGGGACCATGACTAAACTATGCTGCGTGGTCTCATACGTAAAGAATCAATGTGGAAGATGCTCGACCACAGGTTCGAAAATTAAAACCTTATATTCTTCGGGTAATTTATGGCTCTATGACGAGTACATGTTTACCCATTTGGCAACACGTACTGGAATCGTGTAAGTTTTTCAATTCATATATTTGATCATTCGTTAACATAAGAAGCTACTATCTTATCCTAATTCCTATACAAGCACAACATGGTAGATAGTGGGGCGTGATTAACGACCTAACCACTGTTAATGCTTAATACACATGCGATAGAATAGAAGCGAATATTGTTGATAGTCTAGCGTGTATTATTCATAAAATGGTGTTCATACGATGGCAAAGAAAAAAAACCGAAGTGTTGTTCAATCTTTGGTAATCAATCTTTATTTATGTTTTCTCTTTCTTTATTTTTTCGTTGAAAGGATTTACTATCTTTTTTAAACTAATAAAGATATTATCTAGTTGGTAACAATATTTTTCCAATATATCTTAAGTAGGTAAAAAAGAAAAATATAGCACCTATATAATTTAAATTGATAAAACATATCATGTGTATCTCCTTTTCGAGGACCCGACTAAAACATGCTCTGTGATTTTTTTTGGGTTCATTGCTTTTTCATACTTATTTACAAGTAGTATTTTTAAGTCTACGCATATCTCACGTTGAACTCCTTTGTTATGACAAATAAAAAAAACGACAATTTTTATCTACTTTACTAGCGCAATAATCTTTTTCTATTAGAAAAGAAAAATTATATTGTGTTTCTTCGGAATAGCCAACACAATATTTTGTCTGTATATACATATATCTATCTCTTAGAAAGAAAAGATATGTCAAACATTCTTAAAAAACAAAAGTACGGTAGATGGATCTATGTGTATATGTATACTAGCCGTGTACCCGCGCAATGTTGCGGTGGGTACCCGGCGACTAAGTTTTTCAACGAACAAATATTTTTTATTTGTAGTTTGAAGAATCTTGATTGCTGAATCTTTTTTGTGCATTTTTTTCGAGTTTTTTTTTCATAAATCATGAATTTTTTATATTAAGATTTCGTAACTGATATTCTATTAGTAATATCTATCAATAAATTATTTTTAGTTTTATATGTTATAAACTTACAATATATATTTTATTTATTGTCTCATTAAATTATTTATTTAATCATTAATGACCTTTACTCATATTTATAACTCATGTGTATCATTTACTTTTTAGATGAGTTAAAAAAAAGTAATAGGCATTTAAACCTCAAAAATGGTTGTATATAAATTTCTAAATAAAGAAATGTTTGAGGCTGAAATATTTTAAGACTTCTAAAAATAAAAAGTGATAAATGTTTTATAAAGTATATAGATTTGCACAGTCAAGCTGTTACCAATTGCTTTGATATCAATATGCATGATAATATTTAATTACATTTTTTTATATCCGTGGTTGTTTGGTTCCGTCATTCGGGTATTCCGCACATATGGAGTTACTCTTTATTCGCGGTCATGGTATGTCCAGCCGCACTCATCCGGCCGTTCCGAAATATTTTATTTTTTAACTACGGTTATGAGCCGCGTTCTTTCGCGTTAGTCCGCCTATTCGGCCATATTATTTAAATTAGTAAAATATTACGATCTTTTAAATTTATACAAATATCTTTAATATCTTATTTTTTTATACAAAGATTCTTGACAATATTTTATCAATACCTTTTCAGCTTATAAAAAATACTATGTATATTTTTTGAAATTGATAAAATATTTACCTATATCTTCTAAAAAGTATTATAGATATTTTTTATGTTGATAACAGATATGATATATATCTTTCAAAATTTGATTATTATAGTCTCCATCGATGTCGTGGCCAGGTCTAATAATATCGTGTCTCAGCCCGACCTTATTTTTCGCGGTCATGGTATGTCCATCCGTGCTAGTCTGTACACTCGGATATCTTCTGCCTACGGGCGTACATGTACACATCGTTTCTAGGCGGAATAAGATGATTGAGTGAACCTAATAATTCAACTTGTCGTGTAAGAGGGATGCAACCCCAACGACCATGGATCATGTATCCTTGTTAGACACCTTGCTATCAAGACGTTGTAGTAAGTTAGGCAAACCACATGACTCATGATGGACTTGCAAAAGACACACTGTGCACGTCTAACAAAATTTTCTCAAAACTTTGACCGTCCTTATGGTAGTAGCGGTAGGCCGCACGTAATGGCATAGCTTACTCCATAAGTTAGCTAAGATACGTATTATACTATGTGACAATTCGCGGTTATGGCACGACCCATCCGCGTTGGTTCACACGTTCGAACCAAATTCTTATCTTTCGTACGCGGCTATGGTACGTCCATTTTCCCTGGTCTATGTGATCGTAATTTTTTGAATACTTGATTAAGTTTAATACTACTAATCGAGTGTAGCACCATTAAACTTGGGGGGCTACTAGGGTATAATAATACCACTATTTATGTGCACGTCACACAAATATCTTTGGATATATTCCTTTGTTGCAGAAGTCCGCCTTCTGCCAGGTTTATTCCTTTGCCGCAGAAGTTCGCCTTCTGCCGGTTTATTCTTTTTCCATGGAAGTATCTCTTCCATTGGCTTTTTCCTTCGCCGCGGAAGTACTCCTTCCGCGCGCTTGTTTCTGTGCCATGGAAGTATCCCTTCCATTGGCTTTTTTCGCCACGGAAGTCCTCCTTCCGCGCGCTTATTACTTTGCCATGGAAGTATCTCTTCCATTTGCTTACTCCTTCGCCGCCGAAGTACTCCTTCCGCGCGCTTGTTTCTGTGCCATGAAATTATCCCTTCCATTGGCTTTTTTTTGCCACGGAAGTCCTCCTTCCGCGCGTTTATTCTTTTGCCATGGAAATATTTCTTCCATTGGCTTATGCCTTTGCCACGGAAGTATCTCTTCCGTTGGCTTATTCATGCGCCGTGGAAGTATTCTTCCACGTGCTCATTATCTTTCGCCGTGGAAGTATTCTTCCACGTGCTCATTATCATTTTCCGTGGAAGTATCTCTTCCACGTGCTTATTGTCTTTCGCCGTGGAAGTATCTCTTCTACGTGCTTATTGTCTTCACCGTGGAAGTATCTCTTCCATGTGCGGATTGTCTTTTGTCGTGGAAGTATTCTTCCACGGGCTCATTATCTTTCGCCGTGGAAGTATTCTTCCACGCGCTCATTATCTTTCGCCGTGGAAGTATTCTTCCACGGGCTCATTATCTTTCGACGTGGGAGTATTCTTCCACGAGCTCATTATCTTTCGCCGTGGAAGTATTCTTCCACGGGCTCATTATCTTTCGCCGTGGAAGTATTCTTCCACGGGCTCATTATCTTTCGCCGTGGAAGTATTCTTCCACGTGCTCATTACCTTTCATCGTGGAAGTATTCTTCCACGGGCTCATTACCTTTCGCCGTGGAAGTATTCTTCCACGGGCTCATTATCTTTCGCCGTGGAAGTATTCTTCCACGTGCTCATTATCCCTCGCCGTGGAAGTATTCCTTCCACTGGCGTGTTGTTTTCGCCGTGGAAGGATTCCTTCCACTGGCGTGTTGTTTTCGCCGTGGAAGGATTCCTTCCACTAGCGCGTTGTTTTCACCGCGGAAGTACTCCTTCCGTTTATTCATTCTCTTCTGCCGCGAAAGTACGTCTTCCGTTGGCTCATATCTTTGCTACGGAAGTACGCCTTCCGCGGCGAATTACCTTGCCCGACCACGGAGTGTTTCCAAATCTTATATCGTTTGACCTTAATTAAATGGAGCTTGATCAACTGCGTTTACTTCAGGGAAAACTGTAACTAGATATTGGAAGTCATTTTCGGATGTCATGGCTGTAAGATGGATGTAATATCCACATCACTTTGCCACAGAAGTACATGTTCTGTTGGCCTTAAGACGAATGCAATATTCGCACTATGTTGCATCATTAGTGGGTATAAGAAGTACGCCTTCAAATGTTCACGATGCAGCATAGGGGTTCCACCTCCACCTTCACAAAACCTTCTTATCATCCTTACGTTAGGGATGCATAAGAATGATACCTTGCCAATGCCAGTGTTACCCCGGCTATAGAACATGATTTCTTCTTACGGGGTCCTTACCATCTAATCACGGGAAACCAAGCATTCGAGCACAACCACCCGTCTCACGTATACATGTTTTCCCATTTCTTTCGACGTGGATATGCTTACAGGTAGCGGATATGGTGTAAAGTCTAGTAACCTCGGTGACAACCTCACATACTAGACTGGGGGGACATGATGACGTATAGTGGCTATGCTCACTATTCGTAACCCCAAACCATCATCTTTTCGCTAAAAGCAGCCCATTACGAGTGGGGCCATATGTTACGGACAACCCACGAGGATGTCCTAGCAGCAAGCCGCACACGGTTTTTTAGTGAGCATGATACACGAATGAGTCTAGCATAACATGATCATGGACCATATCATACTAGACTGGGGGAAATGTCGACGTACAGTCGGTATTAGGCCCGGCCTAACAGGCCCGCGGCCCACACACACCTAACTTATCCTTCAAGAAACCCTAGCACTATATAAACAAGGCTAGGGGTCTCATTCTACATCAGGTTCTCTCTCACAACTACACCACTTTTATACTACATCGTCCCGATACTAACTTGACCGTCGGAGGTGGACCCCGAGGCTCCGGCCTCGGGTCCACGTCTAACCGGTTTACCTTTGTTTGCAGCATTACTCAGGACCGGGGAAGACGATTAACGGCCCAGGAGAGTCGTCGAGTCGGCCCAACCAAACTATGCTCCAACACAGACTGTGGCCTTGGATACGACGTTCCAGCTGGGAGAAGAGATTGAAGAGTTTCACCAATAGAAGAAACTAGGGCATTGCCTCTTTCAACAACTAACCTTAATCAACTCACTCAGATGTTTTCAACCCATGGCTTGACACAGGAAGATATGGTTACTCTTTCTGGTATACTTTTAAATGAATCATGTTTGATTTGAACTTGTCAATCTTGATTACACGAAAAATAAGATCACCAAATAAATGAATTTGCAGGGGCACATACCATTAGGCCGTCCCATTGTACTTCCTTTTCAAACAGACTATACAGCTATAACACAACCATGAACCGGGACCCAACCTTAAATCCTTTTTATGCAAGACAACTAATGCAACAATGTCCAAAGGGAGGACCAGATGTGGTACAAATCAACCCATCGTCCCCAACCATCACCGACGTTGGTTACTATGTAGATATATTGAATAACAGAGGTTTGTTCGCATCAGACCAGACTCTACTCAGCACCACTTCAACAGCGGAGCAAGTAACTCGCTATGCAATCAACCCGCTGTTGTGGAAAACTAAATTTGCAGCAACAATGGTGAAGATGGGCCAGATAAGTGTTCTCACAGTAGCTCAAGGAGAGATTCGATCAAACTGCAGAATCATCAATAATTAACTTCAATTCACATATATTTCCATTTTGTGTAAATGTGGTGTAATTTTCTTCGAATCAAGTTTTAGCTCTACCAATCCATGCATTAGACATAGCCCCAATTGATCGACTTCACCTTATATGAAAACCAACTATTACTAGCTCAATTTAAGGTACCGAAACTTGAAACACATATCTGTACTAATGTACATATTAGTAACACCAAGACTATAAAGCCAAAAAAATCCTTTTGGCGCACCAATAACTTCACGACGAAGATGAAATTTTGCTGAAAAGTAATTTGATCTCTAAAAGAGGTCAGGTACCCTATATCATTACAAAAAGGAAAAATATAGTGAGCAAGTGTTTACTTAAAAAAAGACTATAATCTCTCTATTGCGTGTCTTGAGAGTTTTGACGGTCTTTGGCCTGTGTCATGACCAACTCAATATCACAAGTACGTCTTAACACCACTCTCGTCTGCTGACTTACGTATGGTAAGATGCCTTAGGTATCACGAGTACGTCTCATTGTATCGACACCATTATTGTCTGCCACCTTAGGTACGGTAAGATTCCTTAGGTATCACGAGTACGTCTCAACAATACTCTCGTTTGTTGCCTTAGGTATGGTAAGATGCCTTTGGTATCACAAGTGCGTCTCAACACCAATCTCCTCAAGGAATGCAAATTTTGTTTGTTTTTTAAAGGTTTTACCTCTTCATCTACAAACTACATGTCTTCACAAAAAGAAGAGGCACATCTATCGATTTGTTCTTTTTATTAAAGTACTTCTTTCATTCTTTTTTCTTTCTCTTTCACTAGTGTTTATGTACCTTTTATATGTTGTTGCACGATTTTTACGTTTTCGTTCATTTTTTACATTTCTACACGTCTTTTTACGTTTTTGGCCGTTTATTATGTTGTCGTCCATTATATATGTACTCGACCGTTTTTGTACGTTTTTGTCTGTTTTTTACGCTTTCGTCTGTTTTCGTACGCTTTATACGTTTTCCATTTGGTTTTGTACGTTTTAATACGTCTTTGTTTGTTTTCGTACGTATTTGTCTGCTTTTTACGTCTTCGTACATTTTGTTCGTCTTTTGTGTTTTCGTATGTTTTTTACATTTTCGTACATTTTTCAGTTTTTGTACGGTTTTTTACGTTTTTTTACGTTTTCATACATTTTCATCCGCTTTGTACGTTTTTCGTAGGTTACTTTAAGTTTTTTTTACGTTTTCGTACCTTTTTATACATTTTCCTACATATGCGTACGTTTGGTCCTTTTTCTATGTTTTTGTACGCTTTCTTACGGTTTGTACATTTTCGTATATTTTGGTATGTTTTTTACGGTACGTAAGATAACAGATGAAAAGGCGTAAAAAGATGAAAGCATAGGAAAACGTCCGCAAATAAACGCAAACGAGCGAAAACGTACGAAAATAACAAAAATAGACGAAATCAAATTAAAGCGTAAGAAAACAAAGGAGAACATAGAAAAACAGACGAAATCAAATTAAAGTACGAAAACATATGATAAAGTACGAAAACAGATGAGAACAAACGAAATCGTAAGAAAACAGGCGAAAATGTACCTAAACGTACGAAAACGGACGTAAGGGTAAGAAAACGAAAAAAAAGGTAAAAAAAGAAGAAAATGTACGGAAAATAGACGAAAACAAACGTTAAAAACGGACAGGATGGGCAAAAACGTAAAAAAACTGTAGAAAACGGATGAAAACGTAAAAAACGTACAACATGGAGAAAGGGTAAAAACGAAGAAAAAAAATGAAAATAACGTATAAAACAAAAAAGTATGAACTATAGAATTATTGTAGAAAGAAGTTATAATAAGTGAAAAGGAGAGGCGAAAAGTAAAAGATTTTGTGTGAATTAGAGAAGAAATAAAAAGTATTTTTTAACACTCATGTCTTCGAACAAAAAGAAAAAGATTCATCCGCACAATTGAGACAAAAGAGGTACTCCGTATAAGATGTGAAAGATGTGTTTATTGGAAAAGAACAAACCACATCAATTTCCGCATTGTCAATTAATCTTCTAGAATTATTGAATCTATGAAATATTTTATCTCTCTTATAGCGATTATGTAGAATCTAACCATCATAATTTTTTCGACTGCGTTAATTATAAAGAGGTTTGGAGGATTATTCATAGGTGGTGTGAGGAAGCATTTATCTTTTTTATTCTAACACCCATTAGCTCGATCAGCCAGATTTGTTGCCTGTTTCTAAGGAGAAAAAGTATTTCCTGTTTTTTGCTTCTTACAATGAATGGCGCAGTCACGTGTTGCGACGCAGCGTTTTGCATCACATATGTCTTCAAAAAATATCATTATTGTCAATCATCTTAATTTTAAATTGTTATTTGCAACCAAACTACAGGCATCAGAAACACAGTAACCAAAGGTGTCATTGGCAACAAAATTTCCATGACACAACACAACACTACGATGTATAAAATTTGGGCAATAGAAAGACAAACGATGTCGTGTGGGTTATTAACAAACAATACCGACCATTTAGGAACGACACTGTTTTATCCCTAAACGACGTCGTGTTTGCCCCGTCAAAACTTGGTCGTTTGGTTCACTATTATATATGACATTTATTCAAATTGTGAAGAAGCCGACATGGTTTCTTTTTCACACATATGAAAGTGTTCTGCGTATCTTCTTGATTTCTAACCTCTTTTTAGTACTAGAGAACTTCTTAACTTAACATGTACGAAAGAAATGTATCAAAAGACATTAAAAGTCATTAAACGAATAAAATGTGACATCACTCAGCACTTATTTCTTGTTCGTTCAGATAAGTTGTTTTTTTTTGGCAAAACAGATAAGATAATATATTGATAAGAGATTAAGAAAATCTCGAAGAATACACTTGAAATGCTTATGAAAACAACATTGAGACTACTTCCATTGACACAAACCTAAAATTTTGAAAAGCAAAATTGGATCCCCTGACTTGAAAACATAGGCTGAGATGAACTATCTGAATTGAATACATACGCTGCCATTGAACACTTGACCTTGCAAATTCGAGTTGAGAAGAAAACATTCTGAATTGAAGACATACGATGCCTCCAAACATTTGAAATTTAGTTAGATGAGACTTGAAGCAAAAAGGATCTAGTTATGAGCAAGTGGACCCAAAACATGCTTCGCTCCAAACTTGAACAAAATCTCCATATAGAATCTCAGCCCTCTGATCTAACAACACACAAACACACAATGTTACCCCTTAAAACTCTACCACTATCATGTAACCCTTGAATTATTCTTAAGCCACGGTAGTTCTAAGATAGGATCTTCATCACTTTAAGGATTATCTGTCTCTTTTTCGTATTCTCTCATGTCTTGCATAAAATCCTTGTAAGCATGTTTTGATTGCCAAGGATGGACCCTTTCGACTTTCTCCCAACTGGAACAACATGATTGCTAGGGTTTGAAGCTTCTACTGACCAATCAACTACAACAGGGCCCCGTAGATCTTTAATTCTGATCCCATTCTTGGATTTGATTTTTTCTGATTTCTTTGACTTTAGTGTTGTGTTATTCTTACATGAACCTTTATCTTTAAGCTTTCTTTCTCTATTAGCCTTGATAGAGTTCTTGAACCCTTGGCATTCTTTGTGGCATTCATCTTGTTCACATTCGTCACAACTTGTTTTAGTGTTAGAGGATAAAGGTAAAAGATGTGGTTGGCTAGTGTCATAATCTTGATTGCACGAACTTGGTTGATCTTGATTCGCAGCTGATGGATTTACGGTCCTAACGGCTTGAGCCGATAAGTCATGAGTTTTCACAATTTCTTGAATGCCATGATTTGCAGGTCCATTACTTTTTTCAGCTTCAAGAGAAAGTGTACACTCGAAACTTGTATCCTGTGATAAACAAGTTATGCCGTGAGACACTATTTCCTTGCTCAGATTATCTGGTGGATAATAGGCGTAATTGTTTTTCTTTATGGGGCTACGAGCTGGACCTTGACCTTCGTGAAATAGAGCTTCTTTCACTCTATGGTACACATCAATATACAAGACACTTTGTCTATTTACCAATTGGGTGTATTCTGAATTTTCAACATTTAAAGTGCCACTAGCCATAGCTGTATGAGGATTATCTAGAGAAGATATTCTCGCTTCACGAACAATAATCGAATTTGAATTCAAATTTTGTAGCTCCAACTGATAAACCTCATCTTTGTACCCTTGATTCGATGTTGTTGACAGTTGATCTGTTGCTTCAATATTATGCCTATGCCCATCTGTAGTGTGAGAAGGTGGTAAATCCTTTGCACTCTGAGTATCAAATACCCCTAATTTAGACCATTCATTACCATTCTTAAAACACAGAGGTTTCCTGATCTCAAATATTTCTAAAAATCTTGTACAACCGTGGCTCAAACTAAATATAAATCTTGGAGAAATCAAGTGAATCGCCTACACAAACTCAATCTAATCATTCCATGGTTTCTTATACTAATTGTAGGAAATTGGAAATCATTACACCACTTAGATAGTATAAATTTATGTATGTAGAGAGAGAATGAGAGAGAAGTGGAAGGTTTTTAGTAAGAGAAACACACATACAAGTGTGTGTGTGTAAATATGAATGAACCAACACCTTTTCAACAGTGAGAAGAGGTGTTTATAGTACTAAAATAATGGGTAGCCGCGGCCTAAAATGAGCTTTCTAGCCCAGGTCGTTACCATATAACTAATTGTAATACTTAAAAAAGTACGAGCTATAACATAATTATCTATGAGTCACCGATACTTTTCTTATTTCTAACAATAAAGGATGCCCCGACCATCAGGGATTCACCGACCATCAGCGATGCCCCGATCATCAGGGATACCCACGATCATCAGGGATACCCCGATCATCAGGGGTATCCCAACTTACAGAATGTCTAAAATCATAAAGACGACCATAAGGCATAGTCCTAGCTAAAAAAAAAAAAAAAAAAAAAAAAAAAAAAAAAAAAAAAAAAAAAAAAAAAAAAAAAAAAAAAAAATCACTTCATCGGCCAAATTTGGAAAGATAACCAAAGAATGTAGCTTAAAATAAAGACTTACATATTGGGGAGTCCCCAAGGATTGTTAACCTCCACAAAACAATATAATGAACCCGCTTTATTAAGTTCAGATGAATCATTATCCACAAATAATACATTGCCCCAAGCTTAGCAACTAAACGAATACTTTCAGGTGAAGACCATTAGAAAGGTAACCCTTTAATTTCAAGCCACAAAAATCTAGAATAAATCCCAACTCTTTCAACCATTGATTGAATTCTAAGAATTCCATCTTCAGAAGTGTATGGACCTTTTATTAATCTATCGAAACTAACATCATCTTTGCATTTCAAAATAACTCCATGATAACCCCCATTGAGTACATTTATCTACGTTCACATGCTGATTTTTCAACCAATGGCTTATCATTGAAGGATTTATTATTTCCTTATCAATTATCAAGGCACTCACATTCAATCATTCGTGTGCTTCTCGATGTAGGTGTAACGTAGTTTGGTAAAACAAAATGTGACACTGAATGAGCCAATTAAGTAATGAATGGACCATAATTGAATGTGTAGCTCTTTCATTAGTGCCAAATTATTTACAGTACATACGACAAAACTTTACTGTTCTCGTTTTTATGCTATAATCTTTTTGTTGTGATCATCTCTGATTTTAGCATTCACATTATACTAATAAAATTTTTTACCTCATTTCAAATTGATTTTGTTATTTTTATCGATCTTCCAAAAATATTATGATTTGTATTATTTGTTCTTTGTATGATAACAGAGGTACATAGATGGAGGGTCTCTTTTGCCATTTTCTCTTTCTTCTTGTGGACTCTTGATGGGTTGGTCCTTATGTTGCGTTGTCTATTCGTATTGGGCCTTTCTTACCGTTGGTGACTTAAGCATATATCACCCTAGCTCAGACAAAGCTAGGTTTGATACTCTCATATTATCACACACATTAAGTGTGCTCTCTGTATCTCTGCAGCCATCTCTAGCTCTTCTTGGGAGGTCTTCATCTTGTTACTTATTTTAGTGTGATTGAATGATTATTGTATGTGAGGGAGATCGAATCAACCTAGTTGGGACGATCTCAATCTTTTTTATTGTAATCGTTCGATTAGCACTCATTTGAGCTAATATTTATCTTTCTGTTTTGTACTTTTGATTATCAATAAATTCACCAAGGAGTGTGTAGAAACTAGAAAAGGGGGGGGGGGGGGGGGGGGGGGGGGGGGGGGTTGAATAGTTTTTTAAGTTTACCTGTTAAAAAATGGTTTTCAAAAATCCTTTTCAAAAACTTAGACTTGAGCAAATATGTGAAAGCTTCTTATACACAATATGGACAAAGGATAGTGCAACTAGACTAATAATCACAAGTATGTATAAGTAAAGAATAATGAATGTAAAGGGATAAGGAAAAGAAAGATCAAACCATACACCAAGTGATGTTGAGTTTTACAACCTTGTTTAGGAAAAGGGTTAATATACAAAGATGTTACTAAACGTTCCATAAAATTTGTCCTAAGGTAACAAACGTTTATTTTGTGTTTCTAAGTTACTCATCTATACGGGTTGGGTAAATGTGTTACTTAACATTACAAAATGTGACAACAAGGTTACTCAATAGAGGGGTAACCGATACTCCAGGTCACTTTTGGAAAAAATGAGATTTTTAATATATTTTTAGAAAAAGATTTTTAAACAAACATTTTCAAAATAATCTTTCACAAATCTTTTAAAAAAAAGTATTTTTCGAAAAACATTTTTAAAAAGGTTTTAAATTGTTTTAATATTAAAAAATATTTGAAATTATTTTTAAAGATTTAAGTATTTAAGTAAACAAGTTGGTTTAAAGATTTTTAAAAAACGTTTATTTTTTTCAAAATATTTCAAAAAATTATTTTCAAAAATATTTAAAATAATTTCGAAAAAAATATTTTTGAAAATAAAAATATTTTCGAAAAACTCAGAAAAATAAAAAACATTTTCGAAAAAATTATAATACTATAAAAAAATATTTAAAAATATTTTCGTTAAACATTTTCGAAAAAAAATTATATTATTATAAAAAAGGAAAAATAAATGTTATTTAAAAAATATATAGTTTAACCCTACGAATGGTGAAATTCAAGTATTTTTTATAATTTTTTTAATCCTTTTTTGTAAGAATTTATTTTTTAATATAAAACACACTTTTTGAAATGGGATTTTCTTAAGTTTTTTAAAATAAATTATTATAAGAATTTATTTTTTTAATTATAAAAGATATTTTTTTGAAAAAAAATCGAGAAGTTTTTTGGAAAGAAATCTTTTCGAGAAATTTTGTAAATCTTTTATGCCGTCCAGTACTTTTTTAAGTTATTTTTTTAATATAAAACACACTTTTTTGAAAAGGTATTTAATTAAGTTTTTAAAATATAATATTATAAGAATTTAATTTTTTAATTATAAAATATATTTTTTGAAAAAAGACTTGAGAGGTTTTTTGGAAAGAAATATTTTCGAGAATTTTTTTAAAACCTTTTATGTCGTCAAGTATTTTTTTTTTAAGTTAATTTTGAAAAAAAAAATTGGGTAACCTTCTAATTTATCACTTTTAACAGGTTACTCAAACATTAGTAACGAAACAACCGGTCACCTATACATGAGTACCCTAGAAGCACAAAATGAACGTTTGTTATCTTAGGACAAATTTTATTGAACGTTTAGTAACATATTTGTATATTAACCCTTAGGAAAACAAAGTGTAATAAGGGCAAGTATTAAACGAGTGATTTAGGAAAATCACAAGTAAATGACCCAAAAGTGGTGATCGTTCTCAAGGAGGCAAGTGTGTTGTGTAAAAAAATGATTAACTTTGTGATTATAATGATGAGAAAAGAAAAGAGAAAAGAAAATAGAAAAGGATGACGGTTACGGTTATGAATTAAACTAAGACGAAGTCGTGCACGTAAAACCGTAAAAAGTGAATAATTTAAAAATTAACCTAAAAATTCCTAGAAAATTGTAATAAATCCTAAAAAACGTAATTAGAGTTTACAAAAGATCAAAAATCACTCAAACCTTTTATTTAAGTAAATATTAATTTTTTAATGCTAATTAAAGCCCAAAAAAGCAATTTAATTAACAAAAAGCTCAAAATGATATTTTTCACTTTGTAAACCTCTAAAATGACTTAACTAAATTAAAAACTATTTTTTAAAATTTTAAAATTAATTTAAACTATTTAAATTTATTAAAAACTCTAAAAACGTAAATAATTCTAAAAATTAATCTAATGAAAATAAAAATAATCTAAAAATTTTAAAATTCCTAACTTAATGTATTTGAACTAGGAAAAATGAAAAACTTGCAATAATCTAAATTTTAATTTTTAATAATAAAATAATAATAAACACATAAATGAACTTGAAATTACCAAAATACCCCTGATGGGCCTTAATATGGGTTAAATGACAAAACAGACCCTTATTGGGCTGAAATTGGGCCCAATAAGAAAATTTTCACCAAATAAGCCCATAATCACCTACTTGACTCAAAATTTGATTTTAAGCACATAACTCTGAAGACCCAAAAGCTGAAAGTGAGCTTATCACAACTTAATTGTCAACAGCTTATTCTTAATGGGCTTTTTGGCCATTAAGCTATAAGCTAATGCCATAAGCTCTAATTTGACACACAAGCTTCTTTTGAGTTACCAAAGAGATCTGTGAAAAGAAATTTTGAAAAAGCCTAAGAAATAAGCCTGAAATAAGCAAAAGCTCTCTTCACAAAATGACAAAATAGTCATTTTTGAGTTCTAGGCTACCTCAAGTGTTGATTCAACTTCCAAAAGATTTTAAATGACAAAACAAAGCTTAATAATCAAAAATATTTCAAATAATCACAATGAATAAGCTGGAAAAAGCAATAAGCACTTATGTTAAAAGTCAACTTGTTTGGTTTTCTAGTCAAACCTAAAAGTCAAATCCTAAAAAGCTCTAGATTAGTTCAATGGGTCAAATAAGGAAGATTGATTACAAAAACTAAGTTGTTGCAAGTCCAAATAAGCTAGAATAGCTTATGAATAAGCTGGTGATCAAATAACACTAGCAGTGGCTAGCAACAGGGGAAAGGAGTTCCCACTGCTTGACTATTTTGACTTTTTGTCTTTTGTGAATTTTTGTTGGATTCAAGTTAACCAAAGGCACCCTTTTAATCAGTGGATCACAAGGAGTTAATAACAACAATAAAATCACAATTTCACCACGCCAATTAGTACAGTTTAATCAAAAGATCACCAAATATGCACCAGACATGAACACAAGCAGTTATGAACTTAATAAGCAGTTTTAGCAAGAATAAGCCAACCAAATTGAACCAAATGAACATAAATTAACTGATTTCATGTAATGATTCAAGGTTTAGACAAAGATTCAAGCCACAAAAATTTACTGATGAACAAGAACAAGCAGATTTCAAACTTTGCTGATATACTTGACCACAAATCGAATTTCAAACCCTCAAATCTCTTTAACAGGTTATATAAACTTGATTTAATCACTTGTTAGCCCTAATCATGCATACAATCTATGTGTTACCAAGATCTTAGGTCTAAACAGACAAAAATCAACAAGTTATAGCACAATAAAGATTTTGATGTTCAAAAGCTAAAAACTTGCAGTCAATAGCACACAACAAAGTATTTATCAGATACAAGCAATAAACAACACTTCACAATAACTAAAAATCACTTTGCAAGCTTAAACAGGTTAACCCAAAAACCCCTTTCACTTTTTAATCCAAAGTTTAACAAAGCAAATGTGTGATTCAGTTTATCCCAAGCCTAATCTAGCATCATATCATCAATATTATGCAGTATCAAGCAGATTTAAGCCACAAAAACAACAATTATAATAGCAGAACACAAAATCACCAAAAATCAAGTACTTTATCATATTTTGGGTAAAAGGGCTCAAACCTCATGAATGTACATCCATACTCACAAATTTTTGAGCTGATGTGTCTAGCTAAACAAGACACAAGCTTCCAATACAACCCTGCTAAGATTCAACAAGGTTAGAGCACAATTATATAAAACAGAAAAGTGAAAAAGCTTGATTAAAGCAACCTTTGTACCCACTCCTTGATTATCCCCAAACCACAAGCTCCCAACACCTTGATAATCTTCTTATCAAGGTGTTTAGATCACTTGTAATCCAAAAATTCCAAGGATGTACCAAAGATTTAGCAAAATATCAAGTTTTTGAGAAAACTTGGCAATTTCTTGCACAAGGTTTAAAAACAGGTTTTAATACTTCAAAATCACAAACATGAAACATAAACAAGCATAGAATAAGATTGGCACTTGGATTTTATCAGCAATATCAAACACTTTTTCATTAAAATGAAACAAGGATTTACATGTGAACATTAGGTAGATGTGGCATGCAAAGTGAGGGTTGGGTTATGATTAGGGATAGTTTGATCATAATTCTGGAGGTTTATAGGGTTTAATTACAAGTAATTAATAAAATACCAAATGTGTTCATTGGTGAATAGTTGGTGTGTTTGATCCGGATTAATGTTTAAAAAAGGTGTTAACCGCCCAAAAATTAATATTAATTAGTGGTTAGTTAAATCTGGTGTGAGTGGGGTGTGACTTGGCAAAAGGGAGGGTTTTGATTGGTTATGAGGGTGAGTGGGACACTTGGCAATCTCTGATTAGTCTAGGTAAGTTCCATGTCTTGGCAACTATTGCCCCTTGTCTTTCTATTCCCTTTTAATTCAGTTTGAAACTTGATTAATTTGAATCCCTTTGTTAATCAAGTTTCATTTCTTATACTTTTGCCCCAAAAATTTTGCAAAGGTTTATCAAAGGACTTGTTATGCCAACTCTTGATATTTGAAGGACTGATTTTGGCATTTTCTTCATTTTTCAAGGTCTTGACTTGTTTGTTGACTTCTTGGAGGACTAATATTGACAAGTCTTCAAATTTAAGGGACCATTCTTGCCAATTCTTCAAAGTGGAGGGCCCTTTTTGTAAATTTGACAAACCTTAAGGACCAATCTTCTTATTATGAATAAAAGGGTTTAAAGTGTCAATTTTATATTGGAGGACCCTTCTTGTACAATCTTCAATTCTTCAAGGGTTATTCTTGGAAAATCACCATGAGGGCTTGGTCCATTGTGCGGCTTCATTTCCCGTGTTCGTTTTTGCTTGTTTCTTGGATCTTTTGTCATTTTCTCATTACCCGTACCTCAAATACACATGTAACAAACATAAGCATATATTTGGCATATTTCATGATATTTAATGTATTTTAAGCCCATTTTAGACGATGAGACTATGTATAAAAGTAGTCTCATCACTCCCCATACTAAATCATTGTCGTATCCTCACGCAATGCTAGAATAAAGTATCGTAGCATCTCCAAAATTCATTTTTTATGCACCTATATTGAATGATAAACTAGCTACACTACTACTACTACTACTACCACTACTACTACTACTACTACTACTTGTGTTTTAGACATAATGTATGATTTTCATCGCAAAATGGGACGTTTAGGTTCATAGAACAAGAACACGTGAATGCTTCGTTAGAAATAATTTCATCGTCCTCGATTTTCACCCCAATTCCATGCTAAGCGTGCAACGAGATCATTGTCATTATAAGTTAGTAATGCTAACACTACTCATATGCCCTAATCACGTACTTATCCTCCCATTTTCCTAAGTAGTATCTCTTATATTTTATTTTTGTCTTGAATATTCACGAGGATACATTTTTTACTTATGCGATGATAGAGATTTAGGTCTAAAAATAGAGTCATAACGATGTAACCAAGACCATCGAATTAATGAACCCCCCCCCCCCCACCCTAATAGACAATGATGTCAAAAATTTAATTCAATAAGAAGGATCGATAAAGACGGTTTTATAACGGTTTTGAACATGAGACTTATTACCAAGACTTTTATATGCCCCCTAACGGATTGGCGTTATTATCATTGTTTTACCTCCATCTTTTATTCAACTTTGCCATGAAGCTTTTATTATGACTTCGGTCTTGCCTTGACTTTTATTTAACCTCTCCATGAGGTGTTTATTATGGCCAAAGACGTACATCCTCACGCAAAAGCGAATTTTAGATCTTTAAAGCTTCAAAGATTAAGGCATAATTCACTTTCAATTTCGCATAGATTTTTTGGCCTTGTAAGCTTCAAATTGTTTGCTTGATGTAGGTGAGCACTTGAAATCTTATTATTTGGTGAACCTTTCGATTATTCGGGTTGCCGATACTTCAAAACCGTGACACTGGCGATACCTTAATGTTTTCCCAATTTAATTACATGGAAGCTACTAGAAAAGACTAGAAACCAACAATCGAGACAAAACCGCTAAGCGAATACTTATTAAGCAAAATATATTTACAAGCCAAGGGAGAATAAGCAAACAATGAGAACACATGAGTTTTTGAAAGAATACGAGTACTCTACCTTTAGCATAGTAACTTATAATTAACTCTATCATTTCTCATCCTCATTTAAGAGACTTAGCCTAATATGAAGTTAAGGAATCAAAGCTAAGTGCTCAACACGCACGGTCGAGTCAAAAATTACTCTTATTCTCGCCATCGGAAAATCTACATTCGTGTCTTCAAACACATATAAAACATGAGAAAAAATTTAAAATTTGGCCGTTTTTAGCCTTATTTTGCAACAAAACGATAAACAAAAAGATAAATTTTGGAAAGCGTGAAGGTTTGGTAAGGCAAGTATCTATTCACCCCCTCCCCCCATACTAAAGTTAAACATTGTCCTCCGTGTTTCGAGTCTAAGGGTTGGAAACCCCCATACTAGAGTTAAACATTGTCCTCAATGTTTCGAGTCTAAGGGTTGGAAACCCTCATACTAGAGTTAAACATTGTCCTCAATGTTTCGAGTCTAAGGGTTAGAAACCCCCATACTAGAGTTAAACATTGTCCTCAATGTTTCGAGTCTAAGGGTTGGAGACCCCCATACTAAAGACGTAGTCGAATGCTTAATATAGCATGGAAAGGGTGGAACCGTTAAATTTAAAGTCGTTTATGAAGTGTGCTATAAACCTAAGGTTAGAACATATAAGGATATATCATGGATATTTAAAAATTCTTCAAAGAAAACGATCGAGTGCTCCAATAAAACGAACACGAGAGGCTCCAATCGTGAAGATCATGATCATCTAAAAACCACAATGCACAAACAACCACGAAACAAAGGTTGAAAGGGCATAAATCCCCTCAGGTTAACTACATTAGAAAGCGATAATATGTACATGGGATAAGCATGGGACTCCCCCACGAGGCACCTCGTTTTTTATTACCGAGTCATGAGCTCGACTCGATCCCTTCAATACTAGTTATCATTAGGGAATGTGATTTGGTCGAGGTAGTTCAAGGATGGAACTTCCCTACCAAAGTAGTGCTTCAACCTATGTCCATTCACCTTGAAATTAGGGGCACCATTTTGAGCTAGCTCGATGGTCCCATAAGGAAAAACTTGGGTAACTGTGAATGGACCGGACCAACGGGATTTCAACTTGCCGGAAAATATTTTCGAACGTGAGTTAAAAAGCAACACTTGATCTCCAATGTTAAAAACCCGGTTTTTTTATTTTTGAGTCATGAAACTTTTTAGTTATTTCTTTGTAAATCAATGAATTTTCATAAGCAATATCTCTTAATTCATCCAATTCATTCAATTGCATTTTCTGGTGTTTTCCCGTTGTCTCAATATCATCATTACAATGCTTAAGGGCCCAATAGGCTTTGTGTTCAAGTTCAATTGGCAAGTGAAAATTCTTCCCATACACAAGCTTATAAGGAGTGCACCCGATGGGCGTCTTATGAGCGGTCCGAAAAGCCCATAAAGCATCGTCCAACTTATCCGACCAAGATTGTCGGTTCTCTCCAATCGATCTCTCCAAGATCCTCTTTAACGCTCGGTTTGAAACCTCAACTTGCCCACTCGTTTGTGGCTGATAAGCCGTAGAAAGACGATGTGTAACCCCATATTTCCTTAGGACCCTTTCGAATTGGTCATTACAAAAATGGGTTCCACGATCGCTTATGATCGCACGAGGGGTTCCAAACCGAGAAAACAAGCTTTTCAAAAACTTGACTACCACACGAGCATCGTTCGTGGGCAAAGCCTTAGCTTCCACCCACTTGGATAGGTAGTCAACGGCGACAAGGATGTACTTATTACCACGAGATGATGGGAACGGCCCCATAAAATCAATTCCCCAAACGTCAAAGATCTCACACACTTGGATGATGTTTTGTGGCATTTCATCATTTTGTGAGTCTTTTCCTTGTCGTTGGCATGAGTCACATGACTTCACAATTGCATGTGCATCTCGGTAAATAGTAGGCCAAAAGAAACCGGCATCAAAGACCTTCTTAGCCGTGAGATTAGCACCGTGGTGACCACCTGTGGTTCCCTAGTGACAAGCTCTAAGGATATTAGAAGCTTCGGTATCAAAGACACAACGTCGAATGATTTGATCCGCACAAGTCTGAAATAGATAAGGTTCGTTCCAAAAGTAGAACTTGACGTCACGAAGAATTTCCGTTTTTGTTGCGTCGTCATACCCTTTATGATGAAGTTGCCCTCATGGTAATTTGCGATGTCCGCAAACCATGGGGTAGATGAATCAAGCTTAGAATTCACTACACCAAGTGTCTCGAGAGGAAATGTTTCGGTGATTTCCTTTGGCTCGTAAACACTTTGGTGAGGATCTTCCGAGAAAGATGATCGGCCGCTAGATTCTCGGCTCCTTTTTTGTCAAGGATTTCGACATCAAATTCTTGTAGGAGGAGAATCCAACGAAGTAATCTCGGCTTTGCATCTTGTTTAGCCATGAGATACTTAATAGCCGAATGATCCGTATACACTATGCATCGAGTCAAGACGAGGTAAGGTCGGAATTTCTCAAATGCATACACCACGGTAAGGAAATCCTTCTCCGTTGTAGTGTATTTTAGTTGAGCCTCGGTCATCGTCTTGCTAGCATAGTGAATAGGCAAGAAGTGCTTTTCATGACGTTGCCCCAATACGGCCCCAATAGCGTAGTCACTAGCATCACACATGAGCTCAAATGGGAGGTTCCAATTGGGAGCAACAAGAATGGGAGCTTCGGTAAGTTTCCTCTTAAGGATTTCAAAGGCTCGTACACAATCTTCGTTCAAGAAAAAAGGTGTATCTTTTTCGAGGAGATGTGTAATAGGTCGAGAAATCTTTGAAAAATTCTTGATGAATCGACGATAAAAGCCTGCGTGGCCTAGGAAACTCCTAACTCCCTTAACGATTTTGGGATGAGGTAATTTGGCGATGACGTCTACCTTAGCTTTGTCTACCTCAATCCCCGCATTAGAAACCTTGTGCCCTAAGACGATTCCTTCCTTAACCATAAAATGACATTTTTCCCAATTGAGCACAAGGTTGGTTTCCTAACAACGTTTCAACATTCTCTTAAGATTCGACTAACACGAAGTGAACGAACAACCAAACACGGAAAAATCATCCATAAAGACTTCCATCGTCTTCTCGATCATATCATGAAAAATAGCCATCATGCACCTTTGAAAGGTTCCCGGTGCATTGCAAAGTCCGAATGGCATTCTACGATAAGCAAACGTTCCAGATGGACACATAAACGTAGTTTTTTCTTGATCACGAGGATCGATGGGGATTTGGAAGTAACCGGAAAAACCATCTAAAAAGCAATAGAAATCGTTTCCCGCAAGACGCTCCAACATTTGGTCCATGAAGGGCAAGGGAAAATGGTCTTTTCGAGTGGCGTCATTCAACTTTCGATAGTCGATGCACACCCTTCAACCGGTCATGAGTCGAGTTGGAATTAACTCGTTGGCATCGTTTGGCACAACGGTCATTCCTCCCTTCTTAGGGACACAATTAATAGGACTCACCAAGGGCTATCGGAAATAGGGTAAATCATTCCCACGTCAAGGAGTTTAAGGACCTCCTTTTTGATGACGTCGTGAATTTTAGGGTTTACCCTCCTTTGACATTGGATTGTGGGTTTGTAGTCCTCCTCCATTAAGATTTTGTGGGTACAAAATTTAGGATCAATCCCCTTAGAACATCGACAAGTGCGGTTTTTTCATCATTCGAAAGATCTTTCGCAATAATAACCGGCAACTTGTCGTCCTCCTCCAAAAATACATATTCAAGGTAGGGAGGTAATCTTTCTACTCGAGGATTGGTGGTTCCTCAATTGAAGATTTAGGCTCGATACTCATAACCTCCTCGGGTGGAGGAAATGGGAAATCGTTAAGAAAATCCTTGATAATCGAGAAGTCCTCATCGTTGTCGAGGTCTTCGTCACAAGTACGTGGAACATCAAATTCTTCCAACTTAAAACCACCACCTTTAAATGGAGTGAAGGATGGTGTTGAATTATCAAGAATGGGATCAAGCATAGTGGGATTGCCACTATTTTCATCGTCACCAAAACCTGAAACTTCTTGTGAAAAGTCCTCGCAAACAACGTCGATCATATCAACGAGGTTTATGGTCGCGACGGAATAAACATGAGAAATTGGAGAATTTTGAGTTGCGTTTATAACAAGTTCCTCGTCGTTGAACGTAAGGTGATCTTTCTAGCATGCACATCAATCAATGCCATAGACGTATCTAAAAACGAACGACCTAAAATAAGAGGAACTTGAGGATCCATGGGAATATCGACAATGATAAAGTCTACCGGATAATAGAATTTTCCCACTTTCACAAAAACGTCTTCGGCCAATCCACATGCGGGAATCGTGGAATGATCGGCCAGTTCGATAGACATTAGTGAAGCAGTAATATTAGGAAGATTGAGCGACTTGAAGATTGAAAGTGGCATCAAGTTAATACTAGCAACAAGATCGGCCAAGGCATATCATTCTTCCATATCTTGGATTGCACATGGAATCAAGAATTTACCGGGATCACCGACTTTTTAAGGTATGCGGTTAAGATAAACCGAGGAACAACTAGACAATTGTTGCAATTTCTCCTTGTTGTTTAACATACTCTTAAAGTAAGTGGAAAATCGAGGCATCATGACCAAAGCATCGGCAAAACTCACATTGAAATGCACGTCACGAAACATCTTCATAAAAAGCTCAAATTGGTAATTGTCGCGCTCTTGATGTTTCTCTTTTCTAAGTCTAGATGGATAGGGCAAAGGTGGCGTGGGTTGAGGCATAGGCATAGCCTTCGGAATCTCGGGTTCCAATGATGGTAATGGGTCAACCGCAGGTGTGGTATGAGCGGTACTTCGTGGGACTGGGACATGCTCCTTTTCGACCACCACCTCAGGTTCTTCCTCAATTTCCTCCACCATTGGAGTAATTGGTTAAGGAGTCGGTTCCTTAAGTGTCTTACCACTTCGTGTGGTAATCACTTTCATCTCTCCCTTAGGGTTTGATATGGTGTTACTAGGAAGACTAATCGAAGACGGTTTACACATTATAGCCTCAAACATGGATGAAATTTTATCCTCAAACATAGATTGCCTCTTATCGGCCTTAAGCATTTCTTGTTTTATTTCATGTTGCCCTTGTTCCATCTTTTGTTGGTTTTGTTGTAACCTAGTTACATTTCCCTCTATTTTGTTGGTGTGGATCTTAAGCTCATTTGCTAACTCATTTTTCAACTCCTTTTTCAAGTCATTCTTAAACTCGGATCTTAGGCTAATGATCTCTCTTTGAATATTATCAAACCTAGCAACGTTTCCATTAGCGTATTCAACAAATTCATTTGGAAGATCTTTCAAAGTTTGCAAACCCTTGTTGTTGTTTGAAAATCATTGTTTTGATTTTTTTTTGAAACTTGATTGTTATTAGCCCCTTGATTCCCATAGTTGTTACCCTTGTAATTGTTTTTGTAACCAACTTGATTGTTTCGATAGTTGTTGTTAGCATTTTGATTGGGAGCAAAACCCGGTGGAGTCATTTGATTAGAGCGGGTAACTTGACCGTTTTGGTTGTAAGTTCCCGTGGCCGCGTAGGCACTCGAAGTGTTACCACCGTTGGTAATGCACTCGGAGAAATCATGACCTCCACCACAATACATGCAAGAAACCTCAACCGCTTTAGCCGTAGCGGGAGCACTTTGTTCACCAACTTTGAATTCAATTAAAAGACCTTTAAGCTTATCAAAGATTTTGTTCTCCAAATTTGCCTCAATTTGGCAAGCATCGATGGTATTGGACAATGAAGGTGAAGCCGACGACGAAGCCTTACGAACACTCGATGTGTTACGAGGAGTATAGACTTTAGACCTATTCTCAATAATCAACAACGCTTCCTCAACCGTTTTACACAAAAAATTACCACCCGCGGCGACATTAAGATAATCTCTCTCATGATCATTCAATCCGTTGTAAAACGTGTCAATTTGATGCAAGTCGGAAAAACCGTGATGAGGACACTCATGTAACATTTCCTTAAACCGATTCCAAGCCGTAGAAAAACTCTCATTAATTTCTTGTGAAAATTTTGAAATCTCGTTTTTCAAATGAGTAGTCTTAGAGGGTGGGAAAAATTGGTTCACAAATTTTGAAACGAGATCCTTCCACGTCAATATAGAATTGGGTGGCTCTTTCTCTAACCAAATTTTAGCGGGCCCCTCTAAGGAATACGAAAAAAGTATCATCTTAATCGAATCATTTGCAACGTCCTTAAACTTACAAGTGGCAGTAAGATGATTGAATTGGCGGATATGGTTGTGCGGGTTATCCTTTTCATCACCACGGAATATGTTGTTTTGGATCATCGACAACAAACCCGTTTTCACTTCAAAATTCTCCACAAGGATGGCGGGAATCACAATAGCCTCTCCATAACCCTCGGTGGGTGCTTGAAGTAATTCCATCATAGTTCGATTAGCCATGGTTGGTTCTTCTTCTACGATAGGTTCGTCAATAGGAGACTCCTCATTAGAACGGTTAGGTGTGGTCTCCTTTCGGTTTTTTCGTTTACGTGCATGCTTGCTTGATTACGAGTAAGCATAAACGTCACGTGCAACGTGGGGATGAGCAAAGAAGATTCTTTTGGTGTTTTTAATTTTTTCAATTTTTTGTGGTTTTTGATTGTTTTTACTTTTTTGGATTTTGGTGAATGTATTAAGTAGAAAAAAATATACAAATCTCTCCTCAAATCAAATCTCTTGATTAAAGGAGCCTCAAGGAATGAAAACGATCACGTGAAGTGAACGCTTTCGATGACTTTAGAACGTTGGTGGAACACCAAAACGTTCAAGTGGGTTTAATCAAATGAAACCAAGAAAATATATATGATAGTTAGATAATACTTTGGTTGGCAAACCCTCGATTAGCCCTTTTTATCTAAACACGCACAAGCAACTGGGGAAACGAGGCGGCGCGAAGAACTTAAGAGTCTTTTTCCTTAGGGTATATTTTATAATACCCGCCTTATACCAACCTTATAGTTTGTGTTTGTCAATATTAAGCTTCACGAAAGTAATTATCTATTTTGTCTTTTTTCTTGTTTGAGATTCGAATACAATGATCGAGTGATGAAATCCCGAATCAAGGTTGTGTTTTCACACTTTTTGAGTACTTGTGAATTTATTGTTCTACGTATACAATATAGTAATATTCACACAAAAAACGAAAACCGATAATACGTATGAGTAGAGTGCTACTAATACAAATAGATATTATGACTAATATAAAAACAACAATTGTTCAAACCAAAACACAACACGCCTCCCCGGCAGCGGCGCCAAAATTGATGTTGAGTTTTACAACCTTGTTTAGGAAAACAAAGTGTAATAAGGGCAAGTATTAAACGAGTGATTTAGGAAAATCACAAGTAAATGACCCAAAATTGGGGATCATTCTCAAGGAGGCAAGTGTTTTGTGTAAAGAAATGATTAACTTTATGATTATAATGATGAGAAAAGAAAAGAGAAAAGAAAATAGAAAAGGATGACGGTTACGATTATGGATTAAACTAAGACGAAGTCGTGCACGTAAAACCGTAAAAAGTGACTAAATTTAAAAATTAACCTAAAAATTCTTAGAAAATTGCAATAAATCCTAAAAAATGTAATTAGAGTTTACAAAAAATCAAAAATCACTCAAACCTTTTATTTAATTAAATATTAATTTTTTAATGCTAATTAAAGCCCAAAAAATCAATTTAATTAACAAAAAGCCCAAAATGAGATTTTTAACTTTTTAAACCTCTAAAATGACTTAATTAAATTAAAAAATATTTTTGAAAATTTTAAAATTAATTAAAACTATTTAAAATGATTAAAAACTCTAAAAACTTAAATTAATTCTAAAAATTAATCTAATGACAATAAAATTAATCTAAAAATGTTAAAATTCCTAACTTAATGTATTTGAACTTGGAAAAATGAAAAACTTGCAAAAGTACAAATTTTAATTTTTAATAATAAAATATTAATAAAAATCCAAAATTTATAAAAAAATCTAAAAAGTTGCAAACTAGTTTATTTTAACCTAATAAACACATAAATGAACTTGCAATTACCAAAATACCCCTAATGGGCCTTAAAATGGGCTAAATGACAAAACAAACCCTTAATGGGATGAAATTGGGCCTAATAAGAAAAAGTTCACCAAATAAGCCCAAAATCACCTACTTGACTCAAAATTTGATTTTAAGCACAAAACTCTGAAGCCCCAAAAGCTAAAAGTAAGCTTATCACAGCTTAATTGTCAACAACTTATTCTTAATGTGCTTTTTGGCCCATTAAGCCATAAGCTAATGCCATAAGCTCTAATTTGACACACAACCTTCTTTTGAGTTACCAAAGAGATCTGTGAAAAGAAATTTTGAAAAATCCCAAGAAATAAGCCTGAAATAAGCAAAAGCTCTCTTCACAAAACGACAAAATAGTCGTTTTTGAGTTCTAGGCTACCTCAAGTGCTGATTCAACTTGCAAAATATTTTAAATGACAAAACTAAGCTTAATAATCAAAAAGATTTCAAATAAGCACAATGAATAAGCTGGAAAAAGCAATAAGCACTTATGTTAAAAGTCAACTTGTTTGGTTTTCTAGTCAAACCTAAAAGTCAAACCCTAAAAAGCTCCAGATTAGTTTAATGGGTCAAATAAGGAAGATTGATTACAAAAACTAAGTTTTTGCAAGTCCAAATAAGCTTGAATAGCTTATGAATAAGCTGATGATCAAATAACACTAGCAGTGGCTAGCAACAGGGGAAAGGAGTTCCCACTGCTTGACTATTTTGACTTTTTGTCTTTTGTGAATTTTTGTTGGATTCAAGTTAAACAAAGGCACCCTTTGTAACCAGTGGATCACAAGGAGTCAATAACAACAATAAAATCACATTTTCACCAAGCCAATTAGTACAGTTTAATCAAAAGATCACCAGATATGCACCAGACATGAACACAAGCAGTTATGAACTTAATAAGCAGTTTTAGCAAGAATAAGCCAACCATATTGAACCAAATGCACACAACAGCTTATATAAATTCAAATGAACATAAAATAACTAGTTTCATGCAATGATTCAAGGTTTAGACAAAGATTCAAGCCACAAAATGTTATTGATGAAGAAGAACAAGCAGATTTCAAACTTTGCTGATATACTTCACCACAAATCCAATTTCAAACCCTCAAATCTCTTTAACAGGTTATATAAACTTGATTTAATCACTTGTTAGCCCTAATCATGCATACAATCTATGTGTTACCAAGATCTTAGGTCTAAACAGGCAAAAATCAACAAGTTATAGCACAATAAAGATTTTGATGTTCAAAAGCTAAAAACTTGCAGTCAATAGCACACAACCAAGTATTTATCAAATACAAGCAATAAACAACACTTCACAATAACTAAAAATCACTTTGAAAGCTTAAACAGGTTAACCCAAACACCCCTTTCACTTTCTAATCCAAAGTTTAACAAAGCAGATTTGTGATTCAGTTTATCCCGAGCCTAATCTAGCATCATATCATCAATATTATGCAGTATCAAGCAGATTTAAGCCACAAAAACAACAAGTATAACAGCAGAACACAAAATCACCAAAAATTAAGTACTTTATCAGATTTTGGGTAAAAGGGATCAAACCTCATGAATGTACATCCACACTCACGAATTTTTGAGCTGATGTGTCTAGCTAAACAAGACACAAGCTTCCAATACAACCCTGCTAAGATTCAACAAGGTTAAAGCACAATTATATAAAACAGAAAAGTGAAAAAGCTTGATTAATGCAACCTTTGTACCCACTCCTTGATTATCCCCAAACCACAAGCTCCCAACACCTTGATAATCTTCTTATCAGGGTGTTTATATCACTTGTAATCTAAAAATTCCAAGGATGTACCAAAGACTTAGCAAAATATCAAGTTTTTGAGAAAACTTGGCAATTTCTTGTACAAGGTTTAAAAACAGGTTTTAATACTTCAAAATCACAAAAATGAAACATAAACAAGCATAGAATAAGATTGGCACTTTGATTTCATCAGCAATATTAAACTCTTTTTCATTAAAATGAAACAAGGATTTACAGATTTGTGATAAAGGAAAAACCAAGAGCAGGGCTAAGTGTTGCAACCCTGATGGCTTATATAGGCTACATTTGTGAACTAGAAAGCATAAAAAACGTAAACCCTAAGTTGTGAAGTCCCTGAATTTCCCTTGAGGATTTTTAAAATCTGCTTGAACATGTGAGTTCTTCTTGGCTTTGTTGTTGCTGACTAGGTGGAATTTGATCAAGGGCCTCAAATAAGCTTAGGTTGTAAGCTTCAATGTGGGGCGTTGGATTTCTGGCACTGTTTTGGCATCTTCTTCAAAAGTGAGAAAAGGAATAGAACATGTGAGCATTGGGATGATGTGGCATGCAAAGTGAGGGTTGGGTTGTGATTAGGGATAGTTTAATCATAATTCTGGAGGTTTATAGGGTTTAATTACAAGTAATTAACAAAACCACAAATGTGTTCATAGGTGAATAGTTGGTGTGTTTGATCCGAATTAATGTTTAAAAAGGTGTTAACCGCCCAAAAACTAATATTAATTAGTGGTTAGTTAAATCTGGTGTGAGTGGGGTGTGACTTGGCAAAAGGGAGGGTTTTGATTGGTTGTGAGGGTGAGTGGGACACTTGGAAATCTCTGATTAGTCTAGGTAAGTTCCATGTCTTGGCAACTATTACCCCTTGGCTTTCTATTCCCTTTCAATTCAGTTTGAAACTTGATTAATCTGAATCCCTTTGTTATTCAAGTTTCATTTCTTATACTTTTGCCCCAAAATTTTTCCAAAGGTTTATCAAAGGACTTGTTTTGCCAATTCATGATATTTGAAGGACTAATTTTGGCATTTTATTCATTCTTCAAGGTCTTGACTTGTTTGTTGACTTCTTGGAGGACTAATATTGACAAGTCTTCAAATTTAAGGGACCATTCTTGCCAATTCTTCAAAGTGGAGTGCCCTTTTTGTAAATTTGACAAACTTTAAGGACCATTCTTGTAATTATGAATAAACAAGGGTTTAAAGTGTCAACTCTTCAATATTAGAGAACCCTTCTTGTACAATTTTCAATTCTTCAAGGGTTATCCTTGGAAAATCACCATGAGGGCTTGGTTCATTGTGCGGCTTCGTTTCCCGTGTTCATTTTTGCTTGTTTCTTATGATCTTTTGTCATTTTCTCAATATCCATACCTAAAATACACATGTAACAAACACAAGCATATATTTGGCATATTTCATGATATTTAATGCATTTTAAGCGCATTTTGGACGATGAGACTATGTATAAAAGCAGTCTCATCACTAAGGATTTATAATGGTTCGGTAACAAAGCTCACTCCTCGTTCCTACTCCACTCCTCGAGTACTCCTTAATCGAGAGTTCACTAATCAACAAGCTCCTTATGGTGGAGAAATCGTACACGTCGCTTAACCAATTTCCGACTCTAAGCTAAAAGTCGAGCTCTAATCTTAGCTAGGACCAAGCTACATCAATATACTTTAAGGACCAAGTATTAACCTTAGTACATACACAACTTCCAAACAGACACAACTACTTGGATCTTCATAACAATGACACAACAATGAATAAATAAGATTTGATCTTCAATGGATCTTTAAGGTAGACACAACACTTCAAGGATAAAAGTGTTCTTCTCTTTGCACTTGGAGAGGAAGAGATGGGAGGAGAAAGATTCACTTCTAAACAATTAGTATTCAACCAAATGACTCAGGATTTGAGTGATTTAAGAAGTATGAAATATTCTGGAAATATATGTGCAAAAGAGGTGCGGAGAAAATCTGAGAATGGTCAACTATTTATAAGACAAGGCTCCAAAGGCTATATCCGGCCGTGGTTCCTTATCGGTGTCAGCAGTTCCTTGTTGATAGGGAACCGCATAGGCACTTAAGGAACCGCCAGAGTAGACTCGCTCTTTTTTGTCTTTTAGTAGGGTCGTTCATATCTGGTGATAAAAATATCTTGAAAGGATATTCCAAACCAAGATAGAATATGCCATTTTCAAATTTTCAAATATTTATTTTAATAGAACATTTTTTTAAAATAAAGTTTAATAAAAACTTGTCACACTTAATAAAAAGTGAGTTTTAAGAAAATATTAAATCCTTGATCACTTAATTAGGATGAGTACTTGTTTGTTTATACCTTAAGTGATAATGGTTGAAATATACTTGAACTCAAAAATTCATTTTTCGTTGTTTTCGTAAATGCTTGTTTTTACATATTGTCGTAATCAAAACAAAGTGAGACCGAAAAATGCAAGTAATGTTTTTAGGCGTCATTGCATTAACAATCTCCTCCTTTTTGATTCGGAAAATACATAAAATCAATCACATGAAGAATAAGATTTTCTAAGACGAGTTTATTTCATTTCTCCCCCTTTGTTGAAGAAAAAAGGTTGAAAAAGTCTTTCTAGAAGAGAAGAACCGGACTTTGCAAATGCTCCCCCTTGGTGCTTACTCCCCCTTGCTTGGGGCACTAAGGAATCGAGATATGGTGACAAGCTACATAGAAGGGTTTATAGAAGAGAAGAAATACCCAACAAGATATAGCAAAGCTTACAAAAAAAATAAAAAAAGAAGAGACCAAGATCCAAGTAAAGTCATGCTAAAAGGAAAACATGAAAGAAGATATAAGGAAACAAATCATACAAAGATGTATGAAAAAGAAAACAAGCCAAAAGAAAAGCATAAATCTAATCCTAGTTAAACTAGAACTCTAAGATTTGCTTGAACTAGATGTCTTGAAGATAAGAAACCAATGCTTTGATAAAAGACAAGGTAGTGGCGGAAGGAGGTGGTGGTGGCTTGGTAGTAATCTCATAGTCATAGTAAAGAGGAGGTTTGACTTAGAGACTCTTGATGTAATTCAACTCCTCATATATATGAACCATAGCAACATGTTAATATTGACAACAATGACAATGTGTCCCATGATGCATGACATTATCATGTGAAGGAGGAAGAACACTAAAGGATAGTGGTGGAAGAAAAGAAGTTCCACAATCAACATTCTTAGAAGGAGAAGAAATGTGATTTAGAGTGTTCTTGGGTGAATTGGGATTGAAAGCAATTGGGGAAAATGGAGGAGAATCAAGGCTTTCATTTGGTGAATAAGATATTTTGATATGAGAAAGGATGAAAAATGCTTAGGGTTAATAGAGAAAGCTCAAGATATATTAAGGGTGGTCAAAGGGTTGAAACAAAGATTCCAAAAAGTGTTGGAACAAATTTGGAGTTTCAGAAATACCCGAAAAAGGAATCACTGTCTGCGGTTCCTTATCTTCACCAACAGTTCCATATTGATATGGAGCCACGGTCTATTTAAAGAACCTCATACAGTGGCTTGGTTTTTGTGGCGAAGGAGGATTTTCCAATTCAGCAAATCCTATTTTTCTAATCTAGCTAATCATAGAGATATGCTAAAAAGCAAAGATAGACAAAGAAAACACACAAGAACTCACTAAACAAATTTTTGACTATAATACATGAATTTTAAAGAAAATCAATGTTGGAGGTGCGTTGAACTAGACAATAAGTCATGACACAATGATCCTCCATAGTTCAATTTTGTTCTTGCTATATTTGAGAGACACAGACATATGAATTATGTAAGCTCGAAATTAATAGCAAGAAGCTATGAAAAACGTTTTTTGATTGAATTAACAATGCAAAAACATTTCTCGACCATTTTCGAAAGAGCTTTGAGAATTTTGAAAAAGAGAAGAGGAATTTTCCAAAAAGAGTTTACAAGACTCAGTGACTCAAAGAAAGAAAAGACTCAAAAAAGAAAAAGACTCGATTAATAGAATGCGCAATTAAGGAATATGGTCCATTAAACCTAGACCTAGACGCAAGTAATTAAAAGGTTCCCTCTTAAGTGGCTTAGTGAAGATATTGGCTAAGTTTTCTACCGAGGGTACCTTCTCAATCGAAATGTTCCCCTTTTGAATATTATTCCAAAGGAAATGGTGGCGAATCTCTATGTGCTTAGTTCGCGAATGTTGCACGGGATTCTTGCTAAGGTCTATTGCACCATTATTGTCGCACATGAAGGGAACATCATTAAGAGAAATCCCGTAATCAACAAGCGCTTGCTTCATCCATAGAGATTGTTGACAAGCTTTACCGGCACTCACATACTCAGCTTCCGTGGTAGATATCACAAGAGCGGTTTATTTCTTGGAGAACCAAGAAGTTAAACAACAACCCATGAAGATACAAACTCCACTAGTGCTTTTTCGGTCCACATAGTCTCCCGCATGATCCGAGTCCGCGTAGACAATGGTTTCTACGCCGGTCCCTTTAGGATACCATAATCCTAAATATATAATGCCCTTAATGTATCGGAAGATACGCTTAAGCGTTCAAGGTGAGAGGTTTTGGAAGCCTCTTAGAAGCGAGCACAAAGGCAAATAAACATGATATCCGGTCGACTTGTCTTTAGGTACAACAAACTACCAATCATACCTCTATATTTGGTGTTGTCTACCGACTCACAATCATCATCTACGGTGAGTTTAGTATCCGAGGCCATATGCGTCTTCTAATCCAAATTTCTTTAACATACTTGGATTGATTAAAGAAAATACCATCGTCCATTTGTTTAATTTGGAGTCATAAAAAGAAGTTAAGTTCTCCCATCATACTCATTTCAAACTCGTCATGGTATACTCATGTTTAACAAGAAACGTTTTAAGTCTATCGTACCAAGCTTTGGGTGCTTGTTTAAGACCATAAAGAGCATTCTTAAGCTTGTAAACATGATCCAGTTTCTCAAAATCAATGAATCTGGGAGGTTGAGCCACATATACCTCCTCATTAATCAAACCGTTAAGATGCATTCTTTACATCCATTTGTTGAAGCTTAAAGTCTAAGACAAGCGTAGGCTAAAAGGATTCTAATGGATTCTAATCTTGCTATCGGTGCGTATGTCTCGTCAAAATCAATACCTTCTTATTGATTATAGGCTTGAGATACAAGTCTAGCCTTGTTACGAGACACAACACCATTCTCGTCTAACTTATTCCTATATACCCATTTAGTTCCTATAATGGTATAACTTCTAGGTGGAGGAACAAGTTCCCAAACATCATTAGCAATGAATTGATTCAATTCTTCTTGCATCGCGATGACCCAACTCTTATCCATCAAGTCTTCTTTAACATTCTTTGGTTCAATCAAGGAGACGAAACAAAAGAAGTTACTTTGATTTTGGACTTGAGATCTTAGGGTCCTTTGATTTAAGTCGCCAATGACGTTGTCAAGAGCATGATCCTTGGACTCCTTAATGTTTACTCCCTTTTCAACATTAAGGTCTTCAACTCCTATGTTTCTAACCTCTTTGGCTTTAACTATGTATATTTCATCCAAGTTGTCATCTACCAAAGGTGATGTCTTAGATGAAGGAGGGGTTTCATCAAATGTCACGATAAGTGATTCTTCGATTACACCTGAGGCTCTATTGAGGACTATGTAGGCTTGACTAGTTTGCGAATAACCTAAAAGGATACCTTCGTACGACTTTGGGTCGAACTTAGTAAGGTAGTCTTTGGTGTTGAGAATGAAGCACTTGCTTCCAAACACCATAAAGTATTCAATGAGGGCTTCTTACCTTTAAGAATATCATAGGGGTTCATTCCTAGGAAAGGTCGAATAAGAATTTGGTTGAGAATATAGGTCGATGTGTCAACGGCATTGCACCAAAATGTTTTAGGCAAAGATTGCTCGTTTAACATCGTCCTACTCATCTCTTGGATGGTCCTATTCTTCCTTTCAACTACCCCATTTGATTGTAGAGTGCAAGGAGCCGAGAAGTTATGGGTAGTACCATGAGCTTCACAAAAGGCACCAAATTGCACTTCATTATCAAATTCCCTACCATGATCCGTCCTAATAGAGACAATTGAGCATCCTAGTTAATTTTTGATTCTTCGACTAAAGATTTCGATCTGATCGAAAGCTTCATTCTTAGACGCCAAAAATCTAGTCTAAGTGAATCTATAATAGTCGTCAACTATAACTAGGGTATAAAGGTTACCTCTATAACTCCATATGGCGGAAGGTCTAAAGAGATCCATATGTAGGAGCTCTAGGCACCGAGAGGTCGAAACCAAATTCTTGGCTTTGTGACTTAAGTGAACTTGCTTCCTAACTTTGCAAGCATCACAAAAGTGACTATCAAACTTCATATTGGGTTGATGTCTTACCAACTCCTTAGAGACTAAAGATTGAATTAAAAGCGTATTAGCGTTACCTAATCTCCTATGCCAAAGAGTATAACTATCATCTAAAGTCGCTAAACATAAGTTTTCCTTTGATTTCCTATTGACCTTCATGACATAAAGCCCATGCTTTCTAACACCTTTTCCAATGACCTTTCCATCTTTTATGATTTCACTTTCATTTTCTAAATAGATGACCTTACACTTATTGTCACAAATTTGACCTACACTTAAAAGGTTAAAACCTAAGTTATCTACGTGCTCTACATTTTCAATGGTCATGGGGTCAAGAGTAACCGTACCTTTGCCAATGATATTTCCATGTATATTACTAGTGAATGTAACGTTACCTCCATCATATGCTTTGTAGTGCGAGAACAAACTTCGATTACCCGTCATGTGTTTAGAACATCCACTATCCTTAATCCACTCGTCAGGCTCTAAATTGATTCCCAAGCATATCTAGGCAGCAACACACAAGATCAAACATTTGGTCCCCAATATCTCATTGGTCCAAAATTGTTAGTTCCAAACATCCCTTGCATTTAGTTGGGATGCATGAATGGAGGATACATTCCTCATGGGGAAAACTATTGTTGTTGATAATTGTTCCAATTCAAATGGCCATTTTGTTGTCCATTGTTTCTCCTAGTGTCTTTGATCTTGATCTAGAATTATTATTATTTCTTCTAGGTGTTGGTGTTTTACTTCTAGGTCGTGACTTAGCTTGATCGTCCCTTTTAGGTGTAGGTTTTCTACTTCTAGGTCTTGACTCATTACGTACTCTTAGAGGAGTAGATGATTGTCTTGATAAATTTCTAGTTCCTATTAAAGGTTTACTTAAGGGCTTGTAGAATTTACCGAGGGCATTTTTCTCAAGAATTGGTACTTTGACCTTGTTAACAATAAGATGTTTTGGCCCTTTACCTAAAATAGACTTTTCAGAAAGTTAAGGATTTTCACAAAAATCTACTTCTGTCCGCGGTTGGTTATCTATACCCGCGGTTCCATAGTTATAAGGAACCGCACCATATACTGGCGTACCGCGTACAGAGGTGCGTTTTTCTAAAAACCTAACTTGTTTTGGTTCACTAGTAGATGTTTCATTAGTGTTATATCCCAACCCAAGTCTTTCCTTATAATGAATTTGTTTGTTTAACATATCATCAAGAGCACTAGTACCTTTCATGAACTTTTCCAATTTAATGAAGGTACTCTTGAGATCTTCATTCTCTTGTCTAAGATTTTCACAACTTAGACAACCTAAATCAACTTCTTTATTTTTATCAAGCTTAGCTAATTTCTCTCTTAGCTCACTAATCTCATTTTCAAGCTTAGTTCTAGTTGATTTTAGCACTTTGTTCTTTCAATAAATTTATGGCTAAGTTTATGTAAATTATTATATTGGCCTTCTAAGTCAATATCATCTAAAGAAGAACTATCATTGCTATAATATTCGGTTTTAGAATGTACCTCTTTTGAAGTGTGAGCCATAAGACATTTCTCATCTTTGGGTTGTTATCAACATCTTCACTGCTATCGCTCCATGAACCTCCAACGAACACCGTGTGGTTCTTGTCGGGTGAAGTCTTAGGACAATCACCGATGAAATGATATGGATCACCACATCTAAAGCATTTCCTATCACCTTTGTCATTCTTGGCAAATCGGTTTTTGGAGAAGGGTTTCTTGTCGTTGCTTGTTGCCTCACTTGTTGACCTCGTATCTTGAAGAACTTCTTGAAGTGTCTAACCGTCATAGCATATTCCTCATCATCACTATCCGAGGAACTATCATGGTCACTTTTTGCCTTCTTGTCCTTAAGTGCTAGAGACTTTTTTTCACTCTTGGTTCGCACCATTTCCGAGTCCTTCAAAATTATCATCTCATGAACTTTCAAGTTTCCAGTGAGTTCATCAAGTGATAATGTGGTGAGGTCCTTTGATTCTTCAATCGTCGTGACTTTGGCTCTCCACTTTGGATACAACGCCCTAAGAAACTTCCTAACATTGGTCTTGCTAGAAAAACCTTCATCAAGTACATTTAGACTAGTAATAATAGTGTTAAATCTAGCAAATGCACTATCAATAGTTTCATCTTCTAAGATGAAAATTTGTTCATATTGTTGAACAAGAAGATCGATTTTACTTTCTTTGACTTAGATATTACCTTGGTGGGTTACTAAAAGAGTGTTCCAAATATCTTTAGCGGTTTCACACATAAAAATACTTTCGTACTCTTTATTTGGTAAAGCATTATAAATTACCATTTTAGCCTCATTATTTTTAGCAAGTTTCCTTTTAGTGTCATCATTAGCTTTGTCAAAAGTGACTATCTCTTTACTTTTAGAAACTTTATTATATTAATAAGGCAAAACATCACCATGGGTAATAACATGCCAAAGATCTAAATCTTTTGATTCCACGTAAGTCTCAAATCTATTTTTCAATAAATAAAACTATCGGTTTCAAAAAGTGGTGGTCTTTGCATAGATTCCCTTCTAGGTACTTGTTGGAATCCATAGATCGATTCAAGTTTTAAAATACAATATACTTTAAAAAGCTTGAGCAACCTTGCGCTGATACCAATTTTAGAAACTAAGAAGGGGGGGTTGAATAGTTTCTTAAGTTTACTTGTTAATAAATGATTTTCAAAAATCCTTTTCAAAAACTTAGACTTGAGCAAATATGTGAAACCATCTTATACACAATATGGACAAAGGATAGTGCAATTAGACTAATAATCACAAGTATGTATGTGTAAAGAATAATGAATGTAAAGAGATAAGGAAAAGAAAGATCAAATGAAACACCAAGGATTTATAGTGGTTCTGAAACGAAGCTCACTCCTCGTTCCTACTCCACTCCTCGAGAGTTCACTAATCAATAAGCTCCTTATGGTGGAGAAAACTGTACACGTCGCATAACCAATTTTCGACTCTAAGCTAAAAGTCGAGCCCTAATCTTAGCTAGGACCAATCTACATCAATATACTTTAAGGACCAAGTATTAACCTTAAAACATACACAACTTCCAAATAGACACAACTACTTGGATCTTCACAACAATGACGCAACAATGAATAAATAAGATTTGATCTTCAATGGATCTTTGAGGTAGACACAACACTTCAAGGATGAAAGTGTTCTTCTCTTTGCACTTGGAGATGAAGAGATGGGAGGAGAAAGATTCACTTATAAACAAGTAGTAATCAACCAAATGACCGAGGATTTGAGTGATTTAAGAAGTATGAAAGAATCTGGAAATATATGTACAAAAGAGGTAGGGAGAAAATATGAGAATGGTCCACTATTTATAAGACAATTCTCAAATGGCTATATCTGGCCGCGGTTCCTTATTAGTGTCGGTGGTTCCTTATGGACAGGGAACCGCATAGGCACTTAAGGAACCGCCAGAGTAGACTCCGCTCCTTTTTGTCTTTTAGTGGGGTAGTTCATATCTGGTGATAAAATATCTTGAAAGGATGTTCCAAACCAAGATAGACTATCTCATTTTCAAGTTTTCAAATATTTAATTTAATAAAACATTTTCTTAAAAATAAAGTTTAATAAAAACTTGTCACACTTAATAAAAAGTGAGTTTTAAGAAAAGATTAAATCCTTGATCACTTAATTACAAGGTTGTAAAGATCCCGATTTTGATCTTATAATCTTACGATTTTACGATACTGTAAAGAAAAAACGATACGGATCTTAAGTAGGATGTTTGCATGCTTAAGATCTTATAGGATCCCGATCTTGATCATAGGATCTTACGATCTACTACGATCCGATCTTACTTTTTATCGAGCGACAAACTAAAAAACTACACATTTATAGGTTCTATTTTGTATAATCTAAAAAACAACATGAAAATCTTCTTATACATTTCATAATCATAATTTACGATCACATTTTTATGAAATATTCATATAATTTTGTGTTTAAAATGTATATTAATTTGTAAATTTGTGAAATATTGCAAAGACTACTAAAAAATTACATTATAATAGGATCTTATGATCCCGATCCTACTTTACGATCTCGATCTTGCAATGACGAAAACGATCCTAGGTAAGATCCCGATCTTGAAAACCTTGCTTGAATGTAAACCAACTCTTAACACTAACTTTCTAACACTGGTTGAAAGACTAAGGGCAAATCCAAACACTATTTATCAACTAAGCACAAAATTAAGCTATGAAAAATATGAAAAGCTAACAGATTAAGAAAACAAATACTCAAATCATAACAAGCAACTGAAAATGAACAATTATCAGGCATCAGCAAGTATTTTTACACTAGAAAGCAGAATTAAGCATGCAAGTTGACTTTTGAGGGGAAATTGTAAGAAATCACTTATGAGTAATATTGAAGGCTTCTTTGGTGAAGAAGTGGAGCGTTGAGCTCACTTATAACCCTATAAACACCAAATCAACTAATCAACTCATCTACAAACCACATCAATCATCATTATCTACAATTTTGTTCTACTATAATGGCTGATCAAAGGATCTGCTATGGCTGTAAACTGGCTATGAACTGCAACTGCTACACTTCTAGTAAAATCTTCCAAAGTATCAAAACAACTCCATTGTTCAGTCAAAACATCAGAATCAAAGTATAGTAAGACAGTGTAAGTGAATTTAGATTGACAGTGATTTAAGTAAACTTTATTTCATTAATGGAAGAAGTAGTTACAACTGATCTTAACAAACTAACAAACTCTCTCAAAGTGGTTGTCAATCACTTTGAAAGGTTTCTAACTAACTAGCTTCTAACAGAATGAGAGAGAATTAAAGAGTGTGTGTGTGTTTTCACATTCTAACTACATTACAAGAAATGAAAGAGAACTAGGGTATTTATAGAGTAGAATGAGTGTTGGTGAGGTACTTGTGACGTGTTGCATCCAATAACAGCCTTCCACATGTCTTTAATTAGCTGATTGTAATTTGTAGGTGATGAACTGATAGGTGTGAAAACACCCATCCTTTTTACCACTTAATTACAATAATAACCGAGCCAAAACGTGTATTTTATGTCATTTATGTCAGAATTATGCGTGGTTTGTGTTTTTGTTGTGATTTAGGACGAAAAGGTGAAAAGTGGAGAAAACACGGCATTTACGGGCTTTTATCGAAGAAAAAGACGAAAGATGAAGTCGAAAGATCAAGAGTGCAAAAAGAACGGAAGTCCAAGGCCTATTCTGAAGATTTATCGAAGAAAAAGTCTAAAGACGGAAGTTTAGCGAAATAGAAGAAGAAAATTAAAAGACAAGTTCAAATCCCGAGACGACAAAGACAAAGAATTAAAATCGAGTCGAGAAGACGTGAAGAAAGAAAGAAAGAAAAGAGGAAGCCTCCATCCACCCTCCTTTCCTATAAATACCCTTCATATCACCACATGAAGGGAGTTAGTCATTTTTTTAGTTTTAGTTAGGAGTAGGAGTAGTTTAGTTTTAGAGAGAGAAAGTGACAGTTTCTCTCTCTAGAACTTTAATCTTTCATCTTTTATCTTTCTTGTTTTGAATCAAACTTTTACTTTTTAAGCTTAATCTTGTTTTAATCTTCATGTTATTAATCTTCCTTGTTAATCTTCATCTTGTTTCTTTCATCTTTTTCATCAAGTTCTTATTTAAAGTTTTGATCTTTGAAGTTTATCTTTTTATGTTTTGATTTTAAAGTTTTGTTTATTTTCGGGTTAGATAAGTTGATTAGTGCTTATTTGATCCGTTTAGTTGATTCGATTTAGTTTTGGGAATAAGCTCAATCTAATAGCTTATTTTCTAGCTTTTTACTCGAATCCCTTAGATTTCGGAAAGGGTTTAAAACCCCTTTCCGATTGGTTTTTCCGATCAGCCCATTTCCCACCCTTTCCGATTGAACCCCAATCGGAAAAGGGTTTGTATATTCCGACGGTAAGGTTTTGTGTTATTCCGATTGGAACTTTATCCCTCTTTCCGATTGATACTCAGTTTAGTATATTCCGATTAGGCATCTTCTATACATTCCGATTGGTATGTTTCTTAGTATTCCGATTGTACCTTATTTCTCCATATTCCGACCATGTTCTTTCTCATATATTCAGATCATGCACTTTCCGATTGGTACATTCCGATCGGATTCCTATTCCGATCGGAATGTATTCCGATTGGGTGCACTTGATTTATTTTGATGTTTTGTTTTAGTTAAAGTTAGAAAACTTTACTCGTTTTATTTCTTGTTCAATTTAAATTTCGTCTTGCATTTTTATTTAATTGTCAATTTACTTTTCGTTAAGTTTTAATTACACGTCATTTTCATTTAACGTTTTAAATATTGCACCATTTACGTATCAACCAGTTTTAGCTTTAATTACTCGTCCTTTATTTTATAGTCTTGCATATTTAATTTACCAAAACCAAAAATATTGATTCACCAAGAACAACTAATCTCACACAATTAACCGGATATCAATTCGAAGAGATACTGTTGGGTTTGCTTCTTGAAGGATCTTCGAAGCCTTGATCACAATACAAAGAGTGTGCGGAAACCAATCTTTATATATAAGAAGAACAATAGAAATAACCAAACATCCAAGCCTCAATATATTAATACGATCACTCTTAATAGTGATAGGGTTTTACAACCTTGAAGCTATAATAAACAATGAGAGAAATGTGTAGAGAATATGTGTGTGAAGAAGTGTGTACATCTCTACACCCTAGGACCTCCTTTTATAGTGCAAGGGGTCCTAGGTGGTTACAACCTAATTAATACTTTCCAAAGTATTATACATTAATACCATTTAATTATTTCCTAATTAATATTGTAACCTCCTCATCATAATCAATATCTTTAATACTTTCCATATGAATAGGAAGACTAAATATTTGATCATATCTTCTACAATCTTCCTTGATCTTATCTTCTACAATCTTCTATCAACTTTATAATACGACCAGGAGGAACTGTAACACCAGGAGTAACGAAGTACTCCAGTAGGAACTGTAACTCACCAGGAGTAACGGAGTACTCCAGTAGGAACTGCATATTATCAGGACTAACTTCTAAATCCATGAGTCCTAACAATCCTCCCCTAAACTTTAATTTAACTTTGTTGAGTTCAAGTTTCCAAGTAGATGTGTCACCAATAAGCATGAGGATTGGAATATGAACCACAGTAGCAACAAGCTCACTTGATAAAACTAGAAGAAACACAAAAGTAGCTGCTGATACACGAACGGCTGAGCTTCTTTAAAGCTTGAAAACATCTGCACATGTTGATTCTTGACAGCAACAGGAGCAAATTTGATGAGCCTTTACCAAGTAGCTGCTCACTCTTGGGCTAGCCAGTCTTTTGGTGGAATCATGACATCACCCTGGGAGACTAGTACCCAGTCCAACTCTTGGAACGTGAATCATTGGTGAGTTGGAGTACCCTGATGATTTTTGGCAAACCATCATAGCCATCAACGGATTTGATATGTCTTTACCAGAAGCCGTACCCTTCTGGACTCGCCAACTCTTAGCAATGAAGCATCGGTGAGTTAAAAACCCTATAGCTTTGAGCAAGCTATTATAGCTATCAACGGATTTGATAAAATCTTTACCAAGAGCCGTACCCCCTTGGATTAGCCACTTTTCAGTCTAGGACCATGGCAAGTGAAAACCATCCAGTTTTGGGTAACCTAGCAACCATCAACGGATTTGAGAATCACACCAAGAGCCGTACCCTCAAGGTGAATCAACTCTTTCTTGTCGGTTAGACATGGTGAGTTGAGGACCATTTGTTGTATGGGGGGCAGCCAACACCTAAGTACCAAACAGAAACAGCCCAAAAAGTGAAATATATACAAAGGTATTTTGATTCGAAAGTTTCTATTTTTTTTATTTTTTTTTATTTTTTATTTTTTTTATTTTTTTTTATTTTTTTATTTTTTTTTATTAATTATTTTTTTAATTATAACCACTCAAAGACTATGAGTCAACCAGCAGGAACGTAGAATGCATCAGGAAGAACAATGTTGCTGATTTGCTGACTAAAGCTTTTGATGGTCCTCGTTTTAACCACTTGGTGGTTCATATTGGGATGGTCAATCCTTGAGGTCTAGGATTGAGGGGAGGCAACGCCTAAGGGGAGGCTTTGTGTACATATTAGGTCCGTCTAACGTATTCATAGTATTTAACAACATAATTTCTTGGTTATGGTGGTGTGTGGTGCTACTGATGGAGGATTTTTGCTCTCTTCTGATGGATATGGCCTTACATGACTGGCTTCTGGTCCTATTTGGTCAGCTTCTAGTTATGATTGGATGCCTTCTGGTGGTCTCAAATCCTACCACGTCTAGTGGTGTTTGACTATGGGTACTGGTACTGGTCTGGCTACTGTTCATTCCTTTTGTCCTTTATTAATCACGTTTTGATCCTGGTCCGACTATTGTGCACTTTGACTTTTGGTCAACGCTTCCAATACTGATATTTACAAGTTTGAATTCATCAAATAAATTGGGGGTAAGTTATTATGTTAAAAAGGGCAAGTGGTTAGTATGCCATTATGGCTTAATTTGAAAGGGCAACCCCCCATTAATAGGGGTCAATGAACAGTTACTATTTTCTTCCTATATGGTCAACATACACTCATTACAATTAAAACACACACAAAAACCGCTTCTACTCCTCTCATCCCAATCCAAATCCTTTTTCAATCCATTCATCAAGATCCATGGCTGCTCTTGCTTATCAACCTGCTCATAATCGTGTTGCTTATCTGGGTGATGGTCCTAATAGTGAACATTTTGCTGATATCTTGGAGTTTATTGAAGCTTCAAACTTGAGGTTTGCATTTACTGTTTGTCCTACCATATATGATAGTGTGGTACGTCAATTTTGGGCGTCTGCTGAGCTTGTGAATGTGGCTGGACGTCCACGGGCACTCCATGCTACCATAGATGGACGTGCTTATGTGGTCACTGAAGCATCTATTCGCTCTTCTCTTCATCTTCAGGATGAGGGGGGTGTTGTATCACTTCCCAATTCGGAAGTATTAGAGGGTATGGCTGCCATAGGTTATGAACATGGGGGGAAGTTTAACTTCCAAAAGAATAGGTTTTCCCCTCAGTGGAAGCTTCTGGTTCACTATTTAATCCATTGTTTGAGTCCCAAGTCGGGGAGTTGGGATGCGTTCCCTACTCCTTTGGCTACTGGTCTTATATGTTTAGCCCAGGGTAGAGTGTTTAACTTTTCACATTATATATTTGAGGGGATGGCTAGTAATTTGTCAACTGCTGGTTCTAGGAAAAAATTTCTTATGTACCCTAGGTTTATTCAACAAATACTTGTTTGCATTCCACGTGATAGGGCTGAGCATGTACCTTCTAAACTAACAGCGAAAGTGTATTATAACATGATGAATGGGTTTCCTAGGGCTTGGAGGCCCCTGACTGAAGCCATGATGGGTTTGGCTCAGGGTCATATAGGTCAGGAGGAGGAGGCTCCTGAGTTGGTTGTGTTAGATGATGACCCCATGGAGGAGGAGGAGGCTCCTACTGGTGATGCCACTCCTGTGGTAGAGGAGGAGCTTGTTGAGGAGGTGGTGGTTGAACAACCATCCCCTCCCAAGGCTGGTCCTTCCTCAGCTCCACAAAGGTCTCCTTTTGTGGAGACTCCACCTCCTAGCCCTGCCCCACACTCGACTGATATCCCCTTTACTGCTAGTTCTCCACACATTGACCCCAATGTTGCTTCGAGCTCCCGTGATGCTTTCCCTGATCCAAGTTCTCTTGGTGGGCAGGCAGAGGAGCCTACTACTCTGACATCTTTGCTAGATCTTATGCACAGGTACCATGAGAGGATGCTTTGTTTTGAAGCTGACTTGAACCAACATCGGAAGCTCACACGGGAGTTTGTTCTTCCTCTGGCCGATCGTATAAAGGTATTGGAGAATCAACAACGTCGTCGAAAGAAGCATGTGGTTCTTTCAGATTCTGAGGATGAGGGTCCGGAGAATGTTGAGGATGGCTTGACGATGCTGGCAAAGGCTGCCTTTGCTGATAAAGTTTATGACGATCTGCCTGGTCCTCCAATGTCCTCCAATGCTCCTTCTTCTAGTGCTATTCCCCCTTCTATGGGTGGTGATTCTGCTGCTGCTGCTGGTTCTCATGCTGATCCCTCTCATGATCCAAAGGGCAAAGCTCCAATGACTGATCCTCCATCTCCCATTCGCAAGCGATCTCGTCGACAGCTTGAAGAAGACAGACTTGGTGAAGAGGCTGCTCGTCGGGTTCAGGCTGAGCTTGATGAGGAGGACAATGCTGCTGGGGAAGAGCTCCGTCAGCGAAGGCGTGCGCAAATTCAGCATGATGCTATGCACTGGACTGATGGTGAATGGATGCAAGTGTTGACTGTTCTCACTCAGGATTATGCTCAGTTTAAAGATTTGTTGGGTGATGATGTTGATGAACACAATTGTATTCCGCATGCTATGGTAATGCTGCGTAAGCATCAGTTGACTCTTGCTGAGGAACTCAAGAAACAGCGTAGGAACAGACCTCTTTCTCAGACTGAGCAGCGCAAGCAGATGCAACGTTATGTCAAATATCAATCTGCTGCTCATTTCAATGCTCCATGGACTTGGGCTCGGGTGCGGGCTTTGACTTTTGATGAGCTCAAGAAACTTTATGAAAATATGGTGAGGCGTGCGAGTCAACCTATACCGGAAAGATTTGTTTACCATCCTCGTAGTGTGACTGCTTCTATGCCTGCTGCTTCTACTGTTTCTCCGTCTGTGCCCATTCCTGGTTCCACTTGTAGTTCTTCTGGTTCTGGTGCTGTTTCTGTTGGTCCTTCTACTACACCCTTGGTTGCGCCTATTGGTTCTACTACTGGTCCTGCTGCTACCATCTTTGTTACGACCACCACCACTCATGCTTCCACCACCACACCTGTTACTTCTACCACCACTCATGTTCCTGCAAGCACTTTTGTTGATCCCACCATACCTGCTGCTGCTCCATCTGATGTGCCATCTTCATCACCACAAGTTCCTGCCACACATGATGCATCACCTAGTGGTTCTTTGGGTGGACATGTTCATGAGTCTACTTCTACTGCTGCTCCTGCTGTTGCTGAAGTTCCGGTGAAGGTTGAATCTACTCCTTCGGCTCCCACGCCTCGACGTTCCACTCGCCAGAAACTTGCTCGTCGTGTTCTCCGTGGTAAATCAGTTCCTTTTGAGAAGCGGGATCCTGAGAACTTAATTGATGCAGCTTCGGATAGCGATTCTGACTTACCTTTGGGCAATGGCAGCATTACGGGTTATGCGGCTGAGCGGTCTACAACACTTCCTGGTGGCATCTCCCATCGGATCACTTTGAGTGATGGGACTGTGCGATTGGTCACGGGTTTGCAGGGTGTTATCATGGGTTGACCGTATGGATCTTATGACCTTGTTTGGGCTTGTTGATTCTAGTATGCCGTTTAATCCTATGGCGGTGTCTTCCTGGCCTGGTATGCGTCTTTGGGCTGATCTCAAACTGATGTTGGATCCTCCTCCATCTGCTACTCCTTTGGGCGTATGGAAGGATCAAATGCAATGGGAGATTGTTCACTGGAAGCTTTATGCTGGATGTGGAGTTCATGTGTTGGAGTTAGGTTCTGGTCTTATGGTGTTTATGTTGACGGATGTTGTGTATCCTTTGACTATTTCTTCCATGGAAGCAATGCTGGCACGTCACTTGCAGATTTCTACTGCTCCTACAGGGAATGAGTCGAGTATGGCTACATCTTTGGTGGAGGGTATTCAAGCACGGCTGCTAGCGGATAAGAGGGCAGCTTCTGGTGTGTAAGGTGATTGGGTTGTAAGTGTTTATACTTTATTCTTATTTTGATTCTTTTCACCAATATGTATAGTGATTGGTGACTTTTATTCTTTATAGTTAAAAACAAAAAAAAAAAAAAACTTTTTATATAATATCTGCTTATACTTTAACACAGTTTAGCTTTTATACTTGTACATAAAATCCCTTGGCTGGTTCAAAATGTGGTTCCTGGTTTGAGATTGGTCTGGTACTTGGTTTCACTTGGTGTTGGACGTGGTCCACACAACAAATGGTTCTCAACTTACCATGTCTCATCGACAAGAAAAAGTTGATTCACCTTGAGGGTACGGCTCCTGGTGCGATTATCAAATCCGTTGATGGTTGCCAGGTTACCTAAAACTGGATGGTTTTCACTTGCCATAGTCTTGGACTGAAAAGTGGCTAATCCAAGGGGGTACGGCTCTTGGTAAAGATCTTATCAAATCCGTTGATAGCTGTAATAGCTTGCTTAAAGCTATAGGGTGTTCAACTCACTGATGCTTTAATGCTAAGAGTTGGCGAGTCCAGAGGGGTACGGCTTCTGGTAAAGACGCATCAAATCCGTTGACGGCTGTGATGATTTGCCTAAAATCATTAGGGTACTCCCACTCACCATTGATTCACGTTCTAAGAGTTGGGCTGGGTTCTAGTCTCCCAGGGTGATGCTTATTCCACCAGAATGACTAGCTAGCCCAAGAGCGAGCAGCTACTTGGTAAAGGCTTCTCAAATCTGCTCATGTTGCTGAAAAGATTCAACCTGATGCTGATTTGTTACAAGCTTTGGAGAAGCTTCTAGTGTTTCATGTGGCTGTTCTTCTGATTCTTATCTTGTTGATGCTGCTATTTGTTTTGCTGATACAATCCTCGGACTTTCTTTGCACGTTTTCCAGGAAACTTGAACTCAACAGGTCAAATTCAAGTTTAGGGGAGGATTGTTAGGACCATTGTAATAGTTATATGTAATAGGTAGACTAGGAGGTATGTAGTTCCTCCTGGTCCTAGTCGTAGTAGGAGCAAGTCCTGCTCCTGGTCCTGGTCGAAGTCAAACTTTATTATTTACTTAATATTCTGTTAGGATATGCATGAGTTATATTAGGAGAAGATATGCATATCAGTTTTACACGTTTTCTTGTATGCTGTATTAGGGTTTCCTTGTAGTATAAAAGGAACCTTAGGCAGAAGGGTTATAGACATCTTCACAAAACATAGTTCTAGTCTTTATCAATATTAGAAATCCTTAGAAAGGATCAAGTCTTTATAGTTATTCTGTTTCTCTTGTTTGTATTTATATTCCACATTCATATTGTGTATAGAGTCTCTTTGTGATTTGACTTGTGATTACAGAAGTCATTCACCGGTCCTGACAGGCTGCAAGATCTACATTCAATAGACCCAACAAGTGGTATCAGAGCCCCGTTGAGAAGCTTTAATTGAAAAAAAAAGAAGAGGGTTTGCGATGCTACTGGTGAGTTATGGTTCCTACTGGTCATATATATTCATGTTGGTTGTGTTCTCGGTTCCTCCTGGCAATATTCGATGATTCCTTCTGGTTGAATCATCGGCTCCTACTGGTCGGTTGCTACTAGTCAGGTCCTACTGGTCCGTACCACTGGTCGGTTCCTACTGGTTTGTTCCTACTGCTAGGTGTCTGTTCTTGCTGACTTTCTTCTGGTTCTTGCTGGCTTGTTGTATACTAATTTTCTTTGGCTGGTTTTGGTTCCTACTAGTCAAATAAGATTGCTTTTAGTGACTAGTCTGATGTCACTACTGTTACTAGAGGAGGAGTTCTCAACCATCATCATTTCGTTGGGGAGATTCATTGAAGAAGACATTTTATTATAACTTATTTTATGTTGTAGTTGATTTTCACAGGTTTTGTGTTCTTATCATATCTTAAAAGGAAGGGAGTACCTTTTAAGATAACTTGCTTGGTTTGTATGGTGACGAAGACTTGGAACATCTAGCGAAGGGGTACGATCTATTCATATCTTAAAAGGAGTGGTAGCCTTTTTAAGATAACTTGCTCTATGCGTACATTTGCTATCGCTTGAAGGGGTTAAGTTATTGTGCTCAATGTCTCATTTATTTGAGGATTTTGTTCATGCTCGACGTCACGTGGTTAGTGCAAGACATAAGACACAAGTTTGGGAGATTTCACTTCTTCATCAAATTCGTTATACTTGATTTTCTTCATCAGTGATCTCTCCATGGAGCCTACTGGATTTTCCGTGCACTTCTTAAGGGGAAGACGATCCTTTTTGAGTTGATGTGACAAAAAGGGAAGAATGCATGGATCAAGGGGAAGCTTAGCCTTCATCTATATGAGCTTTAGGGGAAGCTTGTGCTTACTGGTTTTGTCAAATCAACTAGGGGAAGATTGTTGGGACTTAGATATCTTGAGTTGATATGACAAAACAAGATGAAGGACCTAATAGCAAATAGTTAGCTTCTATAGTAAGCTAGGGTTGTCATGTAACCCTAGTACCTCTATTATATAAAGAGGGTTAGGCACACATGGTCATTCACTGATTCACAAACAATGTAAACCATAGGTGTGTGTGTGTTCCTCCTGGTGTCAAGCCTATTAGGCGCCAGGACTAGTAGCTTATTAGTAGTCTGCTTATTAGTAAGCTTATTAATAGTAATCATTTATTAGTGAAAGCCTTGTTCTTGGTTATGATTATGTTCTTTATGATTTCGCTGTGCATGTTACAATCATGATCATGATATCCCAGATGAGTCTAGATCCTAAGACTCAACAGATACCGAGAAAACGAACTTTCAACGAGTAAAAATCTCTTTACATTAAATGGCGCCGCTGCCGGCTCTTTTCGTGAAGATTAACGGTTTTTTGTGAGAGACGCGTTGGCTTTTGGGATCCGTTCACTTGTGAACGTTATTTTTTTCGAGTCAAAAATTTTCAAAAAAAAAAAAAAAAAAAAAAATCCAAAAACATTTGAAAAATCTTAAAAAAGCATTTCTTTTTCAAAGTTTTGCACCAAAAATATTCTTCTTGCTTATCTATCTTTCTCCATGGATTTTTATTTCCATTGCGTCGGGTGTGGGAGACAACTGTACGGGAACGACTCTTGTCAATGGTGTACATGTGAGCGGTGCGGAAACGATATCGACAACACACAATTCGGATTTTGTCCTTTGTGCAACTCGACTAATTCGTCCTTTTTGAACCCACCTCCTATTCCCACGTGCACCTATTGTGGAAGCGATTCTCATTGGCATATTTCGTGCCCGGTTCCTTACCCGTATGATCACGGGCAAGAACCGGGGTACAATTATGACTATGATAATAGCTATCCACATGACGCACCCAGTCTTTCTCCTCAACCGTTCTGCAACAACTGTGGGGGTCCTCACGATACTTCCTATTGTCAACCAATGAATTATTATGAGCAAAATCCGTGTCCTCAATTTTCTTCACCAATGGATTATTATGAACCAAACCCGGTTTCTAATTCTTCTCCACCGATGAACTACTATGAGCCACAATCATGCTATAATTCAGGTTTTCAACATTTTGAATCCCCACAACACATCATCGATCCTCAACCCTCCTTCGAACAATTGAGCTCCAATGAACAACAGGACAATCTGGTTAAGCAGCTTCAACAAATTCAAAAATCTTGGATCAAGTTCACCGAAAAATATCAAGAGGATCAACGACAGGAGCAAATATCGAATATCGAGACTTATACTCCTCCTCCGGTGTCTCCATACTATTACGATGATGATGACGATGAGCCTACTATTTCTTGGAATGATCTTACTGCTCAATGTCCTAGTGCTATTGTCATCCCTCCTCTAAATATCCCTATCGTGTCTAAGGAGTGTGATACATTGAATGAGCTTAGTGATGTTGGTCTTGATAACGTGTTTGATGATGAGGTTTGTGACATACCGACTGCTATGGAGCCTAAGGACGACGTTGCTCTTACAGAAGAGGTCGATCCTAATGATGACGATTCTTCTCTCTGCTATGAGAATTTCACTTTTGAAGTTTCTCAATCTCCACCGGGAGATGCGGGTGATGACGATTTATTTTCTCCGGTTTACGAGACGTTCATCGATGAACATGATCGTGTGGATGAGGTGGAAGACGTACTTCTTCGCGATAGATTACGGAAAGTGCACCTTCTTATTGATCAAATCGAAGCATTGACTTCTCCTGCTCCTTCCGAGTCTTTGCCTCCCTCTATTCCTCCCGTTGAAGATAATGACCCATTGCTGGAAGAAATTGACATTCACTCCATACCACCAGGTAATGATGACGATGATTTGGAGGGGGATATTATTTTTGCTAATTTGCTACAGGAAAATATTGTCCCAAGTCCCCCTCCCGAGCACCTTTCATCCTCCCCTTTAGCCACTATCTCGGAGGATGAGTGCTTTGATCCGGGAGGTGACATTGATTATGCTATGATTGATAACAATACGGCTTTGCCGTTTGCTCAGCATTCATTGTCTTCGGGGGAGGACAATGTGCTTACTTTACCCAACCCACCTCCCGTGGATCTTGAATTCACATACTATACGTATGTTGAAAGGACCTTTCTCCCATTCAAGACTTATTCCCCCGCCTCTCCTCTGTTGATGTCAACCGGGAACGAGGACAAGGTCTTTGATCCCAGTATCACATTCGAGGCTTCCCCATGGACTATTTAATTCGGGGGCGAGTCAGGCTCGTGACTCGGTTAACAAAAACAAGCGCTTTTTGGGAGGCAACCTAATTATCTATCTATTTTCACCATAAGTGTAGGGGGAGCCCCGTGGTGTTTCTTGTTTTCTTTCTTATCATGTGCAGGGATTAGAGCTTCAAAGACACACTCTTGATGACTTTTGACGAACCGTGATTCCGTGTTCCCTTCTTCCCGGTTCTATCCTAAACTCTTTTTGATTCACTATTTTATATTTCTTAATATTAAAGTAGGAATCTCTTTAGTTGTCTTTTCCTTAACGAGATTTAAACAAAGTGCACAATGTCCTAAGTGTAGGGGAGTTTACTTCCACATACTTAAACATTGAGGACAATGTTTATGTTAAGTGTAGGGGGGACTTCTATCGAAGTTAAGTGGTCTTTTCCTTGTATTTGTCCTCATTTAAACCGGAAAATCAATTTTTCGACATTTTTCAAAATTTTTGATCTATTTTGGCCTATTAGTTTTGCCCTTTGTATAGTTATTTTCTTTGTTTGCTAGAATAAATCTTTAATAAAGTGGTTTTAATTTTCAAACGTCGTGAATCTTTTGACTCAACCCGAGTTTACTTACCTAAGTTTACTCTAGCTAGTATCTTAACGTGTTTAAGTCAAGTTTTGCTAGGCTTTTATATAGGGAGCTTTAAAACGCGAAAGTCTTAATTCTCACGGGTTAAGAACAAGAACTTTTCGCAAGTTCCTATAATTGATCCTAGAGAGTCGTTTATCAAGGGAACTTTAAAATGCGATTTCTAAACTTGAAAAAGTCTAAGAATTTGCAAGATCCTATAGGTGACTCGAAAACCCAAAACTTTGATTTAATAGGCTAAGCATCCACGAGTCTCATTCCTTGAGATTTTAAACTGTGGAGAACGAGAGATGATAGAGTCAATTATAAGTTCGGTATTCTTTCGTGAATTTATGTGAGTTAATTATAGCCTATTCTCCCTCCGCTTGTTAATAAATTATCTGCAATAAATAAGGTTATACGATTTAAAAGGTTACTTAGCTTCTAGCCCCAGATCGTTTAAAAGTTGCTCGGTACGGATTAGAGTTCATAGCCAAGGCATAACTTATTGAAGCGGGATGCGAAGATTGGCGAGTCCGAAAAGGCCCTAACAAGGCATGAGGACCACATTTTGTTGCTAAAGATCCAAAAGTGATGTGAAGAATCATTTATCAAAAATCAATATGAAGGATCAAGACACACGACGAAAAGCAAAAACTCCCCAAAAGTCATGGAAAAGTCTATCTGAAAAGACCCTAACAAGGTATGAGGATAAATAGATCCAAGTCCTAAAAGGAGGCAGATCGTTGTATATCAAAGTCCAAAATAAAGATTGGAGAAAAATGAAGAAGTCGTGGTCCAAAGATGAAGAATCTCTCAAAACTTCAAGTGAAGAAATTCCTATTATGAAGAGAAGACCATTATTTCAAGAACGTCTCTCAAAGATTTGAAGTATGAAATCGCTGCCAAATATCGGTCCGAGAAAGGTCTCAAATCGCGAAGCGATTTATGCCAAGATATGAACTTTATGAGGTCCCGAGAAGCAGTTTTAAAAGATTTGGTCCTTTAGCTAACTATTGATTAAATCGTTCACTTTATTTTCGGCTTAAATAACTATCGAAATAAGTCAAACAATGCATCCTCGTGATCATTCAAGACAAAAATAAAATATAAGAGATACACCTAGGAATAAGGGAGTTTAAGTGAGTAATTGGCCCACATGAGTTCGTGATAGTCTGCTAACTTATAATAACAATGATCTCGTTTTTAAGCTTAGTTTGGAGAAAGTGAAAACTGGAGGATGATGATCATTCACGACATTTCCAAAACCCAAGGTATGTTTTAAATTTCTTTACTTTGAATATTTATAATTTTCTATCTCTTTAATAAAGGCCAACGTGGATTGATTATGATGGAAAATGTAATCTTGCTTTGTAACTAATGCATTGCATGAGGACATTGCAATGGTTAAGTGTAGGGGATTTGATAGGTGTGAAAACACCCATCCTTTTTACCACTTAATTACAATAATAACCGAGCCAAAACGTGTATTTTATGTCATTTATGTCAGAATTATGCGTGGTTTGTGTTTTTGTTGTGATTTAGGACGAAAAGGTGAAAAGTGGAGAAAACACGGCATTTACGGGCTTTTATCGAAGAAAAAGACGAAAGATGAAGTCGAAAGATCAAGAGTGCAAAAAGAACGGAAGTCCAAGGCCTATTCTGAAGATTTATCGAAGAAAAAGTCTAAAGACGAAAGTTTAGCGAAATAGAAGAAGAAAATTAAAAGACAAGTTCAAATCCCGAGACGACAAAGACAAAGAATTAAAATCGAGTCGAGAAGAAGTGAAGAAAGAAAGAAAGAAAAGAGGAAGCCTCCATCCACCCTCCTTTCCTATAAATACCCTTCATATCACCACATGAAGGGAGTTAGTCATTTTTTAGTTTTAGTTAGGAGTAGGAGTAGTTTAGTTTTAGAGAGAGAAAGTGACAGTTTCTCTCTCTAGAACTTTAATCTTTCATCTTTTATCTTTCTTGTTTTGAATCAAACTTTTACTTTTTAAGCTTAATCTTGTTTTAATCTTCATGTTATTAATCTTCCTTGTTAATCTTCATCTTGTTTCTTTCATCTTTTTCATCAAGTTCTTATTTAAAGTTTTGATCTTTAAAGTTTATCTTTTTATGTTTTGATTTTAAAGTTTTGTTTATATTCGGGTTAGATAAGTTGATTAGTGCTTATTTGATCCGTTTAGTTGATTCGATTTAGTTTTGGGAATAAGCTCAATCTAATAGCTTATTTTCTAGCTTTTTACTCGAATCCCTTAGATTTCGGAAAGGGTTTAAAACCCCTTTCCGATTGGTTTTTCCGATCAGCCCATTTCCCACCCTTTCCGATTGAACCCCAATCGGAAAAGGGTTTGTATATTCCGACGGTAAGGTTTTGTGTTATTCCGATTGGAACTTTATCCCTCTTTCTGATTGATACTCAGTTTAGTATATTCCGATTAGGCATCTTCTATACATTCCGATTGGTATGTTTCTTAGTATTCCGATTGTACCTTATTTCTCCATATTCCGACCATGTTCTTTCTCATATATTCAGATCATGCACTTTCCGATTGGTACATTCCGATCGGATTCCTATTCCGATCGGAATGTATTCCGATTGGGTGCACTTGATTTATTTTGATGTTTTGTTTTAGTTAAAGTTAGAAAACTTTACTCGTTTTATTTCTTGTTCAATTTAAATTTCGTCTTGCATTTTTATTTAATTGTCAATTTACTTTTCGTTAAGTTTTAATTACACGTCATTTTCATTTAACGTTTTAAATATTGCACCATTTACGTATCAACCAGTTTTAGCTTTAATTACTCGTCCTTTATTTTATAGTCTTGCATATTTAATTTACCAAAACCAAAAATATTGATTCACCAAGAACAACTAATCTCACACAATTAACCGGAAATCAATTCGAAGAGATACCGAGAAAACGAACTTTCAACGAGTAAAAATCTCTTTACATTATGAACACAAATGGGCTTTTATTTATGAGTGGGTTTCAGTCTAATTAGATAGGTGGGATAGATTCGTCTCTCCATTATGAGCATTTTTCATGTTGAGCATTTCTTCTGAAAGTGTCTCAATATTAATCCACGATCTACGGATGGAAGAGACATGTGTCAAGTGTTGATAAGTCCATTAATAGAGTTGTGGATCGATATCCATAAGCACAGTAGCGAATATGACATGGAGCCTCGTGATTGGTTGAGAAGTTCTAGTGGGCTTACTGTTAAGATTCGGCTGTTTATACTTCTATCTTCATAAATGCAGCAATGAATTGGCAATCCATGTTAACGAAATGAAGGCCTCTCATTGGTTGATAAACAAAGCACACGGATCACACTTGAAACTTCTTTCCTTTTTGGCAATTTAGGTCCCTCTTTTTTATCAGCTTCTTAACTTGAATTCCAATCTTCATAAACTTGTCATTTTAATCTCTTTGACTTCATACTTGACCAATAATGATCCCTTGACTTGAACTTTGACCAGATTTGACTATCTTCTTGACTTTTCCAACTTGTCACTTTTAGTCCCTCTACTTTGAAAGTTGTTAAGAAACGTCCTTTGACTTTGTTTGACTTGTCATCTTTCATCCTTCTTTTGTCTTTTCTTCATCAATATTGGCTTGATTTCCTTGTTTGCTTCAATTTTGTATCTTTTTACCTACACAAGCACAAACAACAAAGTATACCCATAATACTGCTTTTACACATCAAAATCAGGTATTTTACTTTTTGTTTTAGGGTTAAATATGTTATAATTGATATGAGATTTCACTCATATCGTCCACAAATGGCAGGTGTTGATCCCAACTACCACCAAAAACAATTGCACAGGCTCGCAACATATCTTCCAAGGTTTGTATCGTCCTTTCACTCTGACCATCCGTTTCTGGGTGATAAGCAGTGCTCATACTTAATTCTGTACCCATAGCTCTTTGCAACGATTTCCAAAACTCCGATGTAAAATGAAAGTCCCTAATCAATGCGAGAAACCCTAATCTTAGCTTAATCAACACAAGGTATTACTTTTCAAACGTAATCTTATTATTGTATAATAAAGAATTACAAGTGTTATGGATAACACCGTTTGATGACAATGTGTTGTGCACACTTTGAACAACAATAACCTTAACTTATGAATACAGTCGTAGCTGTTTGATTCACTAAGTTACACGCACTAATGATCTTGATATTGCAAAGTGTTAAATCTTAATGCTAGGTTACACATCCTATTTATAGTGTTACGAGTTTGACTTGAACAGTACTTGATGTCGACTACACAACTTTTACAAGTTCCCACATCAGTCACATGATGTCCTTCTATTCTTGGTAGTCTTCCATTATGCTTTAAGGAACAGTTGTCCAAAACAGTTTCCTTATTCTTCATATTCTCGAACACACAAATGGCATGTCCAAAGTGTGCTGAGAGTTATCAGGGTATTGCCACCCCTGTTAACTCTCAACCTCTCAGAGTCCCTAATACATCTTGGCTGTTATCCATCACAGCCAAGGAGTATGTCTTCAGGTAATCTTCGACTTCCCTGACAATGTCTCTGACATGGACTCCTCTGAGGTTGCTCACATAGATTCGGATCTCTGTGAGTCTTGTGAAACTTGCCTGCCTCCTAGGCACAGGCAAGGGACTATCTATCAGCCTAATTATGTTTAAATCAATGAACAGGGAATCTAACAAGTTTAGATTCCCAACAATCTCCCCCTATTTAAACATAAATAGTGCTAGATCTAACTAAGTTAAGGTAAGTGAGTTTAACAGCTTCTTCTTACACATAACAGATCTAAACAAACATACCTCATGATTTTATTAAGACTTAAAGAAAAATTACAAGTTCATTACATAAGTTAAATAAAAGATGAAGGTAAAAGGGCTGATACTTTCTTCAATAGTCATCATTTTTTATTCTTTCTTCAGCTTCGGCCACATCTAATCTGTTATCAATTTCATCCTGCAAAGTCTTTGCAAACTTCTTGGAATACTCAGAGTTGATCTTGAGACACTTCTTGTGACAGAGCAGCTGAATAGTTGAAGCCAGGCATAGCTCATCTTCCCTCTGAAAAGCATATTGGCAGGCTTTGTTCATAAACGCCATTCCTCTTTCAGGCACTGAGTAAGTCTGACCATCAACAGGGCCAACTATACCATTAGGAAGGATCAGATCCCTGTGCATGCCATCCACACGAACATCTTCAGTAACAAAAGTTTCATCAATGATTTGGGAAATTCTTCTTCTTTTGTTGCCTGTCTTTGGGGGTCCTTGTTCGAAAAGCTGTGGTGGGGGATCAATCTTTAGTTTGGCAGCTGTTTCCTTGATCCAGTTAAACTTAGCCTTAAGAGTTTTAAGCAGAAGGAAATTCGCCTGTCCAGACTTTTTGGCAGCTAAGGCTTCAAGTTCAAACCATTCTGATAACCCAAGTGTTTTTAACCTGAAGTCGTCAAACACATCCATATTCCCTGTTTGATTATCCCTCCATAAGATCATCTGTGGAGTATTTGTGGACTTGCGAATGGTGTATCTAAACTTGGTTATCTTGCCAGCAGCATACCTGTTGTTTACGCAGGCATCATAGTCAGTTTTGACTTTCTTTAGGGCCTCAGCGCGTTTAAGTTCCATTTCCCTCAACCTTTGTTTTTGTTTTTCTTTTTCAGGAGGTGACATCTTCCTCAGAGTGGCTTCATTTAGTTCTTTGGCTGCCTTGAGCTCACTCAGTCTTTTGAATTCTTCAGCCTGTTGCTCTATTTCTTCAGGCGTTAGAGGTCTCTCATCAGAAGGTGTAAAGGTTGAAAATTGGGAAAGGTCTGTTGTGGATCCTCCTGTCTCTAGCATCGCAGCTATCTTCTTAAGTTTAGTGTCAGTATCAACTAACACTATCTCTTTACCTTTCTTTGAGACAGAGGACTCCACACTTATGTTTTTCAAATCATCAGCTCTTTTGAGGAACGCTGTCTGAGCCTGATTTTGAATAGATTTTGGTAGGGAGCTCACAGTGAATTTAAGCTTCTTGGCTGCTGGTTCATCCTCATCCTCAGGTTTGCTGATGTTAACTAGGATCATGGATTTAGATGAGTCAGCGCCATCTTGTGCTTGTTGCTCCCCCTGAGTCTGATCCTCATCATCAGGTATTATAACTGGTTCGATGACTTGAAGAGGAACAGGTGTTGTTAAAGGATTGGCTGAAGATGAGGCTTGTTCAGCAGATGCAAGGCTGAGTTTAGTATTCTTCTCCCCCTCACGTTCATCCTTACTTCCCTTATGCTTGGATGAACGTGCCTGAAATCTTCTTGCAATCTGCTCCACAGAGGCAGCCATGGCACGCTGTCTTTTTCTGGATGCCCTGGCAATCTTCAGCAATAAGTTGGCATTGGCATTGGTATTTGCCTGAACTCTCCTGACAATAAAACCAGCATGGTTGTATTGCCTGTTGCGCACTGCATTGAAGTGCCTGTTAATGACGGTTTCTTGTTCTTGGAACAATGCAGGGACAACGGAGTCAATGGCATTCTTGATTCTTGTCGAGAGATGACTTAGTCCTTGAGCCACACCTTTTCTTGTACCCTCCTGAATAGGCTCAGTGACAGCCTCAGTCACAGCCTTCTTTATTATACCTGGAAAGGTGACAGTAAAATTGTGCATCTCTGACTTGATTACATCCAACTTTCTTGACAAGCGCTCAATATCAGACTGATGGTGTACAGGCTGAAGATTCTTGATATTGAGGCTTTGTTGAGCAAAATCATCCTCCCTTGGAAATAAGTCGAAGTTAGTCTGAGAAGGATGATCAAACAAAAGGAATTCAGCTGTTGGATCATATATGGGTCTTTGGAGGACTGTTGTTGCAGATGTAGCAGAGTTTTGTGTGTCAACAGCTTCCTTAAGAGGAGAAGTCTTGTTATCTTCTTTAGGAGGAGAGACTGACAGCTGGTCATCCTCATCTTCTTCCTCTTCCTCATCAAACATTCCCTCAGGGAATTCATCCTCAGGCATGGGTGTAAACTCAGCGACATAATCTTCAACAGAAAGCATTTCTTCATCAGCATTGAGCACAAGTTCTTCTTCAATCTGAATGTCCTGAGTAATTGTTTCAGCCTCCTTTTCATGTACCTGAGGATCTTTGACTGGCTGTTCAATTTCAGCCTGCAAGGTTGTTGAAATTAGTAACAGGGAAAATATTAAGTGAATGGTCGCCATTTCGCTGTCCCAGAGAGGCTGAGGGTGATTACTCAGCCACTCCAAAGGATAAATCCTTGGGATTCTTTTAAGTGTGAATGAAGTGTGGTTAATGGTCGCCATTCGCTGCCCCTAGGAAAGCTGAGTGTGATTATTCAGCCCCCCTAAAAGGTAAAAACCTTTGGGACTCTTTTGATTGTGAAACATATGTTGTTTAATGATCGCCATTTCGCTGCCCCTAGGAAAGCTGAGTGTGATTATTCAGCCCCCCCAAAAGGTAAAACCTTTGGGACTCTTTTAAGAGTGAAACATATGTTGTTGTTGGTCGCCTGTTACGCTGCCCCTAGGAAAGCTGAGGGTGATGATTCAGCTCCCCCTGAAAGGATAAATCCTTTGGGACTCTTTTAATGAGGGAACCAAGAGGCTGTGTGAAGTACAGCCATCAAGGTTGAGACATTCATGTATTCAAGTTGTTGTTAGCCTGAATACTGTCTAGAGGGTTCAGGGTCATCGGGGTGCTTTATAAACACAAATGAATCACTCCCTGGTGCAAAGACAGAGTGTACAGAAGTCTTAAGGAATTCTAAGTGAAATGACAGACTTCTATGGGTCGAGGATTACCCTAACTTTACCACTCTCTCCTACAGATAAATGAGAGTGGTTGCTTGTGAGCCTCTAAAAATGTACACTGATTACCTGTGAGATATCAGCTTGGTTTGGCTGGTTTCCTGTAGTCTTTGCTGACCTAGAGACACTAGACGCCTGTTGTTTGTCAGCCAAAGATTCTGTATCCACAAGAGTATCTGGACCAGAGGCGGTTTCAATCTCCTTTTCCTTGGCCTTGCTAACAGCTTTAGGTTGAGAAGAAGAGGGGATTTTCTTCTTCTTTGGCTGTTGGCCAGAAGAAGCCTTGGACTTGGTAGTGTGCTGCCCAGAGGTCAAAGACGTAGACTTGCCAGCGACACTAGAAGTATTCACCTTCTCAGAGGAAGGGAGCAAGGGCTTCTCAGCGTTGGGTACCTGATTAGCAACGTTCAGCATGTGAGCGGTCACAGGGAAATCCTCAGCTCCTATCTCCTTGTAAATGGCGCCTGTAATGCGATAGGGCTTCAGGGTTGTCAAGGCCTTGTTATGGTAGTTTTCTCCCAGCAAACTCTCAAAGATCAGGGACAAATAACGCACATAGCAGATGTTCTTTTCCCTGACCTGATTCCTTCCTTTAAGTTGTTCTACTAGGTTAGAGAAAAGAAGGCTTCCAACGTCAACATCAGCTCCCCAAATTAATCCATAAGCAATAGTCTGATGTTTGAACGACATTTGATCTTGGGATCCCTGCATGCCTCCCAGGGACTTCACAATGTGGGTGAAGAGGACACGCCACATAGGAGAAAAATACTTGATCTTCAGAGGTGCTTTAGCAAGGATGTCAGCTGGTGTGAGGGCAGGGTTAATGTCGTGACAGGGTTTGAGTGTGGCCAATGCTTCCTTGACAGCCTTTTTGTCAACTGTCTTTAAGCACTCATCTCCATGTTTAAGTCCGGCCACACTGGTAAAATCAGCAAGGGAAAAGGCAAAAGGATGTTCATTGCAAGAAAGGCTAAAGGTAATGGTGTCTTCTTCAACTTCGGCAGAATACCAGAATTCCCTAAGGTATTCTTGGTAAAAGGTGGAAGGAGATTTGGTGAAGGCTTCGTTTAGGTCACAGTTCTGCATGAAATTTACCAGATCCGAGTAGGTGTTGTTGGGTGCCTTGATCCATCCAATAGCGTTATTTGAGGCGATGATGCTCTCGTTGATCTCGAAGTTCACATTGGAGGCTTTTGGTACGGGAAACGCCATTGATATGAGGTTGAAGGTGAATGAAAATGGCGGATGGTTGAGAGAGATGAGAGATTTAGAGAGAGAAAATGATTTTGAGAATGGTGGTGGGTGAGAAGAGAAAGAAGACAATATATATAATCAAACTTGAGTGAACAGTTATTCAACCGTATTAAATGCAAAAAGCGAAATTGACTGCTCAAGTGGGTCCCATTGACCTTTCAAAAAATTTGTCTCCTCGTTATCCGAAACTTAAATGATTAAAAAATGTGAGAATGTTTTTCGCATTTACTTGAAATGCAACTACCTAGTTACATGTGAAAAACATTTAATAAAACATTTAATATAGAATCAATCATTTAATGAACACATTTAATATCAAGCCACAGGCTTTGAGATATTGAGCATCCCTAGCTCAGCAACTAGCCTGTTGAACGTAGGTTCAGCCAAAGGCTTTGTAAAAATATCAGCTAGTTGCAGCTCTGTGGGCACAAAATGCAGCTCAATATCTCCCTTCATAATATGATCCCTGATAAAATGATACCTGATATCAATGTGTTTGGTACGTGAGTGAAGAACAGGGTTGTTGGATATGGCAATGGCGCTGGTGTTGTCACAAAAGATTGGCACTTTGTCATACAAGATTTCATAGTCAGCCAATTGACTTTTCATCCAGAGCACCTGAGCACAACAGCTGGCTGCAGCGACATATTCAGCTTCAGCTGAAGACATAGCCACAGAGTTTTGCTTCTTAGCACTCCATCCAACCAATTTTCCTCCTAGGATTTGACAGCTGCCTGAAGTACTTTTCCTGTCAATACAGCATCCAGCATAATCTGAATCTGAATAGGCCTTGAGATCAAAGCCTGATTCCTTTGGATACCAGAGTCCTAGGGAAGGTGTTCCTTTGAGATACCTGAAAATTCTCTTAACAGCCACTAGATGGGATTCTTTTGGGTTAGCTTGGTACCTTGCACAGAGACATGTGGAGAATTGGATATCTGGACGACTGGCTGTTAAATACATCAGTGACCCAATCATGCCTCTATATAAAGTCTCATTGACAGAGACCCTGACTCATCAGGGCCCAAGTCGTTGGGTGGAAGCATGGGGCATTTCACTGAAGCACAATCAGCCAAGTCATATTTTTTAAGTAAATCCTTAACATACTTTTCTTGACAAATAGAAATTCCCTTAGGACATTGTTTAATTTGAAAACCCAAAAAGTAAGTTAATTCACCCATCATGCTCATCTCATATTTCTTGGTCATTAATTTAGCAAAGCGTTTACTAAGATTGACATTTGTTGACCCAAAGATGATATCATCCACATAAATCTGCACAATGATGAAATCACTCTTGTCCTTGAAGGTAAAGAGTGTTTTATCAATAGAACCCCTGACAAATTTGTTTTCAGATAAGAAATTTGAAAGAGTTTCATACCATGCTCTTGGAGCTTGTTTCAGACCATACATTGCTTTGTGAAGTCTGTACACATGGTTGGGAAACTCGCTGCTCTCAAATCCTTCAGGTTGAGCAACATAGACTTCCTCAGCCAAATCACCATTGAGGAAGGCACTCTTTACATCCATCTGAAAGACAGTGATGTTCATATAGGCAGCATAAGCTAGAAAGATTCTGATGGCTTCAAGTCTAGCAACAGGTGCAAAAGTTTCATCATAATCAATTCCTTCAGTTTGAGAGTATCCCTGTGCTACCAATCTTGCCTTGTTCCTGATGATGTTCCCAATTTCATCCATCTTGTTTCTATAGATCCATCTAGTGCCTGTGATATTCTTTCCAGGTGGAGCTGGCACTAGTGTCCAAACCTTGTTCCTTTTGAACTGATTGATTTCTTCTTGCATAGCAGCTACCCATCCATCTTCTGTCAGAGCCTCAGCAACTCTTTTAGGTTCAATTTGAGAAAGGAATTCAGCAAATAGGCATTCATTGGCTGAGGCTGACTCAGAGTCTTGGATTCGCTGTCTGGTTGTGACCCCTGCATTTGGTTCCCCAATAATGTTGACAAGAAGAATGTGTTGATCTCTTGACCACTTATTTTGAGGAGCTGGAGATTCAAGAACAGGGGTACTTGAAGGCACAGCTGGAACAATTTGAATCTCATCCTGCTGAATAGGAGGGCTTTCTTCAAAAACTACTTCAGTGTCTGATTCTTCTTCAGCCACATCAAGGGAAGCAATTTCATTATCAGCAGGAGCAACTTCAGAGTTTTGAAGAATTGGTGAGTCATTAATATCATGAGAAGGACCATCAGAGATTTGAGGTTCTTCTTCATCAAGTTCCTGAGAGGTAGGAACTTCTATGTTGTGAGTAGACAGAGGATCAAAAGCAGGGACATAAGGAGTGAGAGTGTTGGAGTGGTGATGACTGGTAGGTCTGGGTTCAGTGAACTCATCACTTGGGAAAGAAATATTTTCATTAAAATCTACTTCATCACCCTCTGTTCCTGTTCTCTGTATGACTTCATCATCTTCATTAAATCTGACATGGAAAGTTTCTTCTACTTCTTGTCTTCTGATGTTAAATACTCTGAAGGCTTTGGCTGTTGGAGAGTATCCCAAAAAGAATCCATCATCAGCCTTTTCATCAAACTTTCCAAGTTTATCCCTGTAGTTATAAATAAACACAGGGCATCCAAACACATGAAAATAGCTGACGTCTGGAGATCTTTTTCTGAAAACTTCATAGGAGGTTTTGCCATGTCTTTTGACAATGATTGATCTGTTTTGAGTATAGCAGGCAGTGTGTACAGCTTCTCCCCAAAATTGCTTTGGTAAGGCTGCACCATTTAACATAGTTCTTGCTGCTTCAATCAGAGTCCTGTTTCTTCTTTCAGCCACACCATTTTGTTCAGGAGTGCCAGCTGAAGAGAAGTTCTGTGAAATCCCTTTTTCATCACAAAATGATTCAAGTTGATGATTCTTGAATTCTGTACCATTATCACTTCTTAGAGCTTTGACTCTAACATCATTCATATTTTCCACCTGTCTGATGAAGAACATGATGGCATCAACTGCATCACTTTTCCTTCTGAGGAAGAACACCCATGTATATCTTGAAAATTCATCAACTATGACCAAGGTGTATTTGTTGTGATTAATGGTTTGAGGTTTGACAGGTCCAAACAAGTCCATGTGAAGGAGATGTAAGCACTTGTCAATAGAGAATGATTGCCTAGTCTTGAATGAAGACCTGTGATGTTTTCCTTTGACACAGGCAGAACAAGTTTTGTCTTTGGAAAACATTACTGAAGGTAGACCAGCAACCAAGTTTTGAGTGGCTATCTTATTGATGTTCTTGAAGTTGAGATGAGACAGTCTTTTGTGCCACAGCCAGTTGACACTTTCAGAGGCTTTGGCAAGAAAACAATTTGAGCTGTCTTCAGAGCACACAGCCATGTTGATGACATAAACATCTCTCCTTCTAGGTGCAACCAGCACAACATCATTATTTTTGTTGAATATGGTTCCCTGAGTCTTAGTAAACAAGACCTTATAATCAGCATCACATAACTGGCTGATGCTAATAAGATTGTGCTTAAGACCATTCACATATGCAACCCTGGTAAATGTGATCCCATTGCAATTCACTGAGCCATATCCTTCTGTGTCACCTGAAGAGTTATCTCCAAACACCACTTTGGGACCTGGCTCCTTTGAGTATCTGTGCAGGTATTGTTGAATCCCTGTCATGTGTCTAGAACAACCACTATCTAGATACCATACCGATTCCTTGAGATATTTCTGCACAGATACATAGAAACAGATTAGTTCCTATGGTGAACCCACTTTCCAGTGGGTTCCCTGAATTGCTTGTTAGCAACTCTTGTGTTCCTGAAAAACTTTTGGCGTTGGGATGGACAGTTCATAGTTTCATGGTTATAACTCCCACAGATATCACACCCAGGGAAGTCACCACACTCGTCTGAGTGATGGTCGGTGAACCCACAGAATTTACAGGGAGGATAAGAGTTGTAATTTCCCTGTTGTCTTTTGGAACTCTGTGGTCTGTCCCTAGAGGGTGTCTTAGCTCTTTTAGCTGCCATGTGTCTGTCATGATCTAAGGTCGAGTGGTGAGAATTTTTACAAACATTGCAATAAGGTTTGATTAATCTTTCCCCTTTGGGTTCACCTAGGACTGACTTAGGTTCATGAGAAGTAGAGCATTCAGCGGAAGGCTTAATGTGTTGTTTCAAGAGTTCTACTTCTTTCATAAGAGACAACAGGCGATCTTCAGTGGTGGGGTCAACCTTATTCAAAGCCTTAGTAGAAACAGGCTTAAAAGCTACTTGTTTACCAGTTGGTTTAGCAGGCACACGAAAAACTTTAGCTGGAGGATTCTCAATATCTATCTTAAGTTCATCCTTAGCAGATCTAGAAGAACTGCTAGGTTCAACTCTAGAGAGTTTGGGCAAGGGTGGAAGCTCAGCCACATCTTCAGAGACAGGGTCATTAGTCAAAGAGGTGTCTGACATATGAATAGTCTCTGTAGATTTAAAGACAATGTCTTTGGGTTTGGTGATAATCCTCAGCTTTTTATGTTTAGCAGTTATATCCCTGTTTAAGTCAGCAGGCACTTCATCCCTAAGCAATTCATCTATAGTAAACCTAGCACACAGCCATTTTTCAATAACTTTGTTTAATTCAGTGACTTGGTCATTCAAAGCTATGTTTTTCAAGGTTAATCTAGCTACTTCATTTTGCAGGGATATTTTCTCTAAGTTAACCCGCCTGAGAGTATCACATTCAGCCTTAGCATTAATCATTTCAGTTTTAACAGAGTGAAACTTGTCAAGAAGGTTCTTCCTTTGTTCCTCAACAAAGTGCAAGTCAACAATGGTGTAATCAAGAACATGCTTACGTTCATCACAATCAGACATAGAAAGAAGCCTGTGTACCTTTTTCATTGTGATGTCGACCCATTGTCCTGATCTTGCATCACCTTTTCCAACAGCTGGTTCATCATCAGCTATTGCCATAAAAGCCCTGACTCTTGTGGTATCTTCTTCATCTGAAGTCAATGGTTCATCATTCCAATCATAGGTTTCAGCAACCAACCCTTTCTCAGCCTTTTTCTCACCACCTTTCTTTTTGGACATAGCTTCAATCTTCAAGTTCATCTGTTCTAACTCAGCCTTAAGTGCCTTGTACTTATTTTTGTAATCTTTCTTCTCAGTGTCTGAAGAATTGGATTGTGATGAGTTGTTATGTTGTTTGAACTTGTAGGGTTTGGATGAAGATGATGGATAAGAGGGTGAGGATGTTTTGGTGGAGGGACATTCTTTTTGAAAATGTCCAAGCTTTCCACAGGCAAAACATGTTTCTTTTGACCTGTCAGTTGGTTTGCTGGCTGATCCTACTCTTCCAGATCTTTTGTAGTATCTTCTTTGGTTGGCTAGCAATGCTCTTTCATGAAATTCTGCATTGAGGTCTGACAAGAACTCTTGGCTGCTACGAGTGTCTTCTTCCATATCAGAATCGCTGTCGATAAGATGTGTTGCAGAGATCAAAGCTTTGGAAGATGCTCCTTGGACAACAAATCTTTCAGTCTCTGATTTGTAGATAGTATCAATCAGCCCTTCTTCATAATTGTACTTTCCATAGAGCTGAGCAAGGGTATCATTTTTGATTGAGTTGTTAGCTCTCTGAGTCTGATTCATGCTCAGCCACTTTCTTGGAAGGCTGTTGACAAAGGTGGCATTGATCTCAGCTTGACCAATAGTAACATCATTCATAGCAAGGTCATTTAGAAGAATCTTCAGCCTAGTATAGGTTTGCTGAACTTTTTCACCTTCAAGAGACTTAAAGGCATTAAACTGAAGTCTGAGTGCCTGAATCTTTGTCTCTCTTGTTTCAGAGGGTCCTTCATGGCCAAGAATAAGGTCTGTCCACATCTGTTTAGCTGTGGGACATTGAATAACAGACTTCATGATATGCTTTGGAAGACAGGAAATTATGATGCTTTTGAGACGTTTATCTTGGTTTGCTAATTTCCTATCAGCAGCGGTCCATTGTTTGACAGGCTTGGGAAGAGGGTTTTCTTCAGTAGAGGTGAGGGCCATGGGGATATATGGACCATTTTCTAAAATTTCTAAGAGAAAAGGTTCAAGACCATCAAGGTATACAAGAAACTGACTCTTCCAACTGGCAAAGTCTTCTTCATCAAAGACTGGTACACTGGTTACGTGTGATCCACCTCTTGAGTCAAGAAGTTGGGGTAGATCATCGTCATTTGGTGGGGCGGTAAGTCTTGGTGAAGATGGGTTTCTGGAAGGTGAGTGTGGACTAGAGGTTTCCGGCATGGTGGATCTTGATTATAAAACGGAGAACGATGTTTCTTGAAGGTTTTAATATCAAACACCGCTCTGATACCAATTGAAAGTCCCTAATCAATGCGAGAAACCCTAATCTTAGCTTAATCAACACAAGGTATTACTTTTCAAACGTAATCTTATTATTGTATAATAAAGAATTACAAGTGTTATGGATAACACCGTTTGATGACAATGTGTTGTGCACACTTTGAACAACAATAACCTTAACTTATGAATACAGTCGTAGCTGTTTGATTCACTAAGTTACACGCACTAATGATCTTGATATTGCAAAGTGTTAAATCTTAATGCTAGGTTACACATCCTATTTATAGTGTTACGAGTTTGACTTGAACAGTACTTGATGTCGACTACACAACTTTTACAAGTTCCCACATCAGTCACATGATGTCCTTCTATTCTTGGTAGTCTTCCATTATGCTTTAAGGAACAGTTGTCCAAAACAGTTTCCTTATTCTTCATATTCTCGAACACACAAATGGCATGTCCAAAGTGTGCTGAGAGTTATCAGGGTATTGCCACCCCTGTTAACTCTCAACCTCTCAGAGTCCCTAATACATCTTGGCTGTTATCCATCACAGCCAAGGAGTATGTCTTCAGGTAATCTTCGACTTCCCTGACAATGTCTCTGACATGGACTCCTCTGAGGTTGCTCACATAGATTCGGATCTCTGTGAGTCTTGTGAAACTTGCCTGCCTCCTAGGCACAGGCAAGGGACTATCTATCAGCCTAATTATGTTTAAATCAATGAACAGGGAATCTAACAAGTTTAGATTCCCAACATAAAACGACTATCTCTATCCGATATAATCGACATAGGCACTCTGTGCTTACAAACACTCTCCTTCAAATACAAACGAGTAAGCTTCTTCAGACCATCGTTTTTCTTCATCGGTAGAAAATGAGCCCACTTAGTTAACTGATCAATGATTACCCAAATCGAGTCATGACCACTTAGATTTCTCGGAAGTCCCATAACAAAATCCATGGTGATTCTTTCCCATTTCCATTCCAGAATCTCAGGTTGCTAAATTAATCCAGATGGTTTCTTATGCTCAGCTTTCACCTTGGCACACGTCAAACATTTTCTAACATAGGTAGCTATGCCAGCCTTCATGTTCGGCCACCAGTAAAGCTTCTTTGTATCTTGATACATCTTGTCAAAACCAGGATGTATCGAGTATTTCAATTTATGCGACTCGTGCATTATTAAATCTCCTAATCCTCCAAACAATAGCAACCAAATTCGCCTTTCAAAATAACGGATTCCATCGGGACGAGTCTCAAATATCGGTTTGAGCAATCTCCCTAAGTTCTGTTTCCTCACATTCTTCCTCTTTATTGCCTCAGTATGAGCATTACGTATCCTATCAGTTAGATCAATACGTTCCATCATCACCAAGTCTCTAACTCTTAATGTCTTTTCTCTTTCCTTTCTACTCAAAGCATCAACTACAACATTAGCCTTACCAGGATGGTAACGGATTTCACAGTCGTAGTCATTCAAGAGTTCAACCCAACGACGTTGTCTCATATTAAGCTTCTTTTGATCCAAGATATGTTGTAGGCTCTTATGATCCGTATATACTACACATTTTGTACCATACAGATAATGTCTCTAGAGTCTAAGTGCGAAAACAATAGAACCAAGTTCTAAGTCATGAGTCATATAATTCTCTTCATGTTTCCTCAACTTCCTTAAAGCATAAGCGATAATTTCTCCCTCTGCATCAATACAGCTGCATAACCTTTATGTGGGGCGTCACAATATACAACAAAGTCTTCAGATCCCTCGGGCAATGCCTAAATAGGTTTGGAACACAACTTTTGTTTTAGCATTTGGAACGCTTCCTCTTCTTCCTCGTCACATTCATATGTCTTGCTCTTTTGGTTCAGTTTGGTAAGTGGTTTATAAATCAAAGAGAATCCCTCTATGAATCTTCGGTAATACCCAGCCAAACCAAAGAATTGCCTTACTTCGTTTGGTGTTGTTGGGGCAGGCCAATCTCGAATAGCCTCAATCTTTGCTGGATCAACATGGACACCATTATTATCGATTACGTGACCAAGAAACTGTACAGATTCTAGCCAGAAAGCGCATTTCGAAAATTTGTCGTACAATTGTTCCTTCTTTAGCAACTCTAAAATAATCTTCAGATGCTCTCCATGCTCTTCCTTACTCTTGTAATAGATAAGTATATCATCACTACAATCACAAACTTATCAAGGTATGGCTTGCACACTCGATTCATTAAGTCCATAAAAATTTCGTGTGCATTAGTTAGACCAAAGGGCATCACTTGGAACTCGAAATGACCATACCGAGCCTAAATGCAGTAATTGGTATATCTTCCTCCCTAATGCGAAGTTGATGATAACCAAATCGCAGGTCGATCTTTGAGTACACACTCGAACTTTGAAGTTGATCAAATAGATCGTCAGTCCTCGAAAGCGGATATCGATTCTTGACCGTCAACTTGTTCAGCTCGCGGTAATCAATACACATACGGAATGATCCATCCTTCTTCACGAACAATACTGGAGCTCCCAAAGGTGATGAACTCGGACGAATACATCCCTTCTCCGATAATTCCTTCAGTTGATCAGCTAATTCCTTCATTTCTGACGGTGCTAGACGATAAGGTGCACGTGCAATAGGAGCAGCTCCAGGCACAAGTTCAATTTTAAATTTGACTTGTCGAGGTGGTGGAAGTCCTGGCAAGTCGTCAGGAAACACCTCTGGATAATTACAAATCATCGGAACATCTTCTAAATGCTTCGCCCTAGGTTCTGCCGCACTTACATGGGCTAAGAACAATTGGCATCCTTTATCTATATACTTCTTCACCTTAATACAAGATACCACTTTCAAGTGGACGCACCACTATCTCCTTTTATCACCAACGTCTTACGTTTAACAGGTACACTACTTTCTTTCCACAAACAATGATAGCATCATTCTTACTATCCAATCCATCCTAATAATCACATCAAAAGTACCAATCTCAATAGGCATAAGATCGATTTTGAACAAGTGATTCACTATGTTAAGGTTACAATCTCTTAGAATATAGCTAGTGTTAACTATCCTACCATCAGCCAATTCAACCTCATACTTAGTATCTAATTCATCTGTTTTAGTATCAAACAAGAGACTAAAGATTAGGTTGATAAAGCTCTTATCCGATCCAGAATAAAATAGTACACTAGCATATCTGTTATTGAGTAAAAATGTACCCGTTACTACATTGGGTCCATCATTCAGCTCAGCACCTCCAACAGCATACACTTTTACTACAGCATTTCCTCCTTGGTTGTTCTTCTCCGGGCAGTTCCCTCTCACATGACCTCTCTCTCCACAACCAAAACAAGTTATAACACGTTGAGTGTTTACACCAGTGGCAACACCCCTGCTCCAGCAATCTTTACCCTTGTGGCCAGGTTTCCGCACTTGTTGCATTTTGGTGGACAGTTCCCAAAGTGTCGAATCCCATTCCCACCTTGATCACCTCTTGAATTTTGCGTGTTTTTCATGGCTCTTGCATTCCATTGCCTCAGATTATTGTACAGATTATGGCGGTTGTTACCTTGCTCCAACGGCTCCACCGGCTTGGTCCCTTGCAACACGATCTTCTGCAAGTGCTGCAGCAACAATTCTGTTTACCTCTGCCTGACTCATCCTACGCGGCGGCATTGTCACAACACAAAGAAAAACTCATGAGTGTTCATCCAATGATATGGTCATAACATGTACAAATTTTGGATCAGAACATGAATAATTCAATAAGTCATACAAAATCACAAAACAAAAGTAATTATTATTACTATGGGTCACGTGGGGATCCACGTGGCTCAGTGCGTGTTAGTCACTAGCATCGTCATCTTCATCATCAATAACCACCCTTTCTTATCTAGGACACAAGAAGTTCTGTCGATTCCTCGATTAGATCCTATTCGCGAAAATTAGCAACATAGTCGTGAGAAGGTAGATTTGTCAATTTGCATATTATAGCAAATCCCTTAAAATAAAATTTATATGGTCATTATATATTTCAAAAATTATGAAAAGTAGGAATGGATGCATTTACAGCAAAATATCGTTCAATGTTGATAATATAAATTATATCTCAAATATATCACAAAATATATCTCAAAAATCACGAATATCTCAAAGTATCTCAAAGTATTTATTATAAAAATACTTAACAATAATGTTTCTCAAATATGCATTAGCAATAACATAAAAGTTGCCTGAAGGCTTGAACTAGGAGCATGAGGAGACTTAGCGCATAAAACAAACGGTTATAGTTTAGGCTGTTGAAAATAAAAAGACCTAGTTCTCTATAACCTTAAGCTCTCTGATACCAATCTTTAACACCTCCAAATTTACTCACAGGCTCGCAGCGGAAACCAACCATTTGGGTGTTAAGAAATAGCAAAATCACAAAAGAATATAAAGAACGACTCTAAAAGAGACGTTTGCAATAAGAAGTTCCATTCATAAAGGTCAGTGTACGGTCTTACAAAACGTTACCAAATATTTCGTACATCATTCTTTTAAAAACAAACAACATTTGAAAGTAAAGAGGTTAAATGAATGGAACGAAAACATATTTCCCAAAACATTAGCGCTAGCCTCCACGTCCATTCCAAACCTCCATCATCCATCTTTAATTACCTGAGATAAACATGCTTAAAAGTCAACTAAAAAGCTGAGTAAATTTATAAAGTTTATAAGCATAATAGGTAAACACAAGAATTTTTAATCATCTCAAATTATCACACATACAAGTTATATTTTTATAAATGCCTTAAGCTCATGTCACTGAACCTTAACCAACACATCAAACAGAGTCACTTACGGCGCCCCTACTAAAAGGTAATATTGTCATATACCAGCGACCTCTTACACATAATATCCCTTTCAGGTGTTCACAAGGATTCATAACCTAGGATAAGGTTTGTCAAACCAAATAGATCTATCATATGTATTAGCGTTTACCTCGCAAGGTAATTAACAGTGCATGAAATTCAGGGACTTCATAAGACAATGGTACTTATGCATTTATCATCTCATTCGGGTCCAACATACCGAAAACAACTTGTGTTCATTTTATAAAATAGCATGTATACCCCTCGCGAGGTTTATAATAAAACATTTAAAGTTTAAAGGCGAGGCTATAAACTCACCTTGATAAGAAGTATCAAACAAGAAGTTCTTCGAGACGAGTAGAGAAATGCCGACGAATCAACCGCGGCCTATAATAGTTGCGCTTACTTAATTTCACACTCAAAATAATATAACACAAAGAATGATATTTTATACTCGTATATATGTATTAACATGCAGTACAAACCAATGCTTAAGAATCCATGCTCAAGAATATGATAAAATGCATGCTAAGAAAATTTGACAATTTTGACTTTTCTGGTCAGCTTTGACTTTCTGGTCAGCTTTGACTTTCCGGTCAGCTTTGACCTTCAGGTTTGACCCGATTAATTGACCCACTAAATGACATTTCATGATTCAAGACTAAAACATTTTGATGCAAAACGACATTTCAGACAACTTTCCCAGTTATACCCAGACCAAAATGCACATGCAAGTTCTGCATGAAATTACCATTTTGCCATTAAAATCTCAGATTTTACTTTTATCTTTTACCCTGTTATTACTCGTTTTCAGGTCTGATTCCCTCGCGGTAAAGGTAAAACAACATTCTGAACAACTTTCGTGTTTCGGTCGAAGGTTGAAACAGCTAGAAAGGACCGATTTACCCCTCGTATCAGATCTGTTAAAAGTGACGATTTTTAGAAAATGCAGATTTTCAATTAGCTAGAAGATCCTCAAATATTCAGTTTCAAGACCACATTCCTTGAGGTAATCGTAAAACGATATTTTAAACAACTTTTCAGTTTTACTCGAAACCTGAAACGGACTAAAACTAGACAATGTTGCCCTTTTTCAGTTCTGCATCAGATGGTGTGCAGAAAATAATTTGATAAATTTTCAGAAATTCAAACAAGCATAACTTGCTCGTTTTTAAGAGTTAGAAGGCAAATTTTATATCAAAATGTGCGTAAGGACGAGCCCCACGACTATAAACAATGAAATCTCAATTTATAAAAGTTTAACATGGCCGTAATTTAAATCCAAAATCTGGACAGCAACTATACAACTTTTACCCATGATCAAATCAATGAAAATCACACATGCAACCACATAACTATCAGAATCAATATGCATGCAAGCCAAAATCAAAAGATTGAAAAATAAGAACATACAAAGCTAATAAATAATCAAGAAATCGAAATCAAACCACTCCTTAGTGGTTGTTTGTATTCGACCGACTACACCCAACACGAATGGATGATCAAAACGAATTTTGGTTGCAACCTCACTTGTTTTTAGCAATATTCATCAACCCTTAATACTTCCCAAGCATAAAATTCGAATTTCATCACCATTGATGATTTCTTGAAAATTTTGATTTTTCTAAAACACATGAATCATATTAAATTATTGGTGGGATTTAATTAGGAATGATAGGTGAATGATTTTTGACGATTTAGTTGTGTTTTTATTGAAGAAATTTGATGATGGTGGTGATGGTGGATGTTGTTGTGTCGTACAGAGGAGAAAGAAGAGAGCAACTGCTCTTTTTTTGTCTTAATATTTATGGTAAGTATGTGTGTAAGAGTTTTAGTTTTAAGTAGTGACATAAGGGGGTGTTTGGCAACAAGGATTGCTAGACCATAGTAAAAATAAAATAAGGTGTGTTTGGTTTAATGTTGAGTCACGGGTATGAATAAAGACAAAAGGGCTTCGACTCGGTTTTTACCAACAAAATTCAATATAATTAAATCTCAAGCCTGATAATTAAATTAATGCATAACGAATGATAAGAATACGCCTTCGACTCGTTTTCAACCGAATACGATCAGAAGTCAAAAAAATACTAAAAATAAAAATAATAGCTCTCACGGTTAAAATATGACATTTGTCGAATTCTCGATTATTTAACGAATAAATTCCATCCGTAAGATTTGCCAAAAATTATAACTTAAAGGTTTTCATCAAAATCAACCAAAATTAATAAATCCTATCAATAAGGATTTGAATTAAATTATAAATTAAAATAAAATATGACCTAATCCTTACGGGGGTGTACAGAAAATTAGTGATGTAAATCGATGATGTGATGTGTTGAAGGATTTTGAAACTGGGGTTTTTTTTTTTTTGTGTGTGTGTGTGTGGGGGGGGGGGGGGGGGTAAGTGGAGTTCATTGAAAAGTGATAATGATGATTCATCCAAATTAGTTCGAATCAATTAAAGATAGTATACGGATACCAAATTGATGATAAAACCTAATAACCAGTGATCAAATGATCACAGAAGGGGATAGGGAACAATAAGTGTAAGCATGTTCTTCTCACAAACTGACAGCGGCGAAATCAGATATAACAAGGATTAAATCCTGTAATACAAATGTTAATCGATGAATGGAAACAAGCATAATTTAATCAAAAAAGAGGTTTAGTTTTAGGGTTTTTTTGTGCCGCCATTGATGTTTTTTTAAATAAGAATGTCAGCTCTTTTGACTGTAGCCTTTAGCAACAACCCTAGATTTATACTTATCAACAAGACTAGAACACTTATACTTAACCTTATAGATCCATTTGTTATTGATAGCTTTTCTGCCAACAGGCAGATCACACAAAGACCAAGTATTGTTCCTTAAAAGAGCTTCAGTTTCATTGTTCATAGCCTCAACCCACCTACTGTCTTTGATATCTTCATCATAGGTAGAAGGCTCAACATATTGAGTAAGAGTTGTAGCAAAGCAGAAATTGGTAGTGTTCAGATTAGAATAATTAACATACATTTCAATACCATATTTAAGTTTGCTACCAAGCACAAAATCATTAAGTTTGGCAGGTAATTTGGTAGGTATAGTAGACTTCCTAACAAGATGCTCCCCTTACTCAAGTATACACTAGTACAAAAAGTGGTTTTGGTCACACATATCAAATTTCGTGTAGTCACAAATAAATTTTTTATGTGCCTGAAGTTCCTAGACAAAAATAAACAGTCACACTTAAAGTCAGTTTGTGTGATCATTTCTTTTTTTGTTTCTCACGCATATAAATATTTACGTGACTAGCCCTAACAAATGATTTTTGGGCAAGTCATTTGTCACTTAATAATTTGGGAGTGTTACTGAATCAAATGCTGGTTCAAGTAGTAGTCACATTATACATATAAATGTGTGACAAATAATTGTCATACACATAGCGAATGTGACCAAAAATCATATATGGTCACAATGACTTATTTTACAAGTGACTAATTGATAAACTAGGTTTTCACACACATTATTTTAATGTGACTAGTATATTTTGTTAAATGTTAACAACACATGAATTTTGTATGTGTGGCAAATGGAAAGTAGGTATTGAAATATTTGTCACTATATTTATTTAAATGTGACAAATATTTTACAATTACTTGAAATTATGATCAAATATAATACATGATCACACTAAATATCAAACAATTATGTGACTATAAATTTGGCAATAGTCGCAACACTTAAGCAATGTGTAACTAAATTATATTTTTGGTCACATTATAATGGGATTATATCTGACCAACACATTAAGAACGTCACACAGTAAAATATTCATGTGACAAATGTCTAGAACCAAATGTAATCTCAATTTTATAATCTTGATATGAGTCACATTTTTTAGTGTTTGTATGACTAAAGTCACAATCATATATATATTCACATTAAGAATTTTTTTTTGTGCGACTAAATCATAAAATCATGTTTTGTCACACATTATATGTGTAGCCAAAACCATGTACATATGGTCATGTAATTGGTAATATGTATGTCTAAAGTTTATTGTGTGTTAGCTTGACAAAAGCTCATGTGTATTTGCAGCAAAACAAAGCTTAAATAGATTCTCTAATCAAACATAAATCATAGACACGGATTGAAATGCATCAAAATACAAAAGTGCGAGGAATCGAACCCCGTGCCTCTCGCATGCAATGCGAGCGCTCTACCATGTGAGTTACACTCCCGATTGGCAATTAACTAAATGTTGGTGCATCAAAAACTACTACAAGTATACTAGCAATTTAGTATATCCAAATAGATTCATACAATAGGAACTGAGGCTCAGGGGTAGGGTCCTATGTGCTTCGCAAGATGCTAGTAAAATACAGTCTCTGGGTGATGATGTTCTAGAAGAAGAACTCGATGACGGAGTCCAATCCTGGAGCTGCATATTTACAATAATGTAAGTATTTAGAATGCATTATAAAAGTGGAAGATAACATTTATAAACACTATAGTCAAAAAAATGATGATACCTCTACAAGGAATTAAAATAATAAAGAAAACTAGTGATATAAGCAAAAGACCTGTTGGTCGTCATCATTGTCAACATGTGCTACACCAAGTAGCCTTCAACCTTCAGCATTGTCCGGATTCTTTACAAATTTTTCCTCTAAAGCAACATCAACTTCACTTAAGAGCCCTTTACGAAATACTTCCTGACCTTCTCTCTTTGGATCAGGATGCCCGACATATGGATTTAGATCAAAAAAACTCATAAACTCCCCTTGAACTATAAGCTTTCTACTTAATAACAGCTTGCTCAATTAAATACATGTTCATACCAATCAACAAAAATATTATACAAGGGTATCAATTAATTTCTCATGTGAATATCATTTGTGATCATCATTAATACCACAAGTTGGTAATTCACTGACAACAGTAACCATAATCTACCAATTAGGTCCGACATCTAACAACATTTCACACAATAATGAAAACACATACTAGACATTTAACTTCGCAGTAGCAATATATTTCTTGAATTATCAGGAAAAGACGTCCAGTTAACTCAAAATAGTAAAAACCACAAGTCGAGAGTATACCATACCAAACTAGTACAAACCATAATACTAGAACAATAACCAATCTAACATGAACAAATAACTAAACAAAACCAGAGAAACTTGCCGAATCTTGATCTGAGATTTCAATCAGAAGTTAGGAACAAATTTCTCCAAATTGAATAAACCATTTGAGTCGTATACTGTAGACTCGATTCGACATATTTTACCGATGTCTTAGATCTCTTTACTAGTATTGTAGATTTGTTCTTAGATGGTACTCACTAATCTGTATAACTGTGCTCTAATAATGTGTTCATGTTGGAAGTTTGGAACTTCAGATGTTATACTTTAGTAAGTTTTATAATAACATATATAAATGTCTTCACATCATAACCTTATGACATTGATAACTAATTCACTAACATATTATAAAAAAGTTAATCATGCAAATGAATATTTCTGGTGGTAGTATCATAGTATAAATACCTCATCCGGAGAAAAAATAGCTACTGCGTCAGGATGAAGCGATGCAGTTGGATGTAATGATATTACTACTCTAAACACAGTGGGACACAACAACTAAATCACAACAATCTGACCAGCTGCAACTACGCAGCCCAACCCTGATCGAATATCCCTGGAACTGTAGAAACCATGATCTTTGAGTGGCTCAACTAATGCTTTGTTGGAAGATTTAGCCAAGTTGAATTACTGAAAATCAAGCTAAACTTTGATTAGAAGTTTTAACTGAAAACAGTCTCATAAGTTGTTATGCTTATGAGCTTAAAAACTCAAAAATGCTTAAAATCCAAAACTTTTGAAAAGTATTTAACTCTGAATTCCAGACATCATTCTAACTCGTGAAATCCACTAGATCGATGGAGATGATGACAACTCTAGAAATCATTTGGTTAAGCTATATTTGGACAAAAATTGTGGGATCAACCCAGCCCAAAACGTTCAGTTATCATAATGAGTTTCAATGAGTAGAAGTTTAACTGTTGTTACCAGCACCTATAGAGGATGTTAGTGTTAAGCACATTCTACTTGCTACATGAATTCAAAATAAATGACAAAACATACAATACGAAAACATATACATGAAATGTTACAGAACTAAGAACCAAACTCTAATGCCAAAGACCCCAAGAGATCAGTCATAGATTATCATCCACTCAAGTGTGTCCAGGACTTACCAGTAGAATAAATAAGTATGGGCTGGAAAACATAAAAAGGTGCAGAAAACAGACTTAGAACTTGACCTATATAAATTATGAGGAACACAATAGGCATAACATTTGTTTGCAACAAAAGTAGAACACAAGGGTGTTTGGCATAACCTATTTGACATCCCTAATAGCAATGGGATTTCCTAATGGTGATATTTGCTTAGGTTTATTTGGATACATTGAGGTGAACCAAAGATGGCTGACATTACTTTTTTTTTGAAATAGTACAAGCATTATAATCCAAATTTCTTATTTCTAATTAAGGTAATTTAGTTTAAGATCTTCTTATCTTTTTGTAAGGATTTTATCATGTGTTCTTAACAATGGTGTGTCGCCAGGGAGTTACTTCATAACAAATACAATAAGCTATTCATTTTATTTCATAACAAGTACTACAAATTAGGTAACAGTTCATGTACATGTTAACGTTTTGATACATTGAGCTCAATGTTTTTCTAATTCACACAAAATCACAACAATCATTATATACATATAATATACATATACCTATCCCTGATTAGATGTTAAAGAGCGAATACAAGGTCTCAAATCCGAGTTTTCCTAGGTCGAACGGTTTCGAGTAGCTTTCGTAGATTGTGATTGGATCAATGATCACTTCGTCGAAATGAAATGAAGAGATTGTTGTTGATGAGATTATGAGAGTGGTGAACGATGAGTGGCTAACAACAAGTTTATTAACGCCAGATTTGGTTCGGTTGAGATCCAAGATAAGGGAGAGTGTAAAGGAGTGAAGGTTCTCAAGATTACTTTATGATCGTTTTCGTCTTTTTAAGATCGAGATCGTAAAGTAGGATCGGGATCGTAAGATCCTACTATAATGTAATTTTTTAGTAGTCTTTGCAATATTTTAAAATTTTACAAATTTATATACATCGTAAACACAAAATTATACGAATATTTTATAAAAATGTGGTCCTAAATTATAATTATGAAATGAATAAGAAGATTTATACGTTGTTTTTTAGATTATACAAAATAGAAACTATAAATTTATAGTTTTTTAGTTTGTCGCACGAAAAAAGTAAGATCGGATCGTAGTAGATTTTAAGATCTTATGATTAAGATCGGGATCTTATAAGATCTTAAGCACCTTAAGATCCTAGGTGTAAGATCCGGATCGTTTTTGTTTTACAGTATCGTAAAATCGTAAGATCCTAAGATCAAGATCGGGATCTTGACAACCTTGGGTGAAACTATGAAATATGAAAAAATGAGTGGGGTGAGGACTATGATATATTGATTTGATTTTGGCAAAATAATTTAGCGGGGATTTGATTTTGACAAAATAGTAATAGTGAAAATGTAAATAGGGACATTTTAAATTTTTTTATAATTATTGTACTGTTAAAATTTATATAATTTTTTATTATTTTTTTCTTATTATTGTATATAATAACAATTTTATTATTAGCTAATTTATTAAAAATTAATTTTATAAAATTAACTTCAAATAAATATAATATGATAAATTTAAACAAACTTTTATCTCTATTTTAAGAATGAATAAATAAATTTTAATATTTTAAAAAAGTAAACGTGGATAATAAAACTGATTGAATGGGTTGACCCATTAATCAATTTTATATTTTTATTAAATTTAAAATTATTTATATTTTATTATAAAGGTTATATGGTTAAATGAGATGACTCGCAAACTCATTTAACTAATTTAACTGTGTAACGTGTTAATTTAACTTGTGAAACATGTTAATTTTTATATAAAAAATAAATATATTTTACTCCACCACCAAATGATATAAATATTAAATCTTATTTGTTATATCTTGTATATTATATTTGGTATGGTGTTATATTATGAAATAGTTCGGTTCGATTCAGATTTTGTTGTTCAGATATTAAGACGGAGAAGTCGGCAAGGTATTGTCGTAAACGAGATGTTCAACAAAGTAGTCAATAGGGTACCGTTGTACCTAGATGTTGAACAGAGTAGTCGATATGGGTATCTTTCCACATGATACGTTCAAAGGATCAGTCGATAGTGTATCGTTGTCCACGAGATGTTCAACGGAGTATTCGACAGGGTATCGTCGTATGTTTTATCGTTTAAACTTTTATCGATTAGTTAACCTTCATCAAGATTAGTTAACAATCATCTTGATGAGTTAACATTCATCACGATTAGTTAACATTTATCTGACTTTCTCGCGGATGTATAAATAAAGGTATAAAAGCCTTTTTATATATTATTCTTATATAAAAGCACCTATATAAGCCACACATTTTTAACTTGTCAAACCTTTCTTATATAAGCTTATAAGCCAATTTATAACCATACTGAATAACCTATATCAGTACACCCTTAATAGTTGACCATACTCCATAGCGCTCAACCTATAACCATAAAACATACAACTTAACCCCTAACCGGAACCAATAACCTATATCCGTTAACCTCCGTAATAGTTAACCATAACCCATTAATCTTAACCCATAGTTAAAACCAATATCATATATGTGTTAACATGTAATAGTTGACTATAACCCATATATAACCTTAAACCCATAACCCTTATCTGATAACGATAGCACCTCGACTCATCCGTTGAACATCTCATGTATAATGATAACATCTCGACACATGTGTTAAAAATCTGATGTATCAAGATATCACATCAACTCCTTCATTGAAGATCTCATGTATAACGATAGCATCTCGACTCATCGATTTGAACATCTCATGTATAATGATAACATCTCGACTCATCCATTAAACATCTCATATATCAAGATATCACATCGAATCCTTCATTGAAGATCTCGTGTACAAAGATACCATCTCGACTACTTCGTTTATCATCTCATGTATAACAATATCTCATATACTCCTCCGTTTAACATCTCATGTATACCGATAACACATCGGCTCCTCCGATAAAGATCACATGTACAACGATATCACATATAATCATCTGGTTAACATCTCATGTACAACCGTATCACATGTACTCCTCCGTTGAACATCTCATGTATAACGATATCATATCTCGGTCATAGGATCGACCATCGGGGCAATCCGGTCGAGTCATCGGATCATGAGATCGACCAACGGTCAAGCCGACCGAATCACGGGTCACAGGTTCGACTATCGAGTCAACATGGTCAAAGTCATCAGTTCACATGATCGAACACCGACTCAGCCGGCTAATGTGTCGTAAATTAGATTAAGTGAATCGAACAAATTAAAGTTAAAAGTTTTAATGATATGTTTTTAAATTAGTTTTAAATAACATTAATTTTTTTATAACAATTATATATTTTATAAATAATAATTATATACATTTTTTAATAAAAATAGTAATTAAAACAATTTTTTCTCTTATTAAAATTTCTACTCCTAATTTACCAAATCCCGCTAACTATTTCATTTGATCCCACCTAACATTTTCACCAAAATCTAAACACATCCTTTTACTTTTTAGATCTATCATCACTTTCCCCCAAATCACTTTTTCATAAATCAATATCAGTTTGATTTCAATTACCCTGATTACTTCACTTATAAACATACACACCACACCACCGCCTTCTCTCTCTCAAACAGATCTACCATCAACACAGTGATGCAAGAGGTGCTCTTATTGTTTTAGAAGGTTTTGATCAAAATGGGAACACCTCATAGTTTGATAGGCTTATCGTGAATTTCAGATCCTTGATGGAGGCTAACAATCACAGTTGGATGATAACACGATTAATCTACTTTTGTTTTATAAATCAACAACAGTTGAGATGACATTCAATCCATTTGTCATCACGCCCTGGACTACCATAAAACATCAGTTACAAAAACAAGTGGGTCGGGTGATATATGGAGAAAACGTGAGGGTTTGGTGGTTGATTCGATTATTAGTCATCATTGAGTCATAAGGAATTTGGGGTGTATTTGGATATGATTAAGGATTTGATGAAACGTGTCGAGAGTGTTGTGGGTAGAGCGGTGTTGTTGTTGAAGCTTGGGTATATTGAAATGCAGTTAGGGGATTTGAAAGTGAGACATAATAATGGTTTTGAACTCACTGATGCCCCTGAGGGAATTCCTTCATGGGATGAATATCTCATAGACTACTATGCTTATTAGTTATAACTTACTTGTTGCATTTTAGGGAAGGTCATGGCCTGCTGCTAGATGTAAGATCTATGTTTCGTTTTCTCTATTCAGTGGTGCATCAATCTTGGCAGAGGTCACAATAGGAGAATTAGTAATATAAGTGATGAAGAGGATAAATATGGTAGGAGGGATCATTATAGGAATATGGATTGGGATCGGATGACTGGTGATAAGAGGCGAGATATCATGAGAGATGACAGTAAGAGGAGAGAGCGAATCAGAAGCAAGAGCGTAAGCAGTGACGGGGAAGGTGCTAATGAGAAAAGGATAAGGGGCATAATAAGGATAGTTGTGATGATGAAGATGATAAATACAAGAGACATGACAGGAACAAGGATGATAGTGTAGCGAGTTTATAAAACAGGGATAATATATGGAGTGTTGGGTGTACGGTAATATAGATGTCTAAAGGGAAGCCTCCTTGGAGCCAACAATATCAGCAGGTACTGCTCAAGTTTCCTTTTATGTTTGTGTCTTATATTGATCGACTTGGGCTAAGCTGGTTTGCTAGTTAAAAGTCGTTAAAATGTATCCAAGTAATTAAAATTTTGTAAATTGCTTATTTGAAATGTTTCATATTCAACCACGATATATTTTTCCAATATAGCTTTCCAATTGTATTCGAAGACATCAGTTATATGTAAAGTTTCACAAGAAGTGTTTTGTGTCCTAGCACTACCCATCCATCTTTTACTCCTTATTTTGGTTCTATTCGTTATTAAATCTGCATTACCCACTCATGTTGGCAAAACCAAGTCCCATCCTCCTATTCCTGACCATCTTTCTCTCCAGGCACATGATTTACTGCTGAAATGCTTACACAAGTACGTCTATCTGATGGTCTTGTATGTACTCATATGTCATTTGTTAAAGTTCATAGTTTATGCAAAGTCAATATTGTTATGATATTAGCATCTGAATAATGAATTCTAAGGCTCCCATTTCACTCGTTCAGTTTTCCTATTGTATATATTTTTCATGATATCGTGCGCACATTCTCTTTTCTGTCATTCTTATACCTTTTTTTTGTTTTTCTTTCACCTGCTTCTTGTTATATTAAATTATTTAATATTTTCAGGGAACCTGAGTTGAGGCCTTCTGCTTCTGATCTGTTGCAACTGATTCAATCTTGACCCATCAATAAAATTAGAGTCTGAAGCTATGTTATTTAATATTTCTGAATTTTCCCACGGCATCCTTTCGTTATAGGGAAACCTCAGCAAAATTCTCTCAACGATACACCTTCAAGGGTTAGTTGACTCCTTTATTATCTTCTGTAATATCTTGAATAATCGTCCACTGATCAACGAGGAACTTAAATGATATTAACAATTGTACGAGTTACACATTTTTTTCTTAGCTTATTACTGTGTAAATAGTACACTTATCATGTCTTATAAGTTGTCATGTATCATTTTTAAAATGTCTCTTTTTCTGTTGTTACAACAGTGGCCACCTTACCATTGGACTACTATTGCTGCTGCGTAGAATCAGGTACAATCAGATAGATCTAGGCACTGACCTTTTTTCTATTTCTTTTCAATCATATATTTTTGAATCTTGAACCCGCACAAATCATATTTCACTTTTTCTATTTCCTTTCCACATGTCTTGTTCAAATCCTGAACCTGCGGTAACCAATGTTGGCGCTGATACTATTTTTTCATTCATATCTTTTTAAAAGCCTTGTGAATTGTTGTGGTTTGAAATTGTTTTTTCTTTTTTTTCAGCTCTAACTACAGATGTACGCGTGTTGAGGGATCCAACTTGGTTCAAATTGAAGGTAAATGGTGTTCATGTCGTTTTACTTGCCTGTAATGTCGACTCTAATAGGCATTTTCTTAGTTAAAGAGGTAACATTCTCATTTGAACTGATTGCTACTAAATTATGGATGTAGGTGTCTCACATGTATACTTAGGAGCTCACCATGTACATGGAAGTAGTTGAAACCTCTTTGAGGTTTGTTATTTTGATTTCCATTAATTCAAGTACCTTGTGTGTTGTAATTTGTCTTATTTAGCATGGGTCTTGTAGGTCAATCCTGATGATGTACAAGCATAAAACACATTCTGTTGGTGCTGACGGAAAAACCATCAACGCTAATATCGATTTCTACGATCGGGATGTATGTTATCTACCTTGCTCTTATTTGATTTTTTTATATTATGTGTTTTTTTTGTATCGTTCCATGTCTGTTTTTGAAACTCATTAATGTTCCACATTACATTTAGGCACATAAATATATAATTACTACGTAAAGCATTGGGCAGATTGGTTATAATATATGGTTCATCTAATTGAATTCAGACCATTTGGTTAGAATGAGACAGTGTATGAGATTATTTATTATATATGCTTACTAGGTAATAGGCATATACACTCTTGATACACGATCCCAAATACTCATATATTTTTCTTTTTCTGATTTGTGTTCATTTTGGTTTACTATTTTGTGTAGATTACAGTAAAGCCATTACAAAAAAGGTGGTTCAGACATATGTTGTTTGGCTAGATATCCAAAGCGGCTTGACAAGCTGGAATTGGTAAGTTAGCGGGTTTTGTTGGTCTTACTTTTGGCCATTACGTAGATAACTATACTCATTACATATCGGGAGTGTAGCTCATATGGTAGAGCGCTCGCATTGCATGCGAGAGGCACGGGGTTTGATCCCCCGCACTTCCTTATTTCTGCTATTGGTAACTCTTTGGTTAATTGTATGTGACTAAATCACTACTATTAACATGATTTGTGTGACCACATAGCATAAAAGGTCACATAAACGTACACTTCATATGACTATGGGATGCATATAGTCACACAAAATACAATTTGTTTGACTTGACAAAACATACAGTCACACTTATTACTACTATTGGTAACTCTTTGGTTAATTGCATGTGACTAACTCAGTACCATTAACATGATTTGTGTTACTACATATCATAAAAAGTCACACAAACATACAATTCATGTGACTATGGGATGCATATAGTCACACAAAATACAATTTGCTTGACTTGACAAAGCTTATAGTCACACTTATTACTACTATTGGTAACTCTTTGGTTAATTGTATGTGACTAACTCAGTACCATTAACATGATTTGTGTGACTACATATCATAAAAAGTCACATAAACATAAACTTTATGTGACTATTGGATGCATATAGTCACACAAAAATCAATAATCACATAATAAATGTCACACATATTGTATATTCATGTGACAAAATTATAAACAAGTCACTCTTTAACAAAACTCGTGTAATTGTACAGTGTTTACCGTCACACATATTCACTAAAACACCAAATATTATACCTAGTTCGTCACATATTTTCGAGTATTAGTCACATTTTCTGACTGGTTATCGTCACTTAGATCAGATTGTGACCGTAAGGTACCTACGGTCGCGGGACTGTTAGTCACAAAGGCTAAAAAAACCGCGTGTAACTGTAGGCCTACGGTCACTCTTTTTGAGTGTGACAGATACCCATTTTTGTACTAGTGATATTCCCACTATGCTCAACAAAAATGATAGGTGGGACAATAAAGGTGCCCTTAGAGTTAGAATTATCATCTATGTGGGTTCCAGGATCCCCGGAATGAACTCTACCATCCTCACTGGATAAAGCTCTCTCTTCATCATTGGGACTTAAAGTATTTTGTTCATCAAAAAAGTTTAAAAGTTCAGCATCACTTGTAGAAGTTACATCTGCCAAATCAGTAACATTATTGTTTTCATCTTAAAAGGAAATACATTTTCATAAAATCTCACATCTCTAGAAAACATAACCCTTCTATTGTCAAGGCTAAAAAGTTTGTAAGCCTTTTTAACAAAAGAGTAACCAATCATGACACACTTTTCAGACCTAGATGTGAGCTTGTCACTGTTATTTAAACAAGTTGAAAAACAAAGACATCCAAAACACTTAAGGTGTGAGAGGTTTGGTTTTTTCTTATAGAGCATTGCATAGGGGGATTTACATTTTAGGACAGAAGAAGGAAGCCTGTTAATCAGATAAACAGCAGTTAGAATGCATTCAGGCCACAACTTAATAGGAATCCCTCCCTGAAACATAAGACTCATGGCTACATTGAGCAGGTTTCTACGTTTCCTTTCAGCAATACCATTTTGCTGGGGAGTGTGTGAACAAGAGCTCTGATGAATGATGCCCAGATTAGAGAACATAGTGAACCTTGTTGGTAAAAAATTCAGTCCCATTATCAGATCTAAAAAACTTCATTCTGGAGTTAAATTGAGTTTTAACAAGATTTATGAAATGAACAATCTAGTCAAAAACTTCATCTTTTCCTTTCAAGAGATAGGTCCACACAGCCCTAGAGTAATCATCCACAATAGTGAAGAAGTACTTGTACCCTTCCTTACTCTAAACCTTATAAGCGACCCACAGATCCAGGTGAACAAGTTCACCAACTTGGTTAGATTTGTGATCACTCAAAGGAAATGGGTCCATTGTTTGTTTGGCCCTATGACAGGTTCACAGACAGAAGTAGTGGTATTCTTAGACAAATTTAGGTCAAGTTTGAGGGCATTGAGGACTTTGTCAGAAGGGTAACCAAGTCTGCAATTCCAGAGGTCTTTATAAGGGTTGAAGGTCATAGCATAATTAGAAATACCTAAGCTGGTATTCTTGTGGTCATCAAACAGATAAAGCCCCCCAGATTGACTACCAGTCCCCAGAATGGTCCCTTTGACCAAGTCTTGTATATAACATTTATCCTCATCAAAACCAACAAACAACTTACTATCCTTGATAAGCTTATTAACAGATGGTAGACTAACAAAATACCCAAGAACAACAAGAACATCATAAAGAACAACACTATTAGAGAGTCTTATATCACCAATGTGACTTATGATAGCAATAGTGCCATTAGGGTGGCCAACAGAGATGTTGAGATTTGATATATCTAGAACATTAACCATACCAGGTGTGGAAGTGGTAAGGTGTTAATTAGACCCAGAGTCAATAATCCATTCTAGAGTTATAGTTTTAACACGCAGTTTAGAATTACCAAAAAAAAACTTAAAAAAATTGATATTGAACCAAACATTAGCATTAAAGAAAGAGATTCTACCTACCATATTGGACTGAGTGTTGCCACAAATGTCATTGGTCAGGTTAAGCAGTTTTTGTATTTGTTAAGTGGTAAAAGAGTTTGGAGAATTACAAGTGGAAGACTGCGTTTCCCCAGTTTTAACATCAAATTTAGCATTAAAATTGAGCTTAAAACCAGTTTTCCTTTGAGTATTACCCTAATTTTTATAACCAGCAGGGTAGCCAACTAATTCAAAACATCTATCAACATTTTGGCCAATTTGACTGCAATGAGTACACAAAAGGTTAGGGTTGGGACCCCTGTAACTTTTGGACCCATTGCCCTTGTAAGGATGTCTATTAGGAGTATTGAAAGTACCCCTCCTATTTTTATTGAAGGTCTTAGAAGCAAAAAAGGTGGAATTCATTTTAGCCTCAGTATGATTAGAATTCTCGGGAATACCCCTATGGGATTCCTCTCTGGATACTATGACATAGGCCTCCTTCACATCAGGAAGAGGGTCCCTAGTAAGGATAGAAGTTCTAATAGGTTATAACAATCATCAAGACCCATTAAGAAATGCATGAGCCTCATGATCTGCTGATGTAGAGCCAGCTCAGTGCTAGCAGAACAAGTGCATTTATAGCACAAACATACTTAGGAAGTTTAGTAACAGCATCAAATTCTCTCCAAATGGAGTTAAGTCTATGATAATAGTCAGCTAAGGTACTATCCCCTTGTTTAACAGACCCAATTTTTTGAAGTAAACTATAAACCATAAACCATCCACCTTATCATAAGTTTCATTCAAATCTTTCCACACAGTAGCAGTATTTTCAGAATAAACAAGCCCCATATAAACATCACTAGACATAACATTCATTATCCAAGTAAGCACCATAGCATTACGTCTATCACACTGACCACACAAAACATCATCAGTATAAGAATCTATTAAACAGGAACCATCAATAAAGCCATATATTTTCTAGCTTGTAAAACAAGTTACATAGCATTATTCCACATTCTATAGTTTTCGGTACCAATCAGTTTAAAAGGAACAAGCACAGAGCTATTGTTATCACTATTATGAATGTGAAGAGGATTTCCAACATCCAAATTACTAATAAGGGCAACAGGAATGGTTGTGGTTTCAAGGATACCTCTACTACCACCATTTCCTCTCCCACCACCAGGGATTGGTGGAGGAGGAGGAGCACCACTACCACTCATAGCACACAACAATCACAGATAACAGAAAACAAGGAACAGACAGAAACAAAAAACAAGCAAGACAAACTAAAGCAGGCAGAGCAGCGGAGTAATCACAAGAAAAAATAGACAAACAACTAGAGTAAAGAACAATAAGTAGCAATATAAATAAACCACACAGATAGTGGATTACCATAAATGCAATATTGTAGACTGTAATTGGCCAGAGTAGGTATCCATACTAGTCAAGGTTGTAGGGTCAAGATGTTAACCAAATCCGTTTCCACCCACGCACAAGCAAAAGTAATCCAAAGAGTCACCAAGAGATAGATGAGGAAGAAAATGGAAAAAAAGACTTACAATGAATATACAACAATCAGAGTAAAGAGAGAGAACACCAATCTCTATATTCACCTAGTCTAGAAGATGGGTGAGCCAGAACCAAAGAATCTCTACAATTGAAATTAGGGTTTTGAAAACCCTAATTTTAATTATACCTAATATTCACCAACAAGAAACGACACCACCAGAAATATCAGTGGTACCACAAAACCAGCTTCCAAATCACCAAAAAACATAGATCCCAAAAAAATTAATTTAGGGTTTCTGAAAACCCTAATCTTACTTTCCAAGAAACTTAATGGCACCACCGAAATAGTCAACGACACCACCAGTAGAAGCTTCAAAGATCTCCAAAAAATAAAATTTGGTTTTGTGAAAACCCTAATTTATTTTTCAAGAAAAATAACGGCACCACTAGTAAAAGCTTCCAGAACGATCAAGAAACTTTAAGAACACAACCAGGATGCAAAACCCTAAAAAAAGTTAATTAGGGTTTCACAAACCCTAATAGGTAGGATGAAAAATTTTAACCAACAAAGCACGAGAGAGCTTAGATCGAATGCTAGATCTAGTTAACCTGGCTCTGATACCATGTTAAAACATAATATCAAATATATTTAAACAGATCTTTCACCCAACCAACCACTTTGTTAATACAATGATGCCTAAAAACGTTACTTGCACTTTTCGGTCTCGCTTTGTTTTGATTACGACAATATGTAAAAACAAGCATTTACGAAAACAACGAAAAACGAATTCTTGAGTTCTAAGTATTTTTCATTTCAACCATTATCACTTAAGGTATGAACAAACAAGTACTCATCCTAATTAACTACTATTACATAACATGATCATACAAAATAGCTTAGCGCAAAGTGAAATTAGTATTTGTTACATGTAAGCTCAGAATTCAGATGTGTTGATATTGCTTAAGCTAAAGGCATGTTTGGAATGATACCGGTCGTTCGTCCAAATCTGTAAAGTCTTCATACATGAGTGTCGTCTTCCAGACTAAAAGGTTCGTAAAATTTAGGTGTTATATGATGCATTGAAACGAGTTTATCACATCAATTAAAAGAACTCATGAAAAACTATATGTAATGGCACTAACCTCCCCATTGTGTATTAGTACTTATCAAGCAAATAATAAATTTTCTTCTTTTGTCGTCAAAGAAACAAACTCATAATTTTGTAAAGAATAGAAACGGGGTCTATTTTATTAAGACATAACACAACACAGTGGAGGTACTTTTAGATGCTAAAACAAAAGACGTTAATATAAGAACTTATTGTGTTTGATAGTTAGTATTACCTCATGTTTGGTGCAAATAGCTTGATTGGGTTGTACCTACTTTGCATTTAAGGCTTAATTTATATATTTTGTTGATCGATCTATTATGCAATGCATTAAGTTGTTCAAATAGAAAATCTCACATCTATTATGCAAAGTTGTTGATTGGGTTGTATATAATGACACAGCCAGGGACGAAGCCAGAACCAAAACTTACTGGGGGCACAATTTTTTTTGAACCATACGTTCTCGTTAGTGATTCTACGATCTTCCGTAATAAAAAAACACTTATGTACACCATTATTTTTAGCATTAATAAGTTATTCTTTTTTATAACACAAGTGAAGCGTCGTTAAAAAATTATAACCCATCTAAGACCCATCTCATTACGCAAATCAGTTTTAATTAGTTTCATTTTAGAAAAAAACATCTTTCAACCGCGATAGTAGCAACATGCAAGACTAAAGCCAACCACAACAACTAGCAAACCAAAATATCTTTTTGTGCTTTTTCTTATCCACTAGCAAAATCTTTATCGTAAACATAATATGATAATAGACCCTAGATTCGTAGAAAGACTTAACATTTTCATAAGTAAACTAACGTTAATATATCTAATTAAGTTTCAGTAACTTTGATACACTAAATTCTTAAATTGAAGAATGTGAACTCAACGTCGTAGTACAATCAAGTAAATCGATGCTTTCCTCAATAAACATTCTTAAGCTCTTAAATTTTCAAATACTTTAAAATGTATAATATATCAACCTCGAAATGATGTCGATTTGTTATTATATCTCTTTAGTTTTTGAATGAAAGTCATCCATATTCAACCATCTAAATATCATGTTTATCACAAAACGAATTTAAAATCTTTAAAAGTAAAGTAAAACATGTTTCATTATACTTTTGCAATGCTCTTTTGGTTTCTTTTACCAATGAAATGACTTACGGAGTATAAGATAATTTGATTGACTTGTGAAGATGTCGTGACAATGTATTAGTGAGCTCCAACAAGTACAATCACAAAATCAAGTGATAAAAACACAAAATAAGTGTTTTGAAATACTTTATAAGGCCAAAAGCTATTCCACGGCTAGATATATTATCACCTTCCTCCTCAACATAGTGAATTACCTTAAGAACCTACGAAAACATTTTTATCAAACTAGTGATGGTTTGATGATAAAACCCCCATCTCTCTATCAAATAATAATAGAATACATTTCGATGGACTGAGTGTATTTAAGATTAATATGATTTTTTTCAAAAATTAACACTACATAAAAAAATCCATAGGGGCACCCACGGACACCCTGGCTCCGTCCCTGGACACAGCTATAGATATAACTATTCGTGAACACATGCGTGAGCTAAAGCACCTTGAACTCTTCGGAAAATACATGTTGAATGATGGGGAAGGCGATTCTGGATGGTTTTCCTCACATTGAATCACTTGACTAGCGCCAACACCGACACAAAGGTTGGGGCTGGATGTCCATATTGAAAGTCGTTCTTTTGACTTTAGCAATCAGAGAATCATGATTAAGTAATAAAATTATATGTCTTATCAAAATGAAAGATGTGTAGGTAATTTGACATCTATAAGTTGCCTCTGTTAATATGTTGCAGACTGTTTAAATTTGTATCATTTAGTCTAGGATTATACACTATAAAATTATGAGTTTTTGCATTATTCATTGGAGGCCTGTGAAGTATGAAACTCTAAGGAAGTACTCAAGAAATTTAGATTAACCATGAATCTTCAAAACCTAAGTTCCGATACAATCAACACCCTTCCTCAAGATAAAATTGAAAACATTTTGAACGCTTATACCAATCCAATATGCGGTTAAGTAGACCCCACATTAGACTTCGGATGTGTAATTTGTTAATTATGAAACCGATAACTGAAGACCCGGATTCTTAGCCCTCATTTGTTTTCTGTCAAGAACTTCATTTGTTAGCTCTGGTATACGCTTCAAGAATGGCAAAATTATGTTTATGGGACCTTTTAATTCATTGAAGGCTTGCTGGAAAAAAAATGGATTGAAGGAAAGAGGTAAATTGCTGCTCACAAAAAAAAAATTGCTCCTCACGTAAGAAAATAATGTTTTCATGTATATTATGTTGCAATCGATACTGTTCGAATGTAAATGTCGATCCAAGGTACGATATACTTAATTAGGGGTTTCTTTTATGATAGATGTACGTACATATTAGGGTTCTGCTTATTTTTTGAGTCTGAAACAAGCAGCTTATTTTATACAATATGTTTTTCGACAGGTCTACGTGTTTAAGGTATTGCTTATTAAATGAGTAAGCAGCTTGATACAATCTTTTTCTTTTGTATGATGCTATTATTGGGTGGAATTTTGATGGCCTAAATACATGTTAAAATTTGCAGCCTTAAACCCTGGTCACTCCCCAAGCTACAAGATATAATAGAAAGAATTCCTTATAGCGTGACAAGTTTTTTATTTTAGATATCAGATATATATTTCTTATACGAATATGAATTCAGGGCTCAAGAACACAGATTGGCAGATGACACGTGGATCTCAAAGAAGTTTACTGCAGAGCAGTGATTGTATCATTGAAAAACTGTATAAAATTCTAACCCGAACTATTAAATTTTATTAAAACACAAAAATTTAGTGATAAGCTCTATGAGTGTACGTAAAAGAATGTGGTTATCTATAAAGGCATCCTTCTTTGGGTACCTGATCATTTGACAAAAACAGCTTTGCTTGCTGCTGATATCTATAAATCGGTATGCCTAGGCTACACATATTCGGTCAGCAGAAACGCCTCTCTTCTATTAATCTATTAGTCAATTCACAGCAACGAACCTCTACAATTGTTTTGTGAAGCATCCATCTGCGGTTTATTTATAACCCTCTTGCAGAGAAAGAGGAGGATATTAGTTACTATGCAGGCTTTGTCAGTAAGTAATTAATCTTTTGGATATGTAATACCTTTAGTCCGACTTATTAACCACCATCTTTTGAGTTTTCTTGAGTAAGTAAATATAACTTGCAACCTTGAGCGAAATGTGTCAATGAATTGTAGTAATTGTAATGTATAAATGATTAAATGTCCTTTCTCCCCTTAAAATCCGGTTCTTGTGGCTATATTTGGGGGATTAGGAAACTATGCCTTTGTATTATATATTGCTGTAGCAAAAGCAAAATCATTGGACAAGGTTGAAGTTGAACACTTTGATGTTGTTTCTTCTACTAAGGAATCCCCCACATTCTCTCAGTTCATGAAGGGTTTGGTAGTGCTAGAGGATAGGAGAGTGAAAGTTTTCACTGAGATATGTGCTCAAGCTAAGTTTTCAGAAGTAACAAATAACTCATTAGGTATGATAATCATCATTACAGAACTAGCATTAAGTATTGCAAAGATATAAAATTAATTATGACTAATGCATAAGTTGCAGGTCATGGTTGACTTATCACACAGCATTGACTATTGAAGATTTATACGTATTAATATTAAAAAGTGTTTCATTGCCAGATAGGCAAATGAATTTTAAGTTTCATTGTGTGGAAATTTGGAAATTTGTTGCTTATGCTGAATTTCCACACCCCTTGATGGTTATTATATTTAATTTTAGTTTTTTTGAATCGAGAATGATGTCTGTTTTGACAGCTTCCTCTGTCGATATAGCTTCTTATGTATTGTTTTTTCTTATCTTATCTTTGAGTATCGTCCGTAGTAAAAGCAACGAAGTTGGTTAAAAGAGAGTAGCCATTGAACAATACGGAGAAAAAAGATTGGTCTGCTATGAGGATGGGGGTAGTTGGCAAGGATAAAAATGCAGGGGTAGGAATTTTGGGGCCGTGGGAGACCGGAAAGGTGTAGGTAAATGAAGAATTGTTGAAAATTTGGGCAGTGTAATAAGGGATTGTTGAGACATTGCATTGGATGAAAATGAGGTTGTGGTGATGTCTGAATACATGTATTTGGAACGTTCATCATCGTCCCATATTTGGTTGGAAATGGAAGTGGATGTACCACAGTTAAGTAGGAAGTGATCAGTTGCTTTGTATGGTTGCGCGGCTGTGATTATGTTTAACAAGACGAGAAACAATGAAAAGAATGGTACATTGCAATTGTACATGATGATCATTAATAGATGGTAGTATGAGTGGTAGAATGCTAAATAGTTGCAGATACTTTCTACACATCATAATCATAGTTTTTTCTGTTTATTTATTTACTTATATTCATATATATTTCGTAATTTATATCATTATATGTATTTTGATAATTTATTATTCAAAATTTGAGATCAGGAGATTGTTTTTTGTTTGATATTCATATATTCAGTATGATGTGTTTGAAAATGTTGCCTAATGTCATGAATCATTCTCTGGTGGCTAGGGATCATATGCAGTTTAAAGATATTTCAGCTTAAGTGGCCAATGTTGAGCTTTATTACAAGGCTGTTCACTTCTACTTGTAAGTTTGTCTTCCCAAATTATTATTTCTTTAACTTTAATTATATGAAAATTACAGTAATATTTTTTGGATTTTTACAGTTGTGTATGGTTACTCATGTGCTTGGCAAGATTTTTGCTTCAGTATACAAGCAAGGTTTTGGGTGCTCTACGAAAGACCAAGATGAAGAAGACGATGGTGATAAAACTCGAGATGCCACTATAACTGGTATGCGTGAGGTGCTGGTGCTAAAGATGTGTGTGACCAGATTAAAGGTGAAGATCAGCTGTTTGGAACTGAAAACTTACTTGATGTTGGTGTTTTCCTCTAATTAGATTGATTATGATTTTTTTAAACAAAATACTTGCCGTTTGTAGGGAGAAGAAGAAGATATGCTCTGAATGATGTCCAAGAACTTCTGCCATGGGAGAAAATGGAACAAGATTTTAATGTTGATGCTTTTAGTGTTAGTGACAACGAAAACGGCAATGGAGATGAGGAAGCAACTGATGAGCTGGAACTGGATTTTACCATGGAAGAAACTGAGGATGATAGTGAAATTGTTGATGAAAAACTTCAGGATGGTAACAGTAATGAAAAAGATGAAAATCTTGAAAATAATGAGAAGTGTGAAATTCGGCCATGAGTCTAAGGATAATGATTGAAATAAAAGAGGTGAGAGCTAAAGAAGATGATGCGACCACTAATGATGAAGCTGGTGAATTGGATCCTGATGAATCTAACAATTAGAATTATGAAAATGCTGACCAGGCCCCTGGTGATGTTGAAGATATGCACGACGGAGAATTTTCTGAACCCACTGGACTTATACCTGATATTCCCACCTCTTTATTGTTTGTATGTAGTAGTTAACTTATCGTTTTTTAGTTATATGTGGCGGGGTTTCACTTCAACTGGGTTGAACAAGTCCGCTTGAACTATCCGGTTTTTGGTTTTGACAAAAAAAATTCATCAATACTGTGACACTTGCGAGAAGATGATACGTAGTATTTATAAGTTAATATTTTGACTAAAGCTGTGGTCAGTAAGACTTTACTGGTATTTGTTAAGGGTAAACTAAGAATCTTGTGTCATTAGATATTTAGATTTACCGTGTCAAATATTTAAATCAAATGCTAATACTTCGTAATACGTAATCTGTAATATCCAATGCTATGACTTACGAGTATTTGATAAAGTTAAAACATGAATCTTTTTTATATTGAATATGCTTGGTACGTATTTTGGTATTTGACTTTTCAAGTTCTTTTTTAGATTGGTATTATCGAGCTTACATGTTTAAAGACGTTTCGCAGATAGAATCATTGTGTGGCTTATAAGCGGAAAATTGATTTGATCCAACTGTTCAACCGGTTGTACCGGTGACATGTTAAACCGGTAACTTGGTCGAGTCAAATAAAAAAACGGTTTTTAAACAATGTTCATATGCACTATTCTTTGAAGGCTTAATCTTTATGACGATTTTTTTTTTCTTTTTTCTTTTAACCAATTAGGTTAGCTCAGTTGGTCACCAAGGTTTTATTTAGTGATTTTCTTAGGGAGGTTTCCGGAAAGTTTTAGGTTCAAGACCCGCCAAAAGCTCTCAGACGAAGCGGACAAAGAGTTTAACATAACTAGGCGAGGGTTCAAAAAAAATATTTTGCCGCTTGAATGTCATTGCAAAACTCGACCCACTAACCACTAACATTTGCCATTCTAAAAAAATAAAATCTTTATGACACATTTGAGCGAAGAATGGAATCGCCAATGGAGTTGAATATAAACTTCACAAGAGAACAAAGATCAATCATCATGTGTAAAGAGTATCGACAATACTAAAGTGATTCATTAACAAAATAATATAGTTTCATTGCATAAAAACTCAAATTTCTAATAATTATATTTATATTATAAAATTACATAAGAATGTTACCTTGCAATTTCAAATTTATGTTTTATGAATAAATATTATGATTTTGAAAATAATTGAATCTAAAAATAACATAACATGACGTAGATGTTAGATAAAAAATATCTAATGCAAAGATGATAACATATATAAATCATGAGGTGACGTGTACTCATCTTAAATATGAAAATCAAGGATTTTACATCTACTAACTTACAAAACGTGTCATAATTTATATCCTGATTTTGTATCTTTGTCTTTTAGTTTAAGAAATCCATATTTAGTCAAATATGATTATGACATAATTTAGATTTTCATAGGTGACCTGCAATAGCATTGGTGATGGAAGGCTCGAGAGCAAGGATTGGTCGTTTTGCAGCTGGTCACTCCGTAGCGCAGTCAACATGTGCTTTAAATGTGCCCATGCTTTTCACATGACACTCACTTGGACGAGATAAGATGGAACTACCTATAAGAGAAGGAAGATCAACTGAAGATGAAGTTAGTGCTACATACAAAATAACGCGGATGGTGGAGGCTGAGGAGACGAGTCTTGATGCGTTTGAGGTGGTTATATCTAGCATCAAACAAGAAATAGATGAACGTTGGTGGTCGTATATAATGGTGATTACCAAAGGTATATTGTATTTTATTCACTTTGGTATGTAGTAAAGGAGCAACAGTTGTTAAAAAGGTAATAATTTTTTGTCAAGTGGAATATCAGTATTGGAGTCTTTAATTAAGATACCATAAGCTTGGTATATCTTGATTTTGTTTCTTCTAATGTGATTTTATTTTAATGCACTACAACAAATCCCGAACATTTGCACACTTATTTTAGCATAAATGCACGCTTATGTTAATTTTAAAAGTGGACACTATGCCTAGCGTCTACAATCTTGACGTCACAAAATGCTGGACATAAAAAGCGTGCAGAAATGTGATTCTAAGACACATAAAAGCGTCCAGAATTTGGATGGAAAGTGGACACTTTTAGAAGTCACCTTAAAAGTAGACACTTTAAAGTGTCAACTTTTTGATAATTTTACATTTTAAAAAAATAAAATTACATGATAGTAATATCTACTAAATCAGAAATTCCATACTCAGATTACATACTAAAAATTTTAAAACTGAAATCTTTAGGTACTGAATTTGAAAGCTAAATCTGAATACAAAATAATGTGAAGACAAAATAATCTGAATTTGAAAGCTAAATCTGAAATCTTTAGGATCTTTCTTCTTCAACAATTACCCATCTTCAATCGCCAGTCTTTTCTTCTTCAGCAAGCTCCTACATAATGTGAAGAGAAATTTTTATTTAATCGAATACGATCACGGTGTTACTTCTGTTACCAATGAACCATCATATTCATTCATAAAAATCTCATGTATAATCTAAGAGTGCCACATCCTTTCAGACAAGTACCAATTCTATACTATGATTTAGCACTATTGTTTCAGCCTATGCTTATGCTCTTAGTCTATTCACTTTTAATCATAATCGATGTGTTTCTGTATCACTGTATGCTATTGAAAATCTTGGATTAAGTTTATGTGTGTTGATGTTTACATGTGTACTTAGATCTTAATTAAATTCGACAGAGCATAATGACGATGTCCAACTAACATTTAGCATGCTGTCCTTAAGATATTGGTTCATATGGTTATTTAAAGCCAGAATCCAAAGTCGTACTCTAGCTGAAAACCATGTGCATATAGTGCTAGAGTGCTAGACTGTTGGTGAATCTTTTTGGGATTTTTCCTACTTTGATACTTGTGTTATACTCTAGAACAAGAATTACTAAATGTCACTGTATTGATAATCTTATAGACCAATTAGAAACCCGCTGCAATTGCAGATGACCAACCGGCAACTGCAGCCACCCCGTAATCTGGTTTTATTAAGTTAACTACAAACAAGCATAAGGACTATGATAGTAGAGAAGCAAACCGTAATCTGGGTAATCACCCCCTGGCCCGTCCACTTGTATATTAGTTCCATTGTCTGGGTAATCATCCCCACGAGCTGACCCTTCTACTTGTGCGTATGTTTCATTACCTGAATCATAAGAAACGTTAGGCATAAAACTCATACCCGGGTAGTGCTAACTAAAAGGGTGCTGCAATGGGCAGGGCATGGTTGAGAATTCTAAAATATAATAAATGTGACAAGACGGGTAATGCTTTATACGGGTCAATTAGGTTTACCAGCAACAACTGTTTCTATCCCTTCTAAAAGCGAATATTACAGCCAAAAATATGCTACTTTAGCCATTGAGAAGGTTGTGTGTATTATATACTTTGGCCAACTTTCAGCCCATTTTACATGTTTCCTTTGCAGCTACACGTTATAGTGCTACCCGTTTTGGAACAATGGAACAGGTCAGTTAAAAAGCGATTGTATTAAAATGATTTCAAATTCTCAACTTTCATATGAATTGATAATTTAATAAAAACTATACATGTATTTAAGAGAAACATCTTGTGTAGTTGTGTGTTTAATCCTTGTTGGACAATTTAATCTTAGATAGTCGCTTAACCAACTACTTGCAATTGTCACTTCTTGAAGCACTGTATGAAAATAAACACACCTATGTCGACATTAAATACCAACTATCAGCAGTGGCCAAAATGGGTGGGTCAGACGGTTTGAGTAATGAGTCAAAACAGGCAACCATGGGTTATGGGTCAGGTTACTTCGAAAAATCTTCCAGGTTCGTAATGATACTTTCATAATGTCCCAATCTGGTAGCTAAGCTATGAAATTTGCTAAAAAAGAATTTGTCACTATCTTGAAGTTAAAAATTGAGACAGATTATTAGATTAAAATTGAACAATTGGTAAATTTTGTTTCGGGTTGACCCAAATAGTCTATTTGTCACCTCTTATCGTAGTAATATTATGTGCATTCTAATATAAGCTACCATTTTAAATGAAGACACAAGACAACAGTAATGTTCTAGCCTATAGGCATAAAACTCGTACCCGGGTAGTGGTCCATGGCAGGTGAGTAGTGGTCCATGACGGGTGAGTAGTGGTCCATGACGGGTGAATAGTGATCCATGACGGGTGATGCACCAGAAGGCTGAAAGAAAAACTAATTACACTTCAAACAAGGAAAATAAAAAATATTACTTTGATAAAAAAAACCAACCAATCACCTGTTTGTCACATGAACCATCAACACCAGAGGTAGAAGCATCATTATATAGATTCGGAAACGCGATTTGAACAACTTTGAACATTCAATAAAGCTCGTTTAGCCTTTTTCCCATGTCATTTATTTGCAAACCTTGGGCGTGTACTTGCTTTTTCTGAGTCTCTACCTCTTTTTTGTATGTCTCTATTTCTCTTTTTTGAGTCTCTATTTCTCTTTTTTGAGTATCTATTTCCTTACTCTGGGCCTCTACCTTCTTTGACAAAAAGCGGTTTTCGTTTGATAGTTCCTCGCCCCTCATTCTTCTTAAATCACGACTAAACTTAGATATTTGGGATTTGGTTACACCTGCCCCAAAACAGTGTGGTTCCTGATTTCCCAAAAGTTTGTTAAGAACCTCTGTAGCAATTTTGCCACCAAGTCAGGGTCCGGATTACTCCCTAGTTCTTTTGCCTTGCTTGATATTTCTTGATTGGCTATAACCTGATACAATGCATACACTTTTAAGTTCATAAACCAAAGCATGCCATATAAAACATAAAAGAAAATTATATACCATCATTTGTCTTGTTGCTTCTTGAATATATGTGCCATCCGTCGTTTTATAACAGAGGTGAAATGCCTCGACATCATTCGGTGATCTTTTATTAACCAATTTCTGTAGATCAGATATAAAACATAAGATTGCATCACTATAACTGTACTGATAGGGGTACAAGTCCTTCCTTTATTTAATAAAACACTAAATAGTTAAATAAAAAGGACATGAAATGAACTCACAAATTTATCCTTTATTCGTGCGAAACTAACAGCGCCAGTAGTCTGAGTATGGAGTTGGTCAGATCTTGCTTTCTTACCACATAGCGAGAGTTTCTGATAGCAAGAACATAGTGAAAGCGTGTTATTTAATGTAGTTATAGGTACTGGAGACATCAAAAGTAGAAATATTAGTACCTTGGCTAACGGCTTCCTAAGATTACTTTTATAGTTTCGCCATTGTTGTTCAGAGAAGTTTTCTGGCGGTTCTAGTAAATCCAGTGCTTCCAAAAGCTCATCTTCTGTATAATTTGTCTCTTGTGCATCAAGCCCATCTATGCCATTAAGTAAATTCAGCTTATTTGCAGCTTGCTTATACAAGCTCCTTTTTAACCTATGCTTTACATTCCTACGCTTCTTGCTAAACATAGCAGCAAGAACGTTGTCAATACTTTCCCCTTGAGGTATGCTGAATCTTCGCTGCCAAAGTTTAATAAAGAACATTAGGGTCGGATAATAATAATAAGTACCTATACTATCAACATAAAAAGATCGTTTGTTAGCTGAATATATTACCCGGAGTTCTGCAATAAGCATAGCACCAGATTCCTCTTTACAATCCTTCCAGAAGTTGGCATCCGGGGGACATAGGTTGGGTTAATTAAGAAGTAAGGTCATGAACCTTGCACACAAGCCAGCGGCATTTTTGGTTGGCTGATATAGTTCATTTACAGGGACCAAAACCTTTTCGCCCCCTTTCAGCTTATACACATCTTTTACACTCATTGTTTGAGTCCTAAGAATCTTTCCGTTCTTATCTATAAAATTATCTACATTAGAACATAATATACAAATGCATGGCTACGTTATATATAAAAAATAATTTTAGTTACCTATGATCTCAACCTCCGACAATAGATTCAGTTGATACTGATAAGCTGGATCGATCTCAGCACCCACCAATATATCTTGATTATGTACAGTTGGTGGTTGGGATGGTAATGATTCTGAATGAGAAGAGGATGCAGACGAAGAAGATTTATGGTGCACATTAGATGGGATAGTTGGTGGAAGAGAAGATGAGGATGCATGAAGAGAAGATGAGGATGCTTGAAGAGAAGATGAAGATGCATGAAGAGAAGATGAAGATGCATGAAGAGAAGATGAGGAGGAAGAAGAGTTTTGGCGCATTTGATAAAGAAAAGAAGGTCGAATAGTGGGTTGAAAGAAGGATGATGGTAAGTGACTGATGTGGTCATTTGCTTCATCGGCTGTTTGCTGATGTAAAGATGAGGGTGGCAAGGAGTTTCTAAGCATATTATAAGGAAAAGAGGGTCTAACAGCTGCTGATGATGGGTGACTTGATGATGGGTGACTTGATGGGTAGTGACTTGATGATGGGTGACTTGATGATGGGTGACTAGTGTTGTTAATTGCTTGATGAGTGGTTTGCAAATGCGTGCGAAATGATTTCGATTGTGTCTGAAAGTTGTATGAGGCTGATGGATTCATTTGGCTTTGTTTTCTCTTATGTTTCTCCATTGATGATTTCGATTTGAACATCTTGGAAACTGTATGAAATGCAACAAACATATAGTTTTAAGACACAAATCCTAAAACCACAAGTTATCATCATCAGATTCGGCTAACACTAATAACATTATATACTACTGTAGACATCAATAGGTGCAAGATTCAAGTCTAATTATCAAACACAGTTAAATATCCAGGTGTGACAAACTTCATATGTGCGCACTAACTAACATGAGTATCATCTAAAATGACAATTCAATATGTTAACAAGCACATATATGAGAACAAAGCATGTAGCATCTAAACACTACGGTGTTGAATCTGTCACAAATGACACAACAATGCCAGGAAGGTAATACATCTATCACAAATGACACAACGATCCTCTTCAGCATATAAACCAATCAATCTGGAACCTAAGAATAGGCGAACTAGCTCTACCACAGACGCCAAATGGTTAGAGGTAAAATCAGCAAACTCCTAAGCTTTTGTGATACTAACTAATGCATACATACAATTTATGTTACAATCAGATGATGCAAAACTGGGACGGGTTGATAAAGTTCAGTAACTTATAATCTTTTGAGCAACACTGGAGAGACTATGAGAATTTTGAATATTCAGTTAGTCGTGCTCTCGCTAAAGGACTGGTATCCGAGTATCAACCAAAATATAACAGTGCAAGGGCTGTCTATAGAGAGCAAAAGAAGTATGTTGATGCTATTGATTGGAACCTGCTTGCTGTTCCACCATCTGCAGGTTCTGTCAAGGAACAACTGCAATGGACAGAAGGACAGAAGGAACAACTGCAATGGACAGAAGAAACAACTGCAATGAACATCTGCTTGCTAACAAGCGCATCTCATTTACTTACGAGCAGTATCATTACCCTGATATATGGTTTGACTATGCTACTTGGCATGCAAAAACTGGCTCTATATGATCTGCTATCAAAGTATATGAACGGTATATCAATGGTGTCAATGCTACTGCATTATCGCATATACAGAAGGACAGAAGGTGTTGAAGCTGCTCGCAAGTATTTCATTGACTCACGGAAATCACCAAGTTGTACTTACCATGTTTATGTTGCTTATGCCGATGTTAGCATAAAATAGCAAAACAAAATGCTATATTTAACGATTATATACGTACACTAAAAGGAAACAGAACAGAATCAAACTATCACTAATCAATACAAAAAACAATACTCGGTATATATTTATTCAAATATATACCTTGGTCTTTGCTGCTAGTAGATGTCAGTATTCAGTAATGATGAAAGATAAGTGTATTATTAATTCTTTCTTTAATCTTGAATGACGTGATATTTGACACATAACTTTGTTATATCAATCATAACTTGAAGTTGTCCGTACTGATTAAGGCTATCTTCATAACTTGCAATATTCTTTGTAGAGGTGCCAATGTGCCATTAACTAGTAATACAAGTGTTTAGGTAACATTTCATGTAATTTAAAACGCATTCAGTCATAAAATCATTTCAAAGACCATTAACCAAAACACAAATTTATAATCCGCAAATCCAAAACTATACTGAAATAACATCCACACATTAAAACGTGAAACCGCCAAATACATCTAAAACATAAAACCATTAAACAACCAGAAAAATGGGTGATTGGACATGTGTATTAGCTTTTTTTTTGGCATAAAACCAGTTTGACCCGGTGACTAGGTCGTGAAGATCACAGACCCAGTTTCAAAACTTTGATTTTGACCATATTTTACACCACAGATAAGAGATCAATGTTGTTCACATATGCACCCCGGAACCCAACCTCGACCTATCTATGGTTGCCACACTTTGAAAGCTTAAACAGATATAGCGATATAAAGTTGAGGTTCATTTTTCAGGAAATAATCGAATATGATTTGAATCTTATTAACACAAATTATTGACTGGTTTATAATACTAACATCCTAATGGTTAACGGAGCAAACATAATCAAACCACACTTGAATCGACAATTAGAAAAGACTACACATTATGTGCGGCTTTGTAGTAGTAATTATTCACGAAAATAAAGATCTAAATCATACATGTATAAACTGCTACTCTGTTAAATTATTTCAAATACCAAATTAACCAAAACATATACACACTTTCAGAAAGATCAAAATAAATGTCCAACCCTCATCGTTCTCAAGTTTCGATTAAGGCAATCATTTTATCTTTAATTTCATGAGTCTCTTTTTGTTATATAAGATTGTATTCAATGTGAGATTTAATAAAACCACTACAATCTTGACCACAATCTCAAGTCGTAGTTTTATAAAACATCATCTTGACTACAATCTTAAAAAACAAAAAGAAACTCATGAAATTGATAGTACGATGATTGATTTGACGGACAACTTGATGAAGATAGCCTTAATCAGTACTGATTGATTGATTTGACAAAGTTATGTGATATTTGACATAACTTGATGAAGATAGCCTTAATCATAACTTGCTTTAATCTTAATCAGTACGTGATATTTGACACATAACTTGATGATTGATTTGACGGACAACTTGAAATTGTTATATCAGTATTCAGTATTGATTTGACGGACAACTGATCATTAAACAATTCAACAAATGATAAATTTGTACTAACCAGTAGGTGGGAGGATGTTCTTAACAAAGATAAAGATAGCCTTCTCTGCACTGAGCTTGATTCTCTTTCTGACCACGTAAACAAACTGTCCAACTGTAAGATCAGCAGGAACCAAGTACCTGCATACATCAATCAAGAATTAATCAGTAACGAAATCCATGCTAACAATTTACATTTATTAGTGTATAAAGAAGTGACTAACTTTTTCTTGTCGATATCAGGAATATCGCTTCTTTCAGCCTTCTCAACAATAACCTGCAAAACAGTGAAACATAACATTAATGGGCAAATAACAATAGAGCTATAAACAGCATATGTATAACACATTAGAATATCAACTGTACTGGAATTCTGTCGGGATACTTCTCCCTAATACGAGCAACTTCAGCTTGGCGCCTCTCTGAAAAATTCAGTACAAATTAATATAACTTGATTCACATGCAATCAATTTGTATAGTGTAAAATGTATAACACTTGCATATAATGGTTGTCATTTGTCACCATACAGAAGTTATAGATAGGGAAAAAAACTGTATGCTTATAGATAATATATATATCAATCAAAATCAGTAACATATATAAAATGAACTTATAACTCCGAAATCTCATAATACGTTTCACTTAAAAGTCAAGAATACATTTTTTGTAAGGAGACTAGATAGTAGCAGAGAATGGTGAAGTAAAATTAAGCGTGTTATAGTTGAGTGTCACTACGACGCCAAGGCGGTTCCTGGTTCACATCATGCATTATTGGAAGCTTAAAAGGCATGCATTGTGTATAAGAGCCATCATCGTCTCTATTTACGTTTGTCCCCATGTCATATATATCCCTTGGCTTGGTCATAATAACATGTGACCATCCATCATCTTTTAAGTCTTCTATGTAGAACACTTGTCTTGCTTGAGTAGAAATTATAAAAGGATCATCTTTGAAATTTTCACCGGTGTGTACCAGTGGCCTATTAAAATTCACAAGAGGAAACCCGTATTTATCTTTCTTTAGTCCTCTATACAGTCGATTGTCGACCCAATCACAACGGAAAAGCACAATTTTGTATCCACGATAATATTCAAGCTCGATAATGTCAGTAAGTTTTCCATAATAATATCCTCTTTGTGAGGAATCTATAACCGTTGGTGATGAAGCCTTTATATTGTTTAGCAGAAATAGTCGGGCCAATAGCAAGAGATAACACCTCTTTATCTCCATTCTCCTGTTTTAAGAGAGAAGGAACCTGGTTCTTTAGCCACCATGGAAACTCATCAACCATCAATTTCTCTATAGTTTTTGAGTCCATGGGTCTATCCCTAAGAGCTTGTTTTTCAGCCAAAAAGCCACTACAAGAAACATATGATAATCTTTATCAATGCATTATTTCTTATGAAATATAATATATATGCTAAAAGAATTACTTACTCGCGAAAAGGTTGAATTTTACTATGGTTTAGTAACACATAGCGATGTGCTTGAGCTAAAGACTTAGCATCAAGTTCAAGAATCCCAACCTTGCCTAACTTACGACCACTCGAGTTGAACATGTACATCTCTTTTCCGTCAATACTCTCATCATTCCTAAGAGGGCGGTTAAAGTGAGTCTCAACACCTTCAAAATATCTTGAACAAAAACTAAGACACTCTTCCTTGACATATCCTTCTGCCATTGATCCCTCGGGATGAGCCTTATTACGAACATACGACTTCAATTGCATCAAGTACCTTTTAATTAAAAAAATGGCCAATAAAGTCGCAAGGTAAAAAGAGTATATACTTAAATTAATGGTTTGAAAGAGAAAGTACCGTTCAACTGGATACATCCATCTGTAATGAACGGGTCCACCAAGCCTCGCCTCTGATATGAGATGGATAGTCAAGTGGACCATGACTGTGAAAAAACTAGGAGGGAATATTTGCTCTAACTCGCACAATGTCCGTACGAGTTGATACTCCAGTTTGTCTAATTCGCTAGGATCAAGAACTTTTGCACACAACCCTTTGAAAAATGAGCAATAATCGGTCACTGCTTTGACTACACGAGATTGTGTTCTTGAAATCACGGATGCCCGTAAAGCAGTGGGTAAAACATATTGCATTAAAATGTGTCCGTCATGACTCTTCAGATTAGAAATTTTCTGATCTTTCAAGTTTACACCTCTCGAAATATTTGATGAATATCCATCGGGAACTTTGAGATCTTTTAACAACTGTAAAAAGTTGGACTTCTCTATGCTAGACATCGTATAACATGCTGAGGGTAAGTACACTTTTCCATTAGGACGATTTATAAGGTGAAGATCATGCCTAATTCCCATTTCCTTAAGATCCTTACGGGTGTTTTCGTTGTCTTTAGTCTTCCCATCCAAACCTAATAAGGTCGCAAGAATATTATCAAACACATTCTTCTCGATATGCATGACATCTAAGTTATGCTTAAGTAAATTGTACTCCCAATACTCTAAATCAAAGAATATACTTTTCTTTTTCCATATTTGGTTCTCACCGTCAATATCCTCTTCAATGATGGTATTTGTACTCTCAAATGTGCCCTCGTTGCCATGTGTTGCATGTGTTGTTGTATGATTACTTGTTGAACCAACATCCTCTTCCCTAGACCTTTTCTTAGACTTTCCGTATTCAAATCTTACACCGCTTAACTGTTTCAAAACATCCGACCCTGTTATTGGAGTTGGCGGGCCTTTATTCTCTATTGTACCATCAAATCGTTCCTTTTGAAATCGATAGTTATGATTTGGCTCTAACCATCTTCGATGTCCCATGTAGCAAAATTTTTTCCCATGCTTTAACCACCTTGAGTGAGTGGAGTTCGCACAAACCGGACATGCCACGCGACCCTTGGTGCTCCAACCTGATAAATTTGCATATGCGGGAAAATCATTGATAGTCCACATAAGGGAAGCCTTTAGCTTGAAAGGTTGCTTAGAAAAAGCATCATAAGCATCAACACCCTTCCATAAAGATTGGAGCTCTTTTATTAAAGGTCTTAGATACACGTCAATATCATTGCCAAGAGCTTTTTCTCCGGGAATAATTGACGAAAGAATGAAGGATTGTCGTTTCATGCATAACCAAGGAGGTAGATTGTAAGGAATCAATAACACGGGCCATGTGCTATGTGATGTACTCATTGTACCAAACGGGTTAAAACCATCACTAGCAAGGCCAAGCCGCACACTTCGAGGATCTGAGGCAAAATTTGAATATCGATCACTAAACGCGCTCCAAGCAAGACCATCTGCGGGGTGTCTCAGTTTTCCATCTTTTGTTCTACCCGTATCATGCCACCTCATGTCCTTTGCTCTTTTCTCGGACATGTACAACCTTTTAAGCCTAGGAATTAAGGGAAAATACCGTAAAACTTTTGCTGGCTTCTTTGATTTACGTGATTTTGAACTTTCACCCACTTCATCGCTTTTATATCGCGAAGCTTTGCAAATGTGGCATGATTGTTGATCCACCCTATCATCGTAATAAAGCATGCAATCATTTGGGCACGCGTGGATTTTTTCGTAACCTAGACCTAAATCTTTATTAAGCTTTTTGGCTTCATTTGCGGATGATGGTAATGATGTCAAATGTGGAAATGCGTCCCTAAAAAGCTCTAATATCATGCTAAATGTCTTATTAGATATTCCACCCATACATTTAATGTGATATAAATGTAAAGTAAATGACAAATTCGAGTACTTGCAACCAGAATACAATTCATTGTCACATTCTTCTAACAACTTCCTATATGTAACACCCTCATCACCATGATCACCACTTGCCACATATTCCCCGGTATCTCCTTCCATAATTGTATCTCCTAATTGTGTGTCATCATTAGAAGGCAAAGAATGAATACCTAAGGCATCACGAACTAAACCTCTTATATCCTCTTGACCCGATAAAGCTTCCTCAACATTAACATTACTAGATTGAGACGGTGGTAAAGATATAGTATGCTCTCCGTGGATACTCCATTCTGTATAACCGGCTAAAAACCCATAACGCAATATGTCGCCATGAGCTTTACCTACTTCTAACCATTTACTGAGACAACATCTATTACACGGACATTTGATCATTCCTCTTATACTTCTAACCCGAGCAAAACTTATAAAATTCTCGAATCCATCTCTAAAAGTTTTGCTAGTAATCGGAGCATTGATCCAACTTTTATCCATCACTTATACTTACCAATAAAATGTCCCTAAGTTAATCAAAGCAGAACAAACAAACAGTTCTTATAAGTTCTTGATTATGACTTCTGCCTTCCAACAGTCATTTTATTTCTGACTTCATGATAGAGCCAAGTATGTTTTCTAATTTCCTATACACTGTTGTATTCATCTTAGTACTCTCATATCATGCATAATATATAACGACATACATATTCATATTTCAAATTGTGATCATGTGTTCTTAACCTTATAATTTTAAATATTTGAAGAGAGGCTAACTTGTTTCATTCAAAAGTTCAAAGTACAATCAGCTAAACACACTTTGCCAAAGAGCCAAATCAACTTAACATATCGACCACACAACTACAACAACAAAACCATTCCCGCTAGAGTGGGAGCTCTGGTGGGGTACTCGACAACACAACTACACTTCACCACATTCACATACAGTCGTCAGGCTTACTTCCTATTTTCGAAATACATAAACCTTAAGCAGTATATAAGCACGTTTAAAACAAGTATTTCAAGATAATAACAGGATACATAAAGCTAAAACAACGACCTTCGCGTTATTAGCACGACGCTCTAACCAGCTGAGCTAATAGGCCTGTTTGTTATGTTTATTTTGTTACTCTTGAAATCTTATAAATCTTGTATCTTTTTGTTTTATTTTCTTGAATGAATAATAGGCTTTTTTTTATTTACACAACTGCAAATGGAATTGCTTAAGAAAACTTATAACTGTTTATATACCGAATTTGAAGTCTTGATGATATATGTGTCCGCAGGACACGTGTCTGGAAGACACCGAGGTCGAGCAACTGACAGTCACGTGTAAAAAATAAAGCACTTTGTTACCCAAATATTGGGGGAGTCGTCCCCAGGTGGGACGTGCCATGTAGCACTTTGGCTCGGCATAGCTCAGCTCACCATTTTCCGACCCATACCTACTCGAGTACTCTACAAACCCTAAGCAAGGCCAACATGTGTTAGCAATTTTCAGCGGTATATAAAGTGTCTGTATTTTAGTTGAAAGATTTAAGATTTGCAGTCTAGTGAAACTTTTTATCGAGCTCATTTGACTTTAAGCTATAGTAAGCTAACCAACCTCGCTATATATAATGTGCAAACACATGTGGTATTGTCGTTGAAATATATTCTCGATAAACTTCTGTGAACTGGTTTTAAATTTATAGATGGTGAAGTTTTGTTCTAACTTTCACGTACTTTCGAAATGGGTTCTCATCACATAATCTTTGTATACATCTTAATATGTTTGATTATCAAATGTAAGTCAGAAAAATTTCTGTTTTACACTTACACTCAACCCGATTTTGCATCATCTTTATGTCAAGCTCAAGCCCAGTTTGGCTAGATTGCAACCTTACTGGCCTTTTGCCCCCAAAGGGACAACTAACTGGCCCTTCAGTCCCGCATATAAAGTAGACATGTCAAGTTTTGACACGTGCTATACAAACGGGTGAATTTGGGTTATATATCTCTAACGAGCACATGGGTTATGCTAAAATATTTAGCTATAGAAGGAATTCAGGCAGCAAAACAAACAGATTGAAGCTTCTAAAGCCGCTTTATAATAGCGCCTTAAACTTTGGTTTCGTCATGACCCATTTTGATCAGTGGACGTGTCATCCTTGCGCAGGGGCCAGCAAAGTGTCATACGACAAAAACATATCCCTAGCGCCTAGACCATACTGCAAAATCAAATTACTTCAATTTTATCGGATGTCCCCGAAGTCCTGCCAACTAACTTTCAGAAATTGATCATGTGTTCATGTGTTCTTAACCTTATAATTTTAAATATTTGAAGAGAGGCTAACTTGTTTCATTGAAAAGTTCAAAGTAAAATCAGCTAAACACACTTTGCCAAAGAGCCAAATCAACTTAACATATCGACCACACAACTACAACAACAAAACCAATCCCGCTAGAGTGGGGGCTCTGGTGGGGTACTCGACAACACAACTACACTTCACCACATTCACATACAGTCTCAGGCTTACTTCCTATTTTCGAAATACCTAAACCTTAACCAGTTGCGTTACTTTTCATATATAGTCAAATCGGCTCAAACTAGTTAACTACTCAACTATACATCACCATATTCAAATTTAATAAACACAATACAACACCATAAAATCAGATTCGTTTTTCGTCTGTCGACATATAATGTATTGATATAAATATACAATGATATTATATGTTAGATATGATTTTGATATAATCTTAATTAACCAGGCCACCTCGTTCCGTCAACTTAACATTACTGTGACCGATACTTCGGCACTGCCCTAGAATGATGGGAATTAGATTTGGCCACACATTTTGGTGTTGCATGTTGGTGTAACAGGGGTATGTACCGTTAGTGTCCTGACCAGATCACCAACACCCTTTAGCCACAAAGTAATTATTTGTGGGTGGAATATGGCCATAGTACGTATCTATATATATAGGTTGTGGCATATAGCGATATAGAAAAGCAAAAAAGTGACTGAGTTTATATATAAGCAAGTTTAAAACAAGTATTTCAAGCTAATAACAGGATACATAAAGAGTGACACGTACACCTGGCCACTTTCTGTATACGTACACCTTCAACTTAAATTTTTAGCATATAACAATACGCGAGAGCATTCTCCTTAATAACACAACCAGGCGGACCGTAATCATACAAACCAGTTAACTCAAAAAGAAGTACTAACAAACGCCAAAACGCAGAGCATTAGATCTAATAACCTAGATTCTAACAAACGCCAAAACGCAGAGCATTATAATAGACAAATTTACAACTAAATGCTGCTCAACTAATACAAAAGCTAAAATAAAGCGCAACAAAGACGATAAACGTAACAAAAGCTACCTGACGCCAATACGCGAGAACATTCAACTATTTTCTATACCAAATAACAAATAACAGATAAATCTCACCTAACAATAACAATAACAATAACAATAACAGATAACATATAAATCTCACCTAACAATAACAGATAATCAAAATCAGCTTCAATACACCTAACATTTAAATCGTCACAAATAAATCTCACCTAACCGTAACAACATCATCACCTTTAATACACGTACAACAACCAATTCAAATCAATCATGACGTCATCAACAAATGTGTAAACCCTAACCTAACACCAAATGTGTAACAAATGAATGAATCAACAACTAAAAGCGAAGAAATATAGAAATGTAAACTACCTTTAAGAGATCCGGTGAATCAAAAGGTTTGATTATGAAGCTGAAGATGAAGGTCGTCGGTAATGAATCAACAGGTCATCGGAAGATGAAGGTCGTCGGTCATCGGAAATTCAATCAACAGGTCGTCGGAAGATGAAGGTCGTCGGTAATGAATCAACAGGTGATTGATTGATTAATTAAAACTGAGCGGATTATTTTTCACATACTGATTAGTGAAAGGTTTGATTTAGGGTTAATTAGTGATTTCTGATTTGGGGATTTGGGGATAAAAGCAACAAGTGAAGCTGGGATAAAAGATTTGGGGATTTGGGGATAAAAGATTTGGGGATTTAAAATGAAACTTGAGATAAAAGATTTGATTATTTTTCACATACTGATTATGAAGCTGGGATAAAAGATTTGGGGATATAAGGGTAATATTAGAAAGAGTGACACGTGTACAGAAAGTGGACGGTTTTGCCCGTGTTTTTTTTACACGCTTTAAAAGGTATTCTTCTTATAAGGTTTTTTACACGATTTTAAAAGCGTCCAAAAAAAACCGTCCACATACCTATCTTTTTTTGTAGTGATGTTTTATTATTAGGTGATATATGTAATCCGGTTCTCAAGTTATAACTCCAACGCGGGCCGTGAATCAAATAAAAGTAACAAGCATAATGACAATGGTAAATTTTGCGGCATATATATAGCAAACTAGGTTATTTTGAATGCATTTGTTATTGCTCACAAAATGCGCTCATTTTTTGCAGTCGTTCTTTCTGGGAGTCATTTGCGTATTCAAATTTTATAATTAGGAATAGATCTAAGCAAACTTTTAATGTCATTTTTGGTTTTGTTTGTCTTTTATGTTATGCGTCTCTGTTATTTGATGGTATGTTTTATAGTGTTATTTTATGATATTCAGGAACTATAAGTTTCATGATTGGGTGTTGCTTTACATTTGGTACCATTTATAATATTTCAAGGTAATAAGTTTTAAGTCTTATATAATTACTAGACTATAGACTTGCGGTTTCGCGGGTGGCTATAAAAACGTATTGCAAGTAAAATCTAATGCATGCATCACGCTTATCATAATGGGAAAATTCTTGAAATGCCCCAAGATCTCACTCTTTTTCCCTTTTTGCACCGACCAAATGAGAATTCCCCAAAATGTATTATCCAACTTATGCAACTTATGCGACTTATGCGACTTTTCCAAAAATGGGAATGTAACACCCCATTTTGATAATGGAAATGTCACATGCAATTATGGCGTGTCATCAAAGCATACAAGGAAAAATGTCTAAACATTACTTGACCGTAAAAGGAAAATACCGGAATCAAACATCGGTAGTCCAAAATGTAAAGCTCATCACACACAAACATAGTATAATAAAGGAAAGGACTAAACAATGTCCAAAGCATAAGTGTCATAAGAAAGGAAATGCATAAAGTAAAGAAGGCTAGACAGCTTCCAGTCCATATGCACGTACTCTTAGTGTCTACGAGCGTCCCTGAGTACCTGCCGTTTTGAGAACATAGAAAAGGAAAACGGCTGAGCAAATACGCTCAGTGCACGGATGTACAATAAAGCATGAATAGGATAAGCATGTAACATATAACAGCGGAAGAAAACTAAGTCCCGAGTAACCTGGTTAAGTCTTAAATAAACTGGTTTTATAGTTTGAAAGTCTTATGTTTGTCTTATAAAAACTGTTTGTCATATTTTACCATTAGCCAATATAGGTCATGAAAATCCACCGTGCATGAATACTTGGAGGGGTGACCTCATCATGCAAATTAGAGGGGCTGCCTCTAATTTAATATACTGGTTTTTGGGTAGGAGGGATCAGCTCCTTGTGAAGGATGCAAGGCACACACCACATTCACCATGAAATCTTGACTAAAAACATGTAACTAGGATGCACCCATACGCCCCACATGATAAATATAATATAAATAGCCAAAAGCTGAAGGGACGCTACGAGTAATCACTCCGCCGTGGTGAAGTCATAACATCAGTGCCGCTAATGTTATGGTTATGGTACCTCCATAACTAGGTGAAACTGGTCATGCATGTATATGGCTATAGGTAATCTTAATTAAACATAAGCAATCAAACACGTAACTTATACTACGGGAAAACAGTTGGCTGCATACGGAGAAATCCTAATAAGGAAAGAATGTCCATACTGAAAGGACGGGAATCCGTACCTTATGTCTAGTGAACGAAGAAGATGAACTGAGAGGAATCCTACTTCTGAATCACTAGTGCTACATAAATACATACATGAATAAGTATCTGCTTACTAAATACGTAGCTGGTTTTATGTCATGTCTTAGCTTATTTTATGTGTTCTTACCATGTTTTATTGTTTTTAGGCCTTAACCCGTGTTTATCTTATATTCTGTTTAATCTGATTAAGTATTTCTGGTATTTCATGCATTATAATACTTACTGTGTAATAATAAGTAACTTTCCAAAAAATAGAAAGTTTCCAAAAATAGAAAGTTTGCAAAAATAGAAAGTTTCCAAAAATAGATTTACTGCTTAAAATAGATAAGTTTCTAAAAATAGAAAGTTTCCATAAATAGATCAGCTGCCTTAATTAAATAAGTTTCCATAAATAGATTAGCTGCCTGAAATAAATAAGTTTCTAAAAATAGAAGGTTTCCATAAATAGATTAGCTGCCTTATTTAATTAAGTTTCTAAAAATAGAAAGTTTCCATAATTAGAAATAAGCTGGTTAAATAAGCTAAGTATATAAGCCTAAGTGTTTTCATGATTATTTTCTAAGTCATATGATATAATGTATAGTTTAATAATTATTTCATGTAATTATGTTAAACTATAGGTTAAAATATTTAATTAAAGTATAACATGTTTTTAATTAAATAAAGTTAAATACTTAGGTTAAAACATGTATTATTATATATTAATAATATAACCTAAGTTATGTTAATTAATTAATTATAGTCATGGTTTTTAAATAATTAATTAATTATAAGTCTGAAATATAAAATACTTAGGTTAATTAATTTCATGATTATTAATAATTAAATAACCTAAGTCATGTTATTAAATTAATCATATCATTTTATTAATTTAATTTTTAACATAAGATCATAAAACATAAAAAAAAAACTAAACATACACCATGAACCGGATCTAGACTAAAAAGCATGAACCGGACATGAAATCGACACCGTACCCCGAACTAACTCGGGGTACCCCGTGTCTTGATGCTGCCGTGGGACCCACACACACCAACCGAGACCTTATGGTCTCGGTGGTGGTCGGATTGGCCAAACCGAAACCCCCCTTGGGTTCGGTGTAGGCCGCGGCTAAAAACAAACACCCCTTAAACCATACTTTTGATTTTATTAAACCTCAATTCATGTTAGATCCATGTTTATTTATTAGGTTTTTGTAAAAAAAACATAACATGTTCTTGATTTATAAAAGATCAAAACAAAAGAAAAGGTTTAGAAAGGATTTACTGAATTCGTGGATCAAAAGATGAAGAACAAACACGATCACCAACTAAAATTCCAAGATCCAAGATCACAAACCACCTCCTTATGGTGTTTGTAGGGTGGCGGCCAAAAGAGGAAGAAGAAAGAGGGTTTTAGGTTTTTCAAAAATCTTTTGTAAATGAAACAAATGAGTAGTGAAAAATCATTTAACCCCTTTTAGTAAAATTTAGAAATGGGCTTGGCCCATTTGTCCTTGTAGCCGCGGGTAAGGGGCCCCACTTGGGGTACCCGTACCTTTTTTCGTGTCTCGATGTTAAGTTATATGTTCGTGATTATTTGTCTTCACGTTTTAAGTGTTCTCGTTACGTAAATATCGTGATCTAATATATTTAATTACGCTCGTAATAAATATATATACGTAATTAATAATAGTTCGTGTTTTAATTACGTTCATGATTTCATGATCGCATGTTCGTGATTAATTATTGTCAAATAATTATTACGTGCTCGTGCGTAGTAAATACTTATCGTGTTCTAACACGTACGTAATACGTAAAATCCTAACACGTAATCGTAATCATGCTATATTAGGAAAGTTTAATCTAGTACGTACGATCTTAAGGGTACTATTCATGGTAAAAGCATGCGGGTTTTACAATTCTTCCCCCCTAAGAAGAATAATTCGTCCCCGAATTATAGATAAAGTAAACTGGAAAAGAAGAACATACCCGAATTCAAAATATGAAATAAGGGTAAGAAGCCCGGATAGACTCCTCTGTTTCCCAAGTGGCTTCCCGCTCGGTATGATCCTTCCATAGAATTTTGACGAATGGAATCGTCATCTTTCTCATGACTCGTTCTTGTCTGTCAAGAACTCGTTCGGGTTCTTCTATAAAAGTGACATCTTCACGTATCTGTTCCAGTGGATACTGAACCATGTGAAGGGGATGATACTGGTACCCTCTGAGTAAGGACACATGAAACACATTGTGCACATGCGAAAGCTGCGGAGGTAACGCCAATCGGTAAGATACTTCACCGACTCGTTCAATGATATCAAACGGTCTGATGAAACGAGGACTGAGCTTCCCTTTAATCCCGAAGCGTCTAACACCACGTGTCGGCGAAACCTTAAGGAAGACGTGATCTCCTACGTTAAAATGTATGTCCCTACGATGCTTATCGGCGTAACTCTTCTGACGTGACCGTGCCTCCTGAATTTTCTGCTTAGCTACTGCGATCTTCTCATTGGTCATCTCTATGATTTCCGGTCCTTCAAGTGTTCGCTCGCCAACCTGATCCCAGCAGATTGGGGCGCGACACTTCCTGCCATACAACATCTCAAATGGAGCACACTTGATACTTGCGTGCCAACTGTTGTTGTATGCAAACTCCACCAAACAGATGTAATCGTCCCAATCACCCGTCCATTCCAACGCACACGACCTCAACATATCTTCCAATGTCTGAATGGTTCGCTCCGACTGTCCGTCCGTTTGAGGATGAAAAGCCGTGCTAAGCTTAAGTTGTGTACCCCAAGCTTTCTGTAGACTTTTCCAAAAGCGCGAAGTGAATCGAGGATCTCTGTCTGAGACGATGCTGGATGGTGCACCGTGGAGTCTCATGATCTCTCTTCTGTACGTATCTGCGAGTTTACTTACCGGATCTTCCTTGCGGATCGGTAAGAAATGAGCTGATTTGGTAAGTCGATCTACGATAACCCAAATTGCATCGTGCTTCCTCTTGGTAGGCGGAAGACCAGTAACAAAATCCATGGTGATTTTGTCCCACTTCCACTCTGGGATATCTAACGGTTGAAGGAGACCGCCAGATCACTGATGCTCGATCTTAACCTGCTGGCAGGTAAGACATTTGGAGACGTAAGTGGCCACATCCTGTTTCATACCACTCCACCAAAAGTACTGCTTGATGTCATGGTACATCTTAGTCGAACCAGGATGTATATAGAATGGGGAGCTATGAGCTTCAGCTAACAAAGCTTCCCGAAGTTCTTGGTCGTCAGGAACACAAAGTCTTGTGCCATGCCACGATACCATCTGCATCTACTCGGAATTCCGTCTGCTTCTCCAAATTCTGTACTATCGCCCAGATTTCTCCGTCATCCTTCTGAGCTTCCTTGATCTTAGATAGCAACTCAGGTTCTACTCTAGGATTAGCCCAGTAGCCGTGTTGTCCACGTACCATGATCTCGATGTCTAGTCGCTCCAAGTCTCTGATGATTTCCTCTTTGATTTTAATGCCGTTGATCATTCCGGACTTCCTGCTAAGAGCATCTGCTACTACATTTGCCTTTCTGGGATGATAATGTAGATTAATGTCATAATCCTTCAACATCTCCAACCATCTCCTCTGCCTCATGTTCAATTCACGCAGAGTGAAGATATACTTCAAGCTCTTGTGGTCCGTGAAAATGTCACATGATTCTCCATATAAGTAGTGCCTCCATATCTTCAATGCAAACACGACTGCAGCAAGTTCCAGGTCGTGCGTGGGGTAATTTTCTTCATAAGGCTTAAGCTGCCGTGAAGCGTACGCGATCACTTTCCCATGTTGCATGAGAACACAGCCAAGTCCCTTCCCCGATGCATCGCTGTAGATTTGAAATCCACCCGTATCAGATGGTAGAGTAATAATAGGTGTAGATACTAGCTTCTGCTTCAGGTCTTCAAAGCTCTTCTCTCGATCTTCACTCCAGATGAATTTCTCCCCATTCCGCATCAGTTTGGTCAATGGTAGTGCTAGGCGGGAAAAGTTCTCCACGAACCTACGGTAATAGCCAGCTAAGCCTAAGAAACTGCGGACTTCCGTCGCTGATGTCGGCCTTGGCCACTTAGTAATGGCCTCAACCTTCACTGGATCCATAGTGATTCCTTCTGCTAATACAATGTAACCCAAGAATGCCACCTTGTCTAACCAGAACTCACACTTGGAGAATTTAGCATACAGCTGCTTCTGGCGAAGAATCTGTAGTACTGTACGAAGATGGTCTTCGTGTTCCTCCTTGGACTTTGATAAAATCAGGATGTCATCGATGAAGACAATGACGAACTTGTCCAGAAATTCATGGAAGATTCTGTTCATCAAATCCATGAACACTGCTGGAGCATTTGTCAGGCCAAATGGCATAACTACAAACTCGTAGTGGCCATAGCGGGTACGAAAAGCAGTCTTAGCGATGTCCTGCTCCTTGACCCGTAGCTGATGATAGCCTGACCTAAGATCAATCTTGGAGAAGTGTTTGGCCCCTTGGAGTTGGTCAAACAGGTCGTCAATGCATGGCAGTGGATATCTATTCCGAATGGTAATCTTGTTGAGCTCACGATAGTCTATGCAAAGACGCATACTGTCGTCCTTCTTCTTAACAAACATGACCGGTGCGCCCCATGGAGATGCGCTCGGTCGAATGAAACCTCGTTCAAGAAGTTCTTGCAGTTGATCCTTCAGCTCCTTCAGCTCTATGGGAGCCATGCGATAAGGAGCCTTGGAGATTGGTTCAGCTCCTGGAATTAGCTCGATACTAAATTCCACTTCTCGTGCAGGTGGTATGCCCGGAAGTTCTGCTGGAAAAACATCTTGGAATTCTAACACTATTTGTTGATCTTGAATTGATGGGGATTAAACATCCATGTCGTGAACCGTAGCTAGATAACCCTCGCAGCCATGTGATAGTAGTGCACGCGCTTGCAGGGTAGATATGACTTGTACAGACCATCCGGGTATGAACCCATTATGAATGTACTCTGGTGCATTAACATCACCGAAGATAACTCGATATGAATGGCAGTCTATGGTAGCATGATGCTTGGATAGCCAATCCATGCCCAAGATCATGTCCAAGTCATTCATGTCCAGCGGAAGTGCGTCAACAGGTCGAACCTTATCGTCAAATTCTAGGGGAAGACTCTTGTATACATGGGTGATTAATACAGAGTCCCTCAAAGGCGTGGAAATAGTAAGCCTATTTTCTAGTGGCATGGGAGGCATCCTAATATTCTTAGCATAAGCAATAGAATAACCGAGTGAGTAGCACCCGTATCGAAAAGAACACATGCAGCTTGACCATACATATACAAGATTCCAGTGATGGTACCTGTAGACTTGTTGGCCTGGTCTCGAGAGGTCGTGTAGACACGCCCGGTAGTAGGAGGCGGCTTGGTATCAGCATGTCCCGATGTACCCTCCATCTCGCCCTTACGGCAATCCTTCATAATATGGCCAGGAAGACCACACTTGAAGCACGCATCAGTATTACGGCGACATGGTCCTGGGTGCCTACGGTGGAAAGTAGAGCAAAGAGGATGAGTGTATCCTCCAGCAGGTGCTCTGGCTGGCTGGGAACCTGATGAAACATTTACATAAGACATGGTAATTGGGTACAAAGGACAAAGCGGATAATCGTAAGATTAAATACCAGTGATAGCTGGACGGCTAGGCTGCGAACCTCTCTGGTTCTGGTCCCTACCGTTTCCATGGTTCCTGGTAGAAGTTTTGCTAAAGTGTCAGAATATGAGTTATAACATGAAAACATAAGGAAATGCGTAAGTATTAGGACCTGCTGCTGTTGGAGTGCCCAGCGTTGTTACGGAATTATCATTACCGCCACGCCTATCCGTAGCAGAACGGTCGTTAGTCTGACCGTTTCCCTTGGGCTGATGAGGCTGCTGTTGAGTAGCCGGCTGAGACCGGTCCCCAGTTTTCTGCCTGGAAGATACAATTAAGAGATGAATAATTGACATATGGAAAGTATACGGATTGGTCACCGCTTGAATATGAATGTTTACCTCTTGTCGGGTCTTTCAGCTTCCCCGAACTCATCTCTCTCCTGCAGCATCTCCAGTTTTCGTGCTGCACCGGCCACTTGTGCTACAGTGTTGAACGTAGCACACACCAGATTGTTTGCGACCGATGTGCGAAGAGCCCATCTAAAGTGATGTGCCTACTCTTCAGGAGTACCTGCTGTCGCACCAAGGAAACCGACCAAGCGAAGAAAGCGCTGCATAAACTCGTTGCTATTCTCCCCAGCTCTCTGTCGGATCCCATGGTACTCTCTCTTGAGCTTGTCCTGCTCAGCCTTGGGAAAGAAATGCTCCATCACCCTATCCTTGAACTGAGCCTAAGTCAAACCAGCAACCCACTCGTCACCACCTTCAGACTGCATCAATGCTAACCACTAGTTTAGCACATCGCCTTCGAACCGATAGCATGCCAATCTCGCCGTGTATGCGGGGTCACAGCCCATAGCATTGAAAATCTTCTTGATGTGAGCCAACCAGCTTTCAGCATCGCTGGGGCTATCTGTCTTATCAAAAGCTCGAGGGCAGAGCTTGTTGAATCCAGCCATACAGCTAATGTCACTGGAGGAGGAGGAGGAGGTGCCTGATTGTGCTGCTGATTGTTGGCAGCTTGAACTTCAGCCCTGATGTCATTCCTCAGTTTAGGAAGCAAAGCTTGCATAGCAGCCTGAATTGCAGCATTGAGCTGCTCCTGTTCGCGTGTGAGAACCATCTGACAGTATAACATAAAACATATGATTAAACAGATCAAAACATAAAATATATATATATATATATATATATATATATATATATATATATATATATATATATATATATATATATACATGAAAAAATTTACACCAAAATTTCACGAGAAAAATGTTATGCAAGAAAATTTTGTGTATGAATGCATGATGCAGTTTTATGAAAACTTTTGTATGCTCGAGGTGAACGCCTCTGGTCAGTTCACCCAAAATAAAAGACATAGCGAGGGGACGCCTATGGGTCGGTCCCAAATCTAAAAGTTCGATAAACACATGCGACTAAATAGGGCCAGTCCTGTACCAACCATTACTTAGTCAAAAATCTTTGACAATGACATGTATATGTATGCTTAAAAATGATGAATGCATGAAAACAACTGTCAGTTCTAGGAAGACCGTAGTGACTACCCACTAATCACAGGTCATATTTGAGAGCCTACAGGTCGAAGCCTTGGCTCTGATACCATAATTGTAACACCCCATTTTGATAATAGAAATGTCACATGCAATTATGGCGTGTCATCAAAGCATACAAGGAAAAATGTCTAAACATTACTTGACCGTAAAAGGAAAATACCGGAATCAAACATCAATAGTCCAAAATGTAAATCTCATCACACACAAACATAGTATAATAAAGGAAAGGACTAAACAATGTCCAAAGCATAAGTATCATAAGAAAGGAAATGCATAAAGTAAAGAAGGCTAGACAGCTTCCAGTCCATATGCACGTACTCTTAGTGTCTACGAGCGTCCCTGAGTACCTGCCGTTTTGGGAACATAGAAAAGGAAAACGGCTGAGCAAATACGCTCAGTGCACGGATGTACAATAAAGCATGAATAGGATAAGCATATAACATATAACAGCGGAAGAAAACTAAGTCCCGAGTAACATGGTTAAGTCTTAAATAAACTGGTTTTATAGTTTGAAAGTCTTATGTTTGTCTTATAAAAACTGTTTGTCATATTTTACCATTAGCCAATATAGGTCATGAAAATCCACCGTGCATGAATACTTGGAGGGGTGACCTCATCATACAAATTAGAGGGGCTGCCTCTAATTTAATATACTGGTTTTTGGGTAGGAGGGATCAGCTCCTTGTGAAGGATGCAAGGCACACACCACATTGACCATGAAATTCTGACTAAAAACATGTAACTAGGATGCACCCATATGCCCCACATAATAAATATAATATAAATGGCAAAAAGCTGAAGGGACGCCACGAGCAATCACTCCGCCGTGGTGAAGTCATAACATCAGTGCCTCTAATGTTATGGTTATGGTACCTCCATAACTAGGTGAAACTGGTCATGCATGTATATGGCTATAGGTAATCTTAATTAAACATAAGCAATCAAACACGTAACTTATACTACGGGAAAACAGTTGGCTGCATACGGGGAAATCCTAATAAGGAAAGAATGTCCATACTGAAAGGACGGGAATCCGTACCTTATGTCCAGTGAACGAAGAAGATGAACTGAGAGGAATCCTACTTCTGAATCACTAGTGCTACATAAATACATACATGAATAAGTATCTGCTTACTAAATACGTAGTTGGTTTTATGTCATGTCTTAGCTTATTTTATGTGTTCTTACCATGTTTTACTGTTTTTAGGCCTTAACCCGTGTTTATCTTATATTCTGTTTAATCTGATTAAGTATTTTTGGTATTTCATGCATTATAATACTTACTGTGTAATAATAAGTAACTTTCCAAAAAATAGAAAGTTTCCAAAAATAGAAAGTTTCCAAAAATAGAAAGTTTCCAAAAATAGTTTTACTGCTTAAAATAGATAAGTTTCTAAAAATAGAAAGTTTCCATAAATAGATCAGTTGCCTTAATTAAATAAGTTTCCATAAATAGATTAGCTGCCTGAAATAAATAAGTTTCTAAAAATAGAAGGTTTCCATAAACAGATTAGCTGCCTTATTTAATTAAGTTTCTAAAAATAGAAAGTTTCCATAATTAGAAATAAGCTGGTTAAATAAGCTAAGTATATAAGCCTAAGTGTTTTCATGATTATTTTCTAAGTCATATGATATAATGTATAGTTTAATAATTATTTCATGTATTTACGTTAAACTATAGGTTAAAATATTTAATTAAAGTATAACATGTTTTTAATTAAATAAAGTTAAATACTTAGGTTAAAACATGTATTATTATATATTAATAATATAACCTAAGTCATGTTAATTAATTAATTATAGTCATGGTTTTTAAATAATTAATTAATTATAAGTCTAAAATATAAAATACTTAGGTTAATTAATTTCATGATTATTAATAATTAAATAATCTAAGTCATGTTATTAAATTAATCATATCATTTTATTAATTTAATTTTTAACATAAGATCATAAAACATAAAAAAAACTAAACATACACCATGAACCGGATCTAGACTAAAAAGCATGAACCGGACATGAAATCGACACCGTACCCTGAACTAACTCGAGGTACCTCGTGCCTTGATGTTGCCGTGGGACCCACACACACCAACCGGGACCTTATGGTCTCGGTGGTGGTCGGATTGGCCAAACCGAAACCCCCCTTGGGTTCGGTGTAGGCCGCGGCTAAAAACAAACACCCCTTAAACCATACTTTTGATTTTATTAAACCTCAATTCATGTTAGATCCATGTTTATTTATTAGGTTTTTGTAAAAAAAACATAACATGTTCTTGATTTATAAAAGATCAAAACAAAAGAAAAGGTTTAAAAAGGATTTACCGAATTCGTGGATCAAAAGGATGAAGAACAAACACGATCACCAACTAAAATTCCAAGATCCAACATCACAAACCACCTCCTTATGATGTTTGTAGGGTGGCGGCCAAAAGAGGAAGAAGAAAGAGGGTTTTAGGTTTTTCTAAAATCTTCTGTAAATGAAACAAATGAGTAGTGAAAAATCATTTAACCCCTTTTAGTAAAATTTACAAATGGGCTTGGCCCATTTGTCCTTGTAGCCGCGAGTAGGGGGCCCCACTTGGGGTACCCATACCTTTTTCCGTGTCTCGATGTTAAGTTATATGTTCGTGATTATTTGTGTTCGCGTTTTAAGTGTTCTTGTTACGTAAATATCGTGATCTAATATATTTAATTACGCTCATAATAAATATATATACGTAATTAATAATAGTTCGTGTTTTAATTACGTTCATGATTTCACGATCGCATGTTCGTGATTAATTATTGTCAAATAATTATTACGTGCTCGTGCGTAGTAAATACTTATCGTGTTCTAACACGTACGTAATACGTAAAATCCTAACACGTAATCGTAATCATGCTATATTAGGAAAGTTTTAATCTAGTACGTACGATCTTAAGGGTACTATTCATGGTAAAAGAATGCGAGTTTTACAGGGAAAATTTTAAACTTTTTTCCCTTTTTTGAAAAAGTCACATAAGTTGTATAAGTTGCATAAGTCATTTTGAGAAATTCTCATTTGGTCGGTGCAAAAAGGGGGAAATGATGAGATCTTGGAGCATTTAAAGAATTTTCCCTATCATAATTTCTATAGAAAATGAACATTTTTTTAAGAACTGATTAATAGGAAAAGCATGTGAAAAAATGTGATTTGCATTCTTAATTATTTAACTACCAGATATCTTATTTTGTGGTTATGGGAAACGTACATTAATGTGGGATCACATATTGTCCATTACTGGTTCCTATACGAACGAAACAAAATTAAGCCGAGAAGTAAGTAGTTTTATCAATTTAAGCTGAAACATGACACAAAACGACGATACTTAATTGTGGTAAATTATGACCTTTTAGGAAAAAGACGTAAATGCGGTAAGTATTAAGTACGACGGTTTAGGAAAACCGTGCACTAATGACACAAAACGACGATACTTGTCTAGCAAACTGATAGTGTTAGTAAAATGCATGCTTACATATATAGGGGCGTGTGACCATCAAAGTAACAGAAACGTAATGAATTATACCGAAGGTTCAACCATACAAACTGACTATCAACTAAGGTTGTTCACTATTGACCACCTTCGCCACCAGGTGGGTAGAATTAACCACGCGCAAACACCATCGAGGAGACCCATAGTGGGATTTTTTCAGTCTTCTAGTAGTGACACCAACAAACAAAAAGCAAGGGGTTAACAGTCATGTAGTGCCCCCAATTATGGGCAGGATTCAACACTTCGCTTTTAATGAAATTTTGAAGTTTCTTTGTGGTCCCATATGTATCAGAAGTAACAACCACATAGTAGACTGTCATAGTTTGTAACATCATTATTCTAAAATAAACTTATGAACAAATTCATGATACTAAACCAATAGCTTACGTTACATGATATATTTGCATGTATATGGCCAAAACATAGAAGCACTACCAAATAAAGGAGTGACTAATGTATTGTGAATAAACTTTATATGTATATATAAATGGTCTAAAACCAGGATCCTATTTGTTAAACTATTCAAAATGTGCTCAAAGTAAATAAATTAAACTGGTTATGCGATATTAATTGCAGTTTGGATAATTGAAAACATAAATTAGGATCCATAGTAGAGAGTGGTAATAACGACATCTAAAAACATTAAAAACTAAACTGGATTGTTATAAGAGCAGCAAAAGGTAAATAAAAGTGTGCAAAAAGTAGCATAAAAGAGCAGTAAAATTATTATCCGAAAAGTGTATAATTAGTAAAATATATGTTTGGCGCAGAGGATTTTAGAGTAGTAACACAACACACAATGTAACTAAATCTAACAATAGTTATCTTATTGTTGTACACAAAGATGCATATACTTCCTTCATGTGTGTAGTGGCGGTGGCAGTCCCGTGGATGTCCTAATCAATTCAAGCATAAGTAAGAAAAAATTAGTTCAAGGATGTCCTAATCAGTTCAAGCATAAATAAGAAAAAAATTAATGCTCATTCGATATAAAAATATGACTTTTGAGGCTCAAGTAACATGAACTTTTTATGTTTGTACTTAGGAGATTATCTACATACCACAGAGGCTATTTCAGTCGATTGTCATTGTCGCTGCAAATGATTTCTGTATCTCCTTTCCCTTCTGACCCCATTCAACAACAGGTTAAGCTTCTTCAATCTCATTTCCAGTCGTCTAGAATAAACCTTTAATCAAAAGATCATCGGTTATCTACGTGACTTTTCAATCCCATTCAATAAAAAATCATTTTTTATCTCATTATGTAAGAATCAAAGGATCAATAACATAGCTCTTACCATCGTGAAATCTAGTCATGCAAAAGTTTCTTTCCTTTTTTGTGCTTCACTTTAAGCTTTGCATTTTTTAAAGCCATTCTGCAACATCTCTTCTGGTGCACGAAGCACTAACCTGCTCAGATAGCTTTAGCAGTTTAGAAATTTGCATCCCCTGAAAATTTTTTTAAGAAAGATGATTAGATTTCAAACATAACAACATGCCTCTTAGTTTAAAGATATACAAAAGTACCAAACCATTTAAATTCATAATTATATGCACAAAATATGTATTTGGAAGAAAAGCAATTACTGAATGGTTGAGTAGTGAGAGATATGAAATGATTTATATAGATTTATATGGTGGATAAAATTTGTTTGCATAAACATCAATGTACTTTTCATTTGTGCCATTTTAGTTATTGTACCTTTTTTATACCATTGAGCATTAAAAGAAAGATTCTTGTCCCATTTGAGTTATAAAAAAACCCTTAAAAATGGTTTCAAACATTTAGACATATGTTGGGGTTTACTTCGTTCCAACAGGGTGAAGATAATCAATAGCCTAACTACGTACCAATGAATGGTTACCGGATATCTCTTGGAGTCGTGTAATCACTTTCCAAAGAAGATTATTCGACCCTATGCCTGGGTTAACACGAATACCTCCTTGGGATAAAACCAAGAGTTAGTTCTTGTTTTAGGCACAAATCAAGAACTCTATGCGTTTCTGTGTTTCTTGTTTCTGTCTCTCATCATGCAAAATATGATCACTATTTATAGTGATCATATTCCTTTAAGGAATGTAACTCCTCGTCAAAGGTATTAAGAGCATTAATCGGCCTATTAATCTCATAATAACCTTCATAAAGCATAGTGGTTACATGACCAGAAACCTGGTCATCAAGTCAATATTCAACCCTCATTAACTGGTCAAAGAGGTTACAAAGACTTTGTGCATCACCAGGAGCAACGTCCTAACCAGGAGCAGCTTCCTGACCAGGAGCAGCTTCCTGACCAGGAGCAACTTCCTACTGATATCACAACCACTATATTGAGTCCAGGGAGGTAAGGGACTTAATGGGTGTACACTCCGTACCTCCAAACCCATTTACAAGTATTACCCGTTCCCACAATTACACTAAATTTCCAACAATCCTCCCCAATTTAGTACAATTCCTTTTTGCATGAAAATCAACTTAAACAAAACCAGTGCATAAATGAAAATGTCCTGAGGATTGAATTTCCATATTAGTACATCACTTCAAATATTCGAGAATCAGGGTGTTCTAAGAATTGAACCCTTCAACTACTTTGAATACCTGAAGATAAAATACACACAAGTTTTCAAACACTTAAAACGCTCCTGACACCATACAAGCCATGTGTCCATATCCAATTCATAAATGTTGTAAGAGCCAAAGTCCATGCTCCTTGAGGCGGCGAAACCTCAACATTTACATAGGTGGTTCCTCTTTAGTTCATGCTCCTGCTTAAGCACTTTTTCAAAGAAATTAACCATTAAGAAGTTTATAACTTCATCCTCCTTTCAGCAGGTACAAGCACATCCTTGGGATGATATACATGTGCTTCAGTCCCCTGAATGTTCAGCTTTCCACATTGAACTCAGCTCCCAAGTTTCCTCAGGAGGGAGTTGGGTGTCCTAGCATTCAGTGACTAGAGTGGACTTTTAAACCCATCCCTTTACCAGACTTTATAACCAAGTCTCTAGTCAATCCCTTCGTCAAGTGATCAGCTAAGTTTTGTTGAGACCTCACAAACTCTATTGAAATCACCCCATTCGTGATCAACTCACGAATCATGCTATGTCTAACACCTAGGTGTCTAGATTTGCCATTGTACATTTGGCTATATGCCTTAGCCAATGTAGTTGCACTATCATAACGGATAGAAATGGGTGCCATAGGTTTGACCCACAATGGAATCTCAAGAAGCAAGTTTCTCAACCATTCAGCCTCTTTACCAGCAGCTGCTAGAGCCACAAATTCAGATTCCATTGTTGAACCAGTAATGCAAGTTTGCTTCTTGGATGCCCAAGAAATTGCACCACCACCAAGAAGGAATACCCAGCCACTTGTGGATGAATTATCCTCAGTATTGCTGATCCAACTTGCATCAGTGTGACCTTCTAACACTGAAGGATATCCAGTATAAGACAAACAATAATCATTGTTCCTTTCAAATACTTCAGTACCCTCTGAATTGCTTGCCAATGCTGAGTACCAGGATTACTAGTATACCTACTCAGTTTACCCACAGCAAATGCAATGTCAGGCCTAGTACTAGTCATGGCATACATCAAGCAACCAATCACCCTAGAATACTCAAGCTGGGAGACAGCCTGACCATTGTTAGGCATCAGTTTCTCACTTGTATCCATAGGTGTACTCACTGGAGTACAATCAAAATGATTGAATTTCTTCAGCACCTTCTCAATGTAATGAGACTGAGAAATTACAATACCATCACTTTCATGTTTAATCCTTATGCCAAGGATAACATCAGCCTCCCCCATGTCTTTCATGGAGAACGTTGATGACAAAAAATCCTTTGTCTGATCAACCTTAGCTTGGTCAGTACCAAAGATTAACATGTCATCAACATATAGGCAAATGATGACTCCTTTACCAGATTCATCAAATTTGCTATATACACATTTGTCAGCTTGGTTAAGTGAATAACCATTAGACAAAACCACTTCATCAAATTTCTGGTGCCATTGCTTAGGTGCCTGCTTCAGTCCATATAAGGACTTAATCAGTTTACACACCTTACCTTCATGACCAGGCATGATGAAGCCCTGAGGTTGGTTCATATAAACCTCCTCATCCAAGTTACCAATCAAGAATGCTGTCTTCACATCCATCTGATGAATAATCAGATTGTGAATACTTGCTAGAGCAATCAGCATTCTTATGGTACTGATACGTGCTACTGGAGCATAAGTATCAAAATAGTCTATCCCTGACTTTTGTTTAAAGCCCTGAATGACTAACCTTGCCTTGAACTTTTCAACAGTTCCATCTACCTTCATTTTCCTTTTGAAAATCCATTTGTTACCAAGTGGATGGCAACCAGGAGGTAGATCAACCAACACCCAAGTGTTGTTGCCCATGATGGAGTCCATCTCATCATTTATTGCTTCTTTCCAGAAAGCAACATCCTGGGACTTCATTGCTTCATCAAATGTTTTGGGATCATCCTCAACATTAAAGCAATAGTAGAATTGGTCAGAGACCTCATCTCTTGTACCTTCAACTAAGTATAGTTGAAACTCAGGCCCAAAATTCCTTGGAGTCCTATGCCTTGTGCTTCTTCTAAGCTCAGGCTCAGGTTGCTGAACCACAACCTCATCAGTGACCCTTTCAGGTTCCACTGAAACACCAGTGTCCTCAGCTCCTATAGGAGTCCTAAGGCTTGGTCTAGGGACTGATGAGAACCTAGTCTCATCAAAGTTAGCATCCCTTGATTCAATGATTGAGTTTATTGAAACTGAATCATTAGGTTCAATAACATAGAACCTATAAGCCTTGGAATGCTCAGCATATCCAACAAAGATGCATTCAATGCCTCTTTCACCCAAGGTTTTCACCTTTGGATCAGGGAGTCTTACAACAGCCCTACAACCCCAAACTTTGAGGTAGTTCAAGTTTGGTTTCCTTTTAGTCCAGAGTTCATAAGGGGTAATCCTGTTCCTTTTATTAGGAACCCTATTTAATAAATAGCAAGCTGTTAACATAGCTTCTCCCCAAAACCCTTGACTCAGTCCTGAGTAGGACAACATGGAGTTAACCATCTCTTTTAGTACTCTATTTTTCCTTTCTGATATACCATTTTGTTGTGGAGTATAGGGGGCAGTTGTTTCATGGATTATTCCAACAGACTGAAAATACTGAGTATTCATGTACTCACCTCCCCTATCAGTCCTAAATCTTTTGATTTGGACTCCTTGTTGTAATTCAACTTCAGTTTTAAATACTTTAAATTTATCTAATGCTTCATCCTTAGTATGTAACAAATAGACATAACAAAACCTTGAAGCATCATCAATAAATGTTACCAAGTATTTCTTATTCCCTAATGGGGGAGTAGCATGCAAATCACATAGGTCACTATGGATTAGCTCCAAAACTGTAGTTACACGTTTTACATCCTGAAATGGTTTCTTAGTAATTTTATTCAGCATACAAGTCTGACACTTATCAGTGTCCATGTCAAAAGCTGGAATTAACCCATCCTTAGACATATCTTGCATCCTTTTATAGTGGATATGGCCTAGTCTAGCATGCCATAGTGATGAATCATTTAGTTTAGTGGTAGTCATCAGGACAGAATCAACATTTATACTAGAATCAATATTAAGCCTGAACATTTGATTACTCAAATAGCCAAAACCAATAAACACACCATGTTTTGATAAAACAAATTTATTAGATTCAATCACTTGTTTATAACCACAATTATTCAACACACTACTAGAAACCAAGTTCTTCCTAATATTAGGAACATGCAAAACATTAAACAAAGAAACAATCTTTCCAGAACTAAATTTAAGATCTACACAACCACGTCCATGCACTAGGGCTGTTGACTCATTTCCCATGTGAAGAATAGATCCATCATTCATTGACTCATAAGTCTTGAACCAGCGTCTATCTTTACACACATGTACTGTTGCTCCAGAGTCAACCCACCACGCAACATCATCATCCTGCACAAAGTAAGCTTCAGATACATATGTAACATAATAAATCTGGAGAGATTCATTAAACATATTCTGACCTTTTGTGCCTGATCCATTAGCTTGGTTGCCAATGCTAACACCTTTGCAATCCCTTTTGAAGTGTCCAGGTTTCCCACACTTCCAACAAGCCACTGATGACTTCTTGTTAGGATTAGCCTTGGTGTTATCATGATGCTTACGTTTGCCCTTGTTGTCATTGTACCTGGTGGAGTTGTTGTGCTCCACCATATTGACAACAGATGAACCAGCAACATTGTTGCTCTTTGGCTTATCACTTTCATGCACCCTGAGGGATTCCTCAATGCGCAAATGACTGCCCAACTCAACAAGAGTTAACTCCTCCTTCTTATGTTTCAAGGTATGCTTGAAATCTTTCCAAGAAGGAGGTAGTTTGTCAATGACACACGAGACCTGAATGGTCTCATCCATGTTCATTTTATGTTGTGTAAATCTGCCAAGTATTCCAAGAAGTTCATTGTATTGTTCCATGACTGGTCTTGAATCATTCATTTTGTAATTTGTGAAATCACTCACAAGGAACTTCTTACTTGATGCATCCTCAGCCATATATTTGGCTTCCAAGGAATCCCATAGTTCTTTAGCAGATTCAACATTTTGGTAAATATCAAATAAAGAATCAGACATACCATTGAGAATTATGCCGCGACACACATAATCATCATTCTCCCATTTGCTCCTTTTCCTCAGTTCCTCCAAAGTAGCATCATCACCACCATCAGGAATAGGAGTAGTCAGCACGTACACCACGTTCATGGTAGAAAGAAGAAAGTGCATCTTCTTCTGCCATCTCCTAAAATCAACCCCTTCAAACTTGTCCAGTTTGGAGAAGTTAGCCACCATATGCTTCATTGCCGCCGCCATTGATTATCACAAATAATCTTCTTTGATTGTTGGGGTTTACTTCGTTCCAACAGGGTGAAGATAATCAATAGCCTAACTACGTACCAATGAATGGTTACCGGATATCTCTTGGAGTCGTGTAATCACTTTCCAAAGAAGATTATTCGACCCTATGCCTGGGTTAACACGAATACCTCCTTGGGATAAAATCAAGAGTTAGTTCTTGTTTTAGGCACAAATCAAGAACTCTATGCGTTTCTGTGTTTCTTGTTTCTGTCTCTCATCATGCAAAATATGATCACTATTTATAGTGATCCTATTCCTTTAAGGAATGTAACTCCTAGTCAAAGGTATTAAGAGCATTAATCGGCCTATTAATCTCATAATAACCTTCATAAAGCATAGTGGTTACATGACCAGAAACCTGGTCATCAAGTCAATATTCAACCCTCATTAACTGGTCAAAGAGGTTACAAAGACTTTGTGCATCACCAGGAGCAACGTCCTAACCAGGAGCAGCTTCCTGACCAGGAGCAGCTTCCTGACCAGGAGCAACTTCCTACTGATATCACAACCACTATATTGAGTCCAGGGAGGTAAGTGACTTAATGGGTGTACACTCCGTACCTCCAAACCCATTTACAAGTATTACCCGTTCCCACAATTGCACTAAATTTCCAACAACATATACATAATGGTAAGTTTTACTGACTTCGGGATACAAAAATTAAGCAATAGTGGTACAAAATATCCATATTTAAGATCGATTTATCTAATTATTACCTCAAAGACTTTTTTCCACACTCCTTCCTTTCAGTTTTAGCAATTATAACGACACTGTTTTTTGCTTTCAGTTTTAGCAGCTCTACTCTCCACACTAACCAATATCAACTTAATAATACCTTCGTTCATGGAAACCCTGCACCAAATAAATTATTTCTCGTCTTGAGTTCGATGATGTGATGCATATACTAATTGTCAATCGTATAAATGTAGCATAGTACCTCCCATCTAAGCAAGATAGCGCCTGAGCTGTATGTAGCATCTGCAATGATAAAAGGGTGGGGGCTTAATTCCCTAAATTTTTCCCCTTTATACTGTGTATTTGTCCCATCACATGGCTATCATAGAAATGTTGTATTACATCAGCTGTAATCTTGCAAAAAGCATAATATACTAACACATCTATCAATGGCTGCGGAAGCTTCTTCTATACTATACCCCATATTTGCGGATAATAATTCCTTATCATGCTTAGGTAAGGAGCTGTTATATTCATGTATGAAATAGAGTTAACTCTCAAGATTCTTTGAAATATTAGAAAGAACGTCTAAAACAAAGTTTCCCTTTTTCAAAAAGATCTGCTTATGATATTTTGGATATAATGTTTCAAGTAAACCAAGACCGACTCGACCCATGCAAAATAACACCTGTTTTCTTAGAGTTCTAATTTTACTTGCCTAGATATATGAAAAAATCTAACTATTTGATTGTTAACCGATAGATAATGGACATTTCGTAAAATGGTATAGTAGTATAAGTAGGGCCAAAGTAAAAGAGGATCGGTAACTTACCTAATTTGGCTCGAGCACCACATGGATTTCTCTCTACTTAGTCACAAGCAACACCTACACATTGACCTGCCCATCATTAAATAGCTAATTTTACAAGTTGGTGGATAGTGTTCAACGAAAGTTGAAACTCATGTCATTCAAAACAGTTATGCATCTTTTCACCATTGCGATACAATTAAAATATGGTTTTAAAATAACGGGACATTTAACAATTAGCCACCAAGAGTTTGAGTGATATAAAAGTAATGTACTATAGGCTAATATCAATTATTAAAGAAGCTTAAGATTATATCACAAAAACTAAAAAGTGAACTTGAAGTTGCCATTTCACCAACTTGTATACATTCCAGTTGCATCTAAATTAATGTCAAAATGAAATTTGCATATCAATTTCTAACAACCAAAGCAGCGAGATTTGCAATTAGTGTTACCAATTAAAGAGGGTTCATTATCATTAAGCTACTTGCAGGGGTGTTTGGTTCAACTCATTCCTAAAAGCTTATGTGTAATTTGATAGTCTCAATCTAAAGGATTGTGCTTATTAGCTTAATTATCCCTAAAAAATCCGTGAGCCTTTCGAAATAAATTCAGTCAAACACCTTGAAAGTGCTTAATACTTATTTATAAATGGAATAACCTATTAGGCACCTAAACCGTACTTAGTGAAACACCCTCATACTATGGTGGTTAATGTTATTTGTAAAAGAATTGTAGTTTTAAACTTACATCAATAATTTGGGTACTAACTAAGCGTTCAAAGTAATTATATCTTTCTTTAATCCTTAGTAATGGCTAAGCAGTATGGTAAGCAATCCCAAACACCCCCATCTACGTAAATTGCATAATCATATAAGATAAAGAAGAAAAAAACATTGCCAAGAAATATTTAGGGAATTGATGGGCACACTCAATTTTTTTATTGGGACACTTGTTAAAGCCACGGTACAATCTGTTAAAGCAGAATTAGTTCTCTTTCAAGCATTTGAACCCAGATTAAAATCACAGAAAATATTCTGAAGATGCAAATCAACAAAAAAAACTGATTCCTATTTCAGTTAAGATGAAAAATCCTAAAAAACTAATATGAATCGTCATAATAAAAAACCCCAAATATGATTAGGGTATAAAAAGATTAAATTTTGTCAATGGCAGGTATAAAACAACATATTATAATTAAATACAATTAGACATACCTGAAACAATAAACCTAAATTTAATATCATGTTATAGCCTAAATATGATTCACAGATGATTGCAATGGGAGTAGTTCGTTGGAATTGAGAGTTGGATAGAAAAATACGGAGTTGAAATAACCGTATTTGAGATCGCAAGAATAGAAAAGTGGCAGATGGATATATGACGTAAGAATATGACGTCATTAATGAGAGGTTATGTCATTCAAAAAGATGTTGTTTTATTATATATAAAGATCGGTAATACGAGACTTCTGGAACCCGTGCGTTGAGAGGACATGGAGTTGTTCTTCTTGGGGCATGATATTTGTCGTTAAATTGAAATTATCATGACGGGTTTATCAGTTGTTCATTATAATCGTAATATTGAATAAATTGCAATATTTAGTATTTCTAATTTAGTATTTTTAATTTTTAAATTAATTTTTGTACTGTTAGGGTATTTATGTTAATGTTGTATGTTCTAAGGGCTTATATTTAATTTAAGGGGCATTGGTAATTATTCATGTCACGTGATTCAAAGCTGGTGCATACTGTTTAGCTACATATTAACACCCTTTTTTTATGTTTGTAGAAAGACATTCATTTTATAGTTAACGCTTGGAATATTTAATTTATGTATACGAAATAATTACTAACCTTGATTTGTTTGAAAGTCCATTTAAGTTTAGTATAATCCAAAGCAATCAAATATAATAGGTTATAATATATATTTCTAGTAGCCTATCTAGTTAAACCTGACATTGTTATGTAAGGATGAATTTTTCAGTTACACCAAAAACACTCTTCACATTTTTCACGTCGCCGTCATATCGGTTTTTGCTTTTTTATTTTTCACCCTCAGACTCACTCACTCACAATTCACTCTATCAATCACACCTTACAACAACCTCACACCAAAATAATATTTTTATTAAATACTCACTTTATAAAAACATGCCTCACAAAATACCCAACTCACACTCACAATACTTGTAACTTATAGAAAATTTGCACACAAAAATATTTACTTACGTAGTATATATAGACCATATAATGTAAAAATTGTTAATGTCATAAATTTTGAACAGTTATTTATGAATTCTTTATACTCTATCGTTTCATTTGCTTTTTATCTTTTGAGTCTTTTGACTATTGATAGATCTAAAGACCAAAAGTGGCACAACAAAATACTAAAAATAACACATACAATGTTGACTTATTAAAAAAATTGATTTCTTTCAAATAAACACGCTTTGCTTAGAGAGGTGTGAATAGTATTATTATATGAAAGGGTTAGCTGGCAATCTACAATGAATTGTGCACACATAACGTCTCTAATGTTAGCCACATAAGCCCATTTTGGACATCTTTTAAGATAACTCTTAAACTTTATTGGGTATGTAAATATCAAATCAAATTATACAACCAAAATGGCCGAACATATGTTACAATTTTGATAGTTTAAGATCTACCGTATCTTATACCAAACACCCTAATCACTCTATCAAAAAACTCCGCCCCTCAAAACTAACGGATCTGAGATAGCATCACCCACCAAAAACATAAATCTATCTTTCCTTGTTACAAATCAATCCTCAAACCAAAGAACTCATCATTGGATGAACCACACTCTGCTCTATATTCTTATTTTGCTTCTCGTAAGCTATGAAATCAAACGAACCGTTGTGTTCATATTATGTTATCTTCTCTGATTTTGCTTCCTCGTGATTGATTTCATGGTTCTCCGATCCTGTGGTGGTTTCATCCTTCGGTCGAATCAATAACCCACGAAGAAAAATGAAGGATGTTTGGCTTCAAGATCTTTTAATAGGTCTCGGGTAGGTTTTATGTTTATCTTTGTTTTTCAAATCAAAAAAAGGTTGATTATAACAAAGTTGTTATTAATCTTCCTTTAAATTCGTATATAAAAGAATGGGTTCTCCCAACATAGATTGATGATGATGTTTTTTCGTGTGTAAAATATTTAGAAGATTTTGATTATTATAAGTGTACACAACATAAAAAACAATCTGATATCCTTTTATATTTCTGTAATTCCATCTTAATGGGAGGTGGAAGGAGATGTTCGATGAATATATAAGATTTGTGGAAATGATTTGGTTTTTGTGGTTGTGAGCCGTGTGCTATTTATAAGGGTATTGTCAATGATTGTGTAAGTTGAAAGGCTATAATTTATGGGTGGAGCAAAAGGTTAAAACGGCATAAACACTTCCTCTTCTTCTTTGATAACTCTTCACTTGTGTTGGATTGAATATAGGTATGATATATAACTGATGTTACTCCAGCAACTCTTCATATGATGCTGGAGTAATGATTTCTGAAACTGCAAACTGTTTGTATGTCTTTAAGTTAGTTAGGTTTTGTTTGAAGCATAAAACAGTGAAAGAAAATTAGCATAATTACTGCCCATTCAATGATAGGACTAAATCTTTAGATATAATAGATGGCATGTACGTGAAGTACTAATTGCTGAATATTTGATTAATTATGAAGTTCTTGCAGCCATTTAAAATGTACAAGATGGTGACAAATCCTCATCGTTATAGACCAGGGAGGTTGCTTGGTCTCTATGTAAGTGATAAGTTGGTTGGTTTGGCAACATATAAATTGTTAGTGCGTACCCGAAAAGTATATCTAATGACATAAATTTGGTCAAATATAGTTTTTGTTTTTCAATTTTGGTTCCAGTTTTGCTATAGCTCAAATCCAGCATTTAGTGTACCTTATTAAGATGTCTTCAAATGCACAACAATTCAACACTTTGTTCCTGAAACTCCACTTATAGCAGGTCAAAAACTTGTCATAAACAACATTATATAAAATACTATATATGACAAAAGCTTTGATACATGACAAAACTTTGATACTTCAACTTCTTTATTTTTGCCGTACATTAAGAATTCTAAAAGAACTCGATGTCATTTTATACAACGTTTTCAAACTCGGGTCGGGTCAACCGGTTGACCCAGTTCCGACTAAAAACGGGTCATATTGACTTGGGTTTCATATTTTCGAAACCCGGCTAGACCCGCCCGGTTTGGGGTGACCCGGTCAACAGGTTCTCGAGACCCGACCGAGTTTAGATTTTTTCAAGTTTTTTTTTAAATATGAAAAATTTTACGTATTTGCGACGCATTTTATTTTTACATATTATATTGGTTGATAAACGATTTATATATCAATCTACGAGAGTTTTTTAATTATTTATATATATAATTTTTGTTAATTATTGAAAATTAAAAAAAATTATAAAACCGGGTTAACCGGTGACTCGACCGGATCGATTTAGAAACCGGGTTTCAAAACGTTGCTAAAAATCGTAAAACAAGATTCAACTTCTATGTCAATGTTTCTACATCTCGAGCATATCAAATTTACGGTTTAAATTTATTTAACTAATTTCAGGAATTTTTGCGGTGAGGAGATCGTCTCATAAAATACAAACAAGCTAAAATATTTTAAGAGACAACTTTTTTGTAAGTCTTGTGGTTTGTGAAAAACGGTTAAAGATGATTAGGATTGTCTCTTAAAGTTGGTTATCCACTTATTGAATTGTGATGTTAAGGCGTATGTAGTCCTCATATAAAGTTTAAAGATTGTTCTTGCGAATAATTATGAACGTTTATTTTATCTTACAGAAGAACATTCATTTGACTTTGTTGTGATAAAGATGATAACGATATTAACAAGAAAAAAACACATTTATATATTACTAAACAACTTTAGCACTTAAAGTATTATCACAAAAACATGTAACACAACAAACGATCATACCGTGCTTAAAAAAATAATTTACAAAAAAATATTTTTGGAAAAAAGAAAAAAAAACAACAACAATATACTTTCTCGTCATGCATTAAACCACGACTATAATAAAATAATAGAAATCTCATATTATCCTTCAAATAAAAAAAAATTCAAAATAAAATAGGTAAACAAAAATCATAAGTTGACTTGTGCTATGAAGAGCAAAAATGTTTTTGTTGGACGAGATCATTTTGTTTGAGTGTGTTATTTTCTAAGATATATTGTTTAACAACATTATGTGCATATTGTCGTGATGATTTAAAGATTTTCAAGAAAACAAATATAGAAATTTCAATTGTAAATCAAATCTTTCTATTCTTACACATATTATTATCAAAAAAATTCTTTCACCCTAATGGTGTTGTGTATATCTTAACCATTATAATGTTTCATATGAGGCATGCACCAAAATTCCGAGAGGTATGATATTTAGGACATTTTTAGGTCACCCTTTTAAGATTTTTTGAATCTATTTTTAAAACTCTCATATTGATACTTCTATAAATTCAGATTGAAAATAGTATATTTGAAGTAATGCCGACTAATCATGCATTAAAAAAACTATACTAAAGAAAACATTACATAACCAACATTGTACTTAAAGAAATTACAAACATATACTTACCCAAATAAAAAACTTACAAACAATTATTTCCGTAAATTAAAAACTTAAACAACAACGACTGATACTGCATTAAAAGAAAACTATACGAAAAAATAAATTTACAAACAAATATTTACCAAATCAAAAATAGTTATAAAATAATCAGAAGTCATACCCGTCCATCGAACGGGTTTTACTATATATATATATATATATATATATATATATATATATATATATATATATATATATATATATATATATATATATATATATATATATATATATATATATATATATATATATATATATATATATATATATATATATATATATATATATATATATATATATATATATATATATATATATATATATATATATATATATATATATATATATATATATATATATATATATATATATATATATATATCTTTACATTATATATAACAGGAGGGAAATGCCACATAAGCACCCAATTAATCCACGTCATCACTTTCTTTTTTTATAATTTCGGATTTTTATTATTTATTCAATATATTTCAGTATTTATTTTTCAATATTCGTTATTTTCTTTCTTTAAAAAATTGTTTACTGTAGGTTTCGAACAAATAACCATATAAATATCATAAGCGGCCCACAACCACTAGACCAACACAAACTTTTGATTATAATTTAAAAATCAAAATATATATAGACTTCTGAATTATTATAAACACATATCATTAAACATTATTCCAACCAGTATCAATAGAAAACATTAAAAGGCCCTTCATGATCAATTTTGGGGTTTATATTCTTATATCCAGTCCTTAATTGTAGTTTTTAAGTTAATCCAGAGTTCATAATATCGATCCCTAAAACCATAAGAAAACATGGATTAACGTGTCAGTATGCATAATTCATTATAAAAACCTAATGTGGAACCCTAAAACCATAGAAAACATGGATTAATGTTTCAATATGCCAATATGCATGTCATCGTTTCATATAGATAAGTGTTTCAAGCACAGAATGAGATGATATGCTACTATCTTGGCCGATGACTATTAGTTTGAGATCTCAGCAGCTAAGCACTTGAATTCTTCTTTAGTACTGTGTTTTGGTTAAGTCTTAATTCATACCACTATCTTTTATTGACTTCTTTCATCCTACCATGTATTTAGTTTTACATACAGATATGTTTTTTCTGTCACCATGTATTTTATCATAGAAATTTCTACGACCATGTAGTTGCTGAACGAGAGGTTTAATTTTAATATTAAAGAATATTAGTCAATACAACAGATGTGCTTCGCCTTTATTTGTTAATAAAGAACTAATTTCTTTTTTCTTTTTAGTTGTATGCTTTATGGTTCAAAGGGATAACATTTACTTTGTAGGTCCTATAAAGATGCACGTTTGTAGAGAAGTAAGGAATAAACTCCCTGAGCTCATTCTTGAACTTCAAAATAAATTATGAGTTTATGGCAATAACAATAGCTTCAAAATAAATTATGAGTTTATGGCAATAGTAACATTTTCAAATCGGATCTATACATGTTTGCGTCTGTTTGAGAGCTTATCTACTTGACTATTAGCTCAGGCTCATAAAGAGTACATGACACAGTAACAAGATCAAAACACAATTTTACATCTCAGTTATAGATAACAGACTATGAAATTGAAGGTAAGAAAATTAGCTTTTGTTAACCAGTATGTATTTATTTATTTAAAGTTTATATGACCCATTTAAGTGGGTGGCTTTTACGTTTGTAATAATTAATTTGTGGTAATGGCTGGAAACTAACCATTACTAATGATGATGTCAGCGTGAAAAGCAATTCTTAGCAGCCATTGGCTCAAATCTCGAATGCAGGTTCAAAATTTGGTTCATAAAGTAAAATTTTGGCTACTTTACGGGTTTCTCAATCACCACGTGTCAGATACAGGGAAAAAGGTTGGCATTGTCAGATGCAGACTCGATCGATCAGGTCATCTTTCTCACTCTCTCACACACGCACACACGTGTTGTATGAAATTGAAGTAATTAATATCTTGCTTATTTGTTCCATTAGTGTAAAAGTTATGGGTTAATGCAGTTGTGTTTGTGAATACAGGAGAGAGTGAGGCACCCTTCGAGTTTGAAATACATGGTAGGTACCTTATTGGTGTTAATCTGATTTGTCAAAGTTAACAAACTAAAAGACATTCAAATGAAGTCGTGATAACATAAAATGGAAACACTCACTTTGCCCATTGATAGCCGAAACTCAATGACGATTCTAACGAGCTATCAAAAAATTTCAACGCATCACCATAAAAACAGTTAATTAAGGCGATGGTAGTTGCGGTAGAAAAAATATGAATCCTAGTTCTTTGGTGGTGAATTACTCATCGGTCGCAATTGTGGATGCTCGAGGAAGTATAGCTGTTGTAAGGAGGTAGCAGGTTGAACTAATAATGGTTCAATAGAAATTAAAAGTTGCTCATTTTGGTAGGTTAACATATGCAAAGGAAGATACCTGCAGCAAACTTTACGTCTTTATTTGACCCCAACTCTTTAATAAACACAAGCATGCTATAGTAATGTCATAGAAAAGATAACGTGCAGCTTCATCACACCTTTTTCAAATATCTAACAACTCATACAACATTTTTTATTTTGTAAACGCAATAAGTATTATTCTGGTTTACGGGGACTTAAAGTAAAACTTAACCTATTATTATATTACCATTGCACGATGGGATCTTTCGGGGTAGTTATATTTGAGATCTTATACAGGAGGCTGGCATACGATTCGGTTTACGGTACTGAAATTAGCAAGGGGCTTGCACCGATTACGTGATGACACTTCAATGATGGAACTAAAAAGAAGCTTTTATAGAGTCTAAAAATAAAGCTAAAGAAAATTTAGACTTGACAATCGAGTCTTTGAGAAACATTTTTAGCCCTTAAAGGCACTTCGCGTTTTCATTTTGGATCCCTCAAAAGAGAGTAAATTAATGAGGTCGTCAATTTTAAGCTCAAACACCAGGACCACCGCGTCAGGCCTATCTGCAAGTCACCTCAGGTATCCCCTCATCCGATAATGCACGTACCCATCTTCGTCTATATATGTTTTGTAACAGTACTATTTTGGAAAGGCTTAACACATGTGTCACTGTTTTGCATACACGCTAGCTGCACTTCTATTGACCAACCAACACAGACCGTGCTTCATTAATCTGGAAACAACTCTGTAGCCTTCAGGATCAAGATACTGGTCCGGTAGCTCCGCAGATATGTACATATCCACATCTTCATCACTGGGCACTCTTGATCTTTCGGCAATCCACAACAACAAATGATAGTGTGGCAAGCCTCTTTTTTGAACTCAACAGTTGATTGAACTACAAAGTGAGAAACCATTAGAGGTAAGATATTATTTTGTTATGCTTACTGACTTTGTATTTAAAAAGGGCATGAAACTGCTATATTTGTAAGTTTAAATAAGGTGCTTATCAAAATCAGACACATTTGAGTACATTTGTCTCCAGTTTCACTGTTTTGCATACATGCTAGCTGCACTTTTGTTGACCAACCCACACAGACTGTGCTTCATTAATCAGGAAACAACTCTGTAGCCTTCAGGATCAAGCCACTGGTCCGTTAGCTCGGCAGATATGTACATATCCACATCTTCATCACTGGGCACTCTTAATCTTTCGATAATCCACAACAACAAATGATAGCGTGGCAAACCTCTTTTTTAGAACTCAACAGTTGATTAAACTACAAAGCGAGAGACCATTAGAGTAAGATATTAATTTTTTATGCTTACTGACGAAGTGCCATCGTTCATGAGGCCACTAAACGGAGGAAGATACACATGACATAAGTTAGTCTTTCTGTTTCTACAGTTCAAACACTGTCCACATTCACCAAGGTAGAGTGGCATCACTATGTCTCCTGGTTTTAACCCTTTTGCGTATTTTCCTCCGCTTTCAGTCACAACTGTTTGTTTGGAACCAACATTCGATGCAACCTGTTTTAAAGTTCCATGAGCACACTGCAGCTATGAAAGCCATTGCATGGTCCCCACATCTTTACGAGCTTTTAGCTTCTGGTCGCGTCATAGGAGGTTGTAGCATCTGTTTTTGGGACACAAGCAGCAATTGGCACCTGAGTTACCTGAATACAGATAATCAGGTAACAGTGCTCAACATACATATGTCTAAAAAGACTATATCAAGATTCAATCTTTATTGCTCCTTTTATTTATGCAATGAATATGTTTTTATGTAAAAGTGGCTCAAAGAAGATGGTGGTAGAAAATGTAAAATTACCCGTAATGGAGTAGTAAATCACTGTGTTGTCATGCCAGAAACTCAGCAAACAAAAGTGGCTCCAGCAGGGGCGACGTCTCATGTGAATTGGGTAGCATGATCGATGTGTAGCATATCAACGTGGGTGTGAGTTTTGTTCTGTTGTTCTCTGTTATACTCTTTTTATATACACGAAATCAAAAATTAAAGAATAGTTTTTGCTCATTGTGCAGGCTTGAAAAGAAATATTGTGATGTCTCATGCTTGTGATACTGAAACCACACAAGTGGTTCGCGAAGTGAACTTATGTCATGTTGTGTTTGGAACTGTGGTACATTCAAATATTGGTTTTGATTGTGGGTTTGCTAGAAAATCCAGAAATAGCTTTGGATTTATTGTTGTTTATATCCTTCTGTATTTTTCATGTATATTTGTTGCATTGCATCAAATAGTAACATAACCTATTCTAAAAGTTTATTACTTGTGTGTATGTTCTTGCTTAGTCGGCCTATGCTTGCTGGGTACACTAATAGAGTAGTGAATTGTAAATAAACATGATGGAGGTTTAGATTTGGAAATATAAGTCAGATGAGGTTGTAAGTTGAATGTGCACACTTTAATGTTGAGCCTTTATGATTCAAGGCTGGAATTTACGGGGCTTATTGTGCTAGGAAGTGAGATCAGGCCACTATAGATTGTGATCGTGATATAAGATCAGACTCAAAAAGATTTATGGATCTGTTTATCAAGGCTATTTCGTAATTGTTATTAGAGACTCTTTATTTTTTATTGTGAATATGAGATCAGACTTAAATGTTAAAAACATATAGCTTATTTATTTTTTATTTTTTATGTTTTTTTAATAAGCCGTGTCTTCTGTTGCCAACGGCAGTAAGGAAAAAAGTACTTGCGTTAAAGGGAAAGAAAAAATAGGGGTTGCACTATATTCGGATACTGACCACACAGAAAGAAGAGACAATTTTATGGGATGGCAGCCGAGTGTAGGTAATAATCTCCTGATATTCTTTCATTTTACTCAAACAAGAAATATGTGTTGACATTGTACAGGAAAGTATCCTTTTTTGAGTTGTATTGTGCTAAAAAAGGGAGTGTCTTTAATTTTAGATGTATTATTCTTATTTTTTCCGATTTTCCTCTTAGGGGTGCCGGTGACCCTACCATTTAAGCAAAGTAAATTGCATATTGCTACCAGCAACAACCAACGTCGTTGTTCCAACGCACGTTACCGGGGTCCACCAATAGACGTTCGAGAAACGAGTTTCTCAAGCAATCGAGGTATCCTGCTAGGTAACGTAAATTTTCACATGAAAAAAATGGGTCTTTCGTCTTTATGCTTACATGTATTAATTTTTTGTATTTTTCTCTCGCGAGTGCCCGGAGTCTTACCGACTACTCAGGGAATCTCGACTTTGGTAGCCAATACATCCAAGTCTTACTCCTGATGCACGTGTATCTAGGAATACCACACGTGACAACAGAAAAATATCAGCTGCTAGAAGATCTGTTATTTCCCAAGGTACGAGAAGGGACATTCCACAGACGAGTTCTGCAACAAACGGAGGTAAAATATAAGGAAATTAATAGAAAAAAGATGTAATCTTAAAATTACCTTATCGCGAGTGCTGATAAGATATTTTATGTATATTTGGGGAATTTTCATCTGCAATTCTGTTGATCAACCCATAAATATACATCTCAAGGTAATATACTACACCCCGTCAAACAGGCGAAAGTCAAATTGTTTCTAATGCTTCTACAGTTTGGCTATGCTGGATCACACAAGATACTAAACTTAGTGAAGCATTTGATCCAACTGCAGAGATCCACTTGCAGACAAGGTCAGATTCGTAAATCGTTCTCATTTTTAATGATTTTTAAAGTAGAAAAATGTCCAAACTGTTGTATTCCAAACTCAACCTAATCAATTAATTTTTACGTTTTCTTTGTGTACATGCAGCGTTAGTAATTTGTCAAAAGTGAATTAGTATGAACTTTGTAAAAATTTACAGTGTTAGTAACATGTCAGTTATAAAACACTTTCATTATTTAATTATATTAAACCAACAAGGCTGACAAGTAGGGGTGTCAAGATTTACGACCCGACTCGAACCCATCTCGACCCGAGCATATTCGGGTCAGGTTAGTCGGGTTCAAATTTCAATTCGGGTTAGCCGATTAGGTCAGACATCGGGTATAAAATATATATCTAATTTGGGTTCGGGTTACCCCGATTGACCCGATAAGAATTTTTTTATATATATATATTTTGTAATCTTAATATAATTTCTATTTAAAAAGAGTAAAAAAAATATTTTTCTATATTTTACTCTAATTCGGGTTGACCCTAACCCGAATAGACCCGACCCGACTAGACCCGAATCCGGCTAACTCGAGTTGAAATCGGGTCGGGTTCGGGTAAATTATTTTTAGCGTTGACCAGATCCGAATAACCCGAACCCCACCAACCTGACCCGATTCCCACCCCTACTGACAAGTATGTGAAATCATAATGGCTTATATATAATGAATTTTATTTATAAGCATAATGGTTTTATGTATAATATTTTTTAAATGTGTGAATGTGTTTAGTAATTTGGCTGAGATTCCTACCATTAATCAATAGCGAAGCGGATATAATGAAATTGGATTGGTGCACGTACATAAGTGAGTTTGTGGTAAAGACTAAGAAGTCATGGAATCGGAATGGACATTGCAATGGACCTATAATTTTTTAACTGGTATGATAGTTGTTTTTGTTGGCGTCATGTATATATTTTTATTTTCTAAGCACAATTTGTATGTTATTATCAGATAAATTTGTATCGCACACTCTATATGCGGATATGATTATGCCAATAAAGAGGCTGAAACAATTAGAAAAATAGATGTTTCTTACTGATGACCTGGGTGGTACTATACGGATGAAAATGAAGAATCTGATAATATATCTAATCATGAGTGTAAATTAGATATGGTATAGAACCTACGGTACTGTTAAGTATTTCTAAAAAGCCTTGGTTTGTTAATGAACTTTAGAACATACAGGAGGATATCGACAATAGGTGAACTCTTATAAGTGTGCTTTTTTAATTTTTACTAACATAGTTGTGCATAATATTGATGGGTTGTTTGTATATTGGAGAAAAATGAAGTTCGCTGCGAGTACCGACTAATTATATTGATCTTTATTAACTATATTGGCCTAATGGGTTCATATATTGCCCCCTTAAATTAAGGCGATTCCTACTATTAGTTTCCTCTAATTTATTGATTGATTTTGATTACACGTGCCAATGTTTGGGGAAACTGATTATGATCCTGTTAGAAAGTATAGTTGTGTTAGTTTTGATGAACAAGTTGATGCTTTAAGAAAAGCCGTCAATGCAGGTAAGGTTGGTAATCATATTACATCATAGTACACATTATTTAAACACAAAAAGTTGTCTTTGCTACTGAAACGCTTGCTACTGGAATCAGCATGCCTGCACGAACGGCTGAGATTTCATCTCTCAGCAAAAGGAGTTAAGTGATGCAGCTATTAACAAGAAGAGCAACAATGTTTTATCAAAATCAGCATACAAAGAAATGGCAGATTTGTAGGAAGAACTCAGAGTATGTCTGCCTCTTTATATCTATAAATATTAAGATATCATTGTTACCAACTTTTTATCATAAAACATTAACATGGTTTGTGCTTTTCCGTATTCATTCATTGTGAACAAAATATGATCTAAACTGTTGATAAACTTCATAACATAGGTTTCTTACTTTTTTACTCCAAGTCATACGAATTTTGAGTCAGTTCGTCTATGAACGCGTTGTTTACTAAATCATGAGTTGGGCTACAGTGCACACTAACTACACCACAAGCGACAGTTTCTCGGTATATTGTGACATTGAAGATGAGAACTATTTATGAGAATCTGCTAACAAGGTATTCGATTCTCTCTGAGGATCATGTTGGTCTTTTTAAAAGCATATTATTGCCACGTTTGTTTTTCTTTTTGGATTCCCAGTTTACCACCATTTGTATAGCTTTAATTTTCTTCTTGGAGGCTGTTTGGGATAGCATAATTGGTAAGGCGACATGGCGGGAAGTTTAATTTACAAGTTGGGAAATCAATTGTAGGAAATCAAGACTACAACAGTGTTAGTTAGCAGGTAAGTGCTGGAATAAGTTACAAACGTGAATCTTCCGCTGAAAATGTATTTCTTTCACATAATATTAGAGTAGTCATGTTATTGTCCTTAAGAAACTTTTACAAGCAAGATTGTTAGTTTGAAATGAAAATCCAAACATGACTGTTCGTCTTTGTCATAAAACAATATGTTATTGTATACGATTTTGATTTGGCAATCTATGTCGTGTCACAGGGACGACACTATGTGCTTCTTGGATGGGAATTTCTGTACTATAGTTGGAACATGTTGTATGCAGGTCGGTCTACTTTAGTCTACAGGTGCTATTACAATATATACTAAAAGTCATCACGAATGCTGCCAAAATTTTTTAGCCTTTTAGCATGCTGCTGTTAGCTAGGTTGTGTGGTCCAACAACAAGGTAAACCCAAGTCAGAAATATGTTTGCCGGCATGTAATTCTTTATGAAGAATCGAGACACGTTGTTTTCTCAAATCCACCGCCTCATACATTTCTCTTAAACCAAGACTAGCATCAAGGTATGTGTTTCCAGAAGGCGTTTACTTTCTATTCCGTTTTTTTGAATCTATTATGTTAAAGCATTTTGATATAAACTTGCAATTAAATAAGCTAAATCTTCTAATATACAAGAAATTAAAAAACATATCAAAGATTGATGTACTGAATCATCTCTTTTAATATTTTTCTGTAAAGATTATGCATTCATTTGCGACTATGATATTAGCGGTGCATTCACCGTTAAAGGAGTGACGACTAAGTGGATTCCCAAAAACCACAGTTATTCCAACCAAGAAAGTTCAACTGCTCGCCACGCACCAAGATCATCAAACCGTAGTCTCCATTCAGGTAGCATTTTCTATACATTGTTAAAGTGTTTGTATATATATATATATATATATATATATATATATATATATATAAAGATTTCATCCTATAATTCAGCTTTTATTCGTGTAACAGGTATTTGAAGGTGACGAGAAAGAGAAACATGAGGAGAAAGAGAAAGCCTGATGAGAAGCTTCCATAGAATAGGTGATGCCACTGACTCGACAGAAGACGTAATTCGAGGGGATACGCGTTTTGTTGATCTGAAAATTATGTATCACAAAATCGTTGGATTTCTTACCTAATAGTAGATTTAGTATAACTTACAAGCGTTAAATATGATTTAGGTTATATTATGATCGTCATGTATTCATAATATTATGCAGACTCTTAACAATCTTCATATTAACACATTATGTTTAAAAAAATAAAAATATCCACTTTCACTTTTAGAAAAAATATCTTGCAAACAAGAATTTATCAAACGAAAAACCTACGCAATCGTGTCGAGAATAAAACCATCTTTCTATAAAGGGACACATGTATATATATTCGTCTATTTTTTTCTGAATTTTTTTCCTTAAGTCACATTTGATAAAACCATATATAATTTGTATCACAAATCATATACCACTATGATTTTCTAAAATGCGTAACGATTTATGAGATATATTTTTTTAACAAGATGAAATTGACGTTTTTATGAGTTGAAAAAAATAATTAGCAATAATATTCTAAAATATATTTTATAACAACAATAATTAACCAAATAAAAAAATAAACGAAAATCACAAGTCATACCCGCCCATCGGGCGGATTTTGCAACTAGTATATATATATATATATATATACCTTGATGTATTTCTGTGGCCATTAAATGAATTGTCCATATTTTGCGTCTTTCAAGGTCTTCACTTCATCCATTGGCTTAGGTACAATGACTTCGTCCCACCCATCATCCACTATGTCGACTTATATCTTCAAAAAACCCGGATCCATAGGTTTTCCATGTAGTATCCCATTGCTCGGATATATGTCCCCTTTAGCTACTCTATACTCCGTTCCAAAGTGAACAAACATCAAGTCACATTCCTACAATATATACAAAGTCAACCAGTCACTTCTGCATACATTTAGACATTTAAAAGTCAATCACATTATTTTTTATAATTTTACAACAAAATCACCTCACTAAAGTCAAAACAATAATATACCATATCGAGTAGTTCTATAACTATTATACAGTTTACAGCTAGATCAAGACCGGTTCACAATAAATAAGAAGACTTATATACGTGATTCTATATGTTTTGCAGCTCAAAAAAGTAACCACAAACCAGAAGTGGTAACAAATTCATTTATCATTAAACATCATATTTATAGGTCAGCGTAAATCGGAACAAGTCTACAACAGATTTAATAACTACTTCACAATTTTAAATAAACTAACTCAACATATGTATATAAACAATATCATATCAAATTCAATGATTCAGCAACTTACTATACAATACTAGAACAAATTTATAAACTGATAAAGAATTTATTTATATCAGAATTACCTCAATTTCGTCAAATGTATCAGCTGATACAGATGACACACCGGTAGAGTGCTCAATAGAGGGTCCCTTATGTGTCGTATTGGTCTCTCATACACCTAATTCTTCCATCACCTTCGCCCTTACTACGGCCTCCATGTCCTCCATCATTTGATCCCGCATGCCTTCTAAGTCTTATATAGTGGCTTTCTTATATCTCTTAACTCTTAAATACCCTGAGGCTTTATTACTTATGACTATACTTGATACTGCCCTAGTTCACCCAGGGTGCTCTTGTCCTAGAACCCCAATTAGTGGATCCTTTCTAGCAATGAAAAAAGAGCGATCGGCTTTGTAACACCCCATTTGTTAAAATGGAATTTCACAGTAATATATAGTGTGTCATCAAAGCATGCAAGGTAAATGTCTAAACATTCATGACCATAAATAGAAATACCGGAAACAAACATCGGTAGTCTAAGTAACTCAACACAAGCAATATAAGTACTGAAAGGGAAAAGGACTAAACAATGTCCAACATGAAATAAAGTAAGTCAAAGTATGATAAATGCATAAGATATAGAAGGCTAGATAGCTTCTATCTGAATGCACATACTCTTGAGATCCTACTTGCGACCTTAGGTACCTGCCGTTGGGGAACATGGAAATGGAAAACGGCTGAGCAAAATGCCCAGTGCACGGATATACAATAAAGCATAGAAACATAGAGTAATGAAAGCATAAAAGAGCATATAAGCATGAAAGGCAGCGGAAATGAATAAGTCCTGGGAAACCTAGATGTATGTCATGTTTACTGGTTTTAGTTCTTGAAAACATAGCTTGTGTTACTTATGAAAATCTGTATTAGTTTAATATACCAAAAGCCAATATAGGTCATGAGGTCAACAACGTGCATGAATACTTGGAGTGGTGACCTCGTCATGCAAATTAGAGGGGATGCCTCTAATTAAATGGTAATGGGTTGGAGGGATCAGCTCCTTGTGAAGGATGCAAGGCACATACCACATTCACCATGAAATCCTAACTGACATTGAAACTAGGATTCACCCATACGCCCCACATGATAATATAATAATAAAGGCCAAATAAACTGAAAGGGACGCCACGAGCTATCACTCCGCCGTGGTGAAGTCATAACACTAGTGCCTCTAGTGTTATGGTTATGATACCTCCATAACTAGGTGAAATTGGCATGCATGTATATGACTAAGGTAACTAATAAAACATAAGCATTTGAATCTGTAACTACTGGGGAAAATAGTTGGCTGCATACAAGAAATCCTAATGAAGGAAGAGATTGTTCTTACTGAAGGATGGGAAATCCGTACCTTGTGTCCAGTAGAAGCTAACGGAAACGCTGAAGAACCTACTCCGCCTTGACAGATAATACTACATAAGAATAGGGACGTGCATGAGTTGTCTGAATTACATGTGTTTTACTGGTTTTGTGTGTTCTTAGTTTATTATTCATGTTATGTCATATTTTAACTGTTTAAAGTGTTAATTGTAGTTACTCTTGTATTATGTTGTTTATTATTCATGTAGTATGGTATTATAATACTTGTATTGTAATACTAAGTAACTTTCTAAAAATAACAGGTTTCCACAAATAGTAAGTTTGTAAAATTAAAAAGTTTCCAAAAATAGTAAGTTTCTATAATTAGAAATAAGCTGGATTATTAATGTCGAGTAAAGTTTAATTAGTAAAATACAAGTCATGGTTCAAGTATTATAGCTTATTAATTAAATAACTTGGTTAATTAATTAAACTATACATTATAAGAATTTAATTAAAATACATGCTTTAATTAAATTAAGCTAAGTCAAATACTTTAGGTTATACATAAAATATTAGTTTTAATATTTAACCTAAGTCATGTATTTAATTAAATTAATTAGTCTATGAAATAATTTAATTAAACATATTTTCTAATTTTTAATACTTTCCCGAAACCGAACCCGTGATTTAAAATTAACCCGAGCCCGTACCCGTGTGTCATAAATAAGTCGAGCCAAACACCCTTGATAGTGGCTACCCGGACTAGCCGGTTGCCACTGTCGTAGTCGTGTACCCGCTGCCGAGCCACGGCTAGCCACCGCCCGAGCCTGGTTCACACTGGTTCACAGCCGGTTCACACCGGTTCGTGACCGGTTGCCACTGTTCTTGTTATATCGAGCCACACCGAGACCCTAGTGGTCTCGGTTAGCCCTGAAACCAAACCAACACCATACCCCGACTCGCGGTCGGGGTCCCTTGCCTGCGTCCGAGCCAAACGAACCCCACACCGAGACCTTGGGGTCTCGGCTGGGTGAAACGAACACCACCGAGAGCTTCATTGCTCTCAGTTTGGTTCTCAGACGAACAAGCAACACCAAACACCCCCTTAGTTCATGATTTTAATTAATCCTACATGTTTTTCCTTGTTTGTTTTTAAGATTAATTAAAATAATAACATGGATTCATAAAAGAATTTAATAGAAAAGGGTTTTGATTATAACGAACATGTGGAAGGGAAAGGTTATGATCACGAACACGTACACACGAAAATCAAATAGCAAACATCGTCCTGAACACCCCTTGGTGATCAATGTGGCCGGCGGCAAGAGAGAAGAAGGGAGGCAAGGTTTTGTTTTTCTGTAACCTAAAATTTTGAGAAACATATCCGTGTGTTTTCTTATTATTTGGTTAATCATGGTTCATGGGCCAAAAGGCCCAATCCCTTTCTTTCTTTGTCTCTTAGCCGCGGCACCCTTAAGCCCAACAAGAGAAACCCGCAACTTTTGTTAAGTTAAAATAGTCGTGATCATTCGTGTTTAATTATCATGAATTTATATTTCGTGGTCGTAACACATTTATGATATATATACGTACATACATGTTATTTATTATCGTGACACGTGAATTATATTATAAATAGAAAGTTTAAATTTTATCGTATCTTCGTGTATTTACTGTTCATGGTATTTTAATGCGGGTTTTACAGGCTTTCATTTGACGCTCTGTTAGAACATGTTCACAAAATAGTTATAACATATTACTCATTGCAAGTTATATAGTAATTAGAAAATTTTATTCAAACAATGGTAAAATATCTATACCTCTCTTACCAGTTTATTCAATCTCTCTTGAATATCAATCGACAATTCCTTTAATCCTGTGTTTTTATTTCTTCTTATTCTACCCAACACATAAAGTATTGCAAGCTCTGACTGCAACACCCCAAGCTGTAGAAACATTTTAATTAGAGCAACCTTGTTATCCTCCAATATGCCCTCAGACCATTATACCCCCAACGACCTACTCTTGTTGGATCTTTGTTCCTAAGCGCGCTTTGCCGCGCTTTCTCACTTTTTTCCTACACATATAGGAGTTTTTATACACTATTATTCACATATAAACCCTTGACTTTTTATTATACTAGTTTAGTTAAGAAACTTGCAAATTGTAATTTGAAAAATTAGTTTCACAAACCAGAAATTTTTCCGTGCTCTTGGAAGCAACGAAATCTATCCAGTGTCGATCTTCCATAAAAGGGTACTTTTGAAATGGTAGCTGATCTGTAAAACCCGCATGCTTTTACCATGAATAGTACCCTTAAGATCGTACGTACATGATTTAAACTTTCCTTTTATATCACGTTTACGTTTCATGAACAAGAATTCCAAGTATTACGTACGTGTTATAACACGATAAGTATCTATTACGTATGAACACACGATAATTATTCCAATAATAATTACAATCACAAACATGCGAACATGAAATCATGAACGTAAATTAATCACGAACTAATATTACGTATGTATATATATTTATTACGAACATGAATATATATATTAAGTCACGATTGATAACTAATTAGAACACGAAATTTACGAACACGAGAACACACTATTATGTTCGACACGGAAAAAGGTACGGGTTACCCCATGTGGGCCCCCCTACCCGCGGCATACACAAGAAACATGGGCTTAGCCCATGTAATTTTACTAACTAGGGGATTAAGGGAAAAACATGTGTCATTTATCACAAATCTAAAAAATAATCAAAACCCTAATTCTTTTCTTTGCTCCTCTTTGGCCGCCGGATTTAAGAACACAAAAAGGGTGTTCGGGTTGATTTTGATCTTGGAATTATTACGAAGATCATTGTGTGTTCGTCCTTATTCGATTCACGTGATCGGTATAACTTTTAACCTTTTCTTTTTATGTTTTGATTTATTGAATCACATAAAATCATGATGTTTTTAATTAAAATAATTAAAAACAAGCATTTTAAACATGTTAATAATCATGGGGTTAAATCAAATCAAGCATTTAGGGGTCTTTGTGGTCTAGCCGACACCTAACCGAGCCCCAAGGGGTCTCGGCTTGGCTTATGTCGCACCACCGAGACCATATGGTCTCGGTATGGTGGTGGTGGTCCCACGGCAGCAACAAGGGTAAGGGAACCCCGACCTTTGGTCGGGGTATGGTGATGGTTACGGGTCCGGTTCATGGGTTTTAATCACGGGTCCGGTTCAAGAATCATTTATTCAAGGTTTATGATCTTTACAAGTTATGTTATTTTGTTTACACTTAAATTAAATTAATTAAAAGCATGAACATGATTAATTTAATTTACATGACTTAGGTTATTATTTTAATTATAAATTCATGAATTTTAACCTAAGTATTTATTATTTATTTAGACTATATAATTAATTAATTATTAAAACTATGACTATCATTAATTACTTACATGACTTAGGTTATATTATTTATAGATAATAATACATGTTTTAACCTAAGTATCTTACCTTCATTTAATTAAAATCATGTTATATTTAATTAAATACCTTAACCTATAGTTTATTTAATTTATATATAATAATTAATAAACTATACTATATAATTACATGACTTAGAATAATAATCAGTAAACACTTAAGCTTATATAATTAGCGCTATTATCCAGCTTATATCTATTTATGGAAACTTTCTATTTTTAGAAACTTATTTATTTAATGCAGCTAATCTATTTATAGAAACTTTCTATTTTTAGAAACTTATCTATTTTAAGCAGTAATTCTATTTTTGGAAACTTTCTATTTTTGTAAACTTTCTATTTTTGGAAACATTCTATTTTTGGAAACTTTCTATTTTTGGAAACTTTCTATTTTTGGAAACTTTCTATTTTAGGAAACCTGCTATTTTTAGAAAGTCACTTATTATTACACAACAAGTATAATAATACATGAAATACAAGTAATACTTAATCAGAATAGACAGAATATATGATAAACACGGTATAAAGCTTAAATCAGTAAAACATGACATGAACATATAAAACAAGCTAAGACATGATAAAAAACCAGTTAAGTACTCAGTAATCAGATACTTATACACGTATGTATTTATGTAGCATTAGTGATACCGAAGTAGGACTCTCTTCCGTTCGTCTTCTTTGTTCACTGGACATGAGGTACGGATTCTCCGTCCTTTCAGTATGGACATTCTTTCCTTATTAGGATTCCCCGTATGCAGCCAACTGTTTTCCCTAGTATATGTTTTGATTGCTTATGTTTAATTAGAATACCTAAAGCCATATACATGCATGACCAGTTTCACCTAGTTATGGAGGTACCATAACCATAACACTAGAGGCACTGGTGTTATGACTCGTGGCGTCCCTTTCAGCTTATGGCATTTATTATTATTATCAGGTGGGGCATATGGGTGCATCCTAGTTACATGTTTTCAGTAGATTACTCAGTGTGAATGTGGTGTGTGCCTTGCATCCTTCACAAGGAGGTGATCCCTCCTACCCAAAACCAGTATATTAAATTAGAGGCAGCCCCTCTAATTTGCATGACGAGGTCACCCCTCCAAGTATTCATGCACGTTGATTTTCATGACCTATATTGGCTAATGGTAAAATATGTTAAACAGTTTTTACAATATCAACATAAGGCTTTTCAAACTATAAAACCCGTTTTACTAAGATATAACCGGGTTATCCAAGACTTAGTTTACTTCCGTTGTTTCATGTTTATATACTTATATTATTCATGCTTTACTTGTACATCTGTGCACTGAGCGTATTGCTCAGCCGTTTTCCTTTTGATGTTCCCAAAACGACAGGTACTCAGGGACGCTCGTAGACTTTAAGCGTACGTGCATATGGACTGGAAGCTTTCTAGCCTTCTTTACTTTATGCATTTATCTATACATTGATACTCATTTCATGGACATTGTTTAGTCCTTTCATTTACAATACTTATGTTTGTGTGTGTGATGAGTTCTACTTTTGGACTACCGATGTTTGATTCCGGTATTTTCCTTTATGGTCATGTAATGTTTAGACATTTATCCTTGTATGCTTTGATGACACGCCATAATCACGCGTGACATTCCATTTATCAAAATGGGGTGTTACAATTATGGTATCAGAGCCAAGGCTTCGACCTGTAGACTCTCAAAACATGACCTGTGATTAGTGGGTAGTCACTATGGTCTTCCTAGAACTGACAGTCGGTTTTCATGCATTCATCATTTTCATGCATACATATATATGTCATTGTCGCAGGTTTATGACTAAGTAACGGTTGGTACAGGATTGACCCTATTTAGTCGCATGTGTTTTATCGAAACTTTTAAATTTGGGAACGACCCATAGGTGTCCCCTCGCCATGTCTTTTATTTTGGGTGAACTGACCATAGGCGTTCACTCTCGAGCATACAAAAGTTTTCATAAAACTGCATCATGCATTCATGTACAAATTTTCCTGCATAAAATTTTTCTCATGATTTATTGGTATAAATTTTTTTCATGTATATAGTTTATGTTTTGATCAGTTTAATCATGTATTTTATGTTATATTGTCAGATGGTTCTCACACGCGAGCAGGAACAACTCAATGCAGCAATTCAAGCTGCAATGCAAGCTTTGCTTCCTCAACTGAGGAACGACATCAGGGCTGAGGTTCAGGCTGCCAACAATCAGCAGCATCACCCAGCACCTCCTCCTCCTCCTCTAGTGACATTGGCTATATGGCTGGAGAGATTCAACAAGCTCCGTCCTCGAGCTTTCGAGAGAACAGATAGCCCCAGTGAAGCTGAAAGCTGGTTGGCTCACATTGAGAAGATCTTCGATGCTATGGGTTGTGACCCTGTCTTCAAGGCAAGGTTGGCATGTTACCAGTTCGAAGGCGATGTGTTAAATTGGTGGTTAGCATTGAAGCAGTCTAAGGGAGGTGATAATTGGGTGGCTGGTTTGACATGGGCTCAGTTCAGAGATAGGGTGATGGAGCAGTTCTTTCCCAAGGCTGAGCAAGACAAGCTGAAAAGAGAGTACCATGGGATCCGACAGAGAGCTGGGGAGAATAGCAACGATTTCATGCAGCGCTTTCTTCGCTTAGCTGGTTTCCTTGGTGCTGCAGCAGGTACTCCTGAAGAGCAAGCACACCACTTCAGGTGGGCTCTTCGCACATCGGTCGCAAACAACTTGGTGTGTGCAACGTTCAACACGGTAGCACAAGTGGCCGATGCAGCACGTAAGCTGGAGATGCTGTAGGAGAGAGATGAGTTCGGGGAAGCAGAGAGACCCGAGAAGAGGTAAACATTCGTATTCAAGCGGTGACCAATCCGTATTCTTTCAGTATAGGTCAATATTTCATCTCTTTAAATTGTATCTTCCAGGCAGAAGACTGGGGACCGGTCTCAGCCGGCTACTCAGCAGCAGCCTAATCAGCCCAAAGGAAACGGTCATACTAACGACCGTTCTGCTACAGATAAGCGTGGCGGTAATGATAATTACCGTAAAAACACTAGACACTCCAATAGTAGCAGGTCCTTATACTTACGCATTTTTCTTATGATGTCATGTTATAACTCATAATTCTGACACATTAGCAAATCTTCTACCAGGAACCATGGAAACGGTAGGGACCAGAACCAGAGAGGTTCACAGCCTAGCCGTCTAGCTATCACTGGTATTCAATCTTATGATTTTCCATATTGTCCTTTATACCCTGTTATCATGTCTCATGTATAATGTCTTAGCAGGTTCTCAGCCAGTCAGGACACCTGCTGGAGGATATACTCATCCTCTTTGCTCTACTTGCCACCGTAGGTACCTAGGGCCATATCGTCGCGACAGTGACGCATGCTTCAAGTGTGGTCTTCCTGGCCATCGCATGAAGGACTGCCGCAAGGGCGAGATGGAGGGCACATCAGGACATGCTGTTACCAAGCCGCCTCCTACCACTGGACGCGTTTACACGACATCTCGCGATCAGGCCAACAAGTCGACAAGTACCATCACTGGAATCTTGTATATGTATGGTCAAGTTGCATGTGTTCTGTTTGATACGGGTGCTACTCACTCGGTAATTTCTACTACTTATGCCAAGAATGTTAGGATACTCCCCATGCCACTAGAAAATAGACTCAGTATTTCCACGCCTTTGAGAGACTCTGTACTTATAACCCATGTGTACAAGAGCCTTCCCCTAGAGTTTGACGACAAGGTTCGTCCTGTTGACGCACTTCCGCTAGACATGAATGACTTTGACATGATTTTGGGCATGGATTGGCTATCCAAGCATCATGCTACCATAGACTTCCATTCATATCGAGTGATCTTCGGTGATGTTAATGCACCAGAGTACATTCATAACGGGTTCGTACCCGACAGGTCTGTACAAATCATATCAACCCTGCAAGCACGTGCACTACTGTCACATGGCTGCGAGGGTTATCTAGATATTGTTCATGACATGCATGTTGAATCCCCATCAATTCAGGATCAGCCGATAGTGTCAGAATTTCAAGATCTATTTCCAGAAGAACTTCCGGGCATACCACCTGCACGTGAAGTGGAATTCAATATCGAGCTCATCCCAGGAGCTGAGCCGATTTCCAAGCCTCCTTATCGCATGGCTCCCATAGAGTTAAAGGAGCTGAAGGATCAAATGCAAGAACTTCTAGAACGAGGTTTCATTCGACCGAGCGCATCTCCATGGGGCGCACCGGTCTTATTTGTTAAGAAGAAGGATGGCAGCGTGCGTCTTTGCATTGACTATCGCGAGCTCAACAAGATTACTATCAGGAATAGGTATCCACTGCCACGTATAGATAATCTGTTTGACCAACTCTAAGGGGCCGAAAACTTCTCCAAGATTGATCTTAGGTCAGGCTACCATCAGCTACGGGTTAAGGAGCAGGACATCGCCAAGACTGCTTTCCGTACACGCTATGGCCACTACGAATTTGTAGTCATGCTATTCGGCCTGACCAATGCTCCAGCAGTGTTCATGGATTTGATGAACATAATCTTCCATGAACTTTTGGATAAGTTCGTCATTGTCTTCATTGATGACATCTTGATTTTCTCGAAGTCCAAGGAGGAACACGAAGACCATCTTCATACAGTACTACAGATTCTTCGCCAGAAGCAGTTGTATGCTAAATTCTCCAAGTGTGAGTTCTGGTTAGACAAGGTGGCATTCTTAGGTCACATTGTATCAGCAGAAGGAATCACTATGGATCCGGCAAAGCTTGAGGCTATTACTAAGTGGCCAAGGCCGACATCAGCGACTGAAGTCCGCAGTTTCTTAGGCTTAGCTGGCTATTACCGTAGGTTCGTGGAGAACTTTTCCCTCCTAGCACTACCATTGACCAAACTGTTGCGGAAAGGGGAGAAATTCGTCTGGACTGAAGAACGAGAGAAGAGCTTTGAAGACCTGAAGCAGAAGTTAGTATTTTCACCTATTCTTACTCTCCCATCTGGTAGGGGTGGATTTCAAACTATAGTGATGCATCGGGGAAGGGACTTGGCTGTGTTCTCATGCAACATGGGAAAGTGATCGCGTACACTTCACGGCAGCTTAAGCCTTATGAGGAAAATTACCCTACGCATGACTTGGAACTTGCTGCAGTCGTGTTTGCATTGAAGATATGGAGGCACTATTTGTATGGAGAATCATGTGATATTTTCACGGACCACAAGAGTTTGAGGTATATCTTCACTCAGCGTGAATTGAACATGAGACAAAGGAGATGGTTAGAGCTGCTGAAGGATTATGACATTAATCTGCAGTATCATCCCGGCAAGGCGAATGTAGTAGCAGATGCACTTAGCAAAAAGTCCGGAATGATCAACGACATTGAGATTGAGGAAGAAATCATAAGAGACTTGGAGCAACTAGACATAGAAATCATGGTACGTAGACAGCACAGTTACTGGGCTAATCTTAGAGTAGAACCCGAGTTATTCTCTAAGATCAAGGAAGCTCAGAAAGATGATGGAGAAATCTGGCGATAATTCAGAATTTGGAGAAGCAGACAAAATTCAGAGTAGATGCAGATGGTATCTTATGGCAAGGCACGAGACTTTGTGTTCTTGATAATCAAGAACTCCGGGAAGCCTTGTTAGCTGAAGCTCATAGCTCCCCATTCTCTATACATCCTGGTTCGACCAAGATGTACCATGACATCAAGCAGTACTTTTGGTGGAGTGGTATGAAACAGGATGTTGCCACTTACGTCTCCAAATGTCTTACCTGCCAGCAGGTTAAGATCGAGCATCAGCGATCTGGCGGTCTCCTTCAACCGTTAGATATTCCAGAGTGGAAGTGGGACAAAATCACCATGGATTTTGTTACTGGTCTTCCGCCAACCAAGAGGAAGCACGATGCAATTTGGGTTATCGTAGATCGACTTACCAAATCAGCTCATTTCTTACCGATCCGCAAGGAAGATTCGGTCAGTAAACTCGCCGATACGTATAGAAGGGAGATCATGAGACTACACGGTGCTCCATCCAGCATCGTCTCAGACAGAGATCCTCGATTCACTTCGCGATTTTGGAAAAGTCTGCAGAAAGCTTGGGGTACACAACTTAAGCTTAGCACGGCTTTTCATCCTCAAACAGACGGGCAGTCGGAGCGAACGATTCAGACATTGGAAGACATGTTGAGGTCATGTGCGTTGGAATGGACGGGTGATTGGGACGATTATATCTGTTTGGTGGAGTTTGCATACAACAAAAGTTGGCACGCAAGTATCAAGTGTGCTCCTTTCGAGATATTGTATGGCAGAAAGCGTCACGCCCCAATCTGCTAGGATCAGGTTGGTGAGCAAACACTTGAAGGACCAGAAATCATCGAGCTGACTAATGAGAAGGTCGCAGTAGCGAAGCAGAAACTTCAAGAAGCACGGTCACGTTAGAAGAGCTACGCAGACAAGCATCGTAGGGACATACATTTTAACGTAGGAGATCACGTTTTCCTTAAGGTTTCGCCGGCACGTGGTGTTAGACGCTTTGGAATTAAAGGGAAGCTCAGTCTTCGTTTCATCGGACCGTTTAATATCATTGAACGAGTCGGTGAAGTATCTTACCGTTTAGCGTTACCTCCGCAGCTTTCTCATGTACACAATGTATTTCATGTGTCCTTACTCAGAGGGTACCAGTATCATCCCCTTCACATGGTTCAGTACCCACTGGAACAGATTCGTGAAGATCTCACTTACATAGAAGAACCCGAACGAGTTCTTGACAGACAAGAACGAGTCATGAGAAGGAAGACGATTCCATTGGTCAAAATCCTTTGGAGGGATCATACCGAGCGGGAAGCCACTTGGGAAACAGAGGAGTCTATCCAGGCTTCTTACCCTCATTTCATATTTTGAATTCGAGTATGTTCTTCTTTTCCAGTTTACTTTATCTATAATTGGGGGACAAATTATTCTTTTTAGGGGGGAAGAGTTTTAAAACCTGCATGCTTTTACCATGAATAGTACCCTTAAGATCGTACGTACATGATTTGAACTTTCCTTTTATAGCACGTTTACGTTTCATGAACAAGAATTCCAAGTATTACGTACGTGTTATAACACGATAAGTATTTATTACGTATGAACACACGATAATTATTCCAATAATAATTACAATTACAAACATGCGAACATGAAATCATGAACGTAAATTAATCACGAACTAATATTACGTATGTATATATATTTATTACGAACATGAATAAATATATTAAGTCACGATTGATAACTAATTAGAACACGAAATTTACGAACACGAGAACACACTATTATGTTAGACACGAAAAAAGGTACGGGTTACCCCATGTGGGGCCCCCTACCCACGGCATACACAAGAAACATGGGCTTAGCCCATGTAATTTTACTAACTAGGGGATTAAGGGAAAAACATGTGTCATTTATCACAAATCTAGAAAATAATCAAAACCTTAATTCTTTTCTTTGCTCCTCTTTGGCCGCCGGATTTAAGAACACAAAAAGGGTGTTCGGGTTGATTTTGATCTTGGAATTATTACAAGGATTGTTGTGTGTTCGTCCTTATTCGATTCACGTGATCGGTATAACTTTTAACCTTTTCTTTTTATGTTTTGATTTATTGAATCACATAAAATCATGATGTTTTTAATTAAAATAATTAAAAACAAGTATTTTAAACATGTTAATAATCATGGGGTTAAATCAAATCAAGGGTTTAGGGGTCTTTGAAGGACCGGAAATCATAGAGATGACCAATGAGAAGATCGCAGTAGCTAAGCAGAAAATTCAGGAAGCACGGTCACGTCAGAAGAGTTACGCCGATAAGCATCGTAGGGATATACACTTTAACGTAGGAGATCACGTCTTCCTTAAGGTTTCGCCGGCACGTGGTGTTAGACGCTTCGGGATTAAAGGGAAGCTCAGTCCTCGTTTCATCGGACCGTTTGATATCATTGAACGAGTCGGTGAAGTATCTTACCGATTGGCGTTACCTCCGCAGCTTTCGCATGTGCACAATGTGTTTCATGTGTCCTTACTCAGAGGGTACCAGTATCATCCCCTTCACATGGTTCAGTATCCACTGGACAGATACGTGAAGATCTCACTTTTATAGAAGAACCCGAACGAGTTCTTGACAGACAAGAACGAGTCATGAGAAAGAAGACGATTCCATTCGTCAAAATTCTATGGAGGGATCATACCGAGCGGGAAGTCACTTGGGAAACAGAGGAGTCTATCCGGGCTTCTTACCCTCATTTCATATTTTGAATTCGGGTATGTTCTTCTTTTCCAGTTTACTTTATCTATAATTCGGGGACGAATTATTCTTTTTAGGGGGGAAGAGTTGTAAAACCCGCATGCTTTTACCATGAATAGTACCCTTAAGATCGTACGTACTAGATTAAAACTTTCCTAATATAGCATGATTACGATTACGTGTTAGGATTTTACGTATTATGTACGTGTTAGAACACGATAAGTATTTACTACGCACAAGCACGTAATAATTATTTTACGATAATTAATCACGAACATGCGATCATGAAATCATGAACGTAATTAAAACACGAACTATTATTAATTACGTATATATATTTATTACGAGCGTAATTAAATATATTAGATCACGATATTTACGTAACGAGAACACTTAAAACGCGAACACAAATAATCACGAACGTATAACTTAACATCGAGACACGGAAAAAGGTACGGGTACCCCAAGTAGGGCCCCCTACCCGCGGCTACAAGGACAAATGGGCCAAGCCCATTTGTAAATTTTACTAAAAGGGTTAAATATTATTTACACTACTCATTTTTAGTTTTACGGAAGATTTTAGAAAAAACCTAAAACCCTCCTTCCCTTTTTCTTTTTGTGCCGCCACCCTAAGAATACCACAAGGAGGTGGTTTGCGATCTTGGATCTTGGTATTTTAGTTGGTGATCGTGTTTGTTCTTCATCCTTTTGATCCACGAATTCGGTAAATCCTTTTTAAACCTTTTCTTTTGTTTTGATCTTTTATAAATCGAGAACATGTTATGTTTTTTTTACAAAAACCTAATAAATAAACATGGATCTAACATGAATTGAGGTTTAATAAGATCAATAGTATGGTTTAAGGGGTGTTTGTTTTTAGCCGCGGCCTACACCGAACCCAAGGGGGTTTCGGTTTGGCCATCCGACCACCACCAAGACCATATGGTCTCGGTTGGTGGGTGTGGGTCCCACGGAAGCATCAGGGCACGGGGTACCCCGATTTGGTTCGGGGTACGGTGTCGATTTCATGTCCGGTTCATGCTTTTTAGTCTAGATCCGGTTCATGGTGTATGTTTAGTTTTTTTATGTTTTATGATCTTATGTTAAAAATTAAATTAATAAAATGATATGATTAATTTAATAACATGACTTAGGTTATTTAATTATTAATAATCATGAAATTAAATAACCTAAGTATTTTATATTTTAGACTTATAATTAATTAATTATTTAAAAACCATGACTACAATTAATTAATTAACATGACTTAGGTTATATTATTAATAAATAATAATACATGTTTTAACCTAAGTATTTAACTTTATTTAATTAAAACATGTTATACTTTAATTAAATATTTTAACCTATAGTTTAATTTAATTACATGGAATAATTATTAAACTATACATTATATAATATGACTTAGAAAATAATCATGAAAACACTTAGGCTTATATACTTAGCTTATTTAACCAGCTTATTTTTAATTATGAAAACTTTCTATTTTTAGAAACATAATTAAATAAGGCAGCTAATCTATTTATGGAAACCTTCTATTTTTAGGAACTTATTTATTTCAGGCAGCTAATCTATTTATGGAAACTTATTTAATTAAGGCAGCTGATCTATTTATGGAAACTTTCTATTTTTAGAAACTTATCTATTTTAAGCAGTAAATCTATTTTTGGAAACTTTCTATTTTTGGAAACTTTCTATTTTTGGAAACTTTCTATTTTTGGAAACTTTCTATTTTTGGTAACTTTCTATTTTGGAAACTTTCTATTTTTAGAAACTTTCTATTTTAGGAAACCTGCTATTTTTGGAAAGTTACTTATTATTACACAGTAAGTATAATAACACATGAAATACCAGAAATACTTAATCAGATTAAACGGAATATAAGATAAACACGGTTTAAGGCTTAAAAACAGTAAAACATGGTAAGAACACATAAAATAAGCTAAGACATGACATAAAATCAGCTACGTATTTAGTAAGCAGATACTTATTCATGTATGTATTTATGTAGCACTAGTGGTACGGAAGTAGGATTTCTCTCAGTTCATCTTCTTCGTTCACTGGACATAAGGTACGGATTCCCGTCCTTTCAGTATGGACATTCTTTCCTTATTAGGATTCCCCGTATGCAGCCAACTGTTTTCCCGTAGTATAAGTTACGTGTTTGATTGCTTATGTTTAATTAAGATTACCTATAGCCATATACATGCATGACCAGTTTCACCTAGTTATGGAGGTACCATAACCATAACATTAGAGGCACTGATGTTATGACTTCACCACGGCGGAGTGATTGCTCGTGGCGTCCCTTCAGCTTTTGGCCATTTATATTATATTTATCATGTGGGGCGTGTGGGTGCATCCTAGTTACATGTTTTTAGTCAGGATTTCATGGTGAATGTGGTGTGTGCCTTGCATCCTTCACAAGGAGCTGATCCCTCCTACCCAAAAACCAGTATATTAAATTAGAGACAGCCCCTCTAATTTGCATGATGAGGTCACCCCTCCAAGTATTCATGCACGGTGGATTTTCATGACCTATATTGGCTAATGGTAAAATATGACAAACAGTTTTTATAAGACAAACATAAGACTTTCAAACTATATAAAACCAGTTTTATCAAGACTTAACCAGGTTACTCGGGACTTAGTTTTCTTCCGCTGTAATATGTTATATGCCTATCTTATTCATGCTTTAATGTACATCCGTGCATTGAGCGTATTTGCTCAGCCGTTTTCCTTTTCTATGTTCCCAAAACGGCAGGTACTCAGGGACGCTCGTAGACACTAAGAGTACGTGCATATGGATTGGAAGCTGTCTAGCCTTCTTTACTTTATGCATTTCCTTTCTTATGATACATTTGCTATGGACATTGTTTAGTCCTTTCCTTTACTATACTATGTTTGTATGTGATAAGCTTTACTTTTAGACTACCGATGTTTGATTCCGGTATTTTCCTTTTACGGTAAAGTAATGTTTAGACATTTTTCCTTGTATGCTTTGATGACACGCTATAATTGCATGTGAAATTTCCATTATCAAAATTGGGTGTTACAATTATGGTATCAGAGCCAAGGCTTCGACCTATAGGCTCTCAAATATGACCTGTGATTAGTGGGTAGTCATTACGGTCTTCCTAGAACTGACAGTTGTTTTCATGCATTCATCATTTTTAAGCATACATATGCATGTCATTGTCACAGATTTTTTACTAAGTAATGGTTGGTACAGGACTGGCCCTATTTAGTCGCATGTGTTTTATCGAAACTTTTAAATTTGGGACCGACCCATAGGCGTCCCCTCGCTATGTCTTTTGTTTTGGGTGAACTGACCAGAGGCGTTCACTCTCGAGCATACAAAAGTTTTCATAAAACTGCATCATGCATTCATACACAAAATTTTCTTGCATAAAATTTTTCTCGTGAAATTTTAGTATAAATTTTTTTTATGTATATATATATATTTTATGTTTGATCTGTTTAATCATATGTTTTATGTTATACTGTCAGATGGTTCTCACACACGAACAGGAGCATCTCAATGCTGCAATTCAGGCTGCCATGCAAGCTTTGCTTCCTCAACTGAGGAATGACATCAGGACTGAAGTTCAAGCTGCCAACAATCAGCAGCATAATCAGGCACCTCCTCCTCCTCCTCCAGTGACGTTAGCAGTATGGCTGGAGAGATTCAACAAGCTCCGCCCTCGAGCTTTTGAGAAGACAGATAGCCCAGCAATGCTGAAAGCTGGTTGGCTCATATCGAGAAGATTTTCAATGCTATGGGCTGTGACCCTGCATACAAGGCGAGGTTGGCATGCTAGCGGTTCGAAGGCGATGTACTCAATTGGTGGTTAGCATTGATGCAGTCTGAAGGTGGTGACGAGTGGGTTGCTGGTTTGACTTGGGCTCAGTTCAAGGACAGGGTGATGGAGCAGTTCTTTCCCAAGGCTGAGCAGGACAAGCTCAAGAGAGAGTACCATGGGATCCGACAGAGAGCTGGGGAGAATAGCAACGAGTTTATGCAACGCTTTCTTCGCTTAGCTGGTTTCCTTGGTGCGGCAGCAGGTACTCTGGAAGAGCAGGCACATCACCTTAGATGGGCTCTTCGCACATCGGTCGCAAACAATCTGGTGTGTGCTATGTTCAACACTGTAGCACAAGTGGCCGATGCAGCACGAAAACTGGAGATGCTGCAGGAGAGAGATGAGTTCGGGGAAGCTGAAAGACCCGACAAGAGGTAAACATTCATATTCAAGCGGTGATCAATCCGTATACTTTCCATATATGTCAATTATTCATCTCTTAAATGTATCTTCCAGGCAGAAAACTGGGGACCGGTCTCAGCCGGCTACTCAGCAGCAGCCTCATCAGCCCAAGGGAAACGGTCAGACTAACGACCGTTCTGCTACGGATAGGCGTGGCGGTAATGATAATTACTGTAACAACGCTGGGCACTCCAACAGCAGCAGGTCCTAATATTTAAGCATTTTCTTATGATTTCATGTTATAACTCATATTCTGACACTTTAGCAAAACTTCTACCAGGAACCATGGAAACGGTAGGGACCAGAACCAGAGAGGTTCGTAGCCTAGCCGTCCAGCTATCACTGGTATTCAATCTTACGATTATCCGCTTTGTCCTTTGTACCCAATTACCATGTCTTATGTAAAATGTTTCATCAGGTTCCCAGCCAACCAGAGCACCTGCTGGAGGATACACTCATCCTCTTTGCTCTACTTGCCATCGTAGGCACCCAGGACCATGTCGCAGTAATACTGATGCGTGCTTCAAGTGTGGTCTTCTTGGCCATATTATGAAGGATTGCCGTAAGGGCGAGATGGAGGGTACATCAGGACATGCTGATACCAAGCCGCCTCCTACTACCGAGCGTGTCTACACGACATCTCGAGACCAGGCCAACAAGTCTACAGGTACCATCACTGGAATCTTGTATATGTATGGTCAAGCTGCTTGTGTTCTTTTCGATACGGGTGCTACTAACTCGGTTATTTCTACTGCTTATGCTAAGAACATTAGGATGCTCCCCATGCCACTAGAAAATAGGCTTACTATTTCCACGCCTTTGAGGGACTCCGTATTAATCACCCATGTATACAAGAGTCTTCCCCTATAATTTGACGATAAGGTTCGACATGTCGACGCACTTCCGCTGGACATGAATGACTTCGACATGATTTTGGGCATGGATTGGCTATCCAAGCATCATGCTACCATAGACTGCCATTCATATCGAGTTATCTTCGGTGATGTTAATGCACCTGAGTACATTCATAATGGGTTCATACGCGGACGGTCTGTACAAGTCATATCCACCCTGCAAGCGCGTGCACTACTGTCACATGGTTGCGAGGGTTATCTAGCTACGGTTCACGACATGGATGCTGAATCTCCATCAATTCAGGATCAACCAATAGTGTCGGAATTCCAAGATGTTTTTCCAGCAAAAATTCCGGGCATACCACCTGCACGAGAAGTGGAATTCAGTATCGAGCTAATTCCAGGAGTTGAACCAATCTCCAAGGCTCCTTATCGCATGGCTCCCATAGAGCTAAAGGAGCTGAAGGATCAACTGCAAGAACTTCTTGAACGAGGTTTCATTCGACCGAGCGCATCTCCATGGGACGCACTGGTCTTGTTTGTTAAGAAGAAGGACGGCAGTATGCGTCTTTGCATAGACTATCGCGAGCTCAACAAGATTACCATTCGGAATAGATATCCACTGCCACGCATTGACGATCTGTTTGACCAACTCCAAGGGGCCAAACACTTCTCCAAGATTGATCTTAGGTCAGGCTATCATCAACTATGGGTCAAGGAGCATGACATCGCTAAGACTGCTTTTCGTACCCATTATGGCCACTACGGGTTTGTAGTTATGCCATTTGGCCTGACAAATGCTCCAGCAGTGTTCATGGATTTGATGAACAGAATCTTCCATGAATTTCTGGACAAGTTCGTCATTGTCTTCATCGATGACATCCTGATTTTCTCAAAGTCCAAGGAGGAACACGAAGACCATCTTCGTACAGTACTACAGATTCTTCGCCAGAAGCAACTGTATGCTAAATTCTCCAAGTGTGAGTTCTGGTTAGACAAGGTGGCATTCTTAGGTCACATTGTATCAGCAGAAGGAATCACTATGGATCCAGCAAAGGTTGAGGCCATTACTAAGTGGCCAAGGCCGACATCAGCGACTGAAGTCCGCAGTTTCTTAGGCTTAGCTGGCTATTACCGTAGGTTCGTGGAGAACTTTTCCCGCCTAGCACTACCATTGACCAAACTGTTGCGGAAAGGGGAGAAATTCGTCTGGACTGAAGAACGAGAGAAGAGCTTTGAAGACCTGAAGCAGAAGTTAGTATTTTCACCTATTCTTACTCTCCCATCTGGTACGGGTGGATTTCAAACTATAGTGATGCATCGGGGAAGGGACTTGGCTGTGTTCTCATGCAACATGGGTAAGTGACCGCGTACACTTCACGGCAGCTTAAGCCTTATGAGGAAAATTACCCTACGCATGACTTGGAACTTGCTGCAGTCGTGTTTGCATTGAAGATATGGAGGCACTACTTATATGGAGAATCATGTGACATTTTCACGGACCACAAGAGCTTGAAGTATATCTTCACTCAACATGAATTGAACATGAGGCAGAGGAGATGGTTAGAGCTGTTGAAAGATTATGACATTAATCTACAGTATCATCCCGGAAAGGCAAATGTAGTAGCAGATGTTCTTAGCAGGAAGTCCGGAATGATCAACGGCATTAAAATCAAAGAGGAAATCATCAGAGAATTAGAGCGACTAGACATCGAGATCATGGTACGTGGACAGCACGGTTACTGGGCTAATCTTAGAGTAGAACCCGAGTTACTATCTAAGATCAAGGAAGCTCAGAAGGATGACGGAGAAATCTGGGCGATAGTACAGATTTTGGAGAAGCAGACAGAATTCAGAGTAGATGCAGATGGTATCGTATGGCAGGGCACGAGACTTTGTGTTCTTGATGACCAAGAAGTCTGGGAAGCTTTTTTAGTTGAAGCTCATAGCTCCCCATTCTCTATACATCCTGGTTCGACTAAGATGTACCATGACATAAAGCAGTACTTTTGGTGGAGTGGTATGAAACAGGATGTGGCCACTTACGTCTCCAAATGTATTACCTACCAGCAGGTTAAGATCGAGCATCAGCGCTCTGGCGGTCTCCTTCAACCGTTAGATATCCCATAGTGGAAGTGGGACAAAATCACCATGGATTTTGTTACTGGTCTTCCGCCTACCAAGAGGAAGCACGATGCGATTTGGGTTATCGTTGATCGACTTACCAAATCAGCTCATTTCTTACCTATCCGTAAGGAAGATCCGGTAAGTAAACTCGCAGATACGTACAGAAGAGAGATCATGAGACTCCACGGTGCACCATCCAGCATCGTCTCAGACAGAGATCCTCGATTCACTTCGCGCTTTTGGAAAAGTCTGCAGAAAGCTTGGGGTACACAACTTAAGCTTAGCACGGCTTTTCATCCTCAAACGGACGGACAGTCGGAGCGAACCATTCAGACATTGGAAGATATGTTGAGGTCATGTGCGTTGGAATGGACGGGTGATTGGGACGATTACATCTGTTTGGTGGAGTTTGCATACAACAACAGTTGGCACGCAAGTATCAAGTGTGCTCCATTTGAGATGTTGTATGGTAGAAAGTGTCGCGCCCTAATCTGCTGGGATCAGGTTGGCGAGCGAACACTTGAAGGACCGGAAATCATAGAGATGACCAACGAGAAGATCGCAGTAGCTAAGCAGAAAATTCAGGAAGCACGGTCACGTTAGAAGAGTTACGCCGATAAGCATCGTAGGGATATACACTTTAACGTAGGAGATCACGTCTTCCTTAAGGTTTCGCCGGCACGTGGTGTTAGACGCTTCGGGATTAAAGGGAAGCTCAGTCCTCGTTTCATCGGACCGTTTGATATCATTGAACGAGTCGGTGAAGTATCTTACCGATTGGCGTTACCTCTGCAGCTTTCGCATGTACACAATGTGTTTCATGTGTCCTTACTCAGAGGGTACCAGTATCATCCCCTTCACATGGTTCAGTATCCACTGGAACAGATACGTGAAGATCTCACTTTTATAGAAGAACCCGAACGAGTTCTTGACAGACAAGAACGAGTCATGAGAAAGAAGACGATTCCATTCGTCAAAATTCTATGGAGGGATCATACCGAGCGGGAAGCCACTTGGGAAACAGAGGAGTCTATCCGGGCTTCTTACCCTCATTTCATATTTTGAATTCGGGTATGTTCTTCTTTTCCAGTTTACTTTATCTATAATTCGGGGACGAATTATTCTTTTTAGGGGGGAAGAGTTGTAAAACCCGCATGCTTTTACCATGAATAGTACCCTTAAGATCTTATGTACTAGATTAAAACTTTCCTAATATAGCATGATTACGATTACGTGTTAGGATTTTACGTATTACGTATGTGTTAGAACACGATAAGTATTTACTACGCACAAGCACGTAATAATTATTTTACGATAATTAATCACGAACATGCGATCATGAAATCATGAACGTAATTAAAACACGAACTATTATTAATTACGTATATATATTTATTACGAGCGTAATTAAATATATTAGATCACGATATTTACGTAACGAGAACACTTAAAACGCGAACACAAATAATCACGAACGTATAACTTAACATCGAGACACGGAAAAAGGTACGGGTACCCCAAGTGGGGCCCCCTACCCACGACTACAAGGACAAATGGGCCAAGCCCATTTGTAAATTTTACTAAAAGGGTTAAATATTATTTACACTACTCATTTTTAGTTTTACAGAAGATTTTAGAAAAAACCTAAAACCCTCCTTCCCTTTTTCTTTTTGTGCCGCCACCCTAAGAACACCACAAGGAGGTGGTTTGTGATCTTGGATCTTGGAATTTTAGTTGGTGATCGTGTTTGTTCTTCATCCTTTTGATCCACGAATTCGGTAAATCCTTTTTAAACCTTTTCTTTTATTTTGATCTTTTATAAATCAAGAACATGTTATGTTTTTTTTTACAAAAACCTAATAAATAAACATGGATCTAACATGAATTGAGGTTTAATAAAATCAAAAGTATGGTTTAAGGGGTGTTTGTTTTTAGCCGCGGCCTACACCGAACCCAAGGGGGGTTTCGGTTTGGCCATCCGACCACCACCAAGACCATATGGTCTCGGTTGGTGGGTGTGGGTCCCACGGCAGCATCAAGGCACGGGGTACCCCGATTTGGTTCGGGGTACGGTGTCGATTTCATGTCCGGTTCATGCTTTTTAGTCTAGATCCGGTTCATGGTGTATGTTTAGTTTTTTTATGTTTTATGATCTTATGTTCAAAATTAAATTAATAAAATTATATGATTAATTTAATAACATGACTTAGGTTATTTAATTATTAATAATCATGAAATTAATTAACCTACGTATTTTATATTTTAGACTTATAATTAATTAATTATTTAAAAACCATGACTATAATTAATTAATTAACATGACTTAGGTTATATTATTAATAAATAATAATACATGTTTTAACCTAAGTATTTAACTTTATTTAATTAAAACATGTTATACTTTAATAAAATATTTTAACCTATAGTTTAATTTAATTACATGGAATAATTATTAAACTATACATTATATAATATGACTTAAAAAATAATCATGAAAACACTTAGGCTTATATACTTAGCTTATTTAACCAGCTTATTTCTAATTATGGAAACTTTCTATTTTTAGAAACATAATTAAATAAGGCAGCTAATCTATTTATGGAAACCCTCTATTTTTAGGAACTTATTTATTTCAGGCAGCTAATCTATTTATGGAAACTTATTTAATTAAGGCAGTTGATCTATTTCTGGAAACTTTCTATTTTTAGAAACTTATCTATTTTAAGCAGTAAATCTATTTTTGGAAACTTTCTATTTTTGGAAACTTTCTATTTTTGGAAACTTTCTATTTTTGGAAATTTTCTATTTTTGGTAACTTTCTAATTTTGGAAACTTTCTATTTTTGGAAACTTTCTATTTTTGGAAAGTTTCTATTTTAGGAAACCTGCTATTTTTGGAAAGTTACTTATTATTACACAGTAAGTATAATAACACATGAAATACCAGAAATACTTAATCAGATTAAACAGAATATAAGATAAACACGGTTTAAGGCTTATAAACAGTAAAACATGGTAAGAACACATAAATAAGCTAAGACATGACATAAAATCAGCTACGTATTTAGTAAGCAGATACTTATTCATGTATGTATTTATGTAGCACTAGTGGTACGGAAGTAGGATTTCTCTCAGTTCATCTTCTTCGTTCACTGGACATAAGGTACGGATTCCTGTCCTTTCAGTATGGACATTCTTTCCTTATTAGGATTCCCCGTATGCAGCCAACTGTTTTCCCATAGTATAAGTTACGTGTTTGATTGCTTATGTTTAATTAAGATTACTGATGAGATGGCATTTATACATGATCTCATCGTTCTTTTCGGGCTTTAAATGCATAAAAATGTCATAATTTACCATGTATATGCTTGTGTTTGTTTACTTGTGTATTTTAGGTATGGATATCGTGAAAAAGACAAAAGATCACAAGATACAAGGAAAAACAGACACGAGAAACGAAGCCGTACAAAGAACCGGGCCCTAATTCATGAAGAATTCAACAAATACCCTTGGAGACTTGAAGACAAACAAGATTGATCCTCATTTATTGAAGAAATGACACTTAAAACCCTTGTATATTGATAATTACAAGTTTGGTCCTTTAAGTTTGTCAAAATTACACAAAAGGTCCTTCAACTTTGAAGAAATGGCAAGATTAGTCCCTCAACAATTTCAAATTGTCAATTATGGTCCCTCATCAAGCCAAAGATACATTAAAGACCTTTGAAGATCAAGAATGTCCAAGATCAGCCCTTGAATTATGCAAAAGTTCCAAAAACAACCCTTATAACCTTTTTGGAAAAGTCTTGTGCCAAAAATGTCAAGTGGTGAAAGATATTAACAAAGGAATGGAAGATTTGGTGGCTAGAAACACGTTTTACCCATTTTCTGAAAACACAAGGGGCAAAGCTGTGCAAATGAAACATTCAAATAAATAATGCGCCAAACACTTTTCCATCCCTACAAAAACAGATCAAAATCTTTACTATTCACCCCAAGAACCCAGTTACCATCTCACTTAAACCAAAGGGTAAATCCAAATTACCCACACCCACGTGTGATTCACATGTGCAGAAACCCATCCCAACCTTAAAACCCTTAATCCCACTCACTATGGACCCCACCCCCATATACCCGTCCACCAATCATGTGACAACTTAACCTCCAAGTCATCCTATGTGGCAAAATCAACAGCCAAGATCCTTAGCTTCATCCTAAAGCTAAAATGAACGCCCTTGATCACTTTGGACAGCTCACACCAAGGATTCGTCTAGAAGACTCAAGGACATTTAGGGAATTTCACTTCTAGGGTTTGTGAATAGTGTTAGCCTTGGCATTTGCCTATATAAAGACTCCTCAACCTGTGAGAGAGCTTTGTTCCAGTTTTAGGCTATTATCTTTGTAATTCCTTTTTAAGTTTAAATAAAATTTGAATTTCTGAAATTTTGAATTCTCTTTTTGATTTGATTAAAAGTTGGTGTTTGAGTAGCCTAATTCTGAGTTCCATTTGATTGATTAGACCTTCCTTAACCTTGTGGTTAAGGCACGTCTAGGTTTGAAAGGTTTTCAAGGTTCAAAGGCCTTGAAATCCTTGTTTCTGTTTTGGCTTATTTTGTGTACTAACCCTTAGCCATAAGCTATAAGCTCTTGCAAGCTTGTTGACACCAAGCTTCTGAAGGGATTAGAGCCCTTGGTTGAGTTGTTTGTTGTTTGTGTTGAAGACATAAAGTCCTTGAGGTTCTACTTTGAATCATCAACCAAGGCAGTATGCATCTCCTTTGTTGAAGTACCTTGGTCTTGTTCTAGTTGTTGAACAAGGTCCAAGGAGCATTGCTGGCTCTCCTAGGAAGTTGTGGAGGGCAGGTATAATCCCTTGTTAAGATTCCTCTCAAAATTTCATGTTTATGACTGTTTTTGATTTGGTGCTTTGATTTTGCGTATTTGTGTTTGAGCTGGTAATTTATGTGTTTGATTCTGTTAGTTGGTACCTAGTAAGTGTTTTTGATCAATAAAATTAGTAGGTTATTAGTTAAAATCACAAGTTTCTTTGTTAAGTGGTAGATTAAGGAGTGTTTGGGTTTACTGCATAAATTGGATTTGTGGTTTGTTAAGTGGTTGTTTATTGTTGCTAAGTGTTGGTATCTGTTATTTAGGTGCTATTGTTCATCTGTTTGCAGGTTTGAAGGTTTGAAACACATAGATTCATAAAATAGGGTATAAAATCTTGAATACTTGGTAAAATTGGCTAGGATTTTGAGGACACCTAGATCTAAGCATAGGCTAGGGCTAACAAGTGCTAAACCTTAGTTAATCACACCAGGGAAGAAGGATTTGAGGCCTGAAATTGGATCAAGTGTCAAATAGATCAGCAAACTTGTTTCTGCATATGTTCATTGTTCATCAGTAACTTTTCATGCTTTGATCTTGTTGTTTACTTTGATTCAGTGTTTGATTCTTGTTGCTTTGTGTTTATTCTTAGTTTATATAGCTTGTGTATGCATCCTGTTAAGTTTGGTTGGCTTATTCTTGCTAAATCTGCTTATTAAGTGCTTAACTGCTTATTTCCATATATGGGCTATATCTGGTGACTGTTTGATTGATTGTGGCTTATTATGTGAACCAAATTGTGATTTTCTTGTTGCTATTGACTCCTTGTGATTCACTGATCACAAGGGTGCCTTTGTTTCCAATTGAATCCAACCAAAACTCTCAAATAAGCTTGGTCAAATAGTCAAAGCAGTGGGAACTCCTTTCCCCTGCTGGTTGCCACTGCTAGTGTAACACTGGTGTCAGCTTATCAATAAGATATAATAGCTTATTTTAACCAGCAACAACTTTGTTTCTGTAATAGGTGCTCATTATTTGACCCATTTGTTCATACTGGAGCATTTGGTGGGTTGACATTAGGGTTTGATTAGAAAACCAACTTCATTGACTTTTTCATAAGTTCATTTGTGCTTATTCTGGCTTATTGGTTGTGCTTATTGGAATTTTGTTGATTGATTTGGCTTATTGAGTCCATTTGTGATCTTTTGCAAGTTGAATCAAGTCCTGAGGTGCCTTATTTCTCAAAAACGACTATTTTGTCTTTTAGTGAAATAATACTTTGCTTATTTCTGGCTTATTGAGTGAGCTTTTTCAAAATTTCTTTTTACAGATCTCATAAGCATCCCAAAAGAAGGTTGTGTGTCAAATTAGAGCTTATGGCATTGGCTTATTGCTTAATGGGCTGAAAAGCCCAATAAGAATAAGCTGTGTGCTTAATAAGCTGTGATAAGCTCATATTCAGCTTTTGGGCCTTTAGAGTTTTGTTCTTAGAATTGAATTTTGAGTCAGATAGGGCTTTTCCAAGTCAATTGGGCCAAGTTTGACTTTTTGGGCCCAAAAGCCCATTTGTGTTGACTGTTTTTGGTTTTGGCCCATTTGAGGGCCCAATAGGGGTATTCTGGTCATTTCACTTTGATTTTCTGATTATTTAGGTTAAAATAAACTAGTTTGCAAGTTTTTAGAATTTTTTATAGTTTTTGGATTTTTAATATTATTTTAATATTATTTTATTATTATTTTTCAAATTTCACATTTTTCAACTTTTTACATTTTTCTTAGGTTTAATACATTAAAAATAGGAATTTAGCAACTTTTAGAATAATTTTATCTCTTTTAGATTAATTTTTATAATTATTTTAAGTTTTAATAGTTTCTAAATCATTTTAAATAGTTTTTATTAGTTTAAAAATTTCTAAAAATAGTTTTTAATCTTTTTAGGTCATTTTAGAGGTTTACCAATTGAAAAATCTTTATTTGGGCTTTTTGATAATTTATTTGATTTTTAGGACTTTAATTAGCATTTAAAAATAGAATATTTAATTATTTAAAAGGTTTGAAAAAGTTTTGATCATTGGTAAACTCTTAGTTTATTTATTTTGATTTTTGGTGAATTTTTGGTAATTTTTTAGAATTAATTTTTATTTTTGTGGTTTTTAAGGTTTTACGTTTTAACTTTCTAGTAGTAATTTTTTTACGTCTTCGTCATCTTCTTTTCTCATCCCCTTCTAAACCAATCATTAATCACAAACATTTAACAAGTTTTTCACACACATATACCTCCTTGGGAAACGAACTTTCACACCATAAGGGTCATTAACACTTGGTTTTTCCTAAAATCATTTGTTTAATACTTTCCGCTTTTACGCTCCTTTTCCTAAAGGTCGTATTTTACCACAATCATTTTGGCGCCGCTGCCGGGGAGGTGTGTCGTGATTAATTTGTATTGTTGTTTTTAATATTAACCATAAATAGTATTTGTATTAGTAGAACTCTACTAATACGTATTATCGGTTTTCTTGGTTTTTCTTGTAAAAATATTATTACTATATTGTATTAAGTATCACAACAAATAAACAATATCTCCAAAAGTGTGAAAACACAACCTTAATTGGGATTTCATCACTCAATTATTGTATTCGAATCTCAAACAAAAAGAAAAGGCAAAAATAGATAAATACTTTCGTGAAGCTCGATTTTGAAAAATACAAACTATAAGGTGGGTATAAGGCGGGTATTATAAAATATACCCTAAGGAAAAAGGCTCTTAAGTTCTTCGCGCCGCCTCGTTTCCCCGCTTGCTTGTGAGTATTTTGAGATTGAAGGCTAATCGAGAGTTTTGCCGCCCAAAGTATTATTACGTATACTATATTTGCTTGGTTTTTTTTGTGATTAAAACCTCTTGAACAATTTGGTTTTCACCAAAGTGCTAAAGTCATTCGAAGGCGTTCACTCCACGTGATTGTTTTCATTCCTTTGAGGCTTCTTTAATCAAGAGTTTGATTCGAGGAGAGATTTTGTAGATTGTTGTCTACGAAGATACACCAAAATCCAAAAAAATTAAATATCATCAAAAACACAAAAAAATTGAAAATTCACAAAACATCCAAAAAGAATCTTCTTTGCTCACCTCTCATTCTTCGTGAAGTTTATGATCACTCGTAATCAAGCAAAACGAGCTCGTAAACGTCTTCAAAAGCAAGCCAATCAAGAGACGTTGATTGAAGAACAACCTCCAATTGTTGAACCTATTGTAGAACAAGAAGTCGTCATGGCTAATCGTACTATGATGGAGTTGCTACAAGCACCCACCGAGGGTTTTGGAGAGGCCATTGTGATTCCCGCCATCCTTGCGGAGAATTTCGAGATTAAGACGGGTTTAATGTCGATGTTGCAAGCAAATAAGTTTAGAGGTCATGAGAAAGACAACCCGCACTATCACATTAGGAATTTTAATCGTCTCACCGCTACTAGCAAGTTTAAGGATGTTCCACATGACGCCATTAAGATGATGTTGTTTCCATACTCGTTAGATGGACCCGCAAAAATTTGGCTTGAGAAAGAACCGCCAAATTCAGTTTTGACATGGGCCGATCTCGTTTCTAAGTTTGTGAACAAGTTTTTTCCACCATCTAAAACAACACATTTGAAAAATGAGATTTCACGATTTGTGCAAAGAAACAATGAAAGTTTTTCAATGGCATGGGAACGATTTAAAGAAATGTTACATGAATGTCCACACCATGATTTTACGGAATTGCATCAAGTTGATACTTTTTATAATGGGCTTAATGATCATGAACGAGATTATTTGAATGCCGCCGCGGGTGGTAATTTTTTGTGCAAGACGACAAATGAGGCCTTACAAATCATCGAGAATAGATCTAAGGTTTATAGCCCTCGTAACACACCGAGTGTTGCCAATTTGGGTTCGTCATCATCGTCGCAATCGTCTCGTAGCATTAATGCCTTACATGATGAAGCTAATGAGGAAAATCGGTTTTTTGATAGATTTGCTAATCTTATGTCCCATTGGAAAGCTCAAGAAGCTTCAAATTCCTCTTCGGTTAAAGCAGTTGCTAAGAGTTGTTCGTCTTGTGGGGGAGCTCATGATCTTTCCGAGTGCATTACCGCGGATGGTAACACTTCGAGTGCTTATGTAGCAACGGGAACTTACAACCAAAACGGTCAAGGTTCCCGCCAAAATCAAGCTCCACCAAATCAAAATGTTAATAATTATCGACACAACAACCAAGGTAATTACCAAGGCAATTCACGCAACTACAACAAGGGGAATTATCAAAATGGGAATGGACAAATTTCTAATCAAAACCAAAACCGTGATTTTCAAAACACTACACAAGGTTTTCAAAATGCTCACACTAAAAATTTGCAAGGAGAATTTTTGGATTATGCTAAAGCAAATGATGCTAAATTTGACAACATGCAACGTGAGATGATTAGCTTAAGATCCGAGTTGAAAAACGAGCTAAAAAATGAACTTGCCAATGAACTTAAAACTCATGCAAACAAAATGGAAGGAAATGTCCAACGTCTTTAACAAAATCAACAAAAGATGGAATTAGGACAACATGAGATTAAGCAAGAGTTATTAAAAGCGGATGCTAGGCAATCAAAATTTGAGGACCGAATGGCTAAGATGTTTGAAGCAATCATGTGTAAACCCTCTTCCTCGGGTGGTCTTCCTAGTGATACCATTGCAAACCCGAAGGGAGAAATGAAGGTTATTACTACACGAAGTGGTAAAACTTTCAAGGAACCAATCTCTCATCCAAGTACTTCTACGGAGAAGGAAATCGACAAAGAACCCGAGGTGATGGTCGAAAAGGAGCACATTACAATCCCACGAAGTACCGCTCAAACCACACCTACGGTTGAACCAATACCAATTGTGGAACCCGAGTTTCCAAGGCCGTTGCCTAATGACCAACCCACACCACCTTTACCCTACCCTTCGAGACGAAACAAAGAGAAAATGCAAGAACGTAACAAACAACAAATCGAGCTTTTTATAAAAATGTTTCAACAAGTGCATTTTGATGTGAGTTTAGCCGACGCGTTATTGTATATGCCTCGTTTCGCTTCCACTTTTAAAAGTATGATGAGCGATAAGGAAAAGCTTTCAAAGCTTGCTAATTGTTCTTCGGTTTATCTTAACCGCATACCGGAAAAAGTTGGTGATCCCGGAAAATTCCTCATTCCTTGTGACATACAAGATATGAAAGAATGCCTCGCCTTGCACGATCTTGGTGCGAGCATTAATTTGATGCCATTTTCCATTTGGAAATCGCTTTCGCTTCCGGCTCTCATTCCTTCGAACATGTCTATCGAGATGGCCGATCATTCTAAGATTATGGCATGTGGAGTTGCCGAAGATGTTTTCGTGAAAGTGGGGAAGTTCTACTATCCCGTTGATTTTATAGTAGTTGACATCCCCGCGGATCCTCAAGTTCCTCTAATTTTAGGTCGTTCATTTTTAGACACTTCGAGAGCACTTATCGATGTTCATGCTCGAAAAATCACCCTTCGTTTCAATGAGGAAGAACTTGTCATCAATGCAACACAAAACTACAATCTTTCTCATGTCTATTCTATTGCAACTTTAAACCATGGTAATTCAACCAAAGTCGTTTGCAAAGAATTTTCACCAAGAGTTTTAGGAAATGTCGCCAAAAACAATTTACCATTTCCTTCGCCGGTGGAGGTTATGAGTGTAAAGCCTACAAGAAGAAACCGTCAATACTTGAATCGAAAAATCCTTCGCCTCACCTCGAACATTCATTCTTGAAAAGTGTTGATAAGTTGCCGGTTTCTACGGAAGATCTTTCGGATGACGAATATGTAGACCCCGATGGGGAGGTTTTCTTTATCGATAAACGGTTTGAGAACTTGCCACCACCAAAACCAAAACGATTTACAAATATGAGAATTTTTAGTGTGACTAACATCGTCTTAGAAACACCAAATATTTTCGACATAATCAAAAAGGGTTTTCATAAGGAGAGTTTAAAAGATAAAAAAGGAAAATATTTTAAATGTGATTTAATTGATTTTTCTACAAATCTAACTCCGTCATCACCACGTGTTTTGAATGCTACAAGCTCGTCTACTCCTTTTGACGATGCTTTGTGTGCTTTTAGTATGGGGGAAGCCCCTTATGTTCCCTCATCCTTTTCCACCGAGGACGAGATTTTCGATCCCGGAATTTCATGTAAAGGGAAATCTCGGTTTTCCACCGATGCAATAAATGGAAAATCTTTCTATTTGTTTGGTGCGAGTCTACCTCGAGTAGCTCAAAAGTTTGTCTTACCAATTTTCCCACCCTTCTACTTCTCATCTCTTTTTTCAAACTCTTTGAGTTTATGGCACATGTTGAAGTGGCGTTAATTTGTTTTTCCAATGAAAACGAGAACGCCATCTTCGATCCCGGTATTTTGCACCATCTAAGGACTTAGTCCTTAATACCGGTTGCTTTTTAGGGCCTTGTTTATCATGTAAGCCCCACCAAAAATTTACCATACCATGATTTTCCCTAAATGTTCACATTTTGAAGGGATCGAGTCGAGCTCATGACTCGGTAATCAAAAACGAGGTGCCTCGTGGGGGAGATCCCATGCTTATCCTTTATGCTTACTATTCACTAATAAGGGGACTTGTACCCTTTCAACTCGTTGTCTCGTGGTTGTTTGTGATTGTGCTATCTAGATCATCATCATCATCTACGATTGAAGACTCTCGTGTTCGTTTACGTGAGCCTCCATCGTTTGCTCGAAGAAGTTTTTCACGAATCCATGACATATCCTTTATTGTTCTAACAATTATCTTTTAGCATACTTAATAAACGGCTTTAGATATATTGTTGATCACCCTTTCCATGCTAGATCCTAAGTATTCGAGTTCCATTTGATTGATTAGACCTTCCTTAACCTTGTGGTTAAGGCACGTCTAGGTTTGAAAGGTTTTCAAGGTTCAAAGGCCTTGAAATCCTTGTTTCTGTTTTGGCTTATTTTGTGTACTAACCCTTAGCCATAAGCTATAAGCTCTTGCAAGCTTGTTGACACCAAGCTTCTGAAGGGATTAGAGCCCTTGGTTGAGTTGTTTGCTGTTTGTGTTGAAGACATAAAGTCCTTGAGGTTCTACTTTGAATCATCAACCAAGGCAGTATGCATCTCCTTTGTTGAAGTACCTTGGTCTTGTTCTAGTTTTTGAACAAGGTCCAAGGAGCATTGCTGGCTCTCCTAGGAAGTTGTGGAGGGCAGGTATAATCCCTTGTTAAGATTCCTCTCAAAATTTCATGTTTATGACTGTTTTTGATTTGGTGCTTTGATTTTGAGTATTTGTGTTTGAGCTGGTAATTTATGTGTTTGATTCTGTTAGTTGGTACCTAGTAAGTGTTTTTGATCAATAAAATTAGTAGGTTATTAGTTAAAATCACAAGTTTCTTTGTTAAGTGGTAGATTAAGGAGTGTTTGGGTTTACTGCATAAATTGGATTTGTGGTTTGTTAAGTGGTTGTTTATTGTTGCTAAGTGTTGGTATCTGTTATTTAGGTGCTATTGTTCATCTGTTTGCAGGTTTGAAGGTTTGAAACACATAGATTCATAAAATAGGGTATAAAATCTTGAATACTTGGTAAAATTGGCTAGGATTTTGAGGACACCTAGATCTAAGCATAGGCTAGGGCTAACAAGTGCTAAACCTTAGTTAATCACACCAGGGAAGAAGGATTTGAGGCCTGAAATTGGATCAAGTGTCAAATAGATCAGCAAACTTGTTTCTGCATATGTTCATTGTTCATCAGTAACTTTTCATGCTTTGATCTTGTTGTTTACTTTGATTCAGTGTTTGATTCTTATTGCTTTGTGTTTATTCTTAGTTTATATAGCTTGTGTATGCATCCTGTTAAGTTTGGTTGGCTTATTCTTGCTAAATCTGCTTATTAAGTGCTTAACTGCTTATTTCCATATCTAGGCTATATCTGGTGACTGTTTGATTGATTGTAGCTTATTATGTGAACCAAATTGTGATTTTCTTGTTGCTATTGACTCCTTGTGATTCACTGATCACAAGGGTACCTTTGTTTCCAATTGAATCCAACCAGAACTCTCAAATAAGCTTGGTCAAATAGTCAAAGCAGTGGGAACTCCTTTCCCCTGCTGGTTGCCACTACTAGTGTAAAACTGGTGTCAGCTTATCAATAAGCTATAATAGCTTATTTTAACCAGCAACAACTTTGTTATGTAATAGGTGCTCATTATTTGACCCATTTGTTCATACTGGAGCATTTGGTGGGTTGACTTTAGGGTTTGACTAGAAAACCAACTTCATTGACTTTTTCATAAGTTCATTTGTGCTTATTCTGGCTTATTGGTTGTGCTTATTGGAATTTTGTTGATTGATTTGGCTTATTGAGTCCATTTGTGATCTTTTGCAAGTTGAATCAAGTCCTGAGGTGCCTTATTTCTCAAAAACGACTATTTTGTCTTTTAGTGAAATAATACTTTGCTTATTTCTGGCTTATTGAGTGAGCTTTTTCAAAATTTCTTTTTACAGATCTCATAAGCATCCCAAAAGAAGGTTGTGTGTCAAATTAGAGCTTATGGCATTGGCTTATTGCTTAATGGGCTGAAAAGCCCAATAAGAATAAGCTGTGTGCTTAATAAGCTGTGATAAGCTCATATTCAGCTTTTGGGCCTTTAGAGTTTTGTTCTAAGAATTGAATTTTGAGTCAGATAGGGCTTTTCCAAGTCAATTGGGCCAAGTTTGACTTTTTGGGCCCAAAAGCCCATTTGTGTTGACTGTTTTTGGTTTTGGCCCATTTGAGGGCCCAGTAGGGGTATTCTGGTCATTTCACTTTGATTTTCTGATTATTTAGGTTAAAATAAACTAGTTTGCAAGTTTTTAGAATTTTTTATAATTTTTGGATTTCTAATATTATTTTATTATTATTTTATTATTATTTTTCAAATTTCACATTTTTCAACTTTTTACATTTTTCTTAGGTTTAATACATTAAAATAGGAATTTAGAAACTTTTAGAATAATTTTATCTCTTTTAGATTAATTTTTATAATTATTTTAAGTTTTAATAGTTTCTAAATCATTTTAAATAGTTTTTATTAGTTTAAAATTTTCTAAAAATAGTTTTTAATCTTTTTAGGTCATTTTAGAGGTTTACCAATTGAAAAATCTTTATTGGGCTTTTTGATAATTTATTTGATTTTTAGGGCTTTAATTAGCATTTAAAAATTGAATATTTAATTATTTAAAAGGTTTAAAAAAGTTTTGATCATTGGTAAACTCTTAGTTTATTTATTTTGATTTTTTGTGAATTTTTGGTAATTTTTTAGAATTAATTTTTATTTTTGTGGTTTTTAAGGTTTTACGTTTTAACTTTCTAGTAGTAATTTTTTTACGTCTTCGTCATTTTCTTTTCTCATCCCCTTCTAAACCAATCATTAATCACAAACATTTAACAAGTTTTTCACACACATATACCTCCTTGGGAAACGAACTTTCACACCATAAGGGTCATTAACACTTGGTTTTTCCTAAAATCATTTGTTTAATACTTTCCGCTTTTACGCTCCTTTTCCTAAAGGTCGTATTTTACCACAATCAATTACCTATTGCCATATACATGCATGACCAGTTTCATCTAGTTATGGAGGTACCATAACCATAACATTAGAGGCACTGATGTTATGACTTCACCACGGCGGCGTGATTGCTCGTGGAGTCCCTTCAGCTTTTGGCCATTTATATTATATTTATCATGTGGGGCGTATGGGTGCATCCTAGTTACATGTTTTTAGTCAAGATTTCATGGTGAATGTGGTGTGTGCCTTGCATCCTTCACAAGGAGCTGATCCCTCCTACCCAAAAACCAGTATATTAAATTAGAGGCAGCCCCTCTAATTTGCATGATGAGGTCACCCCTCCAAGTATTCATGCACGGTGGATTTTCATGACCTATATTGGCTAATGGTAAAATATGACAAACAGTTTTTATAAGACAAACATAAGACTTTCAAACTATATAAAACCAGTTTTATCAAGACTTAACCAGGTTACTCGGGACTTAGTTTTCTTCCGCTGTTATATGTTATATGCCTATCTTATTCATGCTTTATTGTACATCCGTGCACTGAGCGTATTTGCTCAGCCGTTTTCCTTTTCTATGTTCCCAAACGGCAGGTACTCAGGGACGCTCGTAGACACTAAGAGTACGTGCATATGGACTGGAAGCTGTCTAGCCTTCTTTACTTTATGCATTTCCTTTCTTATGATACATTTGCTATGGACATTGTTTAGTCCTTTCCTTTACTATACTATGTTTGTGTGTGATGAGCTTTACTTTTGGACGACCGATGTTTGATTCCGGTATTTTCCTTTTACGGTCAAGTAATGTTTAGACATTTTTCCTTGTATGCTTTGATGACACGCCATAATTGCATGTGACATTTCCATTATCAAAATGGGGTGTTACATTTAACCTAAGTATTTATTATTTATTTAGACTATATAATTAATTAACTATTAAAACCATGACTATAATTAATTAATTTACATGACTTAGGTTATATTATTTATAGATAATAATACATGTTTTAACCTAAGTATCTTACCTTTATTTAATTAAAATCATGTTATATTTAATTAAATACCTTAACCTATAGTTTATTTAATTTACATGTAATAATTAATAAACTATACTATATAATTACATGACTTAGAATAATAATCAGTAAACACTTAAGCTTATATAATTAGCTTAATTATCCAGCTTATATCTATTTATGAAAACTTTCTATTTTTAGAAACTTATTTATTTAATGCAGCTAATCTATTTATGGAAACTTTCTATTTTTAGAAACTTATCTATTTTAAGCAGTAATTCTATTTTTGGAAACTTTCTGTTTTTGGAAACTTTCTATTTTTGGAAACTTTCTATTAGGATTCCCCGTATGCAGCCAACTGTTTTCCCTAGTATATGTTTTATATGTTTTAATTGCTTATGTTTAATTAGAATACCTAAAGCCATATACATGCATGACCAGTTTCACCTAGTTATGGAGGTACCATAATCATAACACTAGAGGCACTGGTGTTATGACTTCTCCACGACGGAGTGATTGCTCGTGGCGTCCCTTTCAGCTTATGGCCATTTATTATTATTATCAGGTAGGGCATATGGGTGCATCCTAATTACATGTTTTCAGCAGATTACTCAGTGTGAATGTGGTGTGTGCCTTGCATCCTTCACAAGGAGCTGATCCCTCCTACCCAAAACCAGTATATTAAATTAGAGGCAGCCCCTCTAATTTGCATGACGAGGTCACCCCTCCAAGTATTCATACACGTTAATTTTCATGACCTATATTGGCTAATGGTAAAATATGTTAAACAGTTTTTACAAGATAAACATAAGGCTTTTCAAACTATAAAACCAGTTTTACTAAGATATAACCGGGTTATCCAGGACTTAGTTTTCTTCCGTTGTTTCATGTTTATATGCTTATATTATTTATGCTTTACTTGTACATCCGTGCACTGAGCGTATTGCTCAGCCGTTTTTCTTTTCATGTTCCCAAAACGGCAGGTACTCAGGGACGCTCGTAGACTTTAAGCGTACGTGCATATGGACTGGAAGCTTTCTAGCCTTCTTTACTTTATGCATTTATCTATACTTTGATAATCATTTCATGGACATTGTTTAGTCCTTTTATTTACAGTACTTATGTTTTTGTGTGTGATGAGTTCTACTTTTGGACTACCGATGTTTGATTCCGTTATTTTCCTTTATGGTCATGTAATGTTTAGACATTTATCCTTGTATGCTTTGATGACACGCCATAATCACGCGTGACATTCCATTTATCAAAATGGGGTGTTACATGATCCATCCTAAAATAGTTCCTAACAAGCATACTTTTGAACTTTCCATGTATATGGTTGGCTTTCTTAAGGTAGGTAATTTTTGCAGCGGATGATGGAGTAAAATTCCAAGTATCCTAATGGATTTAAAAAAGAGTATATTAACTAATTTACACCTAATTCAAAACATTAAAACATACGAATTTTATTTCAATATAATACCTCAGTACATAACCATAATTGATCCTTCATTTCATCTGTTAGCATAACCATAATTGATCCTTGATTTCATCTGTTACATGATTCCAATCCAAATGGTATGAAATGCGTGATTTCACTTGTATCAAAAACCATGTATTGAATCTGCCATTGTTTTCTCCTGTGGCTACTCTGATATCATCAAATTCAACATAGTACGACCCTGGCGGATAATTTTTGTTACCCTGTGAAGCACCTCGCATACCCCTTCGAGACATTGTGTATGTATATACTGGTTAACTCTTGAAATAACAGGTAAGAAACAAAATATTAACACATGTTGTGCAACTATTAATGGAATCTACATAATACACATCAAAGGACCAAATAATAACCATATGTACACGGACAAATTTAATTAGTATTGATGAGACTGCTTTTATACATAGTCTCATCGTCCAAATCGGGCTTAAAATGCATTAAATATCATCAAAATACCCAAATATATGCTTGTGTTTGTTGCTTGTGTATTTTAGGTACGGATATTAAGAAAATGACAAAAGATCACAAGAATCAGTCAAAAACGAACACGAGAAACGAAGCCGCACGATGAACCAAGCCCTAATGAAGAATTTTCCAAAGAAAATCCTTGAAGATTTGAAGAATCATGAAGATTGGTCCTCCATGTTTGAAGAATTGACACTTTATACCCTTGTATCTTCATAATTACAAGTTTGGTCCCTAAAGTTTGTCAAAATTACAAAAAATGACCCTTAACTTTGAAGAATTGGCAAATTTAGTCCCTCAACAAAACTAAATTGTCAATAATGGTCCTTCAAGAAGTCAACAAACAAGTCAAAGCCTTGAAATATGAAGACATGTCAAAAACAGCTCTTGGAATATGAAGAAATTGCATGTTTAGTCCTTGTTTGAAGTTTTAAAAGTTTTTGTGCCAAAAATGTAAATCTGCCAAAATTATTATCAAAGGAAAATGAAGAAATTGGCATTTGTTACAAAGTGGAAGAAAGAAGAATGCTTGGGGACTGTTTTTGCCAGACAACAAAACTCCCACCACCACTCACATCTTGACACGTCAACAATACCCACCCGAATACCCATAACCCTACCCAACCCGTCCACCCAGCCCAATGTTTAACCCGGTTTAATTAATAAACCCAAGTCAACCAGTCAAACCACTTACCCTATTTCCCTCCAAACACTTCATTTAAAAATATTTTTACCCACAATGGATTAAACCCCATCCTAATCCCACTTAAACCCTAACTTAATCCCAGATTGAACATCACTCAAAACAAAGGGGTTATGGCTATAACCTTCCAGATTGATAATTAACCATCACATAAACCAAACCAACCCCCAAATTACCCATCACTCTCACCCATGTGACTCTCCAACCCTCCCCTGCCTCACAAAGAAGAAGAAAACAAAACTGAGCCAGTCCATCAACGAACCAAGGCATTTTACTTGGTCCCCAAGCTCATTTGAAGGGTTTAGATCACTTTACAACAGCTGGATACTTCAACATCATCACATGGCTTTGTTTTTGACTGAAAAATTCAAAATCGTCCAAGGGCAAGATTGGAAGTTCAAGTGTTAGGGTTTTAGCTTCTTATCACTTCTAGAATCACAATGTAAGCCTCTATATAAAGGCCTTTAGGACGTAGCTTAGTTCTGTTCTTTTTTTCTCCATTTTTTGTCACAAGCATTGTAAATCCGTTTTATTTTGTGAAATAAAATTGGTATTGTGTTGTTGATGAGAAGCAAAGAACCACCTTTTCATTCCTGCAATTTAAATTTTCCAAGTTTAATTTTCCAATTTAAGTTTCTGTCTGGTTACTGAATTTGTAAGTTTTAGAAATTTGTCCAAAAGCTTTAAGCTAATACCATAAGCCTGATAATCCAATTGATTATCAAGCTTATGTGAAGAGTGAGGTTTTTGTTGATTTATTGTGAAGTAAAAGTCTCAAGATTTTCAAAACCAGTTTTTTATTTTTATCTAATAAGTTATAAACAGCTTAAACAATAAGCTTGTTTATAGCTTATTGGTATTGTGAACAATTGAACCTTGTATTTCCCTTTTCACTTAGCAGATTTCCACCACCATTCTTTTGGAAGACATCAGGGTTGTGTGTGTCAGTAGTGACCACCACCCATTCTCTTTTACTTGCTTTCTTGGTACATAAGCCATAAGCCCATCAACAAAGTTCTGCATAGGCCCCAGCCTATATGGAGGTGGTTTTTCAACCACTAAGGGTCCTGGATGTAGGACCCTTTAGGTAGTCTCTTGTTTTCCATTTCAATTTTTAGCTTTCTGAAAAAATTTATGTGATTTGTATGATTTTTGTGCTAAGTGTTTAAGTGTAAGTTTGAGTGCTTAAAACTGCTTAGATAGGACTTATATGCATGTTAGGATTGTTTGAATTCAGTTTGGTTAGATTTTAAAGTGATTTGGTGTGATAAATTTGCATATTAAGTTTTTAAGGGGTGTTTGGATCTGTTATTTAACTGAGAATTTTGAAAGAATTTTGAGTTAAAAACCTGTTAGAATCACTCTTAGGTTTGTCATTAGGTCATAGGTGTATTTGGTTTTCTGTTTGAGTAGAGTTTGAACCAATTTGCATGATCAAAAAGTGAAAAATATAGCATAAAATCAGTAACTTCATTTTTCTGACCATTTGTGTGTATTTGAGCTTTATAATCTTGCTACTTGTTAGATCCTAGGGTGTTTAAGGATTGTTGATTGTTTTTATGCTAGTTGGTGGACTTGTATGCATGTTTTGACCCTTTGAAACTCATTTATAAGCACATTGAATCAGCAAATACCCCTCAGACCTAGCAAAGTATATCAGTAACTTTGATTTGAGATTTTGTGCTTGATTCTTATGTGAATCTGCTTGTTTTGTGTGTTATCTTGACTCCTTGTACTCCAAAGAGTACAAGGGTGCCTTCTTGTCCAATTAACATCCACAAGAACTCAAAAAAAAAAACCAAGTCCTCTTGGTCTATTTGCACAAGTGAAACACCATAAGTGTTCATCAGTCACCAAGCATAAAGCTGGGCACGTTTTGGCTTTCCTAAGCCTTAAGCCTTGTTTAATTTAGATTGTGTTTGTGTTTTTGTGAGTAGAAAGGTCACTGGATTAAGTTTAAAAAAAAAAAAAAAGTTTTGCAAAAAGGCACACCCTGCCTGGACTCGAACACGCGACCTTGCGTTCCAAGGAGTAGCGTGTTTACCAGTGATCTAGATGGCCTTTTTACGTTTACCTTTCATTTCAATAGTTATTTAAGGAGGTTTTGTTTTGGCTTAATTAAGATAAGCCGTAGCTTATTTTGGTTATTTCAGCTTATTTAAGTAGCTTATTTGTGATAGCTTATTTTTCCTAGGATTGTATTAGGGTTGTTGATTTTTCTGAGCAAAAATTAAATTTTTCGCATTATTATTTTATTTATTAGGATTATTTTAAGTTTAAGTTTTAGAAAGTCATAAAAAATAGTAAAAAGTAAATTAAAAATCTGAAAAAATTATTTTTAGGTTTCTAATCATATTTTTGAGGTTTACAGCTTATTAGGTTTTCAATTTAGCTTATTTTTAATTTTATAGGATTTTAGGGTTTTTAAGCAACTTTAAAATTTAATATAAAATTATTAAATAGGTTTCAGAAAATTTGGTTTGCATTTTTGTTTTAGTTACATTATTTAGGATTTTTGGTAATTTTTTAGAATTTATTTACAAACTTTTTATTTTTTTTGAATATTTGAATATTATTTTATTGCTAAAAATAGAAAGTTGGTTTTTTCTAGTTTTTTCATTTTTCCTAGATTAAGGACATATAATTAGGAGTTTTGTCACTTTCCAAATATTTTTTAGACTTTTCAATTAATTTCTAGAACTAATTTAAGATTTAACAGATTTTAATAGTTTTTAAGTGTTTAAAAATAGTTTAATTTGGTTTTAAATTTTTTAAAAATAGTTTTTAGCTTAATTAGGATATTTTTGAGGTTTACAAACTATAAAATCTTGTTTAGGGCTTTTTAATAATTAAAAGTGATTTTTAGGGCTTTAATTAGCATTAAAAAGTCATTTTCTAATTAATTAAAAGGTTTTAGCAAGTTTGGATTTTTTGTAAACTCTTAGAATTTTATAGGGATTTTTAGTAATTTTTAGGAATTTTTAGGTTAAAATTTTATTTTTGGCACTATTTACGGTTTTACGTTTTCGCCTTTTTCGTCGTAGTTTAATCCGTTTTCATAACCGTCTTTCTCTTCTAATCCCATTTCTTTCTCAATCAATATAATCACAAATCAATATCAATTCAATACACAACGCACTTGCCTCCTCGAGAACGAACTCACTTAGGGTCATTCACACACGGTTTTCCTAAATCGTCGTGAACGCTTGCCCTATTTTTACGCTCTTTTTCCTAAAAGACGTAATTTTACAACAATCATTTTGGCGCCGCTGCCGGGGAGGCGTGTTGTGTTTTGATTGAACCATTGTTTTTTTTTATATATTAGCCATAATAGTATTTGTATTAGTAGCACTCTATTAATACGTATTATCGTTTTTCGTTTTTTGTGAATACTATTAATATATTGTATACATAGAACAATAAATTTACAAGTACTCCAAATACGTGAGAAATCACAACCTTGACTTGGGAGGTCATTACCCAATCATTGTATTCGAATCTCAAACCAAAGAAAAAAGCAAAAATAGATAAATACTTTCGTGAAGCTTAATCTTGATAATACAAACTATAAGGTGGGTATAAGGCGGATATTATAAAATATATCCTAAGGAAAAAGGCTCTTAAGTGCTTCGCGCCGCCTCGTTTCCCCGCTTGCTTGTGCGTATTTGATTTTGAGAGTGAATCGAGGGTTTTGCCGCCCAAAGTATTACTTACGTATCATATATATTTTCTTGGTTTCTATTGATTAAACCCTCTTGAACGATTTGGTGTTCCACCATCGTTCTAAAGTCATCGAAGGCGTTCACTTCACGTGTTCGTTTTCATTCCTTGAGGCCTTTTTAATCGAGAGATTTGATTAAGGAGGAGATTTGTAGATTTGTGTCTACTAATACATTCCAAAAAATCTAAAAAAGTTAAAAACAATCAAAAACCACAAAAAAATTGAAAAAGTAAAAAACACCAAAAAGAATCTTCTTTGCTCGCCTTCTCGTTGTACGTGACGTTTATGCAAACTCGCTCTAAAGCAAGACGTGCTCATAAACGAAGAAACAAATCGACCACTCCTTCTAGTGAGGAGTCTCCTATTAACGAACTCATTATAGTGAAAGAAGCACCCATGGCTAATCGAACTATGATGGAGTTACTTCAAGCACCCACCGAGGGTTATGGAGAAGCAATTGTGATTCCCGCTATCCTTGCGGAGAATTTTGAGGTTAAGACGGGTTTGTTGTCAATGATTCAAAACAACAAGTTTCGAGGTGACGAAAAGGACAACCCTCATAACCACATTCGCCAATTTAATTGTCTCACCGCCACGTGCAAGTTTAAGGACGTCTCAAACGACTCGATTAAGATGATGCTTTTTCCGTATTCCTTAGCGGGGCCCGCAAAAATTTGGTTAGAGAAAGAGCCACCCAATTCTATATTGACGTGGAAGGATCTCGTTTCAAAATTCGTGAACCAATTTTTTCCGCCCTCTAAGACTACGCACTTGAAGAACGAGATTTCAAAGTTTTCACAAGAGTATAATGAGAGTTTTTCTACGGCTTGGAATAGATTTAAGGAAATGTTGCACGAATGTCCTCGTCATGGTTTTTCCGACTTGCATCAAATAGACACGTTTTACAATGGCTTGAACGATCATGAGCGTGATTATCTTAATGCCGCCGCGGGTGGTAATTTTTTGTGTAAGACGGTCGAGGAAGCATTGTTAATCATTGAGAATAGGTCTAAGGTCTATAGTCCTCGTAGCACGTCGAGTGTTCGTAAGACTTCGTCTACACCTTCACCTAGTTTGTCACATAACATTGATGCTTTTCAAATTGAGGCTAGTTTGGAGAATAAGATTTTTGATAAGTTGAAAGGATTGTTAATTGAGTTTAAGGTTGGTGAACAACCCGCTCCCGCTACGATTAAAGCGGTTGAGGTTTCTTGTATGTATTGTGGTGGAGCTCACGATTATTCCGAGTGCATTACCAACGGTGGTAACACTTCGAGTGCCTTCGCGGCCGCGGGAACTTATAACCAAAACGGTCAAGTTCCTCGCACTAATCAATTGACTCCACCGGGTTTTTCACCAAATCAAAATGCTAACAATTATTGAAACAATCAAGTTGGTTACCAAAGCAATCAAAGGAACAATTTTAAGGGTAATAACAACTATGGGAATCAAGGGAGTAGTAGCCAATTGCAAAATCAAAATCAAAACCGTAATTTTCAAAACACGAGTCAAGGTCTTCAAAATGTTTACACTAAAGAACTTCCAATGGACTTTTTGAATTACGCCATGGCAAATGATAAGATTTTGGAAAACATTCAAGAGCAATTGGCTAATCAAGCTAGGGACACGGCTAAGAACACCAAGGAGTTAGCTAATTCTGTTAAGGAAAATCTAGCCATGAGAAATGAATTGAAAAATGATTTTGCTAACCAAATTCGAGGTCAAAACAACAAGATAGAGCAAAGTCATGCTAGGCTTGAACAAAGGATTGACCAAAAAGCCGCTAGTCAAGATGTTAAGCTTAATGCCATTTTAGAAGCCGTCATGGGGAACAAAGCCTCTACTTCGAGTAGTTTGCCTAGCAACACCATATCAAACCCGAAGGGAGAGATGAAAGTGATTACCACACGTAGTGGTAAGGCACTTAAAGAACCAACTCCTCAACCAATTACTCCAACGGTGGAGGAAATTGAGGAAGAACCCGAGGTGGTGGTCGAAGAGGAGCATATCTCAAGCCCACAAAGTACCGCTCATGCCACACCTACGGTTGACCCATCACCCATATTGGAACCCGAGATTCCAAAGGCTATGCCTATGCCCTAACCCACACCACCCTTGCCTTACCCATCAAGACTTAGGAAGGAGAAACGACAAGAACGCGACAATTATCAATTTGAGCTTTTTATGAAAATGTTTCGTGATTTGCACTTTAATGTGAGTTTCGCCGATGCTTTGGTCATGATGCCTCGATTTGCCGCTAACTTTAAGAGTATGTTGAACAACAAGGAGAAATTACACCAATTATCTAGTTGTTCGTCGGTTTATCTTAATCGCATACCTCAAAAAGTCGGTGATCCCGGTAAATTTTTGATCCCTTGTGCAATTCAAGATATGGAAGAATGCTATGCCTTGGCCGATCTTGGTGCTAGCATTAACTTGATGCCACTTGCAATCTTCAAGTCGCTCAATCTTCCTACTCTTACTCCTTCACTAATGTCTATTGAGTTGGCCGACCATTCCACGATTCGTGCTTGTGGATTGGCGGAAGACGTTTTTGTGAAAGTGGGGAAGTTCTACTATCCCGTGGACTTTATCGTTGTTGACATCCCCACGGATCCTCAAGTTCCTCTTATTTTAGGTCGTTCGTTTTTAGATACGTCTATGGCTTTAATTGATGTTCATGCTAGAAAGATCACCTTACGTTTCAACGACGAGGAACTTGTTATAAACGCAACTCAAAACTCTCAACTTTCTCATGTTTATTCCGTTGCTACCATAAACCTCGTTGATATGATCGACGTGGTTTGCGAGGAATTTTCACAAGAAGTTTTAGGCTTTGGTGATGAAGAAACTAGTGGCAATCCCACTATGTTAGATCCAATTCTCGATAATTCGACACCAACCTTCACTCCTTTTGAAGGTGGTGGTTTTACGTTGGAAGAATTCGATGTTCCACGTACTTGTGACGAAGACCTCGACAACGATGAGGACTTCTCGATTATCAAGGATTTTCTCAACGATTTCCCATTTCCTCCATCCGAGGAGGTTATGAGTATCGAGCCCACATCTTCACTTGAGGAACCACCTATCCTTGAGTTGAAAGATTTACCTCTTCACCTCGAGTATGTATTTTTGGAGGAGGGCGACAAGTTGCCGGTTATTATTGCGAAGGAACTTTCGGATGATGAAAAAACCGCACTTGTCGATGTTCTTAAGGACCACAAAGGGGCGATTGCGTGGAAGTTATCCGACATTAAAGGAATCGATCCCAAGTTTTGTACCCATAAAATCTTAATGGAGGAGGATTTCAAGCCAACAATCCAAAGTCAAAGAAGGGTGAACCCTAAAATTCACGACGTCATCAAAAAGGAGGTCCTTAAACTCCTTGACGCGGGAATGATTTACCCTATTTCCGATAGCCCTTGGGTGAGTCCTATCCATTGTGTCCCTAAAAAGGGAGGGATGACCGTTGTGCCAAACGATGCCAACGAGTTGATTCCCACTAGACTCGTGACCGGATGGAGAGTGTGCATTGACTATCGTAAGTTGAATGAAGCCACTCGAAAAGACCATTTTCCCTTGCCCTTCATGGACCAAATGTTGGAGCGTCTTGCTGGAAACGATTTCTATTGCTTTTTAGATGGTTTTTCCGGTTACTTCCAAATTCCCATCGATCCTCGTGATCAAGAAAAAACTACGTTTACGTGTCCATATGGAACGTTTGCCTATCGTAGAATGCCATTCGGACTTTGCAATGCACCGGGAACTTTTCAACGATGCTTGATGGCTATTTTTCATGACATGATCGAGAAGACGATGGAAGTCTTCATGGATGACTTTTCCGTGTTTGGTGATTCTTTCACTTCGTGTTTGTCGAATCTAGAGAGAATGTTAAAACGTTGTGAGGAAACCAACCTTGTGCTCAATTGGGAAAAATGTCATTTTATGGTTAAGAGTGGAATCGTCTTAGGGCACAAGGTCTCGAAAGCGGGGATTGAGGTAGATCAAGCTAAGGTAGACGTCATCGCCAAATTACCTCATCCCAAAACCGTCAAGGGAGTTAGGAGTTTCCTAGGCCACGCGGGCTTTTATCGTCGATTCATCAAGGATTTCTCGAAGATTTCTCGACCCATTACACATCTTCTTGAAAAACAGGCACGTTTTGTCTTTGACGAAGATTGTGTACGAGCCTTTGAGATCCTTAAGAGGAAACTAACCGAAGCTCCCATTCTTGTTGCTCCAAATTGGAACCTCCCCTTTGAACTAATGTGTGATGCAAGTGATTTCGCTATTGGGGCCGTTTTGGGGCAACGTCATGATAAGCATTTCTTGCCTATTCACTATGCTAGCAAGACTATGACCGAGGCTCAACTTAAATACACTACAACGGAAAAGGAATTCCTTGCCGTGGTGTATGCATTTGAGAAATTCCGACCTTATCTTGTCTTAGCTAAATGCATAGTGTATACGGACCATTCGGCTATTAAGTATCTCATGGCAAAGCAAGATGCTAAGCCAAGATTACTTCGTTGGATTCTCCTCCTTCAAGAATTTGATCACACCATTGTTGACAAAAAAGGAGCCGAGAATCTAGCGGCCGATCATCTCTCTCGTTTGGAAGATCCTCACCAAAGTGTTTACGAGCCCAAGGAAATCACCGAAACATTTCTGCTCGAAACACTTGGTGTAGTGAATTCTAAGCTTGATTCTTCTACCCCATGGTTTGCGGATTTTGCAAATTACCATGCGGGTAACTTCATCATTAAGGGTATGATAACTCAAGAAAAACGAAAATTCTTTCGTGATGTCAAGTTCTATTTTTGGAACGACCCTTACTTGTTTCGAACATGTGCGGATCAAATCATCCGACGTTGTGTATTTGGCACTGAAGCTTCTAACATCCTTAGAGCTTGCCATGAGGGACCCACGGGTGGTCACCACGGTGCTAATCTCACGGCTAAAAAGGTGTTTGATGCCGGGTTCTTTTGGCCTACTATTTACCGAGATGCACAAATTCTTGTGAAGTCTTGTGATGCATGCCAACGACAAGGAAAAGCCTCACAAAAGGATGAAATGCCACAAAACATCATTCAAGTGTGTGAGATCTTTGACGTGTGGGGTATAGACTTTATGGGGCCGTTCCCATCATCTCGTGGTAATAAGTACATTCTCGTTGCGGTTGACTACCTATCTAAGTGGGTGGAGGCAAAGGCCTTGCCCACCAATGATGCTCGTGTGGTAGTTAAGTTCTTGAAAAGTTTGTTTGCTAGGTTTGGAACCCCTCGTGCTATCATAAGCGATCGTGGAACCCATTTTTGTAACGACTAATTTGAAAGGGTTCTAAGGAAATATGGGGTTACACATCGTCTTTCTACGGCTTATCACCCACAAACGAGTGGGCAAGTCGAGGTTTCAAACCGAGCATTGAAGAGGATCTTGGAGAGATCCGTAGGAGAAAACCGACAAACGTGGTCGGATAAGTTAGACGATGCTTTATGGGCCTTTAGGACCGCTCATAAGACACCCATTGGGTGCACTCCCTATAAGCTTGTGTATGGAAAGAATTGTCATTTGCCTATCGAATTAGAACACAAGGCTTATTGGGCCCTAAAGCATTGTAATGATGACATGGAGACCGCGGGAAAACACCGGAAAATGCAATTGAATGAATTGGATGAATTGAGGGATATTGCTTATGAAAATTCATTGATTTATAAAGAGAAAACTAAAAAGTTGCATGATTCTAAAATTAAAAACCGGGTTTTAACATTGGGGATCAAGTATTACTTTTTAATTCAAGATTGAAAATTTTTTCCGGTAAATTGAAATCCCGTTGGTCCGGTCCATTCACCGTGACTCAAGTGTTTCCGTATGGGACCATCGAGCTAGCTCAAGATGATGGTCCTAACTTCAAGGTGAATGGACATAGGTTGAAGCACTACTTTGGCGGGGAAGTTACATCCTTGAACTACCTCGACCAAGTCACCTTCCCCAATGATAATTAGTATTGAGGGGATCGAGTCGAGCTCATGACTCGGTAATCAAAAACGAGGTGCCTCGTGGGGGAGTCCCATGCTTATCCTATGTACATATTATCGCTTTCTAATGTAGCTTATGTGTGGGGATTTGTGCCCTTCCAACCTTTGTTCCGTGGTTGTTTGTGATATGTGGTTTTTAGATCATGATCTTCACGATTGGAGCCTCTCGTGTTCATTTTATAGGAGCACTCGATCGTTTGCTTTGGAGACATTTCTCAATATCCATGATATATCCTTTTGATGTTCTAACCTTAGGTTTTTAGCACACTTCATAAACGGCTTTAAATTTAACGGTTACACCCTTTTCATGCTAGATTAGGCATTCGACTACGTCTCTAGTATGGGGGTGTTTGCACCCCTAGACTCGAAACATTGAGGACAATGTTTAACTTTAGTATGGGGGGTGAATAGATACTTGCCTTGCCAAAACCTTCACGCTTTCCAAAGTTTATCGTTTTGTTTATTGTTTTGTTGCAAAATAAGGCTAAAAATGGCCAAATTTTAAAATTTTTCTCATGTTTTATAAGTGTTTGAAGACACGAATGTAGGTTTTCCGATGGCGATAATAAGAGTAATTTTTGACTCGACCGTGCGTGTTGAGCACTTAGCTTTGATTCCTTAACTACACATTAGGCTAAGTCTCTTAAATGAGGACGAGAAATGATAGAGTTAATTATAAGTTACTATGCTAAACGTAGAGTACTCGTATTCTTTCAAAAACTCATGTGTTCTCGTTATTTGCTTATTCTCCCTTCACATGTAAATATTTTTTGCTTAATAAATATTGACTTAGCGGTTTAATTAGGATTGTTGGGTTTCTAGTCTTTTCTAGTAGCTTCCGTGTGATTAAATTGGGAAGACATTAAGGTATCGCCAGCGTCACGGTTTTGAAGTATTGGCACCCGAATAATCGAAAGCTTCACCCAATAATAAGATTTCAAGTGCTCACCTAAATCAAGCAAACAATTTGAAGCCCCACAAGGCCGAAAAATCTATGCAAAATTGAAAGTGAATCAAGCCTTAATCTTCGAAGCTTTAAAGATCCAAAATTCGCTTTAGCGTGAGGATATACGTCTTTGGCAAATAAAACCACCGATGAGGCGGATAATAAAAGGCAAGGCAAGACCGAAGTCATAATAAAAGCTTCATGGCGAAGTTGAATAAAAGATGGAGGTAAACCAAAGATAATAAGGCCCTTCCGTTAGGGGGCGTATAAAAGTCTTGGTAATAAGTCTCATGTTCAAAACCGTTATAAAACCGTGTTTATCGATTCTTCTTGTCAACTTAATTTTTTAACATCGTTGTCTATTAGGAGGGGTTATTGATTTGATGGTCTTAGTTACATCGTTAGGACTCTATTTTTAGACCTAAATCTCTATTATCGCATAAGTCAACAATGTATCCTCGTGAAACATTCAAGACAAAATAAAATATAAGAGATACAACTTAGGAATAATGGGAGGATAAGTACGTGACTAGGGCATATGCGTAGTGTTAGCATTACTAACTTATAATGACAATGATCTCGTTGCACGCTTAGCATGGAATTGGAGTGAAAATCGAGGACGATGAAATTATTTCTAATGAAGCATTCACGTGTTCTTATTCTATGAACCTAAACGTCCCATTTTGCGATGAAAATCATACATTATGTCTATAACACAAGTAGTAGTAATAGTAGTAGTGTAGCTAGTTTATCATTTCAATAAAGCGAATAAAATTGAATTTTGGAGATGCTATGATACTTAATTCTAGCATTGCGTGAGGGCACGGCAATGGTTTAGTATGGGGGAGTGATGAGACTGCTTTTATACATAGTCTCATCGTCCAAATCGGGCTTAAAATGCATTAAATATCATCAAAATACCCAAATATATGCTTGTGTTTGTTGCTTGTGTATTTTAGGTACGGATATTGAGAAAATGACAAAAGATCACAAGAATCAGTCAAAAACGAACACGGGAAACGAAGCCGCACGATGAACCAAGCCCTAATGAAGAATTTTCCAAAGAAAACCCTTGAAGATTTGAAGAATCATGAAGATTGGTCCTCCATGTTTGAATAATTGACACTTTATACCCTTGTATCTTCATAATTACAAGTTTGGTCCCTAAAGTTTGTCAAAATTACAAAAAATGACCCTTAACTTTGAATAATTGGCAAATTTAGTCCCTCAACAAAACTAAATTGTCAATAATGGTCCTTCAAGAAGTCAACAAACAAGTCAAAGCCTTGAAATATGAAGACATGTCAAAAACAGCCCTTAGAATATGAAGAAATTGCATGTTTAGTCCTTGTTTGAAGTTTTAAAAGTTTTTGTGCCAAAAATGTAAATCTGCCAAAATTATTATCAAAGGAAAATGAAGAAATTGGCATTTGTTACAAAGTGGAAGAAAGAAGAATGCTTGGGGACTGTTTTTGCCAGACAACAAAACTCCCACCACCACTCACATCTTGACACGTCAACAATACCCACCCGAATACCCATAACCCTACCCAACCCGTCCACCCAGCCCAATGTTTAACCCGGTTTAATTAATAAACCCAAGTCAACCAGTCAAACCACTTACCCCATTTCCCTCCAAACACTTCATTTAAAAATATTTTTACCCAAAATGGATTAAACCCCATCCTAATCCCACTTAAACCCTAACTTAATCCCAGATTGAACATCACTCAAAACAAAGGGGTTATGGCTATAACCTTCCAGATTGATAATTAACCATCACATAAACCAAACCCAACCCCCAAATTACCCATCACTCTCACCCATGTGACTCTCCAACCCTCCCCTGCCCCACAAAGAAGAAGAAAACAAAACTGAGCCAGTCCATCAACGAACCAAGGCATTTTACTTGGTCCCCAAGCTCATTTGAAGGGTTTAGATCACTTTACAACAGCTGGATACTTCAACATCATCACATGGCTTTGTTTTTGACTGAAAAATTCAAAATCGTCCAAGGGCAAGATTGGAAGTTCAAGTGTTAGGGTTTTAGCTTCTTATCACTTCTAGAATCACAATGTAAGCCTCTATATAAAGGCCTTTAGAACGTAGCTTAGTTCTGTTCTTTTTTTCTCCATTTTTTGTCACAAGCATTGTAAATCCGTTTTATTTTGGGAAATAAAATTGGTATTGTGTTGTTGATGAGAAGCAAAGAACCACCTTTTCATTCCTGCAATTTAAATTTTCCAAGTTTAATTTTCCAATTTAAGTTTCTGTCTGGTTACTGAATTTGTAAGTTTTAGAAATTTGTCCAAAAGCTTTAATCTAATACCATAAGCCTGATAATCCAATTGATTATCAAGCTTATGTGAAGAGTGAGGTTTTTGTTGATTTATTGTGAAGTAAAAGTCTCAAGATTTTCAAAACCAGTTTTTTATTTTTATCTAATAAGTTATAAACAGCTTAAACAATAAGCTTGTTTATAGCTTATTGGTATTGTGAACAATTGAACCTTGTATTTCCCTTTTCTCTTAGCAGATTTCCACCACCATTCTTTTGGAAGACATCAGGGTTGTGTGTGTCAGCAGTGACCACCACCCATTCTCTTTTACTTGCTTTCTTGGTACATAAGCCATAAGCCCATCAACAAAGTTCTGCATAGGCCCCAGCCTATATGGAGGTGGTTTTTCAACCACTAAGGGTCCTGGATGTAGGACCCTTTAGGTAGTCTCTTGTTTTCCATTTCAATTTTTAGCTTTCTGAAAAATTTTATGTGATTTGTATGATTTTTGTGCTAAGTGTTTAAGTGTAAGTTTGAGTGCTTAAAACTGCTTAGATAGGACTTATATGCATGTTAGGATTGTTTGAATTCAGTTTGGTTAGATTTTAAAGTGATTTGGTGTGATAAATTTGCATATTAAGTTTTTAAGGGGTGTTTGGATCAGTTATTTAACTGAGAATTTTGAAAGAATTTTGAGTTAAAAACCTGTTAGAATCACTCTTAGGTTTGTCATTAGGTCATAGGTGTATTTGGTTTTCTGTTTGAGTAGAGTTTGAACCAATTTGCATGATCAAAAAGTGAAAAATATAGCATAAAATCAGTAACTTCATTTTTCTGACCATTTGTGTGTATTTGAGCTTTATAATCTTGCTACTTGTTAGATCCTAGGGTGTTTAAGGATTGTTGATTGTTTTTATGCTAGTTGGTGGACTTGTATGCATGTTTTGACCCTTTGAAACTCATTTATAAGCACATTGAATCAGCAAATACCCCTCAGACCTAGCAAAGTATATCAGTAACTTTGATTTGAGATTTTCTACTTGATTCTTGTGTGAATCTGCTTGTTTTGTGTGTTATCTTGACTCCTTGTACTCCAAAGAGTACAAGGGTGCCTTCTTGTCCAATTAACATCCACAAGAACTAAAAAAAAACCAAGTCCTCTTGGTCTATTTGCACAAGTGAAACACCATAAGTGTTCATCAGTCACCAAGCATAAAGCTGGGCACGTTTTGGCTTTCCTAAGCCTTAAGCCTTGTTTAATTTAGATTGTGTTTGTGTTTTTGTGAGTAGAAAGGTCACTGGATTAAAATTAAAAAAAAAAAAAAGTTTTGCAAAAAGGCACACCCTGCCTGGACTCGAACACGCGACCTTGGGTTCCAAAGAGTAGCGTGTTTACCAGTGATCTAGATGGCCTTTTTACGTTTACCTTTCATTTCAATAGTTATTTAAGGAGGTTTTGTTTTGGCTTAATTAAAATAAGCCGTAGCTTATTTTGGTTATTTCAGCTTATTTAAGTAGCTTATTTGTGATAGCTTATTTTTCCTAGGATTGTATTAGGGTTGTTGATTTTTCTGAGCAAAAATTAAATTTTTCGCATTATTATTTTATTTATTAGGATTATTTTAAGTTTAATTTTTAGAAAGTCATAAAAAATAGTAAAAAGTAAATTAAAAATCTGAAAAAATTATTTTTAGGTTTCTAATCATATTTTTGAGGTTTACAGCTTATTAGGTTTTCAATTTAGCTTATTTTTTATTTTATAGGATTTTAGGGTTTTTAAGCAACTTTAAAATTTAATATAAAATTATTAAATAGGTTTCAGAAAATTTGGTTTGCATTTTTGTTTTAGTTACATTATTTAGGATTTTTGGTAATTTTTTAGAATTTATTTACAAACTTTTTATTTTTTTTGAATATTTTAATATTATTTTATTGCTAAAAATAGAAAGTTGGTTTTTTCTAGTTTTTTCATTTTTCCTAGATTAAGGACATATAATTAGGAGTTTTGTCACTTTCCAAATATTTTTTATACTTTTCAATTAATTTCTAGAATTAATTTAAGATTTAATAGATTTTAATAGTTTTTAAGTGTTTAAAAATAGTTTAATTTGGTTTTAAAAATTTTAAAAATAGTTTTTAGCTTAATTAGGATATTTTTGAGGTTTACAAACTATAAAATCTTGTTTAGGGCTTTTTAATAATTAAAAGTGATTTTTAGGGCTTTAATTAGCATTAAAAAGTCATTTTCTAATTAATTAAAAGGTTTTAGCAAGTTTGGATTTTTTGTAAACTCTTAGAATTTTATTGGGGATTTTTAGTAATTTTTAGGAATTTTTAGGTTAAAATTTTATTTTTGGCACTATTTACGGTTTTACGTTTTCGCCTTTTTCGTCGTAGTTTAATCCGTTTTCATAACCGTCTTTCTCTTCTAATCCCATTTCTTTCTCAATCAATATAATCACAAATCAATATCAATTCAATACACAACGCACTTGCCTCCTCGAGAACGAACTCACTTAGGGTCATTCACACACGGTTTTCCTAAATCGTCGTGCACGCTTGCCCTATTTTTACGCTCTTTTTCCTAAAAGACGTAATTTTACAACAATCAAGTATACTGAAATTTAAAAGCAAAAGACCTTAATACCTTTTTCTACTTGATCGTTTTGCTATTACAATGTCTAGATTTAAATAGTCAACTCAAAATATAACATTTCTCGTTAATATTTCTATGATTTGTGCTCAGAGAACCATAATAAATCAAAAGTTAACACTTTACAATTTCAGAACTGATATTATGTCTTGTTTGTATAAATAAAAGGATGAGGACCATTAACAAATGAATATTTTTTTGGAGTCGTGATCCCCTCGAACAATGTAAGTTCACTGGTCTGGTGTCCAATTGCCCCAAAAATATCAAACTGCTCATCAAAGCTAATTAATCGACAACAATTGTATAACATTAAATCCAATCAATCAACACCTTCCTTATCCGATCCATACTAAATCAAATTCCTCATTAGACTAAAACGTTGCATTCCATGGTATGTGTTCTCTTAAACACAGAAATGCACCAAAATTAGGATGAAGATTTATCTACAAAAGTAGATAAAAGTGAGCGAAAAATAACAATCAACAACATTCAAATCCATTTCTGCAAGAAAAAAAGAATTGCTCCAAAAAAATATGAATAGTATTACCCAGATAGCACCACTTAGAATCGAATAACTTTAGTTCATATAGAACTTTATATCAAACTCATGTTTAAAAATCTAATACCAAATATACAATAAACCGGATCAACCGGTTGACCCACCAGATAATACCTCTACATTCTTCATTTTACTTTCAGTGGAGCTGGTGGTACCATAACTGGAAATCGATGATAAATTAACTTAAGACGAAATCGATGTAATATAGCAGTGGGTTTTAACTCCAGTGTTATTTAGTCACTTTTCTTTTCAATTACATAGCTTGAATAATAAAAGAAATGAATTTGTTTATAATTTAATTTGTTGTTTAAGATCTGGACTTGATACAAAGCAGAAGAAAGTAGAAGAAAAAGGAAAAGAAAGAAAAAGAGAAAAGAAAAAGAGTAAGGGTATATTTGTAATTTCAATATTTTAATAATATAATAAATATTGTGTCAGTGGACACACGACATTAAAGTAGTGGAGTTGTGTACTTGTGCAGTTGTGAAATGCTCAACATGACTATATATATATATATATATATATATATATATATATATATATATATATATATATATATATATATATATCTTTTTCTTTCCACTTGACTTATATTCAACTCTTTAGTGCTCAACGTGACCATATCCGTCTTTTTCCCTATACAAATATCATAAAAAAGACCAAGTAAAAAAGCCTCTTAAAAAACCCGACGCCATCTATCAAATACCCCTTTTATAGTTTTATTCATAGAAAAAAATGCATCGGCTCCTTGTTTATTCGCTTTGACTCATGCATCAGCTCGTCATTTAGGGGTGTTTGAGATTGATTATTGAAAACAAATAAATTATCCGTTTTTTAATTGTTTTGCAAATCAATTTATTAAGTAGCTTAACATGTAAAATCGTTAAAATATACTCCATCATTATATACTAGGGTTTTGTCCGCGCTTCGCTGCGGCACGAAGGGCGGGCGTTTTTGGCAAGAGTTTTATTGTGTCTACAATGTTAACCTTTATATTCCCTATTCTACTTTTCTGAAAGGTAAAACAGAGCAAATGAAAATAATCCCGAATTCACCACCTTTTTTGCCAAAATTATAGCAAAGCAAATGATAAGCTGTTAGTGTTGTATTTTGGCCAAAAAATCTAAGATATTAAAGTAGGTGTTTCAGTCCATTACGTAACAACCTCTATGACTACACATGCCTTTTGCTATGTAGTCTAAACGGCAAATTTCTTAGTTTCTCTTTTCTGTGCATAAAGACACATTCTAAACGAAACTCTAAATGCAAGTCTTAAGCATAACACTCTTGTAAATATCAGTTACTATCTTTACAGTAGTATGCGCAGCATCGTGAAAGAGACGTACTATATGTCTCAGATTCAATCTGCTCTCTAAGTTCCTTTATGTCAACCCAAACCTTTCTTGGACCTGAAACTTAAAAATGATACTATAAGATTGGGAGCCAAAGCAAAAGCAAAACAGTAGTCTTTATGTTTTGATCAATAGTAAAGAGTTCGTGATAGTTTAAACTAAGTAACGACCACTAAGAAGGTGTGGTTAATGCTTATAAAACACATGTGCTTGAACTCTTTTGCACTCATTTCACCTATACTGATACAAAGAAAAAAATCATTCCATATCTTTATCATATGTACTAAGGTTATTGACTAAAGAACAAACCAAATAGTGAGAGTTGTAGATTTAGGTTAAAGGACTCCTATTTTGCAAATCATATGATGGCGAGCAAAATTTGACAGATGGTGACACTATGTAAAAAAGAGATGTTTCAAGAACTCTGCAAAGAACTCTTCATATACAATATGAGCATATTTCTCGTTTATAGAGTCTTCCCACTATATAAAAAACAGATGTTTCAAGTATGAATAACGTGCAAGGGAGATCACAACATTATTCAAGCCAATGATGTACCTTAGGCAGTTCTACATGACGCCTAATTGACGATGTTCTCTACCCAACTATATCTAATCATATTCTGTTAAGGAGAAAGAAAGAAATTTAAGGTGTCACTTATGGAAAACTAAAGTAGCTTACTACAATAATATAAAAGGATACGGTCACAGCCGGCATTCGAGTATGCCACCCGCCGATGAAACGAACGAAGTGCTGACCTACAGAGTTTGGTAAATATCAACAAATTAAAGAAGATATCTGAATCCAAGAACTACTATTAGAATTAAAGGTGAAATTTCTATCCTTTCACTTATGAATGGGTTGACTGTGTTGTGCTAAATCATCATTATTTTACATTATATTAATAACAAAATCATATTCAAGTTTATTCTATTTTTAAATATAGTCCGTACATAGTTTTATAAAACGAATCTAGTGTGTGTTGCAAAGTTTGCTACAACACTGGTGGATCAGGAATCTAAGTAGAGCTATAAAACAGTCCCATGATGGTAAATCAGAGTCATACCTCACACCAATGTCAGAGGCTGTGTAAAATCACGATCGATGTTCCAGTCATTAGACACAAAAGAACAACCTGCTATCACATAAAAACAATAGGGTGAACTTTTGCACAACAATGATAACTCAAATACAGGCTACTGCTTATACAAACACCCCTATAGTGTCTTCGATGGCAAACCTTGCCATAACTCTACACCAAAACTAAAACCTAAAAGTAGTCACAACTTGTCATCTAGCTATATTAAGAAACAATTAGTAAACTAATTAGTATAAAATACTATTTATGCTAGTAAAGATTACATTAATAAAAACTTGGTTCCTAAGTAATGGCCATTCATTTTTTATAAACCTTAGCCATGAAATGAAATTACCAAATATTATCATCTCGATCCTAAAAATTGCCCTGCGTAGATTTAAAACAGAATTAAACTTGTGATTCACATCTCGATCCTAAAAAATCAAGTACAATTTTGTGCATCATTACCTGGGCAAGAATGTGAGCATTCGAACCCCAGAATGCGGACTAGATTAAAACCAAAACTCCCAACAAAGTAGGTGTCGTACACACATATATATTTTTAACAACCATTTTGGTTTTTGGGTTTATGATATGAGGCTCTGATTAAAACTTAGTAATAGAAAAAAGTGGATAATGGGGCTCAGATCTATAGATATAGGACACTACCAAACATACGTCGTGGATGCAACCACATAACGGGTATGGTCGCCATGCCAAGAGACGTGCGTCATTAAGCTTTTGTCCGACCAAACATAAATGCAGAAAAATTCATCATCGCCCATTATCTAACCCACATTTGAGGCTCAGGTAAGTGAGAGATCGGATATTAAAATATGTGACCTCTGGCTGCAAACATACAAAGGTTTCCCCGTGATTGTAGTAAATTACAACTCTTGTTTAGGAAAACAAAGAGCGTAAAATAGCGGTAAGTATTAACGAGTGATTTAGGAAAACCACAAGTAATGACCCTTAATCAAAATAAAAAGAGATGAAAGAGTTCGTTTCCCAAGGAGGTATATGTGTTGTGAATTAACTTGTATTTATTTGAGATTAATATTGAGAGGATGGAAAGACGGTTTCGTGAAAATTACACTATGACGTAAGAAACGTAAACGTAAAGCCGTAGAAAAACCACAAAAATTAAAAAATTTATGCTAAAACCAAAAACAAAATTAAGAAAAGATTAAAGAGACTAAAACAAGTCTAAAATAATATAAATAAAGTTAAAAATCCAACAAAGATATTTTAAAACCTTTTATTAATTAAATATTTAATTTTAAATGCTAATTAAAGCCCTAAAGTTAAATACAACTAATAAAATATTCCTAAAATATGATTTTATTGAAAAATCACTTAACTTATATTATTATAAGACTAAAAAGTATTTTTCTAAAAATTAAAAGCTATTAAAACTATTTTTAAAACTCTAAAAATGATTAAAAATGATTAAAACCTAATTAAACTTAAAATAATTATAAAAATAAATCTAAAAGCTATAAAATTATTCTAAAAATGGAAATAGTCCTAATTAATGATAAAGAACTTAAGAAAAATGAAAAAGAAAGAAAAATAAAATTTTGAAATTTTAATATTAAAATAATATTAAAATAATGCTAAAAATAAAAAGTTACTAAAATTTAAAATAAAAAATTTATAAAAATCCTAAATAATATAACTAAGAGAAAAACACAAATTATAGCTCCTAAACCCTTTTTAATAATTTTATAAAAATCTTTAAAGTTTATAAAAAACCTTAAAATATTATAAAATTAAAAATTAAAGTATTTGAAACCAAAACTTAATTTAAACCTCAAAATATTTATTAAAAAGCTAAAAACTATTTTTCCTAAAAATTAAAAATCTTTTTTTGTATTTTTTTAATGATTTTATAAAATACGGGTATTAAATAAATGATAAAAAATAATCTACTAAAGGGAAAATTATGAAAATAGCTAGGAAAATCAACAACACTACTACTTTCCTAGGAAAAATAAGAGAAACCAAATCAGCTTAATAAATAAGCTGGAATAAGCTAAAAAAAACCTACGGCTTATTATAAAAAGACAAAGAGAAAACGTGGTTAAGTAGTTAACCAATCCACCCTTGGTCAGTAAAAGACCCAAGGGCAGGATGGTTGTGTTGTTGGTGTGTTGAACGGCACGTCAGGGGTTCGAGGCGCGCTAACCCCCTTTTTTGCACTTTTACTTTTTTATTTTTATTTTTAACTTTTTAAAACCAACACTGATACTAATAAGACTTGTAAACTTGATCCAATTCACCTTTTTATGCAAGATTTAAGCCAAATCAAATATCAAAACGTGTACAGGTTCAACTTTGCAAGAACAAAAGTGAAGATTTTCACTTTGTGTAATTAAGCTGCCAAGAGGAGCTTGGCTGTGTATTTATTTGGTGTTGATATTGGACAAGGGGGGCACCCTTGTGCTTGTTGAAGCACAAGGAGTCACAATTACAAGAATAATCAACTAGCACTCCAAATAATCAAAAAAAACAAAGCATACACAAGCTATGCAAGTTTCTGTGACAGTGGAGTAAGATCTGGAGGCTTATGAGCTTATTTCTTGCACTCAAGTGACACTCAAAGGCTCACACTTGGCATACAAACTCACAAAATGCTACACAATCAATAACAAGCCTCTAATCTCCCTATTACTTCACAGAATTCAAAGATCAAGTACCAAATTGCATGAAAAATAAGCAGAAAAGTTGTTATGCAGATTTGAGCTACCCTATATCCTTTAAAACCACACCAAATTGCTCTTAACTAGTACCAAATGACAACACAACTATCAACCAACCTATTCTAACCTTACCAATAACGTTTAACACTTTTTAATGACACAATCAAAAGATTTTGCCCTGCTTAAACCTATTTCCAAACACCCTGTTAACTTTTGAAAACCAACTTTTACAAATCAAAACCTTTGCAAACTTACTCAACTTGATTCACATAGCTTCCAATCATGCATACCAACACAGAAAAACACAAATCAAGCACTTAAACACACAATATCATCAAATCAAACAAGATCACCTACACTTGCTATTTTCTGAACTTTTTCAACAAGGTAAAAGGTTTTTACCTTAGGGCTTTACTTCCAAAGCCCTAGAGGATGTAAAATCCTCCTCCCTACCAGCTGGGGCTGGTGCAGAACCAATATCAACAACTCTTTTCACCTGTTTAAATCAAAATCAAAGAAAACAAAAATACACAATAATATGCATATAACCTGTTTTAACTTTTTCTTTTTAAATTCTTCCCAAAAACTTTTCAAACCTTCTAAATACGTTTTAATAACACTATAACACCAAATAAATCACCTCTTATCACAAAAACCTGTGAATCAAATTCTTACCAAAATTCACAGATTTTCAAAACTTATGAAATATTTTTGAAACACAAATTACTTCACCAAAATAGAAATGATGGAACTCAGTTTCTCTTCCAATAACAACACCAACTTTAACAAAATAAAAAGGAATTAATTTGCTTTTTAAAACAAAAACCAACTTTTATAAATTAAAAGGAATTACAAGATTATGGAAGAAAACTGGAACCAAAAGGGAGTGAACAGGCTCACTCCCTATTTATACTACTCTAATGAATAATCTAGAAGACTAAAACATAAACCCTAATCAATACAAATTCTCCAATTTGCCCTTTTTCTTCTAGACGTTTTTGGGAAGTTTAGCTGTCAAATTTGATCTCATCCATTCAATTTTGCGTTGTGATGAAGCAATGCATCTCCACTGTTGATTATGGCCACGTATTAAGCCTTGGAGCCCAAGTTGTTTTCCTATTGGTGGAAAGGGTATTTGGGGGTGGGGTCCTCAATGGTGGGATTGGGGTTTTTAGGCGTGGGATGGGTTTATGTGAGTGTGAATCACACGTGGGAGAGTTTAATTGGGTTTTACCCAAGGTTAAGTCGGGGTAAAATCTGGGTGGGGGTGAAAGTGAATAGTAGGTCCTTTGATCCGATATTAGGGGAAAAAGGGATGTTAGGCGCCCTTTTTGGTTTAAATCTTTCCACTTTGACACCTTTGGCCCTTATCTTTGAGATTTTTGGCTTTTAAGGTTTTCCAGCCCTAAAACGTAATATCCTTTGCAAATAACTTTCCACTTATTACATTTTTGGCACAAAACTTTGGAATAAAGTTATCAAGGAGTATCTTTGACATTTTTGAATATTTCAAGGGCTGTTCTTGGACAATCTTGATCTTCAAAGGTCTTCTTTTCTTCTTAATCTTCATGAGGGACCATAATTGACAAATTGATTTTGTTGAGGGACCAATCTTGTCATTTCTTCAAAGTTGAAGGACCTTTTTGCAATTTTGACAAACTTAAGGGACCAAACTTGTAATTATTATTATACAAGGGTTTTAAGTGTCATTTCTTCAATCTTGGATGATCAATCTTGTTTGTCTTCAAGTCTTCAAGGGTATTTGTTGAGAATTTCCATGATTAGGGCCCGGTTCTTTGTACGGCTTCGTTTCTCGTGTTCGTTTTTCCTTGTATCTTGTGATCTTTTGTCTTTTTCACGATATCCATACCTAAAATACACAAGTAAACAAACACAAGCATATATATGGTATTTTATGTCATTTTTATGTATTTAAAGCCCGAAAAGAACGATGAGATCATGTATAAATGCCATCTCATCACTCCCCCATACTAAGCCATTGCCGTGCCCTCACGCAATGCTAGAATAAAGTATCTAAGCATCACCAAAGTTCAATTTTATTAAACTTTATTGAAGAGTAAAAGACTTGCAACATACTACGATGATGTGTAAAGACATAATGTATGATTTTCATCACCAAAATGTGACTTTTAGGGTCAAAGAATAGAAACAAGTTAATGTCCCTTAGAGTAAACTTCGTCATCCTTGATTGTCATACATTCCATGCTAAGTGCAAAAACAAGATCATTGTTGGTACAAGTCACAATGCTAACACTACTCATACGTTCAAATTGTGTAATACTTTTTCTCCCCGCAATCCTAGTTATTATAAAAGGAAATGGGTTACTAGCATTTTTTATCTATTTGTCATGGATCACAAGTGATTCATATTGAATTATTTGAGTATTTATTAGTCCGAAAGCAAAGTAGCACGATTTGATCAATAGTTAGCCGAAGGACAAAATCTTTTAAAACGGCTTCTCGTGTATCTCCTTAAGTTCATATCTTGGCATAACTTGTTTCACGATTTGAGACCTTTCTCGGACCGATATTTGGCATGTACTTCATACTTCAAATCTTGGGAAGACGTTCTTGAAATAATGGTCTTCTCTTCATATTTTGGAATTTCTTCACTTGACGTTTTTGAGAGATTCTTCATATAGGACCACGACTTCATCATTTTTCTTCAACCTTTACTTTGGATTTTGATATACAACGATCCGCCTCCTTTTCGGACTTGGATATATCTATCCTCATACCTTGTTAGGGTCTTTTTGGATAGACTTTCTCCATTCTTTAGGGGAGTACTAGCTTCTCGTTGTGTGTCTCGATCCTTCATATTGATTTAGGAATAATGATACTTCACATCATCTTTGGATCTTTAGCAAAAATAGAGCTCCTCATGCCTTGTTAGGGCCTTTTTGGATGATCGCCAATCTTCGCGTCCCGCTTCAATAAGTTATGCCTTGGCTATGAACTCTATTCAACCCCGAGCAACTTTTAAACGATCTTGCGCTAGAGGCTAAGTAACCATTCAAATCGTACGACCTTACTTATTGCAATTATGATTTATTCCTAATGCATTGATCTTATGGGAAGAAAAATCCACAATTAAAAACATATGAGTTTTTGAAAGAACACTTTCATGTTCTACGTTTAGCATGATCACTTGTCTAACTCTATCATTTCTCGTTCTTCACTATATAAAGACCTCTAATTAAAGAGACTCGTGAATACTTAGCCATGCAAGTCAAAATTAAGCCAAATTTGGATTAGCTTTCATTAAGACTATATCAAATCAAAGTTTTGGGTTTTCAAGCCACCTATAGGATCTTGCACTTTCTTGGACTTTTTCAAGTTTAGAGAATGCGTTTTAAAGTTCCCTTGATAAGTGACTTTCTAGAATCAATTATAGGAACTTGCGAAAAGTTCTTGTTCTTAACCCGAATGAATTAAGACTTTCGCGTTTTAAAGCTCCCTATATAAAAGTCTAGCAAAACTTGAATTGAGCGGGTTAAGGAATGTAAATGGCTCCAAATGCCCATCAAGTCAAAAATTAACTCTTATTCTACCCATCGGAAAATATACATTCGTGTCTTAAAAGCACTTATGAAAACTAAGAAAAATTTTAAAATTTGGCCATTTTTAGCCTTATTAGCAAAACAAAACATTGAAAGTTGGAAAACGTGAGGGCGTAGCAAAGCAAGTACCTATTCACCCCCCCATACTAAAAGTAAACATTGTCCTCAATGTTTCGAGTCTAAAGGTGGAGCACCCCCATACTAGAGACGAAGAATCGAATGCTTAGGATCTAGCATGGAAAGGGTGATTAACAATATATCTAAAGCCGTTTATTAATTATGCTAAAAGATAATTGTTAGAACAATAAAGGATATGTCATGGAATCGTGAAAAACTTCTTCAAACGAACGATGGAGGCTCACGTAAACGAACACGAGAGTCTTCAATCGTAGATGATGATGATGATCTAGATAACACAATCACAAACAACCACGAGACAACGAGTTGGAAGGGTACAAGTCCCCTTATTAGTGAATAATAAGCATAAAGATAAGCATGGGATCTCCCCCACGAGGCACCTCGTTTTTTGATTACCGAGTCATGAGCTCGACTCGATCCCCTCAATATGTGAGCATTTAGGGAAAATCATGGTGTGGTCAATTTTTGATGGGGCTTACATGATAAACAAGGCCCAAAAAGCAACCGGTATAAAGGACTAAGTCCTTAAATGATGCAAAATACTGGGGTCGAAGACGGCGTTCTCGTTTTCATTGGAAAAACAATTCAACGCCACTTCAATATGTGCCATAAACTCAAAGAGTTTGAAGAAAGGAGATGAGAAGTAGAAGGGTGGGACAATTGGTAAGACAAAATTTTGAGCTACTCGAGGTAGACTCGCACCAAGCAAATAGAAAGATTTTCCATTTATTGCATCGGTGGAAGACCGAGATTTCCCTTTATATGAAATTCTGGGATCGAATATCTCGTCCTCGGTGGACAAGGATGAGGGAACATATGGGGCTTCCCCCATACTAAAACCACACAAAGCATCGTCAAAAGGAGTAGACGAGTTTGTAGTACTCAAATCACGTGGTGATGACGGAGTTAGATTTGTAGAAAAATCAATTAAATCACATTTAAGATCTTTTCCTTTTTTATCTTTTGAACTCTCCTTATGAAAACCCTTTTTAATTATGTCGAAAATATTTGGTGTTTCTAAGACGATGTTAGTTACACTAAAAATTCTCACATTTTGAAACCGTTTCGGTTTTGGTGGTGGCAAGTTCTCAAAACGTTTATCGACGAAGAAAACCTCCCCATCGGGGTCTACATATTCATCATCCGAAAGATCTTCCGTAGAAACCGGCAACTTATCAACACTTTTCAAGAATGAATGCTCGAGATGAGACGAAGGATTTTTCGATTCAAGTATTGACGGTTTCTTCTTTGTAGGCTTCATACTCATAACCTCCACCGGCGGAGGAAATGGTAAATTGTTTTTGGCGACATTCCCTAAAACTCTTGGTGAAAATTCTTTGCAAACGACTTTGGTTGAATCACCATGGTTTAAAGTAGCAATAGAATAGACATGAGAAAGATTGGAGTTTTGTGTTGCATTGATGACAAGTTCTTCTTCATTGAAACGAAGGGTGATTTTTCGAGCATGAACATCGATAAGTGCTCTTGATGTATCCAAAAATGAACGACCCAAAATAAGAGGAACTTTTCGATCAATAGGAATGTCTACAACGATAAAGTCAACGGGATAGTAAAACTTTCCGACTTTAACAAAAACGTCCTCGGCTACTCCACATGCCAAAATCGTAGAATGATCGGCCATCTCGATGGACATGTTCGAAGGAGTAAGAGCCGGAAGAGAAAGCGATTTGAAAATCTCAAGAGGTATTAAATTGATACTAGCACCAAGATCGGCCAAGGCGTAGCATTCCTCCATATCTTGAATTGCACACGGAATCAAAAATTTACCGGGATCACCGACTTTTTGTGGTATGCGGCTAAGAAAAACCGATGAACAACTAGACGTTTGTTGTAACTTCTCTTTGTTGTTAAGCATACTTTTGAAGTTTGCGGCAAATCGAGGCATCATGATTAAAGCATCGGCAAAACTTATGTTAAAATGCAAGTCACGAAACATTTTCATAAATAGCTCAAATTGATAATTGTTCCGTTCTTGTGCTTTCTCTTTGTTTCGTCTCGAAGGGTATGGTAAAGGTGGTGTGGGTTGGTCATTAGGCAACGGCCTTGGAAACTCGGGTTCCACAATTGGTATTGGTGTAACCGTTGGTGTGGTATGAGCGGTACTTCGTGGGATTGTAATGTGCTCCTTTTCGACCATCACCTCGGGTTCTTTCTCGATTTCCTTCTCCTTAGAAGTACTTGTACGAGAGATTGGTTCCTTGAAAGTTTTACCACTTCGTGTAGCAACAACCTTCAATTCTCCCCTCGGGTTGTTAATGGTATCACTAGGAAGACCACCCGAAGAAGAGGGCTTACACATGATAGCTTCAAACATTTTAGCCATTCGGTCCTCAAATTTTGATTGCCTAGCATCCGCTTTCAATAACTCTTGCTTAATCTCATGTTGTCCTTGCTCCATTTTTTGTTGATTTTATTGGAGTCGTGTGACATTTCCTTCCATTTTATTAGCATGAGTTTTTAGTTCATTAGCAAGTTCATTTTTAAGCTCGTTTTTCAACTCGGACCTTAAGCTAATCATCTCACGTTGCATATTATCAAATTTAGCATCATTTGCTTTTGCATAATCTAAAAATTCTCCTTGCAAATTTTTCGTGTGAGCATTTTGAAAACCTTGAGTATTGTTTTGAAAATCACGGTTTTGGTTTTGATTAGAGATTTGTCCATTCCCACTTTGATAATTCCCTTTGTTGTAATTGCGTGTGTTGCCTTGGTAATTACCTTGGTTGTTGTTTCGATAATTATTAACATTTTGATTGGGTGGAGCTTGATTTTGGCGGGAACCTTGGCCGTTTTGGTTGTAAGTTCCCGTTGCTACATAAGCACTCGAAGTGTTAACATCCGCGGTAATACACTCGGAAAGATCATGAGCTCCCCCACACGATAAACAACTCTTAGCAACCGCTTTAACCGAAGCGGAATTGGAAGCTTCTTGAGCCTTCCAATGGGACATTAGATTAGCAAATCTATCAAAAAACCGATTTTCTTCATTAGCTTCATCATGTAAGGCATTAATGCTACGAGACGATTGTGACGAAGATGACGAACCCATATTGGCAACACTCGGTGTGTGACGAGGGCTATAAACCTTAGATCTATTCTCGATGATTTGTAAAGCCTCATTTGTCGTCTTGCACAAAAAATTACCACCCGCGGCGGCGTTCAAATAATCTCGTTCATGATCATTAAGCCCATTATAAAAAGTATCGATTTGATGCAATTCCGTAAAATCATGGTGTGGACATTCATGTAACATCTCTTTAAATCGTTCCCATGCCATTGAAAAACTTTCATTGTTTCTTTGCACAAATCGTGAAATTTCATTTTTTAAGTGTGTTGTTTTCGATGGTGGAAAAAACTTGTTCACAAATTTAGAAACGAGATCGGTCCATGTCAAAATTGAATTTGGCGGTTCTTTCTCGAGCCAAATTTTTGCGGAACCATCCAACGAATATGGAAACAACATCATCTTAATGGCGTCATGTGGAACATCTTTGAATTTGCTAGTGGCGGTGAGACGGTTGAAATTCCTAATGTGGTAATGCGGGTTGTCTTTCTCATGACCTCGAAATTTGTTTGCTTGTAGCATCGACATTAAACCCGTCTTAATCTCGAAATTCTCCGCAAGGATGGCGGGAATAACAATGGCCTCTCCAAAACCCTCGGTGGGTGCTTGAAGCAACTCCATCATAGTACGATTAGCCATGACGACTTCTTGTTCTACAATAGGTTCAACAATTGGAGGTTCTTCAACAATCAACGATCCTTGATTTGCTTGCTTTTGAAGACGTTTACGAGCTCGTTTAGCTTGATTACGAGTGATCATAAACTACACGAAGAATGGGAGGTGAGCAAAGAAGATTCTTTTTGGTTGTTTTGTGGATTTTCAATTTTTTGTGTTTTTGATGATATTTAATTTTTTGGATTTTGGTGTATCTTCGTAGACAACAATCTACAAAATCTCTCCTCGAATCAAACTCTTGATTAAAGAAGCCTCAAAGGAATGAAAACGATCACGTGGAGTGAACGTCTTCTAATGACTTTAGAACTTTGGTGAAAACCAAATTGTTCAAGAGGGTTTAATCACAAAGAAACCAAGCAAATATAGTATACGTAATAATACTTTGGGCGGCAAAACCCTCGATTAGCCTTCAATCTCAAAATACTCACAAGCAAGCGGGAAACGAGGCGGCGCGAAGCACTTAAGAGCCTTTTTCCTTAGGGTATATTTTATAATACCCGCCTTATACCCACCTTATAGTTTGTATTTTTCAAAATCGAGCTTCACGAAAGTATTTATCTATTTTTGCCTTTTCTTTTTGTTTGAGATTCGAATACAATAATTAGGAGATCAAATCCCAATTAAGGTTGTGTTTTCACACTTTTGGAGATATTGTATTTTGATTGTGATACTTAATACAATATATTAATAATATTCACAAAGAAAAACCAAGAAAACCGATAATACGTGTTAAGGGAGTTCCACTTAACACAAATACTTATTATGGATAATATCAAAAACAAAAGATTCCAAATTAAAGCACAACACACCTCCCCGGCAGCGGCGCCAAAAATTGATTGTAGTAAATTACAACTCTTGTTTAGGAAAACAAAGAGCGTAAAATAGCGGTAAGTATTAACGAGTGATTTAGGAAAACCACAAGTAATGACCCTTAATCAAAATAAAAAGAGATGAAAGAGTTCGTTTCCCAAGGAGGTATATGTGTTGTGAATTAACTTGTATTTATTTGAGATTAATATTGAGAGGATGGAAAGACGGTTTCGTGAAAATTACACTATGACGTAAGAAACGTAAACGTAAAGCCGTAGAAAAACCACAAAAATTAAAAAATTTATGCTAAAACCAAAAACAAAATTAAGAAAAGATTAAAAAGACTAAAACAAGTCTAAAATAATATAAATAAAGTTAAAAATCCAACAAAGATATTTTAAAACCTTTTATTAATTAAATATTTAATTTTAAATGCTAATTAAAGCCCTAAAGTTAAATACAACTAATAAAATATTCCTAAAATATGATTTTATTGAAAAATCACTTAACTTATATTATTATAAGACTAAAAAGTATTTTTCTAAAAATTAAAAGCTATTAAAACTATTTTTAAAACTCTAAAAATGATTAAAAATGATTAAAACCTAATTAAACTTAAAATAATTATAAAAATAAATCTAAAAGCTATAAAATTATTCTAAAAATGGAAATAGTCCTAATTAATGATAAAGAACTTAAGAAAAATGAAAAAGAAAGAAAAATAAAATTTTGAAATTTTAATATTAAAATAATATTAAAATAATGCTAAAAATAAAAAGTTACTAAAATTTAAAATAAAAAATTTATAAAAATCCTAAATAATATAACTAAGAGAAAAACACAAATTATAGCTCCTAAACCCTTTTTAATAATTTTATAAAAATCTTTAAAGTTTATAAAAAACCTTAAAATATTATAAAATTAAAAATTAAAGTATTTGAAACCAAAACTTAATGTAAACCTCAAAATATTTATTAAAAAGCTAAAAACTATTTTTCCTAAAAATTAAAAATCTTTTTTCTATTTTTTTAATGATTTTATAAAATACGGGTATTAAATAAATGATAAAAAATAATCTACTAAAGGGAAAATTATGAAAATAGCTAGGAAAATCAACAACACTACTACTTTCCTAGGAAAAATAAGAGAAACCAAATCAGCTTAATAAATAAGCTGGAATAAGCTAAAAAAAACCTACGGCTTATTATAAAAAGACAAAGAGAAAACGTGGTTAAGTAGTTAACCAATCCACCCTTGGTCAGTAAAAGACCCGGGCAGGATGGTTGTGTTGTTGGTGTGTTGAACGGCACGTCAGGGGTTCGAGGCGCGCTAACCCCCTTTTTTGTACTTTTACTTTTTTATTTTTTTTTTAACTTTTTAAAACCAACACTGATACTAATAAGACTTGTAAACTTGATCCAATTCACCTTTTTATGCAAGATTTAAGCTGTCACACTCCCAAAATATCAGAGTATAATGGCGACAAGGGAGTGGTGACGTCATGATTATCATACACACATAGTCACAAAGAACGACCTCTAAATGAGACGTTCGGAAAATAGATCACTTGTAATTAATAAAATAAGTTGTTTTAACAAAGTGCGGAAGCATAAACTGAATACGGTTACAAAACATAGTTTTCTCAAATGGTACAAATGATCATTGTTTCAAAGAAATGACGGCAATGCATGAGACCTCATTTAGCATCTTCCTTCTTAATACCTGAGAAAAACATTGCTAAAGTGTCAACATAAAGTTGGTGAGTTCATAGGTTTAGTTAGTTTGAAATGTTTAATGAACCACAAGATTTTCCCAAAAGTGATGACAATATAACAAATACAAAGTCATCCTAAAAGTATTCATTACAGTCTAAGCTCGTGACACCGAAGCGTTAACAACACCGGCAGTATAATCATATAAATGTAGCCCAAACTAGATGCCTAAACCCACGACATCCTATATCAGATTCAAATGAAACTGTGCCCGCTTGTCCCCTTGTTGGACAAGACAGACAGGGACGTCAATCCCGATAGATCTATCCATAACATTCGCGCTTACACAAAGTAATTAACGGTTCACGATTCACGGGCCAAAGCAACTGGGTTTTTAGTGGGACTTAGACTAATAGATAAATCAGTAAATGCACTTGTGTTCAAACGTTAAAATCAAGCAATGTCTCACCCCAAAAAGCAGTGAAAATAGTAAAGTGTGGGGCTATAAACTCACCTCGTAAATTCAGCAAAGAGAACGAAGATAAAATAGCTCGAGAGTACGGTTACGCTAGCCGCGACCTAATTAATTTAAGAATCGAGTTACGATACGAATACTTGTATGATTAAATGACTCGACACCCTAATTGTGCTTGACGAAACCATACATTTATGAAAAATACGATTTTACGGAAAAGTACGTTAAATAAAATCGGTTTATTAACGGGTCGGGTTTTACGGGTCAAAACATAACTTTAAATTTAACAAATTTCGTTTGGGCTTTAACTTAAATCAAATAAACACATAAGGCCCAAAATGGGTCCAACACATTTACCCAGCAAACCGGCCCAAGGTCCATAGACCCGGTCCGGCCCACCAGGCGGAATAAACAAGGAACGAAAGAGAGTATACGTGTGTGTTTACACACACAACCCCATAACTGGAGTTGACTCTCTCTCTCCTCTCTCGATATTTCCTCCACCGTCCCAGACTCTCTCTCTCTCTAAACCTAGATTGGTTTTATCCATTCCTAGGGTTATCATCTAATCAGTTGTGTTATAAGATTAAATATGGGTGGTTTGTGGTTCTTATATCGCGTGAGATGTGGGTTAATCCCCACATCAACCGTTTGGGTTTTTCTGATGGTGTTCTCCTTGCGGTTCGTGAATCAAATACCAAATCACAGATAAGTTTAATTTCCTTTATTCCTTTTTAAAAAGCTTTTAATTGATTTTCGATTTTATATATATCAGTGGGTTCAATTGATTCGTAAATACTTGTTGTAACTCATATGGTTCTCGGATTAATATGTGAATAAAATTAGGGTTTTGAAATATTTGGGGGTTTTCGTCAGAATCGGTTTAAAACATAATTAATTTGGCGTTTTCATTCATAAAATCAAACTAATTTTAATATAAAGTCGATTTATAAAAATTAGGGTTTCGGTTAATTTGGGGGTTTTTGTAAAACTCACTTTTAATTAAATTAATTAAGGGGTTTGGGTTTAGATTAGGTTTAATTAGCATTTTAATTAATAAAAGTAAATCTAGGGTTTTCTGAAAATTGGGGGTTTTCATATTATCGAATGTTGCTCGTGTTTAGACGGTGTTTCTGAAATGTCTCAATGTAAATGAAATGTTTAAAAAGGATGTTACATGATTAGGGTTTCGATTGGGGTTTCTGTATACACGCGGCATGGTTAAGGTTTTCTGTAAAAGAAAGCTTGATTAATACATTTGGATTTGTTTGGTAAGAATGGTAATTAATTTGGCAGAAACTAGGACTTTGGTTGGTTTGTTTTGGTGCTCGGTTTGGTTCTTGATTGGGTCTCGGTTTGGTTAAACATGGGTCTCGGGTTGGTTCATGATTGAAGTCTTGTTTTGGTTGGACAAGGTCTCGGTTTGGTTCTAAGTTGGGTCTCGGTTTGGTTTCAGAATCGAGTCTTGGTTTGGTCTCAATCGGGTCTCGGTTTGGTCTAAAATGGGTCTCGGTTTGGTTGACAGCAAAATGATAACATAAACATGTTTGTATTTAAAAGTTTAGAAATTTACAGTTTTTGGTTAAAAGTATAAGTTCATTTCAATGGCTAACCGCGGTTTCTTTTATTTGTAGGTTCGTACAAAGACAAGCACAACTAGACTTCGAAAGTAAAACGAAAGGACAAAAGACTCACAAAGGGGATGCTACGTTCGGTTTTGCAGGTTCGGACAGAATGAAGACCCTTGGTTGTGCAGGTTCGGACGAGACGTGTAGGTTGGCTGGACCAAAACTTCTACCCAGGAGTTGTATGATGAAGACTTGTGCAGATTTTGATGTTTGTATTTTTTGGACTGTGATAACTTGTGATAATTTGTATTTGGACTTTGGACATTACCTTGGACTTGTATATAAACTTGTATAATTAGTCTAGGGTTAGTGAAATTCTGGAAATGTTTGCTTGTGATATACCCAAAAGGGGTAAACTAGGCAAATGTGTTGTCCTTTAGTGGGGCAAATAACTATAAAGTTTGCAAGTGTAATGTAGACTTGTGACTGATTTGGGACACTTGTATGACAAGCTTTGACAAATAAATTGAAGGTTTAAATAATCAGTTATATACACATGCTGTGATAGTGATAAACTCGGCTCGGGTTCAATATATTTAGGTTTAGACGCGACTGACATAACACGACAGCAAAACCGTTTAGCGTACGATCCCAAAACAAAAGACAATTGTGCGAGACGTTATCAATCTTAATAACTAGAGCAAATAAAACACACGGCACATCATAACACGCTCACAACTTGTATTGCATTCAACTAAATAGTCGCGAAACATAGAGATGTTACATATGCTCTCCCTAAAAAGGGCTTTGTCCGCAAAGCAAAGAAATTAACACGTTCATGACGACGACTAGTCGATAAGTAGTTAAAATACTCGTACTACACGAATAATTAAATGATGGAAATTTGACGAATGTCACAGTATTCCCATGTTTTAGAGATTTCGTCACGAAATCAAGACGTTGTTGTAGTAGGTTGGTTAACGAAAAGATGAGGATACTTGCTCTTGAATTGATCTTCACGTTCCCACGTGTATTCAGGACCTCTACGCGCGTTCCATCGGATTTTCACAATCGGTATACGGCTTTGCTTGAGTTGCTTAACTTGACGGTCCATGACTTCTACGGGTTCCTCTACGAAGTTGAGTTTGTCGTCGAGCTGAATCTCCTCCAAAGGGATAACAAGTGCTTCGTCGGCTAAGCATTTCTTCAGATTGCAAATGTGGAACACATTATGCACTCGGCTAAGTTCTTGGGGTAATTCCAAACGATAGGCTACGGGGCCAATCCTTTCTATGATCTTGAAGGGTCCAATGTAACGAGGGTTTAACTTTCCACGCTTTCCAAAGCGAATCACACCTTTCCAAGGTGAGACCTTCAACATGACTTTGTCACCAACTTCAAATTCAAGAGGTTTGCGTCTCATATCGGCATAACTCTTCTGTCGATCTCTTGCGGCTTGCATACGGCTCTTAATCTTAAAGATCTTCTCAGTAGTCTCGTGTATGATCTCAGGTCCAGTGAGTTGTGCTTCACCGACCTCTGCCCAACACACGGGTGAACGACACTTCCTACCATACAGTGCCTCGAATGGCGCTGCCTTTATGCTAGTGTGATAACTATTGTTATATGAGAATTCCACCAAAGGTAGGTGTCTATCCCATCTATTTCCAAAGTCAATCACACAGGCTCTCAGCATATCTTCTAAGGTTTGAATGGTCCGTTCACTTTGACCGTCGGTCTGGGGATGATACGCAGTGCTCATATCCAACTGCGTTCCCAATGCCTTCTGCAGGGACTTCCAAAACTGCGAAGTAAATCGGCTGTCTCGGTCGGAGATTATAGACACCGGCACACCATGCTTCGTGACTACTTCCTCCAAGTATGTCCTTGCTAACTTATCCATTCCATCAGTCTCCTTGATGGGTAGGAAATGAGCCGATTTGGTGAGTCGGTCGACGATTACCCAAATCGTGTCGAATCCGGCTGCGGTCTTTGGTAGCTTGGTAATGAAATCCATAGTGATCCTTTCCCACTTCCATTCTGGCAGTTCGGGTTGGACCAATAATCCTGATGGTTTCATATGTTCGGCTTTGACTTTGGCACAAGTCAAACACTTGCTAACGTATGTAGCAATGTCCGCTTTCATGTTCGGCCACCAATACCACATCTTCAGATCATGATACATTTTATCAGATCCCGGATGTATGGAGTACTTTGACTTATGCGACTCATGCATAATCAAGGATCGTAGGTCGCCATGGCATGGTAACCAACTCCTATTATCAAGGCATAACGTTCCATCCGAACGTGCTTCCAACTTCTTCATCATTCCTCCAACATCTTCAGTCTTAAGCATTTCTTCCTCGACTGCTTCTTTCTGAGCCTTGAGAATTAAGGATGGAAGGTCTAAGTCAATGGTCATCACTAAAGCCTTCACCCTAAGAACTCTCTCCTTTCGACTCAAAGCGTCGGCCACGACATTTGCCTTGCCTGGGTGATAACGGATCTCGCAATCATAATCACTGAGCAACTCTAGCCAACGTCGTTGTCTCATGTTGAGTTCCTTTTGGTTCAAGATATGTTGTAGACTCTTATGGTCAGTGAATACAACACACTTAGTACCATAAAGGTAGTGTCTCCAAATCTTCAAGGCAAACACCACTGCTCCCAACTCTAGGTCATGAGTTGTGTAATTTTTCTCGTGCACTTTTAGTTGTCTTGATGCGTAAGCTATGACCTTAGTCCTTTGCATCAGTACTGCACCTAACCCTTTTATGGATGCATCACAATACACCACAAAGTCTTCATTACCCTCAGGTAGGGCTAGTATCGGTGCTTCACACAACATCTGCTTCAACGTCTGGAATGCCAAATCTTGCTCTTCCTTCCACTCAAACTTCTTATCCTTCTGAGTCAATTCCGTCATTGGTTTAGCTATCTTAGAGAAACCTTCAATGAATCTCCTATAGTAACCAGCAAGACCTAAGAATTGACGGATCTCCGTGGGTGTTGTTGGAGTCGCCCAATCCTTTACAGCCTCGATCTTAGCAGGATCAACGTGAATACCACTGCTGTCGATCACATGACCAAGGAATTGCACTGTGTTTATCCAAAACTCACATTTGGAAAACTTTGCATATAACTTCTCCTTCCTTAGCAGCTCTAATATGGTCTTCAAATGCTCCTTGTGCTCTTCTTCATTACGAGAATAGATAAGGATGTCATCGATAAATACAATCACAAACTTGTCCAAGTATGGTTTGCAAACTCGGTTCATGAGATCCATGAATACCGCAGGTGCGTTTGTCAAACCAAAAGGCATAACTTGGAACTCGTAGTGTCCGTACCGGGTTCTAAAAGCCGTTTTATGAACGTCTTCCTCTCTAACCCTTAGTTGATGATATCCTGACCTTAAGTCGATCTTCGAGTATATGCTAGATCCTTGCAATTGGTCGAAAAGATCGTCAATCCTTGGCAATGGGTAGCGGTTCTTTATCGTTAGCTTATTCAATTCTCGGTAATCGATACACATTCTAAAGGATCCATCTTTCTTTTTGACAAATAAGACTGGCGCTCCCCAGGGTGAGGAACTTGGTCTAATGAAACCTTTGTCAGAAAGTTCCTTTATCTGTTCAGCTAACTCTGTCATCTCGGCCGGTGCTAGACGGTATGGGGCTCTAGCAACAGGCGCGGCTCCTGGTGTGAGCTCGATGTGAAACTCCACTTGCCGCTGGTGGTAGTCCGGGTAAATCCTCTGGAAATACGTCCGGAAAGTCTCTAACGATCGGTACATCTTCCACCTTCTTCTCGCGATCTTCTTCTCCTTCCGTTTGTGTTACTTGAACCAAGAATACCGGACATCCCTTCTCAATGTATCTTTGGGTCCTGATACATGAGATGACTTCCAATCTTGATCCATTCTTCACACCACTTCTTTCGCCTTGTATGATGAGTACGTCGTTTCCATAAGGAACACGGACACACTTCTCATGACATACAATCTCTGCGTGATGCTTCGACATCCAATCCATTCCAATGATGACGTCAAAACTTCCCAATTCTATAGGGAGTAGGTCGATACTAAACGAACGACCTTGTAGTCTTACACTACATCCTTTCAGAATAACGTCGGTGGTTACTGACTTCCCATCGGCTAATTCTACATTATACTTAACGTCTAACGCAGTAGGGGTAACATTTAGGCGTTCACTAAATATAGACGACACAAAACTCCTATCCGCACCAGAATCAAATAGTACTGAAGCATAGTTGTTATTGACTAGGAACGTACCAGTCACAACATTGTTGTCTTGCACAGCAGCTTCAGCACAGAGATGATACACTTTGCTAGGTGCCGTGAATCCTCCAGGAGTACTAGTTGTGGCTCGGTTATTCCCTCCTCGGTTCCCTTGATTCTGCTTCTGGTTCCCTTGGTTCTGATTTTGATTCCCTCGAATCTGGTTATTACGACCTTGGTTTCCACCGCTCGGACATTTGTTCTTGTAGTGACCTTTCTCTCCACATCCGAAGCAAGTGACATTTGCTCCTTGGCCACCTTGCGTTCCAGGTCCTCTTTGATTAGTAGCACGAGGTGGTGCTCGGCATTCCTTTGCCTTATGTCCCGCCTTCCCACAATTGTAGCACGTAGGGGGACATGCTCCTTCGTGGTGTCGACCACATTTTCCACAGAAAGGTAGTCTCCCAGCGTAGTTCCCAGTATTTCCTTGTCCAGCAGCGAACACTCTTGCTACTTCTTGACGCTTGTTCTGGTTGTAGTTGCTTGGGTTGTTGTTGTTGGTATTGCTGTTGTAGTGGTTGCCAGACCACTTTCTTTTATCCCCAGTATTTTCTCCCAACTCCTGTACCACTTGGTACATCAGACTCTGAGCCATGTCGATTGCCTCGTGCAAATCAGTCGGCTTGGATGAAGTCACATTCCCTTTGATGCTTAAAGGTAGTCCTTCAATGTAGCGCTCCAACAATCGGTCATCGTTGGGCACCATTTCAGGACATAACAAAATCAGCTCCTGAAAGCGCTGATTGTAAGCAGTAAGAGCAGTACCCTTGACCTTTAGGTTCCACATCTCAACTTCCATCTGCTTGACTTCATTTCGGGGACAGTATTTCCTCACGAACATAGCTTTGAATTCACTCCAGGGCGTCGCTTGGGCAACGTCAATGGTCACTGCACGAGCGTAGACGTTCCACCAAGTCAAAGCACCATCCACTAACGTGCTTGACGCAAATTTCACCTTGTCGGCTTCAGCGACATTGCTAATCCCAAATTGGGATTCTAGCTTCTCAAACCATCTGGTTAATCCTACTGCTCCTTCAGTACCTCGGAAACTTACTTGCGTAACTGCACGAAATTCCTTGTAGGTACAAGTACGTGCAATAGCATTTGTAGCTCCTTGGTTGGTCTCCTCCTGTGTGCTAGCTGTACGGTTTGCTTCAGCGGTCGCGAGTGCCTCGGCCACTCGTTCGGCTATCATTTGGCTTAACAGGGCAGTGTCAATTCCACCGGTAGCGGCTGGCGGATTTTGCGTTTCGGATCTTCTAACTGGCGCCATAATCTAACAAGGTAATAGGATAATAAGTTTTTGCCAGACATAACATGCATGGCACACACAACACAATTATGAAATGCTCCAAGATATAATACACAATATATAATGATCTCTCAATTTGCAACTCATAATATCATTCATGAAATCGTTTGATAATACATCATAGTTTGTCATAACATAATAAGAGAAAATAAAATACCAACTAGCTAAGACAAACTTCAAAGCTTAGTGGTCATACAGGGATAGGTCGATGGTACAAAATAAATCTAACTAGTGCCCTCACGGCGCTGATGAAGCTCCTTCTCCAACTCTGCTAATCTCCTCTCAACCACTAGCTCACGAGCCTGGGAATCTCTCAACCTAACATCGGTGTCATGACAAGCGGCTCTAAACCTCTTATCCAAGTCTGCAACAGGGTCATCCACTGGTGCCTCTAGTCCGCCTGTCTCCACCAATGGCTCTACTCCCCAACGGGTCATCAGGCTCTCAATCTCCTCAAGACGAGTGTTTGGCATGGATTCCATCTGATCAAGAACAGTAAGAAGCTGTCCTCGTAGACGGGTCACACATACTGTCAACACTGTCTCATCCCTGACTGGACTCTTCTTCGTCAGTGCTTCTAACTTATCCTGCACTTCATTGTACTCTTCACCTAAAGCCTCTACAGCATCCTCCAATCTGTTCAACCGTGTCGTCACACAACCATCTGCCGCCCCAAGCATCACCACCGTCGACGTAGCTCTCCTAGGAATAGGAGTCGTAGCTCTCGGTCCTGTAGAGATACCAGCGTCAGTAAGCATCTCCTGGTATACTGCAGGTACAGTCTCTGGTGGTGGTAGTAGTAATGGTGCCTCTGGGACAGAACTGGTAGGTGTGCGGGCTGCATGCCTGTCAGTGGCAGTGAAAGGTATGAGGGGTCTGTAAGGTGAAAGTGGTGGTCGAGAAGCTCTCCCCCGAAGACGTCGTCTCACATAGTAGAAGGGTAGAGTACCAGGTGCTGGAGCAGGAATAGCAGTCCTTTCTCCTTCGTCTTCAGATGAAGATGAGGAGATGTGTGCTAGGGAAACCTCAGGAGTAGCGGCATATGCAGTAGGAGGGTTCTCAGTGTCTGTGACCTCCATAGGCTCTCCTTCCCCATCTGTAAACTCCATCCCATCATCCTCTGTCTCCTCTACTGTCTCATCTCCAGTCACTGATGCCTGACCTGGTGACTGCACCACGTCAGTGTCCATGTCATCCTCTCCCCCGCCTTCTAGGCTAAGCACATCGTCAGCTGATGCGTCAGGAATACGAATCGGTGAATGACGAACTTCCTCAACCTCTCTCTCTACATCATCATCTGAAACCATCCGGTACCACGGATATCCTGACGGCGATCCTCTAGGTAGTCCTACTGATGAACTGATGGTCGACTGCGAACTACGGTTGTAGTACGCTCCTGTAGACGTGGACTCATCGGATGAAGACATCGCTGTAATCATAAACAAAATAAAGGTGTGTAAATATCTCATAAAATTAGTCCATAAAAAGGACATTAACATAACATAGCAATCATTGTTGAATCCACATGTAACCCATATAACATAATTCAGATTTTGTTGTTGCACATGTAACCCATGTAAATATACCTCGTAATTGTTAATTCACATGTATCCCATTTATTACTTATGTATCTACATATACTTAATACTTACAATCTGTATGATAATCGATTAAACATAGAGCAGTTATAGTCTAGAATTACTAATGCAACCTAGTTCTCTATAACTAGTGCTCTGATACCAATCTGTCACACTCCCAAAATATCAGAGTATAATGGCGACAAGGGAGTGGTGACGTCATGATTATCATACACACATAGTCACAAAGAACGACCTCTAAATGAGACGTTCGGAAAATAGATCACTTGTAATTAATAAAATAAGTTGTTTTAACAAAGTGCGGAAGCATAAACTGAATACGGTTACAAAACATAGTTTTCTCAAATGGTACAAATGATCATTGTTTCAAAGAAATGACGGCAATGCATGAGACCTCATTTAGCATCTTCCTTCTTAATACCTGAGAAAAACATTGCTAAAGTATCAACATAAAGTTGGTGAGTTCATAGGTTTAGTTAGTTTGAAATGTTTAATGAACCACAAGATTTTCCCAAAAGTGATGACAATATAACAAATACAAAGTCATCCTAAAAGTATTCATTACAGTCTAAGCTCGTGACACCGAAGCGTTAACAACACCGGCAGTATAATCATATAAATGTAGCCCAAACTAGATGCCTAAACCCACGACATCCTATATCAGATTCAAATGAAACTGTGCCCGCTTGTCCCCTTGTTGGACAAGACAGACAGGGACGTCAATCCCGATAGATCTATCCATAACATTCGCGCTTACACAAAGTAATTAACGGTTCACGATTCACGGGCCAAAGCAACTGGGTTTTTAGTGGGACTTAGACTAATAGATAAATCAGTAAATGCACTTGTGTTCAAACGTTAAAATCAAGCAATGTCTCACCCCAAAAAGCAGTGAAAATAGTAAAGTGTGGGGCTATAAACTCACCTCGTAAATTCAGCAAAGAGAACGAAGATAAAATAGCTCGAGAGTACGGTTACGCTAGCCGCGACCTAATTAATTTAAGAATCGAGTTACGATACGAATACTTGTATGATTAAATGACTCGACACCCTAATTGTGCTTGACGAAACCATACATTTATGAAAAATACGATTTTACGGAAAAGTACGTTAAATAAAATCGGTTTATTAACGGGTCGGGTTTTACGGGTCAAAACATAACTTTAAATTTAACAAATTTCGTTTGGGCTTTAACTTAAATCAAATAAACACATAAGGCCCAAAATGGGTCCAACACATTTACCCAGCAAACCGGCCCAAGGTCCATAGACCCGGTCCGGCCCACCAGGCGGAATAAACAAGGAACGAAAGAGAGTATACGTGTGTGTTTACACACACAACCCCATAACTGGAGTTGACTCTCTCTCTCCTCTCTCGATATTTCCTCCACCGTCCCAGACTCTCTCTCTCTCTAAACCTAGATTGGTTTTATCCATTCCTAGGGTTATCATCTAATCAGTTGTGTTATAAGATTAAATATGGGTGGTTTGTGGTTCTTATATCGCGTGAGATGTGGGTTAATCCCCACATCAACCGTTTGGGTTTTTCTGATGGTGTTCTCCTTGCGGTTCGTGAATCAAATACCAAATCACAGATAAGTTTAATTTCCTTTATTCCTTTTTAAAAAGCTTTTAATTGATTTTCGATTTTATATATATCAGTGGGTTCAATTGATTCGTAAATACTTGTTGTAACTCATATGGTTCTCGGATTAATATGTGAATAAAATTAGGGTTTTGAAATATTTGGGGGTTTTCGTCAGAATCGGTTTAAAACATAATTAATTTGCCGTTTTCATTCATAAAATCAAACTAATTTTAATATAAAGTCGATTTATAAAAATTAGGGTTTCGGTTAATTTGGGGGTTTTTGTAAAACTCACTTTTAATTAAATTAATTAAGGGGTTTGGGTTTAGATTAGGTTTAATTAGCATTTTAATTAATAAAAGTAAATCTAGGGTTTTCTGAAAATTGGGGGTTTTCATATTATCGAATGTTGCTCGTGTTTAGACGGTGTTTCTGAAATGTCTCAATGTAAATGAAATGTTTAAAAAGGATGTTACATGATTAGGGTTTCGATTGGGGTTTCTGTATACACGCGGCATGGTTAAGGTTTTCTGTAAAAGAAAGCTTGATTAATACATTTGGATTTGTTTGGTAAGAATGGTAATTAATTTGGCAGAAACTAGGACTTTGGTTGGTTTGTTTTGGTGCTCGGTTTGGTTCTTGATTGGGTCTCGGTTTGGTTAAACATGGGTCTCGGGTTGGTTCATGATTGAAGTCTTGTTTTGGTTGGACAAGGTCTCGGTTTGGTTCTAAGTTGGGTCTCGGTTTGGTTTCAGAATCGAGTCTTGGTTTGGTCTCAATCGGGTCTCGGTTTGGTCTAAAATGGGTCTCGGTTTGGTTGACAGCAAAATGATAACATAAACATGTTTGTATTTAAAAGTTTAGAAATTTACAGTTTTTGGTTAAAAGTATAAGTTCATTTCAATGGCTAACCGCGGTTTCTTTTATTTGTAGGTTCGTACAAAGACAAGCACAACTAGACTTCGAAAGTAAAACGAAAGGACAAAAGACTCACAAAGGGGATGCTACGTTCGGTTTTGCAGGTTCGGACAGAATGAAGACCCTTGGTTGTGCAGGTTCGGACGAGACGTGTAGGTTGGCTGGACCAAAACTTCTACCCAGGAGTTGTATGATGAAGACTTGTGCAGATTTTGATGTTTGTATTTTTTGGACTGTGATAACTTGTGATAATTTGTATTTGGACTTTGGACATTACCTTGGACTTGTATATAAACTTGTATAATTAGTCTAGGGTTAGTGAAATTCTGGAAATGTTTGCTTGTGATATACCCAAAAGGGGTAAACTAGGCAAATGTGTTGTCCTTTAGTGGGGCAAATAACTATAAAGTTTGCAAGTGTAATGTAGACTTGTGACTGATTTGGGACACTTGTATGACAAGCTTTGACAAATAAATTGAAGGTTTAAATAATCAGTTATATACACATGCTGTGATAGTGATAAACTCGGCTCGGGTTCAATATATTTAGGTTTAGACGCGACTGACATAACACGACAGCAAAACCGTTTAGCGTACGATCCCAAAACAAAAGACAATTGTGCGAGACGTTATCAATCTTAATAACTAGAGCAAATAAAACACACGGCACATCATAACACGCTCACAACTTGTATTGCATTCAACTAAATAGTCGCGAAACATAGAGATGTTACATATGCTCTCCCTAAAAAGGGCTTTGTCCGCAAAGCAAAGAAATTAACACGTTCATGACGACGACTAGTCGATAAGTAGTTAAAATACTCGTACTACACGAATAATTAAATGATGGAAATTTGACGAATGTCACATAAGCCAAATCAAATATCAAAACGTGTACAGGTTCAACTTTGCAAGAACAAAAGTGAAGATTTTCACTTTGTGTAATTAAGCTGCCAAGAGGAGCTTGGCTGTGTATTTATTTGGTGTTGATATTGGACAAGGGGGGCACCCTTGTGCTTGTTGAAGCACAAGGAGTCACAATTACAAGAATAATCAACTAGCACTCCAAATAATCAAAAAAAAAACAAAGCATACACAAGCTATGCAAGTTTCTGTGACAGTGGAGTAAGATCTGGAGGCTTATGAGCTTATTTCTTGCACTCAAGTGACACTCAAAGGCTCACACTTGGCATACAAACTCACAAAATGCTACACAATCAATAACAAGCCTCTAATCTCCCTATTACTTCACAGAATTCAAAGATCAAGTACCAAATTGCATGAAAAATAAGCAGAAAAGTTGTTATGCAGATTTGAGCTACCCTATATCCTTTAAAACCACACCAAATTGCTCTTAACTAGTACCAAATGACAACACAACTATCAACCAACCTATTCTAACCTTACCAATAACGTTTAACACTTTTTAATGACACAATCAAAAGATTTTGCCCTGCTTAAACCTATTTCCAAACACCCTGTTAACTTTTGAAAACCAACTTTTACAAATCAAAACCTTTGCAAACTTACTCAACTTGATTCACATAGCTTCCAATCATGCATACCAACACAGAAAAACACAAATCAAGCACTTAAACACACAATATCATCAAATCAAACAAGATCACCTACACTTGCTATTTTCTGAACTTTTTCAACAAGGTAAAAGGTTTTTACCTTAGGGCTTTACTTCCAAAGCCCTAGAGGATGTAAAATCCTCCTCCCTACCAGCTGGGGCTGGTGCAGAACCAATATCAACAACTCTTTTCACCTGTTTAAATCAAAATCAAAGAAAACAAAAATACACAATAATATGCATATAACCTGTTTTAACTTTTTCTTTTTAAATTCTTCCCAAAAACTTTTCAAACCTTCTAAATACGTTTTAATAACACTATAACACCAAATAAATCACCTCTTATCACAAAAACCTGTGAATCAAATTCTTACCAAAATTCACAGATTTTCAAAACTTATGAAATATTTTTGAAACACAAATTACTTCACCAAAATAGAAATGATGGAACTCAGTTTCTCTTCCAATAACAACACCAACTTTAACAAAATAAAAAGGAATTAATTTGCTTTTTAAAACAAAAACCAACTTTTATAAATTAAAAGGAATTACAAGATTATGGAAGAAAACTGGAACCAAAAGGGAGTGAACAGGCTCACCCCCTATTTATACTACTCTAATGAATAATCTAGAAGACTAAAACATAAACCCTAATCAATACAAATTCTCCAATTTGCCCTTTTTCTTCTAGACGTTTTTGGGAAGTTTAGCTGTCAAATTTGATCTCATCCATTCAATTTTGCGTTGTGATGAAGCAATGCATCTCCACTGTTGATTATGGCCACGTATTAAGCCTTGGAGCCCAAGTTGTTTTCCTATTGGTGGAAAGGGTATTTGGGGGTGGGGTCCTCAATGGTGGGATTGGGGTTTTTAGGCGTGGGATGGGTTTCTGTGAGTGTGAATCACACGTGGGAGAGTTTAATTGGGTTTTACCCAAGGTTAAGTCGGGGTAAAATCTGGGTGGGGGTGAAAGTGAATAGTAGGTCCTTTGATCCGATATTAGGGGAAAAAGGATGTTAGGCGCCCTTTTTGGTTTAAATCTTTCCACTTTGACACCTTTGGCCCTTATCTTTGAGATTTTTGGCTTTTAAGGTTTTCCAGCCCTAAAACGTAATATCCTTTGCAAATAACTTTCCACTTATTACATTTTTGGCACAAAACTTTGGAATAAAGTTATCAAGGAGTATCTTTGACATTTTTGAATATTTCAAGGGCTGTTCTTGGACAATCTTGATCTTCAAAGGTCTTCTTTTCTTCTTAATCTTCATGAGGGACCATAATTGACAAATTGATTTTGTTGAGGGACCAATCTTGTCATTTCTTCAAAGTTGAAGGACCTTTTTGCAATTTTGACAAACTTAAGGGACCAAACTTGTAATTATTATTATACAAGGGTTTTAAGTGTCATTTCTTCAATCTTGGATGATCAATCTTGTTTGTCTTCAAGTCTTCAAGGGTATTTGTTGAGAATTTCCATGATTAGGGCCCGGTTCTTTGTACGGCTTCGTTTCTCGTGTTCGTTTTTCCTTGTATCTTGTGATCTTTTGTCTTTTTCACGATATCCATACCTAAAATACACAAGTAAACAAACACAAGCATATATATGGTATTTTATGTCATTTTTATGTATTTAAAGCCCGAAAAGAACGATGAGATCATGTATAAATGCCATCTCATCACCCCGCCAAGAGGCACAAACTCTAGAACCTGCTCAAATCCGCTTACGGATGGTCAAATATTATCATCATCGCCTTGGAAAAATGAGAATTGGTTTTCTAATAGTCACATTGGTTTTACCATAGTGACAGCAGGAACTTTTTTTTGACCAAATCACCGTGGTCACACACCCATCACCATTGTCACCTGCCACGTGTGGCGGCAACAAAAGGATTGGTGGGCTTTAAAAATCCGTAGGTCTGCTAACTCGTTCCAGCATGATTAACATCAGTTGTTACAACCCAACATCATATTTATGCATATGCAGAACAAATCAGTACAACCCACAAAAGAAACCACCCAAACCAACCAACCTACAACGCCACACATCCAATCTAATAATGCCCAAAGGTCGCTGGTGCAAAAGGCCATCGTTCTGGAAAAAACATTTTTTCTTTCAGCTTATGAAACGATGAGTATGGTCACACACCCATCGTCATTGTCACCTGCCATAAGCGACGGCAACAATATTTTTTAGTAAATATTTTTTAGCAACTATATTACTCTTAAAAACCATAGTTTCTACTGTCATTTAGAAGGCTTTAAAAAAAATTCCACGGCAGAAAAGAAAGAAACATAACATGTTTATTCATACCTGCTATGGTAAAAATGAATGACTGAAAAGTGAACTCAATAGGCGTACCTCCCAAGTTTTGGTCCATTATTCCCGTAAAACATACCACCAGATGGTGCACCGCCAACAGCCTCAAACCAAGCATACTACACATTAGCCGTTCCTCGTAGATTTTGGGTGATCTGAACCTGCTTCTGAAAAAGTTCCAGCCTGGCTTTCAATAAGCCGCTTGAGGCTCAAAAAAACTTCCGCTCTCAAAATAAATTCTACCTTGTACACCAAATGTTAAACATACATCAACGGGAACTTAAATGATCATGCAAGATTCAACCAAGTTGTCAAGAGCAAGGCCAATTCCAAGAACACCAGTAGGAGTAGTAGGAAAAAACATGATGATACAGGGATGCAGTTTGTATTCTCTCGATCTCCTCGCATGTGAGGAACCAAAACCAAACTTTTGCAACCTTTTTTCTCACATAGATACACATGGTGGCTTCTCTCGTTATGTTATACAACAGAGGCGGCTCAGATCTCATAGTATAGGCGTCAGACTGAAAACCTGGCATGGCTGCAACCACACACTCTTTGTGACTGCCTCGCCTAGATGTTGGTGCCGGTAGACCACATATACAAAATATTATTGTCATCATCGCCTGGGAATTTTAGTATATGTTCGGTACCCAAACACCTAACATGTATAGCTTTCAATCCAAACATACGAAACACCCGTCATGGGTGCGACCAAACGGTCACCCCGCCAAGCTATAGGTCAAGCCATAAGCAAGGCGAATCATAGAAAGTCGAAACGGATGATTGCGTGACAGCGTTGCATAATTACAAATGTTAATGATTTTCAAGAAAGCAAGCACACTTTCGTTTCCACGTTGTGCCACATACATATCAGTCAACAAATAAGCGGGATTGCCCAACATGGCTGCAACCTTATTCAGGTTGCCTCGCCACAATGGGAAAAACCGAATAAAAGGGTCTTTCACCCGACATGGCTGGAAACACATTTTTACGTTGCCACGCCAAGATAATAAAGGCTGCCATATATCATTGTTGCAAGTGAGGCGCCTATTCTAATAATCTCCCCAACTGACCCATTCATGGATTTTCATAAACTGCCAACACATCAAATCCCTAGCGAAGCAGGCGTTGTGCGTGTATGTTTTTTTAATAATCATACTGTCTTTCGCTTCATGATGAGGCTCTGATTAAAGCTTCATATTAAAAAAGTGGACATCCGGCATGGCTGCAAAATAAATTATTTGCCTCGCCAGCACACGGACGTCGCAACTCTAATAAAACTTGTTTTTATTCATCAATGCCTAGGTTAAATAATGAAGCACGAAAAAAATCCCACTCTATTATTAAAGCTGAAAATTAAAGGTACCAACTGAGATAAGTAATTATCATCAAAATACCTTCCAAAGAGAGCAGTTCAAGAAACATGGAAGATCATCCAAAAAGAGGTCAAATGATCCGAAAGATCGATCATCCCAAAGATCGATCATCACAGAGATCAAGATCACACCAAACAAGGCATATATCAAAGATCGATCGCCCCAATGATCAATGACCAAAACATCCAGAGAGAGAAATAGAGAACGGTGTGTGTGATAATAATAGAGAGTTTCCACCAATAATTTTTTCCTCCAATCTCAACCGCAAGATCCTTTTGTGTACCACAAACCCAAAACGGAAAATTGGTGCACTCATAATCAACGGCTGAGGCCCATTTTAACCCTCTAACCCAAATCAACGGCCATGGATCTTTCAGTAGATCAAATTGGCAACGTGGGTCAAATCGCCTTTTTTAATAGATTTACAGTAGGAGTTGAGAGAGAGATAGGTGTGAGATATGTGTGTATTGTGAGAAGGAGAAATATAATATTAGGAGTGTATGAGGGGGGAACTGTTCATAGGGAACCGAGATTCCCCTTTTATTAAGGATATAATTACTGAAATATATTTACTTACACATATTTTTACTTTAGTTATAGTATACAAATAAATTTACACAATACTTTTAATAAATGTAAACTATTAACTTTTTAAATTTCTTTAAAATTTACATACAGTTAAAAATTTATAAATAATTTAGGGTTTTACAAGATAAAACGCCGCCTCCTGACTCTTCTTCTCTTTCATCTTTGTTTATTGGACTAGAAAGCAAGAAGAAACACAAGCATACGCATAGGCTCCTTGTCTTTTCGCTTTGATTCATTATCTGCTCTCACTTAATTGTTTATTGTTCATCAGGTTTCAATTCAATTTATTATTCTTTGATTTCAGCTTATTATCCTTTAATTTCAGATTATTTGTTTTAATTAGTGGTATTTTGTTTTGGTGATTTATGATGTTAATTTGCTTTTGTTATTGATTTAGTGCTTTTGTTATTGATTTAGTTTATGTAAATTTGTATATGAAGTTAACTGTGTTGTTTTTGCTCTAGTTTATTTGGGGAACTCAGTGGGTGTTTGTTTCTGCTTATATGTGGCACAGGGGGTATGAGCTTATTTGATTTCGGCTTATATCTCATAAGCCCTAATTTTTTGTCTTAGTTTTAGACATTTGGGTTTATATAAGTTTATCATGTTTTAATAGACTTATATAAGCTCGCAACTCTCAAAATAAGCTGGAGATATGGGCCTTATGGTATATAATCCAAAATTAGCCAGAAAATTGGGGCTCAAAATCAAATAAGCTCATACTCCCTGGCTAATTATGTTACACAAATCTCTTTCAGGCTTTGTTTGCTTGTCTTTAGTTGCATAGTTTTTTTTTACCCGTTTGATCCATTTGAATTAGCGACTTATAAGACTATGTTAGTTACTTGTACCCTTTAGAAGTACTAGTTTCTGCAGTTTTGACTCTCAGCTTTGACTTTTTAAATTTCTGCAATTTTTACTCGATTTCTGAGCTGTGATTATGATTGGTTATAGATACCGAAACAAACACATTTAGTTGTCATCGTTATATTGTTAGTTGAATTGAATGTTGGTTAGCACGTAGTTGGCACTTCCGTGACAGTCTTTACATTTTTAATCGAGGTAATCTTATCATAGTCATTAGCTTCTTACTTCTACTGTTACCGCTATTGCTAACTGTTATTGTTGCAGTTTCTGTAACGCACACATGCACTTTGAGTTGTGTTAGCTATTGAATCGAATTAATTTACGAGTGGCTAACAGATAACACAGAAACACTCACTTCTGTGTACTCGTGGTAGTTTCTGTTATCTCTAAGGCCAGTTTAGTAATGGATGCGTTGGTTGTAAAAAGAAAGTTTAAACCAGGTGTAGCTGTAAATTTGTTTGTAGATGTTTATGTGATCTGATATAGTGTCTAACTTGTCGTACAGTGAGGACAAGTGAAGCATTTTTGCTGATGCGGCGCCATAACTTTTAAGACTTGTTTTTATTGATTGTTTTCTCGTTTGATATGCTTTACAGGAAATTCTTGCTTGTGATTTCTTAAAATGAAGAGAACAGCAACAGCAGCAACCGGAATAGCAAAGAGACCAAGAACCGGAATAGCAGAGGTCGATAAGCGCAAGATTTATTTCTTTGGCGTTGATCTTAAAGAAGCCGAAGTACTTCCTGTCTTTGGAAACCATGGTTCTATTGAATCACATTTGGTTAACCCATCATTCTTCTCAGGCCATGTTATCTTTGTAGACGAAATCAGTGCTCAATCTTTCCTCAGGGCTAAGGTAAAGAAGATAGGACAGAAAAGTGTGAGTTGTTATTTAGCTTATTCGGGTCGAACTGGGCCCAATACAAACCAGACAAATCCTATTGATACAGTTGGAAGAAAGATTTGTGTGCAAAACGTGCGCAACCTGGGACGTTTCACACTCAGGAATTTTTTTGGTGGGTCTGGAAAAGTTGAGAATGTGATTTTAAATACCGGAAAACATGCAGGGTCAGCAAGTGTTCTTTACAGAACAGTTCAAGACTGTGATCAAGCGATGATAGATCCCGTTAAGCTTTATCGCATTGGGCATGAGTTAACGTGCACTCGATTTATTCGTAATTGAATCTTTATTCAACCAGCATAGTATTTAGAGTTGAATCTTCCTGGATCTACTAAACTTTTATATGCAGTTTTTAACCTTTTAATGTAAGTTTATATTTCAATTGTGCTGAATAATTTTTTTATTAACAAGCACTGTCGAAGTGTTCGTTTAATATGAACTTATTTTTGTATTCTAATTTCGGAAACTTACTTTTGTTTACAAGAACACTCATTCAAATGTAGCTCAAGATAGTTTTCTTTTGCTTATTGTTTATATTATCGTTACAGGGACATAAGAGTTATTTTGCTTGAACGTATAAAGGTTGGATACAAGTATTATCACAACTAGGCGAGTAGGCGACTACCCGCGTATAGCGGCGGAAATTTCTAAAATCAAATAATTAACGATATGCTATATTGTGGTAAAAATTGTAATGTTCAAAATGAAACGTGAAATAATCAAAATATTTTGGGTAAAAGCTATATAATACCATCTTACTTACTAAAATGTACCGATTTTAAACACTTACAATTTAATCGCTAGACATTACCAATAAACTTTCAAATTGATTATACACTTTACCAATATGGTCCTAAAATGACAATACCTTATCTTCTTTTACATAATTACAAATAATGCCACATTCACTCTTTCTCACACCATAATCATTAAACGTAGTAGCTAAAGGATGAGTAGCCAAACCCACAATCGTAAAAAAATCGATGAAAGTTTACTGACGAAAACGTAAATTTGTTACTTTTGTTTTACGTTTTTCATCGATTTTTTTACGTTTTCATCAGTATTTTTATGTTTTCGTCAGTAAATTTACGTTTTCGACAGAAAATTTACGTTTTCGTCTGTAAATACACGTTTTAGTTAGAAAATTTACGTTTTCGTCATTAAATTTACGTTTTCGCCAGAAAATTTACGTTTTCGCCAGAAAATTTACGTTTTCGTCAGTGAATTTTCGTTTTCGTCAGTGAATTTTCGTTTTCGTCAGTGAATTTACGTTTTCGTCAGTAAATTTACGTTTTCGTCAGTAAATTTTCGTTTTCGTCAGTAAATTTATGTTTTCGACAGAAAATTTGCGTTTTCATCTGTAAATACACGTTTTACTAAGAAAATTTACGTTTTCGTCAGTAAATTTACGTTTTCGTCAGTAAATTTACGTTTTCGCCAGAAAATTACGTTTACGTAAGAAGATTTACGTTTTCGTCAGAAATTTTACGTTTTCGTCAGTGAATTTACGTTTTCGTCAGTAAATTTTCGTTTTCGTCAGTAAATTACGTTTTCGTCAGTAAATTTACGTTTTCGTCAGTTAATTTACGTTTTCGTCAGTAAATTTACGTTTTCGTCAGTAAATTTACGTTTTCCTCAGTAAATTTACGTTTTCGTTAGAAAATTTACGTTTTCGTAAGTAAATTTATGTATTCGTCATTAAATTTTCGTTTTCGTCAGTAAATATACGTTTTCGTCAGTAAGTTTACGTTTTCGTCAATAAATTTACGTTTTCGTTAGTAAATTCAAGTTTTCGTCAGAAAATTCACGTTTTCGTTAGAAAATTTTCGTTTTCGTCAGTAAATTTAAGTTTTCGTCAGTAAATTTACGTATTCGTCAGAAAATATACGTTTTTTCAGAAAATTTACGTTTTAGTTAGTAATTTACGTTTTCGTCAGAAAATTCACGTATTCGTCAGAAAATTTTCGTTTTCGTCAGTAAATTTACGTTTTCGTACGAAAACGTAAATTTACTGACGAAAACTTAAATTTCTGACGAAAACGTAAATTTACTGAATAAAACGTAATTTTACTACGAAATCATAAATTTCCTGACGAAAACGTAAATTTTCTGATGAAAAGGTGAATTTACTGACGAAAACGTAAATTTACTGACGAAAACGTAAATTTACTGACGAAAACGAAAATTTTCTGACGAAAACATAAATTTACTAACGAAAACGTTAATTTACTGACGAAAACGTAAATATACTGACGAAAACGTAAATTTACTGACGAAAACGTAAATTTACTGACGAAAACTTAAATTTATTGACGAATACGTAAATTTACTAACAAAAACGTAAATTTTCTGACGAAAACGTAAATTTTCTGACGAAAACTTAAATTTCTGACGAAAACGTAAATTTACTGAATAAAACGTAAATTTACTACGAAATCATAAATTTCCTGACGAAAACGTAAATTTTCTGATGAAAAGGTGAATTTTCTGACGAAAACGTAAATTTACTGACGAAAACGAAAATTTTCTGACGAAAATATAAATTTACTAACGAAAACGTAAATTTACTGACGAAAACGTAAATATACTGACGAAAACGTAAATTTACTGACGAAAACGTAAATTTACTGACGAAAACTTAAATTTATTGACGAATACGTAAATTTACTAACAAAAACGTAAATTTTCTGACGAAAACGTAAATTTACTGACGAGAACGAAAATTTTCTGACGAAAACGAAAAGTTTCTGACGAAAACGTAAATTTATTGACGAAAACGTAAATTTACTGACGAAAACGTAAATATACTGACGAAAACGTAAATTTACTGATGAAAACGTAAATTTTTTGACGAAAACGTAAATTTTTTGACGAAAACGTAAATTTTCTGACGAATACATAAATTTACTGGCGAAAACGTAAATTTTCTGACGAAAACGTAAATTTACTGACGAAAACGTAAATTTACTGACGAAAACGTAAATTTTCTGACGAAAACGTAAATTTACTGACGAAAACGTAAATTTTCTGGCGAATACGTAAATTTACTGATGAATATCGTAAGTTTGGTGGAATGGGTTGAAATTGCCACCTCTAGTAATTATGTAAAAAAAGAAAAAGGGTAATATCGTCATTTTAGGGTTATATTGGTAAAGTCAATAATCAATTTGAAAGTTCATTGGTAATGTCTAGCGATTAAATTGTAAGTGTTTAAAGTCGGTACATTTTGATAAGTACGATGGTATTGTATAGTTTTTACCCAAATATTTTTGCAAACCGTTGCAACATGCGCTAATTCAACTCAAGAAAAAAAAAACAAATGTACCAAACAACATATAAAGACAATTAGTAAAGGCACACTATTATCCCAACGCTAATGATCCTCGATGCCAACGAGGGGAATAATGTCTAACGTTGCATCTCTTTTAGAAACACCAACGCCAATGATCGTCGATGCTAACGAGAGGAATAATGTCTAATGTTGCATCTCTTTTATAAACACCGCAAATTTAATGTAAGATTTAAGTTTATCTAATCATATGTTGATAGTGTATACATGTTGCATAAAAACAATCAGTGGTGATGCCTTTTTTTTAAAATTCTCACTTTAAGCCTAATTGGGAATAGATATAGAAAGCATATATGTCTGCATGTTTGCACATTAGATCACTCCATGCATTATGTCAATGCAATGCTCTAGTACTTTTCATTTATTAATACATGGTTAAAGGGCTTGATTCATCTTCAAGTAGCAACTAATGTGTTACTAATAATTCCAAATAATCTATGACACTATGTAAGCCAAATACGGTTTAACATATTAGTCCACAAAACACCTATGAGCCAAAAGCAACTTCTCTGCATGAGATACGGCAATGACTTTTGCTTTAAAAGCATGTTTGGTTCAAACTTGAAATTCTCCCAACCATGTTTATCACTTGTTACTTTGTTAGTACAGCCAAACGTGTATCAAGTACAGAAAGAGTAATATGTTATAGACATAAATTAAAGATATTGTAGATATTTATAATAAAGCGGGCTGCCAACGACCAATATGCAGTTCACCCAAAAGGCCAAAATCATAAACACACTTTTTTTTAACTCTTAAGCATAGGATGGAACGCATACATAAGCAACCGACTTTAGGCTGATACCTGAAGTTTTAGTCCTTTAATAAATATCATCATTAGTTCAGTTGTTACTCAATCTCTATTTGAAAATCCAGCAACTAATTTGGTTCTAAAAACAGAAAAGAAAATGTTGCCTAAAGAATTAGCCTATAGTACACTGCTATTGCGAGTTCTTGATATTTTGTAAGATTTAGTAACCTGAATAAATACAATTTTGAAAACAAATAAAGCTGCCAACATAGTGGACATATGTTGATGCATTGTAGCTCAACCAAAGCAACAACCCATTGAAACATACTTTGCGAGCCTAGTTTCAAGTTCTCTCGAAGATACATACACCGCTCATCCGTACATAACATTAGAGCATCAGACCTTTTATCTTGTGTAGGGAAAGCAACCAGAGCCAATGACATGTTAAAACATCAAACTACTTTACATGTTCTCGATCAGATGGCATTTCCTAGAAAATGCAAATACATATGTACTTCTAAGTTCTAATATCACCTGAAAGAAACAGTGAATTAGTTGAACCATTTGGGCAACAACATAGGTGGAAGGCCTATTTTATATGTACTATACGTATCTATGACCAAGTACCAAAATCAGATAGAAACATTAATCGAACAGACAACTGCAATAAAAAGATAATAAAGAAAGTTGGTTACATAATTAAACTTGCGTTTTATTATAAAAACAATCCCATAGATTATTCGAAGTCGTCTTTCCAAACAGAAAATGTTCTAACATCTTTGATGAGTACCTAGAGGCTGCAAGTTTGTAAGGACTCCATAGCTTCATTTAGAGGAAACTCACAGCATTGCATCTAAGAAGAAACAGAACTAACGTCAGAGATTTGATCATTAATCCCATACAATAGAAAGCTCACATTTTTATTGTATTTTTATGCTTTTTGAGTTGCCCGTTTCATGTTTGCATGACCGTGTTTTCACCGCCAAATTCTTACTGTTTCAGTCGATATAAGACTTTTGGACAAACTTAAGTAACAACTTTTGGACAAATTATTCAACCCGAACTTGAAGTGAGATTGAGAATAAATAAGATGGGTAAAAATGGTGCTTTTCAAACACGGGTTGTTCGAGATTCTAATCTATGGTGAATATCGAACACCTTTACCGTCCGATTACTAGATATTTTAACCCGATAAGGGTTTCATCTCATCTGCACGTGACTCCATAATGGTTACGCCTAGTTTTTCGCAATTATGATCAATCTATGCACAAAAATAATCATATCTTCACCCCCAATACTAAATTAAAAAAAGCTCATAAGCTAGAGAGTAAGGTAGTATATAAGCACGTAAATTTTAAAATAAGCATCGACGCTTCTATATATTGAACTCATGGCGAATTCAAAATAACTATCGACACAAACATACATGGGAGAAAATAATCTATTGTCTTTTTCAATAAGGAGAACTCATAAGTTTCACATTGTAGGATGTAATCTAATGATTTAGCAGGGATCATGATTATCAAATGCTATTTTCGAATCCACCTTTCCTCCACTAAAGCCCCTCTGCAATACATACCCTCAACCAAAGACAATCATCAGACACTACAGCTCACATGCTACTTTTTGTTGATTTTCAGCCACTTTTGTGTAACATGTGTATTTGCTTATTTTACTATCTATACTTTCCTACTGACTGAAATACTGATAACGCTCTAATTATACATGTCTGCATGTGCATTATCTGTATATATTTGGGTTAATTATGTGAACTATCGATACTTAATAGGTTGTATTTGATGTTATAGGTACCAAAGATGTGACGTAGAGGAAAAGGAAGAAAACACAAAGGAACGAAGCTTAAACAAAGAAATAAAGTCAAGATAAAGATATCCCGACACCTGTCACTGTTTTGGCCATATCTTGAGCATATGAACTCCGTTTTAGTTGGTTCAAGCAGCCACAGAAAGAGAAAAGAATTATCCACAACTTTTCTATTTGGTCCAAAGCTGGAATGACCAAATGTACGGTGCACAATCCAAAAGTGCGGCGCACTTTCTTGCAATACTTAGAATATTCTAGACGCGCAAATGTGCGGTGCACTTTCCTTCTGCACAGCTCAAAAGTCATATTTATTAATCCCATTCATTGCTAATCCGATCAATTACCTTTCCCTTAGTCCCCAAGTGTTGGAAATACTTTATAAACTCCCAAAAAACACAGAGAAACATCCATCTCTCATATACTAACATAATATCAAAAACCTTCATTGGGGAAGGATAATTAAGGTGAGGATCTTTGGATCCAATGATCCAAACACTCTTCTAATCCCTGGTAAACTACCATATCACCACCACCATCAAAACCTATGAATTTACCACCTTCATTGGGAATATTCAGTAGCATTTGGTTGTTGGTTGATCATAGAATTATTGGTTTTGGATTATGATTGTTTTAATCATAATATTCGATCTGGTACTTTGTAATCAAATTACTCGCATAAATGGATTTGGTACATTTCTTTGCTGATCATATTGATATGTTTCTAGTTTATTGATGCTTGTGATTTTGATTATTGATTTGATTATAATAGCTTCTAATACAAGATTTTTAGCCAAGTATAAAAGTTCGTTGTTCCAAGTCTTTTCGAATTGATTAATGGTAGAAAGTGCGACTCAATTATTCTTGGTGGATAAAAAAAGTGGTTTGGTTTGTTTATCTGTTTTTAAGCTAAAAGCAAATAATTGTCGTTGAGTAAAGTAAAAGCTTTTACAAAATTAATCTAAAAGTAATTTAGAAAAACACTTAAAACTTAAAACTTTGTTAAAACTAAAAACTTAATACTTCTAGATCGGGATAAATTTAAAACAAATCTGTCGGAATGTAATGCAATCAAACCCATCGGAATATCAAAGTAAGTCCATCGGAATAATCCATGTTATTAACCATCAGAATGTAACAAAATCAATTCTATCGCAAAGTTGTCCAGATCGGAATACAATGTTGTTCAATCGGAATGTATGATTCTGTCGCAATGTTCTAGTATCGGAATGAGGGTATCGGAATGTTGTTAACAAAAAACTGGCAGAGTTTCGACTCAAAGTAACCTTACCACCCGTCGGAATATGCGATCGCAATGTGCGATCGCAATCCCAGATCGGAATAAGGGGGTAAAATCCAAGCTATCGCAAAGTAGAACCAAAGTTGGTTATTGCGATACAAATAAGCAGCCGTCGGAATGTGGGATACCCAAATATTGCGATGCACACAACACTTAATCCGAAAATGAAGAATAAGCCAAGGTTTCAATAAGCATTTCCAATAAGCTAATTTAATCAAAACTTAACCGACTCACATGGCATAACTTTGAAGCTTTTTAAGATACGAAATTCATGAGCTTTTTAGAAGAAACTTTAAAAAGACTAAACCTTTTAAGTAATCCGAAAAGCAATAAGCTAAAAACATGAAATAAACCAATAAGCACAAAGAGCTTATAGTTCAAACCGTATGAAAGCTTAAGTAGGAATAAAAAGATTAACATTTTAATCACAAAATCATCAAATCAACCAAACCGTATGAAGTATAACATTCGGATCAAAGATTAAAGTAAACCAAGAAATGTAGAAAAAGATTTAAGAACAAAAGGCTTAACTTGAACTTATAATTAAAGGAAATCCAAAATACAAGAATTAAAAAGGACTTAATCTTAAAAGAAAAGATGAAAACTTAGTGAGAGAAAGTTGAGAACTTTCTACCTCTAAAAACTAGAAAGGAAAAAATGAATAAACTAAAACTAGCTAACCCCCCTCCTAATGTGATTAGGAGGGTATTTATAGGGAAAATGGGGAGTGCATGTGTTGCCTCCTCTTTCTTTCTTTTTGACTCGATTTAACTCTTTGTCTTTCTCGATGTCGTCTCGGGATTTGAACTCGTCTTATAATTTTTCTTCCATAATTAGACTTGAGTTCTTCGACTTCATTAAAACTTCCGTCTTTAGACTTTTTCTTCGATAAATCTTCAGAATAGGCTTTGGACTTTCGTTCTTTTGCACTCTTGATCTTTTCACTTCGCCTCTTCTCGTTTTCTTCGATAAAAGCCCGTGAAAGCCCGTGTTTTCTTCCCTTTTCATCTTTTGGTCGTAAAACACAATAAAAACACAAACCACGCATAATTATGACTTCTACGACATAAATTACATGTTTTGGTCTTGTTATTATTGGAAATAAGTGGTAAAAGGATAAGTGTTTTCATACATATTAAATCCCCTACACTTGACCATTGCAATGCCCTCATGCAATGCATTAATTTTAAAGCACGGTTTACATTTTCCATCATAAATAACCCACCCTGGCCTTTATTAATTACTAAACATTTGAGGAAAATAAAAAGATAAAAACAAGTAAAGAAATCAAAGACTTACATTAGGTTTTGGCTGCCATGAACGTTTATCATCCTCAAGTTTCACGTTCTCCATACCAAGCTTAAAAACGAGATCATTGTTATTATAAGTTAGCAGACTAACACGAACTCATACGGGCCAATTATTCACTTAGACTCCCTTATTCATAGGTGTATCTCTTATATTTTATTATTGTCTTTAATGATCACGAGGATGCATTGTTTGACTTATTTCGATAGTTTATTTAGGCCGAAAATAAAGTGGACGATTTAATCAATAGTTAGCTAAAGGACAAAATCTTTTAAAACTGCTTCTCGGGACCTCTTAAAGTTCATATCTTGGCATAACTCGCTTCACGGTTTGAGACCTTTCTCGGACCGATATTTGGCAGCGACTTCATACTTCAAATCTGGAGAGACGTTCTTGAAATTATGGTCTTCTCTTCATAATAGGAATTTCTTCTCTTGAACTTTTTGAGAGATTCTTCATATTTGGACCACGACTTCTTCATTTTTCTCCAGTCTTTATTTTGGACTTTGATATACAACGATCCGCCTCCTTTTAGGACTTGGATCTATTTATCCTCATACCTTGTTAGGGCCTTTTTGGATAGACTTCTCCATGATCTTTTGGAGAGTATTTGCTTTTCGTCGTGTGTCTCGATCCTTCATATTGATGTTCGATAAATGATTCTTCACATCACTTTTGGATCTTTAGCAACAAAATGTAGCCCTCATGTCTTGTTAGGACCTTTTCGGACTCGCCAATCTTCGCATCCCGCTTCAATAAGTTATGCCTTGGCTATGAACTCTAATTAATACCGAGCAACTTTTAAACGATCTTGGGCTAGAAGCTAAGTAACTTTTCAAATCGTACAACCTTATTTATCGCAGATAAATTTATTAGCAAGCGATGGGAAAGAAGCTCATAATTAACTCACATAAGTTCATGAAAGAATACCGAACTTATAATTGACTCTATCATCTATCGTTCTCCACAATTTAAAATCTCAAGGAATGAGACTCGTGGATGCTTAGCCAATTAAATCAAAGTTTTGGGTTTTCGAGTCATCTATAGGATCTTGCAAACTCTTAGACTTTTTCAAGTTTAGAATTCGCATTTTAAAGTTCCCTTGATAAATGACTCTCTAGAATCAATTATAGGAACTTGCGAAAAGTTCTTGTTCTTAACCCGTAAGAGTTAAGACCTTCACGTTTTAAAGCTCCCTATATAAAAGCATAGCAAAACTTGACTTAAACACGTTAAGGATACTAGCTAGAGTAAACTTGGATAAGTAAACTCGGGTTGAGTCAAAATATTCACGACTTTGAAAAATTTAAAACCACTTTATTGAAAATTTATTCTAGCAAAGAAAGTAAATAACGATAACAAAGAAAAAACTACTAGGCCAAAACAAATTAAAAATTTTGAAAAATGTCGAAAAATCAAGTTTTCCGGTTAAAATGAGGACAAAAACAAGGAAAAGCCCACTTACTTCGATAGAAGTCCCCCTACACTTAATATAAACATTTTCCGCAATGTTTATGCATGTGGGAGTAAACTCCCCTACACTTATGACATTGTGCACTTTGTTTAAATCTTGCTAAGGAAAGGACAACTATAGTGATTTCAATGTGAACATATAAGATATGAAATATTGAATCACGACAGTTTAGGATAGAACCAGGAAGATGGGAATACGGGATCACGGTTCGTTAAAAGTCATCGAGGTGCTCTTTGAAGCTTGAATCCCTGCACAGAATAAGAAACAAGACAACAAACACATACGGGGCTCCCCCTACACTTGTTATGAAAGCGGTAAAGGATAGATCACGGGTTGCCTCCCGAGAAGCGCTTGTTTTTGATAACCGAGTCACGAGCCTGACTCGACCCCAAACTAGTTTATGGGAAACGTGGTGAGGGATCGAAGCATCTCATGAGAGATGTCCTCACCAAAGTACAACTTGACGCGCTGGCCATTCACCTTAAAATTGGGCCCATTTGGCTGAGAAAGCTCAATGGTGCCATAGGGAAAGACTTTGGCGACGGTGAATGGACCAGACCAGCGGCTCTTCAACTTGCCAGAGAAGATCTTCAACCGAGAGTTAAAAAGTAAGACTTGATCACCAACGTGGAACTCTCGGTTCTTAATCCTTGCATCATGGATGATCTTAGTCTTTTCCTTGTAGATCAATAAGTTCTCGTAAGCTTCATTCCTCAGTTCGTTGAGCTTGTTGAGTTGAATCTTCCGAAGATCACCGGTTTTGTTGATGTCGAAGTTAGCCCACTTCAAGGCCTAGTATGCCTTATGTTCCAGCTCGATAGGGAGGTGGCATGCTTTCCCGTACACAAGACGATAAGGTGTACAACCAATCGGGGTCTTATAAGCGGTACGGAAAGCCCACAAAGCATCATCTAATTTATCGGCCCAAGAGGCGCGATGCTCTCCCACGGTACGCTCCAGAATTCGCTTCAATCCACGGTTAGATATCTCGGCTTGACCATTGGTTTGGGGATGATAAGCGGTGGAAAGACGATGATTGACACCATACTTAGCCATGACTCGAGCAAATTGATCATTGCAAAAATGAGTCCCGCGGTCACTGATAATAGCACGAGGAACACCGAATCAAGCAAAAAGCTGCTTCAAAAAGTTCAACCACCCTCGCATCGTTCGTGGGGGGAGCCTTAGCTTAAAACCATTTAGAAACGTAGTCAACGGCTACGAGGATGTACTTGTTCCCTTTAGATGATGGAAATGGCCCCATAAAGTGGATACCCCATACATCAAAGATTTCACATTCTTGTATGAAATTTTGAGGCATCTCATCTTTATGTGTGGTCTTGCCTTGTCTTTGGCAAGCATCACAATGTTTAACCATTTCGTGAGCGTCACGATAAATGGTGGGATAATAAAATCCAGAGTCGAATACTTTCTTCGCGGTGTAATTGGGACCAAAGTGACCACCGGTGGGTCCTTTATGGCAAGCATCAAGGATTTGTACAGCTGCCGACCCATCAACACATCGACGAATGACAAGATCCGCACATTGTTTGAAGAGATAAGGGTCATCCCAAAAGTAAGTCTTAATATCTTTAAAGAACTTCCTCTTTTGTTGGGAAGTTAACCCTTCGACGAGGATACCACCCGCTAAGTAGTTTGCAATGTCCGCAAACCACAGGATTTCATCAAGATTGGAATTTATAAACATTAAGGTCTCAAGGGAAAAAGAGTCATTGATCTCTTGGTTCGGATGATCCCCTTGATAAGGATCCTCAAGTCTACTAAGATGAACCACGACTAGATTTTCGGCTCCCTTCTTGTCATGAATTTCAATTTTAAATTCTTGAAGGAGCAAAACCCAACGAAGAAGTCTTGGTTTAGAATCTTGCTTAGTCAACAAGTACTTCAACGCGGAATGATCAGTGTACACAATGGTGGTGGAAAGAACAAGATAGGGGCGGAACTTCTCAAAAGCATACACTACAGCTAAAAGCTCTTTTTCGGTAGTGGTATAATGCAATTGAGCCCCCGTCATTGACTTGCTAGCGTAATGGATTGGTTGGAAGTGTTTGCTCACTCTCTGGCCCAAAACCGCTCCAATAGCAAAATCGCTAGCATCACACATTAATTCAAAAGGTATCTCCTAATTAGGGGTAACCAAGACCGGTGCCTTAGTTAGCTTATCCTTAAGAAGATTGAAGGATTCAAGACACTCTTTGGAAAAGATGAAAGGAGTATCTTTTTCCAAGAGGTGGGTCATCGGGCGAGCGATTTTAGAAAAATCTTGGATGAATCGACGATAAAAGCCCGCATGACCAAGGAAACTTCTTACACCCTTCACGGTTGAAGGTGGAGGTAATTTGGCTATGACATCCACTTTAGCACGGTCCACTTCAAGACCGGCTTTGGAGATTTTATGTCCAAGCACAATGCCTTCTTTTACCATGAAATGGCATTTTTCCCAGTTTAGAACAAGGCGAGTGTCTTCACACCGCTTAAGCATGCGTTCCAAATTGGCAAGGCAATTAGAGAAAGAATCACCGTAGACCGAGAAATCATCCATGAAGACTTTCATAGTTTCTTCAACCATGTCATGGAAGATAGCCATCATACACCTTTGGAATGTCCCAGGAGCATTGCATAAGCCGAAAGGCATTCTTTTATAAGCAAATGTTCCGTAAGGACAAGTGAATGTGGTTTTCTCTTGGTCTTTGGGATCGATGGGAATTTGAAAATACCCCGAGAAACCGTCTAAGAAGCAGTAATAGTCATTACCTGCTAGACGTTCAAGCATTTGGTCCATGAAAGGAAGGGGAAAATGATCCTTTCTCGTAGCATCATTGAGTTTGCGATAGTCTATACAAACTCTCCACCCTGTAACGAGACGAGTAGGAATCAACTCATTGTTGTCAATAGGCACAACGGTGATTCCGCCTTTCTTAGACACACAATGGACGGGACTAACCCATGGTGAATCCGAGATAGGGTAGATTATTCCCGCATCAAGAAGTTTGATAACCTCTTTTTTGATAACGTCATGGATCTTAGGATTCACCCTTCTTTGGCTTTGAATAGTGGGTTTAAAGTCTTCCTCCATGAGAATTTTATGTGTGCAAAAGTGATGATCAATTCCACGAATATCAGAGATTTTCCAAGCAATCGCTTTCTTGTGATTTTTCAGCACGGCGATAAGTCGATATTCTTCTTCTTCTTTCAAGTCCTTTGCGATGATGACGGGTGACTTCTTGTTGTCTTCAAGGAAAACGTACTCGATATGAGACGGTAAGTCCTTAAGCTCTAAATCCGGAGGATTTTCGATGGAAGGCGTAGTCAAATTCGGTTCATCGATAGAGATATCCTTAGGAGATGGTGGAGAAATATGGTCCTCATTGAGAAGTTTCTCAATGGTACGAATGTCTTCATCCCAATTGGAGGGAGAATCGTCATATTGCAAGTCCACATCTCCCAAAGTTGCTTCAAATTCTTTCAAGATGAAATCACTTTCTCCAAATGGAGTTAGTGATGGAACAATAGAGGCAACAATCTCAACAATGGGTAGAGAAGAAGAACCACTTTTACAAGCGTCTTTGAAATGTTCTTCATAAGCCTCATCAAGAACGTCAATGAAATTAACACACTCATTTTCAGAAGGCTTCTTAGAAAGTTTACCCATTTTGAAGATGATTTTATCGTCACCAACTCTCATGATTAATTCGCCCGCGGCTACATCAATTAGAGTGCGACCGGTCCTCAAGAATTGACGTCCAAAGATTAGTGGAACACGAGGGTCCATCTCGTAGTCAACGACAACAAAATCCACCGGAAAGGTGAATTTGTCGACGCCGACGAAGACGTCTTCGGCTATCCCCACCGGATAAGCAACCGTACGGTTAGCTAATTCCAAAGTCATTCGTGTGGGGACTAGCTCGGGTAGAGACAATTGTTTCTAAACGCTTAAACGCATTAAGTTTATACTAGCACCTAGATCAGCTAGGGCCATACAATTCTCTACCCCAGGGAAGTTGTAAGGAATCAAGAAACGACCCGGATCACCAAGTTTGGTTGGTAATTTCCTTAAGAGCACTGCGGAGCAATTCTCATTAAGTTGGGTCTGAGCGATATCGAGGAGTTTCTCCTTATCACTGAGAAGATCTTCAAACATTTTAGCGTATTTCGACATGTGAGCGAGAGCCTCAGCAAAGGAGATATTGAAATTCAGTTGCTTAAACATTTTAAGAAAGTTAGAAACCTGAATATCATCCTTATTTTTCAACTTCTCTTTCCTCAACCTTGAAGGGTAAGGTATATTGGGTTGAGATGAAGGCTTTGGTATGGAATTCTCACTCACATCCTTGGGTGGTGGAGGGGTGGAAGTAGAAGGTGGAGTAATAGAAGGTGGAGGAATTAGAGAAGGAGACTCGTTTTCCTTTGTCACAATCACCGGTGTAGGTGTAGGAAGCTCGGGTTCCTTTAAACCTTTTCCACTTCGAGTGGTGATTGCTTTCATCTCCCCTCTTGGATTAGCAACGGTGTTACTCGGAAGAGAACCCGAACCAGAGGCTTGATTAATTGGGAAGAAACTAGACATCATGTTCCTTAAGTCATTCGTTTGACTTGCCAAAGTGTTGCGCATATCGGCTCGAAGATCATTTCCTTGTTTCACCATATCTGCTTTCATGTTGGCCATTTCCCACTGAAGATTTTGCACTATCACATCATTAGTCCTCATGTAAGTTTCAACGTCTTGATGTAATGCGGTGGGTTGGTTGGGAGGAGGAGCATGGTAGGAAGGTGGTTGATAAGCGGGTTGTTGGTAAACTTGGTTGTTTCTTGGAGGTGGATATGGGTTCTTTGGTTTTGATATTGATTTGGAGCACGAGGTTGGTTTTGATTGTTGCGATTTAGGTTGTTTGGGTTTTGTGGGGGGAGACCGGGTGGTGAAAGAAAGTTGTTTGAGCGATAGCTGAGCAAATTGCGGTCACCTTGAGGACGTGCTTGATAGCCTCCCCTAGCAAAGTTACCGTTGGCGGCATACACATTTTCCGGATTGTCATGAGTCGAAGGACAATCGGTTTATGAGTGAGATCCCCCGCATATTTCACAAGATTGAGTCATAGAATTAACTTGGGCATTGATAGCTTTGGTGTTGTTAGAGGTTTGGAGAGCAAGTGATTCAACAAGTGTAGTAAGCTTATCAATTCTCTTATCGCTCTCATTAGTGCTAGCACTAACCACATTAGTCCGAACACTCTTGGTTTTCACTCTAGACTTGTTCTCAATAATATCCCAAGCGGCATTAGAAGACTTAACCAAAATATTACCCCCCGAGGCACTATTTAGTGAATCTTGGTCATTCATGCTTAAACCATTGTAAAAAGTATTAATTTGATGTACTTTTGTTAAACCATGTTGTGGACACTTTCTTAAAAGTTTCTTAAAACGGTCCCAAGATTCACTAAATGTCTCACCGTACTTTTGTTCAAAGGTAATTATTTCATTCCGCAAAGCGGTAGTACGTGAGGGTGGGAAAAAGTAGTTGATGAATTTGGTCTCTAAATCCGTCCACGTAAGAATACTTTGTGGCGGTTCCTTATCAAGCCAATGTCGGGCTTGTCCCTCTAAAGAGAAAGGAAAAAGTTGCAAGCGAATTACCTCTTGTGAAACCCTATTATACTTAACCGTATTAGTGAGTTGAAGAAACCTTTTTATATGGTCATGAGGATCATCAATTGAACGCCCCAAGAAGGGTTGAGCAGAGACCATTTGAATGAAGCCGGATTTAAACTCAAAGTTGTTGGCTCCAATCTCGGGTATAACAATAGCATCGGTGTTGCCCTCTACGTGCGATTGCAAAAGCTCGATCATTGGTTGATTGTCCATGGTGACAATAGGTTGAGTAATGACTTCGGCTTGAGCTACTTTATTCTTACGAGCACGAGTACGCATGCACACCTACAAAAGGAAAAGCAAAATAGACAAGAAATATTTTTGGTTTTTTATGTTTTTCTATTTTTTTTTGTATTTTTGAAAATTTTATATTTTTTAGGATTTTTGAAAATTTTAAAGCAAGGAAAATAACGTTCAAAGATGAACGGATCCCAAAATCTAACGCGTCTCTCACTAAAAACCGTTAATCTTAACGAAAAGAGCCGGCAGCGGCGCCATTTAATACAAGGTTTTTAGCCAAGTATAAAAGTTCGTTGTTCCAAGTCTTTTCGAATTGATTAATGGTAGAAAGTGCGACTCAATTGTTCTTGGTGGATAATAGAAAGTGGTTTGGTTTGTTTATCTATTTTTAAGCTAAAAGCAAATAATTGTGGTTGAGTAAAGTAGAAGCTTTTACAAAATTAATCTAAAAGTAATTTAGAAAAACACTTAAAACTTAAAACTTTGTTAAAACTAAAAACTTAAAACTTCTAGATCGGGATAAATTTAAAACAAATCTGTCAGAATGTAATGCAATCAAACCCATCGGAATATCAAAGTAAGTCAATCGGAATAATCCATGTTAGTAACCATCAGAATGTAACAAAATCAATTCTATCGCAAAGTTGTCCAGATCAGAATACAATGTTGTTCAATCGGAATGTATGATTCTGTCACAATGTTCTAGTATCAGAATGAGAGTATCGGAATGTTGTTAACAAAAAACTGGCAGAGTTTCGACTCAAAGTAACCTTACCACCCGTCGGAATATGCGATCGCAATCCCAGATCGGAATAAGGGGGTAAAATCCAAGCTATCGCAAAGTAGAACCAAAGTTGGTTATTGCGATACAAATAAGCAGCCGTCAGAATGTGGGATACCCAAATATTGCGATGCACACAACACTTAATCCGAAAATGAAGAATAAGCCAAGGTTTCAATAAGCAGTTCCAATATGCTAATTTAATCAAAACTTAACCGACTCAAATGGCATAACTTTGAAAGCTTTTTAAGATACGAAATTCATGAGCTTTTTAGAAGAAACTTTAAAAAGACTAAAACTTTTAAGTAATCCGAAAAGCAATAAGCTAAAAACATGAAATAAACCAATAAGCACAAAGAGCTTATAGTTCAAACCGTATGAAAGCTTAAGTAGGAATAAAAAGATTAACCTTTTAATCATGAAATCATCAAATCAACCAAACCGTATGAAGTATAACATTCGGATCAAAGATTAAAGTAAACCAAGAAATGTAGAAAAATTTTTAAGAACAAAAGGCTTAACTTGAACTTGTAATTAAATGAAATCCAAAATACAAGAATTAAAAAGGACTTAATCTTAAAAGAAAAGATGAAAACTTAGTGAGAGAAAGTTAGGAACTTTCTCCCTCTAAAAACTAGAAAGGAAAAAATGAATAAACTAAAACTAGCTAACCCCCCTCCTAATGTGATTAGGAGGGTATTTATAGGGAAAATGGGGAGTGCATGTGTTGCTTCCTATTTCTTTCTTTTCGACTCGATTTAACTCTTTGTCTTTCTCGATGTCGTCTCGGGATTTGAACTCGTCTTATAATTTTTCTTCCATAATTAGACTTGAGTTCTTCGACTTCATTAAAACTTCCGTCTTTAGACTTTTTCTTCGATAAATCTTCAGAATAGGCTTTGGACTTCCGTTCTTTTGCACTCTTGATCTTTTGACTTCGTCTCTTCTCGTTTTCTTCGATAAAAGCCCGTGAAAGCCCGTGTTTTCTTCCCTTTTCATCTTTTGGTCCTAAAATATAATAAAAACATAAACCACGCATAATTCCGACTTTTACGACATAAATTACACGTTTTGGTCTTGTTATTATTGGAAATAAGTGGTAAAAGGATAAGTGTTTTCACACTTATTAGCTTCGCAGGGGCGAAGTGCGGCGCACAATTAGTTTTGTGCGACACACTTTTCCCTGGTTCGTGACTATAAGCATGGTTGATTTGTTCTTGTCCTTGATACTATTATATTTGATCATTGTTATGCATTTGGTTCATTCATGATTATAACTAGTACTTATATGATTGAAGGGATTCTATGTCATCTAGTAAATGAATCATTGTATTCGCCTTTGTCGCGATTGGTTGAATAAAATGTATATAAAACCTTATATGATTTTTTTAGTGCTTGAATTATTGAAACCAACATAAACCATTCTTAATGCTTTTGGTATGACATAATCTGATTTTTTGTTATATTGAATAGATGTTGCATGTGCGACTAGTAATCGACATGTTGACTTACCTTGTTTATGTGTTTATAATTCATCTTTGCTATGTATAATCTCTATGTTCTTAGCGTTAACCAAATGCACCTTTAATCATCATTTAGAATAGTATATCTTTAGAACTTGTGACACGCTAAAGATAATTGTTTTAACTTGTTAACACCAATCCGTGGATCGACCTGGACTTTACTTTAGACTATACTATACACGAAAGGGTATACTTGCCCGTGTTGTGTTTTTATAAATTTAAAATTCGCTTTCACAACATCAAGTTTTTGGTCCCTTGTTTAGACTATGCGAAACACACATCAAGTTTTTGGTGACGCTGCCGGGGATTGTTTTTGTTACTTGTTAAAACTTTCTGAGATACTTGTTGGAAATTAAAATCATTTCCATAGAGATTTATGTCAATCTCAACCTTTCTGTTCTTAAAAATTGCAGAAAGTACGCCGCACATTTCATTTGTGCGCCACACTTTCTGGAGAGCTTCTAAGTACGACGCACTTTTCATTTGTACGCCGCACTTTCTGGAAAAAAAAATTCAAAACGATTTCTGAGTCAATTTTAAAACCCACCAACCTTTCCTAATGACATGAGCAAAAACTCATATAAGTTAATCAACAAATCACCCTATAACACATATAAAATACCTAACTTTTGTGCTATAAAGCAGAATTATGTGGTATGTTTTGTGTTTGTGTCTAAATAGGTAAAAAGGATACATTTTCAAGCAAACAAGAAGAAATCAAGCTTATTTGTGATGGAAAAGCCAAAGAAGGATCAAAGATGACAATACTTTGAAGATGAAGGACCTATCTTGACAATATTCCAAAGTTGAGGGACTTAAAGTGCAATTTGGTCAAAGTCAAGATTCAAGTCAAACATGGTCAACTCTTAAGTCAACCAAGTCAAAGGGTCAAACTAAACAAGTATGCAAGTGGAAGGACCAAAAATGGCATTGGAATGAAGAATTATGCTTGAATGATGAAACTGCCAAAGTCTAGGGAATGATTTTGCCAAAAATACACCAAGATTAGACATGATCCGTGTGTTTATGCTGTTAACCAATCAAAATGCAAGAAAAAGTGAACATGGATTGCCAGCTAGCTAGCCACATCACCAGTTCATTTAATGAACCGAATCCCCACAGTGTTCCCCACTATCTCACTTTCTAACCAATAAGAAGTCGACACTCAATAATCACTTTATCCAATTTTGGATAGTGATCTGTGTGACACAATATTGCCTAACCAAAGACTGCCACGTGGCATCTTCTTCAACAAAGCGACCCAGAATCAATCTCAAGTTATACTGCATTTCAGAAAAAGATTTATACCTGAACGATGCTCATTTTCAAGAGAAGAACACAATGGAAGCACTCAATTAAGCTGTAACTCAAAGAATCAAAATCCACCAATTCGTGATAAACACAAGAATCTGCAATTGAGCAAATCATGACACCTGCTATTGGACGGAACATGTCATCTACCCCAACTCACTCTCATTTCTTCTCTATAAATAGGGATAGAACCTCTCATTTGTTGTGTGTAGAAAAGTGTGAAATTCACACACACTTTTATTTTCTTCCCTCAATCTTGTTAGTTAGCAGTTAGTATAACGACCTCAAGAGCTTGACAACTTCTTGAGTTAGTTATTAGTTAGTTGTAACTACTTTACCTACCCTTGTAACAAACTTTCACTTCAAATTCAATAAAATCACTCAAATTCCTTCAATCTTCTACTATTCATTGCATTCCTGTTGATATTGTTGCTGTTATAAGTTCTTATGATCAAACTTGATCATTAGAAGCTTTGTGAAGAATTGTGGCTATACTTGATCATTCCAGTTGTTGTTTTGAAGTTTGTAGCAGATTTGAGTAGAAAGTGATCAGAATGTTGATAGTTGATGATTGATTGGTTAATGATAGTGCTAAGGTGGTGGTTTAGTACTGTTTAGGAGGCTTTTCGCCTACCTACTCCATCAATGGAGGCCTAATGCTAATAGGTTCCAAAGTTCTGTTTTTAAATTCCACTAAAATGTTCAATGCATGCTCAATTCTAATGTAACAAAATAACTGCTATTCTGATCAAGTGTGTTTGTTTGATTTAGCTTGATTTTGCTAGTTCAGATAGCTTGTTGATAGATTGTTAGCTTTTAGCCTGATTTTACTTGTTTCTGTCTTCTATTCATTAGTTAAGTACTTGCTATTGCATTTTGAGTTCTAGTGTGCTATCAAGTTTGTTTTTGGTCTCTTAACCTTTCATTTTACTCATTAAACTTGTTTAGATATCATTCATAGTTTCATTCATTCAGTTACTCAGATTCTCCTTGTTAAAGTTCATAACAGATTAGATAAGTAGTGTTTGGATCTGCTAAGATTTTGTGATTCAAGTGTGTTAAACTTGTTAATTGTTGTTCATTTCTCATTTCATAGTCAATTGAAACAAGTTTGTAAAGTCTCTGGTCAACATTTGGGTCAAACAGGCAATTGGTTACTAAAAAGTTTGGGTCAAGTTTTGGTTAAATGTTCATCAGAAAAGTAGTTGATTTCAATCTCTTGCCATTGATTCATTTCTTAACCAAAATAAGTAAAACCAGTTTCTAGTTGTTCATCAACATCCAAAGTTTAAGTCTTGATAAGGAAATCATACAATTTTCATTAATAAGCTTGGAATTAGCTTTTGAATAAGCACTCAAGCATTTGCAAGTTTCTGTGATAAAGTAGCTAACTGATTTCTTAGATAAGAAATTCTACTTCATAAATCCTTTAATGCTCTTTCACATTCTTGCTTATAAACATTTCCTAAGTAGATTTTGAGATTTTCAGAATTTTCAACTTTTGGTCAACAAAAGTTAAATAAGCTAGGATTCAGCTTAATTCGATTTTTCTGCTTATCTACTTGATCATTTTCCAAGAGAAAAGACATTCCATACTCACAATAAGCTGTTTAACAAGTTTTGACTTTAAAACTTGAATGTGCATGTCTGGATTTTATGGTAGCTTATTCATGGCTTATTGGATTTTGCTTATTTGAGTTCTAGTGAGTTTTAAGTCTTTTCCTTAGACAAATCTAAGTGATTTTTGATTTTAAGCTGTTTGAAATTTGTTTGAGCTTATTTGGTCCAATATTGAGCTTAAACGAGCTTGTTTCTTCCTTATGCCCGTTTTTGGTTAAAACTTCCATTTAATTGCATTTAGGTCCTTATCATTTGTAACAGTTTTCATTAAGTGCTAAACTTGCTAGTTTTTAGGGTTTGCAACTTTTTAGTCCTAATCTTTTGAAAAGTTGTCAATTTCAGTTAGTTAGTTTTAAAGTTTGTTACATTTAGTTAGAAAGTTGTTAGAAATTTCATATTTGGTCCTTTAACTTTCTGAATTTACATTTCAAGCATTAGACTTTCATTTACTTACATTTTTAGCACATTACTTTCATAGTTTTACATTTTTGTCCTTTTGTGAATAATATTTGGTAATTGCTAAATGTTTTACGGTTACGTAGCTTAATATTTTCACAATTCTTACGTGCTTGGTTAAATAGACATAGGATATCCAAAAAACTCTATCAACCAAAAACAATAAATAACTTGAGATTGTTAGGACTTTCAATTGGTTAAGAATCGAGAGAAACAAACTTCAATATACTCAATTTCACCTAAGCTCACTGTTTAGAACATGATGATTGTTTTTTTGTGCTCATACTTGTTGAATTTTTGCATTTGTGTATAATGTACATTTAAATAAAAAGAAAAAAAAACCAAAAAGATTTTCCTTATTAGTTATTTTTACTTTCTTTCGAAGTTGTCATTAAATAAAAAAGTCATGTGTCATTATAGTTTATACTGCATCTATAAAAAAAACCAAAAATTAAAAATTAAAAATTTTAAAAAGCCAAAAAGATTTTTACTTCTTAGTTAAGTTTATTTTATTTTGTTACTTTGAGTTTTTGTCATGCTTGTGTAAATACAATAAACAATGTGTTTACTACGTATTGTGTTTAGTTTTTTTTAAATATTTTATAAAAATTAAAAAAACCAAAAAATCTTGTAGTAAGTATGCCGCACTTCTTTATTGTGCGCCGCACATTGGTTCTACAAAATAAAAAATATTTTTTGTTTATAAATAAAAACCATAATTCGTTTATTTGTGTTTTGCGAATACTTGTAATTGTTTGTTGCATTTTAGTTCGCATGTGTCATTTGTGTTTGCATCTTTATCATAATAATAATAATGTGTAATCTATACAAAATGTTTTAAGTATGTTTGTATTTGCATATGCATTTTTGTTTAGTAAATATATCGTTATCCATGTTTGCATTTCCATAATAAGTTAGATTTACTTCAAGAATAAATGTGATGTATATAAAAAAACAAAAAATCGTACAGAAAGTACGCCGCATATTTCAATTGTACGCCGCACTTTTGGGCTGAAACCAAAAATATTTTTTTTTTCGTATCATTATCATATATATTGTTTTAATAATCATTTTAGTACCACACTTGCTTTTTTGCATATGTGAGCTTGCTTTAGCTTGTTTAATTATCTAAAAAATAAATATAAATAAATAAAAGTTATAAAAAAAATTAAAAAAAGGTTTGCATATATGTTCTATTATTTTAATTTTGTTGTTCATGAGTTTTTAACTTTTATTTGTGTGTGATCATTATTTATTTTCTTTTGAGTCGTATATATGAATAAAAACTAAAAAAAATATTAAAAACTAAAAATGTTAGAAACATTATAAAACGTAATAAATAAAGATTTTCCTATTTCGTTTTGTAATCTATGTAATCTGTGTGTATCCGTGTCTACGTGTTTGTTTGTTTGTTTTATCTATTGTATGTTTATATGTGTTTTCGTTATAACCTATGTGTAATAAATAGAAATTATAAATTTTGTTTTATGTCATAATAAAACCACCACGAATTTGAGATGTACGACGCATTTTTGTAAAAATAGACTCGAAGTACGCCAAACTTTGTCGAAGTGCGACGCACTTTCTATTCTACAAAAACATTTTTGTCTAAATAAATCAAAAAATCCAAAAATATTTTATTTCACCTTTAGTTTTTATTTCGTAGTATTTTGTGTGTTATTATTTGTAAAATGTGAATAAATAGTTTTTTAAGAAAAAGATAAAAAATATATAAAATGAAAAACAGTGCAATTTGATTAGTGTGACGTGCATGAGCCCGTGTATTTCGTACCTTGATTATTGTAACAAAAAATAATATTTCACGAACTTTGTGGGTGTGTTCCCTGGAAACCCTCACGATACTATAACTCTCCACTCGGTACACCGATGGGTTTAAAGGCTTGTTGCATACGCTAAATGCAATCGTGGTGCCTACGAAAGTGTGCTTTATAATTTTACGCTGCTTTTGTAGTTTGTCTATTTTGCAGATTTAATAAAACAGGTGAAGCTTGGTATGGATCGTTGCTAGATTATCACTTGAAGACATGACATATATATGTGGATCGATGTATGATACTACAATTGTTGAGTTCACATACTTGTGATGGCGCTCCTTTTTGCGCTAAATTTTTCGAATTCAACCGAAGAATTTATGAGCCCCGGGAAGTCTCTTTTCTCTTATATTTATTTTTTTCACTTGTCCTACTTTTAAGTTATTTTATAAATTACGCATATTGCTAAACTTAAGTGTGTCTGTGTATGTGGGGGGGGGGGGGGGGGAGATGAGTTGGGAAATATGACTCGTTATTAAATATAAACTTTTGTTCGCCCTCAGTAATCTAAAAATCAATTTTTTTTATTTTTCTTTGCCACTTAGGTTAATATATTTGAATAAAACTTAGAAAACAATGCTTTGTTGATAGTTACCCGGTATGATTGGATGATTTTTGCTAATACTTGTTTCGCGGTTGGTTATGAGTATTGTACCATTCCAACGAAGATGAAGAATGCATGCTTTGTGTTTCGTATTTTTTGTGGTGTACGCTTATATCAAGTATGAGAGAATTGTTAGTTGTGAAAGGCGTGATGAAAAAAAATGATGAAAAAAAAGTGAAAAAAGTCAAATTGAAAAAAAAGAGATCAAGAGAATGAAAAAAAAGTGAATGATAAAAAATAACCAACGAGCTATATGTATATTTATGAAGACGAAGGAAAAAGAAATATTTTTGAGATATCGATTAGCGAATGTGCTAAGACGTGATATATATGTTGTTCGAATTGTGATTGTAAGAAGTTGTATTATTTCATAGTTTGTGGTAGGTTTGGTGACTAGCAACATCGGTAACTTTAAAAAATTATTTTTTCCTTTTATTGCTTGAGGACAAGCAAACCCTTAAGTGTGAGTGTTTGCCCTGAGAAAATTTCTTATAAAAACCCAAAAATATTTGCGATTAAATTTTTTTTTTTAAATTCTTTTCCTTTGGCACCTAGGTAAATTTTATTTCTAACTTTCTTTTTCTTAGCATTGCTTGAGGGAAAGCAATTGTTTCTTATCATTGCTTGAGGGCAAGCAATAGTTTAAGTGTGGGGGAATTTGATAACGCTTTAATTATACATGTTTGCGTGTGCGTTATCTGTATATATTTAGGTTAATTATGTGAACTATCGATACTTAATAGGTTGTATTTGATGTTATAGGTTCCAAGGATGTGTCGTGGAGGAAAAGGAAGAAAACACATTAAGGAGCGAAGCTTAAACAAAGAAATAAAGTCAAGATAAAGATCTCCCGACACCTGTCGCTGTTTTGACAATATCTTGAGCATACGAACTCCGTTTTAGTTGGTTCAAGCGGCCACGGAAAGAGAAGAGAGTTATCCACAACTTTGCCATTTGGTCCAAAGCTATAATGACCAAATGTGCGACGCCCAATCCAAAAGTGCGGCGCACTTTCTTGTAGTACTTAGAATATTCTAGACGCGCAAATGTGCGGCGCACTTTCCTTCTGCACAGCTCAAAAGTCATATTTATGACTCCCATTCATTGCTAATCCGATCAATTACCTTTCACTTGGTCCCCAAGTGTTGGAAATGTTTGAAAATGTTTTACAAAATATGGTTTTTGCAATACTTTGGACATAATTTTATATATGTATATGTTATATATATTCGTAGTACTTAGTAGCTTTGCGTTCTCCTCGAAGAGAGCTTCGCAACGAGCTAAAGTATGTCCAATATGGAGTTAATATGAATGAGACATCGTATCTCAAAGTGAGTCACGTGAAACACAATATTTGAAAAATATTTTGTCCGACATCGCTTGAAACATGAAGTGAAAACATGTTTATAAGGAAATCCTAGTTTCTACACTACAATATTCATTTGTGGGTTTTTACTCCCACGCCTATGCGCGCGTAGGGGGGGGGGTGCAGAAAGTGAGATTTCTAGGCCAAAAACGGGTTCGAAGCTACTGAACTTGTGCACGAGCGCACGACTTGCGGACACGAATACAGCTTCGAAATCTGCTTGGGTGTGGGCAAATTCGGTATATTTTTTGCTGCTCATTCGAATTTTTCCTTCCAGATTTTTCTAATCTATTTTAGGAATAGATACAAACTTATTAATTAAGTTTACAGAAATCTGTTTTGTGTATTAAAAGATTTGCGTATCTGTGTTAGTAATAACAGATTTTCATGTCAGTTTAATTTAGGAGCAAATATTCTGTCTTGGTGACCAAGACATATAATGCCTATAAATTAAACTTGAATTTCATTCATTCAGGACATCCAAAAACGCAGCTTTTCTGCATCAAAGTTCCAGCAATCTTTTTCAGTCAGAAACACACACTGTATCCGTGATCTTTCAGGCAAGTAAGTCGAGTCCGGCTGTACAACAGCTTTGGACATTGTACCCTGGGAAACAGACGGTGAATCTGTTTTAAGGGAAGCGTGTTAAACATGTGCCTCGTCTTATTTTAATTTTACTGCTTTTGTTATTACTGTTATTTATTTTCTGTTTTCTTAATTTTTGTCAATTTTTATTTGTAATTCGATTTTATATAATAAAAGTGTACACCGTTTCCTACAATCTTAAAACAGATTCTGTTTAACAGAATTAAAACTTTTATTAAATCGGATTAATAATTTTATCAGATTTATTATAAATTGTTTTTGCCGAAACCAGGATTGAGTTTCACTGGAAATCAGTTTTAATTTTACAGATTTTAATTAATAGATCTCTAACGTTTTTCATTAAGCAGTTGTTCTTATCAGTTTATATTGAAACCAAGATTGTGTTTCTGTTAAACTAATATATTCGATAATTGCATCTGATTCTTTGAAACCAAGATTCAGTTTCTTTGAAGCAGATCCACTATAAGTATATAGAGATCACGATTGAATTTCTTATATACAGATTTATAACAGTTGTCTAACTGTGTGTGTTTTGATCTTGTTTGATCTTTCATAATGTCTACTAGCACTCTTGAAACTCCAGCAACTACTACTGTGAAAGTAACTGCTGCGCCATTTACCCACACAGTTGCTAATCATGCTGAAAAACTAGAAAAATTCAATGGGCAGAATTTTAAGAGGTGGCAGCAGAAGATGTTCTTCTATCTCACTACTTTGAACCTTGCGAAGTTCTTAAAGGAGACTGTACCTCAGGTGGAACCTCCTAAAGAAGGTGTACCCAAAAATCAACAAGCCGTGCAGGCTGTTGAAGCATGGAAACATTCAGACTTCTTGTGTCACAACTACATTCTGAATGGTTTGGTGGACTCTTTGTACAATGTGTACTACAAGACTAAGACTTCCAAAGAATTATGGGAGTCGTTGAACGCAAGTACAAAACTGAGGATGCTGGTACAAAAAAGTTCGCGGTAGCTCGCTTTTTGGATTACAAGATGGTTGATTCAAAGAGTGTGATAACTCAGGTTCAAGATCCGCAGGTTTTGCTACACGACATTCATGCTGAGGGTATGACTTTGAGTGAAACTTTTCAAGTTGCTGCTATCATTGAAAAGTTACCTCCAAGCTGGGTAGAATTTAAAAACTACTTGAAGCATAAGCGAAAGGAGATGACTGTTGAAGACTTTGTTGTTCGTCTTCGTATTGAAGAGGACAACAAGCTGGCTCAAAAAAACACTTATACACCTGATTCTGCCAAGGAAAATATGGTTGAACATGGTTCGTCTTCTTCAAAGTCTAAAGGCAAGAGCTTTGGTAAAGGGAAGAATGACAAGAAGAGCAAAGGGAAGTCTGAGTACCTTGCTCCTAAAGGTGGAATTGCAAAGCAGAAGTTCCAAGGAAATTTCTTCAACTATGACAAGCCAGGTCATCGTGCTGCTAATTGTAAAGCGCCAAAGTAGGTGACTCCACCCGAGGCTAATATGGTGAATGATAATGTGGACATGATTGCTATGGTGTCTGATGTCGTTACCATGATCTCTGAAGTTAACCTAGTAGGTTCTAATAATAATGATTGGTGGGTTGATACTAGGGCAACCCGTCATGTGTGTGCTGACAAGAGTATGTTTCACTCTTTCAGAGTGGTTGAAAATGGAGAGAAGCTGTACATGGGCAACTCTGCAACTGCTGATATCAAGGGCGAAGGAGATGTTATTTTGAAGATGACATCCGAGAAAGAGCTCAAGTTGACTAAAGTCTTGTATGTTCCGGAGATTCACAAGAATCTTGTGTCCGGATGGCTTTTGAATAAGTTTGGTTTTCGTCTTGTTTTTGAGTCTCATAAAGTTGTACTTTCTAAAAATCAAATGCATGTTGGTAAGGGGTATGCCCTGAATGGTATGTTTAAGCTCAATGTAATAGTTGTTAAGAATGCTATCAATAAAATGTGTTAGGAATTATTTGTTAAGTGTCAAGTACCGTTAGTGTATCTTAAGTACTGTTAGTGTTATGTAAGTACCGTTAGTATTAAGGCGGTACATAGTAAGTACTGCTACTTATAAAGTAAGTACTGCTATGATGATTAGGACAAATATATCTTTGTATAAGATATGTCATAGTTATAGTTAGAGTATATCTTATGTGATATACCTAAATAGTTAGAATATTGATAATATATCGTCTGTGATATAGTTATCTTTATAGAATATTCTAAGGTTTCTAGGGTTCCTTACTCTATAAAAGGAACATAGGTATAATGTCTTTCATGTACCTCATTCAAGTCGATTAATAAGAGAATCAAATAGTTAAAAGTAATTCTGTTCTTCTGTGCTTTATAAGTTAGATTCCGCATAACTTATTTAGTGTTAGTAAGAGTGCTCAAAGTGTTTTAGTTTGATTACAAACTACTATACTAATTCTTAGCAGAATATAGATCAAACCAAAGGGATCAACAAGTGGTATCAGAGCTTGTTGAGAAACTCTGAAAAAGAAGAACACAACCCCAAACACTCCACACATCCCAAAACTTAATGTCTCAACCAGAAGGTGATGATGCTCACTTGAATGATGTTCAGAACCCTGATCCTATACCACAGGGACAACCACAAGTTGTGCATCCTACACCAGCACAAGGTGTTCAAGCCATGAATGCTGTAGCTACCTCTACACCAACACCTTCTCATACTCTGTCTGATGTTAAACTCCCAGTTCTCAAAGGTGACAATTATGAGACATGGGCTATGCAGATGGAACATTACTTGAATCACACAGATCACACTGTGTGGCAAGTTATCAAGAATAGGAATACACCAAAGAAGCTACACTGGTTGCCAGACAATACATGCTATGTTCTACCTACTGTGACTACTGAGGAGGTACAAGCAGAGATCAGAGAGAGAAAAGCCAGAACTGCTTTGGTTATGGCTCTTTTTGAAGACATTCTACCAAGCTTTCATCATTATAAGGATGCTAAAGCTATGTGGGATGCTATAAAACTTAGATTTGGGGGCAATGACAAATCTAAGAAGATTAAGAAGATTGTTCTTAAGCAAGAATTTGATAACTTCTCAATTACGAGTATAGAGGGGATACATGGTGGATATGGAAGGTTCGGTAAATTGCTTATTCAGTTGGCAGTTTATGGACAAGTAATTCCTAATGAAGAAGCTAATTTAAAATTCTTAAGAAGTGTTCCACCAGAGTGGAAAGCAATGGCTATGCACTTCATCACAAGAGATGATTTGGAAACAATTCCTTTTAATCATCTCTACAACCATCTTAGAGCATATGAGATGGATGTGAAAGACACTGAAGTAAAGACAGCGACTACTTCAAAGTCTAACTTGGCTTTTGTATCAGATGGGAACAACGGTACTTACTTTCATAATACCGCTAGTGGATCTAGCAGCGGTACATACTTCACAAATAGCGCTGGAGGACTTACAAGCAGTACTTACCCACAAAGTATTGAAAGCAATCCAATAGTCTCTCAAAATCTACATGGAAGGTCTTCAACATTGTTTAGTGACAATGATGCCTTCTCATTCTTCACTGGACAAGACAACATGCCAAGATTAACTCTCAATGACTTGTTCCAAATGGATGATGCTGATGTTGAAGAAATGGATCTTAAATGGCAAGCTGCTATGGTGTCAGTAAGATCTAATAGGTTCTTCAAGAAGACTGGAAGAAAAATGACTGTTGATCCTAATGAGCCATTAGGATATGATAAGTCCAAAGTTGAATGCTATAACTATGGAAGGAATGGATACTTTGCAAGAGAATGCTCTAGAGATAAAGCTGAGGATAGCAATCAGAAGTCCAAGCACAGCTATAGAACCAGTCCAAGAATAACTGAAAGCTTTCCAAAAGGAAACAGCAAAAGTCCTAAAGGAACCAAAGCATTGGTTACTATAGATGGAGTGGTGAACTGGGCAGAAGAAGAAGAAGAAGAGCTTGGTTTAATGGCTCTCTCACATGTAGATGAGGTACATCCTTGTTCTAAAGACTATGTTCTTAAATTTAATAGCCTAAAAGTAGAACTAGAGGAACAATATAAAAAAGGTAACACATGCACTGTAGAATTAACTGCTTTTAAATAGTGTGTTGTTAAATTAGAAGAAAATATAGTTTTGTACAAAAAGGCTCAACAAAACTATGAAGAGAAAATAAGGATTTTGACTCTTCAAATGAGGGAAAAAGATGTGGAAATAAAAGCTTTTGAAAGACAACTGTTAAAAATATCAACAGAAAATGAAGCTTTTAAAGCCAGTCTTTGTAATGAAAGGGAAGTGATTAGTCATTGTCAAAAATCCTTTAAAGGATTGGGAAAATTGATTAATTCAGAAATGGGGTATTATGATAAAACAGGCCTAGGATATATTGAGGACCAACCTGGGATAATCTTAACTGACAAGGACTTATCAAAAGGGATTTCTGATAGTTCTAGTGAGGTAGATAATACACCTGAAAATGATAGATATGCTGAAGGAATGAAGGCAGTTCCTCTACCACTATCAGGAATTTTCATGCCCCCTTGTAATGATACAAGTATAGAGTTAGAAGAACCAAAGGTTAATAATCTCTTCAACTCTAGTACTTTGTCCCAAGAAAAGACTGCTGTGACCAAAAATATTGTCTATCTACCTTTAATGAACAATTTTGTTTCTGAGGAATCTAAGACTAGTTCTGCTCCCAAGCAGGTAAAAACTCCTAGCAAGATATTGGAAAACAATGTAAAACATAATAGAGTCAAAAGAGGTGGGTTAGGTTTTGAAAAAGTAAAGTCAAAACAACCTTTTGGGTCTTCTTTAAGAAGAAAAGGATGTTATTTTTGTGGTAGTCTAAATCATTTTATCAAAGATTGTACATTACATGAAGATAAAATAGTGAAACAAAAGGCTACACAAAGGGTCATAAAAAACAGTAATGGGAAAAATGCACAGGTTTATAGGAATCAGAAACTTAAAAATGAAAAACCTAAGTTTGATCACACATGGGTAGTTAAACAGGTTAAAAATAACTCTACCAAAAGTTTTGTTCCTAGGGCAGTACTTATGAAACAAGGTCTAGTACCTTTAAAGTCTGGTAAACCAAGTACCGACAAGTTTAGGCCTGCAAGTACTGCTAGACCAAACTTAAGTACTGTTGGTTTAAAGTCTATAAAACCAAAGTTCTCCAAGACTTCTAAGAAAGTTTTTGAAAAAGTTAAAACACCTAGAAGTAAGGATAAGAACAAACCAGTGCAAATGTGGGTTCCTAAAATAGATAAATCATGTGTTAAAGCAAGTACCGCTAAAGCAATACTTAAGTCAAAGAAGTCCGAGCACATAAAGTCACCCCATGACTTTGACTACATAAATGAAACCATGAAGTATAAGAGTAAAACTAGCATTAATGGGAATGCTTCAGTACAAAATCTTAAATGTGTAGGTCCCACAAGATCCGAGCCAAATGTGGCTTGGGTCCCTGTTAAAAACTAATGGGTTTTATTTGTGTGCAGGGGCATCTCATTGATGAATTGAAAGATAAAGGAATAGTAGATAGTGGATGCTCAAGACACATGACAGAAAACAAAGATTTTCTTGCTGAATTTGAAGAATTCAGAGGAGGTCCAGTAGCCTTTGGAGGTAGCAAAGGTAGAATCACTGGCAAAGGGAAAATCAACACAGGAAAGTTGGAATTTGAAGATGTGTTCTTTTTAAAAGAATTGAATGAGTTCAATCTCTTTTCTGTATCACAAATGTGTGATAAGAAGAACAAGGTGCTATTCATAGACAAAGACTGCTTGGTGTTGTCTAAAGACTTTGAGATGCCTAAGCAATCTCAAATACTGCTTAAAGTACCCAGTGCATCTAATACAGGTACTCAAGAAGATGTTTCTTCATCAAATGATGATGTTCATGTCTATGTGCCCAACATGCCTACTGTTACTCCTATGTCTGCAACTCCCAAGAAGCAAACCATGCCATCAAGTGATGATCAAGCCTCTCAGGAGCTTCAGAGGCTTAAAGATCATGAAAAGAATGCTACATCTGCTAATAAGCATTCAGGAGAAGAATCTTTTGAGTCACAACACTCAGCAGTACATACTACACCTAACGGTACTTCATCTGCAAGTACTGCTAAGTTAAAATCTGCCAAATCTGTTGACTCACTAGAAGAGATTTTACAAGAATTGGACGATGAAGACTTATATGCTAGTCCAACTGAAGGATTCTTCTCCAAAGCTTCTGTTGGGAATCTAAACTTGTTAGATTCCCTGTTCATTGATTTAAACATAATTAGGCTGATAGATAGTCCCTTGCCTGTGCCTAGGAGGCAGGCAAGTTTCGCAAGACTCACAGAGATCCGAGTCTCTGTGAGCAACCTCAGAGGAGTCCATGTCAGAGACATTGTCAGGGAAGTCGAAGATTACCTGAAGACATACTCCTTGGCTGTGATGGATAACAGCCAAGATGTATTAGGGACTCTGAGGGGTTGAGAGTTAACAGGGGTGGCAATACCCTGATAACTCTCAGCACACTTTAGACATGCCATTTGTGTGTTCGAGAATATGAAGAATAAGGAAACTGTTTTGGACAACTGTTCCTTAAAGCATAATGGAAGACTACCAAGAATAGAAGGACATCATGTGACTGATGTGGGAACTTGTAAAAGCTTGTGTAGTCGACATCAAGTACTGTTTAAGTCAAACTCGTAACACTATAAATAGGATGTGTATCCATGCATTAATGTTTAACACTTTGAGGTATTAAGAACATTAGTGCGTATAACTTAGTGAATCAAACAGCTACGACTGTATTCATAAGTTAAGGTTTATTGTTGTTCAAAGTGTGCACAACACATTGTCATCAAACTGTGTTATCCATAACACTTGTAATTCTTTATTATACAATAATAAGATTACGTTTGAAAAGTAATACCTTGTGTTGATTAAGCTTAGATTAGGGTTTCTTGCATTGATTAGGGACTTTCAATTGGTATCAGAGCGGTGTTTGATATTAAAACCTTCAAGAAACATCGTTCTCAGTTTTATAATCAAGATCCACCATGCCGGAAACTTCTAGCCCACACTCACCTTCCACAAACCCATCTTCACCAAGACTTAACCCTCCAGCAAATGACGATGATCTACCCCAACTTCTTGACTCAAGAGGTGGATCACACGTAACCAGTGTACCAGTCTTTGATGAAGAAGACTTTGCCAGTTGGAAGAGTCAATTTCTTGTATACCTTGATGGACTTGAACCTTTTCTCTTAGAAATTTTAGAAAATGGTCCATATATTCCCATAGCGCTTACTTCTACTGAAGAAAACCCTCTTCCCAAGCCTGTCAAACAATGGACCGCAGCTGATAGGAAATTAGCAAACCAAGATAAACGTCTCAAAAGCATCATAATTTCCTGTCTTCCCAAGCATATCATGAAGTTTGTCATTCAGTGTCCCACAACTAAACAAATGTGGACAGACCTCATTCTTGGCCATGAAGGACCCTCTGAAACAAGAGAGACAAAGATTCAGGCTCTCAGACTTCAGTTTAATGCCTTTAAGTCACTTGAAGGTGAAAAAGTTCAGCAAACCTATACTAGGCTGAAGATTCTTCTAAATGACCTCGCTATGAATGATGTCACTATTGGTCAAGCTGAGATCAATGCTACTTTTGTCAACAGCCTTCCAAGAAAGTGGCTGAGCATGAATCAGACTCAGAGAGCTAACAACTCAATCAAAAATGATACCCTTGCTCAGCTCTATGGTAAGTACAATTATGAAGAAGGGCTGATCGATACTATCTACAAATCAGAGACTGAAAGATTTGTAGTCTAAGGAGCATCTTCCAAAGCTTTGATCTCTGCAACACATCCTCTTGACAGCGATTCTGATATTGAAGAAGATACCCGTAGCAGCCAAGAGTTCTTGTCAGACCTCAATGCAGAATTCCATGAAAGAGCACTGCTAGCCAACCAAAGAAGATACTACAAAAGATCTGGAAGAGTAGGATCAGCTAGCAAACCAACTGACAGGTCAAAAGAAACATGTTTTGCCTGTGGAAAGCTTGGACATTTTCAAAAAGAGTGTCCTTCCACCAAGACATCCTCACCCTCTTATCCATCATCTTCATCCAAACCCTACAAGTTCAAACAACATAACAACTCATCTCAATCCAATTCTTCAGACACTGAGAAGAAAGATTACAAAAATAAGTACAAGGCACTTAAAGCTGAGTTAGAACAAATGAACTTGAAGATTGAAGCTATGTCCAAAAGGAAAGGTGGTGAGAAAAAGGCTGAGAAAGGGTTGGTTGCTGAAACTTATGATTGGAATGATGAACCTTTGACTTCAGATGAAGAAGACACCACAAGAGTCAGGGCTTTTATGGCGATAGCTGAGGATGAACCAGCTGTTGGAAAAGGTGATGCAAGATCAGGACAATGGGTTGACATCACAATGAAAAAGGTACACAGGCTTCTATCTATGTCTGATAGTGATGAACGTAAGCATGTCCTTGATTACACCATTGTTGATTTACACTTTGTTGAGGAACAAAGGAAGAACCTACTTGATAAGTTTCACTCTGTTAAAACTGAAATGATAAATGCTAAGGCTGAATGTGAAACTCTCAGGCGGGTTAACTTAGAGAAAATATCCCTGCAAAATGAAGTAGCTAGATTAACCTTGAAAAACATAGCTTTAAATGATCAAGTCACTGAATTGAACAAGATTATTGAAAAATGGATGTGTGCTAGGTTTACTATTGATGAATTGCTTAGGGATGAAGTGCCTGCTGACTTAAAAAGGGATATAACTGCTAAGAATAAAAAGCTGAGGATTCTCACCAAACCCAAAGACATTGTCTTTAAATCTACAGAGACTATTCATATGTCAGATACCTCGTTGACTAATGACCCTGTCTCTGAAGATGTGGCTGAGCTACCACCTTTGCCCAAACTCTCTGGAGTTGAACCTAGCAGTTCTTCTAGATCTGCTAAGGATGAACTTAAGACAGATATTGAGAATCCTCCTGCCAAAGTTTTTTGTATGCCTGCTAAACCAACTGGTAAACAAGTAGCTTTTAAGCCTGTTTCTACTAAAGCTGTGAATAAGGTTGACCCCACCACAGAAGATCGCCTGTTGTCTCTTATGAAAGAAGTAGAACTCTTGAAACAACACATCAAGCCTTCCGCTGAATGCTCTACTTCTCATGAACCTAAGTCTGTCCTAGGTGAACCCAAAAGGGAAAGGGTAATCAAACCTTATTGCAATATTTGTAAAAATTCTCACCACTCGACCTTAGATCATGACAGACACATGGCAGCTAAAAGAACTCAGACACCCTCTAGGGACAGACCACAGAGTTCCAAAAGACAACAGGGAAATTACAAATCTTATCCTCCCTGTAAATTCTGTGGGTTCACAGACCATCACTCAGACGAGTGTAGTGACTTCCCTGGGTGTGATATCTGTGGGAGTTATAACCATGAAACTATGAACTGTCCATCCCAACGCCAAAAGTTTTTCAGGAACACAAGAGTTGCTAACAAGCAATTCAGGGAACCCACTGGAAAGTGGGTTCACCATAGGAACTAATCTGTTTCAATGTATCTGTGCAGAAATATCTCAAGGAATCGGTATGGTATCTAGATAGTGGCTGTTCTAGACACATGACAGGGATTCAACAATACCTGCACAGATACTCAAAGGAGCCAGGTCCCAAAGTGGTGTTTGGAGATAACTCTTCAGGTGACACTGAAGGATATGGCTCAGTGAATTGCAATGGGATCACATTTACCAGGGTTGCATATGTGAATGGTCTTAAACACAATCTTATTAGCATCAGCCAATTATGTGATGCTGATTATAAGGTTTTGTTTACTAAGACTCAGGGAACCATATTCAACAAAAATAATGATGTTGTGCTAGTTGCACCTAGAAGGAGAGATGTTTATGTCATCAACATGGCTGTGTGCTCTGAAGACAGCTCAAATTGTTTTCTTGCCAAAGCCTCTGAAAGTGTCAACTGGCTGTGGCACAAGAGACTGTCTCATCTCAACTTCAAGAACATCAATAAGATAGCCACTCAAAACTTGGTTGCTGGTCTACCTTCAGTAATGTTTTCCAAAGACAAAACTTGTTCTGCCTGTGTCAAAGGAAAACATCACAGGTCTTCATTTAAGACTAGGCAATCATTCTCTATTGACAAGTGCTTACATCTCCTTCACATGGACTTGTTTGGGCCTGTCAAACCTCAAACCATTAATCACAACAAATACACCTTGGTCATAGTTGATGAATTTTCAAGATATACTTGGGTGTTCTTCCTCAGAAGGAAAAGTGATGCAGCTGAAACCATCATGTCTTTCATTAGACAGGTAGAAAACATGAATGATGTTAGAGTCAAAGCTCTAAGAAGTGATAATGGTACAGAATTCAAGAATCATCAACTTGAATCTTTTTGTGATGAAAAAGGGATTTCTCAGAACTTCTCTTCAACTGGCACTCCTGAACAAAATGGTGTGGCTGAAAGAAGAAACAGGACTCTGATTGAAGCAGCAAGAACTATGTTAAATGGTGCAGCCTTACCAAAGCAATTTTGGGGAGAAGCTGTACACACTGCCTGCTACACTCAAAACAGATCAATCATTGTCAAAAGACATGGCAAAACCTCCTATGAAGTTTTCAGAAAAAGATCTCCAGACGTCAGCTATTTTCATGTGATTGGATGCCCTGTGTTTATTTATAACTACAGGGATAAACTTGGAAAGTTTGATGAAAAAGCTGATGATGGATTCTTTTTGGGATACTCTCTAACAGCCAAAGCCTTCAGAGTATTCAACATCAGAAGACAAGAAGTAGAAGAAACTTTCCATGTCAGATTTAATGAAGATGATGAAGTCATACAGAGGACAGGAACAGAGGGTGATGAAGTAGATTTTAATGAAAATATTTCTTTCCCAAGTGATGAGTTCACAGAACCCAGACCTACTAGTCATCACCACTCCAACACTCTCACTCCTTATGTTCCTGCTTTTGATCCTCTGTCTACTCACAACATAGAAGTTCCTACCTCTCAGGAACTTGATGAAGAAGAACCTCAAATCTCTGATGGTCCTTCTCATGATATTGATGACTCACCAATTCTTCAAACCTCTGAAGATTCTCCTGCTGATAATGAAATACCTTCCCCTGATATGGCTGAAGAAGACTCAGACACTGAAGTAGTCTTTGAAGAAAGCCCTCCTAGTCAGCAGGATGAGACTCAAATTGTACCAGCTGTGCCCTCAAGTACCCCTGTTCTTGAATCCCCAGCTCCTCAAAATAAGTGGTCAAGAGATCAACACATTCTTCTTGTCAACATTATTGGGGAACCAAATGCAGGGGTCACAACCAGACAGCGAATCCAAGACTCAGAGTCAGCCTTAGCGAATGAATGTCTATTTGCTGAATTTCTTTCTCAAATTGAACCTAAAAGAGTTGCTGAGGCTCTGGTAGAAGATGGATGGGTAGCTGCTATGCAAGAAGAAATCAATCAGTTCAAAAGGAACAAAGTATGGACACTAGTTCCAGCTCCACCTGGAAAGAATATCACAGGTACTAGATGGATCTATAGAAATAAGATGGATGAAATTGGGAACATCATCAGGAACAAGGCAAGACTGGTAGCACAGGGATTCTCTCAGACTGAAGGAATCGATTATGATGAAACTTTTGCACCAGTTGCTAGACTTGAGGCCATTAGAATCTTTCTTGCTTATGCTGCCTACATGAACATCACTGTCTATCAGATGGATGTAAAGAGTGCCTTCCTCAATGGTGATTTGGCTGAGGAAGTCTATGTTGCACAACCTGAAGGATTTGAGAACAGCGAGTTCCCCAACCATGTGTACAGACTTCACAAGGCAATGTATGGTCTGAAACAAGCCCCAAGAGCATGGTATGAAACTCTTTCAAATTTCTTATCTGAAAACAAATTTATCAGGGGTTCTATTGATAAAACACTCTTTACCTTCAAGGACAAGAGTGATTTCATCATTGTGCAGATTTATGTGGATGATATCATCTTTGGGTCAACAAATGTCAATCTTAGTAAACGTTTTGCTAAATTAATGACCAAGAAATATGAGATGAGTATGATGGGTGAATTGACTTACTTTTTGGGTTTTCAAATTAAACAATGTCCTAAGGGAATTTCTATTTGTCAAGAAAAGTATGTTAAGGATTTACTTAAAAAATATGACTTAGCTGATTGTGCATCAGTGAAATGCCCCATGCTTCCACCCAACGACTTGGGCCCTGATGAGTCAGGGGTCTCTGTCAATGAGACTTTATATAGAGGCATGATTGGGTCACTGATGTATCTAACAGCCAGTCGTCCAGATATCCAATTCTCCACATGTCTCTGTGCAAGGTACCAAGCTAACCCAAAAGAATCCTATCTAGTGGCTGTTAAGAGAATTTTCAGGTATCTCAAAGGAACACCATCCCTAGGGCTATGGTATCCAAAAGAATCAGGCTTTGATCTCAAGGCCTATTCAGATTCAGATTATGCTGGATGCTGTATTGACAGGAAAAGTACTTCAGGCAGCTGTCAAATCCTAGGAGGAAAATTGGTTGGATGGAGTGCTAAGAAGCAAAACTCTGTGGCTATGTCTTCAGCTGAAGCAGAATATGTCGCTGCAGCCAGCTGTTGTGCTCAGGTGCTTTGGATGAAAAGTCAATTGGCTGACTATGAAATCTTGTATGACAAAGTACCAATCTTTTGTGACAACACCAGCGCCATTGCCATATCCAACAACCCTGTTCTTCACTCTCGTACCAAACACATTGATATCAGGTATCATTTTATCAGGGATCATATTATGAAGGGAGATATTAAGCTGCATTTTGTTCCCACAGAGCTGCAACTAGCTGATATCTTTACAAAGCCTTTGGCTGAACCTACGTTCAACAGGCTAGTTGCTGAGCTAGGAATGCTCAATATCTCAAAGCCTGCGGCTTGATATTAAATGTGTTCATTAAATGATTGATTCTATATTAAATGTTTTATTAAATGTTTTTCACATGAAACTAGGTAGTTACTTTCCAAGTAAATGCAAAAAACATTCTCACATTTTTTAATCATTTATTTTTCGGATAACGAGGAGACAAACTTTTTGAAAGGTCAAGGGGACCCACTTGAGCAGTCATTTTCGCCCTTGCATTTAATTCGGTTGAATAACTGTTCACTTAAGTTTGAATATATATATTGTCTTCTTTTTCTTCTCACCCACCACCATTCTAAAATCAACTTCTCTCTCTAAACTCTTATCTCTCTCAACCATCCGCCATTTTCATTCTCCTTCAACCTTAAATCAATGGCGTTTCCCGTACCAAAAGCCTCCAATGTGAACTTCGAGATCAACGAGAGCATCATCACCTCCAACAACGCCATTGGATGGATCAAGGCACCAAACAGCACCTACTCAGATCTGGTTAATTTCATGCAACATTGTGACCTAAATGAAGCCTTCACCAAATCTCCATCCACTTTTTACCAAGAATACCTTAGGGAATTCTGGTATTCTGCTGAAGTAGTAGAAGACACCATTACATTTAGCCTTTCATGCAATGAACATCCTTTTGCTTTTTCCCTCAATGATTTTTCTAGTGTGGCCGGACTCAAACATGGAGATGAGTGCTTGAAGACTGTTGACAAAAAGGCTGTCAAGGAAGCCTTAGCCACACTAAACCCTTGCCATGATGTTAACCCTGCCCTTACTCCAGCTGAAGTTCTCGCCAAATCGCCTCTGAAGATTAAGTATTTTACCCCTATGTGGCGTGTCCTCTTCACCCACATTGTGAAGTCCCTGGGAGGAATGCAGGGATCACAGGATCAGATGTCCTCCAATCATCAAGCAATTGCGTATGGATTAATTTGGGGAGCTGATGTCGACGTTGGAAGCATCCTGTTCTCTAACCTGGTAGAACAACTGAAGGGAAGGAATCAGGTCAGGGAAAATAACATCTGTTATGTGCGCTACCTGTCCCTGATCTTTGAGAGTTTGCTGGGAGAGAATTACCACAACAAGGCCTTGACAACTCTGAAGCCCTATCGTATCACAGGCGCCATCTACAAGGAGATAGGGGCTGAGGATATCCCTGTCACTGCACACATGCTGAACGTGGCCAACCAGGTACCCAACGCTGAGAAGCCCTTGCTCCCTTCCTCTGCGAAGGTGAATACTTCTAGTGTCGCTGGCAAGTCTACGTCTTTGACCTCTGGGCAGCACACTACTAAGTCCAAGGCTTCATCTGGCCAACAGCCAAAGAAGAAGAAAATTCCCTCTTCTTCCCACTCCAAAGCTGTTAGTAAGGCCAAGGAAAAGAAGATTGACACCGCCTCTGGTCCAGATACTCTTGTGGATTCAGAACCTTTGGCTGACAAACAACAGGCGTCTAGTGTCTCTAGGTCAGCAGAGACAACAGGAAACCAGCCAAACCAAGCTGATATCTCACAGGTAATCAGTGTACATTTTTAGAGGTTCACAAGCAACCACTCTCATTATGTCTGTAGGAGAGAGTGGTGAAGTTAGGGTAATCCTCGACCCATAGAAGTCTGTCATTGCACTTAGAATACTTTAAGACTTCTGTACACTCTGTCTTTGCACCAGGGAGTGATTCATTTGTGTTTATAAAGCACCCCGATGACCCTGAACCCTCTAGACAGTATTCAGGCTAACAACAACCTGAATACATTAATGTCTCAACCTTGATCAGCTGTACTTCACACAGCCTCTTGGTTCCCTCCTTAAAAGAGTCCCAAAGGATTTATCCTTTCAGGGGGAGCTGAATCATCACCCCCAGCTTTCCTAGGGGCAGCGTAACAGGCGACCTACAACAACATATGTTTCACTCTTAAAAGAGTCCCAAAGGTTTTACCTTTTTGGGGGGGCTGAATAATCACACTCAGCTTTCCTAGGGGCAGCGACTGGCGATCATTAAACAACATATGTTTCACAATCAAAAGAGTCCCAAAGGTTTTTACCTTTTTGGGGGGGCTGAATAATCACACTCAGCTTTCCTAGGGGCAGCGAATGGCGACCATTAACCACACTTTATTCACACTTAAAAGAATCCCAAGGATTTATCCTTTGGAGTGGCTGAGTAATCACCCTCAGCCTCTCTGGGACAGCGAAATGGCGACCATTCACCTTATATTTTTCCCTGTTACTAATTACAACAAACTTGCAGGCTGAAATTGTACAGCCAGTCAAAGAATCTCAGGTACATGAAAAGGAGGCTGAAACAATTACTCAGGACATTCCAAATGAAGAAGAACCTGTGCTCAATGCTGATGAAGTAATGCTCTCAGTAGAAGATTATGTCTCTGAGTTTGAACCCATGCCTGAAGATGAATTCCCTGAGGGAATGTTTGATGAAGAGGATGAAGAAGATGAGGATGACCAGCTGTCAGCCTCTCCTCCTAAAGAAGATGACAAGACTTCTCCTCTCAAGGAAGCTGTTGACACTCCAAACTCTGCTACATCTGCAACAACAGTCTTCCAAAGACCATCGTATGATCCAACAACAGAATTCCTCATGTTTGATCATCCTACCCAGACCAACTTCGACTTAATTCCAAGGGGGGATGATTTTGCTCAAAAAAGCCTCAATATCAAGAATCTTCAGCCAGTACATCATCAATCTGATATTGAGCGCTTATCAAGGAAGCTGGACGTGATCAAGTCAGAGATGCACAATTTCACTGTCACTTTTCCAGGCATTATAAAGAAGGCTGTGACTGAGGCTGTCACTGAGCCCATTCAAGAGGGTGCAAGAAAAGGTGTGGCCCAGGGACTAAGTCATCTCTCGACACGAATCAAGGATGCCATTGACTCAGTTGTCCCTGCTATGTTCCATGAACAAGAGAACAACATGAATAGGCACTTCAATGCGGTTCGCAACAGGCAATACAACCATGCTGGCTTTATTGTCAGGCATGTTCAGGCTAATACTAATGCCAATGCCAACCTCTTGCTGAAGATTACCAGGGCTTCGAGAAAGAGACAACGTGCCATGGCTGCCTCTGTGGAGTAGATTGCAAGAAGATTTCAGGCACGTTCATCCAAACCTCAGGGAAGTAAGGATGAACGTGAGGGGGAGAAGACTAATATACTCAGCCTTGCATCTGCTGAACAAGGCTCATCTTCAGCCAATCCCACAACAACACCTGTTCCTCTACAAGTCATCACACCAGTTTTAGTACATGATGATGAGGACGATACTCAGGGGGAGCAACAAACACAAGATGGAGCTGACTCATCTAAATCCATGATCTTAGTTAACATCAGCAAGCCTGAGGATGATGATGAACCAGCGGCCAAGAAACTTAAATTCACTGTGAGCTCTCTCCCAAAATCTATTCAAAATCAGGCTCAGACAGCGTTTCTCAAAAGAGCTGATGATTTGAAAAACATAAGTGTGGAGTCCTCTGTCTCGAAGAAAGGTAAGGAGATAGTTTTGGTTGATACTGACACCAAACTTAAGAAGATAGTTGCGATGCTAGAGACAGGAGGATCCACAACATACCTTTCTCACTTTTCAACCTTTACACCTTCCGATGAGAGTCCTTTAACGCCTGAAGAAATAGAGCAACAGGCTGAAGAATTCAAAAGACTAAATGAGCTCAAGGCAGCCAAAGAATTAAATGAAGCAACTCTGAGGAAGATGACACCACCTGAAAGGGAAAAACAAAAACAAAGGTTGAGGGAAATGGAACTAAAACGCCCTGAGGCCTTAAAGAAAGTCAAAGCTGACTATGATGCCTGCGTGAACAACAGGTATGCTGCTGGCAAGATAACCAAGTTTAGATACACCATTCACAAATCCACAAACACTCCACAGATGATCTTATGGAGGGAAAATCAACAGAGGAATATGGATGTGTTTGACAACTTCAGGTTAAAAACACTTGGGTTATCAGAATGGTTTGAACTCGAAGCCTTAGCTGCCAAAAAGTCTGGACAGGCAAATTTCCTTCTGCTTAAAACTCTTAAGGCTAAGTTTAACTGGATCAAGGAAACAGCTGCCAAACTCAAGATTGATCCCCCACCACAGCTTTTCGAACAAGGACCCCCAAAGACAGGCAACAAAAGAAGAAGAATTTCCCAAATTATTGATGAAACTTTTGTTACTGAAGATGTTCGTGTGGATGGTATGCACAGGGATCTGATCCTTCCAAATGGTATCGTTGGCCCTGTTGATGGTCAGACATACTCAGTGCCTGAAAGAGGAATGGCTTTTATGAACAAGGCCTGCCAGTATGCTTTTCAGAGGGAAGATGAGCTGTGCCTGGCTTCAACTATTCAGCTACTCTGTCACAAGAAGTGTCTCAAGATCAACTCAGAGTATTCCAAGAAGTTTGCAAAGACTTTGCAGGATGAAATCGATAACAGATTAGATGTGGCCGAAGCTGAAGAAAGAATCAAAAATGATGACTATTGAAAATAGTGTCAGCCCTTTTTACCTTCATCTTTTATTTAACTTATGTATTGAACTTGTAATTTTTCCTTAAGTCTTAATAAAATCATGAAGTATGTTTGTTTAGATCTGTTATGTGTAAGAAGAAGCTGTTAAACTCACTTACCTTAACTTAGTTAGATCTAGCATTATTTATGTTTAAATAGGGGGAGATTGTTGGGAATCCAAACTTGTTAGATTCCCTGTTCATTGATTTAAGCATAATTAGGCTGATAGATAGTCCCTTGCCTGTGCCTAGGAGGCAGGCAAGTTTCGCAAGACTCACAGAGATCTGAGTCTCTGTGAGCAACCTCAGAGGAGTCCATGTCAGAGACATTGTCAGGGAAGTCGAAGATTACCTGAAGACATACTCCTTGGCTGTGATGGATAACAGCCAAGATGTATTAGGGACTCTGAGGGGTTGAGAGTTAACAGGGGTGGCAATACCCTGATAACTCTCAGCACACTTTGGACATGCCATTTGTGTGTTCGAGAATATGAAGAATAAGGAAACTATTTTGGACAACTGTTCCTTAAAGCATAATGGAAGACTACCAAGAATAGAAGGACATCATGTGACTGATGTGGGAACTTGTAAAAGCTTGTGTAGTCGACATCAAGTACTGTTTAAGTCAAACTCGTAACACTATAAATAGGATGTGTATCCATGCATTAATGTTTAACACTTTGAGGTATTAAGAACATTAGTGCGTATAACTTAGTGAATCAAACAGCTACGACTGTATTCATAAGTTAAGGTTTATTGTTGTTCAAAGTGTGCACAACATTGTCATCAAACTGTGTTATCCATAACACTTGTAATTCTTTATTATACAATAATAAGATTACGTTTGAAAAGTAATACCTTGTGTTGATTAAGCTTAGATTAGGGTTTCTTGCATTGATTAGGGACTTTCAGCTTCCTATGATGAGCAGGATGCAGTAACTGATTTCAATAATTTGGAAACATAAATTCTAGTCAGTTCTATTCCCACTCATAAAGTCAACAACAACCATCCTACTACACAGATTATTGGAGATCCCAAATCTGCTGTACAAACCAGAAGACAACTGCAAACCAATATTGAAACTCATGCACTTGTGAGTTATGTCAAACAACAGCAGAGAACAAATCATAAAGATACTCAGCATTGTTTGTTTGCCTGTTTCTTGTCTCAAGTAGAGCCCAAAAACATCTCTCAGGCTCTTGATGAAGAAAGTTGGGTAGATGCCATGCAAGAAGAATTAACACAATTTGAGCTACAAAAAGTTTGGATTTTTGTGGATCTTCCCTCACGTAAAAGAGTAATTGGTACTAGATGGGTCTACAGGAACAAGAAGGATGAAAGAGAGGTTGTTGTGAGGAACAAGGCAAGACTTGTTGCTCAAGGCTATAGACAGGAAGAAGGGATAGAATATGATGAGGTTTTTGCACCAGTGGCAAGGATAGAAGCCATTAGGTTATTTTTGTCCTTTGCATCATATATCGGATTTATAGTCTATCAAATGGATGTGAAAAGTGCCTTTCTATATGGTACTATTTTAGAGGAGGTATATGTCTCACAACCTACAGGTTTTGTAGATCCTAAATTCCCCAATAGAGTCTACAAGGTTATCAAAGCACTTTATGGTCTGCATCAAGCTCCAAGAGCCTGGTATGCAACCTTATCCAATTTTCTGTTAGAACATAGATATAGGAGAGGAACCATTAACAAAACTCTGTTCATCAAGAAGAATGCTAAGGACATCATTCTAGTTCAAGTTTATGTTGATGACATCATTTTTGGTTCTACCAAGAAGACATGGTGTGAAGAGTTTGAAGCTTTGATGAAAGGAAGATTTCAGATGAGTTCTATGGGAGAACTAACTTTCTTTTTGGGACTGCAAGTCAAACAAAGGAAAGATGGAATATTTATCAGTCAAGATAAATATGTTGCTAAAATCTTGAAGAAATTTTCATGTATGGATACAAGGAGTACAAGCACACCTTTTGAAGGCAAGAAGTCTTTATCAAAAGATGAACATGGAGAAGATGTTGACATTCATCTATACAGGTCAATGATTGGTTCATTGATGTATCTTACTGCTTTAAGGCCAGATATAATGTTTGCTGTGTGTGCCTGTTCAAGGTTCCAAGTTCATCCAAAGGTGTCACATCTACATGCTGTGAAGAAGATTTTTAAATATCTTAAAAGTCAACCCAATTTAGGATTATGGTATCCTAGAGATTCCACCTTTGAATTGGAAGCTTACTCAGATAGTGATTATGCTGGAGCTAATCATGATAGGAAATCCACAACAGGAGGTTGTCAATTCCTAGGCAGAAGACTCATATCATGGCAGTGTAAGAAGCAAACCATTGTTGCTACTTCTACAACTGAAGCTGAATATGTAGCTGCTGCTCATTGATGTGGACAAGTACTTTGGATTCAAAATCAATTGTTGGACTATGGATTTAACTTCATGAACACCAAGATGTACATTGATAATGAAAGTACTATATGCATTGTCAAGAATTCAGTATTTCACTCCAAGACAAAGCATACTGAAATAAGACATCACTTTATAAGAGATGCTTATGACAAAAAGCTTATTCAAGTCTTGAAGATTCATACAGACAAAAATGTAGCTGATTTGTTGACCAAGGCATTTGATGCAAAGAGATTCGAATTCTTGGTGACACACATTGGTATGCTCAACCAATAACATGCTGCATATGTTGAGGGGAGGTAATAGCTGTACAAATTTTTATAATTTTTATTGTATAGTCTATGTTTTGTGTTTTTGATGTAATTGCAGGTTAATAGAAAAAGATAAAAGAGGTTACATTGTTAGTAGAAAGCATGAACTGGTCAATATTGTGAGGTACCGTTGTCACTCCAAGTACCGCTAGCACAAATCCAAGTACAGCTTATGTTCCATGTACCGCTACATGTCCGTTGTACCGTTAAGGGTCTCTTTTGTAAATTTGGCAGTTTCTTCGCGCTTGGGTTTGTTATTTACTTAAATACTTACTCCAATTACACAATTGATTCACCTAATCTTTTATTTTTATCTCTTGATTCTATAACCTTCTCTCTAATTTCACGATCATCAAAAATACTAATGGCTGCTTTACAAGTAATCTATAAGCATAATTTGGTTGCAAATCTTGCTACGAATGTTGACTCTCTTGGTTTCCATGAGATGCTTGGTTTCCTATCTCGAAGTCATGTTCGCTTTGCATTCACTGTAAGTCCAGTTGTCTCTATTTCCATTGTTGAACAATTTTGGGATACTGCTGTATTAGGTACTCGGTTTGGTCAACCTTGCATTAAGGCTAGGGTGAATCATAAAAACATATATGTAACTGAGGCACTGCTACGAGCGATTTTGAGATTAAATGATGAAAATGGACTTAACATGCTTAATAATACAGAGATTCATGATGGCCTTGCAGCCATGGGCTTTGGAGGTGGTAGGGAAAGTCTTACTTTCTTTAAAGCTTTATTTTCACCTCAATGGAAATTGCTTTTTCATGCTATTATTCACTGTTTAAGTTCTAAAAGTACATCTTTTGATCAAATACCTGCTGCATTGTCATCAGCTGGTGTTTGTCTAGCAAATAACAGGGTTTTTATGTTGGGAATAAAATATAGCCAGTACACTTGAACGCTGACAAGAAGAAAACGAGCGTTGATAAGAACAAAACAAACGTTGACAGATCAAGCATTGACAGGAAGAAGTCAAGCGTTGATAGGTTGAAGACAAGCACTGATAGAAAGATATGGTCTACGTGTATTATGTTTCTAGTTTGTTTCTAGTAAAGATAGGATCAACAATGTATTTTCTATAATTACCTTTACCTAGAATAGATGATACGTAGACTCTTGTACAAGGCTTCTTATGTCTATAAAAGAAGACCTTTAGGTTATGTTTAATATAAGTTTTTCTTACGTTTAACACTTTCATTGTAAGCAAGTTTGTCATTATCAATCAAGTGAAAGTTTGTTTTACAACTGTTTGTGTGTTCTTGTTTAAGTACTAATTCCGCATAATACTTGAATTGTTTTATACACAACAAAGTTTCTCTACGTGTTTAACTTGATCTAATCTCGTTTAAATCGATCTAAGTTTGGGATCAACAAGTGGTATCAGAGCTTGTTGAGAAACTTTGATCTAAAAGAACATAAGAACCCTAAATCACCAAAAACCCTAATTTTCACAAAACCCTAAAAACATCATGTCTACTCCAGAAGTAACCTCCTCCTCCTCCTCAAACCACAACATCAAGATTCCCATGTTAGACCTAGAAAATTTTGAGCTGTGGAAGTTTAACTTTGAGCAATATCTGCAAATCCATGACTACACTCTCTGGGAGATTATTGAATATGGGAACACATTCAATAAAGCTCAAAAGATTGCAGATGCCATCGCTACAAGATCAGCTGTTCAAGGATGCTCTAAAGCAGATAAGAAAGAAAAACCTGAAGATGGTAGAGCTGTGTTTGCTGAGGACATAACTAAGAGAAGGGTTGATATGAAAACCCTAAGCATTCTGAAACTCTCTTTGGGACAAGAAAATCAGCACAAATACAGAGGTTATGAGTCTGCAAAAGACCTTTGGGAAGCCCTTGAAGTTGCCTATGGTGGTAATGCTGATACTGCGGAAGAGAAAAAGAAGCAACTCTTACATGAGTATGCTGTTTTTAAGGCTCAACCTAATGAGAAGCTAAGTAGTGTGAGAAGCAGACTTCTTGACATTACAAGCAAACTGTCTTTCATGGGGACAGTAATTGGTGACGTTGACATTATTGCCACTTTTCTTAAAAGCCTTGGTGATGCATGGAAGATTGAGGCAAGATCGATAATTGCCAACAACACTCACAAAAGTTATACTTTTGATGATGTTTACAACAAACTGAGGCTGTTGGAGAATGAAACTCTTTTGGATCATGGAAGTAAGTCTACCAATGGAAACATGGCCTTCTTCTCACATAGTGAAGGTCAATTTGACCAGAAGGAGTCATACATGCACCCAGTTACTGGATCAACCTATGTCAATGCTGGATCATATCCTGTCAATGCCTCACATTCAGACGCTGACACATACAAAATTGACTCACCAAGAGTTGAACATGCTGGTATGGATCTGGATACTGTGTGTGCATACATTGCTTCATTGCCCAATGGTTCAGTGATTACTTATGAGGACCTTGAGCAAATAAGTGATGAGCATTTGGAGGAGATGGATATTAAGTGGAATATGGCTCTTGCAAGTATAAGAGCAAACAGATGGAATAGAAGATTCAAGAAGAATATGACTTTTAATGCAAAGGACACTGCTGGATTTGATAAATCCAAGGTTGAGTGCTACAATTGTCATCGTATGGGGCACTTTATGAGAGATGCAGATCTCCAAGAAGATCTGATGCTGGAAAACCCTCAAGCCAAATTGTTAAGGCTCAGGATCCTAAGGCCATGGTGGCAATGTAAGAAATTGATGGTATTGGATGGAACTGGAGCTATTTGGCTAAGGATGAGGAAGAGGATAAAGATTTGGTTGCTGAGATAAAAGAAGAAGAGCATGTTCAATATGCTCTCATGGTACACTCCTCATCTTCATCAGACAATGAGGTATATGATGATGCTTTTTGTAGTAAGGGTTGTCGTTTAAATACTGAAAGACTTAACAAAGAGGTTTTAAGACTGTTATCAGATGTGAGTAATAAGAGATGCAAGTTGTCTAACTATCAACTTGCTCTTACTCAAACTAAAAAGACTGTAGCTGAGTATAAGAAAATGGAGCTTGACCTAAAAGATAAAATTAATATCTTAAAACATGATTTAAATGCTAGTACTAATATTAGAAATATCATGGAGAGGGTCAATGCTGAACTACAGGCTAAGTTAGATGAGGCTATCAAGAATAAGGATAATGTAGACCTTAAAATTCAGAGATTTGATAAGGCCTCACAAACCCTAGGAGAATATGTTAGTAAACAAAGGGATTCTAGGGATATGACTGGGATTGGGATGAAAGAGTATGCTGGTGTTCCACCACCAGCTAGGGACTTCTATGGTGTCCAAAGAAAGGACTTATCTTAGACTGGTTTACCATAACTCCAAGAAGAGGAATTTATTCCTCCACCAAGAGTCCTTACCCCAGTAGAAGAATATAGGCAAAAGTTGACTGATTTGGACCAATGGAAGAAAGCCAACCCTACCTTATTTGTCAAGGGTGGCATGCTTTGTGATAGCCCAAATGAGTCTACCCCTATCAAAGTAACAAACCCAATCACTGGCAAGACTGTTGACCTTGGCTCAAACGCTGTTAGAAAACCTAGCATTAAGTATGCAGAAATGTATAGAAATACTAGGTCACCAAAAAGCCAAGTTAGTGATAATGGCACAGGTTTCTTTTTTTCTAGACCTAGATTTGTGTCTAGAAAAGCCTGTTATACATGTGGTAGCTTTTCACATTTAGCCTATAAGTGTGTCAACGCTTCCAAGGTCAACGCTGACAAAAGGTTAAACACTGTCAGACCCAAAACTTTTGTGGAGCAAAGTCCACAAGTTGTTAGACCAGCCCCGTTCTTCACTAAAGGGTCTAACGCTTATGGGAAAAGACCTTTTCAGAAGACCAATACATGGTCTAATAGGCAATGGGTTCCTGTAACAAACCCTAGGTTCAACGCTGATAAGGGTAATTTCAGCATTGACAAGACCAAATCAAACGCTGACAGAAATGTTGCCAGACCAAATAATGGTAAATATTTGCAACCACAGGGAAAGGGGTCTAAAGCTTCTTCTAGCTTGACATGGAGACCTAAGCAAGATCAAAACCCTAATTATAATGGGATTTCTATGACCTGTAACAGATTTAATTATATTTCAAAGGTCATCACAAAACCAATTAGGGTTAACTGGGTGTTCAATCCAAAAAGGGATGAACAAGGGGTTGTTATGAGGACTAGGTCTGTTCTTGTTGAACAACCAAATGAATCCAAGTCTGCACAGGCTTAGGTTCCCAAAGAAAACTAATTTGTTTTCTTTATGTGCAGGGCATTCAAAAGCAGGTGAATGATTATGGCTATTGGGATAGTGGATGCTCTAGGCACATGACTAGGAAGGAAGATTATCTCACAAACTTCACTCCTATTAAGGATGGTGATAAAGTTTACTTTGGAGGCGGATATGGAACTATCACAGGCAAAGGAACTCTTCTCACCAACAATTTGCGTTTTGCAAACGTGTTTCTGGTAAAAGAACTTGATTATAATCTTTTTAGTGTATCACAAGTTTGTGATAACAAAAATAAGGTTCTTTTCACTGATACTGAATGCTTGGTGTTGAACAAGGATTTTAAAATGCCAGATGAGAAATTTATTGATTATAGGACACCTAGGCATAAGGACATTTATAATGTGAATCTTAATGGTATTAGGATGAATAATAACTTGTCATGTCTTTATGCTAAAGCTTTAGTTGATGAGAGTAATCTATGGCACAGGAGACTAGGGCACATTAACTTTAAGAATATAAACAGACTTGTGAGACATGGCTTGGTTGGTGGTTTGTCTGAAAAGGCTTTCCACAATGACCACTCTTGTGTTGCATGCCTTAAAGGCAAACAACACAAGGTCTCATTTAAGTCTAAACAGGTGCACTCTAGTTCTAAACCACTTCACTTGCTGCATATGGACCCGTTTGGTCCAATTAATATAGAAAGCTTGAATGGTAAATCTTACTGCTTTGTCATCACTGATGACTTTTCTAGGTTTACTTGGACTTTCTTTTTAGCCATGAAAAGTGACACTGCTGATACTTTAATTAACTTTATTAACCAAATAGAAAAGAAAACTGGTAATGAAGTTAAGATGCTTAGAAGTGATAATGGTGGTGAGTTTAGAAATAAGCTATTGGATGATTTTTGTGCCAAGAAAGGGATTACTAGACAGTTTAGTATTGCCAGAACCCCACAACAAAATAGGGTTGCTGAGAGAAAGAATAGAACCCTAATTGAAGCAGCCAGGACTATGTTGGCTGATGCTCACTTTCCCATTGCTTTTTGGGCTGAGGCTGTGAATACAGCTTGTTATGTTCAGAATAGAGCATTGGTCATCAAGATACATAACAAAACACCTTATGAGTTACTTTGGGGAAGGAAACCTAATATTGGTTTTCTTAAACCTTTTGGTTGTCATGTAGTTATACTAGATACTAGTGACGCCTTAGGTAAATTCAGTGCTAAAGGTGATGAAGGCTACTTCATGGGTTATTCAGTGCAGAGCAAGGGATATAGGGTTTACCTTAAGAAGGAAAAACGTATACTTGAAAAAGTACATGCTAGGTTTTTAGAGAGTAAACCTAGTGATCCTGAAAGTGGTCCAAATTGGTTGTTTGACTTGGAACCTCCATCTAGGACTTTGATTTATATGCCTGTTACTAATCCAAACATTGTGAAGGTAACTTCAAGTGTTGTGGAAGAACCAGTTGTTGATGTTTCAGGTACACAGGTTAATGAAGAGGTTGGATCACAAGCAGACAAGTCATCTCCCATACTTGAGTATGTCACTATTCCCATATGGACAGATGCTTTTGCTGCTGCTGTTGCTGTTGGAAAGGAAAATTGGCGGTCCCCAAGTATCACCAGTTAACAACATGCATGGTCCTTCAGGCGCTAACAAAGGAAAATCTGGCGCTGACAAGACAAATTCAGGCGTTGATGGCTCAAACGTTGACAACACCATTTCAGGTGTTGATGGATCGAACGCTGACAACATTGGTTCAGGCGTTGACAACTCTTTTGACCATATTTTCTCTTCCAATTTTGAACAAGGTGAACCTTCAAGCAGAAATGGAGAGGTTCATACAGATATTGATGGAAGAGAGTCTGAAGAAGATATTGGTAACTTGGATGATGAGATTGAAGACAACAGACTTTTTGAGGGAGCAGTTCTTACTTCTACAATGAAGGATCATCCCTCTTCTCTAATTATTGGAGATGTGATGTCTCCTGTTCAGACTAGAAGATCTCATTAGAATCTTGGAGGATTTATTGCCAATATACACAAGAAGGTTGATACCCCTCTTGTTCAAGCATGTTTGTTTTCCTGTTTTCTGTCACAACAGGAACCCAAGAAGATTTTTGATGCTCTCAAAGAACCAAGTTGGGTGGAAGCAATGCAGGATGAGCTTCACCAATTTGCTATTCAGGATGTTTGGGAGCTGGTTGATTGTCCCAGATATGTAAGACCTATTGGGACAAGATGGGTTCTTAGAAACAAGAAAGATGAAAGAGGCATTATGGTCAGAAACAAGGCACGTTTAGTGGCTCAAGGATATACACAAGAGGAAGGGATAGACTATGAGGAGGTCTTTGCACCAGTTGCAAGGATTGAGGCTATAAGGATATTTCTAGCCTATGCTTCCTGCATGGGCTTTACTGTCTATCAAATGGATGTGAAGAGTGCTTTCCTTTATGGCACAATTGTTGAGGAGGTATATTTCATGCAGCCTCCTGGTTTTGAAGATCCAGAGCATCCAGACAAGGTGTATAGAGTCAAGAAAGCTATGTATGGACTTCATCAAGCCCCAAGAGCATGGTATGGCACATTGTGCACCTATCTGGTGGAAAATGGATTTAAAAGGGGCACCATAGACCAGACCTTATTTACAAAGAAGACTGGTAAGGATGTCTTACTTGTTTAGGTTTATGTGGATGATATCATCTTTGGCTCTACAAACCCAAAGATGAGTGAAGACTTTTCCAAGCTTATGATAGACAAGTTCAAGATGCGTGCAATGGGGGAGATGAACTTCTTTCTAGGGTTACAAGTTCAGCAGAAAGAAGATGGTATCTTCATCTCTCAAGAAAAATATGTAGCAGAAATCTTGAAGAAATTTGGCTTTTCTCCACATGAAAAACGGGCTAGCACTCCTGTGGATAGAGAACACCCTTGGGGAAAAGTTAGGGATGGAAAAGATGTGGATGTCAGGTATTATAGATCAATGATTGGTTCATTGATGTATCTCACAGCCTCAAGACCTGACATTATGTTTGCTGTGTGTGCATGTGCACGCCATCAAGTGACTCCCAAAGAATGTCACCTTCATGATGTCAAGATAATCTTATGGTAACTTAGATGCTATCCAGATCTTGGATTATGGTATCCAAAAGATGCACCATTGGAGGTTATTTCATATTCAGACAATGACTATGGTGGTGATAAATTTGATAGAAAATCCACAACTGGTGGATGACAGTTTCTTGGGAGTAGGTTAATATCTTGGCAATGCAAGAAACAAACAGTGGTGTCCATTTCTACAACTGAAGAAGAGTATGTAGCTGCAGCTGCTTGTTGTGGACAAGTCTTGTGGATTCAGAACTAGCTGTTGGATTATGGGTATAATTTCATGCATACCAAGATTTTTGTAGACAATAACAGCACTTTATGCATTATTAAAAATCCTGTACATCATTCTAAAACAAAACACATAGAAATTAGACATCATTTTATTAGAGATTGTTTTGAAAAGGTTTAATTCAACCAGATAGGGTTGACACAGAAGAAAATGTGTCTGATTTATTAACTAAACCTTTGATACTGGAAGGTTTCAATACTTGGTAACAAGTATTGGAATGATCAATCTCACATAATATGTGTTTTGGGGTCTTATTGTAAAAGTATGTACATGATATGCATTGTTATTGGTCTTTTTGAAAAGTTAGATTTTCCACTATATTTGTCTAACGCTGACAAAAGTTATTTTAACGCTGCTAAGTGTTATCGTGACGTTGTCAGCAATATGTTAGTTTTGTGGTTTTTGATCTAAGTGTGCAGGCGTTGTTAGCATTGTACCATTGGATACAGAGTTGCTTATGGATCCTTAGAGAATCAATTGGAGCATGTTTCAATTTATGGATGATGGTTGGAATATTTATATTCCTGTCTTGACATAAATTTTTATATACATGCATATTATTGGGCAACATATGTATCACAGTTTAAGGGGAGGTTTTAGGAACCTTTAGGACTTTTGGGTATTCTTATAATACTCTTATCACAATTCTAGATTGTGTCCACAGGTGAGTATGAGTTAGTTTACTAAATCATGAGGCACTGTAGCATGCAAAGTTGAAATACTATGCATGCTACCAAGACATTTTTGGCCTAGAATTGGATGTGGTCTGTTGGGAGACTTGGGAATGATTTATAATGGGTTTACCTAGGAGTTACAAGGAGTTTTATCCGATAACTTAGTTGTTAAGAATTTTGGTTAGCAAGGGACACTAGAGGACTGTTATGTCTATCTTGTATACGCAAGTGTGCATAACTGGACAGTGCTTGCCGCCCTATAATAGTTATCAATTTATAGGTTATCTTCTCTAGGATAAATTACTTTGTTAAGGTCCTTTTTCATTTTTATTACTTTTATTTTTGGACGCTGACAAATACTTTTCCAAGCGTTGTTATGACCAATTTAGACGCTGACATGGCTTTGGCAAACGTTGACAAGAATATAGCCGTTGGGCGTTGATGGGTTATTTTTGACCGTTGACACTCATTGGGTCCTACCCAGTTGTTATCTTTGACGAATTTTGGGGCCGTAATTTTGGGAGTAGATAACTTTTAATTAATGCACAAGATAACTTATTTTCTTTTCAATATTTTCATCATTATATTTTGAAAATAGTTGCCTAATTTTTGACCAATCACATGTGCCTATCTCTCCTAAATATTTGGCTCCTATTTTTAAACAGGGTACTTCATATTCTTGTCTAACACTTTTTCACCTATAATTCATCTTTCTCAATAATTCACAAACAGCTTTCTTCAAATAATGGCAACAAAGTTTAAACCAAGTGACTTGGTATTGGGATTCAGGAGTCAGCACAACATGATTACTTATTTGGAGGCTGATGATACTTTGTTTCCACAATACACTCAGATGGTGGCGTATTTGAATGCATCTCCAATTAGGTATGCACTTTCTCATGCTCCTCTCATCACTCATATTAAGCAGTTTTGGAACACTGTCAGTTCCTCAACAATTAATAATGTGACTACATTAACAGCTATTGTTCATGGGCGTTCTTGGGTGGTTACTGAAGCCTTGGTTCGCCAGGCTTTGCATCTTGATGATGCAGATGGTATAACCACCCTCCCCATCAACGAAATAGAACAAGGACTTCGGGCTTTGAGGTATCCTTTCCCTGATGAGGGTACTTTAAACAAATATCATAAACAAGAGTTTCCCCCAGCCTAGAAGTACCTCATACATGTCATCCTTCAATGTTTGAGTCCCAAATGTACTGCACACAATGAAATTAACAGATCTATTGCTAGTGCAATTGTGTGCATTGCAAATGGGCAAAAGTTTAATTTTTCAAAACTGATTTTTGATGGCATGTGTAAAAACAAAGGGAATAAGATGACTTTGGCTTATCCCAGATTTTTGCAAATGGTTTTTGATGTGCAAAATTACTGCACAAGGGATCATGATGATTTTTATGAGATCCCTGTACAAAAGAAAGCTTTTTTTACCAAGATGAACTCACCCCCTCACCGTGAATTACCTCTTACCCAAGCTATGCTTGTTGTTATTTCAGCAGCACAACCCCAACCAGACCCACTACCACAACTTGACCCAATACCAGAACCTTTGCCTTCACCTCAACACATGGAAATTGACCGAGAATCCTTCAACGCTGACACATTAAATGTTGGCGTTGACACAAGTAATCCAAATGTTGACATCTTTCCTTCACAGACCCAAACACCCCTTAACCTTCAAACTACCACCCAATCCACATCATCCTCTAGTGGTCCTAGCCATGTTGCAGAGAGAATCACCACCACATGTGTGGTTGGTGCTATGGATGAGGCTGGGACTATTGGTACTCGCTTAGATGTAGGCCAAGACAGTCCTAACATCTTTAAGACCTCATCCATGACCCATGACTCTACTTTGGGAGGTCAAATACCCATTCTAGAGGAGGGCAGATTGGAACCATACACATTGATGGAATTGACGGCTGTCTGCATTAGCTTGCAAAAGCAAAATGCAGACTTGGTACAAACAGTCAGTACACAAGGCCTTAAACTCAAGCAATTGAGGGAGAGGATTGTTTATTTGGAGGATGCTAACACTAGGCATGTAATGGAGGAATCTTCCAAAGGGGAGGATGAGCAGATCCATGTGAGTAACAAAGGCTCACATGATGGAGAATCTTTGGGTGTTGCTGAAGCCCTCACTGAATTGAAGAAGCAACCAAGTTTTGATACATCTCTGGTCACTCCTACAAATTTAAACTTGTCTTTTACAGCTATGATGGAGCAGTTTACAAGAGGCGCTGAGACAAGTAATTTGGGCGTTGAAAAGCAAAATTTGAACGCTGACACACCAAGAACTGACAAGAGTAAATTGGGCGCTGACACAAGGAATTTGAGCGTTGACAGACCTGCAGATATGGTTGATGTATTCCAGTCATCAGCTATCATCAAAGAAGTGTCTTCACAGGTATTACCATCATCCTTACCTATCATTGATCCATTAGATAAGGGTAAAGGAATTATGGTAGAAGTAGAAGTTTCAAAGGATGCAGCACAAGTAGAGTTTGATTCAAAGTTGGCTGCACAACTTATGGAACTTGAAAGGAAGAAGGTTGGTGAATCACCATTTGTTGTCACTTCTGAGGAACAAGAAGGAAGTGAGTAAGAAAGTTCAGATTCAAGTGTGATGATAATTGAACAACCAGAAAGACTTGAATATGGTGATGACTTGGCAAGAGAGAAGCTTAGAGAGTTAAAAATGCAAGTAGACTTTGATATGCCAGAAGTAGTTCAGATGTACCATGCTTGGGAGAATAGGATAATGGAGAATCCAGATTTGACAATTTCAGACCAAATTTGGGGATTGGAGATTCTTCTAAGAGTTCAAAGAGACTGTAAGGTAATTCTGAAACATAAGGCTAGCAATGTTTTCTCACTGCTGAAGAGGGATAGAAGAGAGCTTTACTACATGTTACTTAGATGTCATGGAACTGGATGGACCTTCAAGAAATTGAAGGGATTATCCTTTCAAGAATTGGAGTACAAGGCTTATCCCATTTGGGCAAGAGTGCAGGAAATGAACACTCTTAGACTTCTTTCAGATGAAAGGAAAGAAGAACTTGCAGAAGAGATGGAGATTCAGAAGGCAATGATTGTTCCAAGGCTTTTGAAGAAGGGAGTTCCACTTGAGTTTCCTAAAGATCTAAATAAAGTGGTTCCTAGTGAAGCTGTTCTTAGAAGAAGCATTAAGCTCTCACCCATGGAAGCTTCAGATATGGTACAAGTGTTACCTCTTGATGCCAAAAACCCTATCATTAGCTATGAAGAAGATGCAAGTGGGTTTAAAAAGATTGGCAGATATGGGAAAGAGGTACACACATTTATTACTCTTATGTCTCTCTTTGCAAGTATGGATAGAGAAGACTTGGCAGACCTTTGGAGGTTGTTGATGGCCAAGTATGAGACTGAAGCTCCTACTTCAGTCAATGGAATAAAGCTTTGGTCAACATTCAAGAGAATGTGTGCACCAGAAGAAGAAGATCCTGTTTGGAAGGATCTTGAGGATGATATCAGTAGTCTTCAATTTTGTATTCAGCTGCTGGTGTGTATTATTTGAGATCTACAAAGTTTACTGAGTATCTACTTGTAGATGCTGAGTATCCTATGTCCAAAGAAGTTTTGGAAAAGATGAAGACAACACAGCTGGAGATTGACTATTCAAGTGACGTGGCCAAAGATTTGATTAGGCATGTTTATTACCAATATGATAAGATTTGTAAGATTCCTCCTAGTTCTTAATTTTTATTCAGAACTTGATTACTAGAGTAGATATCAAGTTTAGGGGAGGATTGTTGGGAATAAAATATAGCCAGTACACTTGAACGCTGACAAGAAGAAAACAAGCGTTGATAAGAAGAAAACAAACGTTGACAGATCAAGCGTTGATAGAAAGAAGTCAAGCGTTGATAGGTTGAAGACAAGCACTGATAGAAAGATATGGTTTACGTGTATTATGTTTCTAGTTTGTTTCTAGTAAAGATAGGATCAACAATGTATTTTATATAATTATCTTTACCTAGAATAGCTGATACGTAGACTCTTGTATAAGGCTTCTTATGTCTATAAAAGAAGACCTTTAGCTTATGTTTCATATAAGTTTTTCATACGTTTAACACTTTCATTGTAAGCAAGTTTGTCATTATCAATCAAGTGAAAGTTTGTTTTACAACTGTTTGTGTGTTCTTGTTTAAGTATTAATTCCGCATAATACTTGAATTGTTTTATACACAACAAAGTTTCTCTACGTGTTTAACTTGATCTAATCTCATTTACACAAGCTAAATCGATCTAAGTTTGGGATCAACATTTTAATTTTTCAAAATTAATTTTTGAAGGCATGACTAGGAATTTGGAAGGGACTAAGAAGTTTTTAATGTATCCTAGATTCATTCATACTTTAGTTAGTGACCAAATACCTACCTACCAGAGTTAACTGATACATGGGATGTTCCTACATTCACAAAGAGAACCTTCTCTTTCTTGACCAAACAAGGCAATGCCTTTACAGGAACAATAACACCATTGTTTGCTCATATGTTAGCCCAACCTGCCAATCAAGAAGGTGAGGAACCTAGCAATGCTAGTGCTTCTCAACAAACTCCTTCTCACCAGAGTTCCTATTCCCTAGAAGATTCACAATGTACTTCTCATAATGTTGGTGTTCCACCAAACACTGATGAGATGGTCCACACACCTGCTGCTTCTATTGCTGCTAGTGGTTCACCACAAGCACAAGCACCAGAGGTGGTGGATGTTGCAAATTTAACTGCTTTGTGTACAAGTTTGTCCCAACAGGTATAGGTTTTGCAGAAAGAAAAGCTTGTTCAAGACAAGAAAATTGCTGAATTGGAAGTTAGCCTAATCAAGTTAAGGAACAAAGTGTCATCTTGGATGAGGCAACATAGATCTATTCAGAAGTCTGCAATCAAAAAGCAAAGATTCAGGAACCACAAGAAAAGGCAACTGAATGCAACCAAACAGGGAAGGAATTATGAAGGACAACCACCTTCTTTTGATAATCAGACAAGGATCTCTGGAAATGACATCAATTTTGAATTGGATGAAGATGTCATGGGGACTTATGAAGATGGAACTGGTTTAGAGACTGGTGTGGATGGACCTTCAAATATGGAGATTCAGCATGAAGAACCACAGTCTACTCATGAGGAGCCCCAAGTTGGAGAAATTTTGGTAACTCAGCCAACACCACCACCTCAATCACCACTTCAAACAAATTGGAGTGCTTTCTATGAGAAGTTGGAGGAAATTACTATTCAGTTTCCTGTATATTCAACTCCATCACCACAAAGACAAGTATGGTTTCAAAGGAAACAGACTTTGTAAGTACTGTCTAGATCAAGAATGAGCAATGAATCAGACAAGACTGAAGAGGTGTAATAAGTGTGTAAACACTTATCCTTTTGCCACTAAAATCAATGAAAAACAAGACCTAATCATGTGTTTAATATCGTAAAAGTCGGAATTACGCATGGTTTTGTGTTTTTGTGTGAAATAGGTACAAAAGATCAAAAGGAAAGAAAACACGGGATTTCACGGTCATTTGTTGAAGAAAAGTCCAAGAAAAAGACAAAGTCAAAGTCAAGGAATCAAAAGTAAACCAAAGATCATGAAAACCGGCAAAATCGACACGGGTTTAAAGGAAAGAACAAGGAAGCCGAAATCGAGCTCATTTTTAGTGGATTTAATCTTAATGGAGTTAATTGGGCCTTATGGGTCCCACATTTTCTTATTGGGCCTGAAAGCCCAATAGAGGATGAAGTCTACTATCTTTTGGATTCAAAGCCCAACAAGGGCCCAATTCATTATAAGAGACAGGTGGAGTTTTTTTATATGGCCCTAGCCCATTTGCACAAGAAAAGAAGATACGGTTGAAACTGTTTTGGACCCTAGCCCATAGTAAGTCATGGAACGGTTTATATAAACTTTGGGGTCAAAACCCTTGGTCAACTCTCACCCACACACGATTTATTTACTTTACCCTCACCCACACACTTTACCCTTCGTTATATCCTATGTAAACCTTCTTTCTCTCCCTCACCCAAATCAAACGCAAATTTTACTATTCACCAAACCCTATTCACAAAATTACCCAACAACTTTTGGGGTTCTATTGGATTCTTGTGATTTACACGTTTGGTAAATAAATCCCCACTTTTTTCGGTCAATGAAAATGGAGAGAAGCAAGTGATGTGGCCATTCCTTTGCTAATGATTGGCTGTGACAGCCAATATTCCCCAATCCACCAATCATGAGAGCCCAAGTCAGCTCTAAACAAACACAACTAACACAAAAACGCCAGCGTGGCAATCCGCGTGATGAGGGCTTATTATCCACCGTAGATCAAGAAAGAGAACGAGGAAAGAAGAAAAGAGCGGCTGTGATTTCTCTCCTTGCTCACCAAGTTTCATCAAGAAGGTTTTTAGGGTTTGCCTATAAAAACCCTCATTCTGTAATCTATTGGTGTGCCAATTTTTATTTAATTTTTATTTTATGCAAAAATAGTTTTTAGGTAAATTGTATTTTCAATTTCTTTAGTATTGTAATGATCTTTTAATTAATGAAAGTTATTTAAGTTTGATTAAAATCGTGTCTCATTTCGTTTCTATTAAGTTATTTATTATTGCAATTTAATCTTGAAATTATTTAGTCATAATAATAATAAATATTATTTAATCAAATTAATTAATAGTTTAATTTAGATAATATAGATAAATTTTGGTTGATAATTCTCCCCCACTGGGAAGATTTTAAAAAATATTGTTCGAAGGGTAGTTTTGGTTCGAATGTTATGGTGATGGTGTTAGATGATATGGTGGTGGTTTCGATCTAGTGTTTTAGACGGCTCATCGCCTCGTCTACTTCCCAACGGTTTTCTCCACCAGGTTCACTCTCTTATTATTGTTTTTGTTAATTTTAGATTAATCTATTTGTTTGAGTCTTGCTGCTATTTAAGAATCGTTGGTTTTAAGGGTTTCTGAGTTTGATGATAGTTGAGTTTTTATAATAAGTTTTTATTGATTTAAGTCTGCAAAGCTATGGTCTGAGTTAACCTGTGTATTTATTTTTAGATATGATATTTTGTTATAGTTTGCTTTGTTATATCTGATTTGATCTGCTAGAACTGGTCCTGATTTGCTTAGTTTAACTTACTGATATAGGATTGTGAGTTGCTTTTAGGCTTGTTTACATATGCTTGTTTGAAGGTTTAGTAATATTTCGCTTTGGTTTTTTTTAGTTTGAGTTTTGCTTAAGTTTGAGTTTGTTTACTGATTTTTGGTTCTTATATGTGCTTTTGCGTTTATTTAGTCAGCTTATCTGATTTCCATTATTAGTCCTGCTGCTTAATTTTGCTTTACTGAATTTGGTTTTGAATCTGTTAGTTTATTAGGATTGATTTGCTTTTCAGTTCGTTGGTTTAGACTTGCTTGCTTATTATTCGTTTAAGTCTTAGTAGCTTATTTGATTGCGTTGAATTCAGTTTGCTTTGTGCTTATTTAGTTTGGTTGAATTGCTGATTTACATTAAGCTGTCAGATTCATTTAATCTGATAGAGTTTTAAATTCCAAAAAAAAAATATAAACAAAAACGTTCACAACTGGACTCGAACCCCTGACCTCCAGTATAACTGTACTACGCGTTTGCCAATTGTTCTAGTTCATCTTTTGATTTTATTTACAGCCTTTTTAATTAATATAGGATATATCTAGCTGTCAGTTTATTTAGATTATTAAAATTTGTTTAGTTAAATTTTAATCAAAAGTTTTTTATAATTTTTTTCTTTTATAAAGTTTTAAAAAAATAAAAAAATAAAAAAATAAAAAAATAAAAAAATAAAAAAATAAAAAAATAAAAACATATTAATTACTTCTATAAATTTAAATTGTTTTTACAATTAGTTTTTTAGATTAGTTTTAATTAATTTAGTTTTATATAAAAATAGTTTTAAAATAGAAATTCATTTAAATTATAAAGTTTTAGTTAAAAAATTAATTAGATTAAAGTTTTATTTTAAAATAGTTTTCAAATTTGTTTAAATAGTTTTAAATATAGTCTAAATTAGTTATAAATTTTAAATAGTTTTAAAATAGTTTAATTAGTTTTAATTAAGTATTTTTAATTAAAGATTTTCCTTTTAGTTAGATTAAATAGTTTTTAATTAAATAGTTTTTAGTTTTTAAAATATACCAAAAAAGTACGTTTTACCAAGAACAATTAATCTTGTGTTTAAATCCGATATCAATTCGAGTCGAGTCGAGGAGAAAACGATAATTTGACTAAAAATCATACATTAAATTGGCGCCGCTGCCGCTTCGCTCGTTACGATTGACGATTTGTCGTGAGACGATTTGGATTTTGGGATCCGTTCAATTTTGAACGTTATTTTTATCGTTAAAAAATCAAAAACACAAAAAAAATCCCAAACTTTAAAATACAATAAAATTAAATCACAAAAGCAAACTCTTTCCTAAGATTTGCACAAAAAAATAAAAATAAAATCCAAAGTAATACTTTTCCTAAAGTATTACACCAAAAATATTACGTATTATTGTTATTTTTCTTATTTCGATTTCTTTTGCTTTTTATTGTGAATATATATTTTTCTTAAAAAAATACAAAAAGAATTTCCTTTTACTATATTATATTACGTAGAACAATTAATTTACCTATTTACAAATAAGACCTTAGTTGGGATTTCATCACCTAACTATTGTATTCGAATCCCAAACGAAAAAATAAAGGGCAAAATAGATAAATACTAGGAAGAAGTTTGAACTCGATTTATTCAAACTATAAGGTGGGTATAAGGCGACGCGCTATAAAAGGCCGTCTAAGGAAAAAGGTTTTTAAGTGTTTTGTGCTACCTCATTTTTCCGCTTGCTTGTGCGTATATTGAGAGGGACGACCGATTATTGGTTTGCCAACTCAAGTAGTATTACGTATATATTTTTGTAGCTTTTTAATATTGAACCTCGCGAGGGATAATCCCTTTCCTCTCAAAGTAGACCGAGGTCTCCTACCTCATTCCTCAAGTTTTAATTGTATGCGCACTCGCGCGCGTACATACATACCGATTGGTGTACCAAATACTTCTAATTCTTCTGATACAATGATTTTGCTAGGTTCAGATTTTATGTCTCTCGATATCCTCTCGAATTGATCTAGGTCTTAAGTGGAATGATTGTTCTTGGTTACTAAATAAAGGGGTTGGGTTTTCTATTCTAATAAGAAGTGAAATGAAACTTTAAATCAAAGACAATTACTTTAATTAAGATTAACAAAAACTTGGCTGAAAATTTAAAGTTCAAAATAGAATCAAATTAAAATTAAAGTTAACATGTAAATTGTTAATTATGAGTAAAGAAACAGTAAACTAATCAACAGTAAAACAGTAACATTAAAATACTCAAAAATAACTGATTCGGAACTTTAAACCTTGATTCGGAACTAACTGATTCGGAAGACACTATTCACTCATCCGGAACTCACTCATTCGGAACATACTCATCCGGAACTTTTGCTTGATTCGGAACCTTCCGGATGAAGGTTCTTGGTTCGGAAGTCTGAGCTTGATCCGGAACTTTTGCTTCGTCCGGAAGTCACTGGTTCGGAACTTTATGACTGATCCGGAACTTTCCGGATGAATAGGTTGATTCGGAACTTCTGATGCGGAAGTAACTGATCCGGAACTTCTTCTTGATTCGGAAGTTTGAAACTTCCGAATGAAGGTGACTTGATGCAGAACTTAAGAACTGATTCGGAACCTTCCGAATGACTACTTCATTCGGAACTTTTTGGCTGATTCGGAAGATTTTGAAACCAAGAAACAGTAGCAGTTAAAGCGAAGAACACGGGATACAAAATTAATCAAAATCAAATCAAACACTTAAAAAGGTTTTACCAAATTAAACACAAATCATTTAGACACCATAAGCAACAAATCCCATCAATAAAAACACAAATCCAAACAACTTTTGAAGATCAAATCAAGAAAAATAAAACTTAATAACTTGAAGATAAAGATGATGATGAACAAGATGAAATGAAAGATTAAACAAGAACTTAGTATTGAATGATTGATGTTTTGACAAGATGAAACAAAGATTAAAATTACAAGGTAAAAGAACTAAAGATAAAAATCACCAATCACCCTAGTGGTGATGGTGTTCTACGAACCAGGAGGAAGAAAAGGGAGGAAGAAAGAAAAACTAGCTAGCCCCAAAAATGTGTGTGGGATGGCCTATTTATAGGTGTTTCCTTTGGTTGGTGAGTGGGCTTTCTCCCGTTCTTCGTGTCTTTTCGTCTTTTCAGAAAAGTTCCCGTTTTCGATTCTGATTCGGGATTTGTCGTCGATTAAATTCAACTCGTCTTTTAATTTCTTCATTTAATAGACTTGAGTTTCTTCGACTTATATAAATCTTCCATCTTTGGTCCTTTTCTTCGATAAATCTTCGAATAGGCCCAGTGACTTCAAATCTTTTGCATCTCTTGGACAATAGACTTTATCTTGAGTCTTTTTCTTCAGTAAAACCCGTGCAATCCTATGTTTTCTTCAATATTTATCCGGTTGGCTCTGAAAACACAATAAACACAAAAACCACGCATAATTCCAAACAAATGATATTAAATACGTGTTTTGGTCTCGTTTTAGCCCGAATTAAGTGGTAAAAGGATGGGTGTTTACACACCTATCAAATCCCCTATACTTAACCATTGCCATGCCCTCATGCAATGCTTGGTGATAAAGCAAGTTTACACTTTTCTCATAATTAATCAACCTTGGCCTTATTTAAAATTCTACTAAACAAAAATTTAAAGAAATAAGACTTCAAAGATAACAAAGGGATAGAAAACCATTTTCTCGTGAAAATAGCTACATGGAAATAACTTGTAGAGAAATCGATGACTTACATTAGGGCTTTGGTGCTGCGAAGATTTATCACCCTCAAGTTTCACGTTCCCCAAACTAAGCTTAAAAACGAGATCATTGTTATTATAAGTTAGCAATTCAAACACTTACACACATGGCTTAATTAAATGCTTAAACTCCCTTATTCCTAGGTGTATCTCTTATATTTTATTTTTGTCTTAGAATGATCATTAAGATGCATTTTTGGACTTATTTCGATAGTTTATTAGGGCTGAAAGCAAAGTAGGACGATTTGATCAATAGTTAGCTAAAGGACAAAATCTCTTAAAACTGCTTCTCGGGATATCAAAAAGTTCATATCTTGGCATAACTTGGTTCACGATTTGAGACCTTTCTCGGGCCGATATTTGGCATGTACTTCATACTTCATATCTTCGAGAGACGTTCTTGAGATAATGGTCTTCTCATCATGATAGAGTTTTCTTCACTTGGAGACTTTTGAGGGGTTCTCCAACTTTGTTGACCACGACTTCATGATTATTTCTTCAATCTCTAATTGGGATTTTGAGATACAACGATCCGCCTCCTTTTCGGACTTGGATCTATTTATCCTCATACCTTGTTAGGGTCTTTTCGGATAGACTTCTCCATGATCTTTATGGGAGTTGATTGCTTTTCGTCGTGAGTCTTGATCCTTCATATTGACTTTAGGAATAATGCTTTTCACATCACTTTGGATTTTCAGCAATAAAATTGAATCCTCATGCCTTGTTAGGGCCTTTTCGGACTCGCCAATCTTCGCGCCCCGCTTCATAAGTTATGCCTTGGCTATGAACTCTTATCATTACCGAGCAACTTTTAAACGATCTTGGGCTAGAAGCTAAGTAACTTTTCAAATCGTAAGACCTTACTTATTGCAGATAAATTATTAGTAAGTGATGGGAGAATAGGCAAATAATTACACCAAGTGAGCTTGCGCAAGAATACCGACTTATAATTGACTCTATCATTTCTCGTCCTCCACAGTTTAAAATCTCAAGTAATGAGACTCGTGTACACTTAGCCTAATAAACCAATTAAGGTCTATATGGTTAAGGATACTAGCTAGAATAAACTTGGATAAGTCTATTCGGGTTGAGTCAAAATAAACGCAACGGGCCTAATATATCAAAGGCTTCTAAACTAGCTACACCACTTTATTAATATTTTTGACTTTATTGCGGAATATATACATATGAAAGCAACGATAAAAATTTAAAAATTACGACTAGATGGCCAAAGTTAATAAAAAATTTGAAAAATGTTGAAAAATAGGATTTTCCGGTTAATTGAAGGCATTTTAATGGAAAAGTCCACTTAAAACTTCGATAGAAGTCCCCCCTACACTTAAGATAAACATTGTCCTCAATGTTTAAGCATGTGGGAAAAGTTTCCCCTATACTTATGACATTGTGCACGTTGGTTAACTCAAGTTAAGGAAGAGACGACTAAAGTGATCAATTTCAAATGTGAGTATGAAGAAAATTGAATCACGATAGTTGAGAGATAGAACCGGATTTTGGTTAAACACGGGAGCACGGTTCTTCAAAGATTCCAAAAGTGCACTTATCCCTGTAATCACATCACCACAAAAAGGCAAACACATATAGAAGTCCCCCCCTACACTTAGGGGATTAAAACATACAAGGATAGATACTCGGGCTGCCTCCCGAGGAGCGCTTGTTTTTGATAACCGAGTCACGAGCCTGACTCGACCCAAAGTTAGTTCATGGGGAACGTGGTGAGGGATGGAATCACCTCCTTAGAGGTGTCCTCACCAAAGTACAACTTTACTCGTTGGCCATTCACCTTAAAATTTGGTCCATTAGGATGAGCGAGCTCGAGAGTACCATATGGAAAAATTTGGGCAATGGTGAATGGGCCGGACCAACGAGATTTGAGCTTGCCCGAAAAGATTTTCAACCGAGAGTTAAAAAGTAAGACTTTGTCTCCAACATGGAACTCTCGGTTTTTGATCTTGGAGTCGTGAATGAGCTTAGTTCTTTCCTTATAGATCAAAGAATTTTCATAAGCCTCATTCCGAAGTTCATTCAGCTCATTGAGTTGGATTTTGCGTAGGTCACCGGCTTTGTTAATATCAAAATTGGCCCACTTCAAGGCCCAATAAGCCTTGTGCTCCAACTCAATGGGGAGGTGGCACGCTTTCCCGTACACAAGACGATAAGGCGTACAGCCGATCGGGGTCTTGTAAGCAGTACGGAAAGCCCACAAAGCATCATCCAATTTATCAGCCCATGAGGCACGATGCTCTCCCACGGTCCTTTCAAGAATTCGCTTCAGCCCTCGGTTTGATATTTCAGCCTGGCCATTAGTTTGTGGGTGGTAGGCTGTGGAAAGACGATGATTTACACCGTACTTAGCCATGACTCTAGCAAATTGGTCATTGCAGAAATGAGTCCCACGATCACTAATAATGGCGCGAGGCACACCGAATCTAGCGAAAAGAGCTTTCAAAAAGTTACAAACCACCCTTGCGTCATTAGTAGGCAAAGCTTTGGCTTCAACCCACTTCGAAACGTAGTCAACGGCTACAAGGATGTATTTGTTTCCTTTAGACGAAGGGAATGGCCCCATAAAGTCGATACCCCAAACATCAAAAATTTCACACTCTTGAATGAAATTCTGAGGCATCTCGTCTTTATGTGTGATTTTGCCTTGCTTTTGGCAAACATCACATCGCTTGACCATATCGTGAGCGTCACGGTATATGGAGGGCCAATAAAATCCCGAATCAAACACTTTTTTAGCGGTGTAGTTGGGACCAAAGTGACCACCGGTGGGTCCTTTGTGGCAAGCATCAAGGATGTCCGACGCTGCCGGTCCATCAACACATCGGCGAATTATCAGGTCAGCACATTGTTTGAATAGGTAAGGGTCGTCCCAAAAGTAAGTCTTGATGTCGGTAAAGAACTTCTTCTTTTGCTGGGATGTCAACCCTTCCTTGAGAATTCCACCCGCCAAGTAGTTTGCAAAGTCCGCAAACCACGGGGTTTCATTCGGCTTCGAGTTTATAGACATTAAGGTCTCCAAGGGAAAAGAATCATTGATTTCTTTGGTCGGATGATCCCCTTGGTATGGATCCTCAAGTCTACTAAGATGGTCCGCGGCTAGGTTTTCTGCTCCTTTTTTATCGCGGATGTCGATTTTAAATTCCTGGAGCAGCAAAACCCAGCGAAGAAGTCTTGGTTTGGAATCTTGCTTTGTCAACAAGTACTTCAACGCGGAATGATCGGTGTACACAATGGTGGTGGAAAGGACAAGATAGGGGCGGAATTTTTCAAAAGCATAGACAACGGCTAAAAGCTCTTTTTCGGTTGTCGTATAATGCAATTGTGCCCCAGTCATTGTCTTGCTAGCGTAATGGATTGGTTGGAAGTGTTTATTCACTCTTTGTCCAAGAACCGCTCCAATAGCAAAATCGCTAGCATCGCACATCAACTCAAAAGGAAGCTCCCAATTAGGGGTAACCAAGACGGGTGCCTTAGTTAGCTTATCCTTAAGCGAGTTGAAGGCTTCAAGGCACTCTTTGGAAAAGATAAAAGGAGTATCTTTTTCCAAGAGGTGGGTCATCGGGCGAGCGATTTGAGAAAAATCTTTGATAAATCGACGGTAGAAGCCCGCATGACCCAAGAAACTTCTCACACCCTTCACAGTGGAAGGTGGAGGCAACTTTGCTATAACATCAACTTTAGCACGGTCTACTTCAAGACCGGCTTTCGAAATCTTATGTCCAAGCACGACGCCTTCTTTTACCATAAAATGGCATTTTTCCCAATTTAGAACAAGGCGAGTGTCTTCGCACCGCTTTAGCATACGTTCTAAATTGGCAAGGCAAGCAGAGAAGGAATCCCCGAAGACCGAGAAATCATCCATGAAGACTTCCATGGTTTGTTCAACCATGTCATGGAAGATAGCTAACATGCACCTTTGGAAAGTCCCGGGCGCATTACATAAGCCAAAAGGCATTCTTTTGTAAGCGAAAGTGCCGTAGGGACAAGTGAATGTAGTCTTCTCTTGATCTTGGGGATCGATGGGTATTTGAAAATAACCCGAGAAACCATCCAGAAAGCAGTAATATTCATTACCGGCTAATCGTTCAAGCATTTGGTCCATGAAAGGTAGAGGGAAATGATCCTTTCTCGTGGCATCATTGAGTTTGCGGTAGTCTATACAAACTCTCCACCCAGTAACGAGACGAGTGGGAATCAACTCGTTGTGTTCATTGGGAACAACGGTTATTCCGCCCTTCTTGGGCACACAATGGATTGGACTAACCCACGGGGAATCCGAAATAGGGTAAATCATACCCGCATCAAGAAGTTTGATAACCTCTGTTTTGATGACTTCATGGATTTTTGGATTCACCCTTCGTTGGCTTTGAATAGTGGGTTTATAGTCGTCCTCCATGAGAATTTTGTGTGTGCAGAAGTGAGGATCAATTCCCCGAATATCCGAGATTTTCCAAGCGATAGCCTTCTTATGATCTTTCAACACAGCAACGAGGCGAGTCTTCTCTGCATCTTTCAAATCCTTTGCAATAATGACGGGCGACTTCTTGTTGTCGTCAAGGAACACGTACTCGAGATGTGGCGGCAACTCCTTAAGTTCCAAATCCGGAGGATTTTCGACGGGAGGCGTTTTCAAAGTCTTGGCATCGATAGTAATAACCGTGGGAGATGGAGGCGAAGGATTGTCTTCGGTGAGAAGATTGTCAAAGAAACTCATATCTTCATCCCCCTCGGTGGGAGAATCATTAGTAGCTAAATTCGCATCTCCCATGGCATCTTCAAGATTGTTCCAGAATAAATCACTATCTCCAAATAGAGACAACGATGAATCAATAGAGGACACGGTCTCAACATTGGGAAGAGAGGTAGGAATACTTTTGCAAGCATCATTAAAGTGTTCTTCACAAGCCTCATCAAGAACGTCAATACAATTAACGCTCTCATACGAATAAGGCTGTTTGGACAACTTTCCCATGTTGAAGACTACTTTGTCGTCACCCACTCTCATGATAAGCTCTCCGGCTTCAACATCAATAAGAGTGCGACCGGTCCGCAAGAATGGACGACCAACAATAAGTGGCACACGGGGGTCCATTTCGTAGTCGACGACAACAAAATCAGCGGGGAAGGTGAATTTGTCGACTCCTACGATAACATCTTCGGCTATCCCCACTGGATAAGCAACCGTACGGTTGGCCAATTCCAAAGTCATTTTAGTGGGGACTAGCTCTGGGAGAGATAATTGCTTCCAAACACTTAGAGGCATTAGATTAATACTGGCACCTAGATCGGCTAGGGCCATGCAATTCTCTACTCCCGGGAAATTGCAAGGGATAAGAAAACGACCCGGATCACCAAGCTTGATTGGTAATTTCCTTAAGAGCACTGCAGAGCAGTTCTCATTAAGTTGGGTGTTGGCAATGTCGAGGAGCTTTTCCTTGTCGCTCAGAAGGTCTTTAAACATTTTGGCGTATTTGGGCATGTGAGCGAGAGCCTCAGCGAAGGAGATATTGAAATTCAGTTGTTTAAACATTTTAAGAAAGTTAGAAACCTGAATATCATCCTTGCTCTTTTGCTTCTCTTTCCTCAACCTTGAAGGATAAGGTATATTGGAAGAAGATGAAGGCTTTAGAGGAATAGGGTCACTCACAACCACGGGTGGAGGAGGGGTAGAATGAAGAGGTGGAGAAATTGGGAAGGGAGAAGGAGGAGGAATAGGAGCAGGCGACTCGTTCTCCTTAGTCACAACCACCGGTGGCGGTATAGGAAGCTCGGGTTCCTTGGTACCTTTACCACTTCGAGTGGTGATTGCTTTCATCTCCCCTCTTGGGTTCGCAACGGTGTTACTCGGAAGAGTACCCGAAGAAGAGGGTTGACTACTTTGGAAGAAACTAGCCATCATGTTCCTCAAGTCATTCGTCTGACTATCCAACGTGTTTCGCATATCGGCTCGCAAATCATTTCCTTGCTTGACCAAATCTGCCTTCAAATTGCGCACTTCTTCTTGGAGATTTCCCACTATCACATCATTGGTCCTCATATAGGTGGCGACCTCTTGGTGTAGTGCAGTGTTGGTTTGGTTGGAAGGAGCATTGTATGCAGGTGGTTGGTAAGCAGGTTGTTGGTAGACTTGATTGTTTCTTTGAGGCGGTTGTTGCTGCTTGTGAGGTGGAATGTATGGTTGTCGAGGTTGTTGTTGTTGTTGAGTAGGGCGGTTAAGGTTTTGTTGTTGGTTTGGGTTGGTAGGAGGAAAGCCAGGTGGTGAAAGATAGTTGTTGGATCGATAGCTAAGCAAGTTACGGTCACCTTGAGGTCTAGCTTGATAAGCAGGTTGTTGGTAGGTGCCATATGCCGCATTCACATTCTCAGCAGGGTAATCTTGGGTGGCGGTACAAGTTGTGTAGGAATGGGGACCACCGCATATCTCACAAGGTTGGCTGACAGCGTTCACTTGTGCGTTTTTGGCGTTGTTGCTGTTGTTGTTGCTGACGGTATGTGTGACAAGCGATTCAAGAAGCGTGGTAATTTTGTCTAATCGCTTGTCGCTGTCATTAGTGCTAGCACTAGCAACATTGGTCCTAACACTCTTGGTTTGCACACGAGATTTGTTCTCAATGATGTCCCAAGCAGCATTGGAAGTCTTAGCCAATAAATTACCCCCTGAGGCACTATTCAGTGAATCTTGGTCACTCATGCTTAAACCATTGTAAAAAGTATTTATTTGATGAACTTTGGTAAAACCATGTTGTGGGCATTTTCTTAAAAGATCTTTGAAACGATCCCAAGATTCACTGAATGACTCATCGTACTTTTGTTCGAAATTTATGATTTCATTCCGCAAAGCGGTAGTACGAGAGGGTGGAAAAAAGTAGTTGATAAACTTTGTTTCTAAATCCGTCCACGAGAGAATACTCTGTGGCGGTTCTTTAGCAAGCCAATGCCGGGCTTGTCCCTCTAAAGAAAAGGGAAAAAGTTGTAACCTTATCACTTCTTGTGAAACTCCATTGAACTTGACCGTGTTGGTGAGTTGTAGAAATCTCTTGATATGGTCGTGGGGGTCATCAATGGTGCGTCCCAAGAATGGTTGAGCTGAGACCATCTGGATAAAGCCTGACTTGAGCTCGAAGTTGTTGGCGGCAATTGGTGGTATAACAATTGGATCCGTGTTGCCATCAACATGAGCTTGCAGCAATTCAATCATTGGGCGATTATCCGGAAGGTGCTCATTGTTGTTGTTATTCATGTTGTTGAAAGGCGGATTGTTGTTGTTATTATTGTTGTTCGGAGGTGGTATGTTATTGTTGTTTTGTACACCAGCCATGTCTAAGTTATCGAGAGGCTCGGGCTCTTGATAAGACGTGGATCGAGTGCGCATACACCTGCAAAAGAACAAACAAAGAAAAACAAAGCAAAAATATTTTTGGTTTTTATTGTTTTTTTTTTTACTTTTTAGGATTTTTGAAAATTTTATATTTTTTAGTTGTTTTTTAAGATTTTTGAAAAAGTAACGTTCACGGGGAACGGATCCCAAAATCCAATTTCTTACAAAAAACTTTTGATCTTAACGAGAAGAGCCGGCAGCGGCGCCATTTGATACAATGATTTTGCTAGGTTCAGATTTTATGTCTCTCGATATCCTCTCGAATTGATCTAGGTCTTAAGTGGAATGATTGTTCTTGGTTACTAAATAAAGGGGTTGGGTTTTCTATTCTAATAAGAAGTGAAATGAAACTTTAAATCAAAGACAATTACTTTAATTAAGATTAACAAAAACTTGGCTGAAAATTTAAAGTTCAAAATAGAATCAAATTAAAATTAAAGTTAACATGTAAATTGTTAATTATGAGTAAAGAAACAGTAAACTAATCAACAGTAAAACAGTAACATTAAAATACTCAAAAATAACTGATTCGGAACTTTAAACCTTGATTCGGAACTAACTGATTCGGAAGACACTATTCACTCATCCGGAACTCACTCATTCGGAACATACTCATCCGGAACTTTTGCTTGATTCGGAACCTTCCGGATGAAGGTTCTTGGTTCGGAAGTCTGAGCTTGATCCGGAACTTTTGCTTCGTCCGGAAGTCACTGGTTCGGAACTTTATGACTGATCCGGAACTTTCCGGATGAATAGGTTGATTCGGAACTTCTGATGCGGAAGTAACTGATCCGGAACTTCTTCTTGATTCGGAAGTTTGAAACTTCCGAATGAAGGTGACTTGATGCAGAACTTAAGAACTGATTCGGAACCTTCCGAATGACTACTTCATTCGGAACTTTTTGGCTGATTCGGAAGATTTTGAAACCAAGAAACAGTAGCAGTTAAAGCGAAGAACACGGGATACAAAATTAATCAAAATCAAATCAAACACTTAAAAAGGTTTTACCAAATTAAACACAAATCATTTAGACACCATAAGCAACAAATCCCATCAATAAAAACACAAATCCAAACAACTTTTGAAGATCAAATCAAGAAAAATAAAACTTAATAACTTGAAGATAAAGATGATGATGAACAAGATGAAATGAAAGATTAAACAAGAACTTAGTATTGAATGATTGATGTTTTGACAAGATGAAACAAAGATTAAAATTACAAGGTAAAAGAACTAAAGATAAAAATCACCAATCACCCTAGTGGTGATGGTGTTCTACGAACCAGGAGGAAGAAAAGGGAGGAAGAAAGAAAAACTAGCTAGCCCCAAAAATGTGTGTGGGATGGCCTATTTATAGGTGTTTCCTTTGGTTGGTGAGTGGGCTTTCTCCCGTTCTTCGTGTCTTTTCGTCTTTTCAGAAAAGTTCCCGTTTTCGATTCTGATTCGGGATTTGTCGTCGATTAAATTCAACTCGTCTTTTAATTTCTTCATTTAATAGACTTGAGTTTCTTCGACTTATATAAATCTTCCATCTTTGGTCCTTTTCTTCGATAAATCTTCGAATAGGCCCAGTGACTTCAAATCTTTTGCATCTCTTGGACAATAGACTTTATCTTGAGTCTTTTTCTTCAGTAAAACCCGTGCAATCCTATGTTTTCTTCAATATTTATCCGGTTGGCTCTGAAAACACAATAAACACAAAAACCACGCATAATTCCAAACAAATGATATTAAATACGTGTTTTGGTCTCGTTTTAGTTTGATACAATGATTTTGCTAGGTTCAGATTTTATGTCTCTCGATATCCTCTCGAATTGATCTAGGTCTTAAGTGGAATGATTGTTCTTGGTTACTAAATAAAGGGGTTGGGTTTTCTATTCTAATAAGAAGTGAAATGAAACTTTAAATCAAAGACAATTACTTTAATTAAGATTAACAAAAACTTGGCTGAAAATTTAAAGTTCAAAATAGAATCAAATTAAAATTAAAGTTAACATGTAAATTGTTAATTATGAGTAAAGAAACAGTAAACTAATCAACAGTAAAACAGTAACATTAAAATACTCAAAAATAACTGATTCGGAACTTTAAACCTTGATTCGGAACTAACTGATTCGGAAGACACTATTCACTCATCCGGAACTCACTCATTCGGAACATACTCATCCGGAACTTTTGCTTGATTCGGAACCTTCCGGATGAAGGTTCTTGGTTCGGAAGTCTGAGCTTGATCCGGAACTTTTGCTTCGTCCGGAAGTCACTGGTTCGGAACTTTATGACTGATCCGGAACTTTCCGGATGAATAGGTTGATTCGGAACTTCTGATCCGGAACTTCTTCTTGATTCGGAAGTTTGAAACTTCCGAATGAAGGTGACTTGATGCGGAACTTAAGAACTGATTCGGAACCTTCCGAATGACTACTTCATTCGGAACTTTTTGGCTGATTCGGAAGATTTTGAAACCAAGAAACAGTAGCAGTTAAAGCGAAGAACACGGGATACAAAATTAATCAAAATCAAATCAAACACTTAAAAAGGTTTTACCAAATTAAACACAAATCATTTAGACACCATAAGCAACAAATCCCATCAATAAAAACACAAATCCAAACAACTTTTGAAGATCAAATCAAGAAAAATAAAACTTAATAACTTGAAGATAAAGATGATGATGAACAAGATGAAATGAAAGATTAAACAAGAACTTAGTCTTGAATGATTGATGTTTTGACAAGATGAAACAAAGATTAAAATTACAAGGTAAAAGAACTAAAGATAAAAATCACCAATCACCCTAGTGGTGATGGTGTTCTACGAACCAGGAGGAAGAAAAGGGAGGAAGAAAGAAAAACTAGCTAGCTCCAAAAATGTGTGTGGGATGGCCTATTTATAGGTGTTTCCTTTGGTTGGTGAGTGGGCTTTCTCCCGTTCTTCGTGTCTTTTCGTCTTTTCAGAAAAGTTCCCGTTTTCGATTCTGATTCGGGATTTGTCGTCGATTAAATTCAACTCGTCTTTTAATTTCTTCATTTAATAGACTTGAGTTTCTTCGACTTATATAAATCTTCCATCTTTGGTCCTTTTCTTCGATAAATCTTCGAATAGGCCCAGTGACTTCAAATCTTTTGCATCTCTTGGACAATAGACTTTATCTTGAGTCTTTTTCTTCAGTAAAACCCGTGCAATCCTATGTTTTCTTCAATATTTATCCGGTTGGCTCTGAAAACACAATAAACACAAAAACCACGCATAATTCCAAACAAATGATATTAAATACGTGTTTTGGTCTCGTTTTAGCCCGAATTAAGTGGTAAAAGGATGGGTGTTTACACACCTATCAAATCCCCTATACTTAACCATTGCCATGCCCCCATGCAATGCTTGGTGATAAAGCAAGTTTACACTTTTCTCATAATTAATCAACCTTGGCCTTATTTAAAATTCTACTAAACAAAAATTTAAAGAAATAAGACTTCAAAGATAACAAAGGGATAGAAAACCATTTTCTCGTGAAAATAGCTACATGGAAATAACTTGTAGAGAAATCGATGACTTACATTAGGGCTTTGGTGCTGCGAAGATTTATCACCCTCAAGTTTCACGTTCCCCAAACTAAGCTTAAAAACGAGATCATTGTTATTATAAGTTAGCAATTCAAACACTTACACACATGGCTTAATTAAATGCTTAAACTCCCTTATTCCTAGGTGTATCTCTTATATTTTATTTTTGTCTTAGAATGATCATTAAGATGCATTTTTGGACTTATTTCGATAGTTTATTAGGGCTGAAAGCAAAGTAGGACGATTTGATCAATAGTTAGCTAAAGGACAAAATCTCTTAAAACTGCTTCTCGGGATATCAAAAAGTTCATATCTTGGCATAACTTGGTTCACGATTTGAGACCTTTCTCGGGCCGATATTTGGCATGTACTTCATACTTCATATCTTCGAGAGACGTTCTTGAGATAATGGTCTTCTCATCATGATAGAGTTTTCTTCACTTGGAGACTTTTGAGGGGTTCTCCAACTTTGTTGACCACGACTTCATGATTATTTCTTCAATCTCTAATTGGGATTTTGAGATACAATGATCCGCCTCCTTTTCGGACTTGGATCTATTTATCCTCATACCTTGTTAGGGTCTTTTCGGATAGACTTCTCCATGATCTTTATGGGAGTTTATTGCTTTTCGTCGTGAGTCTTGATCCTTCATATTGACTTTAGGAATAATGCTTTTCACATCACTTTGGATTTTCAGCAATAAAATTGAATCCTCATGCCTTGTTAGGGCCTTTTCGGACTCGCCAATCTTCGCGCCCCGCTTCATAAGTTATGCCTTGGCTATGAACTCTTATCATTACCGAGCAACTTTTAAACGATCTTGGGCTAGAAGCTAAGTAACTTTTCAAATCGTAAGACCTTACTTATTGCAGATAAATTATTAGTAAGTGATGGGAGAATAGGCAAATAATTACACCAAGTGAGCTTGCGCAAGAATACCGACTTATAATTGACTCTATCATTTCTCGTCCTCCACAGTTTAAAATCTCAAGTAATGAGACTCGTGTACACTTAGCCTAATAAACCAATTAAGGTCTATATGGTTAAGGATACTAGCTAGAATAAACTTGGATAAGTCTATTCGGGTTGAGTCAAAATAAACGCAACGGGCCTAATATATCAAAGGCTTCTAAACTAGCTACACCACTTTATTAATATTTTTGACTTTATTGCGGAATATATACATATGAAAGCAACGATAAAAATTTAAAAATTACGACTAGATGGCCAAAGTTAATAAAAAATTTGAAAAATGTTGAAAAATAGGATTTTCCGGTTAATTGAAGGCATTTTAATGGAAAAGTCCACTTAAAACTTCGATAGAAGTCCCCCCTACACTTAAGATAAACATTGTCCTCAATGTTTAAGCATGTGGGAAAAGTTTCCCCTATACTTATGACATTGTGCACGTTGGTTAACTCAAGTTAAGGAAGAGACGACTAAAGTGATCAATTTCAAATGTGAGTATGAAGAAAATTGAATCACGATAGTTGAGAGATAGAACCGGATTTTGGTTAAACACGGGAGCACGGTTCTTCAAAGATTCCAAAAGTGCACTTATCCCTGTAATCACATCACCACAAAAAGGCAAACACATATAGAAGTCCCCCCCTACACTTAGGGGATTAAAACATACAAGGATAGATACTCGGGCTGCCTCCCGAGGAGCGCTTGTTTTTGATAACCGAGTCACGAGCCTGACTCGACCCAAAGTTAGTTCATGGGGAACGTGGTGAGGGATGGAATCACCTCCTTAGAGGTGTCCTCACCAAAGTACAACTTTACTCGTTGGCCATTCACCTTAAAATTTGGTCCATTAGGATGAGCGAGCTCGAGAGTACCATATGGAAAAATTTGGGCAATGGTGAATGGGCCGGACCAACGAGATTTGAGCTTGCCCGAAAAGATTTTCAACCGAGAGTTAAAAAGTAAGACTTTGTCTCCAACATGGAACTCTCGGTTTTTGATCTTGGAGTCGTGAATGAGCTTAGTTCTTTCCTTATAGATCAAAGAATTTTCATAAGCCTCATTCCGAAGTTCATTCAGCTCATTGAGTTGGATTTTGCGTAGGTCACCGGCTTTGTTAATATCAAAATTGGCCCACTTCAAGGCCCAATAAGCCTTGTGCTCCAACTCAATGGGGAGGTGGCACGCTTTCCCGTACACAAGACGATAAGGCGTACAGCCGATCGGGGTCTTGTAAGCAGTACGGAAAGCCCACAAAGCATCATCCAATTTATCAGCCCATGAGGCACGATGCTCTCCCACGGTCCTTTCAAGAATTCGCTTCAGCCCTCGGTTTGATATTTCAGCCTGGCCATTAGTTTGTGGGTGGTAGGCTGTGGAAAGACGATGATTTACACCGTACTTAGCCATGACTCTAGCAAATTGGTCATTGCAGAAATGAGTCCCACGATCACTAATAATGGCGCGAGGCACACCGAATCTAGCGAAAAGAGCTTTCAAAAAGTTACAAACCACCCTTGCGTCATTAGTAGGCAAAGCTTTGGCTTCAACCCACTTCGAAACGTAGTCAACGGCTACAAGGATGTATTTGTTTCCTTTAGACGAAGGGAATGGCCCCATAAAGTCGATACCCCAAACATCAAAAATTTCACACTCTTGAATGAAATTCTGAGGCATCTCGTCTTTATGTGTGATTTTGCCTTGCTTTTGGCAAACATCACATCGCTTGACCATATCGTGAGCGTCACGGTATATGGAGGGCCAATAAAATCCCGAATCAAACACTTTTTTAGCGGTGTAGTTGGGACCAAAGTGACCACCGGTGGGTCCTTTGTGGCAAGCATCAAGGATGTCCGACGCTGCCGGTCCATCAACACATCGGCGAATTATCAGGTCAGCACATTGTTTGAATAGGTAAGGGTCGTCCCAAAAGTAAGTCTTGATGTCGGTAAAGAACTTCTTCTTTTGCTGGGATGTCAACCCTTCCTTGAGAATTCCACCCGCCAAGTAGTTTGCAAATTCCGCAAACCACGGGGTTTCATTCGGCTTCGAGTTTATAGACATTAAGGTCTCCAAGGGAAAAGAATCATTGATTTCTTTGGTCGGATGATCCCCTTGGTATGGGTCCTCAAGTCTACTAAGATGGTCCGCGGCTAGGTTTTCTGCTCCTTTTTTATCGCGGATGTCGATTTTAAATTCCTGGAGCAGCAAAACCCAGCGAAGAAGTCTTGGTTTGGAATCTTGCTTTGTCAACAAGTACTTCAACGCGGAATGATCGGTGTACACAATGGTGGTGGAAAGGACAAGATAGGGGCGGAATTTTTCAAAAGCATAGACAACGGCTAAAAGCTCTTTTTCGGTTGTCGTATAATGCAATTGTGCCCCAGTCATTGTCTTGCTAGCGTAATGGATTGGTTGGAAGTGTTTATTCACTCTTTGTCCAAGAACCGCTCCAATAGCAAAATCGCTAGCATCGCACATCAACTCAAAAGGAAGCTCCCAATTAGGGGTAACCAAGACGGGTGCCTTAGTTAGCTTATCCTTAAGCGAGTTGAAGGCTTCAAGGCACTCTTTGGAAAAGATAAAAGGAGTATCTTTTTCCAAGAGGTGGGTCATCGGGCGAGCGATTTGAGAAAAATCTTTGATAAATCGACGGTAGAAGCCCGCATGACCCAAGAAACTTCTCACACCCTTCACAGTGGAAGGTGGAGGCAACTTTGCTATAACATCAACTTTAGCACGGTCTACTTCAAGACCGGCTTTCGAAATCTTATGTCCAAGCACGACGCCTTCTTTTACCATAAAATGGCATTTTTCCCAATTTAGAACAAGGCGAGTGTCTTCGCACCGCTTTAGCATACGTTCTAAATTGGCAAGGCAAGCAGAGAAGGAATCCCCGAAGACCGAGAAATCATCCATGAAGACTTCCATGGTTTGTTCAACCATGTCATGGAAGATAGCTAACATGCACCTTTGGAAAGTCCCGGGCGCATTACATAAGCCAAAAGGCATTCTTTTGTAAGCGAAAGTGCCGTAGGGACAAGTGAATGTAGTCTTCTCTTGATCTTGGGGATCGATGGGTATTTGAAAATAACCCGAGAAACCATCCAGAAAGCAGTAATATTCATTACCGGCTAATCGTTCAAGCATTTGGTCCATGAAAGGTAGAGGGAAATGATCCTTTCTCGTGGCATCATTGAGTTTGCGGTAGTCTATACAAACTCTCCACCCAGTAACGAGACGAGTGGGAATCAACTCGTTGTGTTCATTGGGAACAACGGTTATTCCGCCCTTCTTGGGCACACAATGGATTGGACTAACCCACGGGGAATCCGAAATAGGGTAAATCATACCCGCATCAAGAAGTTTGATAACCTCTGTTTTGATGACTTCATGGATTTTTGGATTCACCCTTCGTTGGCTTTGAATAGTGGGTTTATAGTCGTCCTCCATGAGAATTTTGTGTGTGCAGAAGTGAGGATCAATTCCCCGAATATCCGAGATTTTCCAAGCGATAGCCTTCTTATGATCTTTCAACACAGCAACGAGGCGAGTCTTCTCTGCATCTTTCAAATCCTTTGCAATAATGACGGGCGACTTCTTGTTGTCGTCAAGGAACACGTACTCGAGATGTGGCGGCAACTCCTTAAGTTCCAAATCCGGAGGATTTTCGACGGGAGGCGTTTTCAAAGTCTTGGCATCGATAGTAATAACCGTGGAAGATGGAGGCGAAGGATTGTCTTCGGTGAGAAGATTGTCAAAGAAACTCATATCTTCATCCCTCTCGGTGGGAGAATCATTAGTAGCTAAATTCGCATCTCCCATGGCATCTTCAAGATTGTTCCAGAATAAATCACTATCTCCAAATAGAGACAACGATGAATCAATAGAGGACACGGTCTCAACATTGGGAAGAGAGGTAGGAATACTTTTGCAAGCATCATTAAAGTGTTCTTCACAAGCCTCATCAAGAACGTCAATACAATTAACGCTCTCATACGAATAAGGCTGTTTGGACAACTTTCCCATGTTGAAGACTACTTTGTCGTCACCCACTCTCATGATAAGCTCTCCGGCTTCAACATCAATAAGAGTGCGACCGGTCCGCAAGAATGGACGACCAACAATAAGTGGCACACGGGGGTCCATTTCGTAGTCGACGACAACAAAATCAGCGGGGAAGGTGAATTTGTCGACTCCTACGATAACATCTTCGGCTATCCCCACTGGATAAGCAACCGTACGGTTGGCCAATTCCAAAGTCATTTTAGTGGGGACTAGCTCTGGGAGAGATAATTGCTTCCAAACACTTAGAGGCATTAGATTAATACTGGCACCTAGATCGGCTAGGGCCATGCAATTCTCTACTCCCGGGAAATTGCAAGGGATAAGAAAACGACCCGGATCACCAAGCTTGATTGGTAATTTCCTTAAGAGCACTGCAGAGCAGTTCTCATTAAGTTGGGTGTTGGCAATGTCGAGGAGCTTTTCCTTGTCGCTCAGAAGGTCTTTAAACATTTTGGCGTATTTGGGCATGTGAGCGAGAGCCTCAGCGAAGGAGATATTGAAATTCAGTTGTTTAAACATTTTAAGAAAGTTAGAAACCTGAATATCATCCTTGCTCTTTTGCTTCTCTTTCCTCAACCTTGAAGGATAAGGTATATTGGAAGAAGATGAAGGCTTTAGAGGAATAGGGTCACTCACAACCACGGGTGGAGGAGGGGTAGAATGAAGAGGTGGAGAAATTGGGAAGGGAGAAGGAGGAGGAATAGGAGCAGGCGACTCGTTCTCCTTAGTCACAACCACCGGTGGCGGTATAGGAAGCTCGGGTTCCTTGGTACCTTTACCACTTCGAGTGGTGATTGCTTTCATCTCCCCTCTTGGGTTCGCAACGGTGTTACTCGGAAGAGTACCCGAAGAAGAGGGTTGACTACTTTGGAAGAAACTAGCCATCATGTTCCTCAAGTCATTCGTCTGACTATCCAACGTGTTTCGCATATCGGCTCGCAAATCATTTCCTTGCTTGACCAAATCTGCCTTCAAATTGCGCACTTCTTCTTGGAGATTTCCCACTATCACATCATTGGTCCTCATATAGGTGGCGACCTCTTGGTGTAGTGCAGTGTTGGTTTGGTTGGAAGGAGCATTGTATGCAGGTGGTTGGTAAGCAGGTTGTTGGTAGAATTGATTGTTTCTTTGAGGCGGTTGTTGCTGCTTGTGAGGTGGAATGTATGGTTGTCGAGGTTGTTGTTGTTGTTGAGTAGGGCGGTTAAGGTTTTGTTGTTGGTTTGGGTTGGTAGGAGGAAAGCCAGGTGGTGAAAGATAGTTGTTGGATCGATAGCTAAGCAAGTTACGGTCACCTTGAGGTCTAGCTTGATAAGCAGGTTGTTGGTAGGTGCCATATGCCGCATTCACATTCTCAGCAGGGTAATCTTGGGTGGCGGTACACGTTGTGTAGGAATGGGGACCACCGCATATCTCACAAGGTTGGCTGACAGCGTTCACTTGTGCGTTTTTGGCGTTGTTGCTGTTGTTGTTGCTGACGGTATGTGTGACAAGCGATTCAAGAAGCGTGGTAATTTTGTCTAATCGCTTGTCGCTGTCATTAGTGCTAGCACTAGCAACATTGGTCCTAACACTCTTGGTTTGCACACGAGATTTGTTCTCAATGATGTCCCAAGCAGCATTGGAAGTCTTAGCCAATAAATTACCCCCTGAGGCACTATTCAGTGAATCTTGGTCACTCATGCTTAAACCATTGTAAAAAGTATTTATTTGATGAACTTTGGTAAAACCATGTTGTGGGCATTTTCTTAAAAGATCTTTGAAACGATCCCAAGATTCACTGAATGACTCATCGTACTTTTGTTCGAAATTTATGATTTCATTCCGCAAAGCGGTAGTACGAGAGGGTGGAAAAAAGTAGTTGATAAACTTTGTTTCTAAATCCGTCCACGAGAGAATACTCTGTGGCGGTTCTTTAGCAAGCCAATGCCGGGCTTGTCCCTCTAAAGAAAAGGGAAAAAGTTGTAACCTTATCACTTCTTGTGAAACTCCATTGAACTTGACCGTGTTGGTGAGTTGTAGAAATCTCTTGATATGGTCGTGGGGGTCATCAATGGTGCGTCCCAAGAATGGTTGAGCTGAGACCATCTGGATAAAGCCTGACTTGAGCTCGAAGTTGTTGGCGGCAATTGGTGGTATAACAATTGGATCCGTGTTGCCATCAACATGAGCTTGCAGCAATTCAATCATTGGGCGATTATCCGGAAGGTGCTCATTGTTGTTGTTATTCATGTTGTTGAAAGGCGGATTGTTGTTGTTATTATTGTTGTTCGGAGGTGGTATGTTATTGTTGTTTTGTACACCAGCCATGTCTAAGTTATCGAGAGGCTCGGGCTCTTGATAAGACGTGGATCGAGTGCGCATACACCTGCAAAAGAACAAACAAAGAAAAACAAAGCAAAAATATTTTTGGTTTTTATTGTTTTTTTTTTACTTTTTAGGATTTTTGAAAATTTTATATTTTTTAGTTGTTTCTTAAGATTTTTGAAAAAGTAACGTTCACGGGGAACGGATCCCAAAATCCAATTTCTTACAAAAAACTTTTGATCTTAACGAGAAGAGCCGGCAGCGGCGCCATTGCCATTTGATACAATGATTTTGCTAGGTTCAGATTTTATGTCTCTCGATATCCTCTCGAATTGATCTAGGTCTTAAGTGGAATGATTGTTCTTGGTTACTAAATAAAGGGGTTGGGTTTTCTATTCTAATAAGAAGTGAAATGAAACTTTAAATCAAAGACAATTACTTTAATTAAGATTAACAAAAACTTGGCTGAAAATTTAAAGTTCAAAATAGAATCAAATTAAAATTAAAGTTAACATGTAAATTGTTAATTATGAGTAAAGAAACAGTAAACTAATCAACAGTAAAACAGTAACATTAAAATACTCAAAAATAACTGATTCGGAACTTTAAACCTTGATTCGGAACTAACTGATTCGGAAGACACTATTCACTCATCCGGAACTCACTCATTCGGAACATACTCATCCGGAACTTTTGCTTGATTCGGAACCTTCCGGATGAAGGTTCTTGGTTCGGAAGTCTGAGCTTGATCCGGAACTTTTGCTTCGTCCGGAAGTCACTGGTTCGGAACTTTATGACTGATCCGGAACTTTCCGGATGAATAGGTTGATTCGGAACTTCTGATGCGGAAGTAACTGATCCGGAACTTCTTCTTGATTCGGAAGTTTGAAACTTCCGAATGAAGGTGAATTGATGCGGAACTTAAGAACTGATTCGGAACCTTCCGAATGACTACTTCATTCGGAACTTTTTGGCTGATTCGGAAGATTTTGAAACCAAGAAACAGTAGCAGTTAAAGCGAAGAACACGGGATACAAAATTAATCAAAATCAAATCAAACACTTAAAAAGGTTTTACCAAATTAAACACAAATCATTTAGACACCATAAGCAACAAATCCCATCAATAAAAACACAAATCCAAACAACTTTTGAAGATCAAATCAAGAAAAATAAAACTTAATAACTTGAAGATAAAGATGATGATGAACAAGATGAAATGAAAGATTAAACAAGAACTTAGTATTGAATGATTGATGTTTTGACAAGATGAAACAAAGATTAAAATTACAAGGTAAAAGAACTAAAGATAAAAATCACCAATCACCCTAGTGGTGATGGTGTTCTACGAACCAGGAGGAAGAAAAGGGAGGAAGAAAGAAAAACTAGCTAGCTCCAAAAATGTGTGTGGGATGGCCTATTTATAGGTGTTTCCTTTGGTTGGTGAGTGGGCTTTCTCCCGTTCTTCGTGTCTTTTCGTCTTTTCAGAAAAGTTCCCGTTTTCGATTCTGATTCGGGATTTGTCGTCGATTAAATTCAACTCGTCTTTTAATTTCTTCATTTAATAGACTTGAGTTTCTTCGACTTATATAAATCTTCCATCTTTGGTCCTTTTCTTCGATAAATCTTCGAATAGGCCCAGTGACTTCAAATCTTTTGCATCTCTTGGACAATAGACTTTATCTTGAGTCTTTTTCTTCAGTAAAACCCGTGCAATCCTATGTTTTCTTCAATATTTATCCGGTTGGCTCTGAAAACACAATAAACACAAAAACCACGCATAATTCCAAACAAATGATATTAAATACGTGTTTTGGTCTCGTTTTAGCCCGAATTAAGTGGTAAAAGGATGGGTGTTTCCCCGGCAGCGGCGCCATTTGATACAATGATTTTGCTAGGTTCAGATTTTATGTCTCTCGATATCCTCTCGAATTGATCTAGGTCTTAAGTGGAATGATTGTTCTTGGTTACTAAATAAAGGGGTTGGGTTTTCTATTCTAATAAGAAGTGAAATGAAACTTTAAATCAAAGACAATTACTTTAATTAAGATTAACAAAAACTTGGCTGAAAATTTAAAGTTCAAAATAGAATCAAATTAAAATTAAAGTTAACATGTAAATTGTTAATTATGAGTAAAGAAACAGTAAACTAATCAACAGTAAAACAGTAACATTAAAATACTCAAAAATAACTGATTCGGAACTTTAAACCTTGATTCGGAACTAACTGATTCGGAAGACACTATTCACTCATCCGGAACTCACTCATTCGGAACATACTCATCCGGAACTTTTGCTTGATTCGGAACCTTCCGGATGAAGGTTCTTGGTTCGAAAGTCTGAGCTTGATCCGGAACTTTTGCTTCGTCCGGAAGTCACTGGTTTGGAACTTTATGACTGATCCGGAACTTTCCGGATGAATAGGTTGATTCGGAACTTCTGATGCGGAAGTAACTGATCCGGAACTTCTTCTTGATTCGGAAGTTTGAAACTTCCGAATGAAGGTGACTTGATGCGGAACTTAAGAACTGATTCGGAACCTTCCGAATGACTACTTCATTTGGAACTTTTTGGCTGATTCGGAAGATTTTGAAACCAAGAAACAGTAGCAGTTAAAGCGAAGAACACGGGATACAAAATTAATCAAAATCAAATCAAACACTTAAAAAGGTTTTACCAAATTAAACACAAATCATTTAGACACCATAAGCAACAAATCCCATCAATAAAAACACAAATCCAAACAACTTTTGAAGATCAAATCAAGAAAAATAAAACTTAATAACTTGAAGATAAAGATGATGATGAACAAGATGAAATGAAAGATTAAACAAGAACTTAGTATTGAATGATTGATGTTTTGACAAGATGAAACAAAGATTAAAATTACAAGGTAAAAGAACTAAAGATAAAAATCACCAATCACCCTAGTGGTGATGGTGTTCTACGAACCAGGAGGAAGAAAAGGGAGGAAGAAAGAAAAACTAGCTAGCCCCAAAAATGTGTGTGGGATGGCCTATTTATAGGTGTTTCCTTTGGTTGGTGAGTGGGCTTTCTCCCGTTCTTCGTGTCTTTTCGTCTTTTCAGAAAAGTTCCCGTTTTCGATTCTGATTCGGGATTTGTCGTCGATTAAATTCAACTCGTCTTTTAATTTCTTCATTTAATAGACTTGAGTTTCTTCGACTTATATAAATCTTCCATCTTTGGTCCTTTTCTTCGATAAATCTTCGAATAGGCCCAGTGACTTCAAATCTTTTGCATCTCTTGGACAATAGACTTTATCTTGAGTCTTTTTCTTCAGTAAAACCCGTGCAATCCTATGTTTTCTTCAATATTTATCCGGTTGGCTCTGAAAACACAATAAACACAAAAACCACGCATAATTCCAAACAAATGATATTAAATACGTGTTTTGGTCTCGTTTTAGCCCGAATTAAGTGGTAAAAGGATGGGTGTTTACACACCTATCATCTTCCAAAAAGAAGAAGAAGAAAAACAAAAAGACCGTCAATCAAGCCGATCCCGAGAATCGAGCTTTGAACAACACGATGGCAACAGATAATCGACCAATGATTGAGATTCTACAATCTCACGTTGAAGAAAATGATGACGCGATTGTGGTACCGGATATTGGAGCGAATAATTTTGAACTAAAAACGGGTTTTATTCAAATGGTTTCCGCTACACCATTTTTAGGACATACTAATGATGACCCACACGCTCATATAGAACGTTTCATACAATTGGAAAACACCGTCAAATACAATAGGGTGCCACAAGAGGCCATTCGTTTACTACTCTTTCCTTTTTCCCTCGAGGGACAAGCCCGGATTTGGCTTGATAAGGAACCACCCGAAAGTATTACCACATGGATTGACTTAGAGACCAAGTTCATTAACTACTTTTTCCCACCATCACGGACCACCTCTTTAAGGAATGACATCATTACCTTTGAACAACAATATGAGGAAACGTTTAGTGAGTCTTGGGATCGTTTTATGGAGCTTTTAAGAAAATGTCCACAACATGGTTTCACTAAAGTGCATCAAATCAATACGTTTTACAATGGTTTAACTCTTAATGACCAAGACTCACTTAATAGTGCCGCGGGGGGTAATATTCTTGTGAAGTCTATGAATGAGGCTTGGGCAATAATTGAAAACAAGGCAAAAGTACAAACCAAGAGTGTTAGGGCTACTATGGCAAGTGCTAGTTCTAGAGAGAGCGACAAGATAATTGATAAGCTTACTTCACTTGTTGAATCAATTGTTCTACAAACCGCTAACAATACCAAAGCCATCAATGTGCAAGTAAATGCCTTTAAAGAGACTTGTGAAACGTGTGAGACTTGTGGTGGACCACATTCGTATTATAATTGTGACAAGGTTTACAATCAACAACAAGAAGTTTATGCTTATAACAACAATGAAAATGAGAGGGTTCATTTCAAACCAAATGTTGATGTTAACCATTTGTCTTATAAGTCTAATAACTATTTGGCTCCCCCGGGTTTTGTAGCTCCACAAAGACCACCCCCACCCGCCCAAAATTGGAACCAAGGTCCTCAACGGGGTAATTTTCAAGGGAATTATAATACAAGGGGTTTTAATCAAAATCAAGGGAATTTTCAAGGGCAAAACCAAGGGTTTAATAATCAAAATCAAGGATTTAATAACCAAGGTTTTCAAAATCGAGGATTTAATCAAGGTAGTAATCAATATCAAAACCAAGGTTTTCCTAATCAAGGTTTTCCTAATCAAGGGTATAATCAAATGAACATGCATAATCCTCAAATGGACTTATTTCTACAAAAATAAACCGAACATGAGCGAATTATGAGAGAAATGCAAGAATCGACCGATAAGAAATTTTTGCAAATGATTCAAACCCTTCGTCCCCAAGGTGCCCTCCCTTAAACCACCGTGACCAATCCTAGGGCTAACGTTAATGCCATCACTACTAGGAGCGGTAAGACCACCATAGAACCTTCTTATACCCCACCTAAACAAGGACTTGAGATTCCTTCTTCTTCTACCCACCCTCCTTCACCTTCTACTTGTGACATACCACCCGTTATGCCTTCGTCTACACCTTATGTTCCACATTTACCTAAATCTTATACCACACCTTCGGTTCTGTTAGGAATAAAATGTAACCAGTACACTTGAACGCTGACAAGAAGAAAACAAGTGTTGATAAGAAGAAAACAAACGTTGACAGGAAGATGTCAAGCGTTGATAGGATGAAGTCAAGCACTGATAGAAAGATATAGTCTACGCGTATTATGTTTCTAGTTTGTTTCTAGTAAAGATAGGATCAACAATGTATTTTCTATAATTATCTTTACCTATAATAGCTGATACGTAGACTCCTATACAAGGCTTCTTATGTCTATAAAAGAAGACCTTTAGGTTTTGTATTCATATAAGTTATCATACGTTTAACATTTTCATTGTAAGCAAGTTTGTTCTAATCAATCAAGTGAAAGTTTGTTTTACATTCTTTGTGTGTTCTTGTTTGAGTATTAATTCCACATAATACTTGAATTGTTTTATACACAACAAAGTTTCTCTACGTGTTTAACTTGATCTAATCTCATTTACACAAGCTAAATCGATCTAAGTTTGGGATCAACAAGTGGTATCAGAGCTTGTTGAAAACTTTGATCTAAAGAACACAAAAACCCTAAATCGCCAAAAACCCTAATTTTCACAAAACCCTAAAGACATCATGTCTACCCCAGAAGTGAACTCCTCCTCCTCCTCCTCAAATTACAACATCAAGATTCCCATGCTAGACTCAGACAATTTTGAGCTATGGAAGTTTAACTTTGAGCAATATCTACAAATCCATGACTACACTCTATGGGAAATTATTGAATATGGAAACACATTCAATAAGGCTCAAAAGATTGCAGCTGCCATTGCTGCAAGAACAGCTATTCAAGGTTCTACTGAAGAGGATAGAAAAGAAAAACCTGAAGATGGTAGAGCTGTCTAAGTTGAAGACATAGCAAAAAGAAGAGTTGACATGAAAACCCTAAGCATTCTGAAACTCTCTTTGGGACAAGAAATCAGCACAAATACAGAAGTTATGAGTCTGCAAAAGATCTTTAGGCAGCTCTTGAAGTTGCTTATGGTGGCAATGCTGATACTATACAAGAGAAAAAGAAACAACTCTTGCATGAGTATGCTGTTTTTAAGGCTCAACCTAATGAGAAGCTAAGTAGTGTGAGAAGCAGACTTCTCGACATCACAAGTAAGCTATCCTTCATGGGAACAGTGCTTGGTGATGTTGATATTATCGCCACTTTTCTTAAAAGCCTTGGTAATGCATGGAAGATTGAAGCAAGATCTATAATTTTGAATAACATTCACAAAAGTTATACTTTTGATGATGTTTACAACAAACTAAGGCTGTTGGAGAATGAAACTCTTTTGGATCATGGAAGCAAGTCCACCAATGGAAACATGGCCTTCTTCTCACATAGTGAAGGTCAATTTGATCAAAAGCAGTCATACATGCACCCCGTTACTGGATCAACTTGTGTCAACGTTGGATCATATCCTGTCAACGCCTCACATTCAGACACATACACATACAAAATTGACTCACAAAGAGTTAAACCTGCTGGCATTGATCTGGATACTGTGTGTGCATACATAGCTTCATTGCCTAATGGTTTAGTGATTACATATGAGGACCTTGAGCATATTAGTGATGAGCATTTGGAGGAGATGAACATAAAGTGGAATATGGCCCTTGCAAGTATAAGAGCCAACAGATGGAATAGAGGATTCAAGAAGAAGATGACTTTTAATACTAAGGACACTGCTGGATTTGATAAATCCAAGGTTGAGTGTTACAATTGTCATCGTATGGGACACTTTATGAGAGAATGCAGATCTCCAAGAAGATATGATGCTGGAAAACCTTCAAGCCAAATTGTTAAGGCTCAGGATCCCAAGGCCATGGTGGCAATGCAAGAAATTGATGGTGTTGGATGGGATTGGAGCTATTTGGCTAAGGATGAGGAAGAGACTAAAGCTTTGGTTGCTGAGATGGAAGAAGAAGAGCATGTTCACTATGCTCTCATGGCACACTCCTCATCTTCATCAGACAATGAGGTATATGATGATGCTTTTTGTAGTAAGGGTTGTCGTTTAATACTGAAAGACTTAACAAAGAGGTGTTAAGATTGTCAACAGATGTGGGTAATGAAAGATGCAAGTTTTCTAACTATCAACTTGCTCTTACTCAAACTGAAAAAACTGTAGCTGAGTATAAGAAAATGGAGCTTGACCTAAAAGATAAAATCAACATCTTAAAACATGATTTAAATGCTAGTACTGATATTAGAAACATCATGGAAAGGGTCAATGCTGAATTACATGCTAAGTTAGATGAGGCTATCAAGAATAAGGATAATGTAAATCTTAAACATCAGAGATTTGATAAAGCCTCACAAACCCTAGGAGAATGTGTTAGTAAACAAAGGGATTCTAGGGATATGACTGGGATTGGGATGAAAGAGTATGCAGGTGTTCTACCACCAGCTGGGGATTTCTATGGTGTCCAAAGAAAGGACTTATCTTGGACTACTTTACCAGAACTCCAAGAAGAGGAATTTATTCCTCCACCAAGAGTCCTTACCCTAGTAGAAGAATATAGGTAGAAGTTGACTGATTTGGACCAATGGAAGAAAGCCAACCCTACCTTGTTTGTCAAGGGTGGCATGCTTAGTGATAGCCCTAATGAGTCTACCCCTATCAAAGTAACAAACCCAATCACTGGTAAGACTGTTGACCTTGGCATAAACGCTGTTAGAAAACCTAGCATTAAATATGCAGAAATGTATAGAAATACTAGGTCACCAAAAAGCCAAGTTAGTGATAATGGAACAGGTTTCTTTTCTTCTAGACCTAGAGTTATGTCTAGAAAAGCCTGTTATACTTGTGGTAGCTTTTCACATTTAGCCTATAAGTGTGTCAACGCTTCCAAGGTCAACGCTGACAAAAAGTCAAACACTGTCAAACCCAAAACTTTTGTTCAGCAAAATCCACAAGTTGTTAGACCAGCCCCATTCTTTTCAAAAGGGTCTAATACTTATGGACAAAGACCTTTTAAGAAGACCAATACGTGGTCTAATAGACAATGGGTTCCTGTAGCAAACCCTAGGTTCAACGCTGACAAGGGTAATTTCAGCGTTGACAAGACCAAATCAAACGCTGTCAAAAACGTTGCCAGACCAAATAATGGTAAATATTTGCAACCACAGGGAAAGGGGTCTAAAGCTTCTTCTAGCTTGACATGGAGACCTAAGCAAGATCAAAACCTTAATTCTAATGGGATTTCTATGGCCTGTAACAGATTTAATTATATTTCAAAGGTCATCACAAAACCAATTGGGGTTAACTGGGTGTTTCATCCAAAAAGGGATGAACAAGGGGTTGTTATGAGGACTAAGTCTGTTCTTGTTGAATAACCAAATGAATCCAAGTCTGCTCAGGCTTGGGTTCCCAAAGAAAACTAATTTGTTTTCTTTATGTGCAGGGCATTCAAAAATAGGTTAATGATTATGGCTATTGGGATAGTGGATGTTCTAGGCACATGACTGGGAAGGAAGATTATCTCACAAACTTCACTCCCATTAAGGATGGTGATATAGTTTACTTTGGAGGCGGATATGGAACTATCACAGGCAAAGGAACTCTTCTCACCAACAATTTGTGTTTTGAAAACGTGTTTCTGGTAAAAGAACTTGACTATAATCTTTTTAGTGTATCACAAGTTTGTGATAACAAAAATAAGGTTCTTTTCACTGATACTGAATGCTTGGTGTTGAGCAAAGATTTTAAAATACCAGATGAGAATATCATTGATTATAGGACACCTAGGCATAAGGACATTTATAATGTGAATCTTAATGGGATTAGGATGAATAATAACTTGTCATGTCTTAATGCTAAGGCTTCAGTTGATGAGAGTAATCTATGGCACAGGAGACTAGGGCACATTAACTTTAAAAATATAAACAGGCTTGTGAGACTTGGCTTGGTTGATGGTTTGCCTGAAAAGTCTTTCCACAATGACCACTCTTGTGTTGCATGCCTTAAAAGCAAACAACACAAGGTCTCATTTAAGTCTAAACAGGTGCACTATAGTTCTAAACCACTTCACTTACTGCATATGGACCTGTTTGGTCCAACTAATATAGAAAGCTTGAATGGTAAATCTTACTGTTTTATCATCACTGATGATTTTTCTAGGTTTACTTAGACTTTCTTTTTAGCTTTGAAAAGTGACACTGCTGATACTTTAATTAACTTTATTAACCAAATTGAAAAGAAGACTGGTAATGAAGTTAAAATGCTTAGAAGTGATAATGGTGGTGAGTTTAGAAATAAGCTGTTGGATGATTTTTGTGCCAAGAAAGGGATTACCAGACAGTTTAGTGTTGCCAGAACCCGACAACAAAATGGGGCTGCTGAGAGAAAGAATAGAACCCTCATAGAAGCAGCCAGGACTATGTTGGCTGATGCTCACTTTCCCATTGCTTTTTGGGCTGAGGCTGTGAATACAGCTTGTTATGTTCAGAATAGAGCATTAGTCAACAAGATACATAACAAAACACCATATGAGTTACTTTGGGGAAGGAAACCTAATATTGGTTTTCTTAAACCTTTTGGTTGTCATGTAGTTGTGTTGGACACTAGTGATGCCTTAGGTAAATTTAGTGCTAAAGGTGATGAAGGCTACTTCATAGGTTATTCAGTGCATAGTAAAGGATATAGGGTTTACATTAAGAAGGAAAAACGTATACTTGAGAAAGTACATGTTAGGTTTTTAGAAAGTAAACCCACTGATCCTGAAAGTGGTCCAAATTGGTTATTTGACTTGGAACCTCTATCTAGGACTTTGAATTGTATGGCTGTTACTAATCCAAACATTGTGAAGGTAACTTCAAGTGTTGTGGAAGAACCAGTTGTTGATGTTTCAGGTACACAGGTTAATGAAGAGGTTGGATCACCAGCATACAAATCATCACCCATAATTGAGTATGTCACAATTCCCATATGGACAGATGCTTTTGCTGCTGGAAAGGAAAATGGTGGTCCCCAAGTATCACCAGTTAACAACATGCATGATCTTTCAGGTGCTGACAAAGGAAAATCTGGCGCTGACAAGACAACTTCAGACGTTGATGGCTCAAACGTTGACAACCATGATTCAGGCGTTGACAGCTCTCTTGACCATATTTTCTCTTCAAAGTTTGAACAAGGTGAACCTTCAAACAGAAATGGAGAGGTTCATTCAGATATTGAGGGAAGAGAGTGTGAAGAAGATATTGGTAACATGGAAGATGAGATTGAAGACAACAGACTTTTTGAGGGAGGAGTTCTTACTTCTACAATGAAGGATCACCCCTCTTCTCTAATTATTGGTGATGTGATGTCTCCTGTTCAAATTAGAAGATCTCATCAGAATCTTGGAGGATTTATTGCCAATATACACAAGAAGGTTGATACCCCTCTCGTTCAAGCATGTTTGTTTGCCTGATTTCTGTCACAACAGGAACCCAAAAAGATTTTTGATGCTCTCAAAGAACCAAGTTGGGTGGAAGCAATGCAGGATGAGCTTCTCCAATTTGCTATTCAGGATGTTTGGGAGTTGGTTGATTGTCCCATATATGGCAAACCTATTGGGACAAGGTGGGTTCTTAGAAACAAGAAAGATGAAAGAGGCATTGTTGTCAGAAACAAGGCACGTTTAGTGGCTCAAGGATATACACAAGAGGAAGGGATAGACTATGAGGAGGTCTTTGCACCAGTTGCACGGATTGAGGCTATAAGGATATTTCTAGCCTATGCTTTCTGCATGGGCTTTACTGTCTATCAAATGGATGTGAAGAGTGCTTTTCTTTATGGCATAATTGTAGAGGAGGTTTATGTAATGCAGCCTCCTGGTTTTAAAGATCCAGAGCATCCAGACAAGGTATGTAGAGTCAAGAAAGCTATGTATGGACTTCATCAAGCCCCAAGAGCATGGTATGGCACATTGTCCACCTATCTGGTGGAAAATAGATTCAAAAGGGGCACCATAGACCAGACCTTGTTTACAAAGAAGACTGGTAAGGATGTCTTACTTGTTTAGGTTTATGTGGATGATATCATCTTTGGCTCATCAAACCTAAAGATGAGTGAAGACTTTTCTAAGCTTATGACAGACAAGTTTAAGATGAGTGCAATAGGGGAGATGAAGTTCTTTCTAGGGTTACAAGTTCAGCAGAAAGAAGATGGTATCTTCATCTCTCAAGATAAGTATGTAGCAGAAATCTTGAAGAAGTTTGGCTTTTCTCCATATGAGAAAAGGGCTAGTACTCCTATAGATAGAGAACACCCTTGGGGAAAAGTTGGGGATGGAAAAGATGTGGATGTCAGGCACTATAGATCAATGATTGGTTCATTGATGTATCTCACAGCCTCAAGACCTGACATTATGTTTGCTGTGTGTGCATGTGCACGCCATCAAGTGACTCCCAAAGAGTGTCATCTTCATGCTGTCAAGAGAATCTTTAGGTACCTTAGATGTTATCCAGATCTGGGATTATGATGTCCAAAAGATTCACCATTGGAGCTTATTGGATATTCAGATAGTGATTATGGTGGTGACAAATTTGATAGAAAATTTACAACTGGTGGATGTCAGTTTCTTGGGAGTAGGTTGATATCTTGGCAATGCAAGAAACAAACATTGGTGGCCGATTCTACAACTGAAGTAGAATATGTAGCTGCAGCTGCTTGTTGTGGACAAATCTTATGGATTCAGAACCAGCTGTTGGATTATGGGTATAATTTCATGCATACCAAGATTTTTGTAGACAATAACAGTACTTTATGCATTATTAAAAATCCTGTACATCATTCTAAAACAAAACACATAGAAATTAGACATCATTTTATAAGAGATTGTTTTGAAGAGGGTTTAATACAACCAGATAGGGTTGACACAGAAGAAAATGTGTCTGATTTATTAACTAAACCTTTTGACACTAGAAGGGTTTAATACTTGGTAACAAGTATTGGAACGATCAATCTCACTTAATATGTGTTTTGGGGTCTTTTTGTAAAAGTATGTACAGGATATGCATTGTTATTGGTCTTTTTGAAAAGTTAGATTTTCCACTATATTTGTCTAACGCTGACAAAGGTTATCTTAACGCTGATAAGTGTTATCGTGACGTTGTCAGCAACATGTTAGTTTTGTGGTTTTTGATCTAAGTGTGCAGGCGTTGTTAGCATTGTACCATTGGATACTGAGTTGCTTATGGATCCTTGGAGAATCATTGGAGCATGTTTCAATTTATGGATGATAGTTAGAATATTTATATTCCTATCTTGACATAAATTTTTATTTACATGCATATTATTTGGCAACTTGTGTATCATAGTTTAAGGGGAGGTTTTAGGAACCTTTAGGATTTTTGGGTATTCTTATAATACTCTTATCACAATTCTAGATTGTGTCCACTGGTGAGTATGAGTTAGTTTACTAAATCATGAGGCACTGTAGCATGCCAAGTTGACATACTATGCATGCTGCCAAGACCTTTTTGGCCTAGAATTGGATGTGGTCTGTTGGGAGACTTAGGAATGATTTATATTGGGTTTACCTGGGAGTTACAAAGGATTTTATGAGATGACTTAATTGTTAAGAATTTTGGTTAGCAAGGGACACTAGAGGACTGTTATGTCTATCTTGCATAAGCAAGTGTGCATAACTGGATAGTGCTTGCCGCCCTATAATAATTTTCAGTTTATAGGTTATCTTCACTAGGATAAATTACTTTGTTAAGGTCCTTTTTCATTTTGATTACTTTTATTTTTGGATGCTGACAAATATTTTTCCAAGCGTTGTTGTGACAAATTTAGACGCTGATATGGCTTTTGCAAACGTTGACAAGAATATAGCCGTTGGGCGTTGATGGGTTATTTCTGACCGTTCACACTCATTGGGACCTACCCAGTTGTTATTTTTGACGAATTTTGGGGCCGTAATTTTGGGAGTAGATAACTTTTAATTAATGCACAAGATAAACTTATTTTCTTTTCAATATTTTCATCATTATATTTTGAAAATACTTGCCTTATTTTTGACCAATCACATGTGCCTATCTTTCCTGTATATTTGGCTCCTATTTTTAAACAGGATACTCTCATATTATTTTCTAACACTTTTTCTCCTATATTCATCTTTTATCAATCTTTCACAAACACCTTTCTTCAACAATGGCACCAAAGTTTAAACCAAGTCACTTGGTATTAGGATTCAGGAGTCAGCACAATATGATTGCTTATTTGGCGGCTGATGATACTTTGTTTCCACAATACACTCAGATGGTGGCGTATTTGAATGCATCTATACTTAGGTATGCACTCTCTTATGCTCCTCTCATTCTTGTCACTCATATTAAACAGTTTTGGAATACTGTAAGTTCCTCAACGCTTAATAATGTGACTACATTAACAGCTATTGTTCATGGGCGTACTTGGGTGGTTATTGAAGCCTTGGTTCACCAGGCTTTGCATCTTGATGATGCAGATGGTATAACCACTCTCCCCATTAATGAAATAGAACAAGGACTTCGGGCTTTGGGGTATCCTTTCCCTGATGAGGGTACTTTAAATAAATATCATAAACAAGAATTTCCCCCAGCCTGGAAGTACTTAATACATTCCATCCTTCAATGTTTGAGTCCCAAATGTACTGCACATAATGAAATTAACAGATGTATTGCTAGTGCAATTGTGTGCATCATAAATGGGCAAAAGTATAATTTTTCAAAACTAATTTTTGATGGCATGTGTAAAAACAAGGGGAGTAAGATGACTTTGGCTTATCCCAGATTTTAACAAATGGTTTTTGATGAACAAAGGTACTGCGTAAGGGATCATGATGATTTTTATACGATCCCTGTGCAAAAAAGCTATTTTTAGTAAGATGAACTCACCCCGTCACCGTGAATTACCGCTCACCCAAGCTATGCTTGCTGTTATTGCAGCAGCACAACCCCAACCAAACCCACAACCACAACTTGATCCAATAACAGAACCTTTGCCTTCACCTCAACACATGGAAATTGACCAAGAATCCTTCAACGCTGACACATTAAATGTTGGCGCTGGCACATGTAATCCAAACGTTGACACCTTGCCTTCATAGACCAAAACACCCCTTAACCTTCAAACTACCACCCCAATCCACATCATCTTCTACACCCCCTGAATATAGGTTGATTAAACGCCCAAGGACTACTAGAGTGTTCTCCTCTAGTGGTCCTAGCCATGTTGCAGAGAGAACCACCACTACAAGTGTGGTTGGTGCTATGGATGAGGCTGGGACTATTGGTGATAGCTTAGATGCAAGCCAAGCCAGTATTAACATCTTTAAGACCTCATCCATGCCCCATGACTCTACTTTAGGAGGTCAAATACCCATTCTAGAGGAGGGCAGATTGGAACCATACACAATGATGGAATTGACGGCTGTCTGCATTAGCTTGCAAAAGCAAAATGCAGACCTGGTACAAACAGTCAGTACACAAGGCCTTGAACTCAAGCAATTGAGGGAGAGGATTGTTATTTTGGAGGATGCTAACAATAGGCGTGGAATGGAGGAATCTTCCAAAGGGGAGGATGAGCAGATCCATGTGAGTGACAAAGGCTAACATGATGGAGAATCTCTAGGTGTTGCTGAAGCTCTCACTGAATTGAAGAAGCAACCAGGTTTTGATACATATTTGGTTACTCCTACAAACTTGAACTTGTCTTTTACAGCTATGATGGAGCAGTTCACAAGAGGCGCTGAGACAAGTAAGGTGAGCGTTGACAAGCAAAATTTGAACGCTGACACACCAAGCGCTGACAAGAGTAAGTTGGGCACTGATACACAGAATTTGAGCGTTGACAGACCTGCAGATATGGTTGATGTATTCCTGTCATCAGCTATTATCAAAGAAGTGTCTTCACAGGTACCATCATCATCTTTATCCATCATTGATCCATTAGATAAGGGTAAAGGAATCATGGTAGAAGTAGAAGTTCCAAAGGATGCAGCACAAGTAGAGTTTGATTCAAGTTTGGCTGCACAACTTGTGGAACAAGAAATGAAGAAGGTTGGTGAATCATCATTTGTTGTTACTTCTGAGGAACAAGAAGGAAGTGATGAAAGGACTTCAGATTCAAGTGTTATGATAATTGAACAACCAGAGAGGCTTGAATATGGTGATGACTTGGCAAGAGAGAAGCTTAGAGAGTTAAAATTGCAAGTAGACTATGATATGCCAGAAGTTGCTCAGATGTACCATGCTTGGGAAGATAAGGTTATGGAACATCCAGAAATGACCATTTCAGATCAAATTTGGGGATTAGAAATTCTTCTAAGAGTTCAAAGAGACTGCAAGGTAATTCTGAAGCATAAGGCTAGCAATGTTTTCTCACTATTGAAGAGGGATAGAAGGGAGCTTTACTACATGTTACTTAGATGTCATGGAACTGGATGGACCTTCAAGAAATTGCAGGGTTTATCCTTTGAAGAATTGGAGTATAAGGCTTATCCCATTTGGGCAAAAGTGCAGGAAATGAATACTATCAAACTTCTTTCAGATGAAAGGAAAGAAGAACTTGTAGAAGAGATGGAGATTCAAAAGGCAATGATTGTTCCAAGGCCTTTGAGGAAGGGAGTTCCACTAGAGTTCCCTAAAGATATGGATAAATTGAAGCCCAGTGAAGCTGTTCTTAGAAGGAGCATTAAGCTCTCACCCATGGAAGCTTCAGATATGGTACAAGTGTTACCTCTTGATGCCAGAAACCCTATCATTAGCTATGAAGAAGATGCAAGTGTGTTTTGGTTGATTGGCAGATATGGGAAAGAGGTACACACATTTACTACTCTTATGTCTCTCTTTGCAAGTATGGATAGGAAAGACTTGGCAGACCTTTGGAGGTTACTGCAGGCCAAGTATGAGACTGAAACACCTACTTCAGCAAATGGAATAAAACTTTGGTCAACATTCAAGAGAATGTGTGGACCAGAAGATAAAGATCCTGTTTGGAAGGATCTTGAGGATGATATCAGTGGACTTCAATGACGTTTGTATTCAGCTGCTGGTGTGTATTATTTGATTTCTACAAAGTTTGCTGAGTATCTACTTGTAGATGCTGAGTATCCCATGTCAAAAGAAGTTTTGGAAAAGATGAAGACAACACAGTATGAGACTGACTATTCAAGTGATGTGGCCAAAGATTTAATTAGGCATGTTTATTACCAATATGATAAGATTTGTAAGATTCCTCCTAGTTCTTAAATTTTATTCAGAAACTTGATTGCTAGAGTAGATATCAAGTTTAGGGGAGGATTGTTAGGAATAAAATGTAGCCAGTACACTTGAACGCTGACAAGAAGAAAACAAGTGCTGATAAGTAGAAAACAAACGTGACAGATCAAGCGTTGACAGGAAGATGTCAAGCGTTGATAGGATGAAGTCAAGCACTGATAGAAAGATATAGTCTACGCGTATTATGTTTCTAGTTTGTTTCTAGTAAAGATAGGATCAAAAATGTATTTTCTATAATTATCTTTAAATAGAATAGCTGATACGTAGACTCTTGTACAAGGCTTCTTATGTCTATAAAAGAAGACCTTTAGGTTTTGTTTTCATATAAGTTTTCATACGTTTAACACTTTCATTGTAAGCAAGTTTGTTCTAATCAATCAAGTGAAAGTTTGTTTTACATTCTTTGTGTGTTCTTGTTTGAGTATTAATTCCGCATAATACTTGAATTGTTTTATACACAACAAAGTTTCTCTACGTGTTTAACTTGATCTAATCTCGTTTACACAAGATAAATCGATCTAAGTTTGGGATCAACAGGTTCCCAAACCGGTTCCTTCACCTTCTATTGCTACCCCTCTTCCACCAAAGGATGTGAGCGAGCAATCCACTCCAAAGCCTTCATCTCAACCCAATATACCTTATCCCTCAAGGTTGCGGAAAGAGAAATTGAAGAATAAGGATGATATTCAAGTTTCGAACTTCCTTAAAATGTTCAAATAATTGAATTGTAATATCACCTTTGCCGAGGCTCTCGATCACATGCCTAAGTATGCTAAGACGTTTAAGGACCTTTTAAGTGATAAGGAAAAGTTGCTCCATATTGCCAATACCCAATTGAATGAGAATTGTTCCGTGGTTCTTTTGAGAAAATTACCGGTTAAGTTAGGAGATCCCGGTCGATTCCTTGTTCCTTGTAATTTTCCGGGTGTTGAGAATTGTATGGCTTTGGCGGATCTCGGAGCGAGTATCAATCTTATGCCATTGTCCGTGTGGAAACAATTATCTTTACCCGAGCTAGTCCCCACTCGTATGACCTTGGAATTAGCTAACCGTACGGTTGCTTATCCGGTGGGGATAGCCGATGATGTTTTCGTAGGAGTCGACAAATGCATTTTTCGCGCCGATTTCGTCGTAGTCAACTATGAGATGGATCCCCGTGTTCCCTTAATTGTGGGACGACCCTTCTTGAGAACCGGGCGTACATTGATTGATGTAGCCGCATGTGAGCTTATCATGAGGTTAGGGGATGATAAAATTGTCTTTAACATGGGTAAACTTTCCAAACTTCCCGATGAGCCCGAATCCGTGAATTACATCGATGTGCTCGACGAAGCATGTGAATAACATTTTCACGAGGCTTGTAAGAGCAGGATTTCTCATTTACCTCATGTTGAGACCGTAGCTTCTATTGCTCCATCATTGACTCCATTTGGAGAAAGTGACTTTCTTTTACAAGAATTTGAAGCAAGTTTAGGGGATGTGGATTTAAAATATGACGATTCTCCCACCGATTAGGAAGAAGACATTCGTACCATTGAGAGACTTCTCAATGAGGACCATATTTCTCCACCTACTCCTAAGGAAGTTACAAACGATGATCCAAATTTGACTAAGCCTTCCATCGACAATCTACCGGATTTAGAGCTTAAGGATTTACCGTCTCATTTAGAGTACGTTTTCTTAGAAGAGGATAATAAGTTACCCGTCATTATTGCTAAGGACTTAAAAGAAGATGATAAATCTCGAGTTATCGATGTGCTTAAAGATCATAAGAAAGCAATTGCTTGGAAAATCTCCGACATCCGCGGAATTGATCCTAACTTTTGCACCCATAAAATTCTCATGGAGGATGACTTTAAACCCCCAATCTAAAATCAAAGAAGGGTTAATCCAAAAATTCATGAAGTCATTAAGAAAGAAGTTATCAAACTTCTAGATGCCGGAATGATTTTTTAACACCCCCAAATTTACACGCAGCGGAATACATTTTTGGGTGCTAAACACTGATACAACAACACATAATTTATAAAGAACGACTCGAAAAGAGACGTTTTAGATTTATCGTTCCTAAAACATTTGTCAGAGTAGCGTAGTCCAAAGACATCGTAACCAAAGTACAACCAAAACAAAAGATTTAAATTGTTTTGAACAAAAGGAACGACAAACATTCAAAGAGTTTATGTTACAAAAGTAGTGCACAACATTCATTCCCGTGGCTTCCAAGCTTACCTGAAATACATGTGAGAAAATCATCAGCAAAAATGCCGAGTGAATCTATAGGTTTATATAATCATTTTGAACACAAGCAAAGATTATAAGTTTGTGGCATGCTTAATAAGCATCGAATAATAATTTGCATCAACAATGATAATTGTATATAGCATAAATTGCAATAAGCTCATGGAACCGAGCCCTTAGAGACACTCCCTTTAGAGGTCTGATAAGACAGGAGATTTATTAATTGTCGGTTACTTCCAGATTATTGGTACATTGCTGTATACCTGACTTCTCAATACAATATGTTCAAACAGTGTGGAGTTCGGGCCTAAGCTTCTATGACAAGTCCACAAAAACTGAACCGGGGCGGCTTCCCCCATAGATCTATTAATTGTACTAGCGGTTAACCCATCATAGGTTAATTAACGGTCCATAATTGAGGCTTTAACAAAGGCAATCACTTAATGCAATTTAAAGGCAACCACGGGTCCATTCATAAAGGGACAAGCATACCATAAAAATCTTGTGTTCTAAGTTTACAAAACATGTATTCCCCCTCGCGGGTTTTAAAATATTTGAATGAGCTCAAACGAGGCTATAGACTCACCTTAGTACTTATAGTAGTTGAAGACGATCGCCGACGATAGTAGATGCCCGATAAACACGACAACCGCAACCTAGCAATTAAGGTGCGTATATTAATAATAAACTCGAGAAATAATTCATACATAACAAAATCAAACTCGAACTCATAAACCACAATACACTCGAGAGTAAACGATATAAATAACTTTATTATACTTTACTACTCATTCACTTTACCATTTTATACTTTTTAACAAAATCCGCCGGCACATACTACATGTACTAGCTTATTTACCTCTTTTAAACTTGTCAACCGTTTATGAAACGACTCGATAAACTAACTTACTATATATAGAAAGTCCTCCTACAAGTTTATCAAATGAAATTACTTTTAAAGTCCTTTACTCGACTCATTTTCAAACCACAAAATCCGGACAGATTTACTTAATTTTTCATACAACCGTTTTAACTTATTTAAACGACTCCGTTTACAAAACCGACACTCGGTTTTTAAACTAAACTCAACCTAATAAATAAACACCTCATTATAATTAGGTTACACATTTCAAAACTTCTATTTAGAGTCCCCGAGATTCGATCCAAATATCGACAACAACTATTTGTAGTGTCGAATATAAAAAAGTTTTCAAAAAGTCTTATTTTTAATTTTATTTAATTTTAGGGTTTTTAGACAACTTTAAAAATTAATATAAAATTAATAAAAAGGTTTTAGGAGCTTTAATTTACATTTTTGTTCTAGTTACATTATTTAGGATTTTTGATAATTTTTTAGAATTTATTTTTAAAACTTTTTATTTTTTGATTATTTTAATATTATTTTATTAAGAAAAATCCAAAGTTTGTTTTTTCTAGTTTTTTCATTTTTCCTAGGTTATAGACATTAAATTAGGAACATTGTAACTTTCCAAATCTTTTTAGGACTTTTTAATTATTTTCTAGATTTAATTTAAGATTTAATAGATTTTAATAGTTTTTAGGAGTTTAAAAATAGTTTAATTTGGTTTTAAAATTTTTAAAAATAGTTTTTAGCTTAATTAGGTCATTTTTGAGGTTTACAAACTTGAAAACCTTGTTTGGGGCTTTTTAATATTTAAAAGTGATTTTTAGGGCTTTAATTAGCATTAAAAAGTCATTATTTAATTAATTAAAAGGTTTTAGCAAGTTTGGATTTTTTGTAAACTCTTAGAATTTTATTGTGGATTTTTAATAATTTTTAGGATTTTTTTAGGTTAAAAATTTTAATTTTGTAGGTTTTCGCGACTTTACGTTTACGTCTTTTTCGTTTAGTTTAATTCGTTTTCGTAACCGTCGTCTTTTCTTTCCTTTTCTATTCTCTTTTCTTTTCTTGTTAATAAAATCATCAATCAAATCATTCATTACACAACACACGTGCCTCCTCGAGAGAACGATTCCCATTAAGGGTCATAACTTGTGGTTTTCCTAAATCGCTCGTTAACGCTTACCACTATTTTGTCATCCTTTTCCTAAAGGGTACAAAAACACTACATCAATTTTTGGCGCCGCTGCCGGGGAGGCGTGTTGTGTTTTGGTTGAACCATTGTTGTTTTTTATATTAGCCATAAAAGTATTTGTATTAATAGCACTCTATTAATACGTATTATCGTTTTTCGTTTTTTGTGAATATTATTACTATATTGTATACGTAGAACAATAAATTTACAAGTACTCCAAATACGTGAGAAATCACAACCTTGACTTGGGAGGTCATTACCCAATCATTGTATTCGAATCTCAAACCAAAGAAAAAGGCAAAAATAGATAAATACTTTCGTGAAGCTTAATCTTGATAATACAAACTATAAGGTAGGTATAAGGCGGATATTATAAAATATATCCTAAGGAAAAAGGCTCTTAAGTGCTTCGCGCCGCCTCGTTTCCCCGCTTGCTTGTGCGTATTTGATTTTGAGAGTGAATCGAGGGTTTTGCCGCCCAAAGTATTACTAAGTATCATATATATTTTCTTGGTTTCTATTGATTAAACCCTCTTGAACGATTTGGTGTTCCACCATCGTTCTAAAGTCATCGAAGGCGTTCACTCCACGTGTTCGTTTTCATTCCTTGAGGCCTTTTTAATCAAGAGATTTGATTAAGGAGGAGATTTGTAGATTTGTGTCTACTAATACATTCCAAAAATCCAAAAAAGTAAAAACAATCAAAAAAACCACAAAAAAATTGAAAAAGTAAAAACACCAAAAAGAATCTTCTTTGCTCGCCTTCTCGTTGTACGTGACGTTTATGCAAACTCGCTCTAAAGCAAGACGTGCACGTAAACGAAGAAACAAATCGACTACTCCTTCTAGTGAGGAGTCTCCTATTGAGGAACCTATTGTAGTGAAAGAAGCACCCATGGCTAATCGAACTATGATGGAGTTACTTCAAGCACCCACCGAGGGTTATGGAGAAGCTATCGTTATTCCCGCTATCCTTGCGGAGAATTTTGAGGTCAAAACGGGTTTGTTGTCGATGATCCAAAACAACAAATTCCGTGGTGATGAGAAAGACAATCCTCATAACCATATCCGCCAATTCAATCGTCTAACCGCCACGTGCAAATTCAAGGATGTTGCTAACGATTCGATTAAGATGATGTTGTTTCCGTATTCCTTAGCGGGGCCCGCTAAAATTTGGTTAGAGAAAGAGCCACCCAATTCTATATTGACGTGGAAGGATCTCGTGTCCAAATTTGTGAACCAATTTTTTCCGCCCTCTAAGACTATTCATTTGAAAAACGAGATTTCTAAATTTTCACAAGGTTTTAATGAAAGTTTTTCAACGGCTTGGAATAGGTTTAAGGAGATGTTACACGAATGTCCTCATCACGGTTTTTCTGATTTGCACCAAATCGACACGTTTTACAATGGACTTAACGATCACGAGAGAGATTATCTTAATGCCGCCGCGGGTGGTAATTTTTTGTGTAAAACGGTCGATGAAGCATTAACCATTATCGAGAATAGATCTAAGGTTTATAGCCCTCGTAACACACCGAGTGTTGCCAAAATGGGCTCATCATCGTCTCGTAATATTGATGCATTACATGATGATGCAAATGAGGAAAATAGATTTTTCGATAGGTTTTCAACTCTCATGTCTCATTGGAAAGCTCAAGAAGCTTCAAACACCGCTTCGGTTAAAGCGGTTGTTAAGAGTTGTTTGTCGTGTGGTGGAGCTCATGATCTTTCCGAGTGCATTACCGCGGATGGTAACACTTCGAATGCTTTTGTAGCCACGGGAACTTATAACCAAAACGGTCAAGGTTCCCGCCAAAATCAAGCTCCACCAAATCAAAATGTTAATAACTATCGAAACAACAACAATCAAGGTGGAAATTACCAAGGAAATCAAAGGAATTATAACAAGGGTAATTACCAAAGTGGAAATGGGCAAATTTCTAATCAAAACCAAAATCGTAATTTTCAAAACACAAGTCAAGGTCTTCAAAATGTTTACACTAAAGAACTTCCAATGGACTTTGTGAATTACGCTACGGCTAATGATAAGATTTTGGAAAACATTCAAGAGCAATTGGCTAGTCAAGCTAGGGAAACGGCTAAGAACACCAATGAGTTAGCTAATTTTGTTAAGGAAAATCTTAGCATGAAAAATGAATTGAAAAATGATTTTGCTAACCAGATTCGAGGTCAAAACAACAAGATAGAGCAGAGTCATACTAGGCTTGAACAAAGAATTGACCAAAAAGCCGCTAGCCAAGATTTGAAGTTCAATAGTTTTGATGTTAAGCTTAATGCCATTTTAGAAGCCGTCATGGGAAACAAAGCCTCTACTTCGGGTAGTTTTCCTAGTAACACCATATCAAACCCGAAGGGAGAGATGAAAGTAATTACCACACGTAGTGGGAAGGCACTTAAAGAACCCATTTCTCGTCCAAGTACTTCTACGGAGAAGGAAAAAGAGAAAGAACCCGAGGTGTTGGTTGAAAAGGAGCAAATTACAAGCCCACGAAGTAACGCTCAAACCACACATACGGTTGAACCCACACCCATAATGGAACCCGAGATTCCAAGGCCGATGCCTATGCCTACTTTGCCCCAACCCACACCACCTTTACCCTACCCTTCAAGACGAGACAAGCAAAAGGCACAAGAACGAAATAATTATCAATTTGAACTCTTTATGAAAATGTTTCGTGACTTGCATTTTAATATAAGTTTTGCCGACGCTTTAGTCATGATGCCTCGATTTGCCGCGAACTTCAAAAGTATGTTGAATAACAAAGAGAAATTGCAAAAATCATCTAGTTGTTCATCGGTTTTTCTAAGCCGCATACCTCAAAAAGTCGGTGATCCCGGCAAGTTTTTAATCCCTTGTGCTATACAAGACATGGAAGAATGCTACGCCTTGGCCGATCTTGGTGCTAGTATTAATTTGATGCCTCTTGAGATCTTTAAGTCACTCAATCTTCCTAATCTCACTCCTTCAAGAATGTCAATCGAGATGGCCGATCATTCTACGATTCTAGCTTGTGGGGTAGCCGAGGACGTCTTTGTGAAGGTTGGAAAATTCTATTATCCCGTGGACTTCATTGTTGTTGATATTCCCATCGATCCTAAAGTTCCGTTAATTTTAGGTCGATCTTTTTTGGATACCTCGAGAGCACTTATCGATGTGCATGCAAGAAAAATCACTCTTCGTTTCAATGAGGAAGAACTCGTCATTAATGCAACCCAAAACTCCACTCTTTCTCATGTGTATTCTATCACATCTTTGTACAATGTCAATTCCACCAAAAACATTTGCAAAAAGATTTCAAATAGAGTTTTAGGAGTTGTTGAGAAAAATGAAGTTCCGTCCCCTCCGCCGGTGGAGGTTAAGAGTGTTAAGCCTACGATTCCAATCTCGAGTGATTCTTCGGATGATGAATGCGTTGATCCCGATGGGGGAGTTTTCTTTGTTGACAAAAGATTTGAAAACTTACGACCACCTAAGCCAAAAAGATTTCAAAATGTGAGAATTTTTAGTGTGACTAACATTGTTTTAGATACACCAAATATTTTTGACATAATTAAATCGGGTTTTCACAAGGAGAGTGTAAAAGATGCAAAAGGAAAAGATTTTGAATTAAATTTAAAAGATTTTTCTACAATTCTAACTCCGTCATCACCGCGTGTATTGAGTACTACAAGCTTGTCTTCTCCTTTTGACGATGCTTTGTGTGGACGTAGTGTGGGGGAAGCCCCATTTGTTCCCTCCCCTTTCTCCACCGAGGACGAGATATTTGATCCTGGAATTGCTTATATAGGGAAATCTCGGTCTTCTACCGATGCAATAAATGGAAAATCTTTTCATTTGATTGGTGTGAGTCTACCTCGAGTAGCTCAATGTTTTGACTTACCCATTGTCCCACCCTTCTATTTCTTCTCTCCTATTTTCTTCTACCCCATTGGGGTTTGTGTTGGAATAGCGTTGTTTCGTCTTTCATCTGAAAACGAAGACACTATCTTTGACCCCGGTATACGTTTATCGGATTTTTAAAGTACTCCACGTGCTTTTGGGCCTTGTTTATCATGTAAGCCCCACCAAAAATTGACCATACCATGATTATCCCTAAATGATCACATTTATGGGGATTCGAGTCGAGCTTTTGACTCGGTTATCAAAAACAAGGTGCCTCGTGGGGGAGACCCATGCTTATCCATGTACATATTATTGCTTTCTAATGTAGTTTAATGTGAGGGGATTTGTGCCCTTCCAACCTTTGTTCCATGGTTGTTTGTGATATGTGGTTTTTAGATCATGATCGTCACGATTGGAGCCTCTCGTGTTCGTTTTATGGGAGCACTCGATCGTTTGCTTTGGAGGCCTTTCCCAATATCCATGATATATCCTTTTGATGTTCTAACCTTAGGTTTTTAGCACACTTCATAAACGGCTATTACTTATTGGTTACACCCTTTCCATGCTAGATTAGGCATTCGACTACGTCTCTAGTATGGGGGTGTTTGCACCCCTAGACTCGAAACATTGAGGACAATGTTTAAACTTTAGTATGGGGGGGTGAATAGATACTTGCCTTGCCAAACCTTCACGCTTTCCAAAGTTTATCGTTTTGTTGCAAAATAAGGCTAAAAATGGTCAAATTTTAAATTTTTTTTCCCATGTTTTATAAGTGTTTGAAGACACGAATGTAGGTTTTCCGATGGCGAGAATAAGAGTAATTCTTGACTCGACCGTGCGTGTTGAGCACTTAGCTTTAATTTCTTAACTACACATTAGGCTAAGTCTCTTAAATGAGGACGAGAAATGATAGAGTTAATTATAAGTTACTATGCTAAACGTAGAGTACTTGTATTCTTTCAAAAACTCATGTGTTCTCGTTGTTTGCTTATTCTCCCTTCGCTTGTAAATATTTTTTGCTTAATAAATATTGATTTAGCGGTTTAGTTTTGATTGTTGGGTTTCTAGTCTTTTCTAGTAGCTTCCGTGTAATTAAATTGGGAAGACATTAAGGTATCGCCAGCGTCACGGTTTTGAAGTATTGGCAACCCGAATAATCGAAAGCTTCACCCAATAATAAGATTTCAAGTGCTCACCTAAATCTAGCAAACAATTTGAAGCCCCACAAGGCCTAAAATCTATGCAAAATTGAAAGTGAATCAAGCCTTAATCTTCGAAGCTTTAAAGATCCAAAATTCGCTTTAGCGTGAGGATATACGTCTTTGGCTAATAAAACCACCGATGAGGCGGATAATAAAAGGCAAGGCAAGACCGAAGTCATAATAAAAGCTTCATGGCGAAGTTGAATAAAAGATGGAGGTAAACCAAAGATAATAAGGCCCTTCCGTTAGGGGGCGTATAAAAGTCTTGGTAATAAGTCTCATGTTCAAAACCGTTATAAAACCGTGTTTATCGATTCTTCTTGTCAACTTAATTTTTTAACATCGTTGTCTATTAGGAGGGGTTATTGATTTGATGGTCTTAGTTACACCGTTAGGACTCTATTTTTAGACCTAAATCTCTATTATCGCATAAGTCAATGATGTATCCTCGTGATCATTAAGACAAAATAAAATATAAGAGATACAACTTAGGAATAATGGGAGAATAAGTACGTGATTAGGGCATATGAGTAGTGTTAGCATTACTAACTTATAATGACAATGATCTTGTTGCACGCTTGGCATGGAATTAAGGTGAAAATCGAGGACGACGAAATTATTTCTAACGAAGCATTCACGTGTTCTTATTCTATGAACCTAAACGTCCCATTTTGCGATGAAAATCATACATTATGTCTAAAACGCAAATAGTAGTAATAGTAGTAGTGTAGCTAGTTTATCATTCAATAAAGTGAATAGAAATGAATTCTGGAGATGCTACGATACTTTATTCTAGCATTGCGTGAGGGCACGACAATGGTTTAGTATGGGGGAGTGATGAGACTGCTTTTATACATGGTCTCATCGTCTAAATCGGGCTTAAAATCAATTAAATATCATCAAATATGCCAAATATATGCTCGTGTTTGTTACTTGTGTATTTTTAGGTACGGATATTGAGGAAATGGCAAAAGATCACAAGAATCAATCAAAAACAAACACGGGAAACGAAGTCGCAAAATGAACCGAGCCCAAGTTTGGATTTTGCAAAAAGACCCTTGAAGAATTGAAGATTGGCAACTTTAGTCCCTCATCTTTGAAGAACTTGTCACAAATGACCCTCCAAATGTCAAATGTATAAGAATGATCCTTAAAGTTTAAAGATTGTACAAGACCAGTCCTTGAAGAATCCAAGAAAGTACAAGAAAGCCCTTATTAAAAGTTTTGGAACAAGTGGTGCCAAAAATGACAACTTGCCAAAAGTTGTCTAGTGCAAATTGGGCGTTGACAGCCTTTTTCACAAAGTAAACAAAACATGGAACATGGAGGACTTAAACTGCCAGACACTTAAACTTCTCCCAACCAATCATCCATCCACCTCAGCACCAACAACCAACCACAAACCTCCACTTCACCACTCCCCTCCCACGTCACAACCCACCACCACTTAATTAACTGATTAATTAATCAGTTAAATCCTTTCCCACCAAAACACTTTTTTAAAACCAATTTTCCCCAAAACGGATTAAAACCTCCCCAAATCACTCATAAACCCTAATCTTAATTACCTATCAAAACAAAGGGGTTTTGGCTGTAAATCTCCAGAATAGTGATTAAGGTCACTCTCATCCATTCCCACCTCCCAAAACACCCATCACTTTCCCACATCAACCAACCCATGTGTCCCCTGCCCCACTTTGAAGAAGAAAACAAAGAGGGTCCAGAGAATCAACAACCCACAATGAATCCTTGGTCCCAAAGGCTTATCTAACGTTCAAAATCATTCAATGAGAGCTGGCATCTTCACATGATCACATGAAGGCATGAATTTGACCATTTTAAGTCAAAGAATCAAGGGCAATATGGGCATTCCAGAGCTAGGGTTTTAGTCTTCTAGGTCCTTCTATAGACTAGTATAAGTATGAGTGGCCTGTCACTCATACACTTTGTTCCAGATTTTTCTCCAAAATTGTAATCCCTTTTTATAAATATTAAAGTTGGTGTTTGTTTAAAATACAAGTGTAATTCCTTTTACTGTTTTTAAAAGTTGGTATATCTTTGTTGAGAAAAATCTGAGTTCCATCATAATTGTGTAACACTTTAAGTGTTTAAGGTTTTCAAAAAAGGTTTTTGAAAGAATTTTATAAATTTCAAAAATCATAGGTTGTTATGAAGTGAAAGTGGAATAACATCCCATGATTTGTGATTTATAAGTTGTTTCTAAAACGTGTTTAAGTTATTTGGTTCATTGGTTCAAAGATTTTTAAGGAAGTTAAAAAAAAATCAGAAAGTCGTTTTCTTGTTCTTGTGTTTGATTTTCCCTTAGCAGGTTCAGTTGTTGGAATTTGTTGCTGTTAAAGGTCCAGCTCAGGCCCCAGCCTGATTGGAGGTGGTTATTCAACCACTGAGGGACTTGGATGTAAGTCCCTCAAGGTAAAAATCCCTTTTCATTTTTAGTTTTTCTGAAAAATATATGCTATGCATGATTTTTTGTGAAAGGTGCTCTTTGTTTGTTTAAGCTGTTTAATGTTGCTTTATTTTGGTATGTATGCATGATTGAAGTGAATGAAATCAGTTTGAGTGTGTTTTGATTGGATTTTGTTTGAAAAATCTTGGTATTCAGTTTTTAAAGGGGTGTTTGGATTAGCATATTAAGTGAGTTTCTTTGGTTGATTTTGTGATAAAACGTGTTAGAATTACTCATTTGGTTGCTATAGGTTGCTAGTCACATAAGTTTTTAGTTTGGATAGGGTTTAAACAGATTTGCATGCTAAAAAATGGTCAATAGCATATAAATTCAGAAACTGCCTTGTCTGTATGATTTTTGAGAGATTTTGGCTTAATCTTTTGGTCATTGCTAGATTAAAGGTTGTTGAAGGGTGTGCTATAACCTATTTGTGCTTTTGTGGATTTGTATGCAAGTTATGAAGGTTTAAAATTCGATTTGGTGCATGTATCTTGCTTCATTGTTCATCAGATAGCAAGTAGGGTTGATCAGTAACTTGTTTGATCTTTGCTGCTTGATTGTGTTGTTGAATTTGTTTGTTTTGTGCATATCTTGACTCCTTGTACTCAACTGAGTACAAGGGTGCCCTGCTTGTCCCATAAATCAACACCAAAAAGCCACACCAAGCTCCTCTTGGTCTATACACAAGTGAATACATACTCATTGTGTTCATCAGAAACATAAGGGTACCTGGGCACGTTTTTGCTCATAATTTGGCTTAATCTTTGATTATTTGGTTTGTGTTTGTGTTTTTAAGCTTAGAAAGGTTACTGATTAAGTTTTAAAAGTAAAAAAAAAAAAAAAAAAAAAAATCAAAAAGCATACCCCGCCTGGACTCGAACACGGGACCCCTCGCTGGGGGATTGTACGTGTTAACCAGTGATCTAGATAGCTTTTTACGTTTATGTTTCATTTCAAACATTACTTAAGGCGTTTTTGTTTTGTTCTTTTTTAAATAAGCCGTAGCTTATTTTGGTGATTTCAGCTTATTTAATAAGCTCCTTTGTGTTAGCTTATTTTTCCTAGGATAATATTAGGTTTTAGGATTTTTCTGTTTAAAAATATTATTTTTCCCTTTATTTAATTATTTATTAGGATTATTTTTAGATTAAATTTTTGAAAGTGAATTAAAAATAGTAAAAATCATTTTAAAAATCCAGAAAAATAGTTTTTAGGTTTTAATTTATATTTTTGAGGTTTACATATAAAAAAGTTTTCAAAAAGTCTTATTTTTAATTTTATTTAGTTTTAGGGTTTTTAGACAACTTTAAAAATTAATATAAAATTAATAAAAAGGTTTTAGGAGCTTTAATTTACATTTTTGTTCTAGTTACATTATTTAGGATTTTTGATAATTTTTTAGAATTTATTTTTAAAACTTTTTATTTTTTGATTATTTTAATATTATTTTATTAAGAAAAATCCAAAGTTTGTTTTTTCTAGTTTTTTCATTTTTCCTAGGTTATAGACATTAAATTAGGAACATTGTAACTTTCCAAATCTTTTTAGGACTTTTTAATTATTTTCTAGATTTAATTTAAGATTTAATAGATTTTAATAGTTTTTAGGAGTTTAAAAATAGTTTAATTTGGTTTTAAAATTTTTAAAAATAGTTTTTAGCTTAATTAGGTCATTTTTGAGGTTTACAAACTTGAAAACCTTGTTTGGGGCTTTTTAATATTTAAAAGTGATTTTTAGGGCTTTAATTAGCATTAAAAAGTCATTATTTAATTAATTAAAAGGTTTTAGCAAGTTTGGATTTTTTGTAAACTCTTAGAACTTTATTTTGGATTTTTAGTAATTTTTAGGAATTTTTAGGTTGAAATTTTAATTTTGTAGGTTTTCGCGACTTTACGTTTACGTCTTTTTCGTTTAGTTTAATTCGTTTTCGTAACCGTCGTCTTTTCTTTCCTTTTCTATTCTCTTTTCTTTTCTTGTTAATAAAATCATCAATCAAATCATTCATTACACAACACACGTGCCTCCTCGAGAGAACGATTCCCATTAAGGGTCATAACTTGTGGTTTTCCTAAATCGCTCGTTAACGCTTACCACTATTTTGTCATCCTTTTCCTAAAGGGTACAAAAACACTACATCAGAACCCGCGCCTTTATATGGATGAGTCCGAATGGACCGATCCTTAATATCCTCTTGGTTATGATGAGACATCCCTTTGGGATGAGGAGAGTAGATCACCGGTCAATAAAGATTTTGTGAAACCATATAACTATGCTTATCTAAACAGTCTTTATGGTCTTTTCACTCCACAAAAACAGAAGTCTCGTGAGGAATTGTTTTTGGAATGCAAACAACAAAGAATTCAATGGAAGAAAGCGTTTGCCGCTAAGAGGAAAACTAATGTTTTTAAATATATTAACTATTTGCCTCTAGATGCTTCTAAAAGCAAAAGTAGAAAAACACTTGGTTTTCTTAAACACCACATTGAAAATGTTCAATCAATTGTCGAAAGCGATTGGGAAAACGTCAAAAGGATAAGTGGAAAACCGAGATTCCTCACGACATAATTGTGCTTGTGAAAGAACTTCTAATACCAAATACGAAGATAATAAAAGAACATGTTCTTGAGTTTGAAAACTTGATTCGGTCTGAAATGTTTGATGATTTGAAATATGTTGAGTCTCTTGAAAAAGAAATTGATGAACTCCAAAATGACAAATCAGATTTTTCAAACGAATATGATCTACTCTTAGAAGAATGTCTCTCCAAAGATATTTTCTGTGTTACTCTTCAATCTTCTGCTGATATCGATGAATATTCTGATGTTGCATGCAAATATCGTGATAAAATCAAAGAATGTGAGCGTCTTGAACTTGAGCTTTCAAAACGTAAAGAAAGTGTTGATAAAAAGGCTTTTGAGTTACTTCAACACAAAACTGATTTCCTTCAAAAACATTGTCATTCTCTTGAACTTGCTTTACAAAAAGACGTTGGTAGTTTTCCACATGATAATAACTTGCAAGAAAAACTTTCCAAAACGTTTCAAGAAATGAATGAACAGAGTTCGGAAATTAAAGGGTTGAAAGCTCAGTTACAAGACAGGGAAATAGCGATAGCAGAGTTGAAGCAACTCGTTGCTAAGATGGGTGGGAAAACTGTGGAACCTAAAGTTGTGAAACCTGTTGTTCGACAACCCAATGCCTACAAGGATCCAAAGCCATCTATCTTAGGAAAACCGACTCCTTTCTCCAATCCTTCTCATGTAAAATCTAGCTTACCCCCTAAGACCGATGTGCAAACAAGTGTTCCAAAACCATCCATTTCACCCTATGTTCCTCCATTTAGAAAGCACACTGTTGCTAAACCAAACCATGTGAATGCACCTAGCACTTCTAGGACTCCTCCAAAACGTGTGACATTCGCGTCCACAAAGGAATCTGTAGGTTCAAATGACTTCGTTCATACCAACAATCTAGAGGATGCAAAACAAAAAGGGAAGATTCAGAAAGACAAACCCGTGTATTCAAAACCTAGTTCCCCAAATCCCGCTAGAGTTCAACACACTCCTAATGGTAGTCAACCAAAACCTAGGATTCCTCACCGGCAATCTAGGAATTGGAAACCATCAATAAATAGTCATGTTTCGAACACTACGCTTGAATGATTTGGAAACCCCATGAATACAAGGACTTTCGGGAATCCCAAATTCCTTGTATGTCCCACTTGCAAAAAAGGCATTCACAATGGAAATCATGATCATTGCATTCTGCAATACCTCAATGAGTTCAAATCTCGTTCCTTTGAACGGAGATCGAATATAGAATCCCGTAAGACAACAAGGAGATACAAACCCGTTGCAAAGAAAAGCTAACAAATATGAAACGTGGATTCAAAAAGGACATAGTTTCCCTCCAAAGAAGTATTCCGCAGTGTAAGAGAAAAATACTCCTACATCTAGTCGTCAGTGGAAACCAACGGGTCGGATCTTCACGGAAGTTGGTCTTAAGTGGATTCCAATAGAGAAGAGTGATGAAACCTGCGCTAGCACGAATGCAAATGTTTTGGCTGTAGACAAGGAATTTGTTACTCCTAACACTAGTATGTGTACGAACTCTTCTTCTATTATTGCAGGTACCTCAGTGGATTCTGAACCCACTTCTTCCTCCAAGGGTTCCAATTCTGTATATTCGATATCACCTTCTTCTGCTATACAAAAGTCTATTTTGGATTATTTTAGAAAAACTTGATAAAACACAAAAATATAATAAAACGTAAATATCCATAGAAAAACAAAATAAAAAATGGAAAAACTTTCAAAATACCAAAAATATTCTTCTCGACATGTCTTTCAGTATCGATAATATGGACGTACCTAGAAATGTTGCTCAATAATGACACGGGTGTGTACATAAAGCTCGAATGAAAGTTGTAAATATTTTTCAAAACATGTCATTTCAATGATTTACAATTACTTCAGATTGTGACTCGTTCCTCAAATAAAGGAAAGTTGATCATGCTTGATAACTTATCGTCAACAACGGGAAACTTAAAATTCTCGGTCATGAGCTTTCATTAAAAACATTCCATGCTTTTAAGCTCATGAAAACGACTTACAGTTAAATGTCAGACTGTAACTCGAACATCAAATAAAGGAAAGTGTATCTTCAAAGATAACTATCCTAACAAACGGGTAGAGCAATCTATCACGGGTTGAGCTTGTCCCAAAACATTCAACGTTTTGAGCTCAACACAATGGCTTGTAATCACTTTCAGATTGCAACCCGGATCTATATTCACGGGGGAGTGTACGATTTAGTGCGCTTACCCTCAGCAAAAGAAGATAAATCTTCTTACACTTGAGTGGATTTGTCAAGACATTCAAAGTCTATGAACTCAAGTTTATGCTTTAGAAAAACCTCTTCGCCAAAAAGAAATAGGATTTTTAAAAAGCGTTGAACATAATTTTTTCAAGAATTTCTCAATGATTATTCAAAATCTTTTAAAAATTGTGTGTACAACAACTCCCATGCTCAAAAAGCGGAATGTGGATCAAATCCTCACAATGACAATTCAATTGGATCAATTTTTGAGGGGGAGCATTTTAACTTCATGCAAAATATTAACACATCTTTCTCCCGGAGATTTTCAAGACTGTTTTTCAAAATATATTTTAATCAAATTTGGTATCTCTAATGTCAAAATATTTTATATATTAGAGATAGGGGAGAAAATGTGATTAAAATGTGATCTTATATAAGACTCAAGCACTTTAACTCTTACCTACATGTGTGAAACACTTTCGATTATCGATGCACATGTGAAGGGGGAGCATTTCTGAAACGACAAAACTAGCAAGGTGTTAAATGTTTTTTTCAAACACTTTGTTAGAATTTAAAGTGGTTTTCATGGTTACGATCAAATACCCACAATATCTTTAATTCACGACGTTATTGGTTTCAAAAGGGTGGTTAGGTTTAAGTCCTATGATCCAACCAGAACCGGAGGGATCTTCCCACGGAAAATCCAATAGATTATTAGAAGTCCTTAGGAAAGATGGAGTAGAATGTGAACGTAGCAGAATGCCGACTAAGTACTGATGCTAGCACTAGAACAATCACAACAAGGTGCTAGTGATGATGTCTTGGTAAGCATTGAAGGGGTTGAAGAATGAAAAAGAAATGTAAGGATAAAGGGTGTAAAGAAAGAAGCCCTCCATACAACTTAGGCAGAAACCGGGTCAACACATCATGAAGACAACTCATCATGGACCCAGTAATGTATGCACAACCCTTTCCTAGCTACTGAGGCTTCTCTCAAAAGAAGTTTGTTTTATTGTCACGGAGAACAACATGACTTCTGTTAACTTTCTCACTTCGAGATAGTTGATATTGAATAGGTGGCATCTGCTCCAGCCTCCGACCACTAAATGTGCACAAATTGAGTCTAGAGCCAAGAGATCAATTAAATCTCGTTAGGACACACGGATGAAGATCAAGAGAGTCCTACGCTATATCCTTGTGATATTGCTAGAACACTCAGACTGATACTACTTAGTATTCACAATGATGAGTGGAAATCCTTCCAGTGTTAACATCAAACAACACTGCGGTAGGTCATATGCATGATTCTTTATGAATTGAACATGTGTAAAACTGAAAAGCAACAGTGGTTTGATTCTGAATTGATTCAAACTCATTTCAGGTTTCTAAATAATATCTTTATGGTCTTGCCAGAACATTCAGAGTGATATTCATTAATATTCACAGTGACGAATGGAAATCCTTCTAGCGTCAACATCAAACAATGCTACGGTAGGTGACTTGTGAGATTCTTATGAATCAAGCTTGTGTCAACTGGAAAGCAACAATGGGAAGATTCTTTACGAATCACACTTGTTCCAGGAATTTGAATTGACAACTTTAATCAAGCGGACATCTATCCAATTGATTCACTCTTTATGTTCGTAGTCTTGCTTTGAGACGGTCGAGTAAAGAGAACGGCTAGTACAGCCGCGAAACCCTGTCAAGGAGATTCTTATTTGAATCTACCTAATCACAGGCACGATATTTAATATCGTATAACGGTCTACATCGACCGGAGGTAAAACGCTACCGATTTAGGACGAATGTTAAAGCCATTCAGTCCGTGTCTATGTTTTGTCTCAAGAAGGTGGCGTCACGGTGTACTCAGCAAAGTCAAAGATTCAAAAACCACATACTCATGCCTAAAGACATATTCGACAATTAATAGTGTGAGCATGTGGATGAAGACACAAGATCGCAAGATGGCAAAGACTAGTCAAGGATGACTTGAAGATCTCAAGATCAAAAGACAAGTCGAAAGACAACGACAAAGGCTCAAAGATCACATCATGAAGAAAAAAAGACTACCATTACACGTTCAAGACTCATTTATAGAGAGATTAGTAATCTATAAAAATCTCCAAATGACAAAGGGTAATGACCTCTCATTGGGGGAGATTGTTAGCCTCAAAATATTGAGTCAAACAAGAATGCTCGGTCATATGTTTATTATGTATCGTATATTAGAACATTGTAATAGGTAGTAGATTAGTCGTGTATTATGGGCATAACTTTAAGCTAAGGTCCATTTATAAGTAACCAAATCCCAAAAGGAAAGCCCGGCCCATTATCATATAGCCCATTATGCCACATGTAGGCAAGGCTATATAAACCTCTCCTTGCATGTAAGGAGAGGTTGGTTGTCTCATTTTTTCTCTTCTCCAAATCTAATATTCACAAGTTCTCACACACTTCTCTCTCTTTTCTCTCTCTAGTTTCTCTCTCTAGAATTCATCTTCTTCATCTATTTTCTTACTTTAATTTGTGATCTATTATCTAAATATATAGGACAAAAATTTAGGATTATGGTATCCTAAAGGGACCGGCGTAGAAACCATTGTCTACGCGGACTCGGATCATGCAGGAGACTATGTGGACCGAAAAAGCAGTAGTGGAGTGTGTACCTTCATGGGTTGTTGTTTAACTTCTTGTTCTCCAAGAAACAAACTGCTCTTGCGATATCCACCACGGATGCCGAGTATGTGAGTACCGGTAAAGCTTGTCAACAAGCTCTATGGATGAAGCAATCGCTTGTTGATTACGGGATTTCTCTTGATGATGTTCCCATCATGTGCGACAATAAGGGTGCAATAGACCTTATCAAGAATCTCGTGCAACATTCGCGAACTAAGCACATAGAGATTTGCCGCCATTTCCTTAGGGATAATATTCAAAAGGGGAACATTTTGATTGAGAATGTACCCTCGGTAGAAAACTTAGCCGATATATTCACTAAGCCACTTAAGAGGGAACCTTTTTATTACTTGCGTCTAGGTCTAGGTTTAATGGAGTACATTCCTTAATTGCGCATTTCATTAATCGAGTCTTTTTCTATTTTGAGTCCTTTTCTTTCTTTGAGTTATTGTGTCTCTTAAATTCTTTTTGGAAAACTTCTCTTCTCTTTTTCAAAATCCTCAAAGTTCTTTCGAAAATGGTCGAGAAATGTTTTTGCATTGTTAATTCAATCTAAAAACGTTTTTCATAGTTTCTTGCTATTGATCTCGAGCTTACGTAACTCATATGTATGTGTCTCTCAAATATAGCAAGAACAAAAGTGAAATATGGAGGAACATTGTGTCATGACTTATTGTCTAGTTTAACACACCTCCAACATCGATTTTCTTTAAAAATCCATGTATTTTGGTCAAAACCTTGTTTGGTGAGTTCTTGTGTGTTTTCTTTGTCTATATTTGCTTTTTAGCATGTCTCTATGATTAGTTAGACTAGAAAAATAGGATTTGATGAATTAAAAAATCCTCCCTCATCTCCAAATCATTGCCTCTGTAGGCGGTTCTCTAAAGAAACCGCAGATCCTTATCAATAAGGAACCGCCGATGGAGATAAGGAACCGCGTACAGTGCTTCCTTCTTCGGGTATTTCTGAAACTCCAAAGTTGTTCCAACACTTTTTGGAATCTTTGTTTTAACCCTTTGACCACCCTCAAAATATCTTGAGCTTTCTTTATTTAACCCTAAGCATTTTGCCTTCTTTCTGATCTCAAAATGTCTTATTCCCCAAATGAAAGCCTTGATTCTCCTCCATTTTCCCCAATTGCTTTCAATCCAAATTCACCCAAGAACACTCTTAATCACATTTCTTCTCCTTTTAAGAATGTTGATTGTGGAACTTCTTTTCTTCCACCACTAGGGTTTAGTGTTCTTCTTCCTTCTCATGATAATGTCATGCACCATGGGACATATTGTCATTGTTGTCAATATCAACATCTTGCTTTAGATCATATCTATGAGGAGTTGAGTTACATCAAGAGTCTCTTAATCAAACCTCCTATTCACTTTGATTATGAGATTTCTACCAAGCCACCACCACCTCCTTCCGCCACTACCTTGTCTTTTATCTAAGCATTGGTTGCTTATCTTCAAGACATCTAGTTCAAGAAAATCTTAGAGTTCTCGTTTAACTATGATTAGATTTATGCTTTTGGCTTGTTTCTTTTTCTCATACATCTTTGTATGACTTATTTTCCTTGTATCTTCTTTCATGTTTTTCCTTATAGCATGACTTATCTCGAATCTTGGTCTTTTTTCTTTTTTATGACCTTTGCTATCTCTTGTTGGGTGTTTCTTCTCTTCTACTAACCCTTCTATGTAGCTTGTCACCATATCTCGATTCCTTGGTGCCCCAAGCTAGGGGGAGTAAGCACCGAGGGGAGCATTTTCAAAGTTCGTTTCTTCTCTTCTAAAAAGACTTGTGCAACCTTTTTACTTTGACAAAGGGGGAGAAATGAAATAAACTCGTCTTCGAAAATCTTGTTTTCCATGTGATTGAGTTTATGTATTGTCGAAAATAAAAAAGGGAGATTGTTAATGCAATGATGCCTAAAAACGTTACTTGCATTTTTCGGTCTCGCTTAGTTTTGATTACGACAATATGTAAAAACAAGCATTTACGAAAACAACAAAAAACGAATCTTGAGTTCAATTATTTTTCATTTCAACCATTATCACTTAAGATATGAACAAACAAGTACTCATCATAATTAAGTGATCAAGGATTTAATCTTTTTTTTAAACTCACTTTTTATTAAGTGTGACACGTTTTTATTAAACTTTCTTTTTAAGAAAATGTTTTATTAAATTAAATATTTGAAAATTTAAAAGTGGCATATTCTATCTTGGTTTAGAATATCCTTTCTGGATATTTTTATCACTAGATATGAACTACCCCACTAAAAGACAAAAAGGAGCGGAGTCTACTCTGGCGGTTCCTTAAGTGCCTATGCGGTTCCTTATCGATAAGGAACCGCCAGCCTCAATAAGGAACCGCGGCTAGATATAGCCGTTGGAGCCTTGTCTTATAAATAGTGGACCATTCTCAGATTTTCTCCCCACCTCTTTTGCACATACATTTCCAGATTCTTTCATACTTCTTAAATCACTCAAATCCTTGGTCATTTGGTTGATTACTACTTGTTTAAAAGTGAATCTTTCTCCTCCCATCTCTTCCTCTCCAAGTGAAAAGAGAAGAACACTTTCATCCTTGAAGTGTCGTGTCTACCACAAAGATCCATTAAAGATCAAACTTTATTCATTAATTGTTGTGTCATAGTTGTGAAGATCCAAGTAGTTGTGTCTATCTGGAAGTTGTGTATGTACTAAGGTTAATACTTGGTCCTTAAAGTATTGTGGTGTAAATTGGTCCTAGCTAAGACTAGGGCTCGACTTTTAGCTTAGAGTCAGAAATTGGTTAAGCGACGTGTACGGTTTTCTCCACCATAAGGAGCTTGTTGATTAGTGAACTCTCGAGTAAGGAGTACTCGAGTAGTGGAGTAGGAACGAGGAGTGAGCTTCGTTGTCGAACCACTATAAATCCTTGGTGTTTGGTTTGATCTTTCTTTTCCCTTGTCTCTTTACGTTCATTATTCTTTGCTTATACATACTTGTGATTATTAGTCTAGTTACACTATCTTTGTTCATATTGTGTATAAGAAGATTTCACATATTTCCTCAAGCCTAAGTTTTTTTTTGAAAAGGATTTTTTAAAACCATTTATTAACAAGTAAATATAAGAAACTATTCAACCCCTCCCCCTTCTAGTTTCTACACAATTTAGTAACCTTTTCAATCTGAATGTTTAAATGAGGAACTAGTACTCTTGATGATATGTTAAACAAACAAATTCATTCTAAGGAAAGACTTGGATTGGGACTTAACACTAATGAAGCATCTATTAGTGAACCAAAACAAGTTAGGTTTTCAGAAAAAATGACCCTTGTACGCGGTACGCCAGTCTATGGCGCGATTATGTATAATTATGGAACCGCGGGTATAGATAACAAACCGCGGACAGAAGAAGGTTTTTGTGAAAATCCTGAACTTTTTGAAAAGTCTATTTTAGGTCAAATACCTATCCTTGATAAAAATGCTCTTGATAAATTTTACAAGCCTTTAAATAAACCTTTAATGGGAACTAGGAATTTATCTAGACAATCATCTACTCCTCCAAAAGTACGTAATGATTCAAGACCTAGAAGTAGAACACCGACACCTAAAGGAAATGATCAAGCTAAGTCACGACCTATAAGTAACACTCCAACACCTAGAAGAAATAACAATAGTTCTAAGATCAAAGACACATAGGAAAAACATTGGACAACAAAATGGCCATATGAATTGGAACAATTATCAACAACAATATTTTTTCCCATGAGGAATGTGTCCTCCATACATGCATCCCAACCAAATGAAAGGGATGTTTGGAACTAACAACTTTGGACCCATGAGATATTGGGGACCAAATGTTTGATCTTCTGTGTTGTAACGTAGATATGATTGGGAATCGATTTAGAGCCCGATGAGTGGATTAAGGATAGTGGATGTTCTAAACATATGACGGGTAATCGAAGTTTGTTCTCTTCTTACAAAGCATACAATGGAGGTAACATTACTTTCGCTAGTAAGATACGTGGCAATATCATTGGCAAAGGTACGGTTTCTCTTGACTCCATGACCATTGAAAATGTAGAGCACGTAGATAATTTAGGTTTTAACCTTATAAGTATAGGTCAAATATGTGACAACAAGTGTAAGTTCATATTTTTGGAATATGATAGTGAAATCGTAATAGATGGAAAGGTCATTGGAAGAGGTGTTAGAAAGCATAGGCCTTATGGTCATGAAGGTCAATAGGAAGTCAAAGGACAACTTATGTCTAGCGACTTTAGATGATAGTTCTACTATTTGGCATAGGATATTAGGTCACGCTAATATGCGTTTAATTCAATCTTTAGTCTCTAAGGAGTTGGTAAGACATCTCCCCAAGATGAAGTTTGACAGTCACTTTTGTGATGCTTGCAAAGTTGGGAAGCAAGTTCACTCAAGTCACAAAGCCAAGAATTTGGTTTCGACCTCTCGGTGCTTAGAGCTCCTACATATGGATCTCTTTGGATCTTCCGCTATACGGAGTTATGGAGGTAACCTTTATACCCTAGTTATATTTGACGACTATTCTATATTCACTTGGACTAGATTTTTGGCGTCTAAGAATGAAGCTTTCTATCACTTCGAAATCTTTAGTCGAAGAATCCAAAATCAACTAGGATGTTCAATTGTCTCTATTAGGACGGATCATGGTAGGGAATTTGATAATGAAGTGCAATTTGGTGCCTTTTGTGAAGCTCATGGTATTACCCATAACTTCTCGGCTCCTCGCACTCCACAATCAAATGAGGTAGTTGAAAGGAAGAATAGGACCATTCAAGAGATGAGTAGGACGATGTTAAACGAGCAATCTTTGCCTCAAAAATTTTGGTGCAATGTCGTGGACACATCAACCTACATTCTCAACCGGATTCTTATTCGACCTTTTCTAGGAATGACCCCCTATGAGATTCTTAAAGGTAAAAATCCCTCATTTTAATACTTTAAGGTGTTTGGAAGCAAGTGCTTCATTCTCAACACCAAAGACTACCTTACTAAGTTCAACCCAAAGTCGTACGAAGGTATCTTTTTAGGATATTCTCAAACTAGTAAAGCCTACATAGTCCTCAATAGAACCTCGGGTGTAATCGAAGAATCACTCAACATGACATTTGAGGAAACCCCTCCTTCATTTAAGACACCACCTTTGGTAGATGATGACTTGGATGAAATAAACATAGTTAAAGCCAAAGAGGTTAGAAATATAGGAGTTGAAGACCTTAATCTTGAAAAGGGAGTAAACATTAAGGAGTTTAAGGATCATGCTCTCGACAACGTCATAAGCGACTTAAATCAAAGGACCCTAAGATCTCAAGTCCAAGATCAAAGTAACTTATTTTGCTTCGTCTCATTGATTGAACCAAAGAATGTTAAAGAAACTTTGATAGATGAGAGTTGGGTCATCGCCATGCAAGAATAATTGAATCAATTTGTTTCTAATGACGTTTGGGAACTTGTTCCTCCACCTAGAAGTTCTACCATCATAGGAAGCAAATGGGTATATAGGAATAAGTTAGATGAGAATGGTGTTGTGTCTCGTAACAAGGCTAGACTTGTAGCTCAAGGCTATAATCAACAAGAAGGTATTGATTATGACGAGACGTATGCACCGGTAGCAAGATTAGAATCTATTAGAAACCTTTTAGCCTACGCTTGTACCTTAGACTTTAAGATTCAACAAATGGATGTAAAGAGTGTGTTTCTTAATGGTTTGATCAATGAGGAGGTATATGTAGCTCAGCCTCCCGGCTTCATTGATTTTGAGAAACCGGATCATGTTTACAAGCTTAAGAAATCTCTCTATGGTCTTAAACAAGCACCCAAAGATTGGTATGATAGACTTAAAGCATTTCTTGTTAAACATGAGTATACAATGGGAATGGTAGACAATACACTCTTTACAACGAAGAAAGGTTCTCACCTCATTATCGTACAAATATATGTTGATGACATTATATATGGTTGAACTTGTCAAGGCTTGTGTGATGACTTTGCCAAAATCATGCATGGCGAGTTTGATTTGAGTATGATAGGAGAACTTAACTTCTTTTTAAGACTCCAAATTAAATAAATGGACGATGGTATTTTCTTTAATCAATCTAAGTATGTTAAACAAATGCTAAATAAATACATTAGAAGACTCTAGACCGATGAAGACCCCTATGGCCTCGGATACTAAACTCACCATAGATGATGATTGTGAGTCGGTAGACAACACAAAATATAGAGGTATGCTTGGTAGTTTGTTGTGCCTAATGGCAAGTCGACCGGATATCAAGTTTAATGTTTGCCTTTGTGCTCGCTTCCAAGAGGCTCCCAAAACCTCTCATCTTTAAGCGGTTAAGTGTATCTTCCGATATATTAAGGGCACTATACATTTAGGATTATGGTATCCTAAAGAGACCGGCGTAGAAACCATAGTATACGCGGACTCGGATCATGCGGGAGACTATGTGGACCGAAAAAGCAATAGTGGAGTTTGTGTTGAATCCTAAGATTCCTAGATCTTTAGGCTGCTAGGAACGAATTTCATTCAATTGTTTGAATCAAGGCGGAATAGAATGAAAAACATTAAACAAGGTGTTACAACGAACAACAAGATGAAGTTTCCCAAACGATTGCTTGTATTATTAATCACAAACAACCTCTAGGCGTGTATACATTAATCCCACTCCTAGAACACACATATAGCTTTAGGTGTACATTGTGAATATTGAATGAATAAAACCTAAGACCCTTGGTTCCTTTTATTTTGCAAGGACCAGGGTTTACAAGAGATAATAACAAATAAACATGTAAATCTTCTATTTAAATAAACATTATACAGAATATTGATAAACAATATTCTGAATATTCAACCTAAATAGAATTCCATCAGCGTGTAGACATCTGTCAACGGCTAGACACGCTGTGTCAGCGGTTAGAACACATGTCCTCATGTTTTCTTCGTTTGAGTTTCTGCCACATCAACTTTTAGACCTGATAACTACCTAAAAATACATGTTTAACCCGTTGCTAGTATGCCACTTTGTATTATAAATAAGAACTTTCGATACTTAATATATTGTATTTATATGCAGGTATAAAGTATGGATGCTCAAAGTGGAAGAAATAAAAGATGAGTCCTTAAAGTGCAAATAAGCAAGACTAGTGAGAAGAACATTCTGGAACGCACAAAAGTGTGGCGCACAAAGTCAGAAATATGGCGCACAAATCCCACCTTCAAAGTGCGGCGCACTTTCAAAGAAGTGTGGCGCACATTTACCTCCAGTCTGCACTATAAATAGGGACCTCCTTATCACATTTTAAAACACACCTCTCCATTCATCCTCCCATCTTCCAGCATCATTCCTCAGTAGTTTAGAACGAATTTTGGGTCGAGTAGTATCACCCAAAAGGTCAAAACGTTTGGAATCATTAGCATAAAGTTTTCATTTGGGAAAACTTATGAAAACTCTTGTGATCATTTGGTATAATCTCTATAACCCTTTTATTATGATTTATTCTGAAATCATGATGAATGTTATGTTTGTTATTCCCTTGAATATAGAGTAGTTATCTTGTATGTTTGGTTAAGCATATTTAGAGCCATGAATAGATTACATTAGCTTCGCAGGGACGAAGTGCGCGCACATTAGGTTTGTGCGGCACACTTCTCATCCTGGTTCGTGATTGTAAGCATGGTTGATTTGTTCTTGCACTCGATACTATTATGTTTGATCATTGTTATGTATTTGGTTTATTCATGATTATAATTAGTACTTATGTATGGTTGAATGGGTTCCATGTCATCTAGTAAATGAATCTTGGTATTCGCGTTCTAACAATTGGTGGAATAAAATGCATATCAAACCGTATATGATTTTTTAGTACTTGAATTATTGAAACCAGCATAAGTCATTCTTAATGCTTTTGGTATAACATAATCTTTAGAAGGATCTTTGTTATATTCATTAGATGTTGCATGTGCGACTAGTAATCCACATGTTGTCTTACATTATTTATGTGCTTATCTTTATATTTTCTACCTATCTTTTCTATGTTCTAGCCTTAACCAAACGCACCTTTAAATCATTATTAGAAGCTTAAATCTTTAGAACTTGTGACACTCTAGAGATCATTGTTTTTGCTTGGTAACACCAATCTCGTGGAATGAACTGGACTTTACCGTTAAACTATACTATACATGAAAGGGCATACTTGCCCGTGTTTATGTTTCTAGTCAACTCTTGGTAACCTCTTGATATATATAAATTTTAAGACTTGCGAAACAAACATCAAGTTTTTGGTGCTGCTGCCGGGGATTGTTTTCGTTACTTGTTTAAACTTTCTGATATACATCTTTTAAAATTAAACCATCGGCGTAGAGAATTCTGGCAATCTCAACTTTTCTGTCGAAAAATTTGCAGAAAGTACGTCGCACATTTCATTTGTGCGCCGGCTTTTCTGTACAACTTCTAAGTATGACGCACTTAACCATTGTGCGTCGCACTTTCTGTAGAAATATAAGTCCGTCGCACTTTCCACAAGTGCGACACACTTTCTGTCTGAATGAACTTGCCTCTCAACTGATTAACTTCACTGCTTTTCAAAAACCCGCCAAACTTCCTTTTAGACTCTGTGAATTTGTAAATATCATCAAAAAAAATATTAGTTTTGCTTTTGTTTTGATTTCTATTATTGTGTCTTATATTGTTTTCTTTTATTTGTGTCGTATTTGCTTATCTGGTTATATAAAAAATGAAAAATGTCTTTTTGCAAAATTTTAAACGTTTGTTTAAATCCTCGGTCATTAAGAAAAGAACTTGTAAACATTTTATTTAATATAAATAAAAATTTAATAAATAATTGCAAATATAAAATCCTACAAGAATGCTTTCAAAACAAATCCCCCAAATTTTCAACCAAAAACCCATCCAAAAATGAATTTGTCGTTATAATATACTCGAAGAGGATTTCAAAACCCAACCCCATCCACCCAAACATATCATTGATATCGATCCCAATGATCAACCCTTGTGGAAAAGTGCTAGTACCGTAGCACCGACTCCTAATTCCGCCATTGTTCGAATCGATGTTGAAGACAACTTTGTTATTAACACTACCCACTTGAAAATGGTTCAAGAGAACAAATTCGATTCTCATGTGCGGGCCGATCCGCATGAACACATTCGTGAATTTCTCACAATCTGCGACATGTTCAAATATGGTGATACTCAAAGTGAAATTGTCAAACTTTTGATGTTTCCACTATCCTTAGTCGATGATGCTAAAATCTGGTTCGATAAACTTAATGAAGATTCAATAACATCTTGGGAGCAAATGAGAATAACTTCTGTAAGCCAATTCTTTCCATCTTCGTTATTCGAACGTCTTTTATTCGATATCATAAATTTCTCTCAAACCACATGTGAAAGTTAAACCCAAGCCTGGTTACGCCTTAAAACATACTTCGAAAATGCCATGGGCATGGTCTAACCAAAAGAGATATTGTTCAAATACTCTATCATAGTTTAGACGAATCCACTCAAGCAATCCTTTATGAAACCGCTGGAGGATTTTTCTTCTACAAAACTCCAAACCAAGCTATTCAATTTCTTAAGGACAAAGTTCTTTTTGAACTTAATTCGCCTAAAAAGTCTCCAAGCAAAGATAATAAAAATCTACCTCTTTCATCAATAAAAGTAGTATTGATATATCTCGATTAATGGAGAAGTTGGAAGTTCCTGAAGCTAAAATGGACTCTTATTTCCAAATCTTTAAAGAAATACATGAGATGCATGAGAAATATAACGATCTCGAATGTGATCTCACTTTTAAAAATCGCATGAACGATGACACTATGATGTGTGAACGTAATGAATCAAATCAACTCGACGGTTGTGAAAACCAAAATTGTCATGATTGTGATTCTCACCAATCTCAACCTCAACCTCAATCCAAAATCGATCTCGATAGAATAATCACTAAATTTTTGGATAGTCAAAGAGTTGCAAATAATCTTTTGAAAGAAACCGTTAACATTATGAGTTTTAAAATGAAGCAAAATGAGAAGAATTTCCAAACTCGATTTGAAAACATGGAAAAAATTAATGAGTTGTCGAAGCTTCAAAATCATGTCTCTTTTGATCAAACCGTTAAGACTAAGCCACCTCCTCTTTCATCCGCTCAATTTGAGCATGTGAATGACGTATTCACTAGGAGTGAAAAGTCCGAAGACCCGAAATTACAAAAAGATCCACCATCTCCTATCATCGTTAACAATAAAATCGAAAAAAGTAAACCATTCAAAACAACGAAAAAGGATTTTTATGTGGTCAAATCAAAAGAATATCCCTTTTTGGAATACATACCGAAAATACCGTATCCTCAACGTTTGAAAATGGATCATTCCCACTTAGACTATAAAACCCGCATTTAAAATACCATGAACAGTAAATACATGAAAATACAATAAAAATAAAAACTTTCCATTTATAATATATTACACGTGTCACAACACTAAATAACAAGTTTTTAAGAATATTATAAATGTGACATGATCACGGCATATTAATCTACGACAGTAAAACACGAACATACACGACTATTATTTTAACTTAGAAAAATCTATGGTTTTGCCACTTGGGCTAAAGGGTGCCGCGGCTAAGAGTAACAAAAGGAGAGAATGGGCCTTTTGGCCCATGACCCAATACTAGTCCATGTTTAATAAAAACTCCAAGGGATTTCATAACACAGTTTTTATTAAAATTCAAGAAAACCTAGATCTCTCCTCTCTCTCTCCTTCTTGCCGTCGACCACCAAAGACACCAAAGGGGTGTTTTTTGAGTTTTGATCTTGGAAAATTACGTGTTTATGTTCATTATCCTTAAACAACTACGTATTCGGTAACCCTATTAATCTCTTCTTTTATTTCTTTTTATGATTTCATGTTTTAAACTTTAAAAACAAATCATAAAACATGTAGGGTAATCAAGAAAACATGGTTTAGGGTTGTTTGGGTGTTGTTTGGTTCGACCGAGACCCACAACCGAGAGCTTAAAGATCTCGGCTTGGTTTGTTTACCACCACTGAGACCTCCGTGGTCTCGGCTTGGTTCGGTTTTGGGTCGATCGCACGACAAGGGAAACCCGACATGAAGTCGGGGTATAGTTTAGTGTTTGGTTTTTTTTGTTTAGTGTCAACCGAGACCTCATGGTCTCGGTGGGAATTTGTTGATCAGTGGTTAGTCGAGCGACACAAACAGGGGGAACCGGCTTAAGCCGGTGTCGACTTGGGCTTGCTAGTGGGAACCCTGGCTAAAGCCGGGGTGTAATTTGTTCGGCCAATGGCTAGCCGAGCCACTATCAGTGGCAACCACCGGCTACAGCCGGTGGTAAAAGGGTTCGGTAAGTGGCAACCGGCTAGGCCAGGTAGCCACTGAGGGGCTGATTGGTTTGGCTTATTTGGTTCGGATTATATTACAAACACGGGTCCGGGATCGGGAACTTATAAAATCAGTTTATTTTATCTATTTAACAAGACTTAGGTTAAATTATTTTTACTTAATAATTCATGTCATAACCTAAATACTTAATTTAATTAAACATGTATTTTAATTAAATTCATATAGTATATAGTTTATTAAATTAACCAAGTTAATTACTTAATAAGTTGTAACCTTAACCATGACCTGTATTTTCTAAATAAGCTTTAACTTATTTTTCCTAGCTCAATAATCCAGCTTATTTCTATTTTTTTGGAAACTTACTATCTTTGGATACTTTCTATTTTAAGAAACCTGCTATTTTTAGAAAGTTATGTAGTATTACAATACAAGTATTATTATACACTAGTACATGAATAATACACAACAGAACATCAGATAACTACAGACAACACATTTAATCAGTAAAATATGAAAGAATAAGTATAACAAGCTAATAATACACATAGCCAATAAAACACATGTATCTCAGACAACTTATTCATGTCCTTATTCTTATGTAGTATTATTCGTCAAAGCGGAGTAGCTTATTCATTCGTTTCGTTAGCTTTTGCTGGACTAGAGGTACGGATATTCTGTCTTTCAGCAAAGACAACTCTCTTCCTTATTAGAATTCCCTATTTGCAGCCAACTGTTTTCCCAGTAGTTATAAAACTTAAATGTTTATGTTAATTAGTTGCTTTAGCCATATACATGCATGCTAGTTTCACCTAGTTATGAAGGTACCATAACCATAACACTAGAGGCACCAGTGTTATAACTTCCCACGGTAGAGTGAGAACTCGCGATGTCCCTTAATCTTATTTGGCCATTATTATATTATTGTTATCATGTGGGGCGTATGGGTGCATCCTAGTTACATGTTTATTCTGGATTTCATGGTGAATGTGGTGTGTGCCTTGCATCCTTCACAAGGAGCCGATCCCTCCTACCCAGACCATATTATTTAGAAGTATCCCTATTAATAGCATGACGAGCTCACCCCTCTATGTATTCATGCACGTTGTTGACCTCATGACCTATATGGGCTAATGCTTTATAAACTAATACAGATTTTTTATATGTAAACATAACCTATAATTTCAGAACTAAAACCAGTATATGTACACACCTAGGTTATTTCCCAGGACTTATTCATTTTTGCTGCTAGTCGTGTCTTTTATGCTTTCATTATTCTATGCTTCCATGTTATGTTATATATCCGTTCACTGGGCGTTATACTCAGCCGTTTCCATTTCCATGTTCCTAAACGGCACGTACCTCAGGGCGAAAGTAGGATTTCCTGAGTATGTGCATTCGGATGGAAGCTATCCAGCCTTTATTATCTTATGCGTCTTTATCATACTTTATGCTACTTTATTTCATTTGGACATTGTTTAGTCCTTTTCCATTTCAGTACTTATATTTGCTTGTGTTGAGTTACTAGGATACCGAGGTTTCTTTCCGGTATTTCCATTTATGGTCATGAATGTTTAACATTTACCTTGCATGCTTTGATGATACACCATAATTATCCTGTGACATTCCATCTTAACAAAAGGGGTGTTACAATTATGGTATTAGAGCCAAGGTTTCGACCTGTAGCTCTGTAAAACATGAGCTGTGACTTACGGGTAGTCACCAACATCTTCCTAGAACTTACAGTTGGTTTTTAAGCATTCATTCATTTTCATTTTATTTCATGCATTCATATCATTGTCGCGGGTTTATGACTAAGTAAGGGTTGGTACAGGATTGTCGCTATTTAGTCGCATGTGCTTTTATCAAAACTTTTAACTTTGGGCCGACCCATTGGCGTCCCCTCTATGTCTTTTGTTTTGGTGAACTGACAATAGGCGTTCACCCTCATTCATATAAAAGTTTTTATAAACTGCATCATGCATTTTAAACTATTTCATGCATTTTAAACTGTTTCATTGACTTATACATTGTTCATGCATTTTTATGTTCATCTCATATTACTTCAGACTTATTATTTATATCGCATTTTTGTTTTAAACTGTCAGATGGTGAACACACGCAATGCTCAAGAATTGGCTGTAGCTGTTAACGCAGCTTTGCAAGCACTCCTTCCCCAGCTTCGTAATGAAATCAGGGACAAAGTTCATGTTGAATTCTAGGCTCATGGCAATCAGCACGACCCTCAGCCTAACAACAACAATCCTTCTCCTCCACCGCCTGTTACTCTCATGACTTGGTTGGAGCATTTCAACAAGCAAAGACCCCGTTCCTTTGAGCAGACTAACAACCCCTCTGAGGCTGAAGCTTGGATTTCTTACATTAAGAAGATATTTGATCTTATGGGTTGTGACGGTGTCTTCAAGGTAAGGTTGGCTTGCTATAAGTTTGAAGGTGATGTGCTGCAGTGGTGGAAATCTGTCAAGCAGGCCAATGGCGGTGATGATTGGGTGGAACTGTTGACATGGGCGCAATTTAAGGAGCTCTTCCTTAACCAGTACTTCCCACATGCTGAGCAGGAGAATCTCAAGAGAGACTACCACAACATTCAGAAGGTTTCTGGTGAGAACAACAATGAGTTCATGCAGAGGTTTCTTCGTTTAGCAGGATTTCTAGGTCCAGCCGCAGGAACTGCTACGGATCAAGCTGAGAAATTTCATTGGGATCTTCGCACTTCGGTCGCCAACAACTTAGTGGTTATGACGTTTGATACGGTAGCACAGGTGGTCGATGCAGCCCGTAAGCTTGAGTTGCTGCAATATAGAGAAGAATTCGGTGATGACGTTCAGTGAAGAAGTATCTTCCATCACCATGTAATAATCATTTCATTTCCTTCAATATTTTTCCATATTACATCATCATCCGTTCAATTCTCCATTTTAGGCAGAAGACTGAGAACCGGAAGCCTCTGGCCACTCAGCAGCAAAACACCAAGGGAAACGGTCAGTCTTATGACCGTTCTGCTTCAGATAGGCGTGGCGGTAATGACAATTACCGTAACAATGCCAACCACTCTAACAGCAGTAGGTCCCTACATTTAATCTCTTTCATGATAAACTGCCTTATATTTTCATTCATTCTGACACTTCAGGATCCAAATCCAGGAGCAATGGCAATGGAAGGGATCGACACCGTAGAGGTTCGCAGCCCAACCGTTCTGCTTTATCTGGTAATCATTTTAACCTTCTATGTAACCATGTTTACGTTCTATGATCATATCTCATGCATGACATACTGAAACAGGCTCTCAGCTAGCTAGGACGCCTGTTGGAGGGTTAACGCACCCTATTTGCACTACTTGTTCACGCAGACATTCTGGTGTATGCCGCCGAGGTACTGGTAACTGCTTCAAGTGTGGCCAACCAGGCCATCAGTAGAAGGATTGTCGCCAGGGTGAGATAGAAGGCACTTCTGGACATGTTGACTCCAAGACACCTCCTACCTCAGGTTGCGTGTTCACTACTACCAAGGAGCAGGCGAACAAAGCTTCATGTACTATCATTGAAATCCTCTATATGAATGGTCAGGCAGCTTGCGTTTTGTTTGATACTAGAGCGACTCATTCAGTATGGACTCTGTGCGAATTACCCAGGTGTATAGAGATCTTCCCCAAGAATTTGATGATAGAATCCGCAGGGTAGACGCACTTCCATTAGACATGTGCGACTTTGACATCATATTGGGCATGGACTGGTTATCCAAACACCAGGCTAATAGAGACTGCCACACAAATCGGGTTATCTTCGGTGATGTTAAATCTACAGAGTACATACACCATGGTTTTCTCCCAGGGAGGTCGGTACAAATCATTTCATCCATGCAGGCGCGTGCATTACTATCACACGACTGTCAGGGCTTCATAGCTAACATTCATGACATTGCTGCTGAGTCTCCATCGATTCAAGATCAGCCTATCGTGTCAGAATGTCCTGATGTATTCCGTGATGAACTTCCAGGCATACCACCAGTTCGTGAAGTCGAGTTTGCTATTGAGCTCATCCCAGGAGTTGAACCAATCTCCAAGGCTCCTTACCGCATGGCTCCCGTTGAGCTTAAGGAGTTAAAAGACCAACTGTAGGAACTTCTGGAGCGTGGTTTCATCCGCCCTAGTGCATCTCCATGGGGCGCACCGATGCTGTTTGTTAAGAAGAAGGACGACAGCATGCGTTTATGTATAGACTATCGTGAGCTGAACAAGATCATGATCAGGAACTGTTATCCTTTGTACGTATTGATGACCTGTTCGATCAACTTCAGGGCGCCAAGTATTTCTCCAAGATCGATCTGAGGTCCGGCTACCATCAGTTACGGGTTAAAGAGCAGGATATCTTCAAGACTGTTTTTCGTACACGTTATGGACACTACGAGTTTGTAGTTATGCCATTTAGACTCACTAATGATCCAGCAGTTTTCATGGATCTGATGAACCGTGTCTTCCATGAGTTTCTGGACAAGTTCGTTATCGTTTTCATTGATAATATCTTGATTTTCTCCAAATCCAAGGAGGAACATGAGGAACACCTTCGTACAGTTTTGCATATTCTTCGTCAGAAGCAGTTGTATGCCAAGTTCTCCAAGTGTGAGTTGTGGTTAAGTAAGGTGGCATTTCTAGGCCATATTGTATCCGGAGAAGGGTTAACCATGAATCCTTCAAAGGTTGAAGCTATCACTAAATGGCCAAGACCTACATCTTCTATAGAGGTCAGAAGTTTTCTGGGTTTAGCTGGCTATTACTGCAGGTTTGTGGAGAACTTTTCACGATCAACCTTACCTTTGCCTAAGCTGATGAGAAAAGGAGAAAAATTCGTCTGGACTAAAGAACGAGAGCGGAGCTTTGAAGACCTTAAGAAGAAGTTAGTATCTGCACCTATTCTTACTCTCCCATCTGGTACAAGTGGATTTCAGATCTATAGTGATGCTTCAGGAAAGGGTATGGGCTGTGTTCTCATGCAGAACGGGAAAGTTATTGCATACGCATTACGACAGCTTAAACCTTATGAGGTAAACTATCCTACGTACGACTTAGAGCTTGCAGCATTTGTTTTTGCATTGAATATCTGGAGGCATTACTTGTATGGTGAATCATGTGACATCTTCACATATCACAAGAGTCTCAAGTACATCTTCACCCAGAAAGAGTTAAACATGAGACAGAGAAGATGGTTGGAGCTGCTGAAAGATTATGACACCAACATTCAATACCATCCTAGTAAGGCGAATGTGGTGGCAGAGGCTCTAAGCAGAAGGTCGGATATGATTGTTGGCATCTGGATTGCAAAGGAGATCATTCTTGACCTGGAGATGACAGATATTGAGTTTTGTGTACAAGGACAGCATAGTTATTGGGCAAATCTTAGAGTCGAACCAGACTCTCATTCTAGGATTAAAGAAGCTCAGAAAGATGACGGTGAGATTTGGGCTATCATTTAGAACCTTGATCAACAGACGGAGTTTCGTGTTAATGATGACGACATATTATGGTAGGGCACTAGACTAGTTGTTCCTGATGACTCTACACTCAGGGAAGCTGTGCTAACTGAAGCTCACGGCTCTCCATTTTCCATATATCCTGGTTCCACCAAGACGTACCATGACATCAAACAACATTTCTGGTGGAGTGGTATGAAGCAGGATGTTGCCACTTTCATTTCCAAGTGTATGACCTGCCAGTAGGTTAAGATTGAACACCAGAGAACTAGTGGGTTACTACAACCATTAGACATTCCAGAGTGGAAGTGAGACAAGATCTCCATGGATTTTGTTACTGGACTTCTGGTGACTCAGAAGAAGAATGATGCTATCTGGGTTATTGTTGATAGATTGACCAAATCTGCTCATTTTCTGTCAATCCGCAAAGAACATCCAGTCAGCAAATTGGCAGATACCTTTCAGAAAGAGATCATGAGACTACATGGTACTCCATCAGACATCATCTCTAACAGAGATCCTCGTTTCACATCACGTTTTTTGCAGAGTCTACAGAAAGCTTGGGGCGCCAGACTTAAGCTTAGCACTGCCTTCCATCCTCAGACCGACGGACAGTCGGAGCGTACCATTCAGACATTGGAGGACATGTTGCGGGCGTGTGCTCTAGAATGGACATGAAGTTGGTACGATTACATCTATCTAGTAGAGTTTGCATACAACAATAGTTGGTACGCTAGTATCAAGTATGCACCGTTTAAGATGTTGTATGGAAGGAAGTGTCGTACCCCAATCTGCTAGGACCAGGTGGGCGAACGACTGATTGAGGGTCCAGAGATGATTGAGGTAACTAATGAGAAGGTCTCCGTCGCCAAGGCAAAGTTGTAGGAAGCTCCTGCTCGTCAGAAAAGCTATGCTGATAAGCACCGTAGAGATATATTTTTCAACGCGGGTGATCATGTTTTTCTCAAGGTGTCACCAGCGCGTGGAGTCAGACGATTTAGAACCAAGGGAAAGCTCAGTCCTCGCTTTATCGGACCATTTGACATCATAGAACACTTCGGTGAAGTGTCATATCGTTTAGCGTTACCGCGTCAGCTATCACACGTTCACAACGTGTTCCATGTGTCCTTACTTAGAGGATACAACTATCATCCCCTTCATGTTGTCCAGTTTCCACTTGATCAGATTCGAGAGGATCTTTCATATGTTGAAGAAGGTGAGAGAGTTCTTGAACGACAAGATCGTGTCATGAGGAGGAAGACGATTCCTTTCGTCAAAATCCTCTGGAGGGATCATCTTGAGCGAAAAGCCACTTGGGAGACGGAGGAGTCTATACGGACTTCTTACCCTCATTTCCAGTTCTGATTCGGGTATCTTTTCTTTCAGTTTACGTTTTCTCTAATTCGAGGACGAGTTATTCTTTTAGAGGGGAAGATTTGTAAAACCCACATTTAAAATACCATGAACAGTACACATGAACAGTAAATACACGAAAATACGATAAAAATAAAAACTTTCCATTTATAATATATTCCACGTGTCACAACATTAAATAACAAGTATTTAAGAATATTATAAATGTGACATGATCACGACATATTATCTACGACAGTAAAACACGAACATACACGACTATTATTTTAACTTAGAAAAATATATGGTTTTGCCACTTGGGCTAAAGGGTGCCGCTACTAAGAGTAACAAAAGGAGAGAATGGGCCTTTTCGCCCATGACCCAATACTAGTCCATGTTTAATAAAAACTCCAGGGGATTTCATAACACATTTTTTTATTAAAATTCAAGAAACCCTAAATCTCTCCTCTCTCTCCTTCTTGCCGTCGACCACCAAAGACACCAAAGGGGTGTTTGTTGAGTTTTTATCTTGGAAAATTACGTGTTTGTGTTCGTGTTCATTAGCCTTAAACAAGTACGCATTTTGGTAACCCTATTAATCTCTTCTTTTTATTTCTTTTTATGATTTCATGTATTAAACTTTAAAAACAAATCATAAAACATGTAGGGTAATCAAGAAAACATGGTTTAGGATTGTTTGGGTGTTGCTTGGTTCGGTCGAGACCCACAACCGAGAGCTTAAAGCTCTCGGCTTGGTTTGTTTACCACCACCGAGACCTCCATGGTCTCGGATTGGTTTGGTTTTGGCTCGATCGAACGACAAGGGAAACCCCGACATGAAGTTGGGGTATAGTTTAGTGTTTGGTTTGTTTTGTTTATTGTCAACCGAGACCTCATGGTCTCGGTGGGACTTTGTTGATCAGTGAGTAGCCGAGCGACACAAACAGGGGGAACCAACTTAAGCCGGTGTCGACTTGGGCTTGTCAGTGGGAACCTCGGCTAAAGCTGGGGTGTACTTTGTTCGGCCAGTGGCTAGCCGAGCCACTGTCAGTGTTAACCATCGGCTATAGCCGGTGGTAAAAGGGTTCGGTCAGTGGCAACCAGCTAGGTCGAGTAGCCACTAACGGGCTGATTGGTTTTGGCTTATTTGGTTTGGCTTATATTTTAAACACGGGTCCGAGATCGGGAACTTATAAAATCAGTTTATTTTATGTATTTAACAAGTCTTAGGTTAAATTATTTTTACTTAATAATTCATGTCATAACCTAAGTACTTAATTTAATTAAACATGTATTTTAATTAAGTTCATATAACATATAGTTTATTAAATTAACCAAGTTGATTACTTAATAAGCTATAACCTTAACCATGACTTGTATTTTCTAAATAAGCTTTAACTTATTTTTCCTAGCTCAATAATCCAGCTTATTTCTATTTTTTTAGGAACTTACTATTTTTGGAAACTTTCTATTTTAGGAAACCTGCTATTTTTAGAAAATTATGTAGTATTAAAATACAAGTATTATAACACACTAGTACATGATTAATACACAACAGAACATCAGATAACTACAGATAACACAGTAAATCAGTAAAACATGACAGAATAAGTATAACAAGCTAATAATACTCAGAACCAGTAAAACACATGTATCTCAGACAACTCATTCATGTCCTTATTTTTATGTAGTATTATCCGTCAAAGCAGAGTAGCTTATTCAGTCATTTCGTTAGCTTTTGCTGGAATAGAGGTACGGATATTCTGTCTTTCAGCAAAGACGACTCTCTTCCTTATTAGGTTTCCCTGTTTGCAGCCAACTATTTTTCCAGTAGTTACAGAACTTAAATGCTTATGTTAATTAGTTGCTTTAGCCATATACATGCATGCCAGTTTCGCCTAGTTATGGAGGTACCATAACCATAGCACTAGAGGCACCAATGTTATGACTTCCCCACGGCAGAGTGATAGCTCGTGGCGTTCCTTCAGCTTATTTGGCCATTATTATATTATTGTTATCATGTGGGGCGTATGGGTGCATCCTAGTTACACATTTATTCAGGATTTCATGGTGAATGTGGTGTGTGCCTTGCATCCTTCACAAGGAGCTGATCCCTCCTACACAGACCATATTGTTTAGAGGCATCCCCTCTAATAGCATGACGAGGTCACCCCTCTATGTATTCATGCACGTTGTTGGCCTCATGACCTATATGGGCTAATGCTTTATAAACTAATACAGATTTTTCATAAGTAAACATAAGCTATATATTCAGAACTAAAACCAGTACATGTACACGCCTAGGTTATTTCCCAGGACTTATCATTTCCGCTGCTAGTCATGTCTTTTATGCTTTCATTATTCTATGCTTCCATGTTATGTTATATATCCGTTCACTGGGCGTTATGCTCAGCCGTTTCTATTTCCATGTTCCTAAACGGCAGGTACCTCAGGATAAAAGTAGGATTTCTAGAGTATGTGCATTCGGATGGAAGTTATCCAGCCTTCGTTATCTTAGGCGTCTTTATCATACTTTATGCTACTTTATTTCCTTTGGACATTGTTTATTCCTTTTCCATTTCAGTACTTATATTTTCTTGTATTGAGTTACTTGGATACCGAGGTTTCTTTCTGGTATTTCCATTTATGGTCATGAATGTTTAACATTTACCTTGCATGCTTTGATGACACGCCATAATTATCCTGTGACATTCCATCTTAGCAAATGGGGTGTTACATAGACCGTATTAAAAAAATATCATAAAATAAAAAATATGTTTTTTTTATTTTGTTACTTTGAATTTAGCCATACTTGTGTTAATAAATAATATATTTTCAATATATTGTGTCTAGTATTTAAAATATTTTAAACCATAAAAATTTATAAAATGAAAATATTCGAAAAAACGTGCAGTTTGTGCGCCGCACTTATGCATTGTGCGCTGCACTTTTGTTCCAATATATATATATATATATATATATATATATATATATATATATATATATATATATATATATATATATATATATATATATATATATATATATATATATATATATATATATATATATATATATATATATATATATATATATATATATATATATATATATATATATATATATATATACATATATATATACATATATATATATATATATATATATATATATATATATATATATATATATATATATATATATATATATATATATATATATATATATATATATATATATATATATATATATATATATATATATAATATTTTTTTATATATATTGAAAGTCCCTAATCAATGCTAGAAACACTAAACTTAATTAATCAACACAAGTTATTACTTTTCAAACGTAATCTTATTATTGTATAATAAAGAATTACAAGTGTTATGGATAACACCGTTTGATGACAATGTGTTGTGCACACTTTGAACAACTATAAACCCTAACTTATGAATACAGTCACAGCTGTTTGATTCAATAAGTTCTAAGCATTAATGGTGTGAATATTCTCAAAGTTTTGAACATTAATGCTGGGCTACACATCCTATTTATAGTGATACGAGGTTGACCTAAGTACTAGTTGATGGTGACTACACAAGACATTCACTTTTCAGACATCTGTCACAAGATGCTCTTCTATTATTGGTAGTCTGCCATAATGCTTTAAGGAAACAGATCTTGAAATAGTTTCCTTTTTCTTCATTGTCTCGTACACACAAATGGCATGTCCAAAGTGTGCTGAGTGTTAACAGGGTATTGCCACCCCTGTTAACCCTCAACCCCTCAGAGTCCCTAATACATCTTGGCTGTTATCCATCACAGCCAATGAGTATGTCTTCAAGTAATCTTTGACTTCCTTGACAATGTCTCTGACATGGACTCCTCTGAGGTTGCTCACAGAGACTTAGATCTCTGTGAGTCTTATGATACTTGCCTGTCTCCTAGGCACAGGCAAGTGACTATCTAACAGCTTAATTTGTGTTTAAATCTATGATTAGGGAATCTAACAAACTTAGATTCCCAACAATCTCCCCCTATTTAAACATAAATATAGCTAGATCTATCTAAGTTAAGGTAAGTGAGATAACAGCTTCTTCTTACTCATAACAGATCTAAGCAAACATACCTCATGATTTTATTCATACTTAAAGAAAATTACAAGTACATTACAAAAGTGAAATAAAATGTGAAGGTAAAATTGAGCTGTGAATTTCTTCAATAGTCATCATTTTTGATCTTTTCTTCAGCTTCAGCTATGTCTGTTCTAGTATCCAATTTTGCCTGCAAAGCTTTTGCAAAGACTTTGGAATACTCTGAGTTGATCTTGAGTCCCTTTTTGACACAAAGTAGCTGAATTGTTGATGCTAAGACAATCTCATCTTCTCTTTGGAATGCATACTGGCAAGCTCTGTTCATGAATGCCATACCTCTTTCAGGCTCTTTGTAGGTCTGACCATCAACAGGGCCAATGATTTCATTTGGTAGGATCAAATCCCTGTGCATTCCATCCACTTGAACATCATCTGTGACAAAGGTTTCCTTAACAAGTTGAGAAACCCTTCTTCTTTTCTTGTCAGACTTTGGGGGTTCTTGTTCAAATAGCTGTGGGGGGGATCTATTTTGAGTTTGGCTGCTGTTTCTTTGATCCAGGTGAACTTAGCCTTAAGAGTTTTAAGCAGAAGGAAATTTGCCTGACCAGTTCTTTTGGCAGCCAAGGCTTCAAGTTCAAACCATTCAGATAACCCAAGTTTCTTTAACCTGAAGTCCTCAAATACATTCATATTACCCTGTTGGTTGTCTCTCCACAAAATCATTTGTGGTGTGTTGGTGGACTTATGAATTGTGTATTTGAACTTGGTTATCTTGCTAGGTGCATACCTGTTGTTAACGCATGCATCATAATCAGCTTTTACTTTTCTTAGTGCCTCTGCGCGTTTAGCTTCCATTTCCCTCAACCTTAGCCTCTGCTTCTCCCTTTCAGGTGGATTCATCTTCCTCAGAGTTGCCTCATTTAGTTCCTTGGCTTTCTTGATTTCATTTAGTCTCTTGAATTCCTCAGCCTGTTTATCTATTTCTTCAGGTGTTAAGGGACTCTCATTGGAAGGTGTGAAGGTTGAAAATTGAGAAAGGCATGTGGTGGAGCCTCCTGTCTCTAGCATCGCATCTATCTTCTTTAGTTTTTTATCTGTGTCACCCAAAACTATCTCCTTTCCTTTCTTCGAGACAGAGGATTCCATACTCATGTTTTTCAGTTCCTCGGCTCTTTTGATAAACTCTGTCTGAGCTTGAGTTTGTATTGCCTTGGGTAGAGAGCTAACAGTAAACTTTAGCTTCTTGGCAGCTGGTTCACCATCATCCCCAGACTCGCTGGTGTTAACTAAAGTCAGGGACTTTGATGAATCAACTCCATCATTATTCTGTTGCTCCCCCTTAGTGTTATCCTCATCATCAGGTATGATAGCAGGTGTGATGACTTGGAGGGGGACAGGTGAAGAAATGGTGTTATCAGCAGATGTTGAGCCCTGTCTAGCAGATTCATGGTTAAGTACATTTTCCTTCTCCCCCTCACGTTCAGCCTATCTCTTTAGACGTTTGGATGAACGTGCCTGAAAGTGTCTTGCAATCTGTTCAACAGAGGCAGCCATATCATGTTGCCTTGTTCTTGAAGCTCTGGCAATCTTCAGCAGAAGGTTGCAATTTCCATTTATGTTGCCCTGAACACGATTAATGATGAAGTTTGTATGACAATATTGCCTGCTACGAACAGCTTCAAACTCTCTGTGCATTGTTAACTCATGTTCATGAAAGAGAGCAGGGACCTCTGTGACAATGGCATCCTTGATTCTTGTGGACAAATGACTAAGTCCTTGTGATACACCTTTTCTTGCACCATCCTTGATGGATTCAGTAACTGCATCTGCGACTGCCTGCTTGATGATCCCTGGGAATGTGACAGTGAAGTTATGCATCTCAGACTTGATAACATCCAGCTTTCTTGATAGGCGTTCAATATCTGATTGATGATGAACAGGCTGAAGATTATGGATGTTCAGGCTTTGTTGAGCATAATCATCCCCCCTTGGCAAAAGATCAAAGTTGGTTTGGGCAGGATGATCAAACATAAGGAATTCAGCAGTTGGATCATAAGAAGGTCTTTGGAAGACTGTTGTGGTGGAGGTAGCAGAGGTGGGAGAGACAACAGCTTCCTTGGGAGGAGGAGTATTATTATCAGCTGGATTGGACACAGCTATTTCCTTGGGAGGAGAAACAGATTGTTGATCATCTTCTTCTTCTTCGTCCTCCTCCTCAAACATCCCCTCAGGGATTTCATCCTCAGGCATCGTTTCAGGTTCAGAGAAATCATCAACTAATGACAGCACTTCTTCTACAATATCAAGCAGGGGCTCTTCGTCATTTGGTTGATCCTGAATGATTGTATCAGCCTCTTTGTCTTGTTGCTCCAGGGATTCTGAGTTTGGTTGTACAATATCAGCCTGCAACTTGTTTTTATTAGTAACAGGGAAATAAGGAAGGGGAATGGTCGCCATTTTGCTGTCCCAGAGAGGCTGAGGGTGATTACTCAGCCACTCCAAAGGATAAATCCTTGGGATTCTTTTAAGGGTGAAAAGTATAAGGGTAATGATCGCCATTCGCTGTCCCTAGGAAAGCTGAGTGTGATTATTCAGCCCCCCCCCCCCCCAAAGGTTAAAACCTTTGGGACTCTTTTGATTGTGAAACATATGTTGTTAAGGATCGCCATTCGCTGCCCCTAGGAAGGCTGAGGGTGATTATTCAGCCCCCCCTAAAAGGTTAAGAAACCTTTGGGACTCTTTTAATGATGAAACATATGTGGGTGAAGGTCGCCTGTTAAGCTGTCCCTAGGAAAGCTGAGGGTGATGATTTAGCTCCCCCTGAAAAGGATAAATCCTTTGGGATTCTTTTAAGGTGAAAAAGATATGGGTTAAGATCGTCTTATTACGTTGTCCCTAGAAGAGCTGAGGATGATTATTCAGCTCCCCTAAAAGTAAAACTTTTGGGATTCTTTTTTTCTGAGGGAACCAAGAGGCTGTGTGAGGTACAGTTGGTCAAGGTCGAGACATATATGTATTCAGGTTGTTGTTTGCCTGAATACTATCTAGAGGGTGCAGGGTCATCGGGGTGCTTTATAAACACAAATGAATCATTCCCTGGTGCATAGACAGGGTGTACAGAAGTCTTAAAGAGTTCTAAGTGCATAGACAGACTTCTATGGGTCGAGGATTACCCTAACTTCACCACTATCACCTACAGACATTTGAGAGTGGCTGCTTGTGGACCTCTAAAAAATTACACTGATTACATGTGCGATATCAACAGAATTTGGCTGGTTCCCTGTTGTCTCTGCTGACATCGAGACGCTAGACCCTTGTTATTGGTCAGCTGAAGTCTCTGATTCCACATGAGTCTCTGAAACAGAGGAGGTGTCGAGGTTCACAGTCTTCTTTCCCCTGGCCTTTGCAACAGATTTGGTGTGGGAAGAAGATGGGTTTTTCTTCTTCTTAGGTTGTTGGCCAGTTGAAGCCTTGGACGTTGTAGTGTGCTGCCCAAAGGTCAAAGACTTAGACTTGCCAGACACACCAGAGGTAATCACCTTCTCTGATGAAGGGATCAAGGACTTCTCAGCAGATGGTTGTTTGTTTGCAATGTTTAGCATGTGGGAGGTGACAGGGAAATCTTCAGCTCCAATTTCCTTGTAGATGGCACCTGTGATGCGATAGGGCTTCAGAGAAGTGAGTGCAGAGTTATGATAGCTGTCACCCAACAGGCTTTCGAAGATCAGCGATAGAAAGCGAACGTAGCATATGTTCTTTTCCCTGACTTGGTTCATTCCTTTCAGCTGTTCAACTAGATTGGAGAAGAGAATACTTCCTACATCAACATCAGCTCCCCAGATTAGCCCATATGCAATAGATTGGTGGTTGAAGGACATCTGATCTTGGGATCCTTGCATTCCTCCCAGGGATTTAACTATGTGGGTAAAGAGGACACGCCACATAGGGGTAAAATACTTGATCTTCAGAGGAGACTTAGAGAGGACCTCAGCGGGTGTAAGAGCAGGGTTCACATCATGAAAGGGTTTAAGTGTGGCCAGGGCGTCCTTAACAACCTTTTTGTCAACCACCTTTAGGCATTCATCGCCATGTTTTAACCCAGCCACACTAGAAAAGTCTTTGAGTGAGAAGGCAAATGGGTGTTCATTGCAAGAGAGGCTAAAGGTAATGGTGTCATCAACGACTTCAGCAGAGTACCAGAATTCCCTAAGGTATTCTTGGTAGAAGGTGGTTGAGGATTTTGTGAATGCTTCACTTGCATCACAATTTTGCATGAAGTTAACCAGATCTGAGTAGGATTCGTTTGGAGCCTTGAGCTATCCAATAGAGTTGTTCGATGCAAGAATGCTTTCGTTGAGTTCAAATTTGACGTTTGCTGCCTTGGAACTGGGAATGCCATGGATTCAAGGTCGACGAAGAATGAAAATGGAGCATGGGTTTAGAGAGAGAAAGCTTAGAGAGAGAGAGATATTTGTGAACTGAGAATAGTGGTAGGTGAGGAGAGACGTGAGACAATATATATATTCAAATATGAAAATAGTTATTCAACCGCATTTAATGCAAAGTGGGAAAATGACTGGTCATGTGGGTCCCTTGACCTTTCAAAACTTATTTGTCTCCTTGTTATTCGAAAATAAATGATTAAATATTGAGAATGTTTTTTAGCATTTACTTGGAAAGTAACTACCTAGTTTTATATGAAAAACGTTTAATATAGAATTAGTCATTTAATGAACACATTTATTATCAAGCCACAGGCTTTGAGATATTGGGCATCCCTAGCTCAGCAACTAGCCTGTTGAACGAAGGTTCAACCAAAGGCTTTGTGAAAATATCAGCTAGTTGCAGCTCTGTGGGAACACAGTGCAGCTCAATATCTCCCTTCATAATTTGATCCCTGATAAAATGATACCTGATATCAATGTGTTTGGTACGAGAGTGAAGAATAGGGTTGTTGGAGATGGCAATTGCGCTGGTGTTGTCATAAAAGATTGGCACTATGTCATATAAAATCTCATAGTCAGCCAATTGACTTTTCATCCAGAGCACCTGAGCACAACAGCTGGCCGCAGCGACATATTCTGCTTCAGCAGATGACATTGCCACAGAGTTTTGCTTCTTAGCACTCCATCCAACCAATTTTCCTCCTAGGATTTGACAGCTACCTGAGGTGCTTTTCCTATCAATACAGCATCTAGCATAGTCTGAATCTGAATAGGCCTTGAGATCAAAGCCTGATTCCTTGGGATACCATAGACCTAGGGAGGGTGTTCCTTTGAGATACCTGAAAATTTTCTTAACAGCCACTAGATGGGATTCTTTTGGGTTAGCTTGGTACCTTGCACAGAGACATGTGGAGAATTGGATATCAGGACGACTAGCTGTTAAATACATGAGTGACCCAATCATGCCTCTGTATAAAGTCTCATTAACAGAGACCCCTGACTCATCAGGACCCAAGTTGTTGGGTGGAAGCATGGGGCATTTCACTGATGCACAATCAGCTAAGTCATATTTTTTAAGTAAATCTTTAACATACTTTTCTTGACAAATAGAAATTCCCTTAGGACATTGTTTAATTTGAAAACCCAAAAAGTAAGTTAATTCACCCATCATACTCATCTCATATTTCTTGGTCATTAATTTAGCAAAACGTTTACTAAGATTAACATTTGTTGACCCAAAGATGATATCATCCACATAAATCTACACAATGATGAAATCACTCTTATCCTTGAAGGTAAAGAGTGTTTTATCAATAGAACCCCTGACAAATTTGTTTTCAGTCAAGAAATTAGAAAGAGTTTCATACCATGCTCTTGGAGCTTGTTTCAGCCCATACATGGCTTTGTGTAATATGTACACATGATTGGGAATCTCGTTGTTCTCGAATCCTTCAGGTTGTTCAACATATACTTCCTCAGCCAAATCTCCATTGAGGAAGGCACTCTTAACATCCATCTGATACATAGTGAAGTTCATATAAGCAGCATAAGCCAGGAAGATTCTGATGGCTTCAAGTCTTGCTACAGGAGCAAATGTTTCATCATAATCAATTCCTCCAGTCTGAGTATACCCCTGTGCCACCAGCCTGGCCTTGTTTCTGATGATGTTTCCAATTTCATCCATCTTATTTCTATAGATCCATCTAGTGCCTGTGATATTCTTACCAGGTGGGGCTGGCACTAGTGTCCATACTTTGTTCCTTTTGAACTGATTGATTTCTTCCTGTATAGCAGCTACCCACCCATCTTCTACAAGAGCCTCAGCCACTCTCTTAGGTTCAATTTGAGAGAGAAATTCAGCAAAGATACATTCATTAGCTGAGGCAGACTCTGAGTCATGAATTCGATGTCTAGTAGTAACCCCTGCATTAGGTTCCCCTATGATGTTGACAAGAAGAATGTGTTGATCTCTTGACCACTTGGTTTGAGGAGTTGGGAATCATGGACAGGGACACTTGTGGGAAATAGCTGGTACTATTTGAGTTTCACCCTGCTGACTAGGAGGGCTTTCTTCAAAGACTACTTCAGTGTCTGAGTCTACTTCAGCCATATCAAGGGGTACAAGTTCATTATCAGCAGGAGATTCTTTAGGGATTTGAAGAATTGGTGAGTCATCAATAGCAGTAGAGGAAGAAGGACTACAGGAAGGCTGTGGTTCTTCTTCATCAAGTTCTTGAGAGGTAGGAACTTCAATGTTGTGTGAAGACAGAGGGTCAAAAGCAGGAACATAAGGAGTGAGAGTGTTGGAGTGATGATGGTGATGACATGCAGGTCTTGGTTCAGAGAATTCATCACTTGGGAATGACACGTTTTCATTAAAATCAATTTCATCACCCTCTGTTCCAGTTCTCTGTATGACATCATCATCTTCATTGAATCTGACATGAAAGGTTTCTTCTACTTCTTGTCTTCTGATGTTAAATACTCTGAAGGCTTTGGCTATTGGAGAGTATCCCAAGAAGAAACCATCATCAGCTTTTTCATCAAATTTTCCAAGTTTATCCCTGTAGTTGTAAATGAACACAGGGCATCCAAAAACATGAAAATAGCTGACATCTGGAGCTCTGTTTCTGAAAACTTCATAGGAAGTTTTACCATGTCTTTTGACAATGATTGATCTATTTTTGGTGTAGCAGGCAGTGTGAACAGCTTCTCCCCAAAATTGCTTTGGTAAAGCTGCACCATTCAGCATAGTTCTGGCTGCTTCAATCAAAGTCATGTTTCTTCTTTCAGCCACACCATTTTGTTCAGGGGTGCCAGCTGAAGAGAAGTGTTGTGATATTCCCTTTTCATCACAAAAAGATTCAAGTTGATGATTCTTGAATTCAGTACCATTATCACTTCTTAGAGCTTTGACTCTAACATCATTCATATTTTCAACCTGTCTGATGAAGGACATGATGGTATCAGCTGCATCACTTTACCTTCTAAGGAAGAAAACCCATGTATACCTTGAAAACTCATCAACTATGACCAAGGTGTATTTGTTGTGATTAATGGTCTGAGGTTTGACAGGCCCAAACAAATCCATGTGAGGGAGATGTAAGCACTTGTCAATAGAAAATGATTGCCTGATCTTGAAAGAAGACATGTGATGCTTTCCCTTGACACAAGCAGAACAAGTCTTGTCTTTATAAAACATCATTGAAGGTAGACCATCAACCAAGTTTTGTGTAGCTATCTTGTTGATGTTCTTGAAGTTGAGATGAGACAGTCTTTTGTGCCACAGCCAATTGACACTTTCAGAGGCTTTAGCTAGAAAACAATTTGAGCTGTCTTCAGAGCAAGCAGCCATGTTGATGACATAAACATCTCTCCTTCTTGGTGCAATAAGCACTACATCATTGTTCTTGTTGAATATGGTTCCCTGAGTCTTAGTAAACAAAACCTTGTAGTCAGCATCACATAATTGGTTGATGCTAATGAGATTGTGTTTAAGACCATTCATATATGCAACCCTTGTAAAAGTTATCCCATTGCAGTTCACTGAGCCGTATCCTTCTGTGTCGCCTGAAAATTATCTCCAAACACCACTTTAGGACCTGGCTCCCTTGAGTATCTGTGTAGGTATTGTTGAATCCCTGTCATGTGTCTAGAACAGCCACTGTCTAGATACCATACTGATTTCTTAACATGTTTCTGCACAGATACATAGAAACAACTTAGTTCCTATGGTGAACCCACTTTCCAGTAGGTTCCCTGAATTGCTGATTAGCAACTCTTGAGTTCCTGTAGAACTTTTGGCGATGGGAAGGACAATTTGCTATCTCATGGGTGAAACTTCCACAGATATCACAACCTGGGAAGTCACCACACTCATCTGAGTGATGGTCTGTGAATCTACAGAATTTACAGGGAGGATAAGGTCTGTAGTTCCCTTGTTGTCTTTTAGAACCCTGTTGTCTTTCCCTAGAAGGTGTTTGAGCTCTCTTAGCAGCCATTTGTCTATCATGATCTAAGGTCATGTGATGAGAGTTCTTACAGATATTGCAATAAGGTTTGACTAACCTTTCCCCCTTGGGTTCACCTAGGACAGACTTAGGTTCACGAGAAGTAGAGCATTCAGCGGAAGGCTTAATGTGTTGTTTTAAGAGTTCTACTTCTTTCATTAGTGACAACAAGCGTTCTTCAGTTGAGGAGTCAACTTTGTTCACAGCTTTTGTTGAGACAGGCTTAAATGCAACTTGCTTAACAGATTGTTTAGCAGGTACAAAAAATATTTTAGCTGGTGGTTTCTCAACATCTGTTTTAAGTTCACCCTTAGCTCCTCTTGAGGAACTGCTGGGTTCAACTCCAAAGAGTTTGGGTAAAGGTGGTAATTCAGCCACATCATCAGAGACAGGGTCATCAGTCAAAATGGGATCTGACATATGAATAGTCTCTGTGGATTTAAAAACAATCTCTTTGGGTTTGGTGAGAATTTTCAGCTTATTTTTCTTAGCAGATACATCCCTTTTAATGTCAGCAGGCAGTTCATCATTAAGCAATTGATATATAGTGAACCTACTACACAGCCATTTTTCAATAACCTTATTTAATTCAGATACTTGATCATTTAAGGCACTATTTTTTAAGGTTAACCTACTGACTTCATTTTGAAGGGATATTTTCTCTAAATTAACCCGTTTGAGAGTTTCACATTCAGATTTAGCATTCAACAGTTCATTCTCAACAGAGTGAAACTTATCAAGCAGGTTCTTTCTTTGTTCCTCAACAAAGTGCAAATCAATAATGGTGTAATCAAGGACATGTTTGCGCTCATCACTATCAGACATAGATAAAAGCCTGTGTACCTTTTTCATTGTGATGTCAACCTATTGTCCTGATCTTGCATCACCTTTCCCAACAGCTGGTTCATCCTCAGCTATAGTCATGAAAGCCCTGACTCTAGTAGTATCTTCCTCATCTGAAGTCAGTGGCTCATCAGTCCAATCATATCCTTCAGCTACCAACCCTTTCTCTGTCTTTTTATCACCTCCTTTCTTCTTAGACAGAGCTTCAAGCTTCAAATTCATCTGTTCTAACTCAGCTTTAAGTTCCTTGTACTTGTTCTTGTAATCCTTCTTCTCATTGTCTGATGAGTTGGATTGGTGAGATGAGTTGTTGTGTTGTGGTTTGAATTTGTAAGGTTTGGTGGAAGATGATGGATAGGAAGGTGAGTATGTCTTGGTGGAAGGACAGTCTTTTTAGAAGTGTCCAAGCTTTCCACAGGCAAAACAAGTTTCTTTTGATCTGTCAGATTGTTTACTAGCTGATCCTATTCTCCCTGATCTTTTGAAGAATCTTCTTTGATTGGCTAGCAAGGCTCTTTCATAAAACTCAGCATTAAGGTCTGTCAAGAACTCTTGGCTGCTGCGGGTGTCTTCTTCAACATCAGAGTCGCTGTTATGAGGATGTGGTGCAGAGATCAAGGCTTTGGAAGTTTCTTCTTGAACTATAAATCTTTCAGTCTCTGACTTGTATATAGTATCAATCAGCCCTTCTTCATAATTATACTTTCCATAAAGCTGAGCCAAGGTGTCATTCTTGATTGAGTTATTGGCTCTCTGAGTCTGATTCATACTCAGCCATTTTCTTGGAAGGCAGTTGACAAATGTGGCATTAATCTCAGCTTGACCAATGGTGACATCATTCATAGCGAGGTCATTGAGAAGAATCTTCAGCCTTGTATAGGTTTGTTGAACCTTTTCACCTTCAAGTGACTTGAAAGCATTGAACTGAAGTCTGAGTGCCTGAATCTTGGTTTCTCTGGTTTCAGAGGGTCCTTCATGGCCAAGGATGAGGTCTGTCCATATTTGCTTGGTTGTGGGACACTGAATGACAGACTTCATGATGTGTTTGGGAAGATAGGATATGATGATGCTTTTGAGTTGTTTATCTTGGTTTGCCAATTTTCTATCAGCTGGAGTCCATTGTTTGAGAGGTTTGGGAAGAGGGTTTTCTTCAGTAGAGGTAAGCGCCATGGGAACATAAGGACCATTTTCTAGAATTTCTAGAAGAAATGGTTCAAGTCCATCGAGATACACAAGGAATTGACTCTTCCAACTAGCAAAATCTTCTTCATCAAAGACTGGTACGCTGGTGACATGTGATCCGCCTCTTGAGTCAAGAAGTTGGGGTAGATCATCGTCATTAGGAGGTGGAGGGGTGAGTCTTGGTGAAGATGGTGATGTATTATTGTTGTTTCCAGAAGGCGATTGTGGTGGGTTAGAAGTTTCTGGCATGGTGGATCTTGATTATAAAACTAAGAACGATGTTTCTTGAAGGTTTTAATATCAAACACCGCTCTGATACCAATTGAAAGTCCCTAATCAATGCTAGAACACTAAACTTAACTAATCAACACAAGTTATTACTTTTCAAACGTAATCTTATTATTGTACAATAAAAAATTACAAGTGTTATGGATAACACCGTTTGATGACAAGGTGTTGTGCACACTTTGAACAACTATAAACCCTAACTTATGAATACGGTCACAGCTGTTTGATTCAATAAGTTCTAAGCATTAATGGTGTGAATATTCTCAAAGTGTTGAACATTAATGCTGGGCTACACATCCTATTTATAGTGATACGAGGTTGACATAAGTACTAGTTGATGGTGACTACACAAGATATTCACTTTTCAGACATCTATCACAAGATGCTCTTCTATTCTTGGTAGTCTGCCATAATGCTTTAAGGAAACAGATCTTGAAACAGTATCCTTTTTCTTCATTGTCTCATACACCAAATGGCATTTCCAAAGTGTGCTGAGTGTTAACAGGGTATTGCCACCCCTGTTAACCCTCAACCCCTCAGAGTCCCTGATACATCTTGGCTGTTATCTATCACAGCCATTGAGTATGTCTTCAAGTATTCTTTGACTTCCTTGACAATGTCTCTGACATGGACTCCTCTGAGGTTGCTCACAAAGACTTGGATCTCTGTGAGTCTTGTGATACTTGCCTGTCTCCTAGGCACAGGCAAGTGACTATCTAACAGCTTAATTTGTGTTTAAATCTATGATCAGGGAATCTAACAAACTTAGATTCCCAACATATATATTTTTGTGCATATTTGTAATTTGTTCCTTGAATCTTAGTTTGCATGTGCATTTGCATCTTTTATGACAGCTTTTGTTTGTGTCACATCTGTAATGATTGCGCCAAGAAATTTACGTTTTTTTCAACTTACTATTCTTCGTAACTTTTTTAAAGTTTATATTTGGTCGAATATATTAACGAAAAATATGAATTCGAGATTTGGATTTATAATAAGCGTGTGATGCAATATGATATGATGTGAAAGCAGAAAGTAATTATAGCCCACGCGGTTTGCTTATATTTAAGTCTTTGATGTTTATCTATTCTACTAGTTCAATTTTGTTGTGCATAAGTGTTTGAATTTTATGTATCTGATCATTGCATATTTCACATATAACTAACTAATAAAAAATATATACTCTCGAAGTACGTCGCACTTTGACAAAGTGCGACGCACTTTATGGTCTGCAAAAACATTTTTGTTCCAAACTTATTCTTAGAATAACATCTTTGTATATTAAATAATAATTATGTGTGTGAGTAGTGTTTATCTGAAAATTAAAAATCCAAAAAGATTTTACATTCACTTTTATTTTTCATTTCGTAGTATTTTTTTTGTGTTATTATTAGTAAAACATTTATAAATAAATCTTTAAATAAAAATAATATAAAACAAAAAACTTTTAATTTTGGGGTATGTCATGCATTCGGCCGGTGTATTTCGTACCTTGACTATTTGTACCCCAAAAATACTTTCACGAACTTTGTGGGTGTGTTCTCTGGAAACCCTCACGAGACTATAACATGTTCACTCGGTACACCGAGGGGTTTAAAGGCTTGTTTCATGCGCTAAATGCAATCATGATGCCTACGAAAGTGTGCTTTTGAATTTTACGTTTTTGTAGTTTTGTCTATTTTGTAGATTTAATAAATAAGTGAAGATTGGATTGGAATGGTATTAATAGCTTGGAGATGTGCTAATCGTTCTTAAACTTAAGTTTGGGGGAAAATTAATTTAAAAATATGACTCGTTTGTAAAGAAAAAAATTTATTAATTAAAAAAATATATATCTTGGCCACATAGGTTAATCTATTAAAATGAAACTTAGCTAAAAAAATAAAAAAGAAAAAAGAAAAATAAAAAATGGTTGGTTGATTTTTGCTAATAGTTGGTTCGCGTTTGGCTATGAATATTGTACCATTCCAACGAATATGAAGTTGCGCAGCTTTGTGTTTCGTATTTTTTGTGGTGTACGCTTATATCAAGTGTGAAAGAATTATTAGTTGTGAAAAGTGTAAAATAAATAAATAAGAATTTTAAGTATAAAAGTATAAAAAAATTTATGGAAAATAATCCGTGTTTTTCATCTCACCTTTTAACTTAAGTGTGGAGGAGGATTTGTATATAAATAAAAACCCCCCTTGTATATCTTGTGTATGTGTGCTTGTTTGTTACAATTTTGTAAGGAAAAGCGTATTGGAACTCTACGCTGGATTCACCTTGTGAAGTCCAATAATTTTTCAATAAACCCCGGGAAGTTCTCATTTCCTCTTGCATTTTCCCTATTTCTGAATTTATCAGCCCTTACATCGAGGACGATATTCAACTTAAGTGTGGAGGATGAGACAAATAGAAAAATATAATAAAAAATAAAATAAATCAATTTTCTCCACATGAAAAATCTTTTTGAAATAAAATAAACATATATATGTTTTGTAAATAAATAAACATTTTTAGCACAGCAAAAATCTCATTGATTGACACTATAACTAAGCATAACCAATCCACTAAATATGTGAGAAAACCAAGTTCTATATTTCTCTATTTTTGTGTAAAAGCCGATAATTTAGTATGCTTTAGAACTTGTGCTTGATTATCATTTACTAAACTGCAGTGAGGTTAATTTATAGATATTTTTGAAAGGACAAAAAATAAATCCCATTATATCGTTTTAGTCGAGCTACACTGGCTTGCTAAAATATGTGACACTTATACCTATGTGTTATATTATCCATTGTGTCGATATCCTTATGTGTTATGCCTATTGATTGTCAAGTCGTAATGATTTTAAAAAAAGAAAAAAAGAGAGAAGCAATGAAAAAGAAAAGAAAGAAAGAATAAAGTATTCTAGTATAGTTGTTCTACGACTTTGACAATGCATATTATGTTCTAAAACCTCATCATCATCACGTTTTGTCTCTTTGAAAATTTATCTGGTGCTCACACCGCAATGATTATGTTTATGTGTCATGTATAAGCCTATGGTAGTTATCTATTTTATGTCCGTGCTATATGAGTGTTATCTTACATTTTACCCTTGCGAGTGACATTTGTGTGAACTTAAAATCTAAACACTATCCTATGTGACATGCTGAAGTTACTTGTCATTTACTTTTGCTACTTATAAAAACCTAATCATTTTCCTATCATACTTCATAACACTTAAAAGCATTTTGAATATTCAATTTTTTTCTCGCTTTGATTGATTGAGGGCAAGCAATAGCTAAGTGTGGAGGAATCTCATAACTACCTAAATATACACCCGTTACTATTATGCCACTTTGTATTATAAATAAGAACTTTCGATACTTAATATATTGCGTTTTATATGCAGGTATAAAGTATGGATGCTCAAAGTGGAAGAAATAAAAGATGAGTCCTTAAAGTGCCAATAAGCAAGACTAGCGAGAAGAACATTCTGGAACGCACAAAAGTGCGGCGCACAAATCCCACCTTCAAAGTGCGGCGCACTTTCGAAGAAGTGCGGCGCACATTTACCTCCAGTCTGCACTATAAATAGGGACCTCCTCATCACATTTTAAAACACACCTCTCCATTCATCCTCCCATCTTCCACCATCGTTCCTCAGTAGTTTAGGACAAATTTTGGGTCGAGTAGTATCACCCAAAAGGTCGAAACGTTTGGAATCATTAGCAAAAAGTTTTCATTTGGGAAAACTTATCAAAACTCTTGTAATCATTTGGTATAATCTCTATAACCCTTTTATTATGATTTATTATGGAATTATGATGAATGTTATGTTTTTTATTCCCTTGATTAGGGAGTACTTGTCTTGTGTGTTTGGTTAAGCATATTTAGAACCATGAATATATTACATTAGCTTCGCAGGGGCGAAGTGTGGCACACAATAGGTTTGTGCGGCGCACTTCTCTTCCTGGGCCATGATTATAAGCATGGTTTATCTGTTCTTATACTCGATACTATTATGTTTGATCATTGTTATGTATTTGGTTCATTCATGATTATAATTAGTACATATGTATGATTGAATGGGTTCCATGTCATCTAGTAAATGAATCTTGGTATTCGCCTTCTAACAATTGGTGGAATAAAATGCATATCAAACCTTATATGATTTTGTTTAGTACTTGAATTATTGAAACCAGCATAAACCATTCTTAATGCTTTTGGTATAACATAATCTGTAGAAGGATCTTTGTTATATTGATTAGATGTTGCATGTGCGACTAGTAATCCACATGTTGTCTTACATTGTTTATGTGCTTATCTTCATATTTGCTACCTAACTTTTCTATGTTCTAGCCTTAACCAAACGCACCTTTAAATCATTATTAGAAGCTTAAATCTTTAGAACTTGTGACACTCTATAGATCATTGTTTTTGCTTGTTAACACCAATCCCATGGAACGAACTAGACTTTACCGTTAAACTATACTATACATGAAAGCGTATACTTTCCCGTGTTTGTGTTTCTAGTCAACTGTTGGTAACCTCTTGATATAGATAAATCTTAAGACTTGCGAAACGAACATCAAGACCCAACAATCTTCCCATAGTTGATGTCGGCAAAACTCCTTGTGTATCTCTTGTATATGGTACATCATCTTCAAATTGCTTTCCCTCAAGTTGAGCATCAATATCTTCCCCTTTTTGTGACATCACTAGGGAAATAAACAATGTATTCAATCGAAGATTCTCCAAATGTAGACTCTATAATGATCTAGAAGAAAAATAACGATAATACTTTTGATGTAGAAGTAGAATAACCCAAACCTGTGTTCCATGTCTTGTAATAATCACGCGACTCCAAAAATTACTCATGAATTAGTAGACTCCAAATCTCACGGTTCAAATGAGTAGAAGCCTCTTGACAAAAAGAATCCTCAAGTGAGGCACATACAGTAAAACCCGCTTTAAAATACTATGAACAGTACACATGAACAGTAAATACACGAAAATACGATAAAGTAAAAACTTCCATTTATAATATATTACATGTGTCACGACATAAAATAACAAGTATTTAAGATATTATAAATGTGACTTATTCACGACATATAAATTCACGATAATTAAAACACGAACATACACGACTATAAATTCAACTTAGAAAAATCAATGGTTTTGCCATGTAGGCTAAGGGTGTCGCGGCTAGAAGAGACAAAAAGGAAAGAATGGGCCTTTTGGCCCATGACCCAATTATAGTCCATAAACAATTGGACTTCCAAGGAATATTATCATAATTTTATTTTCACAAAAAGATCAAGAACCCTAGCGCTTGTCTCTCCTTTCCGCCGGCCACATAGAACACCAAAGGGGTGTTTGTTGATTTTTGATCTAAGAAAACTACGTGTTTGTGTTCGTGTTCATTAACCTTAAACAACCACGCATTCGGTAACCCTATTAATCTCTTCTTTTTATTTCTTTTTATGATTTCATGCATTAAACTTTAAAAACAAATCATAAAACATGCAGGGTAATCAAGAAAACATGATTTAGGGTTGTTTGGTGTTTGTTTGGTTCAGCCGAGACCCACAACCGAGAGCTTAAAGCTCTCGGCTTGGTTTTTTACCACCACCGAGACCTCCATGGTCTCGGCTTAGTTCAGTTTTGGCTCGATCGCACGATAAGGGAAACCCCAACATGAAGTCGGGGTATAGTTTTAGTGTTTGGTTTGTTTTGTTTAGTGTCAACCGAGACCTCATGGTCTCGGTGGGACTTTGTTGATCAGTGGGTAGCCGAGCGACACAAACGGGGGGAACCGGCTTAAACCGGTGTCGACTTGGGCTTGTCAATGGGAACCCCGGCTAAAGCTGGAGTGTACTTTGTTCGGCCAGTGGCTAGCCGAGCCACTATCAGTGGCAACCACCAGCTACAGCCGGTGGTAAAATGGTTCGGTCAGTGGCAACCGGCTAGGACGAGTAGCCGCTGACGGGCTGATGGTTTTGGCTTATATGGTTCGGCTTATATTTTAAACACAGGACCGGGATCGGGAACTTATAAATCAGTTATTTTATGTATTTCACAATACTTAGGTTAATTTATTTTTACTTAATAATTCATGTCATAACCTAAGTATTTAATTTAATTAAACATGTATTTTAATTAAATTCATATAACATATAGTTTATTAAATTAACCAAGTTAATTACTTAATAAGCGATAACCTTAACCATGACTTGTATTTTCTAAACAAGCTTAATTATATTTTAGCTTAATATCAGCTTATTTCTATTTTTGGAAACATACTATTTTTTGAAACTTTCTATTTTAGGAAACCTGCTATTTTTAGAAAGTTGTGTAGTATTACAATACAAGTATTATGATACACTAATACATGAATAATACACAACAGAACATCAAAAAAACTACAGATAATACAGTAAATAGTAAAACATGACAGAATAAGTATAACAAGCTAATAACACACAGAACCAGTAAAATACATGTATCTCAGACAACTCATTCATGTCCCTATTCTTATGTAGTATTATCCGTCAAGGCAGAGTAGCTTATTCGTTCGTTTTAGTTAGCTTTTGCTAGACTAGAGGTACGGATATTCTATCATTCAGCAAAGACAACTTTCTTCCTTATTAGGATTCCCTGTTTGCACCCAATTGTTTTCCCAGTAGTTACAGAACTTAAATACTTATGTTAATTAGTTGCTTAACCATATACATGCATGCCAGTTTCACCTAGTCGTGGAGGTACCATGACCATAACACTGGAGGCACAAGTGTTATGACTTCACCACGACGGAGTGATAGCTCGTGGCATCCCTTTCAGTTATATGGCAATTATTATATATTATGTTATCATGTGGGCCGTATTGGTGCATCCTAGTTACATGTTTATTCAGGATTTCATGGTGAATGTGATGTGTGCCTTGCATCCTTCACAAGGAGTTGATCCCTCCTACCTAGACCATATTTATTTAGAGGCATCCCCTCTAATAGCATGATAAGGTCACCCCTCTATGTATTCATGCACGTTGTTGACCTCATGACCTATATGGGCTAATGCTTTATAAACTAATACAAATTTTACATACGTAAACATAAGCTATATTTATTAGAACTAAAATCAGTAACATGTACACCCCTAGGTTATTTCCCAGGACTTATTCATTTCCGCTGCTAGTCATGTCTTTTATGCTTTCATTGTTCTATGCTTCCATGTTATGTTATATATCCGTTCACTGGGCGTTATGCTCAGCCGTTTCCATTTCCATGTTCCTAAACGGCAGGTACTTCATGGAGAAAGTAGGACTCCAAGAGTATGTGCATTCGTATGGAAGCTATCTAGTCTTCATTATCTTATGCTTTTCTATCATACTTTATGCTACTTTATTTCATTTGGACATTGTTTAGTCCTTTTCCATTTCAGTACTTATATTTTCTTGTGTTGAGTTACTTGCATACCGAGGTTTCTTTCCGGTATTTCCATTTATGGTCATGAATGTTTAACATTTACCTTGCATGCTTTGATGACACGCGATAATTATCCTGTGACATTCCATCTTAACAAATAGGTGTTACACATACAATAGAAAATACGAGCATAAAGCACCAATACACAGATCTCGTACCTTTGCTACCTTTTTATCAAGTCCTTTATCATAACTTGAAGCACGAACAAGTTACATTAAAAGTCAGTGGTTTGGAGTTCACGACTTTAAGATATGATAAAACACAAACTCACGAAAATCTTCTTCGAACATCAGTTATCATAAGAATTCTTTCTCTTAATCATATAATTCTTCTAAAATATTCGAGCCATAAATATCAAAATGATATTCTGAATAAAATCAGAGATCACGTGTACTTGTGTGTGTAACCTCCTTGTTTTGTGTGCCAAAACCTAACAAAAATTCCAAACAACAACAATTCCTCCATTACCCGAGATCCTTCATTGTCCGATAACCATACAACATGTGTTGTCTAATATCAGACAACACTTGTCAGTGGATGAAAACCAACATCTCGAACAACACAGCCTTTCTGTCATCAGAGAAATTATATACTGTCAGTGGCTTAAATTCTTTTATCAGCGGCTGACACCATCTGTGGCATGATACTCTTGACAGCGGCTAAAATATGACAGTGGCTAAACAATTCTTTTATCCCATGTTTCTACTCTTCTCATGTCCTATAAAAGTCCAACAAACAAACCATTCTCGTATGACTTATCTGTTTCCTTAAATTAAAAGGTTGAAATACCTTGCGTGTAAAAGATAACAAACAACCCTTGACTTGTTCCCACATCAATACCAAGAATACTTTAAATAAAAATAAGAGAGATATACCATATCCATACAACTCCGAAAGCACTCTTTTTCATCTTTTGACCACGAACAAATCATATAGGACCACCACCATTCTGACCCATGTACGTACAAAGCAACAGAAACTAGTACCTTTGATCATGATTTACTTGAACCACATGTTTTGTTGAGCGCATTATCATACAGTACCAGTAATAGTATATTAACTACTTTCTTTCTCCTTGTGCATACGATCAGTACTATCTGTTAACCTAATGTTACTTACTTGACACATTAGAGTCAACAAGTACATGAATCAAATCATATCACCCCACTCGTTTTCTTCTATCTGCAGCTGCTATCACATGTACAAACTCAAACAAAATATCTCATAGCTGATCATAACCTGCTATTACCAGTCTTCTTTAACTTCACGTAAATATTACAAACTGTCGTCCTTTTTCTACCATGTATACATTTGCTCACAGCCACGTGAACAAAAACGCAAACCATATGAATCACAAATATACTTGGTCTTTTGTTCGTTTAACCTGATATGGGACCACAGTACCTATGATATTACGACAGTGTTTTGCTGCTACTACGGACACCATAGATCTAAGGTTTGTTGAAACCCTAAAACGAAAATTATTACAGCAGCTATGAATATGAACCAGAATAACATGTGTTGTATATTTATCTCTACAAGGGCTCATCATCAATCCACATATTGACTCACCAATGCAAGTAGAGAAAAACAACCATCTTTTCAGAATTAGGGTTTGCTTAAAAACCCTTTTCTATAGTCAACTTTGACTTCCTATATCTCTTTCATAAAATCTCAGATTGAAGATCCCTCTGGTGAGATCCTAGACACATTTGTCAAGAACCTATAGCGCTAATTTCACGACGATCCAACGGTTAACGAAGGATATATGCCCTTCTGAATACTGATGCGCACACAAAAACGCCTAGAAAATCCTATAGGGATTTTTTATTATTTAACGACACGAACACCTTGTTAGATCCTAGCATCTAGAGCCATGAGGTTCTTATACCGGTTTTTGAATCCTAGGATTCCTAGATCTTTAGGCTGCTAGGAACAAATTTCATTTATTTATTTGAATCAAGGCGGAATAGAATGAAAAACGTCAAACAAGGTGTTACAACAAACAACAAGATGAAGTTTCCCAAACGATTGCTCGTATTATTAATCACAAACAATCTCTAGGCGCATATACATTAATCTCAGGCCTTGAACACACATATAGCTTTAGGTTTACATTGTGAATATTGAATGAAAAACCTAAGACCCTTGGTTCCTTTTATAGTGGAAGGACCAGGGTTTACAAGAGATAAGAACAAATAGACATGTAAATCTTCTATTTAAATAAACAATATACTTAATATTGATAAACAATATTATGAATATTCAACCTAAATAGAATTCCATCAGCGCGTAGACAAATGTCCTCATGTTTTCTTCGTTTGAGTTTCTACCACTAAAAATTTTAGACCCAACAGTTTGTACCTTCATGGGTTGTTACTTAACTTCTTGGTTCTCTGATGAGACCTCAAATATACATCGTCTCATCATCGTAAGCGGGCTTTATATGATAAAAATGTCATAAAAATGCCATATCATATGCTTTTGTTTGTTACTTGTGTATTTTAGGTATAGATTTCGTGAAAAAGACAAAAGATCACAAGAATCAAGCAAAAAGGAACACGGGATATGAATTCGTACAAAGAACCGGGCTCAAGTTAGGAATTTCTAAGTTTAACCCTTGAAGAATGAAGATTTGGCAAGATTAGTTCCTCAAGAAATGAAGACTTGTCACTTTTAGTCCTCATAAAAGTCAAGTATATAAGAGAAGACCATAAAGTTTAAAGAAAAGACAAATAAAACCCTTGTAAACCATTTTGGAAAGTTTTTGTGGCCAAAATAGGAAAAAGAAAAATTTAAATACAAAGGAGTCGTGTTTTTAAGCTGCTTGAAACTTGTTATTCACACTTTACCAAAGACAAGTGTGACAACCCTGGTTTTGAGGTTCGCCACTTAGTTTTGTTTTGTGCTAGTTGCGTGTCTTTACGTGTTTATGTGCTTATTGGTGTGTATAGATTGTGGTTTGGATATCGTTTCCGGTACGGGGTACCTTGTGAATGAAACGATGTGTGATGATTTCATGTTCATGAGTTCACATGGTAGTGACTATGAAGTGAGATGGTGTTATTTGGTGGTTTTAAGTATACGTATATGTATTATAGAAAATCGTATTTTTACGATTTACGGTTTAGCATTTGGAGGTCTCGGATGAGGTAATTAGTCATATGGATATTTTTCGGTATGGTTTTAAGTCATTTAGGACTTAGGTATAAAGTTTATTTCAAAGTTTGAGATTTTTTTTAAAAGTGTATATTTTATGACTTTTACGGTAAAACGCGTAAATTTGACTAGTTTTACGGTTTTGAGGTTTTGGAAGCTTTAGGAGCTGAAATAAATTAAGGAAAACTAAGGTAATATTATTAATACATATATTAATAATAAAAAGAAAAAAAATAAAAAAAAATATGTGTAAGTCGGTTTTGGGACGCAAGGAAGAAAAAGAAAAGGGAAAAAAAGGAAAAAGGGGAACCGGGCTTTTGTAATGGGCCAAGGACTTGTTAGGAAAGTATATAAAGCCTTATTTTTATCAAAACACTCCATAAAATCCCTAGAGATCAAGTATGGGTTGACATCTATGGAGAAATTTAGGGTTCTTCATTAATTTTTCTTTTTTCAAAAATCTTAAGGTAAAACCTTCATAATCTCTTTTTAATTTAATTGTTTTTAATGTTTATATAATCATCTTATAATGGATTTAGGTTAGGGTTTAATATAAAAACAGTAAATTAATATTGTATTAATCATAATATGATGATTACATAAATTAGGGCTTGTAATTAGAGGGATTAGGGTTAATTAATGAGGTTGATTTTGTTAAACCCGTTTTTAAAAACTGAGCAGAATTTTGAGTCAATTGTTTTGATCATATCTGGAGTTCTAGGAACATTCAAGATGCGATCAAACTAGCTCTGAAAAGGTATTTGAAGTGGCTTTCCAATGCAAGAAACTAGAACTAAATTGGAGGTCGGGAAGTGGGTCCAAAACAGGTTACAACAGTCGGAGGTCAAAACAGTTTTGAATTCAGCCTGTTTTCTTTTTAAGTTTTGGGTTGTTTGGGGTACTTAGGGTTGCATTGGGATCTTCTCACGAACATGAGAGATGGTTTATATGTGGTAGTGAGTATCTGCACTTGGGATAAGGTTGTGGTTTAGGGTAAGACCCTCTAATGGTAACAAACTTTTCATACGTTTAAAATCAGTGAATTCTGGATAGGTAGCAATATATATACATATATCAGGGCCTTAACAGTAGCTTTAAGGTTAGGGCAAGTTGGAGGTTTTAACTAACATGTATAAAAGTGTGAATATTCCTTTTACAGAAACCATGGGTATATTTAAGTGGACGTTTGACTTAAAGTTTTGAGACCTAAAACTGGGACTATTTTGTGTAAAATTATGAACGGGATAGCTATTAAACTTAACCAAGTTAGGGACTTGTTAAGGAAGGGTAATGGGGTGATTAGAACTTAACAATGAGGTAATTATATGAGAATAGGCTAGATGTCCATCATAGGTTGATGAGCCATCTTGGTGATTGGTTCGGGTATTGATTTCGTGTTTTTGGTTTGTTAGCTTGTTGCTAGTGCGAGGACTTGTGAAAAAGAAATCAGGTGAGTTTCATAGTCCCATGTTTACTTTTAATTTTGACTTCCAGATGGGATGGAAGAGACACTGTGTTGAGTTGTTTATAAATTGATGCTGTGAATGTTTTTAAGGTTTGAGATGGATTTGTGTGTACATTATGTGATTAACTGCTATGTGATTCTTGTTTGTGTATGATCTGGATTGGAAAGGTACATAGGTGTATGGGCGCCTATGGGACCAATGGTTAATGACAAGGTAGTGGCCTTGGGATAGGTACATAGCGTGATCGTCTATGGGACCAATGGTTAATGACAAGGTAGTGGCCTTGGGATAGGTACATAGTGTGATCATCTATGGTACCATGTTGTTTGGCAAGGTAGGAGCCTTGGATTTGGTTTGATATGTTTGATCTTGAATTTTTAGTTGTTAATGCATACTTGTAGCACATTGTCCATATGTTATTGTATTGGTGTTTGTTATTCACAGCTTGTAACTGATTTAGCGTTAGAGTCTAAACTATGACTCTCACCAACTTTATGTTGACGTGTTTTAGTGTCTCTTTCAGGTGATAACGTGGTTAAGCGTGAGAACTTATGTGGCTAGGATTTGGAGAGCGTAGGAATGCATATAGAAGGATATCCCCGTTTCCTTCTTAGTTTACCTTTATGTTTTTTTGATAAGTGATGCATGTTGGCACCTATATGTTTGATATGTTTGTGTTATTTGTTTGTCTCGGGTAAATGGTAGTACTGTTACCTATTTACCTAGACTCCTGCATGTTGAGATATTGTCATGACATTTGTGTCGCCATTTATGACATTTCTTATTTCATTTAGTTATCTCTATAGACACGTCATGTTGTGATGATATCCATACGTCGTGCCCTATATTCCGCCATGGTTGGGTGTGACAGAATGGTATCAGAGACAATGGTTATAGAGAATTAGGTTTCCTAGTCGCGTAGCCTAGTCTATAGCTTAAGGGTCCCTGCATATAGGCGTCATAGGAGTATGTGTGCATTTTATTATAATTGATGTGTTTGAATGTTATTTATTGTGATGTTTTGACTAGTATGAATTGAACCATAGTAAGTTCATACTTAGCCACATGTTATTTTCTTTTTGGGTGGTGACTAGTGCGGGTTGAACCATAATCGTCCACACTAGTCATTGTCGTATTTTGCTTAAATTGTACATTATAGTACATAATTTGGTACATGGTAGTTCTATCTTTTGTTGGGTTATTTTATGTACCTGGGGTACAGTATTTTTCTTTTGATGTTTAAGTCATGTTCCCTAAGAATCGTGTGGTGGTTCGAGTTACTAGGAGTACATGGGTAGGAAGGATTTTAAGCCGTTTCCACTCTTATGGGCGACATGACTTATAACTGATTATGTTTTCGTTTTGGATTTAGTCTAGGCTGTTTAATCTAGACTATGGATTTCTGTATTCCAAGAGTTTTATTATGTTATTTTTATAGATGGAGTTTTGGATCTTATTGGTTATGTGGTTATGAGCTTATGTGAGTAGATGGATTTATGTGTTATATGTTGTATTGATTCTTATAAGTGTCATCATAGGAGGAGTGCATTGGGGAAATGGTAATTGTATAAGTATGGTGGCCAACATAGTTATACAAGTACCACAACCGCAATGGGTTCCCAAGTATGGTTGCACGAAAGAGGGTTAGTACATGCTTGTATATGATGAGATGCAGAATTTGGGTATACGTATTATATATGAGTTTATGTAATGGCTACCTATGGTATGGCTATTATTCTTTTTGTGTGATATGTTTTGGGTTATAGTTGTGTTGTGTGATTATGGGGTCACACGATATGGTTTGGTTTTGGAGGTGGGCTTCATGCCTTGTTGTGACACGGTGAGATGGTGATTACTCGTATGGAAAAACGAGCGTATAAAGCGATTGATTGACTTACGTGTATGATAACGAGTATGTTTGGGGGATTCAATAGGTATACATATGCGGATGTATATATACTGATAGATGTTGTGTTATGATTTACGGTCGTTCAGTAGTTATTATAACTTGAACGTACCTAGTGCTCTCTTGTGTTTAAACGATTTATTAGTGCTCGAGTTTGGTGGAGTTTCAACGACGTTTTGAATCTTTTGAAGTGTGTCTCGTAGCGTGTTCTTTGAGTTTCGTATTTCACGTGTACGTTTTAAAATGGTGTTCTTGGTTTCAAGTCTATTGAAATAACTTGGGATTTCTTTTGAGATAATGAAATCTTTTGTGTTGGGTCTTGCATTTCTTTTGGTCGGTATATATTGAGCTAGATGGTTGGTTGTATTCGGTAAAATAAGGGTAAGGTGTTGGAGTCGTGTTTGAAACAAGATGGAACATAAGATTTCTTTTAAATCAACACTTATTTATTTTAAATTCTAAAATACTTTCTTTAAAATAAAGCGAAGTAAAATTTCTTTCTACTTACATAGTTTATATAATTGGGTTTAACCGATTCACGTCATTTATAATTATTAGTACAAGGTTAAATTGAGTTTATGAATATTTCACATACAATTTTATCTTTCATTAATATAAAACTGTTTTTGTCATAACTTGTTCGTTTTTAAAGCTTTTTGGGTGATTCAAAAGCCTAAAATTATGTACTCGGAACGTACTTTTCAAATATTCAAAATGTATAGTCATGGGAGGTCAGTGGACTGGTCGGAATTGTTGTACAAGTGTCGGGTTCAAGGTTGAGTTTGAATAGTAGTTTTATTTTTTTTTATGATTTGGGATGCACGGGATACCTAGTCCTTGAGTTGAGTTTTGAGATCGTCTAGAAGGTTGTTGGTAGATGGTTTGAGTCACATAGATGTGAGGAGGTAAAAAAAATAAAAATATATTCTTTTGGAAAAGTCGATCTTTTGCACGCTTTAAATAATATGTCACGAGGAGTAATATGTTTTGGTTACCATTGGGTGTTTCTTGGATCATTTTTCGTTTTCATTGGTCATTTTGAATTGATATATGTTCTGGGTTTGTGTTTTCTTTAGAGTCTCGTGGTTTTGACTTGTTTTAATTGGTGCACGTGAAATGTCGTTAGTTATCCGTGGGTTTGATTCGTCGATCGTAACTAGTGGATTCAGGATGTAGTTTTGGTTACGTATTGATTGAGAGCGTTGAGGTAGTCATATGAAAGACTTGGTCGCGCCTACACGCTTAAGTGGGTGGCCATGAGAGAACGGTCAGAATGCCCATAGTGGGGAGGAAAGAAGTTCGTAGACGAACAAATGTGAATATATGGTCTCTTGGAGTACCAGTGAGAGGAATAGAGATTTGTATAATATATGGATATTGGCACAAGTAACGCGCCATAGAGGGTGGTTAGAAATTACAAGGGATGCAGGATAAAGGTTGAGTTGCCTGGTAGTAAATGTGATGTGGAAGCGGTTGAGTGGTCTGATAAGAGGGAGTTATACGTGAGATTTTCAAGAGTAAGTTTTTAGGATTAAGTTTACGAGGATGAGCAGTAGAGGTGGTGGCATATCATGGAACCAGCAAGGGTGAAGTGAGGAAGGATGAGGGAGCGTTTTGGAGGCTGAAGAGGTGGATTGGATAATGAGCAGATCTTGGCATTATCGGAAGGACTGGCTGAATTCGCGAAGCATGACGATACGTGGAGCAAGGATTTGGACGCGTACGAGGACGACAGAGAAAGGCGATCATTTATACGTTGCAGGAACTGAAGATTTGGAAGAACTGGATAGACTTAGTTAGTGGATCTGGATTGTTATATCTGTCTAGAATGCTAGAGGCATTTGGTGTACGAGACGTGGAGAATGATCTATACGGATCATGAACGTCTCCAACACATATTCAATCATCTTGATTGAACTTTTGGAAAAGGTGATGGGTGGAGTTCATTGATTAAAGAAAAAATTGCAAGGCCAAGTACCATCTGGGAAAGGCAAGCATGGTCGATGAGACATGGAATAAGAAGGATGAAGTGAAACTGAGACGAACTTGAACTATAGGGATGACGTATTGGGGCGGTTTGGATAAAGGATATAGGTTACACGAGTTGAGTTGTCTAAAGCAGAGAACGCGTCAACATGTATGTTGCGTGGCTTGGACAATCATATGGAGAAAAGGGACGTAGACTATACTTCCTACATAGACAGGAGTAGTTTAGAAAGGGGGATGTAAGGACGAAGTTGGTGGAAGGGATACATAATGCGGGGGAGGATTAAGTACGATGAGAGTTGGGTGATAGTCGATAGACTGACCAATTCATCTCATATTTCAAGAGGAATGAGAAGTCACGTAGTTGAGAAGTTGGAAGGATTGCGTACGGATGTGATGGAATAGAGGGTTCTGCGTAAAAGTTAGCCTAATATGTATGGAATGTCTTATGAAGGATTATGGCAATGGAAGAACTAATGGATATGTGAAAGACCGTCATAGGTCACTTTGTAAGGAAATCGGAATTTTAAGTAGTTTGGAGTACGGACTAAAGGGAGTTGATGAACATGATCGGATATGAGTATATCCGGCTAGCTGGAAAAGGATAGGCAAGTGAGATATTTATACAACCTTAGGAGTCACACTGAGGACATGAGTGATTGATTTAGAGGGAGTTAGGAAACTCATTAGCGATGGATGAGTTTCTCATATAATGATAGTTATCATACTAGAAGTCGATAAATGCCATTTGAGGCACTATATGAAAGGATAGGTTGAGTTGTCCCTATTGTGGACTAGAATTGGTAAAAGAGGCTACTAATGTGGTAATGGTATTTGTGGAAAGGATGAGAGCAACATGGGATGCTATGTAGGAAAGAAGGAAACCACTAGAGTTAGTGACAAAGTTGTGTATGAAGTTTCACCCATAGTAACGGGTGGTATGTTTTGGTAAAATGGAAGAGTGGATGTAGAGTTTTGTAGGTCCATTTATGATCTTTGGAAAGATCGGACCGGTAACTTATGAGCATAGAATTGCCTGGAGGAAATGAGTTTTATACATGATATATTTCATGTATTGAGATTGGTAAAGGTTGTTTGAGAATGCATTTTGCATGTACGGTTATTCGGGACTTGTGTTAATAAGAGTCTTTGTTTTATCAAAGAGTCATTTGTGAGATTTATTGACTGTGAGGTCAAGAGTTTGGCAATGAGTTTAATTATTTTTTGTTTGTATATGTGGTATTTTGCAACTTGAACTAAAGTTCACGTGGAAATGAGAGGAGTTCTTTTAGAACAAGTATCCTCGTGTGATTTGTTGTCTGTGTGTTTGATCCTAAGGAGTAAATCTCGGGACGAGATTTCTATTAGGAGGGAGTGATGTGACAACCCTGGTTTTGAGGTTCGCCACTTAGTTTTGTTTTGTGCTAGTTGCGTGTCTTTACATGTTTATGTGCTTATCGATGTGTATAGATTGTGGTTTGGATATCGTTTCCAGTACGGGGTACCTTGTGAATGAAACGATGTGTGATGATTTCATGTTCATGAGTTCACATGGTAGTGACTATGAAGTGAGATGGTGTTATTTGGTGGTTTTAAGTATACATATATGTATTATAGAAAATCGTATTTTTACGATTTACGGTTTAGCATTTGGAGGTCTCGGATGAGGTAATTAGTCATATGGATATTTTTCGGGATGGTTTTAAGTCATTTAGGACTTAGTTATAAAGTTTATTTCAAAATTTGAGATTTTTTTTAAAAGTGTATATTTTACGACTTTTACGGTAAAACGCGTAAATTTGACTAGTTTTACGGTTTTGAGGTTTTGGAAGCTTTAGGAGCTGAAATAAATTAAGAAAAACTAAGGTAATATTATTAATACATATATTAATAATAAAAAGAAAAAAAAATATATGTGTAAATCGGTTTTGGGACGCAAGGAAGAAAAAGAAAAGGGAAAAAAAGGAAAAAGGGGAACCGGACTTTTGTAATGGGCCAAGGACTTGTTAGGAAAGTATATAAAGCCTTATTTTTATCAAAACACTCCATAAAATCCCTGGAGATCAAGTATGGGTCGACATCTATGGAGAAATTTAGGGTTCTTCATTAATTTTTCTTTTTTCAAAAATCTTAAGGTAAAACCTTCATAATCTCTTTTTAATTTAATTGTTTTTAATGTTTATATAATCATCTTATAATGGATTTAGGTTAGGGTTTAATATAAAAACAGTAAATTAATATTGTATTAATCATAATATGATGATTACATAAATTAGGGCTTGTAATTAGAGGGATTAGGGTTAATTAATGAGGTTGATTTTGTTAAACCCGTTTTTAAAAACTGGGCAGAATTTTGAGTCAATTGTTTTGATCATATCTGGAGTTCAAGAACATTCAAGATGCGATCAAACTAGCTCTGAAAAGGTATTTGAAGTGGCTTTCCAATGCAAGAAACTAGAACTAAACTGGAGGTCGGAAAGTGGGTCAAAAACAGGTTACAACAGTCAGAGGTCAAAACAGTTTTGAATTCAGCATGTTTTCTTTTTAAGTTTTGGGTTGTTTAGGGTACTTAGGGTTGCATTGGGATCTTCTCACGAACATGAGAGATGTTTTATATGTTGTAGTGAGTATCTTCACTTGGGCTAAGGTTGTGGTTTAGGGTAAAACCCTCTAATGGTAACAAACTTTTCATACATTTAAAATCAGTGAATTCTGGATAGGTAGCAATATATATACATATATCAGGGCCTTAACAGTAGCTTTAAGGTTAGGGCAAGTTGGAGGTTTTAACTAACATGTATAAAAGTGTGAATATTCCTTTTACAGAAACCATGGGTATATTTAAGTGGACGTTTGACTTAAAGTTTTGAGACCTAAAACTGGGACTGTTTTGTGTAAAATTATGAACGGGATAGCTATTAAACTTAACCAAGTTAGGGACTTGTTAAGGAAGGGTAATGGGGTTATTAGAACTTAACAATGAGGTAATTATATGGGAATAGGCTAGATGTCCATCATAGGTTGATGAGCCATCTTGGTGATTGGTTCGGGTATTGATTTCGTGTTTTTGGTTTGTTAGCTTGTTGCTAGTGCGAGGACTTGTGAAGAAGCAATCAGGTGAGTTTCATAGTCCCATGTTTACTTTTAATTTTGACTTCCAGATGGGATGGAAGAGACACTGTGTTGAGTTGTTTATAAATTGATGCTGTGAATGTTTTTAAGGTTTGAGATGGACTTATGTGTACATTATGTGATTAACTGCTATGTGATTCTTGTTTGTGTATGATCTGGATTGGAAAGGTACATAGATGTATGGGCGCCTATGGGACCAATGGTTAATGACAAGGTAGTGGCCTTGGGATAGGTACATAGCGTGATCGTCTATGGGACCAATGGTTAATGACAAGGTAGTGGCCTTGGGATAGGTACATAGTGTGATCATCTATGGTACCATGTTGTTTGGCAAGGTAGGAGCCTTGGATTTGGTTTGATATGTTTGATCTTGAATTTTTAGTTGTTAATGCATACTTGTAGCACATTGTCCATATGTTATTGTATTGGTGTTTGTTATTCACAGCTTGTAACTGATTTAGCGTTAGAGTCTAAACTATGACTCTCACCAACTTTATGTTGACGTGTTTTAGTGTCTCTTTCAGGTGATAATGTGGTTAAGCGTGAGAACTTATGTGGCTAGGATTTGGAGAGCGTAGGAATGCATATAGAAGGATATCCCCGTTTCCTTCTTAGTTTACCTTTTTTTTTATAAGTGATGCATGTTGGCACCTATATGTTTGATACGTTTGTGTTATTTGTTTGTCTTGGGTAAATGGTAGTACTGTTACCTATTTACCTAGACTCCTGCATGTTGAGATATTGTCATGACATTTGTGTCGCCATTTATGACATTTCTTATTTCATTTAGTTATCTCTATAGACACGCCATGTTGTGATGATATCCATACGTCGCGCCTCATATTCCGCCATGGTGGGGTGTGACAACAAGGGACCAAAAGCGTACAAACCAAACTTCAAAAACTTATATCCGCGCCAAAACAGTTACTATTCACCCACCTTAGATCAAAACGCACTACTCATCCTCACTTTTACCCCAGACACGAATTACTATTTACCAAAGGGAAAAACCCAATTACCTCATCCCACGTGTGATTCACCCTGACATGCACTCACTCCAATGAGAATTTCACCAACCCAATCATCCTTGGACCCCACACAATCTACCCGTCCACCTCACATTCACCAACCTACCGTAAAACTTGACAATTGGCACCAATCTTAGCCACTCTTCTCCAAACTTGGCGCCTACGCATAAGAAGAGCGGCTAGGATCAAAAGAGCACCTCAACAACCTTCCAACGCGTCTAGAAGATCAAGGGCAATTTTGGGAATTCCTAGCTAGGGCTTCTTGTATTTTTCTAGCATTTTAGCACTATAAATAGAGGACTCAACCTGTGAGATCCCTTGTGTCAGTTTTCACTTTCTCTTTGTAATCCATTTTTAAATTAATAGAAGTTGGTATTTTTTTTCTAAAAAGTGTAATTCCTTTTGATTATTTAAAACTTGGTATAAAGAAGTGAATTTTGAGTTCCATACTTATTTTGAGTTTGTTTATGTTGTTTGTGTTGGCCACGGTTTAGATTTCATCAAGTTTCTAAGTTTCATAAGTTTTTGAAATTGCTTCACTGTTATAGGTTCTAAGGTGTTTGATCTTCAAATTCCCTTGGATCTAGCTGTTAGGATCTGTTCTCTGGCATCTCAAGGCCTTAGTTCTTGAGGTGTGAGACTAGATCTCACATATTGAAGCCTTTGGAAGGTTTAGAAAAAGTAATTTTGGCTCGTTAATATTTTAGTTCCAATGTTATTTGGTATAAACCTGTTACTAACCCTAAGCCAAGTTCATAAGATTCTCATAAGCTTGTTAACAACAAGCTTTTAAGAGGTTTAGGGCCTTTGGTTTGGTTCTGTTTCATTTGTGTTGGGGATTTGTGTTCAAAATACCTTGGATCTTTTATTGATCCATCAACAAGGTATCATCCCATCTGTTAGAGTACCCTAGGTGTGTTTGATTTGTTAAGCACATTCTAGGGAGCATTGCTGCCTCCTCCTAGGATGTTGTGGGGGGAGAGGTACACATATTCTTAACTTTCTCTTTTTGAAAATCTGTCAAAAATTGATTAACTATAAGATAGTATGGGAATCTGTGAATCTGTGTTTGAGTGGTTAAGTTTTGGGTTTATTTGTGTTAGTTGTCACCTAGTAAAGCTATTTGGTTCATAAAATCAGTTGGTTGTGAGTTGGAAAAGTGTTTTCAAGCAAAAATTAGTAAAAGGGGGCATTAGGGGGCAAGGATTGTGATCTAGGACTTGTGGCCTTGTGCCATTGATTTTTTGGGTTGGAATTTGTCATAAAAGTGTTTTTAAGCATAATTGGATACCTGGTTAAGTTTCATAAGGTTTGGAAAAGGATTTCACAAGTTTTGGTAAAACTGAATTTTCAAGTGTTGGATTTGGTCAAACACACCAGAAGGAATAAAATCTTCATTTGTTGGAACCGTGAGGTCTAAAATTTGGTTTGCAAGTAGTCCTAGTTGGTGTGCATCTGTTCAATATCTGGTTACTTGATTTGGTGGCTTATTGAAGAACTTATAGCTTATTGAATTTCTCTATGGTGGTCAATTGCATCAACAAAAGACCACATCTGTTTTAGCTTGTAGTTGTTGACCTAGTGTATTCCATGCTTTCTAAGTGAATGCTACTCAATATTTGGCTGCTTGTTATGTGATTTTGAGTGCTGTTTGCTTATTGTACAATCCATAGGCACAACTGTGCTATTTGGACTTAACTACCAAAAATAAAGCTAAGTTAACCAACTGATTATCTTAGTTCATAGGTCTTACCCTTAAGACCTTCACAAAAAGTGCTTAAATACAGCTTATAATCATTATTGGATCACTTGGAATCAATTTCATACAGTTTGACTTTCATTGACTTTTGGTCAAACTAGCCAAACGTGCTTATTGCTTATTTCATGCTTATCCAAGCGTGCAAAAACTTAGTTTTTATATTTTTCATTCATAATCATAGCTTATTAGTATAATTGGAGCTTTACAAATCTTAAATTGAGATTTTTACTAGAAAACTAGCTTTTTAGCTTTTTAATAAGTGCTTATTGGACCATACAACTTATTCCTTTCACCTTATTTTGAATTTCTTTCTTCCTAAGTCTTAGTTTTTCCATTTGTTAGCTTTTGCAAAAAGAATCAGCTCTTGAAACAGCGTATAACTCAAAAACGACTGTTTTGTCGTTTTATAAAAAAATATTTTTTAAGTTTCTACCTTATTTCTTGGTGTTTTTCAGAATTTATTTTTGTAATAAGATTAAATTTCCATAAGTTAGGCGTGGTTTAAGCAGAGCTTATGGCGTTGACTTATTTCTTAATGGGCCAAAAAGCCCATTAAGGATTAGCTTATAGCCAAATAAGTTGTGATAAGCTCATTTTCAGCTTTTGGGCCTTTAGACTTTCTTGTTTAAAGTCAAATTTTGAGTTGTACTAGAGCTTTTCATAATTTTTTGTGGACTTTGGTTTTGGGCTGAAAAGCCTAGTGGGCCTGTTTTGGTTTTTGTTATTTTTAAGGCCCAATAGGGGTATTTTGGTAATTTCACTTGCATTTTCTGATTAATTAGGTTAAAATAAACTAGTTTGAAACTTTTTAAAAATTTTGGTATTTTTTGATTATTTTATTATTATCGTGCCTCGATTTGCGTGCACTCGACTTCGTCACGGTTTCTCTTACGACTTATACTCTAAGGTTCTATAAAAAAAATCGATTTTTACACACACAATAGCCTCCTTGGAAAACGATACTCAGTTAAGGTTCATTAGTTTACGTTTTTACGTAAATTAAGTACTTATCGACGTTAGGTTTTTCCTAAAACGTATACAAAACACAACATCATTCTCCAAGAAACAAACCGCTCTTGCGATATCCACCACGGAAGCCGAGTATGTGAGTGCCGATAAATCTTGTCAACAAGCTCTATGGATGAAGCAAGCACTTGTTGATTAGGGGATTTCACTTAATGATGTTCCCATCATGTGTGACAATAAGGGTGCAATAGACCTTAGCAAGAAACTCGTGCAACATTTGCGAACTAAGCACATAGAGATTCGCCACTATTTCCTTAAGGATAATGTTCAAAAGGGGAATATTTCGATTGAGAAGGTACCCTCGGTATAATACTTAGCTAATATCTTTACTAAGCCACTTAAGAGGGAACCTTTTAATTACTTGCGTCTAGGTCTAGGTTTAATGGAACATATTCTTTAATTGTGCATTTTATTAATCCAGTATTTTTCTCGTTTGAGTCTTTTCTTTCTTTGAGTCATTGAGTCTCGTAAACTCTTTTTGGAAAATTCCTCTTCTCTTTTTCAAAATTCTCAAAGTTCTTTCAAAAATGGTCGAGAAATTTTTTGCATTGTTAATTCAATCTAAAAACGTTTTTCATAGCTTTTTTCTATTGACATCGAGCATACATAATCCATATGTATGAGTCTCTCAAATATAGCGAGAACAAAAATGAACTATGGAGGATCATTGTGTCATGAATTTTTGTCTAGTTCAACACACCTCCAACATAGATTTTCTCTTTAAAATCCATTTATTTTGGTCAAAACATTGTTTGGTGATTTCTTGTATATTTTCTTTGTCTATTATTGCTATTTAGCATGACTCTATGATTAGTTAGACTAGAAAAATAGGATTTGCTGAATTGGAAAATCCTCCTTGTCCACCAAAACCCAGCCTCTGTAGGCGGTTCTTTAAATAGACCGCGGCTCCATATATATATGGAATCGCTGGTGGAAATAAGGAACCGAGGGCAAAGCTTCCTTTTTGTGTCATTCTGAAACTCCAAATTTGTTCCAACACTTTTTGGAATCTTTGTTTCAACCCTTTGACCACCCTCAAAATATCTCGAGCTTTCTCTATTTAACCCTAAGCATTTTGCATCCTTTCTCATATCAAAATGTCTTATTCACCAAATGAAAGCCTTGATTCTCCTCCATTTTCCCCAATTGCTTTCAATCTAAATTCACCCAAGGACGTTGTAAATCACATTTCTTCTCCTTCTAAGAATGTTGATTGTGGAACTTCTTTTCTTCCACCACTAGCCTTTTGTGTTCCTCCTCCTTCACATGATAATATCATACATCATGGAACATATTGTCATTGTTGGCAATATCAACATCTTGCTATGGCTCATATCTATGAGGAGTTGAATTACATCATGAGTCTTCTAGTCAAACCTCCTCTTCAGTGTGACTATGAGAATACTACCAAGCCACCACCACCTCCTTCCGCCACTGCCTTGTCTTTCATTTAAGCATTTGGGTTGCTTATCCTCAAGACATCTAGTTCAAGCAAATCTTAGAGTTCTAGTTTAACTAGGATTAGATTTACGCTTTTCTTTTGGCTTGTTTTGTTTTTCATACATCTTTGTATGATTTTTTTCCTTGTATCTTCTTTCATGTTTTTCTCTTAACATGACTTATCTTGGATCTTGGTCTCTTCTCTTTTCTTATTTTGTTGTGACCTTTGCTATATCTTGTTGAGTGTTTCTTCTCTTCTACTAACCCTTCTATGTAGCTTGTCACCTCGCTCGATTCATTGGTACCCCAAGTAAGGGGGAGTAAACACCAAGGGGGAGCATTTGCAAAGTCCGATTCTTCTCTTCTACAAAGACTTTCGCAACCTTTTCTCTTCGACAAAGGGGGAGAAATGAAATAAACTCGTCTTCGAAAATCTTGTTTTTCATGTGATTGAGTTTATGTATTGTCGGAATCAAAAAGGGAGAGATTGTTAATGCAATGATGCCTATAAACGCTACTTGCATTTTTCGGTCTCGCTTTGTTTTGATTACGACAATATAGAAAAACAAGCATTTACAAAAACAACGAAAAACGAATTCTTGAGTTCAAGTATTTTCATTTCAACCATTATCACTTAAGGTATGTACAAACAAGTACTCATCATAATTAAGTGATCAATGATTTAATCTTTTCTTAAAACTATTTTTTATTAAGTGTGAGTTAAACTTTATTTTTAAGAAAATGTTTTATTAAATTAAATATTTGAAAATGGCATATTCTATTTTGGTTTGGAATATCCTTTGGAGATACTTTTTCCACCAGATATGAACTACCCCACTAGAAGACAAAAAGGAGCGGACTCTACGACCACGAATCTGTAAATGCCTATGCGGTTCCTTATCGATAAGGAACCGCGGGCACCTTTAAGGAACCGCATTCAGATATAGTCGTTGGTGCTTTGTCTTGTAAATAGTGGACCATTCTCAGATTTTCTCCCCACCTCTTTTGCACATATATTTCCAGATTCTTTCATACTTCTTAAGTCACTCAAATTCTTGGTCATGTGGTTGATTACTACTTGTTTAGAAGTGAATCTTTCTACTCCCATCTCTTCCTCTCCAAGTGCAAAGAGAATAAAACTTTCATCCTTGAAGTGTTGTGTCTACCTCAAAGATCCATTGAAGATCAAATCTTATTTATTCATTGTTGTGTCATTGTTCTGAATATCCAAGTAGTTGTGTCTATTTGGAAGTTGTGTACGTAGTAAGGTTTATACTTGGTCCTAAAAGTATATTGGTGTAGATTGGTCCTAGCTAAGATTAGGGCTCGACTTTTAGCTTAGATTCAGAAATTGGTTATGCGACGTGTACGATTTTCTCCACCATAAGGAGCTTGTTGATCAGTGAACTCTCGAGTAAGGAGTACTCGAGGAGTGGAGTAGGAACGAGGAGTGAGATTCGTTGCCGAACCACTATACATATGTGGTGTTTGGTTTGATCTTTCTTTTCCTTATCTCTTTACATTCTTATTCTTTACTTGCATATACTTGTGATTATTAGTCTAGTTGCACTATCCTTTGTCCATATTGTGTATAAGAAGATTTCACATATTTGCTCAAGTCTAAGTTTTTGAAAAGGATTTTTTGAAAACCCATATTTAACAAATAAATTTAAGAAACTCTTCAACCCTCTATTCTAGTTTCTACAAATTGGAACAACAAGTTCTTCTGGATAGACAACGTGGTGTCTCCCTTCGAATACGACTTCATTATGTAGGAAACAATGAGAAAGGACGATCGACCTATTCCTGACACATACAGCGCGGAAGACGCGTAGAAGATAAATACAGACCGCATACCTATGCATGAATATCCAGAATCGCTATTTTATGTCATAGGATTAAGCTATAATGCTTCCATGCCCATGGATTAGGTGCCTCAATACTATGATGACATCGGCCATGGTAAAGTTTCCATCCTTATTTATCAAATTTATTCACACCCGTATGTATATCTAACATCACATATTTCCTTGTAGTGATAAATTATTCACAACTTGTGAAAGCGAACATCCTTGTCAAGTGACCATGCGTCCCCGACCATGCACTCCTGAGGAACTCGCCCGTAGGTTGGTCATGGGTAGGCGCACTATCTCTCTTAAACCTCCCTCCCCTGATACTACTATGAGCATGGAAAGGGTAGTCGCACTCAATGAGACTCATATCCGTAGTGTCCCTTTTGTTATGGAAGAAACATCTTTTGAGGATTTAGAAAATTAGGGGGAAAAGGAAACGCCTTTTGAAGAGAACCCCACCATTGGTCGGTGCGACGACACCATTCCTGGCCCCTGCTTTAAAGATTATCCCCTACACCCTTTGAAGGGATACCTCAGAGGATTCGATCGTTTACCACCAAGCCTCGCACCCAGATCACTTCATGGGGCCTACTTGCCAAGTCATGCACATAGGCTACCCTTCAAAGGTAATATGTTTACTATGTCATATCACCCCCCTTGAAAAGGATTACACTTGCTCCTAAATTCCGTGTTACAAATCTGCAGCCCTGAAGACGAGGCGTGTAAGGCCACTACGAGCAGCTCTTGGCAATTTTCTCCCTCAATGGAAGTGTACACAGTCCTGTGACTTAAATAATACATCCGACTGTGAAGATTTCCTCAACCACCTCATTCCTCCTGTGCGCACCCAATGCCTTGATGAGTTATTTGACGAAGTTTTAATGAGAGAGTTGTCAATGAGCGTGTCACGCGAGGTTACATTGACATCACACCTTAACAAGAAGATACTGTCTCTCTCGCGCCGTCTTGAAGATATTTCTGTTGACCTCCCCGAATGTTGGAAGAGAAAAACAACGAACTAGCTCGTGCGAAGGTGAAATTAGCGTACCTTCAGGGAGTTTCCAGCTTAAATGTTTGTTTGATCCAATACCTCGAGGATGAGTTGTGTCATTCTATCTACTATTTTTCTAATATAGTAGTGAATTTCTCAGTGTTGTATTAAAAAAATCATAACAAGAGCTGTGTCATTCTATCTACTATTTTTCTACTATAGTAGTTGTTAAAAAAAACAATCGAAAGGCCCTGCTACCATAAAAGTTACAGAAGAGGTAAAAAGACATAAATGGTCAAAATCTTACCCTTGAGCTTAATGTAAGTCAAGTGAATAGAAAAAGACAATTGTTGCCATGTGTATATTAAATGAATAAAACACCCTTTCTCTTTCTCTTTCTTCTTTCTTCATCCAACTCCAGATCTTAACATCAAATCCCATTTTAAACAAATTTATTTCCTTGTTATGAGGTAAGAAACAATTATTATATACTTTGGAGTTACTCTTGCGTCTTCGTTAGGGCGATACTAAAATCACATTGTTACAATGAAGAAGGGCACGATGCAGACTGTAAATATCCAGACAACATATATATGATGCTGTTTGGACTTGTGCAAATTTTCGTGTCTCAAATACCAAATTTCCATGATATGGCATGGTTGTTTGTTGTTGCTGCCATCATGTCGTTTGCTTACTCTACCATTGGTTTGGGACTTGGTTTTGCAAAATTTATCGGCACAGATCTCATTAATCTTTATTTTGTTGGTCTTTTAATTTTATTGGAGTGTTGATGCAAATCACCGTAAATAAGTAGTATTCTCTTATATAAAATACTTTAATCAGGCAAAACATAAAGATTAATCTGAATTGTGACGACTTAGAAATACTAGTTGGCAAGTTTTCTTTTTGGGTAAAGGGGATTTCCCTGGTAAAATAAATAGTTGGCAAGTTACATATTATTAATGTATTCGATATGAATAAATCACATGATTAATACGCTTTAGTGTTCAAATAATTGTTCAATTTCTTTATAGATTCTGAATTTTGATTAATTTGGTTATAGATTCTGACTTTTAATGTTTGACCTGTTGAAATGTATCTGTAGTTTTATGCTGATTTAGCCATGATGAATTATGATGTAATAAGGTTCTGTTCATCAATGGTGGCTGCAGCAACGGTATATGCAGCAGGAACAAGACCCAAGTGTGGCATGAGACGTTGGAAATGCACACTGGTTTCAGTGAGAAACAAGTGATGGAATGTGCAAAGATGATGGTTGTTTTTCATTCATTGGCAAAGGATGATGAGAAGAGGAAGGTTATATATAGAAAGTATTCAAGTATTCTCATGGGGACAGAAATATAAATACTGCAAAAGCTATAGCTAAAGGATGTGGTATACTTAGAGATGATGGTATAGCAATTGAAGGTCCAGATTTTCGTGAGAACAATCTGGATGAATGGTATAGCAATCGGCATAGTACACATGCTTATAACCTACACAGCAGTATACGACGGTAACAACTTTTGTGATTAGTGAGGCTAAAAACTAATTTGAAGTGCTACCAAAAGATATCATATTCCATTAATTGAAATTTAAACGGAGTTCACAAAAGCAAAATAATTTATAGTTTCATCAACAGCGAAAAACACACAATAGTTTGATTAAATCTCTATAACTACTAAGCTGCCAAAAGAACTTTGGCTGGCGGGTATAACGGTTATACCAGCTGATCTACAAAGAGAAACCGACTCCTTGACACGTGGACGGACAGGATCTTGAATACCCATAATTCCAATACAAGTGTAGCCCGAAGACGGAATAGGAGTATCAACCGACACATTCTTATCCAAATCTACGTAAGTAAGACATAGGGTTCTAAGCGCTTCACCAACAAATTCGTCAATAGTACTTTCTAAATGACCCAACGATCCTTCTTTAGACTATGTTTATTGGTGATTCCTAACCAACCGGTTGGAGGTACAAAGTACACAATAATCAATATTCTATTCACAATACACAAAATCAAGAGAGAAATTGTCACGAACGGTTCACCTTGTGACTTTCAGAATTTAGATCCAACCTGTCCACATGTCATAATAAGAATGGCCAATTAAACTCCTTATCATTATTCATCCCATGTCTCATTCAACCCACATGCATCATCATGTATTTACTTTCAAAACGCAGTAACTCATTCCATCAATGTTTATGAAAGAATCATTACCAATCAAGACGATCACCGGTGTTTTAATGAAAAGAAAAAATGAAAAATGAAAAATGAAAAACTTTGAGCAGGTGTGGCTGAAGAAGACGAAAGAGACGCCTACAAGATACATATAATAACATTAGGTTTATATGTCCCATTTGTTAAACAGAGGTTATATAAAAATGCTCAATGGCCTGGCCCATTTAAAGATACAATCTTAACAGTAGTACTAACTATTACATTTATGACATTACTTAATTTTTGTCATTAATTTACTTTAAGTATTTGTATACAGTTAATGTATAGTTTTATAGTATAAAAAATATTATTGATTGAGTTTGGTTGGGTTGAGTTGTTGATAAATGGTAAAAAAAGTTAAGATTGGTTGTATGTATTGTTTGTATATTTGGAGGGTGAAAAAATAATATTTTAATAAAAGACTGGGTTGGAGGAGTTTGTGAATAAATGTAGTCTTAAGGCCAACAATTTCACCATCTGCATTAATCACCTTGTCACATGCATCTAGTATTATTTCTGAAGCACCTTTACAATGAGTTCTAATGCTACCATCCGGAAGCTTCAACACCACCCCCATCCGTTTTTTGATGAGTTGAATGGCTCAACTCTAAGAACAGTGGATGCCTCGCGCTCTGCGTGAAAATCACCACCAAGTGATAACCCAAATTCCAATATCACGGCTTCTGTTGGTGATACGAGTATTTCACGCTTCCCTTGTTTGTTATTCACTACTTCGCCACCTATATTAGTGAGTATTGATTCTAGAAGAATTTTAAATGCCTTATCAGGGATGTCGCGTTTTTCTTTTTTGCTCACATCTTTGATGTTTAAACAAATGCATGACTTGACAACAGTCATTTTATTGGTTGTTAATAGACCGGTTTTATCGCTGCATATAGTTGTTGCTGACCCCATAGTCTCACAAGCGGCAAGATGGCGAACAAGTGCTTTATCATTCATCATTTTTTTCATAGCGAATGCAAGACTCAATGTGACAGCAAGAGGAAGACCCTCAGGAACCGCAACAACAACAATAGTAACAACAATAGCAAAATATTCCAATAGCTCTAAAGCATCATCGCCAGACCAACTCCATTGAGATCCTACTTGAATCTTACGAGTAAGCAATTTTTGAACCAGAACTGCAAACGTCACTAGAGCAAAGAATATCCCTATTTTTCCAATTATAGTTGCGACTCCGTTTAGTTTAACTTGGAGTGGTGTTTCATCATCTCCCCCTTCACTAAGATTCGCCATTAGTTTTCCCCATTGAGTTCTCATCCCAACTGTCATGACTAACATTTTGCATGAACTATCTTGGACTTTAGTACCAGACATTAACCAAGGGTTCTCTGCACCGACCATAACAGGTTCACTCTCTCCGGTCAAACTAGATTCATCGATAGAAACTGCAAAAATTGAAACAAAAAGACCATCTGCAGTGACTTGATATCTTATAGCAAGATGTACAATATCACCAGGAAGTAGCTCATATATAGACAACTTTTGCCTATACCCGCTCCTTGTAACTTGTATCGCTATCTTTTTCTTCTCTTTCTCAAGATCCCGAAACTGTAAAGACTGGCTATAATCACTTGTTGCACTTACAAAGACTACCAACAATATACTGGCAACAATCCCAAGACCGCCATGAGCTCCTCTAGGCCATCCTTCTGTTGCAATACCTACAACCAAAGAAACAAAAGCACACATTGCGAGTATCATAAGCGTCATATCATGAAGTGCTTCCCATACAAACACCCAAAAGCTTCGTTGGGGGCTTTCAGCAAACTTGTTGACTCCATAGACTTCTTGTCTGTTAGCTAATCCTTCATTATCAATAAAAAGGCTATTGGTGGTTGATGTGTTGAGCTTTTCTACAAGGCCTTCGACTCCACCATGAAATTTTAGCTTTTTGAGGTCGTGTGCCTCAACAAGAGAAGGCTTCATCAACACAGATTTCAAAACCAACAACTCTTACTTCCTTAGGCACTTTGTAGTCCCTACTTTGGGCCCCTGCGTAAATCATGCCTGGAGAGTAGCATAAAACCAAAAAAGGATATGTGGCATAGCAAGTTCACCAGCTCCAACCATTAAGCAAACAGAACTATACTAGCCCATACACAAGTTCCAGAGTCAGTCAACATCAGAATGTATTACGTTCGGGGAAACGAATACAAAAAATGGGGAAATTTAGAAAGAAAAAAGTCGTCAATTAATTTAACACTAAAACGCCATTTAAGCAGTTAGATATCTTGTTGAGTTGGTGTGTAAAGATCTCGTATGTACTAATAATTTTTTTAGATGTATACTAGATTTTCTTGGTGATTAAACAAATTCAAGCATATGTATACTGTAAATATACAACAGTATTTCCCCATATATAAAAATGAATATGATCAAATAAGAAATAAAATATTAAATGATGAGTGAGACAACAGAATAACATCACTAGTAATGGAAGAAGACAAAAATACCTCTTCATCAAGCATTTCATCAAAACTAAATTTTTAATTAGTCACTCTATTGTTCTTCAAGTTTGTATACCTGTTAAGAACACAAGATAAAATATCAATAAGCCACTGCTCCACCCTCCAGCCTATATCCGAGACCCTAAATTATAGCTATCAAAAACCCTTCCAGCCCTTGATTACTACAAATAATATTAAAATTCGTGGAAGTGCAGGGAATCGAACCCTGTGCCTCTCGCATGCAAAGTGAGCGCTCTACCATATGAGCTACACTCCCAATTTACAGACTCATGGAATCATTTGATGATATTCTCTTGACAACCTTCCTTTAACAAAAAAAAAATAGTATGTTATGAAATCACACAAATTTATACCTACTAAACTAAAATCGAATATATATATATATATATATATATATATATATATATATATATCTTAACATTATATATAACAGGAGGGAAATAATTGACAATAAATTTGTCAATTGCAAGGATCGAAGCTTGGTATGGCAACACAAGATAAAGAGCTTTAACCATTGCACTAGACGAATGATTGTAATATCCTACTTAAAATCAAATTGATAAAGACACAAAAACATATCATATATCATTTATATATAAATTAACACAAAAGATCGTAAAACGGTAAAAATCTTAAAACACAATATCAACCGATGCCTTGCTCAAAACATTAAATAACCCTAAGCTTCACAATCACAAAATATTCGATCATCAACCAAAAAACCAAAACGAGAAAAGCGAAAACTCACGTGAGACCCTAATCTATGCGTGAATGATTATCAATGTTGGTCATGTGAAAGTTTTAGAATCCCTAATCATAGCCGCTATTTTTTACAAGTTCTCATCTACAAGAATATCAAATTATTATAGCTTCTAATTTTTTACCAGTCATGTATCTCATATACAGGAATATCAAATTATTATAGCTTCTATTTTTTACCAGTCATGTATCTCATCTACAAGAATATCAAATCAGACAAGTAACGTGAAGCTCATGGAATTTCAAGTGATGTCAATCAGGTTTGAGTGGTTATTCTGACTGATCATTCAACTGAAGTCAACGTTACTAGGTTAGCTATGAATCTCTTTTTTAGGACATGTAGTAACCTATGCTACATGCACAAAGTTGAAACCCTAATAACATTAATTTTAATTTGTTCTTATTATGAATTTATATGATCAGGTTGGTGTCAATCAGGGTCAAGTGGATTTTGTGAGTGATCATTCAGTTCAAGTCGATGTTACATGACAGCCAAGGTTATGAAGTTTTATATGATAATGAAAATTCTTTTTAATATACACTGCAATCTCCCTTGTCAGACATCATCTTGATGTACATTCGATCCGTCAGTAGCCAAAACGCAAAAGAAGAACCAACAGAGAAAAAACGAAACTCCACGTGAAACCCTAATAACATTCATTTACATATGATATGTTTACATCTTTGATGCATTATATTGCGTATTAATTATATGAATTGACTAATTTTTGAATATGATTTATGGGTTTTGTGAACATCGAGGTTTTTAGGTATATAATTCATTGGACTTGTATGATTAATTAGTTCTTCATGGAACACAGATAACAAAAGATTCCAGGGTATGTGCTTTCTCATTATGCACTGATATTCATGTTTAATTTTTTTAGTTTTATGTATATGATAGCAACAGAATGGTAATTACTAGATTTACTAAGTAAATGAAGCAATTACTAAACAAACACAGATAATCAAGGATTTGTGAATTGATTATGAATGGTTGTTTGTTACAAGTGAAACTGAATGATTAACTAACTGAATAGAGAAACTAATTTGTTACAATTAAAGTCTAAATGAAAATGAAGAATAAAATGGGTATTTATAGTGAAAGGGAGGAAGGAGAAACGGTTTGGGAGGAAGGAGTTGTAACAGCTTTTCCCGCCTAAAATGGTTATGAATGGGTTGACTTTCTGTTGACCAGTATTTATTCATACCAATACCTTCCCCTTTGCCAAATTCTTGTCCTCAAGAATGGAGTAGAAAATCAGGAAATCGCTTAACAAGGTCACTGTGAAGTTCCCAAGTAGCATCATCTTGTGAACCACGATTCCACTGGATAAGAAGATAAACTGCTGCAACATTTCCCACCTTGCCTAGCCGCCTGTCTAACACTTTCACAGGTTGCTGTAGGATCTCTCCTTGCACATTGTCGACAGGCAACACACTAGTAGCATTAGGTAAAGGGCCTCTATAAAGCTTGAGTTGAGAAATGTGAAATACTAGATGAATTTGAGCAGATGCAGGAAGAGCTAACTTATAAGCCACTTGCCCAATCTTTTCCTCAACTCTAAAAGGACCATAGTATTTTGGTGTAAGATTATTATATTTGCCTTGTCTCATCGTCACTTGCCTATGAGGTTGCAACTTCAAATAAGCCCAGTGATCAACTTCCAAAACTCTGTCTGTTCGATGCTTGTCAGCTTGAGTTTTCATCTTTTGTTAAGCCCGATGCAAGTGAAACTTGAGTAACTAAACCATGGCCTCTCTAGCACTAAGAGACCTATCAATAACATCCACAAAACTTTGACCCTGAACATAAGCAATAGGGCTTGGTGGGGGTTGACCATAAACTGCTTCATAAGGTGTTGTTTGGATGGAAGTGTGCAAGTTAGTGTTGTACCAATATTCAGCCAAAGACAACCATTTAGACCATTCTTTAGGTTTCTCACCAGTCATACATCTTAAGTAAGTATCCAGACATCTGTTAACTACCTCAATCTGGCATCACTTTGAGGGTGATAAGCCATAGAATAGTGCAGGCTAACATGAAGGACTTTAAACAACTCTTTCCAAAACAAACTTAGGAAAACTTTGTCCCTATCACTAACAATGACCTTTGGTAATCCATGGAGCTTATACACTTGATCTAAGAAAATATTGGCCACTTGAAGTTGTGAATGGATGACTGAGTGGCATGAAATAACTATATTTGCTAAGCCTGTCCACTACAACCAAAATAACTGACTTGCCATGAGATAATGGCAACCCTTCAATAAAGTCCATTGAAATCTTAGACCAAATCAATTCAGGAATAGGAAGGGGTTGGAGAAGCCCAGGATAAGGAGCTAAGTCTGATTTACTTCTTTGACAAACATCACATAAGGCCACAAAAACTTTCACATCATGTCTCATCTTTTTCCAGTAACACACACCAGTAAGTCTGCTTATAGTAGTTGCACATCTAGAATGGCCTCCCACAGAATCACTATGGAAATGCACCAACAAAGCTTGTCTTAAATCTTTATTATTGCCAACAACAAGCTTTCCTTTCCTGGTGAGCTGGTCATTCACCCAAGCATAATGTTTCACAACTTGACCACCCTTCAATTTCTTTATGAGCTCTAAAAGTACAGAATCTTGGTTCCAACTAGCAACAATTTTAGCCAATAAATCAGTGGGGAAAGTTGTTAACACCATATGAAGAAGTTGACTACTAGAGGAAACCCTTGATAAAGCATCAGCAACACAATTCTCACTTCCTTTCTTGTACAAAATTTCATAGTCAAAGCCCATCAACTTGGGTAACCATTTCATTTGAGAAGGAGTAGTGATTATTTATTCTAAGAGGTACTTTAAACTAAAATGATCAGTTCTGATTTTGAAATGCCTATCCAACAGATAGCCTCTCCACCTTTCCAAAGCAAAGATTACTGCCAAAAGCTCTTTTTCATAAGTAGAAAGGGACTGATGTCTTGGAGCCAAGGATTCGCTCAAATAAGAAATAGGATGACCTCCTTGTTGTAATACAACACCTATACCACTTCCTGATGCATCAGTCTCTATAAAAAATTCTTCATTAAAATTAGGAAGATTGAGAACCAGAGCTTGAATCATAGCCCTTTTAAGTTCATCAAAAGCCACTTGAGCTTGGGAACTCCATTGAAAGGAGTTCTTCTTTAAAAGTTGGGTGAGAGGATGACTAATGAAAACATAGCTTTTAATGAATCTTTTGTAATAACCAGTAAGACCAAGGAACCCTCTTAATTGTTTGATGTTCTTAGGAATAGGCCATGATTGCATTGCCTCAATTTTTGTATGATCAGTAGCTACCCCCTCCTTGGTGATAATGTGCCCCAAATATTCCACTTGTTCAGCTGCAAAAACACACTTGGAGTGTTTGGCAAAGAGAGAATTTTGTCTCAGCACCTCCAAAACTAGCTGCAAGTGATGGTAATGGTTGGGTAAATCTTGACTGTAAACAAGGATATCATCAAAGAATACTAACACAAACTTCCTCAAGTATTGTTTGAAAACAGAATTCATCAAACTTGGAAGGTAGATGTGTTGAATCCCAGATCGTTAGACTCAAACAGTAAAAACCGTTTTATCTAGGTTGTCGATTGTACATGTGATGAACACAGCAGAATTGCACAATTAACATGAATAAAGATGTTTAACAAAGATGAATAATTCCCAAAGGGTTTGTATTATTGATGATTAACACAAACCACTCTAGGCATGTATACATTGAATCCCATGCCTAGAGATCAAAGACTCTGTTGGTTACATTTGAGTAGTATCAATTAATGAATAAACCTACGGTCTGGTGTTCCTTTTATAACTTAAGGAACCCAGGGATACATGGAAACTAAATAAGATAATAATGACTAAATCAAAACAGAATTATTCATTCTTATCACTACTTGACCAAATCTCCATCTTTTTAGTATATAGCAGGGGAATCTTCACAGCAGTGGAAAGTTTTGTAGCAGGGGAAACTTTCTTGTATTTTGTCCACCAGCTTGAAGTTTCTCCTAATGCTATATTTGGTCCTTCTTGTTTCCATAGTGATTTGACTCATCAACTTTTGACCCAACAATCTTCCCCTAGTTGATGATGTCAAAACACTTCCCCTTAAACATACAACACCAAAGATCAACAGGTTGAACACTCTCTGTAGACAACTTCCCCTTTTTGACATGATCAAATAGGGGTCTTCTATGTAAACAACCTTGATTTTCAACAACTACCAACCAATACCATACTTCTAACCCAAGCATTCCACCTTTCAAAATACCATCCATGAAGCACATAGGCCTAGGATCCTAATAAAAAATGACTTTAAGCAGTAGATACTCACATTAGTTGTCGTAGTACCAATAAGCAGTAGCGAAAACCTTCACTTCAATGTCATATGTAAATGACTAACACTTTATCAAATGAACTTCCCCTTAAAGTGTGCTAGTCATTCATGAATCTTCAATTCTGTAGGCTTTGAAAGTAATAATCATAAGCGAAGAAAATTCAGTATCAACTATTTGATGTAGTAGTAGAAAAACCCGAATCTGTGTATTATACCATGTAATATCCACATAACAGCGAACGTATACATCTCAGAATGTATAGGGAGTGGATGAGGCTCTTGACAAAAACCAATATCTTAGCAAATATGAGCATAGAGCAACCTAAGAAAAATCTCATACCTTTGCGTATTTTTGTCAATGCATCATTACGGAATAAAGCATGAATAAAACACATACTCAACCAATTATACTTCATCTTCAAATAGCCAATAGTCAATTACCTTCATGACTATGTAAACAATCAATATGAAAACCTTTTATACCTTTAAGACCAGTTGTTGTGAATATATCAAACTCCAAAACCTTGCTGTCCCAAAACTCATATCTGACAGCAGGGGGAACTTTCAAAAATAGTGGGAATCTATTAATGAAAGCAGGGGGAACTATTGAAGGCAGGGGAACGTAGCAGGGGCTTCTTTTAATGAAAGCAGGGGGAACTTTTTCACAAGCAGGGGAACTTTTAATGCCCCTGTTTTTGTTATTAACTGTGCCAAACCCACATAAAGTGGGAATGAATTTATAACAGTAAAACAAATAACAAAAACAAAGACTATTAAAAATGTACCCTACTGTGAGAAAAATATACCTGCTGTAAAAATTTGTAGCTTCTGATCTGCAACCACCATAACACGTCTAATAGCAGCACTGTTACAAACCTCACGTGAATAACATCTCCTTTGGATCCACTCATAAATAAGATATACTTGTGCAATGTTGGGGCCACCGAATAAAAAATTGATATTGAAGCTTTGGTTCATCTGTCAGTATCTATGATTGGGTAAACAATTGAATATTAAGCATGTCAATCGTTTATACCAATGATGTCCCACCATCACATACACCCACGTGATCACTCAGAACAAAGTTATGACTTTTGTGATTACATTCGTAGGACTCCAAGTATGATACCTTTATTGCGTCTGGGCCCCATAGCCTTTGTTATGATATCACGTGGTCAACTTGTTCCCAAAATAATTAACATCATTGGATGCGAATAACTTGTATATGTGAACATACACAAACAGTAGCCTTTGTATTCATATTCATTGTGTGGGACCTTGATCTGTCCACATCCAACAATACACGTACATTGTGAATATGACGTTTCAAGCATAATCAATATTAACCAATGAAAATGTCATTTTCTTGGATAATAAAGAGAACGTAAAACGCAGCCCCTTTAGAGTTGACGCAAGGAATCAGAATAACCTTTTTCGTATACAACATCAGTAACGAAAAAAAACACAGCTTCAATAACATTCTCCTAGGGTTTCAGTATAAACCCTAGATCTTAACAGCAACAAACACGAACCTGAAAAACATCTTAATTCACCTAGATATCAAGAGCCACCCGCTCTGATACCACTTGTTGAATCCCAGATCGTTAGACTCAAACAGTAAAAACCGTTTTATTTAGGTTGTCGATTGTACATGTGATGAACACAGCGGAATTGTACAATTAACATGAATAAAGATGTTTAACAAAGATGAATAATTCCCAAAGGGTTTGTATTATTTATGATTAACACAAACCACTCTAGGCATGTATACATTGAATCCCATGCCTAGAGATCAAAGACTCTGTTGGTTACATTTGAGTAGTATCAATTAATGAATAAACCTACGGTCTGGTGTTCCTTTTATAACTTAAGGAACCCAGGGATACATGGAAACTAAATAAGATAATAATGACTAAATCAAAACAGAATTATTCATTCTTATCACTACTTGACCAAATCTCCATCTTTTTAGTATATAGCAAGGGAATCTTCACAGCAGTGGAAAGTTTTGTAGCAGGGGAAACTTTCTTGTATTTTGTCCACCAGCTTGAAGTTTCTCCTAATGCCATATTTGGTCCTTCTTGTTTCCATAGTGCTTTGACTCATCAACTTTTGACCCAACAACATACTCGGCTTCCGTGGTGGATATCGCAAGAGCGGTTTGTTTCTTGGAGAACCAAGAAGTTAAACAACAACCCATGAAGGTACAAACTCCACTAGTGCTTTTCCGGTCCACATAGTCTCCCGCATGATCCGAGTCCGCGTAGACAATGGTTTCTACGCTGGTCCCTTTAGGATACCATAATCCTAAATGTATAGTGCCTTTAATGTATCGGAAGATACGCTTAACCGCTTCAAGGTGAGAGGTTTTGGGAGCCTCTTGGAAGCGAGCACAAAGGCAAACACTAAACATGATATCCGGTCGACTTGCCGTTAGGTACAACAAACTACCAATCATACATCTATATTTGGTGTTGTCTACCGACTCACAATCATCATCTACGGTGAGTTTAGTATCCGAGGCCATAGGGGTCTTCATTGGTCTAGATTCTTCTAATCCAAATTTCTTTAGCATTTCTTTAGCGTACTTAGATTGACTAAAGAAAATACCATCGTCCATTCGTTTAATTTGGAGTCCTAAAAAGAAGTTAAGTTCTCCCATAATACTCATTTCAAACTCATCATGCATGATTTTGGCAAAGTCATCACACAATTCTTGACAAGTTGAGCCAAATATAATGTCATCAACATATATTTGTACGATTATGAGGTGAGGACCTTTCTTCTTTGTAAAGAGTGTATTGTCTACCATACCCATGGTATACTCATGTTTAACAAGAAACGCTTTAAGTCTATCATACCAAGCTTTCGGTGCTTGTTTGAGTCCATAAAGTGCTTTCTTAAGCTTGTAAACATGGTCCGGTTTCTCAAAATCAATGAAGCCGGGAGGTTGAGCCACATATACCTCCTCGTTGATCAAACCGTTAAGAAATGCACTCTTTACATCCATTTGTTGAAGCTTAATATCTAAGGCACAAGCGTAGGCTAAAAGGATTCTAATTGATTCTAATCTAGCTACCGGTGCATATGTCTCGTCATAATCAATCCCTTCTTGTTGATTATAGCCTTGAGCTACAAGTCTAGCCTTGTTACGAGACACAACACCATTCTCATCTAGCTTATTCCTAAATACCCATTTGGTTCCTATAATGGTAGAACTTCTAGGTGGAGGAACAAGTTCCCAAACATCATTGGCAACGAATTGATTCAATTCTTCTTGCATCGCAATGACCCAACTCTCATCCGTCAAAGCTTCTTTAACATTCTTAGGTTCAATCAAGGAGACAAAACAAAAGAAGTTGCTTTGGTTTTGGACTTGAGATCTTAGGGTCCTTTTATTTAAGTCACCAATGACATTATTGAGAGTATGATCCCTAGACTCCTTAATGTTTACTTCCTTTTCCACACTAAGGTCTTCAACTCCTATTTTTCTAACCTCTTTGGCTTTAACTACTTCTAATTCATCCAAGTCATCATCAACCAATGGTGGTGTCTTGGGTGAAGGAGGGGTTTCATCAAAGGTTACGTTGAGTGATTCTTCAATAACCCCTGAGGTTCTATTTAGGACTATGTAGGCCTTACTAGTTTGGGAATAACCTAAAAGGATACCTTCGTAAGACTTTGGGTCAAACTTGGTAAGATAGTCTTTGGTGTTGAGGATAAAGCACTTGCTTCCAAACACCCTAAAGTATTCTAATGAGGGTTTCTTACCTTTAAGAATCTTATAGGGGGTCTTTCCTAGGAAAGGTCGAATAAGAATTCGGTTGAGAATATAAGTCGATGTATCTACGGCATTGCACCAAAACTTTTGAGGCAAAGATTGCTCGTTTAACATCGTCCTACTCATCTCTTGGATAGTCCTATTCTTCCTTTCAACTACCCCATTTGATTGTGGAGTGCGAGGAGCCGAGAAGTTATGGGTAATACCATGAGCTTCACAAAAGGCACTAAATTGCACTTCATTATCAAATTCCTACCATGATCCGTCCTAATAGAAACAATTGAACATCCTAGTTGATTTTGAATTCTCCGACTAAAGATTTCAAAGTGATCGAAAGCTTCATTCTTAGATGCCAAAAATCTAGTCCAAGTGAATCTAGAATAGTCGTCAACTATAACTAGGGTATAAAGATTACCTCCATAACTCTGTACGGTGGAAGGTCCAAAGAGATCCATATGTAGGAGCTCTAAGCACCGAGAGGTCGAAACCAAATTCTTGGCTTTGTGACTTGAGTTAACTTGCTTTCCAACTTTGCAAGCATCACAAAAGTGACTATCAAACTTAATCTTGGGGAGGTGTCTTACCAACTCCTTAGAGACTAAAGATTGAATTAAACGCATATTAGCGTGACCTAATCTCCTATGCCAAAGAGTAGAACTATCATCTATAGTCGCAAGACATATGTTGTCTTTTGACTTCTTATTAACCTTCATGACATAAAGTCCATGCTTTCTAACACCTTTTCCAATGACTTTTCCATCTTTTACGATTTCACTGTCATGTTCCGAAAAGATGACCTTACACTTATTATCACAAATTTGACCTATACTTAAAAGGTTAAAACCTAAGTTATCTACGTGCTCAACATTTTCAATGGTCATGGAGTCAAGAGAAACTGTACCTTTGCCAATGATATTACCACATAGACTACTAGCGAATGTGACGTTACCTCCATCATATGCTTTGTAATGCGAGAACAAACTTCGATTACCCGTCATGTGTTTAGAACATACACTATCCTTAATCCACTCATCGGGCTCCAAATCAATTCCCAAGCATATCTCTTTAGAAGTGTGAGCCATAAGACATTTCTCCTATTTGGGGTTGTCATCATCATCTTCACCGCTATCGCTCCAAGCTCCACTAACGAATGTCGTGTGGTTCTTATCACGAGCGGGCTTTGGACAATCACCAATGAAGTGATTTGGATCACCACATCTAAAGCAACTCCTATCACCTTTTTCGTTCTTGACAAACCGATTCTTTGACAATGGTTTCTTGTCATAGTTTGGTTGCCTAACGTGTTGACCTCGTCTCTTGAAGAACTTCTTGAAGTCTCTCACCGCCAATGCATACTCCTCGTCATCACTTTCCGAGGAACTATCATGGTTACTTTGTGCCTTCTTGGCTTTAAGTGCAAGAGATTTCCTTTCACTCTTGGTTTTTACTAATTCCGAGTCCTTCAAAATTATCATCTCATGAACCTTCAAGTTTCCTATGAGTTCATCGAGTGATAAAGTTGAGAGATCTTTCGACTCTTCAATGGCCGTGACTTTTGCTCTCCACTTTGGATGTAAGGCCCTTAGAAACTTCCTAACATTGTTCTTGCTAGAAAAACCTTCATCAAGTGCTTTTAGACTAGTAATAATGGTGTTAAACCTAGCAAATGCACTATCAATAGTTTCATCTTCTAAGATGACAAATTGTTCATATTGTTGGACAAGAATATCGATTTTACTTTCTTTGACTTGGCTATTACCTTGGTGGGTTACTAAAAGAGTGTTCCAAATATCTTTAGCGGTTTCACACATAAAAATTCTTTCATACTCTTTCTTAGGCAAAGCATTATAAATCACCATTTTAGCCTCATTATTTTTTGAAAGTTTCTTTTTAGTATCATCATTATCTTTGTCAAAAGTGACTAATTCTTTTGTTTTAGAAACATCATTAAATTGAAAGGGTAAAAAATCACCATTGGTAATAACATGCCAAAGATCTAAATCTTTTGATTTCACATAAGTTTCAAATCTATTTTTCCAATAAATAAAACTATCGGTTTCAAAAAGTGGTGGTCTTTGCATAGATTGCCCTTCTAGGTACTTGTTGGAATCCATAGATCGATTCAAGTTTTAAAATACAATATACTTTAAAAATTCTTGAGCAACCCGCTCTGATACCAATTGTAGAAACTAGAAGGAGGGGTTGAATAGTTTCTTATAATTTACTTGTTAAAATATGGTTTCCAAAAATCCTTTTTCAAAAAACTTAGGCTTGAGGAAATATGTGAAATCTTCTTATGCACAAATATGAACAATGATAGTGTAGCTAAACTAATACTAACAAAAATATATCCACAAAGAATAAAGAATGATAGTGTAGCTAATCTAATATTAACACATGTATATGCAAAAAGAATAAGGAATGTAAAGAGTTAAGGGTAAAGAAAGATCAAACCGAACACCAAGGATTTATAGTGGTTCGGCAACGAAGCTCACTCCTCGTTCCTACTCCACTCCTCGAGTACTCCTTACTCAAGGGTTCACTACACAACAAGCTCCTTATGGTGGAGAAAACCGTACACGTTGCTTAACCAATTTCCGACTCTAAGCTAAAAGTCGAGCCCTAATCGTAGCTAGGACCAATCTACACAACTATACTTAGTACATACACAACTTCCAAATAGACACAACTACTTGGATCTTCACAACTATGACACAACTACAAGTATATAAAAATTGATCTTCAATGGATCTTTGGTGGTGGACTCAACACTTCTAGGATAGTGTTCTTCTCTTTGCACTTGGAGAGGAAGGGATGGAAGAACAAGATTCACTTCTTAAACAAGTAATAATCAAACAAATGATCAAAGATTTGAGTGATTAAAGAAGGGGTTTAAATCTGGAAATAAATGTGCAAAAGAGGTGAGGTGAAAAGCTGAGAATGGTCCACTATTTAAAGGATAAATGAGCCAACGGCTATATCTGCCCGCGGTACCTTATCACAGCCCGCGGTACCTTATCGATAAGGTACCGCCTAGGCGCTAAGGTACCGCCGGACTAGACTCCGCTCCTTTTTGTCCTTTAGTGGTGGAGGTCTTATCTGGGTATGAAAGTATCCTGAAAGGATATTCTTAACAGAATAAGAATATGCCATTTTCAAATTTCAAATAATTAATTTAATAAAACATTTTCTTAAGAATAAAGTTTAATAAAAACTTGTCACTAATAAAAAGTGAGTTTTAAGAAAAGATTAAATCACTTGATCACTTGATTAAGGTTAGTACTTGTTTATCCATACCTTAAGTGAAAATGGGTAAAATAAAAAATACTTGAACTCAAGATTTCGTTTTTCGTTGTTTTCGTAAATGCTTGTTTTTACATATTGTCGTAATCAAAACTAAGCGAGACCGAAAAATGCAAGTAACGTTTTTAGTCATTATTGCATTAACAATGACCATAAAAGTAAAATACCGGAATCAAACATCGGTAGTCCATAAGTAAAGCTCATCACACACAAACATAAGTATAGTAAAGGAAAGGACTAAACAATGTCCATAGCAAATGTATCAAAAGAAAGGTAATGCATAAAGTAAAGAAAGGCTAGAAAGCTTCCAGTCCATATGCACGTACGCTTAAAGTCTACGAGCGTCCCTGAGTACCTTCCGTTTTGGGAACATAGAAAAGGAAAACGGCTGAGCAATACGCTCAGTGCACGGATGTACAATAAAGCATGAATAGGATAAGCATATAACATATAACAGCGGAAGAAACTAAGTCCCGAGTAACCTGGTTAAGTCTTGATAAATCTGGTTTAATAGTTTGAAAAGCCTTATGTTTATCTTGTAAAAACTGTTTAACATATTTTACCATTAGCCAATATAGGTCATGAAAATCCACCGTGCATGAATACTTGGAGGGGTGACCTCATCATGCAAATTAGAGGGGCTGCCTCTAATTTAATATTCTGGTTTGGGTAGGAGGGATCAGCTCCTTGTGAAGGATGCAAGGCACACACCACATTTACCATGAAATCCTGACTGAAAACATGTAACTAGGATGCACCCATACGCCCCACATAATAAATATAAATAAATGGCCAAAAGTTGAAGGGACGCCACGAGCAATCACTCCGCCGTGGTGAAGTCATAACATCAGTGCCTCTAATGTTATGGTTATGGTACCTCCATAACTAGGTGAAACTAGTCATGCATGTATATGGCTATAGGTATTCTAAATTAAACATAAGTAAATCAAACACATAACTTATACTACGGGAAAACATTTGGCTGCATACGGGGAATCCTAATAAGGAAAGAATGTCCATACTGAAAGGACGGGAATCCGTACCTTATGTCCAGTGAACGAAGAAGACGAACTGAGAGGAATCCTACTTCCGTATCACTAATGCTACATAAATACATACATGAATAAGTATCTGCTTACTAATTACATAACTGATTTTATGTCATGTCTTAGCTTATTTTATATGTTCATATCATGTTTTACTGTTTTAAGCCTTAAAATGTGTTTATCTTATATTCTGTTTACTCTGATTAAGTATTTCTGGTATTTCATGTATTACTATACTTACTGTGTAATAATAAGTAACTTTCCAAAAATAGCAGGTTTCCTAAAATAGAAAGTTTCCAAAAATAGAAAGTTTCCAAAAATAGAAAGTTTCCAAAAATAGAAAGTTTCCAAAAATAGAAAGTTTCCAAAAATAGAAATTTTCCAAAAATAGAATTACTGCTTAAAATAGATAAGTTTCTAAAAATAGAAAGTTTCCATAAATAGATCAGCTGCCTTAATTAAATAAGTTTCCATAAATAGATTAGCTGCCTGAATTAAATAAGTTTCTAAAAATAGAAAGTTTCCATAAATAGATTAGCTGCCTTATTTAAATAAGTTTCTAAAAATAGAAGTTTCCATAATTAGATATGAGCTGGTTAAATAAGCTAAGTATATAAGCCTAAGTGTTTTCATGATTCTTTTCTAAGTCATAATGATATAATGTATAGTTTATTAATTATTTCATGTAGTTAAAATAAACTATAGGTTAAAATATTTAATTAAAGTATATCATGTTTTTAATTAAATAAAGTTAAATACTTAGGTTAAAACATGTATTAATATTTATTAATAATATAACCTAAGTCATGTTAATTAATTAATTATAACCATGGTTTTTAAATAATTAATTAATTATAAGTCTAAAAATATAAAATACTTAGGTTAATAATTTCATGATTTTAATAATTAATATAACCTAAGTCATGTTTATTAAATTAATCATGTCATATTTATTAATTTAATATTTAACATATATACAAAAATAATCTTAACATAAACCGTGAACCGGATCTTGACTAGAACCCATGAACCGGACATGAAATCGACACCATACCCCGAACCACTTCGAGGTTCCCCTTGTCTTGTTGATGCCGTGGGACCCACACCACTCAACCGGGACCATATGGTCTCGGTGGTGGTTGAGTAGCTAAACCGAGACCCCCTTGGGGTTCGGTTTAGGCGCCGGCCAAAACAAACACCCCTAAAACACCCTTTTTGATTTATTCCAAAAACCATTTTCATGTTAGATCTATGTTTTAATTAGGTTTTTAAAAGAAACATCATGTTCTTAATTATTTAATAGATCAAATAAAAAAGAAAAGGGTTAAAAGAATTTACCGAATGCGTGGATCTAAACGAGGATGAACAAACACGAACACTTGCACCAAAACCAAGATCAAAATCAAATAAACACCCTCCTTGGTGTGTTTATGTGTGGCGGCCAAAAAAAGAAAAGAGGAGGAGGAGAAAAACTTTTTTTTAGGTTTTTTGTTTAATCTTCTGTAAAGTGAATATGACTAGTGATATTTTCCCTTAACCCCTCTTTAGTGAATTTTGAGATGGGCTTGGCCCATCTCTTCCTTGTTGCCGCGGGTAGGGGGCCCCACATGGGGTACCCGTACCGTTTTCCGTGTCTCGATGTTTAATTGTTCGTTCGTGTTTATTTGTGTTCGCGTTTAATGTGTTCTCGTTAAATAATTACATTGACCTAATATATTTATTTACGCTCGTAATAAATATACATACGTAATTAATAATAGTTCGTGATTTAATTACGTTCATGATTTCATGATCGCATGTTCGTGATTAATTATTGTCAAATAATTATTGCGTGCTCATGCGTAGTAAATACTTATCGTGTTCTAACACGTACGTAATACGTAAAATCCTAACACATAATCGTAATCATGCAATAATAGGAAAGTTTTAATCTAGTACGTACGATCTTAAGGGTACTATTCATGGTAAAAGCATGCGGGTTTTACAGTTTCTTTATCCAATATTCCTAAAAGTTGACTTGCCATTGCTTTCACGAAAGGCGAGGATGTGCTACCTGTAGACATGCTCCTGTTAAAAATAGCGTACCAAGAACAGTTGAAATACATAGATTTTATTATGGTTTTGTGTTATTTATTTGCATACTCTTTGGGTCACATGTCATATGGTTCTATTATTTGGATCCAACATTTTAACAGATGACCAACATGCATGCCAAAAGAAAACATTTGTCAAACATACATCCTACAACACATGTGATTTCATACCCTATAGTTAACTTCTAAAAAACAAAAAAAAAATTGTATTGATTTTCAAAAACTTTAACACAAGGATGACATTGTGTGAACAATCTACCAACATGCACTAGACGCGTCACGTGTATGCCCCTTTTATTTAAAGCTAATTGAAAACACGTAGCTATTGCAACACTAAATCCTACACATATTCTTCAGGGTCAGACTTATTTGTCGTGTGCTTGTTCATGTGCACAACCATTCAGGGACGGATGTAGAGTGTAAGAATGGGGGGCAGGCGCCCCCCATGACTCGTCGAAAAAATTGAAAATTTAGTGTAAAATTTTATTATTTTTGGTTTTTTTTCGAAAGTGCCCCCACTCGAAACTCAAATTGCCCCCCGCTCACGTACTAAAACTTAACATTCACACTTTAAAACCTTTATAAATCCCTCATATATAAGTAATAATACTCGATTTATCATTTCGATCATAGCTTTTTCTTCTACGTATTGGTGGTATTGTCCAAAAAATATTTTTTGCCTCCCACACACAATTTTCCTGGTTCCGTCACTGCAACCATTGACGTCAGCACGTCACCATTTTCACCATCCTCCGTCTGTTAATATTCTAACAATTCCAACCCTACCTGTGAACATCCAAACGATTCCACCCTTCTGTTCACAAGATTTTTTAACTTAGTGATGTACTGTCTTCTCTTTATCGGGCGCTCCCTCATTAATTCTATTCTATTCTGATAATTCTCTAAGACTAGCAACAATGCGCCTGTCTCTCTCTAGAACAATTGCCGCAACTGATCTACTGGGCAGTTTGAATTACTTGCCGCTATTTGTTTCAAATGTCAAGATACAATAACGAGAAAGCATATTTGAGCGGGCAGCTGCCTAGCATCACCGGCGGTTACGTATCCGGGTGTTAGTATACAAAACAACAGGAACTCGGGATGGTTAAAAAGAGGCAGATGAACACATGTGTTGGTAGAAACCCATAAAAAATATTCGTCCAATGAATCATAGACTACCTGTTGTATTTGCGCATAATTTCTTTGTTATATATAGTTACACATTTGAATATAAAACAATTGGGACAATCATGAATGGATGGGACTTAAACTGTCCCGATTTATGTAAGCCTTTGATGCGATAGTTGTAGGCATTGCGGCAGCTACCAACCTATCGTGCCAATGTATGTATTAAACTGGATGAAACGCTCAAAAAGCGCGAAAGGATATTTAGATGCTTTAGATTCAATAATCCTGCAATTACAAAAGCGTGCAACACCGAAACAAACTTTTTTCGTAGTAGGCTAAAAATTGCATTTGACATTTGAGACAACAATACATTCAGTAACCTGCGGCGAACCACGGGCTAAGTTCCTTGTTTAAATCAAATACAAGAGACCATGTGGTATATAACTTGATACTCACAAAAGGATCGAGAGGAAAGTGTTTGGAATTTTGTGATTAATTTGATGGTCGAAAAGAATGAGCCGGGGAGGTGAGGTATCGAAAAAGCATCTAAGATCAAAGAGACATTGGACCATAAGTCGATATTTCACCAGCCATACACTCCATTTGAAAATATTTACTAAACTACTAAGTGAAAGAACAATCTCTCTAACATTCGATATCAAGATGTAAATAACAAAACAAAGTTCAACAGTCAGCTCAAACAAAAACTTATACTAACTGGAGTGACAGATTCATTAATCCAATGCATCATGAGATCTTCATATTCACCAACCTTTTATTGTTCTATTTTGTCATCCCGCTTTTTCTCGACAACTATTATAGCTGGTAAAAAGGATTTTTGAAATTTCTCCAATAAGTATGTATGTGTGTAAATGTGTAGGGGCGAGGAAGGCTTGCACTATGTGAGCTATTTAAAGCAGCCAAAACACGAACTGCAAGCCTACTTTGTCTCAGATCTTTTGCCAACCCAAGACCTGCATAATAATCGAATAATAATGTCTCCTTAGTACATTTATGGATAAGAACAAGATGTCATGTTGGTAGAAGCCTTGACAAATAAGTTTTTTCATACGGCTTTAACAAATTTATGACCAAATAAAATTAGCTGGGTAAAAGGAACAAAAAAATAGAATACCTTTTTCCTTTGTAAAGGTAATTGTTTTTCCTTGCGGATCAGACACTACCTCTGTCAAAATCGAATTAAAGTCACTACAAGAAAGTTGAGAACAGATGACGGGGGTTTTCCTGGCGACACAATGTCGCCAGGGATAACCTCTTTTCCCTGGCAACAACGCTGACGTGACGGTAAAGTAGATTTACTTTTTGGTCAAAGTTTGACTAGGGTTTCCCTGGCGACATGTCGCCAGGGATAATCGGCAAAATCAGATACCAAGTGAAAGAGCGCGAAATTTTCCCTCCAAAGTTTCCCTGGCGACAAGTCGTCAGGGATACTTTGTCACAACTTATCCCCGGCGACATGTCGCCAGGGAAACCTCGTCCATCGTATTTAACAAAAAATAAGTTTGCTAATTACCTGTCAAGATTATCCCTGGCGACATGTCGCCAGGGAAACCTTTGCCATTTGTGATTAGTTTCAAAATTAAACACAAAATGTGTGGTGGGCTTTTACCCGCCAAATCCCAAATGTTTCCCTAGCGACATGTCGCCAGGGAAACTCCCTGTCATATATTTATTTAGTTTTTGCTTGTTAATTATTATTTTAACTATCGATCCGATGTTATTTAATTTTTGCGACGTTTATATAATAAAAATGAGACATTTATAAAACAAATATTAATTTATTCCAAATAATTATTATTTTAACTATCAATCCAATGTTATTTTATTTTTGCGACGTTTATATAATAAAAATGAGACATTTATAAAACAAACATTTATTTATTCATAATATTATACATAGCCCTTGTGGAATCAAATGGAAAACATAAAAACAGACATTACTAATCAACTTAAAGTTCGTGAAGTAGTGCAGCCGATTACTACTCAACGCTAAGATTTTCCATTTCATTTAAAAGCTCATGAAGTATTGCAGCCGATTGACATGCGTGTTCTTGAGGATGCCTTTCCATTTCTAGTCTTGCCTCTAACATCTTTATCTTTAGATCTTTGATCTTGCAATTTGAGCATCAGTGGGTGCAGATGAGAAGGACATGTAGAAGAACTTGGATGTGAACCTTGAGGTGTTGAAGATCCAGGGGAAGATCTTATACGGAGTTCGAGATCAAAATCATCCTTCCATTTAAAATATTTACATCCATAATCATCTGTTTTTTGCTGTTACAAAGTAAACAAATAACATGACATGTCATTTTAATAATCACACATATTACATAGCTAAAACATTTGATTGTTTACCTTCGAAAAAGGACATGCATAGTAGAGTTTACCAAAGCTATGAGGTTGATGTGACTGTCTTAACACAATATATCCCTTTCTACATGTACACTTATAAGCTTCACGGGATCCATCTGCTACCAAATCAGGTGGTGGTGGTGGTGAGTTTGGTAGGAGATGATAAGTGTGTGTGTGTGTGATCTGCTGATGATAAGTGTGTGTGAATCCTTTTATGGTCAAAAAGTGAGGGAAATGGTTAACATTTTCCCGCCAATGTTTTCCCGCCAACGTTTTCCCGCCAATAGTTAAACGTTGGATGTTCAATGGATGACCCGGTTTGTTATGGTTGTACGTTGGATGTTCAATGGATGATCCGGTTTGTTATGGTTATACGTTGGATGTTCAATGGACGACTCGACATGTGTTGGTTACACGTTAGATGTTCAATAAATGAGTCGGCATGTCTTGGTTAGACGTTAGATGTTCAATGGATGAGTCGGTATGCATTTGTTAAACATTAGATATTCAATGGATGAGTCGGTATGTTTTGGTTACACGTTAGATGAGCTGGTAACATAGCTATGTTGAGCTAGCAAATGACTATACTCGTTGTGTAAGCTATTTTGGTGAGGTTACATCAAATGAAAAGCTTCTTTCTTTTGTTCAAACTTACGCGAAAGCTTCTGATATCCCTTATTTATCTCCACCTAATGCTGTTGTTCCTACTATGTGATCCCCGTTAACTAAATCAAATACGTTCTTGCTTCTAAACTGGCTTAAGATTTTAAGGACAACCGGGACTTGTTTGCCGGAACTCTTTTTGTCATCGATTCAAAACGGAAGCTGGTTAAAGATTTATTTGAATGGTTAGACGTTAGATGTTCAATGGATGAGTCGGTATGCATTTGTTTTGGTGTGTTGTGATTTTTTGTTTTGAATTTGCTTCTTTCTATATATGCGTGTCTATGTATGTACAGACGCAAGCTGCAATTCAAGCTGATGTGCCACCCCCGACTGTCATTGATCACTTCTTCATTGCGCACACCGACCAGGATGGGAATTTTCCTTGCGATGCGGACCGCGTTATGTATGTAAGTATTTTTTTTCTAAATTAATTAATTAATTAATTTTTTTTTGGATATGCCTTGGTTTTTTACTATTCCCTGCCGATAAATAATGTACCAACCCGACTAATAAATAATATACTAACTGTCGTTTGTTTTTGTCACTTCATTAGGAGGAGATGCTTGCGATGAAGGCTGTAGGCAAATATACGGACGACGAGATCAACCGTATCGTCCGAGGTGGAAAGCAGCGAGGCCACATGCCCGGTGTCGGCCAGATAGTGCCGAGAAGGACTGCTCACTATATTCCTCCTCCTCCTCCCGTCGACCCACGGTTGGAACAAGCGTCTCAAGTGTTTAACTTTATGAGAAGTGACGATAGGTTTGCCGATGCGTTCTCAGCATTTCTATCGGGTGGTGCTAGCGGGAGTGGCACGGGAGGCAGCGGTAGTGGCGCCGGTGGGAGTGGTAATGATAATGTCGACGGGTAGAATGGCAATAATGGTTAGTATGCTTGTCTTATTTTTCCTACCTTAGCATGCAAGTTTAATAATTGTAAACCCCGAGTTGCTAGTTTAATAAGTGTAACTAGGAACTTTGTACTCAAGTTGTGACATATGTATTTGTATTGATCGAGAGATTACATGTTATTGTGTTTTGGTACTAGATTCGTGGTAGATTTTTAGTATTTGTATCTTCAGGTTTTGTATTTGTATTCCCAGGTTTTGGTAGATTTTTTCCGGAAAAATTCCAAAAAAAATCTGGAAACAGCCTGCTGTGCAGGCAGCTAAAAAAAATGTCAAAGTTTCCCTAGCGACATGTCGCCAGGGAAACTTGGGCTCACTTGACTTTCTAAAAAGTCAGCCAAGTTTCCCTGGCGACATGTCGCCAGGGAAACTCTAGAAAAACATTGACTTGTCAACGCCAGGCGTTGACTTGTCAACGTTACGTATAGTTTCCCTGGCGACATGTCGCCAGGGAAAAGTGAGGTTTAATAATCTGTTTAACTTAAGTTCCTTAATCAGCAGCTTTTCCCTGGCGACATATGTCGCCAGGGATACTATCCCGCACCAACTCCAGCGTGGCACCAATTTTTGAACCAAAGAGTTGCGGGGCCCACTTAGTCGCCAGGGAAACCCTAATTAGTCGCCAGGGAAACAATCCCGCACCAGCCTTTCTTGGCGAGGTTTCCCTGGCGACATGTCGCCAGGGATTCACCTTCCCTGGCGACAAGTCGCCAGGGAAACATCGCGAATTTGGCCAGGGAAGAGGTCGAATATTGTAGTGATGTAGTGCTTTTGATCTCTAAAATACGAGGACCGTAACTCAACATGAATATCAGTTATGCCTTCATCTTCTTGTTGAAGTAGTTTCTCACATGTAAACTGGAAATGAATACAAGATAACGTAACATAATAAAGGTTAATGAACATTTCATCGAATTAAGTGCACAATATTCATACCTTGATAATATGGCTCCATCCTTCAAAATTAGTACAAGGAAAGTCTAATTTTAAAGATAGATATTGAGGACCGCAACACCAAAGTATAGCTTCCACAACAGCTACATAAACCGGTACTTCTTCTATGATGCGCGGTTCTACCACAACTTGCTTGAGTTCATAAGGTGCCGACTGAATCACCTTCAGTTCCTCAACATCATTAATCAGATCCTATACAAGACGTACAATTGGTAAATACAAATGTGTATCGGGAGTAAGTACAAACACATAAATGGCACATCATATAAAGGAATTTGAGTAAATACATTACCCAGAAAGCGCTAATACGCAGATTTAACTTTCTGAATTGAAATTTTTTGTCCAAAAATCGTCTTAGCTTCTGAAACCAAAGAATATTAACAACGCCAGTGGGGTCACATTCCATGCGTACTTTTGACAGCGGTAAATCTGTTGGTGAAGGAGGTGTATTATGTGAACGGCCTTGGTGATAAAACAAAAGCAAATTGGGGGTATTGATATCAATTTCATCCAACTCAAATTCTGAATTTAGCACAAAAGTCTTCAAGGAATGGCTTGACAACCTCAGATTCTTGTTGTTGTATTTCTCAACAAGATCCAAAACCAGAGTTTCAAGGACGGGGAAGTTGGATAAGAACCTAGTAAGATCATTTGTTGTCAGAGAGGGATACCCGAAGTAAGCGAGCCTTGTTAGTTTTTTACACGAGGCCAAGTTCAGAGATGGGGCCCCTCTATTTCTTATATCCGATATGAAAAGATAATACATATTTGGAGCTTCAATATCTATTCTCTCAAGTTCAGCCTTAAAGTAAATCCAAACTTTCATAAGATTTTGATGTCCATAAACAGAAAATATTTTGAAACCGTAGCATTTCTCAACAACTAATATCTCAAGAAGAGGGCAACACGTGGTCAGACGCTTGATTATTTCCTCATTTAGTGGGACACATACAAGCACCAACGTCTTCAAAGACTTGAACTTGATAACGTCAACCATCAAAGACAAAGGTAACTCACATTTATAAATCTTCAAACAATTTAGTGAAGATGCAGTTAAGAGTATGTTAGGCAAGCGGTACATTCGTAGAGATGGCTTCATATACGGCAAACAATCTATATCAATTACCAACATCTTTACACCTTTCATAAGAATTAATCCAAGGCATCTGTTAATAATGTCTATTTCTGCAGGACACTCTAGTCTCGTAGCGAGGATCAACTTATGTGCGCTCACATTTTGCTGCTCGCAAAATCTGGATGTTGTACAAGTAACATACTTGAAAAACATTTCCCTTGCAGCTTTTTTGCTTTTGTCTAAATACATTGATGATGATCTTATGACATCGTAAACTTTACGGAAATTAAAATCCAGGATAAAGAAGCCGTAACAGCAAGCCAGTTCTTAGACAATACACTCATTCGAACAAGCTCTTTATGAGAATTAAAACGTGAGAGTATGTAGTGAAGAATAGATTCATGAAGATCTAAAGTCCTATCCATTGTGTCTTCTGTATACTTTTCCATCTAACCAGTTTTGATCAGTAGCTAGCTAGTGTTAGCTGATACCAATAAAAAAAATCCTAACGATAAACGGACATTTCTATCGCCCTACAAACATGAAAAATACGGGAGATCAGAATGTCAGAAATCACAACCAAACATAGTGAAACACAAGTCATTTTTATCAGTTAGCTGAAACATCTTTGAAAACCTATGTGTGCATTTAGTCGGAGGAAGACACCCTTTCACAAAATGTTAGTACCCTTTTTTTTTCTTCCAAAAAATTCTCCACCTGAAAATTTTGTATTTCACAACTTATCAAAGAAACCACCAGAAAGGTGGCCTAATGCTAAACAGTACACACTGATATCAAGAGGTATCTCTTTCAAATCTCACTACTTTCACTAGATGCACATCTTGGGGGGATCCCGGTTAAAGCACCTACAGCTAAATTAAAGACTCGCGCTCCCTGATCAACCTCAACAAGTGAACATGAAAATCCTTTTCCCGTTTTAACCTATAAAATAATATTGCAAAACACAGTTTCCGTTTTTCCGTGTTTATATAAGCAACCAGCCCCAAATTCCTTATTCATCTAATCATCTTCCAGACCCAAACCTTATAATGGAGAATACAAGATTATTTAAACGCACATTAATATTTGGGGAATGTGTAATACAACACGAACATAAATAAACCAAATTAAGAACCATTAAGAAGTAGCCAACTAACCTTTTATTATTAAGCGAGTCTAGTAGTATTATAGAACCTTTCTTCTTGGAGCTGAAATTGTATCGATCATATATACAACTTTTTCAGTATTTTGGTTCAAAAGAAGTACACTAGCTACTTTGCCGAAAGTTCTTTGGCGAACTTATTTAGATGCAAAAAGCTGTCTTTGAGCACTGCTTTTATTATAAAATATAGTACTAAATGATGTTGATCTCGGTGCCCAAGGAAATAGAGCATCTTTGTCACCTAGTTTGCACATGGAAATTTTATAAACTATAATTTCAAGCAATGTTTTGAAACCCGGGTCGACCCGGCCGGTTCAACCGGTTGGACCGGTTCCGGCCGAAAAAACGGGTCAAATTGACCCGGGTCTTACATTTTGGAAACCCGGTGTGACCCGCCGGGTTTGAAGCGACCCGGGTTGACCCGGTTCGTGCGACCCGGCCGGGTTTTGATTTTTTTCGATTTTTTTGTTTTTTTTTCGTTTTTTTGCAATATAATTATACGTATTTATAACGTAACTTTGTTTTTACGTGTTATATTTGTTAGTAAATGATTTTTTGGGCCAAATATATGAAATATTCATGATTTATATTTATATATATATAGTAATATTGGAAATATATAAATAAATTTTTTTAATTGAAAACCGGGTCGACCCGGCGGTCCAACCGGTTGAACCGGTGACCCGGTGACCCGGTGGCTCGACCGGGTCGATTCAAAACCCGGGTTTTAAAACATTGATTTCAAGTGGACTTATACATTCTTTCACTATGTTTACTGATATAAATTTCACAAAATTTATCATTCTTTGAAGTTGGCCCCCTACATTCTTTCTTAAGTTGGCAAGGTCATAAATATATTCTTACTTAGGAATCAACAGACATGTTATTGAGGTGAATCATGGGTGCTCGGTCGAAGAATATAAGACATGAGTAACGGAAAAGATAATTAAAACCAAGGTAACAGGGGGAATAAAAAATCAATAATGATGACATATAATCACTAGTCGGGCTATGAAGCCCGACCCACGGGTACTACCTGTATCCAGTCCATCACGAATGGGCTCAGCTACGGACATTAGCTCAAGAGGCCCAATGAAGGTAGTCATGCTCGGTCTTACGTGGACGGCACGCTGACCGGGGTCAAACAGAATCATAATCTAATGAAGACTATGATTCATCCAAGTTGAGAGGATATACACTCTCCTTTAGAAGATAAGGATCTTGTGTATATGGTAATTATCCTCTCCTTGGGCCGCAAGATTCGGAAAACCTTACTTGGGATTCACCGGCAATAAAAAGAACCTCCTAGGTTCCACAAAGTACCATTCTCAGGTGTTGGCATAGGTGCTGTCCTAAGTCAAGATGGTCGGCCTATCTCATTCTTTAGTGAGAAATTATCATATGCTCGAAGGAAGTACACGACGTATGAAAAGGAATTTTATGCTATTGTGCGTGCTCTCGAACATTGGAGGCATTATCTCATCTAAAAGGAGTTCGTTTTATATTCTGACCATGAAGCATTAAAGTACATTAATGGTCAGCACAAACTCAGACCTAGACATGCACGTTGGGTGGATATTTTGCAAGCTTATACGTTTCACATCAAGCACAAAAGTGGTGTAAAAAATCGAGTAGCAGATGCCTTGGGTCAGAGACGTTCCTTGTTGACCACGATGAAAGTTATTGTTGTTGGTTTTGAGCAGATTAAAGAGTTATACCAAGAAGATGGTTTCTTTAGTAAAGTGATATGTTTATGCATCAACAAGCCATATAAAGAATTTATTTTTCATGAAGGTTTTCTCTTCCATGGAAACCGATTGTGCATCCCACATTGTTCGCTTCAACTTGAAATAATCAAGGAAAATCACGAGGGTGGGCTTGGTGGACATTTTGGCAGACATAGAACCGTTGCTTTGCTCAAAGATCGTTTCTTCTGGCCAAAAATAATGAAGGATGTTAGTCATTATATCTTGAGGTGTCGAACATGTTATCTTGCAAAGTCAACTTCTCATAGCACGGGACTTTATACCCCACTGCCCATACCTAGTGCACCATGGGAAGATGTGAGCATGGACTTCGTAATGGGGCTGCCACAAACTCAACGAAAAAAGGACTCGATAATGGTTGTTGTTGATCGATTTTCAAAAATGGCACACTTTGTGCCATGTTGTTGATGGTTATGGTTATACTTCAAGGAGGTGGTTAAGTTACATGGAATCCCAAAGACAATTACAAGTGATCGAGATCCAAAGTTTGTGGGCCATTTTTTACGAATGCTTTGGCGAAAGCGAGGTACAAACTGCAATTCAGTTCAGCCTATCACCCTCAAACGGATGGGCAAACTGAGACAGTGAATCGTAGTTTAGGAAATCTACTAGGATGCCTAGTAGGGGAAAATATACGACAATGGGATCTTGTACTACCACAAGTAGAGTTCGCTTACAACCGATCTTGTAGCCAAACCACTGGTAAAAGTCCATTTGAGGTTGCATATGGGTCCAATCCGTTGAGTCCTCTAGACTTGTACCTCTACCCATAAACTCGAGTTATAGTGGTGATGGAGATGAACGTGCAAGAGCTATCAAAGAGCTACATGAAAAGGTCAAATTGAAAATTAAAAAGCAAAATCAGAAGTATGCAAGACAAGCTAACAAGCATAGAAAGGAAGCTAGCTATTTTCAAAGAAGGTGATCTAGTTTGGGTCCACATGAGTAAGGAGCGGTTTCCACCTGGCCCGCATGCTAAGCTCCAACAACGAGGTGATGGTCCGTTTAAAATAGTGCAATGTATAGGGGACAATGCCTATAAATTTGAGTTGCCTGGACATCACAGAATCTCTGATACCTTTAATGTCAAGGATCTATCTCCGCATCATGGCGAAAATGAGGTGAAGTCGGGGGCGAGTTCTTTTCTAAAAGGGAAGAATGACACAGTTGGTGTCAACTTATGCAAGAGCATCTTAGACTTTCTGTGTGGTTTCTGTCATTTAGTTTAGCAAACTCATCATCTTCTTGTCTTTAATAAAGGATGGGTGTTTCAATAATAATTATGGAATGGGTATATGAATAAGTACATGTAGTCAATGTAATTGTGCGTATATGAACGGCCAAGTATTATAAAGAAAGCCGCACAGAAAGAGAAGACTACTTGGAATTCGGTGGGAATCCACATTGTAAGGCACATCAGAAAACAAAGATAATAAACAATTTGTGTTTGCCATTTGTGAGTCGAATTCTATTCCTCCACGTGTGTGTTAACAGTTGTGTTCGCTGAATCCTTGTGCTCGTCTCTGTCGTCGGTGTCATGCTATTCCATAGAATTTACTGTGGATCTAATACAAGAGACCCTGTAGTAGTTGTGTAGGGCCACATGATACTCATAAAAGGATTGACAGGATGTAACTGTTTGAAATCACGTGATTGATCCTGCCTTGGTTTGATGGTCGAAAAGGATGAGGCGGGGAGGTAGGGGCCGGTATCGGTTCAAAACCGAACCCAAAAGGATGAGCAGGGGAGCCGGGAGGTGTATAATATAAAGGGTTGGGGTATGGAAAAAGCATATATGCGTTCCAGCCGTTTAAGATCAAAGAGACATTGGACCATAAGTCAATATTTCACCAGCCATACATTCAATTCGAAAGCATTTACGCGAACCATAAGCGAAAATATCCCGATGTAAATAAGCCAGTCCAACAAAACAAAGTTCAACTGTCAACTCAAACAAAAAACTTGCGTGAACCATAAGCGATGAAGCAAACACCATTCACAGAGAGTTACAGCAAGAATTATTTTCATTATCGAAATCCACATTAGTCCAATAGTATTAGTGCATTGCATAATTATATTAACTGGAGTAATTAGATTCGTTAATCCAATGCATCATGAAATATCCATATTCACCAACCTTTTACTGTTATTTTTTGTCATCCCGCTTCTTCTTGGACAACTATTAGCTGGTAAAAAGGATTTTTTAAATTTCTCCAATAAGTATGTATGTGTGTAACTGTGCAGGGGGGGAGGAAGGGTTGCACTGTGTGGGCTATTTAAAGCAGCCAAAACAAGACCAGCCACGCTTAACTGCAACCCTACTTCGTCTCGGATCTTTTGCCAACCCAAGATCTGCATCATAATCAAATAATAATGTCTCATAGTACATTTATCGATAAGAACAAGATGGCAAGTTTTTTTTTAACAAGATGCCATGTTGGTAGTCTGACAAATAAGTTTTTCATATAGCTTTAACAGAACTCAAATAAAAATAGCTGGTTAAGGAACAAAAAAAGTAGTATACCTTTTTCCTTTACAAAGGTAAGTATTTTTCCTAGTCGCCCAGATGGTAACGCTGTCAAAAACGAATTAAAGTCAATAAAGAGCTTTTGGCCTTTAGAAGACGAGGACCACAACACAATCTGAGTATTAGTTATGGATTCATCTTCTTGTTGAAGTAGCTTCTCACATGTAAACTGTAAATGAATACAAGATAACATAACATAAATAAATGAAGAATTGAAGATCTCTACTTCATTACAGCTACGAAACGGACTCTGAATAGCGAACATTTCATCAACGTTAGAGCATACAATTCTTACCTTGATAATATGGCTCCATCCTTCAAAATTAGTACAAGGGAAGGGTAAAATTAAAGTTAGATACTTAGGACGGCAACACCAAAGTATAGCTTCCACAACAGCTACGTAAACCGGTACTTCTTCTATAATGCGTGGTTCTAGCACAACTTGCCCGAGTTTATAAGGTGCCGACTGAATCATCTTTAGTTCCTCAACATCATTAATCAGATCCTATACAAGACAACTGGTAAATACAAACACATAAATGACACATCATATAAATGAACGGGTAAATACATTACCCAAAGAGCGCTAATACGCAGCTTCAACTCTTCGAATCGAGTTTTCTTGTCCAAAAACCGTCTCAGCTTCTGAAACCAAAGAGCATTAACAACACCAGTGGGGTCAAAAATCATGCGTACTTTTGACAGGGGTAAATTTGTTGGTGAAGGAAGTGTATTATGTGAACGGCCTTGGTGATAAAACAAAAGCAAATTGGGGGTATTGATATCAATTTCATTCAACTCAAATTCTGAATTTAGCACAAATGTCTTCAAGGAATGGCTCGACAATCTCAGATTCTTGTTGTTGTATTTATCAAGAAGATCCAAAACCAGAGTTTCAAGGACGGGGAAGTTAAATAAGAACCTAGTAAGATCATTTGTTGTCAGAGAGGGATACCCGAAGTAAGCGAGTGTTGTTAGTTTTTGCACGAGGCGAAGTTCAGAGATGGCACCCCTCTATTTCTTAAATCCGATAAGAAAAGATAATACATATTTGGAGCTTCAGTATCTATTCTTTCAAGTTCAGCCTTAAAGTAAATCCAAATTTTCTGAAGATTTTGATGTCCATAAACAGAAAATCTTTTAAAACCATAGCAATTATCAACAACCAATATCTCAAGAAGAGGGCAACTCGTGGTCAAACGCTTGATTATTTCCTCATTTAGTGGGACACATACAAGCTCCAACGTCTTCAAAGACTTGAACTTGACAACGTCAACCATCAAAGACAAAGGTAACTCTTTTTTTTTTGAATGGCGGAGATGTATTAGAAAAAATTCACATGCTAGTAAGAAGCTAGCATGGAAAAAACAGAAACAAGTTACAAGTTACAATTACACTTGAATACAAAGCATACTCGGATTGCAACACCAATCAACCCAAGAAATACTACGACACATAGCTCTAGTTCCAATCCAAAGATAAGAAGTCGCAATGATGTCGTCAACTATATTCACCGCATTAACTTTAACCGCCTGAAAAACAAGAAGTCGCAAGACAAAGGTAACTCACATTTATAAATCTTCAAACATTTTAGTGAAGATGCAGATAAGAGTATGTTAGGTAAACGGTACATTTGTAGAGATGGCTTCATATACGGCAAACAATCTATATCAATTACCAACATCTTTACACCTTTCATAAGAATTAATCCGAGGCATCTGCCGATAATGTCTATTTCTGCTGGACACTCTAGTCTTGTAACGAGGATCAACGTGTGTGCGCTCACATTTTGCTGCTCGCAAAATCTGGCAGTTGTATAAGTAACATACTTAAAATACATTTCCCTTGCAGCTTTTTGGCTTTTGTCTAAATACACTGATGAAGATTTCATGACATCGTAAACCTTACGGAAATTAAAATCCAGAACGGGGAAAGAAGCTGTAACAGCAAGCCAGTTCTTAGACAATACACTCATTCGAACAAGCTCTTTAGGAGAATTCAAACGTGAGAGTATATAGTGAAGAATAAACTCATGAAGATCTAAAGTCCTATCCATTGTGTCTTCTGTATACTTTTCCATCTCACCAGTTTTGATCAGTAGCTAGCTAGTGTTAATACCAATAATAAAAATCCTAACGATAAACGGACATTTCTATCACCCTACAAACATGAAAAATACGGGAATTAGAATGTTAGTAATCACAACCAAAACATAGTGAAACACGTGGTCATTTTTATTAGTTAGCGAAACATCTTTGAAAACCTATGGGTGCATTTAATCGGAGGAAAACACTCTTTCACAAAATGTTTGTACCTTTTTTTTCTCTTCCAAAAAGTCCACCTGAAAATTTGTATTTCAAAACTTATCAAAGAAACAACAGAAAGGAGCTCTGGTGGCCAACTACCAATGTCACTATCAAGAGGTATCGTGTTCAAACCTCACTATATGGACATCTTGAGGGTGGATGAGGAAAATGTCGGAAACGGTCATGGCAATATCCCAGTTAAACCATCTACAGCTAAATTAAAGACTTGCGCTACCCGATCAACCTCAACAAGTGAGCATGAAAAACCTTACCCGTTTAACTTATAAAATAAAAAAATTTCTCAAACTAAACGCACACTAATATGAACACAAACATAAAACATTTCAAATTAAGAACCATTCAGAAGTAGCCTACTAACCTTTTATTATTAAACGAGTCTAGTAGTTATAGAACCTTTCTTCTTTGAGCTGAAATTGTATCGATCATATATAACTTTTTCTGTATTTTGGTTCAAAAGAAGTACACTAGCTACTTTGCCTAAAGTTTCTTTGGGAACTTATTTAGATGCAAAAAGCTGTCTTTAAGCACTGCTTTTATTATAAAATATACTAAATGATGTTGGTCTCGGTGCTTTTCACATGGAACTTTTATAAACTATAATTTCAAGTGGACTTATACTTTTTACTTATATAGATTTCACTAAGTTTTATCATTTTTGAAGTTGGCTCCCTACATTTTTCTTAAGTCGGCCTGGTCATGATATGTTCTTACTTAGGAACCAAGAGACATGTTATTGTTGAATCATGTGTGCTCGTTCGAAGAATGTAAGACATGAGTAACGGAAAAGATAATTAAAACCAAGGTAATGGAGAAACGGGCAATGAAAACTCTATACCAAAAGTGTACATGCTATAATAAAAGCTAAGGCTCGTCGCTACAGATTGAAGACAGTCCATGGTATAAACTGTATTATATTATAACCATGTTGTTATAAATTAGAATAAACCGGGGACATACAGTCCAGTAATATACAAGCTTAATGGACCTGCCTTTATGTGAATGTACGACAGCAATGCATCGACTCAGCCAAGTCCTTTGGACATTATGTGAGTGTGTGATAGAGTTTTAACAAGGAATAGGGGGGGCAACATACATGTTCTGTGGAAATTGGAATCATCATGGTTCAAGGTTGGCCTCAGTGCATATTTTGGCAATCTCTGCCAACTCTGCGCTGAATTCACTAGCATCAAATCCAGATGCTTTAGCAAGCTCTGGGAATTCTTGGATTCCTTTCACTACCCGGAGTCAAAGACAAAAACAAGTATGCTTCAGAATAGAATCTATGGAATGAGAAATGTCATCTTACAGGTGCGACATAAGGTTAGTTAGCAGGTCAAATGGTTTTGGTTCAAAACAAGTAATTCAATATAGGGGCGGACCCATTACTCTATAAGCCACTAGTGCACAATTTTTTTTACCAGAGTATGAAGAAAATAAAAATGACCTAAAATGTATATAAAGGAAGTCCAACACAAGCTAGTACAAGCTCAAGCTCAAGCTCAAGCTCAAGTTCAACAATGACAAGAGAAGATGAAACACAAGCTGGATCAGGTGTCAAAGTCAACAGTGTTACAAGGGTAAGTCGACTAAGCCTTAAACGACCAACCAAACAGTCCCTTCATCACTTAGCCCAAGTACGTAAAACGTGATGCGATGTAATTTATGGCACATGCACATATGATAGTTATTCTAGAAGTAGTTTAACACTCAATGAAACAATCAATAATCATATACAAAGATAAAAACTTTAAAAAAGATATGTTGAGCCTTACATCAAAGCAGCAGATAGAAACGCTTGCTGGGAAACCAAAGAGACGACGGCGGTTGGTCTTGGGAGGACTGGTGTGTGTGTGTGTTCTGAGTATACTGTTTTTTGTGTAACCAACTGCTTTAGAGCAGTTGGACACCTGGGCTCATTTTGAAGCTTGGGGGAGGGGAGGAGGTTTGGTCTCAGGTTTAGTCTTGCAAGATACAAAAATTCAAGATTTTTCTCTTTAGTGCGAAGCGGTGAGCTCTTAGGGTTTCTCTTCGCAGGTCACTCCTAGTGAATTCATCAGGTTAGAATTTGGGGGAACTGTGATTAAGCCCAACATTCGTTTGATGGAAGAGTGGGTGAGATGTATAAAATAACGGGTCGGGGGATCAAGCTTTGTAAAATTATCAACGAGTTCAGAGCATGATTTCCAGACTTGACTACAGAAACCAAATAGCCGGAACCCCATGTTGGTTTAAGAATTCACACATCCTTGAGTACATTTGAAAGTGTGAAACAGTCGATGTTGTAGGCGTACGAGAAAAAGAAATCTGATACAGTTACTTTTAAAATGAACTTATTTCAAGGTTTTATGAAATACAATCACTTGAAACATGATTGAAAGCTAATGAAAACAATTGAAACATATATATGATCTTCCCAACTATAAACCTGGAAGTTCAAATCTCTACAAACACATTAATGTATCAATCTGGTAACCGTTTCGTTCATTATAATCTAATGAATCATAGAAACTTGAATAATGTATATAATCTAATTATTGGTAAATGCAAAACGTTTGGTCCTTTATACAAAGAAATAACCTCTCGTAGGCTAATGCCATCTTCTTAGCAGTAAACATTGTAGTTGCATATTTCTTGCATGCCTTCCCTCTTTGAGCAAGTCTTTTCGGACCTTCGGCCACCACATCCATCAACACCTCAACCAATGACTCTACATTCGGTGAAAACATAAAACCATACTCTTTATCAACTAGAAGAGTCCCTTTAATGCTCGGAAACCGTGATGCCATCACAGGTTTCCCAGCCATCATTGCTTCCATAAGCGTTAAATCAAGCCCCTGTGGTCTAAGAGTCGGGTTCACAAAGATGTCAATTCCATTATAGAATCCACGAAGCTCCGAGGGGCTCATGGATCCCAGGACTATGACTTGGGACCCAAGTTCCATGTACCTTGATTTCCATGGTCCAGCCCCAGCCACCACTAAGTAGACATTTTTGTTGCTTCTAATTAGTTTTGCGAAGGCTTCATAAAGCAAAGGATGTCCTTTGTCTTTCACTAGTCTCCCGGCCACCCCTAGGAGTAAACTTGCATTTTGAGGTACACCAATTTTGGATCTAAATTTTTTCCCCAGTTCTGGATCTTCACGGAAATCATTCTCATTTACACCGTTGACAATCACATGTACTCGTTTGCTAGGGATCTGGTAAACATCTCTAAGCATTTCACCACAACTGTCACTAATAGCAATATGGTGTTGGTAGTTTCTAAAGAATCGAATCTCGTTCAAGACTTTTGGGATCATAACTTGAAAACTTTTGTTAAATGATTCAGACATTGGCTCGTCGGGCCTTCTTAACAAATCTTGATAGATACTTGATGACACACTTTCTAATGCAATCCCATGCCATGAAACTGCAAGATTAGGGATATTCCTAGCTTTGTAATGAGGTAACGCCACACTCTCGGTGTGAATCACGTCAAAGGGTCGGTGGTTTTGGTTCTCCACCTCGTATTGTTCCCACGCCTTGTTATACCGCCATTGACCTGGTTCAGCATCTTCATGGAAATGCACAATGGGCTCATTTGTGTTTTTCGTGTTGATCAAACTAACATCTTCATGTGGAGGGGAAGTAAAAATATGGATCTCGTGGCCACGAGTAGCTAAAGCCATATACAACGTGTAGGCATGACGCTCCATCCCTCCAGGTGTAGTCCCCACAGGCCATTTTCTAGTGAAAACGGCTATCTTGAGGGGGACAGGCGGAGGGATGTCAGACGAGAAACTTAAATGGTTCCATGAGAACTCGGCTGACCTAAGGTCACCCGAAAACGAAGAAGTTGTAGTACTAGTAGAAGAGAACGTGTTGCATATAGAGGCGGGAGGCGTGTGTAGGAGGAGGAGGGCCGGGATGGTGAAGAGAATGACGCAAAAGAGCGTCGTGGCTAAGCTAGATTGGAAAGAGCACATAGGTCTTTTGGTTTTGGCTGTGGTGAGAGCCATGGTGATGGTGCTTTGGGGTGGTGATGATGGTTGTATACTCTTTTTATTAAGGGTATTCAATCTGGCTTTTGTAGTTGTGAACATGTTTTTTGTGGGATATAGCCATGAGTTGGAAGGTCTGCATGCACTTAAACTAGTGCTTTTTTTTTTACTTTTTCAAGTGCTTTTCTCACGCAACTTTGGGGACTCACATTTTCTACTATACTCTTAATAAGAAAATAAAAAGTCAACCATTGTGAGTGGTGAAGTGCCTGAAATTAGAAGCATTGTTGAAAGAAAATAAAAAGTCAACCATTGTGAGTGGTGAAGTGCCTGAAATTAGAAGCATTGTTGAAACGTATGATATTGACTTGACTAGCTGCCCACATGTGGAGGATGAAGAGTTAATTTAGGCATATTTGGAGGGTTTTTTCTTAAAGTAAAGATACTTTTGACTTGTACAATTCTCACCCCTATAATTTATATTTATTTAGACTTTTAGATTATGTATTCAGCAATTAAAGGGTGCTATTGCTTATCCTTGAATTAAGCACCCCATGCAACTTTACTTCAGTTTTACACACCTTTGGCTAATCTAGAATCAACATAAAACATGCATGACTCACAAAAAAGCTCCCTGCATAGTTAACAATAAGAAAGAATCTGCACTGCCATACTTATTAGATTGCAATAAAACATTTCTCCCAATTGCAATAACCTTTTGTCACTCTTCTGCAAATCTACCGGAAACATCTCAAACGGAACACACCAAGACCTTTAATATATCAACAAATATGTCGATACATAATATGTTTGATCAACTGAAGTAATAAAATAATCATTGGTCGTGCTATCTAATATACGCCTTCTTTCTTGTTGCAACATTTTTTTTTAAAACCAAGGTAATGGAGAAGCGGGTAATGAAAGATCTATACCAAAGGTGTACAAGCATATGTTAATAACCAAGGCTCATCACTACAGATGTAAGATGGAAGACGATCCATGGTATAAACTGTATTATATTACTCCGTATAACCATGTTGTTACAAAATATAATAAACCGGAAACATAGTCAAGTAATATTACAATCATACAACATTTCAGCCTTGTCTAAACTGTCAAGTAATATTTCAAGCTTATAGAACATGCCTTAAATATTACATTACCTAACGAAGTTTCGTATACTAATAGTAACCTAATTACTTAGTATAATGTCCCACAACAAGGACGTGTTATACAATACAGTAACAAATTAAAAAAATTCTCAACTTCGTCTAATTTCCGTACATAATCCAACACAGGGTTTTGTGAATGTACAACAGCCATGTATCGACTCAACAAAACCCTTTGGACATATGCAAGGCGTGAAATAGTTTTCACAAGGAAAAGGAGGCAACATACATGTTATGTGGAAACTGGAATCATCATGGTTCAAGGTTGGCCTCAGCAGATATTTTGGCAATCTCTGCCAACTCTGCGCTGAATTCACCGGCATCAAATCCAGATGCTTTAGCAAGCTCTGGGAATTCTTGGATTCCTTTTAGTACCTGGAGTTAGAAAGTCAGATACAAGTACGCTACAGAGATAGAATTTATGGAATCTTTGTAAAATGCCATCGTAGAGGTGTGATATGAGCCCGTTGGTTAGCATGTCAACTGGAGTTGGTCACAAAACAGGTCATTCTATATGAGGTTCAGATATTGATCACATATAACCAATCTACTACATAATAAGCTATTGAATACATGTAGGGCTTTTGACCAGCTTATCCAGTTTGACCTTTAACCGCTGACTGACAGAATACTAAGCAAATTAACCCGTCTATAGAAAGGGATAGAGATTTGCCATCTGTAATCCCCCAAACAAAAATTAATGCAACACTTCCTTTATGATGCCAAAAACACCATTAAAGAATTTCCAACCCAAATTATAACTTTACATGATACTGAAAAGTTTTATCTCAGTCTATAAGGTTCTCGTTGTTCATCATGATTGATGGGGATGCCTCAAACACTATATACGCTCGGTCATACACTGATTTTTATGTCAGCATGGAGGAAGTGTTAATGTATTAAGTTGTCCAAATTCAAAAGACTGCTAATAATAATTACGAAGGAGATCAGGGTTGGAAATACAGATTACAAAAAATAATTTTAATTTTTACCAAACAAGTTCTTTCCAGAAATTTTCATATAGAAGTTACTTATTCGTCCACTATTGTCGTTTAGAAACAGAAGATTCCACCTAATTTTGTACTACTGAAGTCTGTGATGGAATCAGCCTCCTCGGACCCGGACTCACACCACACAAACACCAGTCAAAACGGCACTTGGTTTTCACTGCTTGTGTTTATTAAGATAGGAAACTGATACACTGTTTGTTATACTAAACCATGGCTATTTATAGCCTTTACAAATAAGCAACTAAATAGGAAACTACCCACTAAGTGTTCCTAAATAACTTGTACACACTATTGACCATGCATAACGTGTATACCACCCACATGAATCGGTCTTCTGCATACAAATTCAAACAACATTCTTACTACGAGGAACCTAAAAACTTGTCAAACTAAAGTGTACCATGCCATGCATACGTGAAATAAACCCTTCACATAAACGATTAATCCAACAGTCTGAAGGGTATTAAGACATGCGGTTTATAGCATAATATCTTCAATTAAGCATCCACTAATGGAAATGGGGACTCAGGGAATACATGTTATGTTAGCATCTTACCTGACCATTTATCACCCACATTGGAAAACCTTCGATTTTGACATCCTTACATTCTTGACTAAGCTCAGTTCCAAGCTTAAATCCATCTGGGTAGCATTCTCCATAGTTCAACAGCTTTGCTGCTTCACGTCCAAACATCTGCACGAGTACCACAAAGCAAAATTCTTGGTTCAATTATCAACAAGAATAATACAACGTATCAAAGAAACTAGGACATGACTACAGGTACACAGGAGAACCATAATTGAAAAATAAATTAAGCTCAATTTGATTTATTTTTAGTTTTTTTAAATGCATATTAACATCTGGTAGTGAAAAAAACAGAACCTGGTGATTCTCAGTTCAATAGATATCTAACATTTACATATGTGTGTTAACAATTGGAACACCAGAACTCTTGACAATGTGAGATCGGCTGAGGATTACCTGTTTCTGCTCTTGACAGTGTGAGCACCAGAAAGCTCCATACATTTTAGCTCCAACCGAACGCAAATGTTCTGCAAGTTTAAGAGCTAAAGGACTCGATGGTGCCTTAATCTCAGTTGGAGCATATGGCATAAATTTCTCCCCAAAGCTGTAGACAGAAAGGAAAGGTCACATAGAGATTCTACTACACTAATAACCATACATATGGACATAGTTTTGCTAATCATTAAAGAGTAGGGTTGGATCGGTTGGAAAACCCCCTCCCTCTGAAGACAGAGGTCAAGGATTCGATCCTCACCCCTGCAAGGCCAGAGGTCCTCTGGAAGCAGCCTCTCTACCTTCGGGTAGGGGTAAGGTTGTCTACATCTTACCTCCACCATTACCCCATGGAAGACGGGATGGATACCGTTGAGTTTTTGTTAAAGGGATACAGTTAACAACTACGCAACCGTTATTTTTGCAACAAAAATTACCTAACTTGTGGTTAATTATTATAATTAGCAGCCAACATGGGTTTACTAACTATAGAAATATAGGATTTGTCATTTCTCCAATAATTATACATCTGCGTGTAATAAAGTTACCGTGCAGGTGGAGGAAGGGTTGCACTATGTGAGTTGCTCAAAGCAACAAAAACAAGACCAGCTATGCATAACTGCAACCCTACTTCGTCTCGGATCTTTTGCCACCCCAAAATCTGCATAAATAATCAAATGATAATGTCTCCACAGTTAAACGACAATAACATGATGCCATGTTGCTAGTAGCCCTGACAATCAAGTTTTTCATACAATTTTAAAAGAACAATAAACGAATAGAATGATATTGACTCTTTGCGCTCATCCATATATTATATTAGCCACACTCGGCCGAAGTGGAAAGAACATGTTGGTAAAAGTATATCTCAATCGGTGTAAAGAAATGTACCTTGGAAGTTGTGAAGAACAAGGAAAATGACAACAGAACTGAGACTAAACAGTAAGAACATGAAGCTCCGGGAAATTGCGTGTTCAAAATGTACAAAAAGTATGCACTTGCAGTTGCCATTGAGGTGGTTGTCCCAAGTAATATTAATCCACCAGTATTCTCATTAATCCCAAAAGGCAAATCCTTGGCAGCCAACTTTAGTGCCAGAAATGCGGCAGCGCCATACGCAACCATTCCAATCAAAGGAAGAGGTATACCTGCCAATTTAGAATAAAGTTTCAAGGTGCTCCGTAAATAGATCACTCAAATTGGAGCTGATAACTATCTTTGTAGCTTGTACTTAGTTTCTTAATATTTGTGATGGACGTGATGGAAACGTGCCCACCAGCATACATTGAATTAAAAAAAATATAATTTGAGGGGATGGGCAAATACTTTGTGTCCTTACCATATATAGAGCTTACAGAGAATTATATGGAGATCAATGGCATAATGATATACAGTGAAATTTCTTAACAGCATTGGAAGTTTCTTAAAGAAGCTAAAGATATTAAAAGGAAGCTAACTTTCGGAGTCAGACACAAAATACTTTCTTGTGATCATGTCACACCTGTATCTGTGATTCCTCGTGTTCTGATGTATTAAACAATACACAATTTCTTAACGAGTGGCTGAATTTTTGAGGCATTACACTTGCAGATATGCTTCATCGGGATGACATGCTTTCTTACTAAGTTAACATTCTGGAATTATAAACCATCGTACCAAAACATGTTTGCTAAGTTATTTTAATTTCCTATGTTTGCGTATGTGGTTTTATATAAGTGTAATCGGGAATCCGGGATAGCAGAGTCGTCATTGCAGATTAGGTTTGAGTTCCAGACCCAACAAGTACAATATATGTTTTTAAGTGATACATTAAATCACCTTACTTCCTAAAAGAAAAGAAAAAAAAACTAGGCAAAAGCTTTCCATTGTAACGTTACCAACCAATGTATCTGTTATATATGTTGACTCATGGATCCCTAATTTTCAGTCAATTAGATGCGATCAATAGCAACTACAAACGAACTTAAAGCTGAATCATTATGTTTGTATAAAGTTCTGTCATTTTTCACTTAAAGCACATCATCAATTCTACTTCTCAACAAACCAAATCTACTAAGTGATCCGCTATTACAACTCCCTCCATGCACCATTCCAACAAAACCGACATTTTTACTGAACTCAAACCAGTACTAGTCAGCTAGACTTATTACAAATCTAAGGTCAACTGTTACCAATTAAAACTATATGTTATAAAGTATTAAAGTTCATTAATTTGTGCACTTCAAAGGAAAAATATCTGTAAACACACGAAAAACTTACCATAAGCAACAGCATAATTGCTATTAAGCACATCACCACAAGAACCACCACCAACCGGACAAAACGCTGCGGAACCCGTCAACTTGGAGTACGTCAAATAAGTCGTTTCAAGAAATCCCAACCCTCCAATACCAGCACACAAACTATATAACGAACCGCCACTCGAACTCAAACCCGAAGAACCAGAACCAGAACCAGATTCAACAACATCTCCTGTATTAGTGTTAGGCTCGTTTAAACACTTGACTTTTAACACCATCACTCTCCCATTGCCCCAATAACAGCTTTGACTCTTTAAACCCTATATCACATAATCAAATTATATACAAATAAATATTGTTGAAATAAAAAGGCAGTGTTTCAGATTGCTTATTTTTAAGCACAATTAGTCTTGTGTTATCGCACCTGCTTCTGTATTTTCAGTAAAAGCTTGTTTGCTAAAGCTTATTTTGGGCTTACAAGCTTATTTGACCCATCTTATATTTCACAAGTTCTTATTTCCTGCTTATTTTTTTACCTATGAGTTTATTATAACATAAGGGGGTGTTTATTTCGCCTTATATAACGGGCTTATGGCTTATTTGGTTTTCGGCTTATGTTTCAAAAGCTCACTTTTTGTGGCTTATTTTGAAATTTCCCGGCTTCTATAAGCTTATAATGACATGGTAAGCTTATATAAGCCAAAAAGTTTGAAAATAAGCCGCAAAAAAGTGAGCGTTTAGAAACCCAATATGCAAAATAAGCCAGAAAAAATGAGGTAAATGAAATATAAGGGGGTGTTTGTTTCGGCTTATATAGCGAGCTTTTGGCTTATTTGGTTTTAGGCTTCTGTTTCATAAGCTCACTTTTTGTGGCTTATTTTGAAACTTTTCGGCATATATTATAAGTTCATTATGACATAATAAACTTATATAGTTTCAAAATAAGGCACAAAAAGTGAGGTTATGAAACATTAGCCGAAAAGCAAATAAGCCATAAACCGGCTATATAAACCGAAACAAACACCGCCTAAGGCGAGTCAGATGAGCTTAAACAAACACTCTAAAGTGCTACTGAACCTAAATTAAAGTTACTTATTAATTGCAAACATATTTTAACTTATTAACAGCAGCTTATTATAAGTAGTTTTTAGCAGAAAAGATAAGCAATACCAAACAGCCCCTAATGTGTTACTATACCTTGAGATGGGCAACGTGATGATGACGTGGCTTTCCGATAAGTGTAGTAGATGAGAGGTTGATGAAAGTTGACATTATGAGTGTTTGCTGTTAGTACAGTTGACCGTTGACTTTTCACAGTGCTACCTACCTACGGTGGTGTTCCGGTAAGTTGGTTGTTTTTTTTTTTTTTTTTTTTTTTTTAAGGAAGTGACTTAAGTTTCTGTGCGTCACGTGAAATTTATATTTAAAAAAAGGGCTAAGTACAAAAAGAAACTAAAGTACACAGGTCCCCTACTCAGACTTTTTTTTTCAAAATTCCAAAAAAAGACTTGTATTTTTGATCAACTGATCAACCCACTTAAAACTTTTACACGTATACAACTGATCAACCTTTTTTATTAATATCTTTTCTCAAAACTTTGACCTATACATTCTGACATGTGTACTGTTCCATTGATCAACCGACGGCGGATCAACTGATCAACCTTCTTTTTTACTTTGGAAATTGAAAAAGTTAAAAAAAAAAACTGTACTTTTTATACAAAAGATTTTGTATATCTTTTCTTGGAAAAGAACATTTATATAAAAAAATAAAAAAAAATTTCACACATTACACACACTAAACACACACATTACACACACATTAGCACACAGACATGATCTATTATCTATGATTCATTTCAAAACCTAACGTTTTCATCCCCTTGTTTTTTCCGTCGCCTAGATTCGGCTAGATATCAAAACATCACATTCATCGCCGTGTTAAATCCCTGTTCCGAGTGTAGGGCTTTGTTTTTAGGGCTTCAATTTTAGGGTTTCAATATCCATCTATGGATTCCCCAGTAACAGTAAGTTTTTAATTGTTATTCTTGCTAATTGATATTAATTATTTGTCTTATAATTATTCTTGTTAATTGATAATGGCCATCTGATGAAATGATCAATTGATAAACGTTGTAAATTATAAATTAGAAGCCTTAATTGATAAGTTTCATCTCCTTATTGATGATTTCTGCACCACAGGCTAATAGACAATTTATCATTCAAGGCCTTAAAATTTTACCGAATCTGAAAAGCTTATAAATTTCTATTCGTACCTCATTTATGTCCATTAAAGTTTTACTTAAAGCTTACTGCAAGTTCATTGGGGTCTTTGCAATTTGGGTGGTTTATAAACTTGTAATTCTGCTTGTTGCGTGAAAATAAAGTAATCAAAGTAAAGTAAAGTTTAAATGTCATCCGTAAACTAGATTAAGTTCTAAATGTATGTCTTTAGGCGACCAATTTGCTTTGAATAGAACTTTCTTTTCGACACTTGGAAGTTACGTAACACTTTAACAGACTCTTAGGTTGTATATGAATCTAAATTGTCATAGACAAAATATTGCTTTGATCAAAGTGAAGATTCTTCTGCTAAAGTAATCCCAAATGTACTAAAAAGATCATAAATCAACAAATGTATGGTTGATTTGTGTGTCATTGATGGATGGAATGATTTGTGTGTCATTGATAGATGGAATGATGGTTAAAATAGATTCCAAAAACACCATTAAAATATATCTTACGGAAAATACTTGACACCCCATGTTGAGAAAAGTGTCCTCTATCGGGACCACCCTTGAATCATTGTCTATTTCACTCTGATAATGGGATTAAAATTCCTCATTACATTGGAATGAAACTTGTTAAAAGTTTCGTTTGTACTTACTTAGCATGTTAGGAAAGTTTTATAACTCTGCGCATCTGTATGCCTTAATAGGCACATCTGAGGAGTTCGTTGCCAGTTCTGCCAACTCATGTTGTAATTTATTTTGAGGAAATAGTGAATCATATTTATTTAAGGCACGGTTTTTATGATCATGCACGGATTAGTTAAGCAAATTTACTAAACTGTCTTTTAAAGGAACTCGTGTTTGACAGACTTTACTCTTTTTTATGACAATTTAGATTGTTTTTGTACATTTTTTACGATTTGTGAAAGTTAAGGTAGCTAGCATAATGCTTTTGGACTTAGGAGGTCACTAAAAGAATTAGTGCGACTAGTTTTATTCTCAGGATTGGGCTTATCAGCGAGATTCCATTAGGGTTATGCACTATGGACTTATTTACAACTGTTTGATATGTACATTCTGGATAAATTGGATGTTTGTTTATTAAGGAACGTTATTGTGATGTAGGTGTATGATGCAAAGCTTAGTACGAGGTCTAGGTTGCAAATCCTCGGCCAGATAAAACGAAAGTTGTCTGCCAATAATGTTCGTTATAAAATGTTTAAGGAAACTGTCTTTGGACCATGGTTAGACATTAGAACATATGAGCTTGATAACCATATGATCCACTATTTGCTGCTTCACCAACGCTATGTGAAGGACCCTCACGTTAATACACCATTTTACTTTGATGTTGGTAAGCATAAATTGGAGTTTGGAAGGAAGGAGTTTAGTTTAATAACTGGTTTTCGTATGGGGGATTGTTCTTTAGAGTCTTTTCAGACAGCTAAGCTAAATTCCTTTCGTCATCGTGTATTTCCCGAAGTAGAAAGAGTAAAGGGATCGTTGGTTTCAGACCTCGTTACCAAAAACAATCATCAATTTAACTCCCTATCCGATATTGATGCTGTCAGAGTTTGTTTGTTGTTTGCATTAGAGGTTTTTATTGGTCCGCAGCTTAGACATGTGATTCCCGATGAGATTCTAAATCTTGTTGATTATATTGATTCATGGAATAAGTTTCCATGGGGTCAGTACATTTGGGAAGAGTTTCACAACAGAGTTTATAACACCGCAAAAAATACGCGGAAAAGCACTTGAGAATGGTTGCAGCAAATCCTTCTCATGTTCCACAATATACGTTGCAAGGGTTTGTTTTTCCACTGAAGGTTAGTTAATTTGTTTTTTCATTTGGCTATTTCTTATAGTATGATATGCTTATTACCTAATTGTAAAATCAATTTTGGATTTTTTCAGATATGGATATTAGAAAGTTTCCCAAATTCAAAAGAGTGGTGGTCTAAAGAAGTAGATGCCATTCCCCGTTGTGTGGCATGGAGTCATCATTTGCCATTTTCTAAATTAAATTATCCAAGTCTATTTCATTATAGAATTAGACTTAATACTCTTGTGCCAACGGCTGATGAGATGAATACGGATTGGTGGAAAGATAGTGCAGTGTTTATTGATGCTGTTTCTGAGGCTACTACTTCTCAAAAGAATGTATGCTCCAAAGAAACAAAACGAAGGAGTAAGCGAAAGGCACTTGTTTCTCGAACAGAAGTTCATCGTGAAGTAACCGTTCATACGGAGTATGTTGATTTTGAAGACGAAGGATTGAGTGATGTGGATCTTGAAAAGAAGGTTGATGATATGTATCGTGAATTTCAGAATCGACTCATTGAGCTCGAGCAAGTTCTTCCACATCATAAGGTGATGCAAATGTTGATTTAAATTATTTCGACTATACATTTTGTAATGTTTTTTAAACGGACGTGTTTACAAATTATGCAGAGATCATGTAAAGAATCTATGGAAGCTGGTTATCAAGAAAAGGTTTGTTGGTTATGTATGCATATTTATATTCTTAGATTGTTTTTGTATATTTTTTAGGTATATAACATCTTATTTTATCAGGAATTTGGTAGTTCTTCAAAATCTCCAAGTAAACGTGATGCCCTTAAAGCTAAGATTTCACATATCAAAGATGAATTCAACAGAAGAATATCATCTCTTGAGGATTATATGAAGTGTGATCAACCATTAGACGCTCAAGATCGTCCATTACATGTGTGTGTTTTTCTTGAAATTCTTAAGTTATTAAAGCAAAATCATCTTTAACTATAATTGTGTCATTAATAACGATATTTGTTTTTATTGCAGCCCTCATCTTCCTTTGATTTAAACCAAGAGACCACTATAAACGGGAATTCCATTGATGATGTCGCTCTTACAAAAGGCAATGTTGAACACAAGGTATATTTTGAACTTTTATATTATATCAATAAATTTACAGAATCTAAATTGCTCCTTTTATTTGTAGCCCTCTATTTCTATTGACGATTATTTGAAGAGTCATAGTAACCAAGAACATGATGCCGATCATGTATTAGATCTTGAAGTAAGGTTTACGGTTATTTAAAGCTATTTTTATCCTTAATGCAGCCCTCTTCTTACTGATTTTTATTTTTATTGCAGCCCTTTTCTTCCATTGATTTGAATCAAGATAACAGTGCAAACGTGAATTCAGTTGACGTTGATTCTGTTACAAAAGTTAATGTTGTCCACAAGGTAAGTTCTGATATTTTTTATTGTTGTATACAAGGTAAGTTAATGTTGTCCAAAAGCTGAATTACTACTTTAAATTATTTTTCGGCCATCTATTTCATTGGATTTGAATGATTATTGTGTGACCGATGATTATTCGAGGGATCAGAAGAATTATATTGATGTCAATCTCCCAGAGGTTCAACATGTATCACTTGATGTGAATCTCCCGATGGACTCGTATTTGAACGAGGATTTGAATTTGAATGAAGACGCTTATTTGAAGGAGTCTATGGATGTCGATCTTGATTTGAATTTAAGTAACAACTCTTTTGAAGTGGTTGGTGCGGGTGAAGGAACCAAAGGGACTAATTGCATCTATCAAGAGGCCCAGAGGTTTACTCAAACTGAAGTGGTAATATATTATATTTTCCAATCATATATTATTCTACCAACAAGAACCCAACAATTGATTTTCTGTTTATGTATTTACAGGAAGCTGTTGCCGGATGGAATAATGATTTTTTCGATGTAAGATCGCGGGAGGAATCTTTAATGGCAGTAGAATTGGTGATTGGTTCTTTATTTGATAATACAAAGGTACTTTATTCCTTCTTGATGTTTTAGTGTGGTTTGGATGTTAATTTTGCTAGTTAAAGCCTCTTAGTGAATATTGCATACTTTTAAATTTAGCGTAACATTTAGAAGCACCTAGGGTTATACACAGCAAAGTGGTGTTTTTTTAGTTAGAATTCAAGTTATAAGTGGTCAAATCTCACATAATGGCAAAGTAGATCAGCAAATACCCTTAACTGGCTACTAGTTATGTCAGTAGGCGCTTTTGGGTTCAATTTGTGTGATTTGTGCTTTGATTCGTTGAAAGTTAACTGTAATTTAGGGTTATAAAGTCTTAGTTTATATTGTTTCTTGAATGTGTGTGCCTTTGGTGGTTTTTGTAGTCTTTTCAGCCCATAGGTGAGCACCCCCTCTTAGTAGAATCCATTTTGCTCTTTAACATTGAGTGTTATTTAAAACTTATATAGGAAGTGGATTAACCGATTACTACTGAATCCATGGATGAACCGTTACTCACTGAACTGACGAAGGATACGTCGACTCTTGTATCCACGAATAATGATCAAGTGTTTGATGGAAAAAGTAAGTCAAAGGTAACGGGTGAAATTTTTGCAATTACAGCAATCGATAATACAAAGGTACTTTTTTTGTATTTTTTGCAGATATACGTGTTTTTTTCATTGTAAGCGTCACATTTATTGTTACTTAAAACTTATATAGGAAGTGGATGAAAATATTACTCCCGAAGCCATGGATGAAGTGTTACCCAATGAATTAACGACGGATATGTTTAACCTAAAGTTATCTACGACCAATGATCAAGTTTTTGAAGGAAAAAGTGATTCAAAGTTAACTGATGAGCATCGGTCCAGTACAACAATAGATAATACAAAGGTACTTATTTTGTTTTTTGGAGATATGCGTGTTTTTGTTTTTTAAGATGTAAATTGAGAACATTTTATCTTTTGAATTATATATAGCAAATGGATCATCCTGTTGTCGCTGATTTTGTGGAGGATGAAGTGGTTGAATGGAATAGCGATTCAAAGGTACTTTATATGATATTTTAAATATATTAGCCTCCTATGCTGTGTAAAGGTCAATTTGACAAGTTTTTATTTTAAACTCTATAGGCCATGGAAGAACCTTTTCCCACTTAATTATTGAAGGATGTAGTTGTTGACCCAATAATAGATTATAAGGTACTTTTATGTTTATTAACTTATAGGATATCAATGATCCGTTATAATACTATATCATATGACTAAAATGTAGCTATATTATATGAAAGAACCTGTGAATCACTTTTTCTAAAACTATATAGGAAATCAATGATCCGTTGACCCCTGTACCTATGACGGATGATGTTTTTTTCAAAGCCATGAGCTATTCGCCGGTATAATTTTTTCTATTTAACTTATGTTTGATGACACATAGATGGAGTATATTCATGACACATTGATTACCTTTAGGAATCCAATGATCCGGTGACCCCTGAAGCCTTGAGTGATGTAGATGTTGACACACGCAAAAGTGTTGTTGAAAGGGCAGAATCATTGTCTACTAAATCTCACCCAAAAGTGGATGAAAGGGCAGAGTCATTGGTTACCGAATCTGACCCAAAAATCGATGAAAAACCAGCAGAAGTCAAAAGTCGACGATTTAAAAAAGCTAGTAAGTTTAAAATATCACCATTCATGTCCCCGCCAGAGTCTACTGAACAAGAACCAAAAGTCCGCGCTAGGTCTAAGAATGTTGCGAAGTTTCAAATTCCGTTGCGTGGACTTGATCATTTTGAGATTCCGAATTGGTTTGAGGTATGAACATCACATTTTAGTTTCAACAGTAAATGTTCATTTAATTCTATAGTACCTAATTATTTAATCATATATAAAAACACAGGATTTATCTCGTCCAGCAAATGCATCGAACGGGAGAACTATGATGCCTAGAGAGATAATGGAAGCATTTACGGATAACCTATGTAAGGGATATTATTTTCCATGGGCAAAAAATATAGTGGTTTATCATGATTTTTGGGAAAAGCTACTAGGCATCGGAAAAAACAGACGTGGTTGGTTGTCTGATAATGTAAGTCAAAGCTAAGCACCCTAAATAATTTAGGATATAAGTTGAAAAAGGTATTAAACTATTGAACTATCTTAATACACAGCATCTTGATGTATGGGTTTTTTACCTATTGCACTTTCGATTGGCAAATGCGGATTGGACAATGGTTGGGCCCTATTTGAACAAATATATCCTGGAAAAGAGAGTAATGACATCATATGCCAATGGTGTTGCTTATGGTGTGCCATGGTTTTCCGAATCTGTCGAAAAGGTGAGTTTGTTAATCTCTATATAATCATAACTCCATACGGATATGGCCTTATAACTTTACATAACGTTCATACTTATAGGTTTACTTCCCAATAAACAAAGACGGTGTTCATTGGGTGCTTGCTGAATTCCATATTCGTTCAGGTGTGATAACCATTTATGACAGCTTGCTCCCAAAGTACATTCAACGTGGTAAGGCTGAAGATCGACTATTGTGGCTGTCCACGAGTCAATGTTATGCATCTGTACTTCCAAATTACCTTAAAGAAACTCAAGTTTTCACGAAGAAAAACATAGATCCAGCAAACTACAAAATCACGTTTCGTAAGGATAGTAATACCCCTAGGCAATCCAATACCTCTGATTGCGGGGTTTGGGTGATGAGGAACATGTTTAGACTGGCAAATAATCTTCCATTGGAGGTTAGTGATACAAGTCTAGCTGGGTTGGCATATCGTGAACACTTGAGTGACTTCTTTTGGAAGTACAAGATTCGAAATGGCACGGCATAATGTTGTATGTTCCATAATTAGGGTTAATGTTGCAGACAAAGACTCTTATGATTGTATGTGTTGTTCATCTAAACATTAGTGGATGTATGTTGTAAATATAAATATCTATGACAAATGCCATTTTCAATCTGGCAATTGTCTTTCAACTTACATTGTACTTTTTACTTTTGTTCATTGTTATTCACACCAAACATGGAAGAGTAACAAACTCACATGGAAGACATATTCATTTCATAAAATAAAACGAAACACAGATACATTGACATAATAACGATACAAAGAAAATTAACAATAAGAAATTTTAAAGATTTTCTACTAAGCTAGTACTTGCCCTTGTGGGCGGTTAAGAAGGATTAGTGATTCTTTATATGGGCCAACTAAAAAAGAACCACGATCTCCTTGAATGCCCTCAGGGTTTTGAAAGATTTGCATATTTCTGTTCCACATTAGTAGTCGATGAGGTAACCCTCGTGGACTTTCCTTAACATCGAATATTGGATCACCATTGTTTGTAAATCCAAGTAATTTTGGAACTTGCTCAATAACCATATCTAAACGGAATAATAATCTAATGTTAGAAACAATTTCACCATTAAAATCTAACACCATCCAAAAACATTTCGACTTTCCAACATGACGAAACTTCCAGATATTACGAGAGAGTTTCCTAGTTGAGAAATGTTGAATGGAGGCCGAATCATAGATCTTATCTCAATAGGAATAGGCTGTATTAGAAAATTAAAAGTTACCATATCAAAAGAGAGAATCATGTACCTTTTGCACAATCTCCTAAAATGTTTTGAACGAGCCCTTTCATAAGCAACCCAAAAATTTTTGCCATCAACTACTACTTGAGACGACTTTTTAATTCTAATTGAGCAACTTGGTATACGAATATCTTCAAGAACGGTCCAACAGTTGGACGTGAATGTAAAAACAGACACTTGCCATTTTCCTTCACCATACATCGGATAAGTAACTTTTACAATTATTGGGTCAAGATTGTCGGGTCGCACACCAAACCCAAATACCTTTTTGTATAATGTAGGATCATTTTGCTCCGTCAATATTGTTACAATTTTTTTAATTGACGGGTTCCAGACAACAAGTGAAATATCATCACTACAAGAAAAACACCAAAGCCCTTCACTAGAAGAAACTGGTTTAAAATGTTGAAAATTCATTGGCGAATTTAGATATGTGAATGTACGGTTATCTTTTACCGTAAACATAAAACAATTTTCACCGTGATTATATTTAAATATAAAAGAACACGCATATGTTTTACACGACCGTAATCGGTGACGAAGTCGGAATCGTCTATCGAAGCCTTCCATATCTTACACACTTGACGAAATCGAACTAAATCCTCAACGGGAAGTCTTGTCATGATTTCCCGTTGAAGTTCAAATGGTATGTAATCCGACATTCTCCAATATATTGATTATTTGATTATAACGTTATATGGTTAATTTGTAACAAATGTTTTTTTTATAGGGCAAGTTACATTAACTACTTATTAATATATTCAACAACCTACTTATTAATATACTCAACAACCAATTTGGACGTTGATCAACATATAAACTGATCAAGTAATGTGTCATTGACTAATTATGTCCATGCATATGTAACATAGCATGAACTAATGTCCATGCATGAACTAAGTACCATAAGAGACATATATTCGGGCATATGTAACACAGCATGAACTAATGTCCATGCATGATCAAATATAGGGCATATATTCGCATACCATTTCATTGACTGAATATGTCCATGCATATCTTACTACACAAACAGTCTGCATGATGTATATATAACACAGCAGAATTACTGAAAAGCTTAGTTGAATATTGCCCTATTAATCATGACTAATGTGTGGCTGTGACTCGCTGATTTGACACAGCATATGGGCAGGATGTAGTGTGTCATTGACTGAGTATGTCAATGTTGAGATAGGGTGCAACGTGCATCGTTTGTTGCATAACTAGTTAGAAAAAGAATCCAATGTCACATGGCAACAGTGGCTAGGTGAGGTCTTATTTAAGGGCATCATTACATTGGGTTTCAACACATTGGAAAGCCATAGTTAAAGGAATAAGCTTAAGAAAAAATGACCTGGCGGTTGATGCTTCAGTCTTTGCAGTTGCTTTGCTCCTCAGATGACCTTGGCAGTTGTTTCTACTTCTATCTGAGGAAGAAGGTTGAAGAAGAGAGGGAATGGAGGGGTAAGATTGAACTTCTGCATACGCAAAAGAACATCTCTATTGATCAGAGTACTGCTTTCATAATGGAGCTTTCTAGCCTTAGCCCAGATCGGCGTGTGAGTCGAATGATTGATCTTTTGAATGACATGCAAGCCCGTGATGTCTCAGAGCTTAGGAGGCTTGGGGCATTGATGGATGAATCTGATGCTCGGATTCATGACTTGGAGCTTTTCATGCAGTCATTGTGAACAATATAATGGTAACCAATGTGATGCATGTCGAGTTAGTGTCTGTATCGTTGTGTTTTAAATAAACGACACCAGTTGTTTGTGTCGTAATCTACTACTATGTATCGTGTAGACTGTTTGTGTAGTTTTTTCTTTATTTTATGTGTCGTAATCTACTACTATTTATGTATTTGAAGTTTAAAGTTCTCTTACTGGCAGGGATTCTGTTGCACTACATTCGTCATACCATACTAGTCATACAAATTCGTCATACCATACTAGTCATACAAATTCGTCATACCAATTACCAAATATGTCATACAAATTCACCTTACAGATTCGCCTTACAGGTTCTTTAACATAATATTACATAACATACAGATTCTTTAATATAAGATTACATAACATATCATACAGGCAAAACAACAAAAGCAACCATGAGTTTCTCAAACCTTTGGTTTAGATGTTGAGCTTGAAGCATCTGGAATGTTTGTGCATTTCGACTTTGAAGGCCCTGGAATGTCTTTCTCGTCTTCCACGGAACTTGAAGATAGAAATGAAATTTTCCATTTTTTAGTTTTTGACTTTGAAGGCCCTGGAATGTCTTCCTCGTTTTCCTCGGAACTTGAAGATAGAAATGGACTTTTCCATTTTTTAGTTTTTGGCTTTGAAGGCCCTGAAATATCATACTCCTCTTCATCTCCATACTTAGGTTTGGTATCTATCGGGACTTTAAAGAAAAATTCATTTTTATCCAAATCACAAGGATCTTCATAAAAGTAGTTTAGCCAGTATTTGTATGGCCCTTTGCTTGAAACTATTTTATACTCAATGGGAGGAGTATGATCATCACTTGAACTAGTATCAGAATTGTCACTCGAACTCATATGCACCGAATTACTGTCATGGATCTCATTTGGAGTACTATCTGATTCAAGGTTAATTATCTCTGCATGGTTAATAAGCCTAACTTTTAGGTTTGATATATATATTATCCAGAAACCAATTGGGAAAGACACTTCTTAATGTATTTTACATTATCTTAATCATCATATACAATCCTAATTATCAGATGACATGTCTAATGAAAAACTATCCTAAGATTTTCAAATAATTTTAATCATTTTTGCTAGATGATAATCAATAATAAAAATAATTAATATTGTTTATGATCATTATTAAGGTTAGATAATAATGATCAGCAACAAGTATATATAAGGTGTTAATATGTATTTTGATTATCATCTAACAAAAATGATCAGAACATTCATAAAAAAATTAAAAAGAGTTAAAGAACAATAATAATTGACTAACCTTTACCCTTGTTCATCCTTAACGATTGATTAGGGATACAAATATAGATTAGGTTTTTTTTAGATAGATTTTCTGCTTTTTATGGATAAAGATTTTCCAAGAGACGGTTAAGGAACTGTTATAATGAAAATTCCGGGTGACCATTTTAATGGCTCAACGGGTTGGGCTTGGTTTAAAGTGTTGTTCATTTATTTTGATTTCTGTGGATCTGTTAATCAATTAAAAAAAAGTGTTGTCTAAATAGAGTAAAAAAAGAGGAATCACAGGAAGCCAATGGGAACCTTGAGGTTCGAACCCCCGACCTCCACATGATCAACCCCTTTTAACAACATAACACACCAACACACAACCAACGCGCCCTAGGGACTTTACTGTCCACTCTTTGCATTATTTGTTTCTTAAGCACACATTAGTTAGCTTATCATAAAATAGAGTAAAAAAAAAGAGGAATCACGGGAAGCCAAGGGGAACCTTGAGGTTCGAACCCCCGACCTCCTCATGATCAACCCCTTTTAACAGCACAACACACCAACACACAACCAACGCGCCCTAGGGACTTTACTGTCCACTCTTTGCATTATTAGTTTCTTAAGCACACATTAATTAGCTTATCATAAATTAAGCCATGCCTTATGTTGAGGAAACAACCAAACTTTTACTTCTCGTCTCCTCAAATTGTTTTTAAAACAGTCAACTCGGTATTTGTCAAGGATTGTATACTACCCTCACCTGTTAGGAATTGGTTAATTGATCAACTGACGGTGCTCAAGTGATCAACTAGTATTTATTTTGACTTGTCTTGTCGAGATACAAAGTCAACTAATGAAATTGTACTATGATCTTTAAGTTTTTTTCTGCATTTACTAGCTTATAAGTATGTTGACAAAAAGTTCTTCATCACATACAACATACGAATTGTTTGTTTCTTTTGTCACAAACAATTTAAAAAAATGTCTAATTACATTCCATCAGAAATACAAAGAGAAGTAATGCTTAGACTACCTGTAAGAGACGTATGCAGATGTCGTCAGATATGCAAGTCACTGAAAGCTATCATTGACGCAAAAGATTTCATTCGTGAATACGGGTCTCATGAGGTTTCTAATTGCAGCTTTATTTTTCAATACAAGGAAGAGGTTCTGGGTAATGGTATCATGTATAAGGTGAATAGTGACTTAGAATTCAGACTTGTTGGATATTCTGGATTAAATTCTGCTTCTCTGGATGCACTCTGCACTTCTGAAGGTATATGGTATTTTGTCCATGCCGGCGATATCGCATTTGTTCTCTGGAACCCAACATTGGACAAAAATGTGACCATCTTGGCACCATATCTAGAGGCTCCTTTTTCCAAAAAGGTATTTGGGTTTGGTGTTTCTGAGGCAACACAGGAACCTACCATAGTGAAGATAACTAATCCAGTAGTTGAAGGTGCATGCTCAGTCTTTGTATTTACAATGTCCTCACGTGTATGGATTGATTTGTTACCCGAAGATTCGCCCCGGGGATCTCTTCGAATCAAAAGGGGCAGCCAGGCGGTGGTGGCCGGAAGAATTTATTGGGTGTGTTCTGAAAACTATATTTGTAACCGTGATCAAGAGCACAGAAGATATATGATTTTGTCCTTTGGACTGGATACTCACCAGTTTATACTGGAAGATATCCTTGAGGAGATAACAAGAGCCATTCCACCTCCATACACACTTTCAAAACTAATCAATCGTCTCATAATTTCAGGGACAATTGTTTTTCTAAGAGGACGAGTTACTTGTGCTTGGCAATTAGATGTGGTGGATGGCTTGCTTTCAATGGTTGGAGTGAATTACTTTCACGAAAGGGTTATTGAGGTAGTGCCAAAGTTGTTGGGGTTTACAAATAACAACGAGCCGATATTTGTGAGTAGTGTAAACCCTGTTGGTTTTCCTCACATCCTAGAAACATGGAACAGACCAACCAGACAGTTTGTAAACAACCTAGCTATTCAAGGAGTATCCAGTTCTTTCATGGTCGGCCCCTACAAGGAATCGTTATTTCTTCTTAACAGTCCACCAAGTGAAATTATATAACTCTCCCTGCTATGTTATGTCTTGTATTTCTTTTCGTTTGTTTGTTTTGTGTAATGTATGTACTGTTCTCAATCTTATTTACCAAATGCAATAGTGCTCAACCATAGCACAATTTTCACAAATGATCAACTTTTAGTCACTGTAGCAAGTTTATTCTACCTGGGCACGTTTTTTGTTCTTGTTGGCTTAAATCTCGTAGACTTTATTCAGTTATTGTGTTTTTGGTAGATTATAGTCATCAGGGGTGTGTTTGGATTAAAAAGAAAAAAAAATAGTTTTTGTAAAAAGAGACTGGCCAGGACTCGAACCTGCGCTATCTCTCCCACACACCAACGTGTTAACCAACTCTGCCCTTGGGTCTTTTACTGACCAAGGTGTGTTTGTTTTCTATTTAATGGGTTTTTACTTTTGGGTTTTAAAATATAAACAGCTTATACATAAGCTGTTTTCAGCTTATTTACTTAGGGGTGTGTTTGGATTATAGTCATCAGGGGTGTGTTTGGATTAAAAAGAAAAAAAAAATAGTTTTTGTAAAAAGAGACTGGCCAGGACTCGAACCTGCGCCATCTCTCCCACACACCAACGTGTTAACCAACTCTGCCCTTGGGTCTTTTACTGACCAAGGTGCGTTTGTTTTCTATTTAATGGGTTTTTACTTTTGGGTTTTCAAATATAAACAGCTTATACATAAGCTGTTTTCAGCTTATTTACTTAGGGGTGTGTTTGGATTATAGTCATTAGGGGTGTGTTTGGATTAAAAAGAAAAAAAAATAGTTTTTGTAAAAAGAGACTGGCCAGGACTCGAACCTGCGCCATCTCTCCCACACACCAACGTGTTAACCAACTCTGCCCTTGGGTCTTTTACTGACCAAGGTGCGTTTGTTTTCTATTTAATGGGTTTTTACTTTTGGGTTTTCAAATATAAACAGCTTATACATAAGCTGTTTTCAGCTTATTTACTTAGTTTTTTAGCCTCTTTTGATTTTTTATTTGTTTATTATAGTATTTAGGACTTTTCAGTTTAAAAATCTTATTTTTCACGTTATTAAATTAATTTTTATGATTATTTTAGTACCCGTATTTTAATAATTAGATTAAAAATAGTTTAATTAATTTTAAAAGTTTTCAAAAAATATTTTAGGTTTTAATTAAATATATTGAGATTTACAGCTTTTAAAATTTCCATTTTAGTTTATTTTTAATTTTATTTAATTTTAAGGTTTTTTCATTAACTTTAAAAATTAATATAAAATTATTAAATAGGTTTTAGACTTTTTGGTTTTCAAATTTGTGATTTTTATATTTTTTTAGTTTATACTAATTTTTTGGTAATTTTTAGGACACTTTCGTTTTTCGTCGAGTTTTACGATTTCGATCGTTTTACATCGTAGGGTAATTTTTAGCGTAATCCGTCTTATCAGTTTATCAGTTTATCATTTTAACTAATTAAATCATGTTAGGTGTAACTGTATTTATTTCTCAATCTAACAAATCTTAAATAGTATTTATGTTTTAATTTATATGAGTTTATATCAGTATATCAGTTGATCAGTTTAATTAGTATATATACGGTTATGTTATTGTGTAACTTGAATACATAATAAAATGGGTGATTCAAAAAAAGAGTTTTTGGTCTATTTCGCTTAAGAAAAGCATAACGTACAATGAACTAGTTGCGATTGTGAAGAATAGATTCAAGTTTAGCGTGTCTTCCGTAGTCTTGTTTACATACGAAGTAGGTACAAAGTGTGTGTACACTGAGAACGACGCCGATGTGAAATTTTTCATCAGTTCCACTTGGAATTCACAAGGTACAACAAATACTCTTAACATTAAAAAGATAGATCAGTGCTTAGATTACAATCCTACTTCATCTAACCATCAAGATTTCAATTTGTTAAATTCTAAACCAACTTGTTCTAAGAAATTAGATTTTGATCTCAATGAAAATGCAAAAGAAGAGTATGAAGAAAATTTGGAAACAAATACGTTTAAAAACATTTTCCGAACACCACCACAACAACCAATTAATAAAGCATACAAATATAAAAAGGCAAAAAATGAGTATGAAGAAAATTGGGAAACAAATACGTTTAAAAACATTTTCCGAACACCACCACAACAACCAATTAATAAAACACCCAAAAATTATAATATATATGCTAAAAGGGTGTTTAAACCGGGTGACAAATTTGATAGCAAAAAATTATGCAAGTATGAAATAGGTTATAAAGCTATTCTAGAAGGTTATGAGTTTAACACTTTGAAAACAGATAAATTTAGGTATGAGCTAATGTGTGTCAATAAGGATTGTAAATGGAAAATAACATCACGTAAATGTGATTATAGTAGTGGATGGGTAATAAAAAAGGTAAACGACCACCACACATGTGAAAAAAGACAAATAGGTATGTATCACCGTAATGCTAGAGCTGAATTGTTGGGCCATTTATGGGCTCCTAAGTTTAAAGACAACAATCGCATTTACAAAGGAAAAGAAATCCAACATGACATAAACTTGCAGTACAACCTGAACATTACATACAAGCAAGCCTGGAGATCAAAGAATTATGCATTGATAGAGACATCAGGTTGCCCAATAAAATCCTTTTCGCAGTTACCTTTTTATTGTCATAATTTGGAATTAACAAATGATGGTACTATTACATCTATTGACACCGATGATGAAAGACGTTTTAAGATGGTTTTTGTAGCTTTTGGTGTTGCGGTAAGTATTTGTATAATAAATTCATAAGTTATACATTAATCTGTTTTACATTTTAGCATTTATCTAATTCTATGTTTTATTTCCCTTTAGATTGAAAGCTTTAAGTACCATATGCGACCATTGATCATAATAGATGCGGCGCATCTAAAAGGCCCTTACCTAGGAATAAATCTGGTGGCAGTTGGAATGGATGGAAACAATCAAATCATACCGATAGCAACTGGAGTGACTCAGGGTGAGACAGGTGCTTCATGGTCATGGTTTTTGTCGAAGTTGAAAGATTGCATAGGGGAAAACCCTAACCTGGCTATCATATCAGATAGGCACGTAGGAATATTAGCATCGGTAAAAGACGTTTTCCCAAATGCATTCCATGGCTATTGTTGCAGACACCTAATGATGAATTGTAATATCAAGGCAGACAAACTAACGGCAGCATACTGGAAGATGTGCAAAGCCTACACAGTAGACACTTTTAATGAAGCAATGATGGAGATTAGAGCAAAAGCACCAGCAGCATACAAGAAGCTGATAGAGGCGGGTGTTGAAAAGTGGTCTAGAGCACACTGCCCAAGTAGTCGTTACAATTACATGACGTCTAATAGCGTTGAGTCAATCAATTCATTAACAAAAGATGTCCGCAAACTACCGGTAACTAACCTACTGGAGTGGTATAGATGTCTTGTATAGGAAAGGTATTGCGAGCGTCGAGAAAATTATGCAGGTTAGTTATGCTTTTACCATATATTTGAGGGCCCTATATTTGATACATATTATTAAATAATTCGTTAAACTAACTTAGTGTATTAATGTAGAAGCTAAAGAAGATGAATTAAGTCCATGGGCCACCAGGAAAATTACAATGCGGATGAACAAGAGTTTAAACTGGCTTGTGGCAGGAATTGAGATGTACAAAGTTTATCAAGTAGATGATCGTCGCAGAATCCATATAGTGGAGTTATGTGATTATAGATGTACATGCCGCGTATGGCAAATTTCAGGTCTGCCTTGTGCTCATGCATTAGCTGTTTGTAGGTGTCTTGGATTGACAAACTTCAGTCAATTGTCACAAGGGTGGTTCAGGACAACGGCGCTTAAAGCAACGTACCAAGGGTTGGTATATCCTGTGGGAGAGATTTCTGGGTGGCAGCGTCCTAATTACTTACAAAGAGTTCAGCCACCAATAATCAAAAGGCCATCTGGACGACCAAAGGGGACAAGCCGTATTTTATCTCAAAATGAAGTGCATGTAATCCCAACTTGTGGCAGGTGTGGTAGTCGTGGCCACTATCGCCAAGGATGCTTACAAGCAATACCAACTCCACCCAAAAAAGTAAGTGTTTACATTTACCTAATTTTTTAAACATCAACATATAATGATCAAATCATGACTTCTGTGACACATTATATAGGCACAAAATGGGGCGACACAAGAAGATTGGATTAACTCACAACAAACACATTACGACTCACAGCCATTCCATTGGGATGCTGTAAACTTGAACGACCCTTAGTTGCTTATAACTATTGGGATGCAAGCAGATGGGATGAACTCACAACAAAAAGTAAGAAGAAATCTTAAGTATTTGTTTTGTAACTATTTGTCTTTCAAACACAATGTCTGCCGGGGATGTTATCTTTTTTGCTTTCAAACAATTTTCCTACTTTCATGTTAATACAATTTTATACTAGCTAATCCAAATACAACTACTTAAACCAAATTAACTAATCAAAATAAAATAGAAGGGTAGGGTAAAGAAAATTACTCTGCATCCAGGCCCTTTGCTATTGCTTGTGGTCAATTCACTTCTTGATCAAACAATCCTTTATAGCCAGCCTCGAAACAAATACTTAGCGATTGCGGGTCAAATTAATACAAAGGTATATAAACACGTCAAAATAATCAGGTCATTCCAAATGTCATTGAAAATTAAAACGGTCCTCAACCGTGGACAGGCATATTACAAGAAGTGTTAGACCCATAAACGTTCAGGTCATAAGTGTTTACAAAAGATATGCCTACAATTCATAAATGTTAACAATTGACATACAAACAAAACCATGATCTTGTGTTGGAAATACAATCGGATCAGTTTCTCTCGGTATGCCATAGCCGCTTGTATTGGGTTTTCAACATCCAATGGGATCCCATGAGTCAACCTATATACATAATAAGACATAAGAACCGGACTTATAAAATTCAACCTATAGGCCATAAAAATATATTTAGTAAAAATATAATTAATTGAAATGTTCGTTACCTGTATAGAAATAAGCAAACAAATACACCACAATCACCATTTATACCTCCCTGCTGGGGGACGTTTTGTGCATGTCTAAACTTAATACTATACTGACTTGGATCAATTCCTTTGCTAGCAAACACACCGGCCTGTTGTAGAACCACAGGGAGCTTAGTCTCTAGACACTTCCTCATTTTAACATACCATGGACGAGTTTCTTCTCCACATAGGTCTAGACTTTCTGGCAATAGACTATCATAGAACGTCACATTTCCAGTTCTGATATGAAACTGTGCAAGAGACCAATGTGTCTTGGGTTGATTTATTGGAATGAAGACCTACAAAATGTTTACATTTATAATTAGCCTTATACTACTTAGTTATGGCCTCTGTTGGACAACTACCTCCTAAAAGGGACCAAAACAGTAATTTTTGCTAGTTAAAAAAAGGTACCTGCTCAACGTCAGTCCATGCCAATGGGTATATTTCATTGTTTGCATAGAACAAAGGAATCGAGTCTTGAAGTAGAAGCGTCAGAAAATAACAACTAACAATCGACCAATCATGAGAAGATTTTCTAAATCGCCAGATGTACCACGAAAATAAATCCATGTGCTGTATGCAATTCAAAAAAACTTGGTCAAAAAAACATCCATATACAATAGTAAACACAAAAAAACATAGAGTCAGTGAAAATATGGCTTACCTCGTCCCAAAACCAACCTAAACGATTCTCATCCTCCCCAGTTAAACTGTCCCAGAAACGTCGATCAACCACAATGTCATTGGACCAAGGAAACTTGCAGTTACCCCAGCCAGAGGTAATCAGAAACGCTTCCAAATAGTAATCACAATAAACTTTATCAATAGCTTTGGATGGTCGCTTGAGATTCTAAACAGAATAAATACAAACCAATCACTTTAAGTCAACGGGAAAAACAAACCAATCACTTTAAAGCAGTGTATGCCATACCTCAATCCACGGTTCAAGTGCTTCACATCTTTCAATCATATCTGCGTCAAGCAAATTCTTTTGATTTCTCAGTGTATCCAAGCTTGGAATTTTTTGGTATGAAACTTCAACAAACAGTGGCTGGCGGACATTAACATAACGCCTCTTGTTTGCTCCACATTTCTCTAAAGCAGCTTTTATATGATTCCGCTTATCTGAATGCATACTTCTCATGTCATTCTGTTCTTCCAACAACATTTTATTCCTCCGTCTGTTAACCTCTGCAATCCTATTCTTTTCAGCAAATAGCTTCTCAGCTTTCAAACATTCATCAATTGATTGGGACCTTACAACATCACCTTTCTGCGAGTACAAGCATCATTTAAGCATATAACTAGTTAATATAAAATTTAATTTCAAAAATTTTCAACATTAGATAGTTCACTAACCAAAAGTGGAAGATGAAAAAAATCATCTAAATGATCGACCAAATCATTTAAGACACAGTCTTCATCACTCAAATACTTGTCAGCCAAATCAGATTCGTTATTAACAGTATCCGATGTCACCTATAACAACAGCAAATTGAAAATATAAACTTGTGTTTATGAATATACTACCACAATCCGCTGGCTTGTAAAAATATTAAATATCAATAAATATTACCTTGTGTTTCTGAATACAGGGTTTCTGTTTACGACTAATGACCTGTTACCAATATAAATGTTAGTAAAAAATAATGTAATAGGATACATAACAGAAAAAATTAAAGTAAATGTTGATTAGGGTTAAAATATTACATTAAGGATAGTCTCAAGCTTGTAAATCCGTGCTTTCAAACTTTTTATCTCTTTGGGTAGAATCATCAAACTCTCACATAAACTCTCCAACGCAATAACTCGATCAGTAAGCGTCACCTCTTTACTACAACTCTGGCTGGCTCGAAACCCTTCATTCTCTTTCTCACTAGCTAAGCGAGTTGCTTTCAGTTTTCTTAGATACTCACCAAAAAGACCTCCATATTCAACAGGTGGAGCTCTAGGTGTATACCACTTGAAAAAATTATTGCTAACTGTATACCAATCTGATTGGCCCTCAGCTCTTGTTGGGTATAGGTCCCCGTAAGGTGTTTTGGCCTAAAAATCAAATTAATCATGTGAGATATCTAATTGGGACATCATAAAGTTTATGAGTAATCAGGAGTAATCATACCGATTTATCAAACTGTTTTTATTCATGTAAATACTGTTTATTTGTATTATCTATAGAACAAAATAAGAGATTCGATCTGAATGCTGTGAAATTATGTATAAAATCTACTGGTTTTTGTGTTACGAAACAAATGGGCATCTTATAGTCATGTTCAATCGTTGGGTGACATTGTATAACCAAAGCATCAATCGTCTTGTTTTGGTTACCAAAAACGATACCTATTTTCCGTCTTGTTTTGGGACATCACAAAGTTTATGAGTATAATGTAAAGAGAATGGGTAAAACTAATAATAATGTAAAGAGAATCGGTAACCTGTGGAAAAAGTTCACCAAAATACTCCCAATGTTGAAAGCTTGCGTGCTTTACCCAGAAACAGCCTCTCGGGATCTCTTGAGAAGATCTCCTCCACCAACGATCACACATACTTGATGACTCTAGAATCCAGATCTAAACAGTATAAAAATTTTAAATCAATATTGCAAGCACAAGGAAGTTGTATAAAATTATCAATATAGTTGGTAATGTAAAATTACTAACCTTGAAACATAAAAGAAAGCCAGATAATGTATATGATGGAATAAAGTTTGGATTTTTTTACAAGGCTTTCATGTGAGAATCATGATTCTTTGAGTGCACATTTCTGATGGAACCATACAACTCACGCCAGATGTATTCACCCCAACTGAAAGCGTTCCACTCACCCAGATTCTCAACCATTCTAAGGAAAACATCGTCAACATCTGAACTTAGCTCATGACCCATAAATATCACTTCCAAAGATAATAGTAGACAAACTCGTATGGAGTCCTCATCAGACAACTTGGCAAAACCCTCTTCATCCTCCATCATTGCTAAAAGGTCTAAGATCTTAACATACTCCCCTATCTTTTCAGGGAATACTCTATCACGGAAACTGATTTCACCCTCCCTAAACTTACGGAAGCTATGTGCACCAAATCTAAATCCGGTAATGAGACAGAACTCACGACGACCAAAATGTAGGGTATGTCCATTGACATTATAAATGAGTGGCAAATCATAATGATTATTATCCTGAAACTTTTGCTTTTGTATCATGTAATGTATGAGACCTTCCTCGTTGTCAACATAACTTAAATCCAACCAACGTCCAAAGCATGTGGAACGAAATAATTCACTACGCTCAAGACCAAGCCTATCTTTAATCAACGGGAAATAATGGAGCTTGCTCCTAGCATGAACTGTAGCATGATACTCCTAAACAGTATAAGCATTATACAAAAGGTCAGATGGTGATGGAGACTAGCTATAATAGTGAAATATAAGTACCAATTTTTATCTAAGGATGCAATGACACTTAATAAGATCTCGCTATGGCTATTTGTTTTTTATGTTCCAAAGTGAAATAAAACCTAAGACTAGCTATAATTGTCCTCAAAAAAATGATGCAGTCATACTTAACCTCTAAAACAAATGATGCAGTCACAGTTAACCTTATGGAATCCTGGTGGTTCAAGGCAACACGGGTATAATCCAAACACACTTGTAAAAACAGAAATTTGAGAGTTTATGACCACAAAGGATTTATGACCACCAAGGATTTAACATAACGATTCAGTAATAATCAATCTTACCTTATTTCATATTCAAACTTACAAGGAATTCAAAAAAACGAAAACCATTCATTAATGAATCAAATTGGATGTAACTATAATCCAAACACACTTGTAAAAACAGAAATTTGAGAGTTTATGACCACAAAGGATTTATGACCACCAAGGATTTAACATAACGATTCAGTAATAATCAATCTTACCTTATTTCATATTCAAACTTACAAGGAATTCAAAAAAACGAAAACAATTCATTAATGAATCAAATTGGATGTAACTATCATTCTAATGAATATATCATTCTAATTATTTTGCAATAATTATTTTGCAAAATATTCATCGAATTAAATTTCTATCCTGATTTTGTAAAAAAAATCATCGAATTAAATTCCTTAAATTATTTTGCAAATAATTAATCATTATAGATCTGATTAAAAAAAATAATCAAATAAATTTGAATCATGAATTAAGATAAATTAAAGAAAAAAACATATAAAAGAAATCATGATAATCAAGATTATTGAAACATGAATTAAAAAAACATAATCAAATAGATTTCAATTATGAATTAAGATAAATTAAAGAAAAAACTTACCAAAGGAATCATGATAGCCAAGATAATTAAAACAATTAATCAAAAAATGATCTAATATAGCCATTTTAATGAAAACGGGTACAAAACAAGTACAATCAAAAGAAGAAATCAAAAGATTATCTTACAAATTAGTACAGTTTTTTTTTAACTTTTTCAATTTCCAAAGTCAAAAAGGTGGTTGATCAGTTGATCCGCCGTCGGTTGATCAATAAAACAGTACACATGTCAGAATATATAGGTCAAACTTTAGGAGAAGATATTAATAAAAAAGGTTGATCAGTTGTATACGTGTCAAAGTTTTAGGTGGGTTGATCAGTTGATCAAAAGTACAAGTCTTTTTTTGGAATTTAAAAAAAAAAGTCTGGGTAGGGGACCTTTATGTGTACTTTAGTCTGTTTTTGCACTTAGCCCTTAAAAAAATCATAGGATAAAATAAAGGAATAAATAAATGAAATGAGCATGTTGTGTTTTCATATATTGGATGGAATTTTTTATTTTTCTAGAAATATCTAAACAAATAAATAAAAACTGAATGAAAAAATTAAATCTACAAAGTGAATGACACTCGAATTGACAAGACAATTAGCTATGTGCATTTAAAAAAAGGTTAATGGTTGTTTAATTGTAAAAAAAAATCATATCTTGTTTTTAAATTTTTTAGAGAAAATGATTTTGGTTTTTTTAGAAGAGTTGAAAACTTCGAAAACATGTTCAGATAGATTTGTATTTTTTTTTAATGAAAAAGTAATTAAATGAAAGAAGAAAAAATATAAAATAGCAAAATTACGTTCTCTATTTTTTTTTTGGAAAATGAGAATTTTTTTTAAAGTATTGGAAAAACTTAGAAACAAATTTATGTTTTTCTATTTTGTAAAAGTTCTTTGAAAAAAGTGAAATATTTTTTTCTCTAACTATATACATCATAAACATCTTATTTGTTACTTGCGGGGTAGTTTTTTTCTTTTTATTACTAGTTATAAGTAGGGGTGGTAATTCAGGTCGGGTTCAGGTTTACGGGTTCGAGTTTGCGGGTTGGCAAGTCACAAACATTTCAACCTGAATCCGACCTGTTTATATAAACGGGCCAGACATCCTAACCCTAATATGTTTACTTTCAACTTGAAAACGATCCATATACCGTATAATAAAGTGGGTTTAATAGGTTAGCGTGTCTACCGGGTCGAACAGGTCGATTTTTAAATGTGTATGCAAAAATCAAGAACTAAATATTATAAGAAATTACATTATAAACTTGATGCAGAAATTTAGAACTAATTCAACAAATGCGTAGAAAAATACCACAACGCCAAAACTACAAAGCTATTAACAACATTCCAAAATAAACTTAATGAATCTAAAAGTTACCACCCTCAAAATCCAAAACACATCATGAAGCGTCATGGTTCAAAACAAAGTATCCATCCAAAATGTCACAAATTCACTATAGTAACCAAACTGCCATTCTTCTTCGATCATTATTCTTCATCTTTATCTTTGTCGATATCAAGTTTCATGATATTTTCGGTTACCTTTTCAAGGTCAGCATGTGACAATGTTGTGATTACAAGATTTAAATAATTAAAAAAATCTTCAATTATATTACAAGTAAACTAGAAACTTTATAAATCTTATTACACATGCACTATAGAGGCTGATGAAGCTTCTTAGGGGTCTTGGTCAATAAGTTTAGAATATTTCCAAATAACTAAAGTAAGTTTTCTTTTCCATTTTTTTCCCTCGAGTTACTTGCAACACCTTCTGATGACTTGTGTTGGGATTTAAGATCTAGTTAAACCATGAACTATAGGAGTGAAAGACTCGTGTAACATCAAGAAGATCCTAATCTGCTTGTTGGCATAACATAGTCTTAAGTTCCTCCAAGATATCATTAGTACCACGGCCTTCTAGATCTCTTTGGAGTTCAGGGGGCATGGTCATGAGCATAAGTCCACCAACCTCTACCCGTTGTCACCCTTCCCACACCCACTGACACAACCATCCTACACACTGTCACCCAACCTACACCCACTGAAGTACTGACTATTAACCCAAACACCCCTTCCACTTCACCGCCATCAATTTTTAGGACTTTTAAACGCCAAAGAGTCACTGAGGTGTCTCCCTTGGTGGTTCCCACCTTGTAGCAGAGGAGACCACTACCACAAGGGTGGTTAGTGATATGGGAGTGGTTGGCACTATTGGCACTCGCTTAGTAGCAGGTCAAGTCAGTGTCACTGTCATTAAGCCTACTCCCATGCCCAATGAATCTACATTGAGGGTTGATTCCCCGAATGTGGATGAGGGCAGTCTCGAACTGTAGGATATTGTAAATCTACCTTATGTTTAGAGAAAGAAAAGATAGAAACTTGGTAGAATCACACACACTTCTAGAGAGAGAAATGAAAGAACTATGTGTAAAATTATAATGAATCCACATCCTCTCCATCTAAGGAGAGGGTTTATATACCCAAGCCCATAAGATGGGCTTGGGCTTACAAGGGGCCGCCGACCTACACATGTTGTAGGCTTGGCTTGGCCTTGTTTGCTTAATATTAAATTAACTAAACTACAAGCTACTACTTATACTATTGTTGGAGTGGCTGATCCTTTCTAATACGTAAAACGTATTTCCAACAATCTCCCCATAAGGGAGGTCACTCCAAACAAGGGCGTTACCCAAGTTACAATAATAAAATAAACCTAGCATACTATGCTTGTCTTGAGCTCGTAGTCTTCGTCTTTCTTTTCTTTTTCTTTTCTGGTGAACATGCTGATGTGATCATTGATATCAATCTCGAGCATTAATCTCTTGCCTTGATCTTGTGCATCCATCACTTGTGATATTCGCCTCTTCGTGACTTCATGTCCCACATACTTATACCTTCGTAATTCTTGAAAGCTTCAGAGTTCGATACAGCGGAAGACTTTGACTTTTAGGCTTTCTTGAATTAGATGAAGTATTAAGTGCATAAAGTATAAGCATGCGGGGACGACTTCTTCTCGGATTCCGCAACGCCACCGTCTTCAAATGCCGCAACATAAGTAGACACGAACGAAATGGCTTTGAACATTTCATTCTAATTCGATAGCATTTTACCTCCGGTCGGTGAAGACCGTTGGACGATATAAAATATCGTACTTGTGGCAGGTAGATTTAATTAAAAATCTCCTTGACAAGATTTCGCGGGTAAACCCGTTCTCTTTACTCGACCGTCCAAAGCTGACTGCGAACGTAAAGAGTGAATCATTTGGATAAAATTATCCGCATGATTGAAGCCGTCAATTCTGATTCCTGGAACAAGTTTGATTCATTAAAGAATTGCACCATCGTTGCTTTCCAATTGTCACGAGCTTGATTCATATTGAATCTTGCAAGTTACCTACCAAGTGCTGTTTAAGGTTAACACTAGAAGGATTTTCACACATCACTGTGAACACTAAGGTATCACTCTGAGTGTTCTGGCAAGATCATTAAGATATTGCGTAGAGGCCTGGAACGTGTTTATATTCAGTTAAGAATTAAACCACTGTTGCTTTCCAGTTATCACAAGCTTGATTCATAAAGAATCGCACAAGTCACCTACCATGAGCTTTTTGATATTCGCTCAAGAAGGATTTCCATCTTCATTGTAAATACTTTCGTATTACTCGGATGTTCAAGCAAGATCATGAAAATTTTGCGTAGGACTCTTGAGATCTTTCTTACTTTTCACAGTGTGTGAAGAAGCAAGGAATTATGAAAGTGTGTCCTAATGAGATATTTGATGATCTCAAATGGCTCTAGACTCGATCGTGCACTTTGGATTTTAGTGATCAGAGGCTGGAGAGGAGTGCCACCATTTCAATACTAATTTATTCGGAGTGAATAAATCAATAGATAATACGTTGTCTCCGTGTGATTAAAACAAATACCTTTTGAAAGATATCTGAGTTAGCTGGGATGGGTTGTGCATTGCATCACTGGGTCCATGATGTCTATCTTCAATATCGGGCATCATTAAAATGATCTCAATAGCATATGTGTTGACCCGGTTTCTGCCTTTGTAAGGAGGGCTTCTTTCTTTACACCCTTTATCTTTACAATTCTTTTTCATTCTTCAACCCCTTCAATGTTTACCAATACGTCATAACTAGCACCTTGTTGTGATTGTTCCAGTGCTAACTTAAGTACTTGGTCGGCATTCAGCTATGTTCACAATCTTTCTCCATCTTTCCTAAGGACTACTATTTCTAGCTAAGGAATGTCCTTGGGAAGATTCCTCTAGTTTTGGAAGAATCAGTGGACTTAACCTATCCTACCATCCTTATGTCACCACAATCTTCATCCTCGTGAAATAAATGGGTTGTGGGTAAGTAAAAATCACAATGAAATAATTTTGATGTGCAAATCCGTTTTTCTCCCCCTTAACATATGCCACGATATTCGAAAACATTTCGCACATGTCGGGATGAGCTATCACATTAAGTCAAACCATTTGTGATAGTTTCCCATATTAAATCACATTTTCTCCCCCATATTAAAAATACTAACCTCGATGTTTTTAATATCAATTGATTTAATAAAGTTTTAAGAAAGGTTTTGGGAAGAAAAATGCAAGTCCATTTAATCTTCATGAGACCAATTTGTGAAAAATAATACCGATTTGTAACATGATCACATATTCACCATATAAGAATGAATTGACAAGGTTAGACCTGATTGATGAGAACATCATATGATAAGATCAAATGGTTCTTGTATGCAAGTGTTGGTCGCCTCGTCACATCTGAAGTCATCTATTGACACCACATGTACGATTGGTATTTTTGTCTTGACACCAATTTGTGAACTTGGCACGTTCGGCATCAAATATTCTGAATGCTTGACAGTTGCTCCCCCTCAATTGTTGACCCGTGTTCTATTGAAAGAGCTGTAGTCTTCGTTTGAGTAGTCGCATCGTCGAGTATGTAGATACCAAATGTAGATAGCTATGGTTGTAGAGATGATAACTTCATAAAAACAAGACTTCTCTTGTTTTAACAAATAAATGCACTGATGCGTACATATATCCGTGTTAGATTGTGTTATAAGGTAAACACAATCCCTTACATGGTTATAAAGTAAACCATGCCCGAGAAAATTAATTCCCGTTGTGAGCCAAAGCTTTCATAAGAAATACTTGACTTTAATATGAAAACCGGGTTGCAGTCAGAAATAACTACAAGCCATTTGGGCATGTTTTATGAAATATTTACAACTTTTGTACGAACTCTATTATGGCGCCGTGTCAATATTAATCGACATTTCTAAGGCCGTAAATATTATCGTACCAAAAGACATGCCTTTGAAAAATAAAGTAAAAATATTTTTGGATTTTTCTGAATTTTTCAATTTTTATGGTTTTTATATGGTTTTATATTTTTGTATTTTGCTTTTGTGGATAAAAAAATAAAAAATATATACAGATGATCACCAAGGATACGGAGAATAGTTTACCACCACTATTCTTTTGCTTCATCTGCCAGTTCCTTTAGAGTCTCCGGCGAGAATGTTCTCAAACCTAGCTTGTCGGCTAAAAATTCCATTCGAGCGCGATCTAAAGCCTTCGTGAAAATATCCGCCAATTGATACTCAGATCGGACAAAGTAAAGCTCGATCACTCCATTTTCCACTTGCGCCTTGATGAAATGGTAGCGAATGTCAATATGCTTCGACCAGGAGAATTGAACATTGTTGCAGCATAAGGCAATTGCACTTTTGTTGTCATAGTACATCGGAATTTTGTTGAAACCTAGACCATAATCGGTTAATTGCGATCTCATCCAAAGAACTTGAGCACAGCAACCGGACATAGCTATGTATTCTGCTTCCGTACTTGAAATTACGGCGCTTTTCTGCCTTTTCGATGCCCAACTGATTAGTCGATCTCCTAGTAATTGCAAAGTTCCACTCGTGCTACGCCTTGTATCTTGACAACCCGCGTGATCCGCATCTGAATATGCCAGTAGTGTAATCGAAGAGTCCTTCGAATACAAAAGTCCCCGATTAATGGTTCCTTTAAGATATCGAAAGATTCGTTTAACAGTAGCTAAGTGTAACTCAGTTGGTCGAGTTTGATACCGAGCACACATACATATAGCAAACTGAAGATCAGGTCGACTGGCTGTGATATACAGAAGAGTACCGATCATTCCACGATAAAGTGTCGGATCAACGGCAACTTCATGTGGATCTGCATCAAGCTTAGTTCGTTCCACCATTGGAGTATCCACGGGGTCGCAAGATTCCATCTTATATTTCTTAAGAGATTCAAGGGCATACTTGGATTGATTGATAAAGATACCTCTGGGACTCTGAGATATCTGAAGTCCTAAGAAGAATGATACCTTGCCCATCATTGACATCTTAAACTTGGAAGACATGAGTGTCCCAAACTCATCCGATAAGGTTTGGGTCGAGGCAGCAAATATAATATCATCAACATATATTTGTACCATAATCATATCTTTACCTCGTTTCTGAATAAACAGCGTGGGATCCACCTTGCCTTTAGTGAAGCCTTGCGTAATGAGGAATTGTGACAATAGATCATACCATACGCGTGGAGCTTGCTTTAAGCCATAGAGAGCATTCTTAAGCTTGTACGTATGATTAGGATATTTAGGATTCACAAAACCATTCGGCTGTTGAACATAGAGTTCTTCCTTGATTTCACCATTCAGAAATGCCGTCTTCACATCCATCTGATAGACGATCATATTCATGTGGGTTGCGTAAGCGAGGAATAGTCTAATAGCTTCCAAATGGGCAACAGGTGCAAAAGATTCCTGATATGAGCAAAAACTCATATCAATTAATCAACAAATCACCCTAAAACACAAGGAAAGTACCTAACTTTTGTGCTATAAAGCGGAATTATGTGGCATGTTTTGTGGTTGTGTATAAATAGGTAAGAAGGATGCATTTTCAAGCAAACAAGAAGAAAATCAAGCTTATTTGGATGAAAAAGACAAAGAAGGATCAAAGATGACAAGACTTTGAAGATAAAGGACCTATCTTGACAACACTCCAAAGTTGAAGGATTAAAAGTGTAAATTTGTCAAAGTCAAGATAAAAGTCAAACATGGTCAACTCTTCAGTCAACCAAGTCAAAGGGTCAAACTTATCAAGAATGCAAGTGGAAGGATCATTTATGCCAAAGGAATGAAGTTCCTAGCTCATTTGTACAATCTGCCATACTAAAGGGACTTAATTTGCCATTTTCCAAAGATAAATCAAGTTTAATCCATGTGATATGGTTTTAACCAATGAGAAGGCAAAGAAAAGTTCACACGGATTGCCAGCTAGTGTGCCACCTCACCCTTTCAATAACTGCGCCGCAAAGCAACAGTGATAATCCACTCACTTAAAATCAACCAATCACAAAGCGCCAGTCCATAATCAAATTATCCAATACGGATAACGATCCGTGTGACTCTCTCTCACCTAATCAAAATCTGACACGTGGCTTTCTTCTTCAACATCAAGCCCAGGAACGAATTAAAGCTACACTTAATTTCAGAAGATGTTTTCTACATGAAAGTTGCTCGTTTTTTAGAGAGGAACACATTGGGCACACTTAATTAAGCTCAAAGTCAAGGGATTAAAAAACCCCAATTCATGAAGAACACGATGATGAGCATTTAGCAGTTTGAAGACACGTGGCAGCAATTAAGTGGTGGGAACATGTCATCAACTCCAAAACACACTCACATTTTGTCTATAAATAGGGATTGTACTCTTCATTTTTCGTAGTAGCTAAAGTGTGAAATTTTCACACACATTTCATTTCTCTCTCATTCCTAGCTTCTATTTAGTTAGCTTAACAAACTCAAGAGTCTGACAAGCTCTTGAGTTAGTTAGCTTAGTTGTAACTACTTTACCAGACTTGTAACAAACTTTACCTTCAATCAATAAACATCCTACTTTCTTTCCCTAAATCTACTGTTCATCTCCTTCAATCCTGTTATCCTTGTGTTGTTATTAGCTATATGTGATCACAAATGATCATGATTAGCTATAATTGAAGACTTGTAGCTGTTTGTTCTTGTCCTGTTCAATCCAGTAACAGTTGAGTTGATTTTGAAGCAAAATTGTTCAACAATGGTGATGATGATGATGTTAGCTGGTTGATTTGATAGTTGATAGTGTTAAGGTGGTGGTTAACACTATCTAGGAGGCTCAGCGCCTACCTACTCCATTAGAGGAGGCTTTTGCTAATAGGTTTCATATTTCTGAATTTTAGTTCCACTAAACAGTTATGCATGCTCAATTCCTAGCTAAATCTTGTTTGCTGACATGATCAAGTGTGTTTTGAACTGATTTTGGTGTTTGAGTAGCTTATTATTAGTTTGATATTAGTTTACTTACTCATTACTAGTTTCTGATTTCCATATATTAGTCATACTTAGCTTGCTAGTTCATTTTGAGTCTTAGCTAGTTATGCTGCTTGAATTTGGTTCATTTACATTTCATTTTAGTTGTTAAGTTTAGTCTGATATCACATTTTAACCAGTTCAACCAATTGCTCAAATTCGTTTCATAAAAGTTTGTATAATTCAGTTAACTGGTGTTTGGTTTAAGCTGTCAAGTTGTAGTTAAGTATTGATAATTGGTTAATTCCTGTTCATTTACTCTCATTTAGTCTTTGTGAACAAGGTTCAATAGTTTTCAAGACAAGTTTTAAGTCAAAAAGGCAATTGGTCACAAAAAAAAGTATGGGTCATTTTTAGCTAAACAAGTTCATTAAAAGTTCCTGATTTTATTTGCTTAGCATTTACTCATCTCTTGATGAAATTAACTCAAACCAACTCTTAAGTGTCCATTAACATCTGAATGTCAAGTTCTCTTAAGGAAATTGCACAGTTCTAAGTTTCAAAAGAGAAATAAGCATTTTGATAAGCTGTTGAGTTAAGTGAAGTTTCTGTAATATGAAGGTTAACTGATTTCTCAAACAAGCATTTCCACTTCATAAATCTTCTAATTTTCTTTCACAATTGTGTTTAGAATGTGTTCCTGAATAGATTTGGAATTTTCAAAATTTTCCAAAATTTTCCAAAATTTGGTCAACGCTGGTCAAATAAGCTTGTTTCAGCTTATTTCCATTTTCCAACTTCGTTACTTGATCATTTTGAATTTCAAAAGACATTCCATGCTCTTATGGCTTGATAATCAAGTTTTAGCAATAAAATCAACTTGTGCACGTCTAGCTTATTAGATAGCTTAATTGTGGGTTATTAGAATTAGCTTATTTGAGTTTTACTTGATTTCAGACTTAATCCTTTTACAAGCCTAGGTAATTTTGGATTTTAAGCTGTTTGCAAGTTGTTAGAGCTTATTTGGTTCAGTGAAGAGCTTATACGAGCTTATTGTTTTCTTAGCCCGTTTTTTAGAAATATTCACATTTAATTACAATTTGGTCCTTCAAGTTTGATACTGTTTTCATTGATGGCTAATCTTTCACTAATCTAGGGTTTGCATTAATTTAGTCCTTGTACTTTTGAAAACTTTGCATTTTCAGTTAAGTAGTTTCCAAGTTTGTTACAATTTAGTTATTAGTTTGTTAAATTTGCATACTTAGTCCTTGTAGTTAACTGGTTTTACATTTCAAGCATATTAGTTTCAAGAATTTACATTTTAAGCACTTTAATTCCATAGTTTTACATTTTTGTCCTTATTTGAATAAAAATTTGGTACTTGACTAATTGTTTTACGGATACGTAGCTAATATTTTGCAACTTTTTACTTGATTGTTCAATTAGACATAGAAAAGCCAAATAACCCTACCAACCAAAAACGATCATAAACCCGATTTTGTTAGGACTTTCTATTGGTTAAGAATCGAGAAAACGAACTTCAATTATAAACAATTTCAAATGGCGCCGCTGTCGGTTCTTTGACTTTATGAGAGTCTATCGATTGACGGTTTTCATTGGCTTTTGGGATCCGTTCACCTAGTGAACGTTATTTTTACGTATCATAAATCAAAAACAATAAAAAAATCAAAAATATAAAAAAATATAAAAACTAAAAAAATAACAAAAACAATTCTTTTCCTAAAGAATTAGCCAAACAAATTAAAAAATCCAAAAAGCAATCTTGTTTCCTAAAAGATTGCACCCAAAAATATATATTATTGGATTCTCTCGGTTTTTATGTACATATAGTATTTTCTCTAAAAAAACCCATAAATACAAAAATATTTTCCATATATTATTATAAGTAAATACGTATACGTATAAGAACAACCAATTCACATATTCTCCATAAGTATTGCCAAGGCAATACACCGTGTTGAGGGGCGTTCCGGTCCTTGACACGCGTATCGATCAAACAAAATAAAGCAAGAATAGATAAATACTTCCAATAAGCAACAATTCGAAGAATACAAACAATTAAGTGAATAGAAAGGCGATGTGCTATAAAATGCCATCCAAGGGTCAATAGGTACTTAAGTGCTTCGCGCAACCTAACTCCCCGTTCACTTGTGAGTATTCTAAGAAGGAAGGCTTCATTGGGGGTCTTGCACCCAAGTAGTACATACGTATATTATTATTTTCTTGTGGATATTTCATATTGAAACTCGAAGAGGATAATCATTTTCTCTTCAAAGTCACACGAGAGCTTCTCTCTCATTCCTCGTATTGAGTTGTATGCTCACTCGCGGGCGTGCACAAATACCGATTGGTGTACAACCCCTTCCTCCGAAAAGGAAGAAAAAGAGAAAGAGTAGGAACACCACCGTCCATCAAGCCGATCCCGAGAATCGTGCTTTGACTCATCCACAAAAAGAAGCCATGGCCGGAGTTGATACTCGATCTTTGATGGAGCAATTGCAATCCAATGTGCAAGGATATGCCGATGCTATCAAGATACCCGATATTCCCGCAAACACATTTGAGCTAAAAACATCCATGATTAACTTGGTTTCAAACACACCTTTTTATGGGAACAAGAATGATAATCCACATGATCACCTTAAGAAGTTTCTTGCTCTTTGCAACACCATTAAGTACAATGGAGTTCCCCATGATGCCATTAAGTTGATATTGGTGCAATTTTCACTAGAGGGTCCGGCTAAGCATTGGTTAGATACACAACCAACCGAGAGCATTACCACATGGGATGGTTTCAATAGGAAGTTTTTGAACAAGTTCTTTCCCCCATCTAAGACCACGGCTTTGAGGAAATTAATTATAGGCTTCCAACAAAAACCTAGTCAAACATTTAGTGATGCTTGGGAGGAGTATAGAGAGTTATTGAGGAGATGCCCTAACCATGGATTGGATGAAGTTCACCAAATCAATACTTTCTACAATGGCCTTAAACCTCATCACCAAAACTCACTCAATGCTTCCGCGTGAGGAAATATTCTTATTAAATCCATTCAAGAGGCTTGGGATATTATTGAGACCAAAGCAATGGTGCAAACCAACACAAAATTTGATGAAAGAGTACATGTCATTCAAGAAGGAGGTTCTAAACCATTGGAGACTCAACTCATTTCATGCATTCAAGCATTGACTCAAGCTCAAAAGGAAAGTCAAACACTAATCCAAAACACTCAAAAGATGCAAGAAACAATGATGAATGACTTTATGAAGCTTTCTATGGGCAATCATTCCACAAATGATGTGCATGCTATTACTCTTTCATGTGAGACTTGTGGAGGTCCACATTCCTATCAACAATGTGATAAGGTGCAAGGTTATCAAGGGGAATGTTATGCTTATCAAGAGGAACATCGTGATCATTTCAAGCCAAACATCAATCCAAACAACCTTTCTTACAAGTCTCAAAATTACCTTACTCCACCGGGATTCCCACCTCAACCACCTACCCAACCTCAACAAAATCCTCCTCAATTGTTACAAAAAATCAAGGTCCAAGACCACATTACCAAGGGAATAACTACAAGGCACCTAACAATTTTCAAAATCAAGGAAATAACTTTTATCCACCACATCAAGGATTTAATCCACCACTCCCACCCTTCCAAAATCAAGGATACTCTCAAATCCCAAATCAAGGTTACCCTCAACTTCAAAATCAAGGATATGGGCTACAAAAGACTCATGAGTTTGTTGAGAGGAGAATTCGTGAAAGTAAGAAAAGAATGAATGACCAAATAAAACTTTCAATGGAGGAGCAAACTAAGAGGCTTATGATGGAATTCAATCAAAGACAACAAGGGGCTTTACCATCTAACACACAAACAAACCCAAGGGCAAATGTCAATGCTATTACAACAAGAAGTGGTAAAACTACAAAGGATCCTTCACCTCCTACACCTCCTATTGTTAAACCCATTTTTGTTCCTACATGTGATAAGCCTTCTACATCTACTTCACCACCTCCAAATGCTCCTATTCAATCAACCACACCTTCTCAACCTATTCCCACTTCTCCTTTACCTCAACAACTCCCAATGAACAAGCTAACAAAGACAAATCTTCCACTACAACACCTACACCTAAACCAAATCTTCCTTACCCTTTAAGATTGAAAAAGGACAAGTTAAAGAACAAGGATGATATCCAAGTCTCAAATTTCTTAAGGATGTTCAAGCAACTCAACATAAACATCTCCTTTGCGGAAGCTCTTGCTTACATGCCAAAATTTGCAAAGATGTTCAAGGATTTACTCTCAAACAAGGAAAAATTGGTTTTTATTTGCCCAACACATCCCTTAATGAAAATTGTTCCGCCGTCCTACTTAAAACCTTACCAACAAAACTTGGAGATCCGGGGCGCTTCTTGATACCTTGTAATTTTCTCGGGGTGGAAAATTGCATGGCTTTGGCGGATCTAGGGGCAAGCATAAACCTCATGCCTTTATCAGTTTGGAAAAAACTCTCTCTTCCCGAGCTCACTCCCACTAGGATGACACTTGAGTTAGCCAACCGTACCATAGCTTACCCCGTAGGTATCGCGGAGGATGTGTTTGTAGGTGTGGATAAGTGTACCTTTCCGGCCGACTTTGTAGTGGTTGATTATGACATGGACCGTAGAGTTCCTTTGATTGTTGGTAGACCATTTTTGAGAACGGGTCGTACTTTGATAGATGTGGCGGAGGGAGAACTAATTATGAGAGTTGAGGATGAGAAAGTGGTGTTTAAGTTAGGGAAATTTTGTGATAGGAAAGAGGTTAAGAAGTCTAAACCTTGTGAGACTATTAACATAGTTGATGTGCTAGATGAGGTGTGTGATGAGCATTTTCATGACGCTTGCAAGAGTAATAGTGAGGATATGCCCCATGTTGAGACCGTGGCCTCAATTGCTCCCTTTTTAACACCTTTTGGAGAGAGTGATTTCCTTTTGGAGGAATTTGAGACCAAATTTCTTGGAAATGATGATTCTCCCATTAATTGGGAAGAAGATATTCTCACCATCCAAAAGTTGCTCAATGAGGACCCCATTCCTTCACCCATTCCACAAGAAGTAACCAATGATGATCCTTCCATAGTAAAACCTTCTATAGAGAGTCCACCTCCACTTGAACTTAAGGACCTTCCATCCCACCTAGAGTATGCTTTCTTAGAGGGAAAAGACCAATTACCCGTGATCATTGCTAAAGAGTTGAAAGTGGATGAGAAAGAGAAACTCATAGAAGTCCTTAAGAAACATAAGAAAGCCTTAGCATGGAAAATATCCGACATAAGGGGAATTAATCTACATTTTTGTACACACAAAATCCTTATGGAGGATGATTACAAACCCGCCATTCAAAGCCAACGAAGGGTTAAACCAAAAATCCATGAAGTCATTAAAAAGGAAGTTATCAAACTCCTTGATGCGGGCATGATTTACCCCATTTCCGACTCTCCATGGGTTAGCCCGGTACATTGTGTTCCAAAAAAGGGAGGAATCACCGTAGTACCCAATGAGAACAATGAGCTTATTCCTACGAGACTTGTTACCGGTTGGAGAGTTTGTATTGATTATAGGAAGCTCAATGAGGCTACTAGGAAAGATCACTTCCCATTACCTTTTATGGACCAAATGCTTGAACGCTTAGCGGAAAATGAATACTATTGCTTTCTTGATGGCTTTTCGGGTTATTTCCAAATACCCATTGACCCTAAGGATCAAGAAAAGACCACATTCACTTGTCCCTACGGTACATTTGCTTACAAGAGAATGCCTTTTGGCTTGTGTAATGCACCGGGGACATTTCAAAGGTGTATTATGGCAATTTTCCGTGATATGATTGAGCAAACTATGGAGGTTTTCATGGATGACTTTTCCGTCTTTGGAGATTCGTTTACCTCATGTCTCACCAATTTAGAACGAATGCTTAAGCGGTGTGAGGAGACACGTTTAGTTCTTAATTGGGAGAAATGTCATTTTATGGTGAAAGAGGGAATTGTTTTATGACACAAGATATCCAATAAGGGATTAGAAGTGTATAGAGCTAAAATTGATGTGATTGCTAAGCTTCCCCACCCACTACGGTTAAAGGTGTAAGGAGTTTCTTAGGTCATGCGGGGTTTTATAGGCGCTTCATACAAGATTTTTCTAAGATAGCAAGACCGATACCTTTTGGAAAAAGAGGCTCCTTTCATTTTTAACCAAGAGTGTTTGGATTCATTTGAGACTCTTAAGGAGAAATTAACGAAGGCTCCCGTTTTGGTTTCTCCAAATTGGGAATTACCTTTTGAGCTTATGTGTGACGCTAGTGATTATGCGGTGGGGGCCATCTTAGGTCAAAGAGTAAATAAGCATTTTCAACGTATACACTATGCTAGTAAAACCATGACCGGTGCACAACTTTATTATACTACCACGGAAAAAGAGTTGCTTGCTATAGTTTATGCTTTTGAGAAATTTAGACCATACCTTGTGCTATCCAAAACCATAGTGTATACGGATCATTCCGCTCTCAAGTATCTCATGACAAAGCAAGATGCTAAGCCTAGGCTTTTGAGATGGGTTTTATTGCTTCATGAGTTTAAGATAGAGATTCGAGATAAGAAAGGAGCCGAGAATTTAGCGGCGGATCACTTGAGTAGAATTGAGCATCCTTTTCAAGGAGATTTTCCTAATAAAGAAATCAATGAATCCTTTCCATTAGAGGAGCTCATGTCTATCTCTTCTCAAGAGGATGTCACCCCTTGGTTTGCGGATATTGCAAACTATCTTGTGGGGAATGTGCTTATAGAGGGACTTACTTCCCAACAAAAGAAGAAATTTCTCACGGAAGTAAAGTACTACTTTTGGGATGATCCTTACCTCTTTAGGCAATGTGCGGACCAAATCATTAGACGGTGTGTAGATGGGCCCGAGGCATTTAAGATTTTAGAAGCTTGTCATAAAGGACCTATGGGTGGACATTTTGGGCCCAACTATACCGCCAAGAAAGTCTTTGATTCGGGTTACTATTAGCCTTCCATTTACAAAAACGCCCAAGAGATGGTGAAATTTTGTGATGTATGTCAAAGACAAGGAAAAATTACGCAACGTGATGAGATGCCACAAAATTTCATTCAAGAGTGTGAGATTTTTGATGTGTGGGGCATAGATTTTATGGGACCTTTTCCATCTTCAAAGGGAAACAAGTATATACTCGTAGCGGTGGATTATGTGTCAAAATGGGTTGAGGCCAAAGCCTTACCTACTAGTGATGCTAGAGTTGTTCTGAAGTTTTTGAAGCAATTGTTTGCTAGATTTGGTGTACCTCGGGCCATCATAAGTGATCGTGGTACGCACTTTTGTAATGATCAATTCACGAGAGTTATGAAGAAATTTGGAGTTAATCATAGACTTTCTACCGCGTATCACCCTCAAACCAATGGTCAAACCGAGGTCACAAATCGTGGTTTAAAGAGAATTTTGGAGAGAAAGGTGAGAGAGCATTGAGCTTCTTGGTCGGATAAGCTTGATGATGCTTTGTGGGCTTTTAGGACGGATTTTAAGACACCAATTGGTTGTACCCCTTATAGGCTTGTCTATGGAAAAGCATGCCACCTCCCATTCGAGTTAGAACACAAGGCTTCTTGGGCTCTCAAGTGGGCTAATTTTGATTTAAACCAAGCCGGTTCACATAGAAAGGATAAACTTAATGAAATGGATGAATTGAGAGCCAATGCCTATGAGAACTCTTTGCTTTATAAGGAGAAGACTAAGAAATTCCATGATGCTAAGATCAAGAACCGTGAGTTTAAAGTTGGAGAGTCGGTTCTCCTCTTTAACTCAAGGTTGAAACTTTTTGCGGGCAAGCTTAAGTCAAGATGGTCCGGTCCATTCACTATTGCTCAAGTATTTCCATATGGAACTATTGAGTTGTCACAACCCGATGGTCCAAATTTTAAAGTGAATGGTCACCGTGTGAAGCACTATTTTGGGGAGGACATTTCCGTTGGAATGGTCCAAGAGATCCCCGATTAATTCATTGTGGGATGAGTCGAGCTAGAGACTCCTTAAATCAAGCTTAAATAACTAGGTTTAGAGTTTCTAGATCTAGAGTGTTGTAGGTTAGAAATAAGGATAGAAAATTGATGAGAAGTGTTGGGGTAGACCTTCTTTTGTCTTCATGATGTTTGTAGGGTTGCTCACTCATCACTTGCTTTGGAGCTTATGGAGGAGGCCCTTGTATCCGGTTCACTTCGTTACTATTGTGATCTTTCATAGACACCTTGTGCTTTAAAAATGAATTCACTATAGTTGATCTTTCCTTAACTTGGGTTAAGCAAAGTCTATTCATTGTCATAAGTGTAGGGGAAGTTTTATACTTCCATGCTCTTAAACATTGAGGACAATGTTTAGCTTAAGTGTAGGGGGTCTTCTATCAAAGTGACCTTACCTAGAACTTGTCATTGACTTTCATGATAACTTGGAAATTAATTTTTCAAATTTTTGATCTACTTTGGCCACCAAAAATATGCATTCATAATTTTTGCATCAATCATTTTTCATTTGCATAACACATTTGCATTGTATATATTTCTTCTTTTGTTTTTTATGAAAAGTTATAAAAAGGAAAAAAAATATAACAAGGACATGGTTTAACAAATTTAGACTTCTTTGACATATTAGGCCCGCCATGGATATTTTGACTCAACCCGAGTTTACTTATCTAAGCATTCTCTAGCTAGTATCCTTAACCATGTAGTCCTTCATTGGTCTATTAGGCTAAGCATCCACCAATCTCATTCTTTGAGATTTTAAATTTGTGGAGAATGGGAAATGATAGAGTTGAAGCAAGTATAAAAGGGCTAGATAAACTTCATGATAATTACTTGTGGCTAAACCCTTTTCTTTTTCACCTCTAATTTCTTCGCATTATATATGTTAATAAATAATCAAGAACGGTTTTAGTTGGTTTGTAATCTCTTATGCTTTTTTGTCTAATCATTCACGGTTGGTATAAGTACGTCTTAAGATTCTAAGTTAGTACGTTTTATGTGTACTAGACTTATGTCATGCTTAATATTTAGCGGGTGTTTTTCCTTTTATTCTTTTCAATTTTCTTTGTGAGGAATAAAGAAAAATAAGAGTTGCTTACAAAAATTGAGTGGCTAGAAAAAAAAACGAGAAAAAAAAAGAAAAAAAAATTATACAAGACTCCCAAGAGGGGCAGTGAAGTGTTAATTATAGTAACTATTAGATTCCAATATTACCTTGACGGGTTCCAGGGATTTAATAGTTGCTCCAATCCAATATTACCTTGACGGGTTGCGGGATTGAAGATCCAAAGTCTCAAAAAGATGGCGGATGTAAATTATTGGGTGAGTTTTATTTTTCTTTCCTTAGCGAGTGTGTAGCTACTTATTAATGCATGACATGAGGATTTTACACATAAGGTGAATGACTTATTACTCTTAAAACGGACTTATATTAATTGTGAGCGGTTTTTCAAGTAATGGATGAGAGATTACTTAGGATTAAAACCGTACTTCCTTATTTTTGGATTTTGCATTTCTTATACTTCACGCTTTAAATAATGACAAATTTGCCCAAAAGCAATTTGCTCAAATAATAACCGGTTCCAAATTTAATTGTCATGAATAAGTTGATGCACCTTTTTACTTGTGAATGCAATGATCCTATTTTTAAGCTTGGTATGGGGAAAGTGAAACTTGAGGGTGATAAGTGTCCATGGTACCAAAGCCCTAATCTAAGTCATTGATTTCTTTATGAGTTATTTCCATCAAATCCATTTCAAGAAAAATCCAAAAAGATATAAATAGAATTGATTCTTTTGCATTGCATTGTTCAAAATCAAAATCATGCATCATATAGTGTAGAGTAGTGTAGATGTATTACATATTGGCCAAGGTGGATTAATTATGAGGAGAATGTAAATTTGTGCTTTAAAATATAGCATTGCATGAGGTCATGGCAATGTTCAAGTGTAGGGGATTTGATATGAGCAAAATCTCATATCAATTAATCAACAAATCACCCTAAAACACAAGGAAAGTACCTAACTTTTGTGCTATAAAGCGGAATTATGTGGTATGTTTTGTGGTTGTGTATAAATACGTAAGAAGGATGCATTTTCAAGCAAACAAGAAGAAAATCAAGCTTATTTGGATGAAAAAGACAAAGAAGGATCAAAGATGACAAGACTTTGAAGATAAGGGACCTATCTTGACAACACTCCAAAGTTGAAGGACCAAAAGTGTAAATTTGTCAAAGTCAAGATAAAAGTCAAACATGGTCAACTCTTCAGTCAACCAAGTCAAAGGGTCAAACTTATCAAGAATGCAAGTGGAAGGATCATTTATGCCAAAGGAATGAAGTTCCTAGCTCATTTGTACAATCTGCCATACTAAAGGGACTTAATTTGCCATTTTCCAAAGATAAATCAAGTTTAATCCATGTGATATGGTTTTAACCAATGAGAATGCAAAGAAAAGTTCACACGGATTGCCAGCTAGTGTGCCACCTCACCCTTTCAATAACTGCGCCGCAAAGCAACAGTGATAATCCACTCACTTAAAATCAACCAATCACAAAGCGCCAGTCCATAATCAAATTATCCAATACGGATAACGATCCGTGTGACTCTCTCTCACCTAATCAAAATCTGACACGTGGCTTTCTTCTTCAACATCAAGCCCAGGAACGAATTAAAGCTACACTTAATTTTAGAAGATGTTTTCTACATGAAAGTTGCTCGTTTTTTTAGAGAGGAACACATTGGGCACACTTAATTAAGCTCAAAGTCAAGGGATTAAAAAACCCCAATTCATGAAGAACACGATGATGAGCATTTAGCAGTTTGAAGACACGTGGCAGCAATTAAGTGGTGGGAACATGTCATCAACTCCAAAACACACTCACATTTTGTCTATAAATAGGGATTGTACTCTTCATTTTTCGTAGTAGCTAAAGTGTGAAATTTTCACACACATTTCATTTCTCTCTCATTCCTAGCTTCTATTTAGTTAGCTTAACAAACTCAAGAGTCTGACAAGCTCTTGAGTTAGTTAGCTTAGTTGTAACTACTTTACCACACTTGTAACAAACTTTACCTTCAATCAATAAACATCCTACTTTCTTTCCCTAAATCTACTGTTCATCTCCTTCAATCTTGTTATCCTTGTGTTGTTATTAGCTATATGTGATCATAAATGATCATGATTAGCTATAATTTGAAGACTTGTAGCTGTTTGTTCTTGTCCTGTTCAATCCAGTAGCAGTTGAGTTGATTTTGAAGCAAAATTGTTCAACAATGGTGATGATGATGATGTTAGCTGGTTGATTTGATAGTTGATAGTGTTAAGGTGGTGGTTAACACTATCTAGGAGGCTCAGCGCCTACCTACTCTATTAGAGGAGGCTTTTGCTAATAGGTTTCATATTTCTGAATTTTAGTTCCACTAAACAGTGCATGCTCAATTCCTAGCTAAATCTTGTTTGCTGACATGATCAAGTGTGTTTTGAACTGATTTTGGAGTTTGAGTAGCTTATTGTTAGTTTTATATTAGTTTACTTACTCATTACTAGTTTCTGATTTCCATAAATCAGTCATACTTAGCTTGCTAGTTCATTTTGAGTCTTAGCTGGTTATACTGCTTGAATTTGGTTCATTTACATTGCATTTTAGTTGTTAAGTTTAGTCTGATATCACATTTTAACCAGTTCAACCAATTGCTCAAATTCCTTTCATAAAAGTTTGTAAAATTCAGTTAACTAGTGTTTGGTTTAAGCTGTCAAGTTGTAGTCAAGTATTGATAATTGGTTAATACTTGTTCATTTACTCTCATTTAGTCTTTGTGAACAAGGTTCAATAGTTTTCAAGACAAGTTTTAAGTCAAAAAGGCAATTGGTCACAAAAAAAAGTATGGGTTATTTTTAGCTAAACAAGTTCATTAAAAGTTCCTGATTTGATTTGCTTAGCATTTACTCATCTCTTGATGAAATTAACTCAAACAAGCTCTCAAGTTTCCATTAACATCTGAATGTCAAGTTCTCTTAAGGAAATTGCACAGTTCTAAGTTTCAAAAGAGAAATAAGCATTTTGATAAGCTGTTGAGTTAAGTGAAGTTTTTGTAATATGAAGGTTAACTGATTTCTCAAACAAGCATTTCCACTTCATAAATCTTCTAATTTTCTTTCACAATTGTGTTTAGAATGTGTTCCTGAATAGATTTGGAAGTTTTCAAAATTTTCCAAAATTTGGTCAACGCTGGTCAAATAAGCTTGTTTCATCTTATTTCCATTTTCCAACTTCGTTACTTGATCATTTTGAATTTCAAAAGACATTCCATGCTCTTATGGCTTGATAATAAAGTTTTAGCAATAAAATCAACTTGTGCACGTGTAAAACCCGTATTTAAAAATCAGAATATTTAAATACGCAGTTTAATTTTAATAAATTATATAAGTATTAATTATTAGACAGAGATAGAAACGCAGAAATTAAATACACTATCCCAGTTTATTTAAATACGATAAATATTACAATTTATTCAGATAATAGGTATTTAGTCTCATAAAATATTACAGATGAATTATTTTATTTTACAGAAATAAGTAAACGTTAACAGTAGTTACGCAGTCCTAGTTTTATTTAAAAATCTTACGAAATTAATTATTCAGCATAATAATTAATTTAACTATATAAGTAATACATAAGTATTATGTATTCAGGAAAATAAAATTAATACAGGACGGAACTCAGAGCACGAAAACGCAAGTCTAACGTTTATAAGCGAAACAAAAAAAAAAATGAAAGTTTATGATTAAAGGGCTTTTGGGCCGTTTAAAAAAAAAGGGAAAAGGGAAAGATATGGGCTGTGGCCCGTTTGGTCCTAAAGAAAGAAAAAAAAAACGGGTACCCCCCCCCTCCTTTCTCCTCAATCGGACAAAACAAAAAAAAAAGATTAGGGTTTTTCTCTGTGTGTTCTGCCGACACATGAGACAAAAAAAAAAAAAAAAAAAAAAGGGCCGCCGGTTATATCAACAAAAAGGGAAGATCGAGTCTTCTTTCTTACACATGAATTTCGTGATTCATAAAGTGTTCATCCAAATCAAAAAAAAAAAAGGTAATCTGTCAATTTATTTTTATGTTTTCTTGTAGTCGCGATTTAGTAATCAAAAGGGTGTCGGGTTTTTGGTGATGCTCGGATTTCAGGGAAACCGAGAGCATAAAGCTCTCGGTGTGTTGCTGCTGCCCAGCCGCGACCACCAGTTGGCTCGGTGGTGGTTTTTCTGTCCAGACGGGGGAAACAGTTATCCACCAGCCGCAACCCTAGATTTGGGTGTCGGCTGGATTTTTAGTCAGACGGTGGAAACACAAACCCCGCAGGGGTATTTGTACCAGCAGTGGGAACCGAGACCTTTAGGGTCTCGGTGGGATGTTATAACCAGCAGGGGAAACAAGTAACTGCCAGTGGGAAAAACTGGCAGTTATAGGTGCGTTTGGCAGTGGGTTTTAGAGAGTTATGGGGGTGTTTGGCAATCTTTTTTTAGAACAAGTTATAGGTGTGTTTGGCAGTCAGTTTGGTAAAACAATTAGAGGGCTGTTTGGTTCGGCTTTTATAAATACATAACACGGGCGTTACCTTTTAAATTAATAAGGCACGGGTTCGGTTTTCGATGCGTTTTAAATAAAGAATACAAGAGTACGTGTTGTTACTCTACGGGATTATTTTCTTTACATTACTAATTAATTCTACAAGTAAATAAAATTTAATAAAACCCGACTTATTATTACGAGTGCAGTATATCTTTATTTAATTAAATCACATTATATTTAATTAAATGCCATTAACCTATAGTTTATTTAAATGTCACGTAATAATTAATAAACTATACGTTATATCATTATGACTTAGAATGTTAATCAGTAAACACTTAAGCTGATTTATTAGCCTATTTAGCCAGTTTATAACTATTTAGGTAAACTTTCTAGTTTTAGAAACTTATCTATTTTAAGCAGTAATTCTATTTTATGGAAACTTTTTATCTTTAGAAACTATTTAATCAAGGCAGCTAATCTATTTTGGTAACTTTCTATTTTAGGAAACCTGCTATTTTTGGTAAGTTACTTAATATTGTTCAGTAAGCATAATAATACATGAAATACTAGAGATACTTAATCAGATTTATCGGAATAGAAGATAAACACAGATTAAAGCTTAAAACAGTAATCAGACGACTTATTTCCCGTCCATTACTTATGTAGTATCCAAGAAGTCAGAGTCGATCGTTCAGCTTTCATCCTTGTTTCATTACTGGACACGAGGTACGGATTTTCCGTCCTTTCAGTAAGGATTTCCTTTTTATGCATGATTAGGATTCCCCGTCTGCAGCCAAATGTTTTCCCCAGTATATGTTTAAGCTTAACAGTAATCATATTAATAATAGAATAAATTGCCTGAGCATTATATACAAGCATGATTAGTTTATGTACTAGTTACGGAGGTACCGTAACCACGACACTAGAGGCACCGGTGTCGTGACTCACATGCAGGAGAGTGATATCCTGCATCATTCCACTCAGCTCAGCTTGGCCATTTTATCAGTATTATTAGTGGGGCGTATGGATGCATCCTAGGCTACAGTTTACAGTTTAGCAGGTGAATGTGGTGTGTGCTCTACATCCTTCACATTGGAGCTGATCCCTCCACCCAGCACAGTTATTTAGAGGTCACCCCTCTACAGCATGACGAGGTCACCCCTCTAAGTATTCATGCAACAGTTGTTACAGCACATGACCTATGTAAGCTCTTGGCAATTAAAATACAGTAAATGCATGTTTTCAGATTTAAAAGATAACGGTTCAGTTTTATTATTTACAAATCAAACCATACAGATTTTACACAGATTTACACTGAAACTTTAATTATCAGTCTTACAACTTCAGTACTTATCATCTACTTCATTTGAGAAATTCCTTATCATGCGTTATATCCGTTCACTGAGCGTTATGCTCAGCCGTAGTTCTCTTCATGTTCTGACGGCAGGTACACCAGGACGCTTTTAGGATTCTAAGAGCATGTGCATTTGGATGGAAGCTATCCAGACTTCTTATATTATGCATTTCTTACATTATTCTGCTTAGTCGGACATTGTTTAGTCCTTTCATTCAGTATTTTATTTTTCATGTTTTGGGCTTATGTTTGGATTGCCGATGTTTGATTCCGGTATTTCCGTTATGGTCAGTTAATGTTTTAGGACATTTACCTTATGCTTTGATGACACGATCCAGTTAAGTTCTTTCAGTCATGTCACGTTCCATGTTCTCTTCAGCCATGTCACGTTACATGATCATTTCAGTCATGTCAGGTTTATACCTAACAGCAGCATTATGTCTTAATTAGAAGACAATTCATCCTTCAGCTTAATTGTCTTTTCAGTCTACGTGTTCTTTCAGTTCTTATAACTGCATCAGCTTATTACCTGTAATTCGAGGACGAATTTCTCCTTTTTAGTGGGGAAGAAGTGTAAAACCCAGTATAGCCGTATCTTTAATTCGGGGACGAATTATTGTTTTTAGAGGGGAAGAATTGTAAAACCCGTATTTAAAAATCAGAATATTTAAATACGCAGTTTAATTTTAATAAACTATATAAGTATTAATTATTAGACAGAGATAGAAACGCAGAAATTAAATACACTATCCCAGTTTATTTAAATACGATAAATATTACAATTTATTCAGATAATAGGTATTTAGTCTCATAAAATATTACAGATGAATTATTTTATTTTACAGAAATAAGTAAACGTTAACAGTAGTTACGCAGTCCTAGTTTTATTTAAAAATCTTACGAAATTAATTATTCAGCATAATAATTAATTTAACTATATAAGTAATACATAAGTATTATGTATTCAGGAAAATAAAATTAATACAGGACAGAACTCAGAGCACGAAAACGCAAGTCTAACGTTTATAAGCGAAACAAAAAAAAAAATGAAAGTTTATGATTAAAGGGCTTTTGGGCCGTTTAAAAAAAAAGGGAAAAGGGAAAGATATGGGCTGTGGCCCGTTTGGTCCTAAAGAAAGAAAAAAAAAACGGGTACCCCCCCCCCCCTCCTTTCTCCTCAATCGGACAAAACAAAAAAAAAAGATTAGGGTTTTTCTCTGTGTGTTCTGCCGACACATGAGACAAAAAAAAAAAAAAAAAAAAGGGGCCGCCGGTTATATCAACAAAAAGGGAAGATCGAGTCTTCTTTCTTACACATGAATTTCGTGATTCATAAAGTGTTCATCCAAATCAAAAAAAAAAAAAAGGTAATCTGTCAATTTATTTTTATGTTTTCTTGTAGTCGCGATTTAGTAATCAAAAGGGTGTCGGGTTTTTGGTGATGCTCGGATTTCAGGGAAACCGAGAGCATAAAGCTCTCGGTGTGTTGCTGCTGCCCAGCCGCGACCACTGATAGGTGTGTAAACACCCATCCTTTTACCACTTAATTCGGGCTAAAACGAGACCAAAACACGTATTTAATATCATTTGTTTGGAATTATGCGTGGTTTTTGTGTTTGTTGTGTTTTCAGAGACAACCGGATAAATATTGAAGAAAACATGGGATTGCACGGGTTTTATTGAAGAAAAAGACTCAAGATAAAGTCTATTGTCCAAGAGATGCAAAAGATTTGAAGTCGCTGGGCCTATTCGAAGATTTATCGAAGAAAAGGACCAAAGATGGAAGATTTATATAAGTCGAAGAAACTCAAGTCTATTAAACGAAGAAATTAAAAGACGAGTTGAATTTAATCGACAACAAATCCCGAATCAGAATCGAAAACGGAAACTTTTCTGAAAAGACGAAAAGACACGAAGAACGGGAGAAAGCCCACTCACCAACCAAAGGAAACACCTATAAATAGGCCATCCCACACACATTTTAGAGGAGCTAGTTTTTCTTTCTTCCTCCCTTTTCTTTCCTCCTGGTTCGTAGAACACCATCACCACTAGGGTGATTGGTGATTTTTATTGTTAGTTCTTTGATCTTGTAATTTTAATCCTTGTTTCATCTTGTCAAAACATTAACCATCCAATTCAAAGTTCTTGTTTAATCTTTCATTTCATCTTGTTCATCTCCATTTTTATCTTCAAGTTCTTAAGTTTTATCTTTCTTGATTTGATCTTTAAAAGTTGATGGGATTTGTGTTTTTATTAGTGGGATTTGTTGCTTATGGTGTCTAAATGATTTGTGTTTAATTTGGTGAAATCTTTTTAAGTATTAGAGTTGATTTTGGTTAAAATTCGTGTCCCGTGTTCTTCGCTATACAGTTACTGTATCTGGTTTCCAGATCTTCCGAATCAGCCAAAAAGTTCCGCATGAGTCCTTCATTCGGAAACTTCCGAACCAAGCACTAAAGTTCCGAATCAAGAGAAAACTTCCGAATCAAGCTTTCATCCGGAAAGTTCCGGATCAGTCATAAAGTTCCGAACCAATCCTTCATTCGGAAGTTTCCAAACTTCCGAATCAACACCCTTCATTCGGAAAGTTCCGGATGAGTAAGTTCCGCATGAGCAAGTTCCGGATGAGTATGTTCCGCATGAGTATGTTCCGAATGAGCAAGTTCCGGATGAGTGAATAGTATTTTCCTAATCAGTTAGTTCCGAATCAAGGTTTAAAAGTTCCGGATCAGTTATTTTTTTTGGGTATTTTAAAGTTACTGTTTTACTGTTGATGTTTTACTATTTCTCTGCTCATATTTCATTTTAACTTTAATTTTAATTTGAACTTTAAATTTTAAACCAAGTCTTAGTTAATTATAATTAAAGTCATTGTTTTTTATTTTAAGTTTCATTTCACTTCTTATTATTAGAATAGAAAACCAAAACCCTTTATTTAGTAACCAAGAACAATCATTCCACTTAAGACCTAGATCAATTCGAGAGGATATCGAGAGACTAAAATTGAACCCATACAAAACCAATGTATCAAATGGCGCCGCTGCCGGCTCTTCTCGTTAAGATCAAAAGTTTTTTGTAGAACTTGGATTTTGGGATCCGTTCCCCGTGAACGTTACTTTTTCAAGAAAATCTTCAAAAACAACTAAAAAATATAAAATTTTCAAAAATCCTAAAAATTAAAAAACAATAAAAACCAAAAATATTTATGCTTTGCTTTTCTTTGTTCGATCTTTTGCAGGTGTATGCGCACTCGATCCACGTCTTATCAAGAGCCCGAGCCTCTCGATAACTTAGACATGGCTGGTGTACAAAACAACAATAACATACCACCTCCGAACAACAATAATAACAACAACAATCCGCCTTTCAACAACATGAACAATAACAACAACAATGAGCACCTTCCGGATAATCGCCCAATGATTGAATTGCTGCAAGCTCATGTTGATGGCAACACGGATCCAATTGTCATCCCTCCAATTGCCGCCAACAATTTCGAGCTCAAGTCAGGCTTTATCCAGATGGTCTCAGCTCAACCGTTCTTGGGACGAACCATTGATGATCCACACGACCACATCAAGAGATTTCTACAACTCACCAACACGGTCAAGTTCAATGGCGTTTCACAAGAAGTGATAAGGTTACAACTTTTTCCCTTTTCTTTAGAGGGACAAGCCCGGCATTGGCTTGCTAAGGAACCGCCACAGAGTATTCTCTCGTGGACGGATTTGGAAACAAAGTTTATCAACTACTTTTTTCCACCCTCTCGTACTACCGCTTTGCGGAATGAAATCATAAATTTCGAACAAAAGTACGATGAGTCATTCAGTGAATCTTGGGATCGTTTCAAAGATCTTTTAAGAAAATGCCCACAACATGGTTTTACCAAAGTTCATCAAATAAATACTTTTTACAATGGTTTAAGCATGAGTGACCAAGATTCACTGAATAGTGCCTCAGGGGGTAATTTATTGGCTAAGACTTCCAATGCTGCTTGGGATATCATTGAGAACAAATCTCGTGTGCAAACCAAGAGTGTTAGGACCAATGTTGCTAGTGCTAGCACTAATGACAGCGACAAGCGATTAGACAAAATCACCACGCTTCTTGAATCGCTTGTCACCCACACCGTCAGCAACAACAACAGCAACAACGCCAAAAATGCACAAGTGAACGCTGTCAGCCAACCTTGTGAGATATGCGGTGGTCCCCATTCCTACACAACTTGTACCGCCACCCAAGATTACCCTGCTGAGAATGTGAATGCGGCATATGGCACCTACCAACAACCTGCTTATCAAGCTAGACCTCAAGGTGACCGTAACTTGCTTAGCTATCGATCAAACAACTATCTTTCACCACCTGGCTTTCCACCAACCAACACAAACCAACAACAAAACCTTAACCGCCCTTCTCAACAACAACAACAACCTCGACAACCATACATCCCACCTCACAAGCAACAACAACAATCTCAACGTAACAATCAAATCTACCAACAACCTGCTTACCAACCACCTGCATACAATGCTCCTTCCAACCAAACCACCACCGCATTACACCAAGAAGTCGCCACCTATATGAGGACCAATGATGTGATAGTGGGAAATCTCCAAGAGGAAGTGCGCAATTTGAAGGCAGATTTGGTTAAGCAAGGAAATGATTTGCGAGCTGATATGAGAAACACGTTGGATAGCCAGACTAATGATCTGAGGAACATGATGGCTAGTTTTTTCCAAAGTAGTCAACCCTCTTCTTCGGGTACTCTTCCGAGTAACACCGTTGCGAACCCAAGAGGGGAGATGAAAGCAATCACTACTCGAAGTGGTAACGGTACAAAGGAACCCGAGCTTCCTATACCCCCACCGGTGGTTGTGACTAAGGAAAACGAGTCGCCTGCTCCTATTCCTCCTCCTTCTCCTTCCCCAATTTCTCCACCTCTTCTTCCTACCCCTCCTCCACCCGTGGTTGTGAGTGATCCTATTCCCTTAAAGCCTTCCTCTTCTTCCAATATACCTTATCCTTCAAGGTTGAGGAAAGAGAAGCAAAAGAGCAAGGATGATATTCAGGTTTCTAACTTTCTTAAAATGTTTAAACAACTGAATTTCAATATCTCCTTCGCTGAGGCTCTCGCTCACATGCCCAAGTATGCTAAAATGTTTAAAGACCTTCTGAGCGACAAGGAAAAGCTCCTCGACATTGCCAACACCCAACTTAATGAGAACTGCTCTGCAGTACTCTTAAGGAAATTGCCAACTAAGCTTGGTGATCCGGGTCGTTTTCTTATCCCTTGCAATTTCCCGGGAGTAGAGAATTGCATGGCCCTAGCCGATCTAGGTGCCAGTATTAATCTCATGCCTCTAAGTGTTTGGAAGCAATTATCTCTCCCAGAGCTAGTCCCCACCAAGATGACTTTGGAATTGGCCAACCGTACGGTTGCTTATCCAGTGGGGATAGCCGAAGATGTCATTGTAGGAGTCGACAAATTCACCTTCCCTGCTGATTTTGTTGTCGTCGACTACGAGATGGACCCCCGTGTGCCACTTATTGTTGGTCGTCCATTCTTGAGGACCGGTCGCACTCTCATTGATGTTGAAGCCGGTGAGCTTATCATGAGAGTGGGTGACGACAAAGTAGTCTTCAACATGGGAAAGTTGTCTAAACAGCCTTATTCATATGAGAGCGTTAATTGTATTGACGTTCTTGATGAGGCTTGTGAAGAACACTTTAATGATGCTTGCAAAAGTATTCCTACCTCTCTTCCCACTGTTGAGACCGTGTCCTCCATTGATTCATCGTTGTCTCTATTTGGAGATGGTGATTTATTCTGGAACAATCTTGAAGATGCCATGGGAGATGCGAATTTAGCTACTAATGATTCTCCCACCGAGGGGGATGAAGACATGAGTTTCTTTGACAATCTTCTCACCGAAGACAAACCTTCGCCTCCGTCTCCCACGGTTATTGCTATCGATGCCAAGACTTTGAAAACGCCTCCCGTCGAAAATCCTCCGGATTTGGAACTTAAGGAGTTGCAGCCTCATCTCGAGTATGTGTTCCTTGACGACAACAAGAAGTCGCCCGTCATTATTGCAAAGGATTTGAAAGATGCAGAGAAGACTCGCCTCGTTGCTGTGTTGAAAGCTCACAAGAAGGCTATTGCGTGGAAAATCTCGGATATTCGTGGAATTGATCCTCACTTCTGCACGCACAAAATTCTCATGGAGGACGACTATAAGCCCACTATTCAAAGCCAACGAAGGGTGAATCCAAAAATACATGAAGTCATCAAAACAGAGGTTATCAAACTTCTTGATGCGGGTATGATTTACCCTATTTCGGATTCACCGTGGGTTAGTCCAATCCATTGTGTGCCCAAGAAGGGCGGCATAACCGTTGTTCCCAATGAACACAACGAGTTGATTCCCACTCGTCTCGTTACTGGGTGGAGAGTTTGTATAGACTACCGCAAACTCAATGATGCCACGAGAAAGGATCATTTCCCCTACCTTTTATGGACCAAATGCTTGAACGTCTAGCCGGTAATGAATATTACTGCTTTCTGGATGGTTTCTCGGGTTATTTTCAAATACCCATCGATCCCCAAGATCAAGAGAAGACTACATTCACTTGTCCCTACGGCACTTTCGCTTACAAAAGAATGCCTTTTGGCTTATGTAATGCGCCCGGGACTTTCCAAAGGTGTATGTTAGCTATCTTCCATGACATGGTTGAACAAACCATGGAAGTCTTCATGGATGATTTCTCGGTCTTCGGGGATTCCTTCTCATCTTGCCTTGCCAATTTAGAACGTATGCTAAAGCGGTGCGAAGACACTCGCCTTGTTCTAAATTGGGAAAAATGCCATTTTATGGTAAAAGAAGGCGTCGTGCTTGGACATAAGATTTCGAAAGCCGGTCTTGAAGTAGACCGTGCTAAAGTTGATGTTATAGCAAAGTTGCCTCCACCTTCCACTGTGAAGGGTGTGAGAAGTTTCTTGGGTCATGCGGGCTTCTACCGCCGATTTATCAAAGACTTTTCTCAAATCGCTCGCCCGATGACCCACCTCTTGGAAAAAGATACTCCTTTTCTCTTTTCCAAAGAGTGCCTTGAAGCCTTCAACTCGCTTAAGGATAAGCTAACTAAGGCACCCGTCTTGGTTACTCCTAATTGGGAGCTTCCTTTTGAGTTGATGTGCGATGCTAGCGATTTTGCTATTGGAGCGGTTCTTGGACAAAGAGTGAACAAACACTTCCAACCGATCCATTACGCTAGCAAGACAATGACTGGGGCACAATTGCATTATACGACAACCGAAAAAGAGCTTTTAGCGGTTGTCTATGCTTTTGAAAAATTCCGCCCCTATCTTGTCCTTTCCACCACCATTGTGTACACCGATCATTCCGCGTTGAAGTACTTGTTGACAAAGCAAGATTCCAAACCAAGACTTCTTCGCTGGGTTTTGCTACTCCAGGAATTTAAAATCGACATCCGCGATAAAAAAGGAGCAGAAAACTTAGCCGCGGACCATCTTAGTAGACTTGAGGATCCATACCAAGGGGATCATCCGACCAAAGAAATCAATGATTCTTTTCCCTTGGAGACCTTAATGTCTATAAACTCGAAGCCGAATGAAACCCCGTGGTTTGCGGACTTTGCAAACTACTTGGCGGGTGGAATTCTAAAGGAAGGGTTGACGTCCCAGCAAAAGAAGAAGTTCTTTACCGACATCAAGACTTACTTTTGGGACGACCCTTACCTATTCAAACAATGTGCTGATTTGATAATTCGCCGATGTGTTGATGGACCGGCAGCGTCGGACATCCTTGATGCTTGCCACAAAGGACCCACCGGTGGTCACTTTGGTCCCAACTACACCGCAAAGAAAGTGTTTGATTCGGGATTTTATTGGCCCTCCATATACCGTGACGCTCACGATATGGTCAAACGATGTGATGTTTGCCAAAAGCAAGGCAAAATCACACATAAAGACGAGATGCCTCAGAATTTCATTCAAGAGTGTGAAATTTTTGATGTTTGGGGTATCGACTTTATGGTGCCATTCCCGTCGTCTAAAGGAAACAAATACATCCTTGTAGCCGTCGACTACGTTTCAAAGTGGGTTGAAGCCAAAGCTTTGCCTACTAATGACGCAAGGGTGGTTTGTAACTTTTTGAAAGCTCTATTCGCTAGATTCGGTGTGCCTCGCGCCATTATTAGTGATCGTGGGACTCATTTTTGCAATGACCAATTTGCTAGAGTCATGGCTAAGTACGGTGTAAATCATCGTCTTTCCACAGCCTACCACCCACAAACTAATGGCCAGGCCGAAATATCAAACCGAGGGCTGAAGCGAATTCTTGAAAGGACTGTGGGAGAGCATCGTGCCGCATGGGCTGATAAACTCGACGATGCTTTGTGGGCTTTCCGTACTGCTTACAAGACCCCGATCGGCTGTACGCCTTATCGTCTTGTGTACGGGAAAGCGTGCCACCTCCCCATTGAGTTGGAGCACAAGGCTTATTGGGCCTTGAAGTGGGCCAATTTTGATATTAACAAAGCCGGTGACCTACGCAAGATCCAACTCAATGAGCTGAATGAACTCCGTAATGAGGCTTATGAAAATTCTTTGATCTATAAGGAAAGAACTAAGCTCATTCACGACTCCAAGATCAAAAACCGAGAGTTCCATGTTGGAGACAAAGTCTTACTTTTTAACTCTCGGTTGAAAATCTTCTCGGGAAAGCTCAAATCTCGTTGGTCCGACCCATTCACCATTGCCCAAATTTTTCCATATGGTACTCTCGAGCTTGCTCAACCTAATGGACCAAATTTTAAGGTGAATGGCCAACGAGTGAAGTTGTACTTTGGTGAGGACACCTCTAAGGAGGTGATTCCATCCCTCACCACGTTCCCCATGAACTAACTTTGGGTCGAGTCAGGCTCGTGACTCGGTTATCAAAAACAAGCGCTCCTCGGGAGGCAGCCCGAGTATCTATCCTTGTATGTTTTAATCCCCTAAGTGTAGGGGGGAACTTGTATATGCGTTTGTCTTTGTGGTGATGTGATTACAGGGATATGTGCACTCTTGGAATCTTTGAAGAACCGTGCTCCCGTGTTTATCCGAAATCCGGTTCTATCTCTCAACTATCGTGATTCAATTTTCTTCATACTCACATTTGAAATTGATCACTTTAGTCGTCTCTTCCTTAACTTGAGTTAACCAACGTGCACAATGTCATAAGTGTAGGGGAGACTTCTCCCACATGCTTAAACATTGAGGACAATGTTTATCTTAAGTGTAGGGGAGACTTCTATCGAAGTTTTAAGTGGACTTTTCCATGATAATGCCTTCAATTAACCGGAAAATCCTATTTTTCAACATTTTTCAAATTTTTTATTAACTTTGGCCATCTAGTCGTAATTTTTAAATTTTTATCGTTGCTTTCATATGTATATATTCCGCAATAAAGTCAAAAATATTAATAAAGTGGTATAGCTAGCTTAGAAGTTTTTGACATATTAGGCCCGTTGCGTTTATTTTGACTCAACCCGAATAGACTTATCCAAGTTTATTCTAGCTAGTATCCTTAACCATATAGACCTTAATTGGTTTATTAGGCTAAGTGTCCACGAATCTCATTACTTGAGATTTTAAATTGTGGAGGACGAGAAATGATAGAGTCAATTATAAGTCGGTATTCTTGCACAAGCTCACTTGGTGTAATTATTTGCCTATTCTCCCATCACTTGCTAATAATTTATCTGCAATAAGTAAGGTCGTACAATTTGAAAAGTTACTTAGCTTCTAGCCCAAGATCGTTTAAAAGTTGCTCGGTAATGATAAGAGTTCATAGCCAAGGCATAACTTATGAAGCGGGGCGCGAAGATTGGCGAGTCCAAAAAGGCCCTAACAAGGCATGAGGATTCAATTTTATTGCTGAAGATCCAAAGTGATGTGAAAAGCATTATTCCTAAAGTCAATATGAAGGATCAAGATTCACGACGAAAAGCAATCAACTCCCATAAAGATCATGGAGAAGTCTATCCGAAAAGACCCTAACAAGGTATGAGGATAAATAGATCCAAGTCCGAAAAGGAGGCGGATCGTTGTATCTCAAAATCCCAATTAGAGATTGAAGAAATAATCATGAAGTCGTGGTCAACAAAGTTGGAGAACCCCTCAAAAGTCTCCAAGTGAAGAAACTCTATTATGATGAGAAGACCATTATCTCAAGAACGTCTCTCGAAGATATGAAGTATGAAGTACATGCCAAATATCGGCCCGAGAAAGGTCTCAAATCGTGAACCAAGTTATGCCAAGATATGAACTTTTTGATATCCCGAGAAGCAGTTTTAAGAGATTTTGTCCTTTAGCTAACTATTGATCAAATCGTCCTACTTTGCTTTCAGCCCTAATAAAATATCGAAATAAGTCCAAAGATGCATCTTCATGATCATTCTAAGACAAAAATAAAATATAAGAGATACACCTAGGAATAAGGGAGTTTAAGCATTTAATTAAGCCATGTGTGTAAGTGTTTGAATTGCTAACTTATAATAACAATGATCTCGTTTTTAAGCTTAGTTTGGGGAACGTGAAACTTGAGGGTGATAAATCTTCGCCGCAACAAAGCCCTAATGTAAGTCATCGATTTCTCTACAAGTTATTTCCATGTAGCTATTTTCAAGTGAAAATGGTTTTCTATCCTTTTGTTACCTTTGAAGTTTTATTTCTTTAATTTTTGTTTAGTAGTATTTTAAATAAGGCCAAGGTTGATTAATTATGAGAAAAGTGTAAGCTTGCTTTATCACTAAGCATTGCATGAGGGCATGGCAATGGTTAAGTGTAGGAGATTTGATAGGTGTGTAAACACCCATCCTTTTACCACTTAATTCAGGCTAAAACGAGACCAAAACACGTATTTAATATCATTTGTTTGGAATTATGCGTGGTTTTTGTGTTTGTTGTGTTTTCAGAGACAACCGGATAAATATTGAAGAAAACATGGGATTGCACGGGTTTTATTGAAGAAAAAGACTCAAGATAAAGTCTATTGTCCAAGAGATGCAAAAGATTTGAAGTCGCTGGGCCTATTCGAAGATTTATCGAAGAAAAGGACCAAAGATGGAAGATTTATATAAGTCGAAGAAACTCAAGTCTATTAAACGAAGAAATTAAAAGACGAGTTGAATTTAATCGACAACAAATCCCGAATCAGAATCGAAAACGGAAACTTTTCTGAAAAGACGAAAAGACACGAAGAACGGGAGAAAGCCCACTCACCAACCAAAGGAAACACCTATAAATAGGCCATCCCACACACATTTTAGAGGAGCTAGTTTTTCTTTCTTCCTCCCTTTTCTTTCCTCCTGGTTCGTAGAACACCATCACCACTAGGGTGATTGGTGATTTTTATTGTTAGTTCTTTGATCTTGTAATTTTAATCCTTGTTTCATCTTGTCAAAACATTAACCATCCAATTCAAAGTTCTTGTTTAATCTTTCATTTCATCTTGTTCATCTCCATTTTTATCTTCAAGTTCTTAAGTTTTATCTTTCTTGATTTGATCTTTAAAAGTTGATGGGATTTGTGTTTTTATTAGTGGGATTTGTTGCTTATGGTGTCTAAATGATTTGTGTTTAATTTGGTAAAATCTTTTTAAGTATTAGAGTTGATTTTGGTTAAAATTCGTGTCCCGTGTTCTTCGCTATACAGTTACTGTATCTGGTTTCCAGATCTTCCGAATCAGCCAAAAAGTTCCGCATGAGTCCTTCATTCGGAAACTTCCGAACCAAGCACTAAAGTTCCGAATCAAGAGAAAACTTCCGAATCAAGCTTTCATCCGGAAAGTTCCGGATCAGTCATAAAGTTCCGAACCAATCCTTCATTCGGAAGTTTCCAAACTTCCGAATCAACACCCTTCATTCGGAAAGTTCCGGATGAGTAAGTTCCGCATGAGCAAGTTCCGGATGAGTATGTTCCGCATGAGTATGTTCCGAATGAGCAAGTTCCGGATGAGTGAATAGTATTTTCCTAATCAGTTAGTTCCGAATCAAGGTTTAAAAGTTCCGGATCAGTTATTTTTTTTGGGTATTTTAAAGTTACTGTTTTACTGTTGATGTTTTACTATTTCTCTGCTCATATTTCATTTTAACTTTAATTTTAATTTGAACTTTAAATTTTAAACCAAGTCTTAGTTAATTATAATTAAAGTCATTGTTTTTGATTTTAAGTTTCATTTCACTTCTTATTATTAGAATAGAAAACCAAAACCCTTTATTTAGTAACCAAGAACAATCATTCCACTTAAGACCTAGATCAATTCGAGAGGATATCGAGAGACTAAAATTGAACCCATACAAAACCATTGTATCAACCACCAGTTGGCTCGGTGGTGGTTTTTCTGTCCAGACGGGGGAAACAGTTATCCACCAGCCGCAACCCTAGATTTGGGTGTCGGCTGGATTTTTAGTCAGACGGTGGAAACACAAACCCCGCAGGGGTATTTGTACCAGCAGTGGGAACCGAGACCTTTAGGGTCTCGGTGGGATGTTATAACCAGCAGGGGAAACAAGTAACTGCCAGTGGGAAAAACTGGCAGTTATAGGTGCGTTTGGCAGTGGGTTTTAGAGAGTTATGGGGGTGTTTGGCAATCTTTTTTTAGAACAAGTTATAGGTGTGTTTGGCAGTCAGTTTGGTAAAACAATTAGAGGGCTGTTTGGTTCGGCTTTTATAAATACATAACACGGGCGTTACCTTTTAAATTAATAAGGCACGGGTTCGGTTTTCGATGCGTTTTAAATAAAGAATACAAGAGTACGTGTTGTTACTCTACGGGATTATTTTCTTTACATTACTAATTAATTCTACAAGTAAATAAAATTTAATAAAACCCGACTTATTATTACGAGTGCAGTATATCTTTATTTAATTAAATCACATTATATTTAATTAAATGCCATTAACCTATAGTTTATTTAAATGTCACGTAATAATTAATAAACTATACGTTATATCATTATGACTTAGAATGTTAATCAGTAAACACTTAAGCTGATTTATTAGCCTATTTAGCCAGTTTATAACTATTTAGGTAAACTTTCTAGTTTTAGAAACTTATCTATTTTAAGCAGTAATTCTATTTTATGGAAACTTTTTATCTTTAGAAACTATTTAAACAAGGCAGCTAATCTATTTTGGTAACTTTCTATTTTTGGAAACTTTCTATTTTAGGAAACCTGCTATTTTTGGTAAGTTACTTAATATTGTTCAGTAAGCATAATAATACATGAAATACTAGAGATACTTAATCAGATTTATCGGAATAGAAGATAAACACAGATTAAAGCTTAAAACAGTAATCAGACGACTTATTTCCCGTCCATTACTTATGTAGTATCCAAGAAGTCAGAGTCGATCGTTCAGCTTTCATCCTTGTTTCATTACTGGACACGAGGTACGGATTTTCCGTCCTTTCAGTAAGGATTTCCTTTTTATGCATGATTAGGATTCCCCGTCTGCAGCCAAATGTTTTCCCCAGTATATGTTTAAGCTTAACAGTAATCATATTAATAATAGAATAAATTGCCTGAGCATTATATACAAGCATGATTAGTTTATGTACTAGTTACGGAGGTACCGTAACCACGACACTAGAGGCACCGGTGTCGTGACTCACATGCAGGAGAGTGATATCCTGCATCGTTCCACTCAGCTCAGCTTGGCCATTTTATCAGTATTATTAGTGGGGCGTATGGATGCATCCTAGGCTACAGTTTACAGTTTAGCAGGTGAATGTGGTGTGTGCTCTACATCCTTCACATTGGAGCTGATCCCTCCACCCAGCACAGTTATTTAGAGGTCACCCCTCTACAGCATGACGAGGTCACCCCTCTAAGTATTCATGCAACAGTTGTTACAGCACATGACCTATGTAAGCTCTTGGCAATTAAAATACAGTAAATGCATGTTTTCAGATTTAAAAGATAACGGTTCAGTTTTATTATTTACAAATCAAACCATACAGATTTTACACAGATTTACACTGAAACTTTAATTATCAGTCTTACAACTTCAGTACTTATCATCTACTTCATTTGAGAAATTCCTTATCATGCGTTATATCCGTTCACTGAGCGTTATGCTCAGCCGTAGTTCTCTTCATGTTCTGACGGCAGGTACACCAGGACGCTTTTAGGATTCTAAGAGCATGTGCATTTGGATGGAAGCTATCCAGACTTCTTATATTATGCATTTCTTACATTATTCTGCTTAGTCGGACATTGTTTAGTCCTTTCATTCAGTATTTTATTTTTCATGTTTTGGGCTTATGTTTGGATTGCCGATGTTTGATTCCGGTATTTCCGTTATGGTCAGTTAATGTTTTAGGACATTTACCTTATGCTTTGATGACACGCCATAAATACACGTAACAGTCCATTTATCCAAGTGGGGTGTTACAGCACGTCTAGCTTATTAGATAGCTTAACTGTGGCTTATTAGAATTAGCTTATTTGAGTTTTACTTGATTTCAGACTTAATCCTTTTACAAGCCTAGGTAATTTTGGATTTTAATATGTTTGCAAGTTGTTAGAGCTTATTTGGTTCAGTGAAGAGCTTATACGAGCTTATTGTTTCTCTTAGCCCGTTTTTGAGAAATATTCACATTTAATTGCAATTTGGTCCTTCAAGTTTGATACTGTTTTCATTGATGGCTAATCTTTCACTAATCTAGGGTTTGTATTAATTCAGTCCTTGTACTTTTGAAAACTTTGCATTTTCAGTTAAGTAGTTTCCAAGTTTGTTACAATTTAGTTATTAGTTTGTTAAATTTGCATACTTAGTCCTTGTAGTTAACTGATTTTACATTTCAAGCATATTAGTTTCAAGAATTTACATTTTAAGCACTTTAATTCCATAGTTTTACATTTTTGTCCTTATTTGAATAAAAATTTGGTATTTGACTAATTGTTTTACGGATACGTAGCTATTATTTTGCAACTTTTTACTTGATTGTTCAATTAGACATAGAAAAGCCAAATAACCCTACCAACCAAAAACGATCATAAACCCGATTTTGTTAGGACTTTCAATTGGTTAAGAATCGAGAAAACGAACTTCAATTATACACAATTTCAATTCCATAAATTTGATGCCCAATAATTGCTTGTATCCACGAGCTACTAGTCGAGCTTTGTTCTTCAATATTCCATCTAACTCGTCGAGTTTCACCTTGTAAACCCATTTCAAAGTGAGTAATTGCACTTGATCCGGGCATGGGACAAGTTCCCATACTTCAAGACGTATAAATTCAATAAGTTCTTCTTGCATAGCTTCTATCCAACAAGATTGAGTAAAAGCTTCTTTCCATGTCTTAGGTTCAACTTCAGTGAGAAAAGCATCAAAATGACAAAACATTGCATTTTCTTATAGCTGATTTCGTGTGGATACCGGACAATTAGGGTCACGAATAATAGAATCTATAGGATGATCCTTTGTCCACTTGCTGTCATGTTCATGTATCCGTGGATTTGAGTAAACCGTAGTAGGAGCCTCCTCTGAGGTGGACGACCCGGCTTGATTATGGTCGGGAATTGGTACACCAAAGAATGGAAGTTCATGCATTTGAGCGAATTCCAAATCGTGATCATCATCATCCTCTTCATCATCAGTAGGCATGACATGAGTAGTTGAAACATGTGTTGGTTGAGAATTACTTGTTGAAGGTATATCTTGACCAATTGTAGGTGCAGACGAATCCGATTGTGCTTCGGTTTCGGGAGGGACAACTTCGGTTACCGGAGCTATTACCTCAGGTTCTGGAGCAACAATACTTGGAGTAGTAAAGAATTCATCATAGAACGGTTGAAACAACGTATCCCATTCATTCCTAGAAGGTGGTGTGAATGATGATGAAGTACGGTTGTTTGGGACAAGACCAGAGCTAATGTTGTTGGGGCCCATTTAATGAAGTGTGGGTTTAGAGTTGCTTTGCTAAGAAGCCATTGTTGTCAGCTCATCAAAATTAACATTCATAGTTTCGAGGATCTTTCAAGAATTATGTTGTAGATTCGGTATGCCTTCTTTGTGGGTGCATAACCAATGAAGATACCAATATCAGCCTTGGGTTGAAGTTTTCCCAAATTGTCACCATCATTATTTGGATAGCAAAGAGAGCCAAATACATGAAGATATGATAAATCTGGTACTTTTCCATGTAGAAGCTCATAAGGTGTTTTGTCATGGCGTTTACGAATTAGTGACCGGTTTTGGGTGAAAACTGTTGTAGATACTACTTCTGCCCATAAAAACAATGGAGCCTTTGCGTAAATTAACATCGTTCGAGCAGCTTCCATAAGTGTGCGATTTCGCCTTTCAACGACACCGTTTTGTTGTGGAGTGCGAGCAACGGATGTTTCATGAGAAATGCCAACTTCTTCATAGTAATCACGCAAGATTTGATTCACAAATTCAGTTCCTTTATCTGTACGAATGCGTCGGACAGTAGTGTTGAGACGCACTTGAATCATCTTAAGAAATTTGATGATGAATTTAGGTGCCTCATTTTTTGTTGCAAAAAATTTCACCCATGTAAACCGAGAGTAATCATCGACAATGACGAGGATGTACTATTTTCCACTAAGACTTTCAACACGCATTGGCCCACATAGATTCATATGCAACAAATAAAGTTTTTCTTGGTTGGTGTCTTCAGTCTTGGGTTTGTAAGATTTCTTAGTGCTCTTCCCCATTGTACACGCGAAACACAAATGGTCCTTGTGAAATGTAAGTTTAGGAAGACCATGAACAAGTTCATTTTTCGCCAAATGATTAATAGCGTCAAAGTTAAGATGAGATAATCGTTGATGCCATAACCATGACTTAGTCTTTGATGCTTTGGAGATAAGACATACGGGAGAAGCGACCATCATATCTTGTAGAGACAAAGTGTACAAATTATTCCCTCGAGTACCTTTCAATAAATCAACCCCTTCCAAATTACGAATGAAGCAGGTATGCTCTCGAAAAGCAACTTCTAGGTTTGCATCACAAAATTATCCCACAGAAAATAAGTTGTGACCGAGACCTTCCACATAATACACTCTTGAAATTATAACATTCCCAATATGATATTCACCATAACCCATTATCTTTGCAATATGATCATTTCCAAATCGAACCGTACCAAGAAACTTGCTGACGAAATTTCTGAGCTGAGAGCGATCTCCGGTCATATGTTTAGAGCAACCAGAGTCCAAATACCAGAGAACAATTTGGACCACCTGTTTTCAACAACAACAGTAGACAATGCATTGGAAACTATTGGTTCCAGAGTGTTAGCAGATACAAATATAATATTATCAGAATTGCTAACATTTGTGTGACCCTTAGATTTCCTACATTTTCTAATGTGAGTTTTATCACTAACAGGTTTTGTTGTTCCAACTTTCTGATGTTTTGGATTATTAGCGGGCACTACAGTGGGAGTAGACCTATTTAAAGGGCACTTGGTTCCTACTGTAGTGTTGGTGTTCCTAGTTAAAGGACACGCTTGTGTTTTGGTAGCCTTGGTACTCCTAGTTAAAGGGCACGCTTTCTTCGCTTTAGTGGGAGTGATCCTAGTCAAAGGGCACGTATTTCCTAATATAGTGAAAGTTCTACCAGTGGGGCGCCACATCCAACCAACTTGGGTTAAAACTTTCCCAGACGGTTTCCATTCTAATCCATTTTCCGGGCATTCATCTCATTCACATGGTCAATAAGGTAAGAATCATGACGACTAGATAACATACATTCATTGCAATTCCAACATTTCAAATTAGAATTCACAGTAGGCTTAGAACGCTGCACAACCGCAGAGCCTTTAGGTTTAGCTACATGATTCTTTTTATTCAAAACAGAAATAACATTCCTATGGTGGGCTTCTACTTTATTCTTCACTTGACTACTAGATGGGGGCAAGATCCTATCATTCTTCTTGTTTCTTTCTTTTAAGCTTAGATCTTTGAGCCTTAGTAGTGGTGCTTACTCCTATAGAAGGCAACACGGGAATATTAGAAGTTGGTTTTGATTTTGCCTTATCTTTAGTGACCAATGTTTGAGATGGTTTAGTCCTAGGGCCCTTGTTAAGTGGTGTGACAGCGATAAGGTTCCTTTTGATTGCACTAGAGGACGACGCTGAGACAGTGGCTGCGTTATCCACAATATTCTTACCTTTTAGAGTACGAAGTATTTCCTTTAACTCAGCCAAAGCCAGATTTTATCACAAATTTGTTCCCTCAAATCAGATATTTCCACCAACTTTCGATTCAATCGTTCAATTAATGATTCATTATGTGCAGTGGTATTAGCACATGCGGGCTTTACTGAATCAAAGAGTTGTGTATTTTTCTGTTTTAAGTTATCAACTTTGGACAAAATATTGGAAACTCGATTATCTAGATCAAGTTTAATATTCTCAGCGGCCTCAAGTACGTTCACACAGTTAAGCTCCTTAGATTTCTCTATGTCCATCGGCAATGATTTAGCAGCCTTGTACTTAGCTGACGCTGTTTTGATTGTAAATTTACTCGAAAATTATTTTGAAAATTTACATCATCGATATTAACACCTTCGAATGACGTTTCAAAGATTTCTTGAATAAATTGTTGTTTGCATTCAAGCGAAATACAATGTTTTTGAATCTTATCAAAACGTTTTGAAAGCGAAGAATACGAATCTTGAAGCTTTAAAAATTCAGCGTCATATTTATGACAAGTACTATCTACCACATTATCCACAGATTCAACATTATGCACAATAGAATCATTATCAACACTTTTATTCACACAGACGGAAACAATATCATGAGACATCACTTGCTTCAGAAGCTGATCATTTTGGCGTGAAACTCGTTCTATTTCAAGTAAACTGTTTTCATAAGCATCATCCATTTCATTGAAAACACGTCTAACTTCTTCTATTTCCAAAAGAAAATCTTGATCAATATTACTAAGACAAGCTTTAACATTGTTTACAAATGGAACAATTTCGTCTCGGAATGCAGCTCTAGTGTTCTCAAAATTCCATTCACCTTCTGTTATGGTCGTAGCCGTCGTACGTTCCGTAATGACCTTGTCAAAATCGGCAAAGTGTTGGTGCACCGCATTTAAGCTATCTGACACCTTACTTACCGGTGGAATTAACTTAGTTAAATCCTTTTTGACAAGTGTAGGAGACGTACTAGGAAGGTTTTCCGTTGACAAACTTTGAGGCATAAAGACTGTTAATTGAGCTAATTCCTTTTGTAAACGAATACGGGTCTTTTTAGAAAATTGATCTTTATTGTGTTGAACATAATCAAGCTTATGGAATTTTGAAAGCATTTTAGAATGAGTTTCTTCCGCAAATGACTGTGTCTCCTCAGTACTACGAACATGAGGTGCTTCTTTCGATTTACCAATTATGGTCACATCATATAGACGAGGAATATATTCCTGAGCTTGTTTTACATAACCGGGATTAGGTGGTAAATCTTGAAGACGCTTTAGTTAGAGTTCTTTGAATGATTTAGTTAAAAGATGAACCTTTTCTGTGGAAGCGTATTGTTTCAAAAGCTGTTGTTCCTTGAATTTAAGAAGTTTGGTAGCATTAATTTCTGATTCAAACTTTTTAGACTCGAGAGTTTCGAAATCCATTTTAAGTTTCTGAAAATCATTTACAACTGACTCTTTTGCTTTTAATTCATTGGAAAGGGTAGCTTTTAATGATTCTATTTCATTTAAGTGTTCAATCTTTTCAAAACGAAATTGATCAAATTCAGAATAAGTTATTTTATCTGCTTGAGGGACCATTTCAATAGTTTTGACCTTTTCCTTATACAACGCAAGCTCAGCGGTTAGGTTGGCATTCATATCTAGGGTTTGTCGAACAGCTATATTCATGTTATCAATAATATGTTTAGGCACCCTTACCAAATCACGTTGATCATAACATTCCATACCCATCGTAGCATTTGGTTGAGGTTCACTCATATGTGTTGGATTGGATGTCGCATCATTTGAGTTACTAGTTCTCGAATGCTGTTCGAGGGTGTCATTTTCATGCTCAACATGATGTGGATTATCATGAACATTATTAGATGTGATTGGTACCTCACTGACGACATCAGAACCGGAGTGAGAGAGATTAGCAACGAGTGCAGCTTGGGCTGAGTGAATGTCATCACAATTCGAATCATATGCATCAAGATCATCTGCTTGATATGCTGCATTAGAAGTAGAGACGACTGCAATGCCTTCATTATCTGTTTCCCCTGGGTCTGCAAGAAATGCTAATTCCTCTAAATCCAAAATCTTCCCCTTAGACTGAGCATCGACCAAATACATCTTCTCACGAAACCATGTTTCATCCCTTCTCCTTTTTGGCTGAGTGCATTCCTCGCCATATGACCTTGTCCTCGGCAATTGTAGCAAGTCACAACCTTTTGAGGACCAATAGTGCTTCCATTTCCACTAGCTTGAGAATTCACAGCTTGATTGTTCACGGTCCTTGTTGTGGGTCCATATGAATTTTGCCTACCCTGAATGGATTGCACTGTTACTTGACCATCTTGAATAGTGGCTTGTTGTCGAGGATTTGAAGAAGTGCGGAGCTGATTGTTTGTTGGTGGAAATCCTCTAGTTGCAACAAGTTTTGACAAGTAGGCGGTGAGATGGTTTAGCACATCAGTTGGCGTATCATTTGGAGTAAAGACCGGTGCTTCAATTGGTGGAAGTTCATTGGAGTAGAAGGCTTGTGCTGTGTAGAAACTAGAAGGGGGGGGGGGGGTTGAATAGTTTCTTATATTTACTTGTTAAAATGTGGTTTCCAAAAATCCTTTTTCAAAAACTTAGGCTTGAGGAAATATGTGAAATCTTCTTATGCACAATATGAACAATAGTGTAACTAAACTAATACTAACAAAAATATATCCACAAAGAATAAAGAATGATAGTGTAACTAAGCTAATACTAACAAATGTATATGCATAAAGAATAAAGAATGTAAAGAGTTAAGGGTAAAGAAAGATCAAACCGAACACCAAGGATTTATAGTGGTTCGACAACGAAGCTCACTCCTCGTTCCTACTCCACTCCTAGAGTACTCCTTACTCGAGAGTTCACTACACAACAAGCTCCTTATGGTGGAGAAAACCGTACACGTCGCTTAACCAATTTCCGACTCTAAGCTAAAAGTCGAGCCCTAATCGTAGCTAGGACCAATCTACACAACTATACTTAGTACATACACAACTTACAAATAGACACAACTACTTGGATCTTCACAACTATGACACAACTACAAGTGTATAAAATTAGATCTTCAATGGATCTTTGGTGGTGGACTCAACACTTCACAAGGATAGTGTTCTTCTCTTTGCACTTGGAGAGGAAGGGATGGAAGAACAAGATTCACTTCTTAAACAAGTAATAATCAAACAAATGATCAAAGCTTTGAGTGATTAAAGAAGGGGTTTGAATCTGGAAATAAATGTGCAAAAGAGGTGATTTGAAAAGCTGAGAATGGTCCACTATTTATAGGACAAGAAGGCCAACAGCTATATCTGTTGGCGGTTCCTTAGCTCAGCCTGCGGTTCCTTATCGATAAGGGGAACCGCCTAGGCGCTAGAGAACCGCTGCCTAGACTCCGCTCCATTTTTTTTCCTTTAGTGGTGGAGGTCTTATCTGGATATAAAAAATATCCTGAAAGGATATTCTTAGCCAAATAAGAATATGCCATTTTCAAATTTCAAATAAATAATTTAATAAAACATTTTCTTAAAAAGAAAGTTTAATAAAAAAAACTTGTCACACTTAAATAAAAAGTGAGTTTTAAGAAAGATTAAATCATTTGATCACTTGATTAAGGTTAGTACTTGTTTATCCATACCTTAAGTGAAAATGGGTAAAATGAAAAATACTTGAATTCAAGAATTCGTTTTTCGTCGTTTTCGTAAATGCTTGTTTTTACATATTGTCGTAATCAAAACTAAGCGAGACCGAAAAATGCAAGTAACGTTTTTAGTCATTATTGCATTAACAATCTCCCCCTTTTTGATTCCGACAATACATAAACTCAATCACACAAAAACAAGATTTTCGAAGACGAGTTTATTCATTTCTCCCCCTTTGTCGAAGCAAAAAGGTTGCGTAAGCCGGTGTTGAAGAAACGGACTTTGCAAAGACTCCCCCTTGGTGCTTACTCCCCCTAGCTTGGGGTACCGAGGAATCGAGATATGGTGACAAGCTACATAGAAGGGTTAGTTGAACAAAGGAAACAACCAACAAGATATAGCAATAGGTCACATAAAAAAATAAATAAAAGAGAAGAAAGACACAAAGATAAAGATCCAAGATAAGTTACAAAAAAAAACATCATACAAAGTTGTATGGAAAAAGAAAACAAGCCAAAAGCATAAATCTAATCCTAGTTATTCTAGAATTGTAAGATTTGCTAGAGTTTGGTGTCTTGTGGATAAGCAACCAATGCTTATAAGAAAGACAAGGTAATTGCAGAGGGTGGTGGTGGTGGCTTGTTGGAGATCTCATAATCAAAGTGAAGAGGAGGCTTGATTAAGAGACTCTTGATGTAGCTCAACTCCTCATAGATGTGTGCCATAGCAAGGTGTTGATATTGATAACATTGACAATATGTTCCATGATGCATGACATTATCATGAGAAGGAGGAAGAACACTAAAGGGTGGTGGTGGAAGAAAAGATGTTCCACAATCAACATTCTTGGTAGGAGACATGTGATTAAGAGTGTTCTTGGGTGGGTTTGGATTGTAATGGTTTTTGGGTGAGTTGGGATTGAAAGCAATTGGAGAAAATAGAGGAGATTCAAGGCTTTCATTGGGAGAATAAGACATTTTGGATGTGAAGTAATGAAAAATGCTTATGGTTTAAATAAGGAAGGCTTAGGGTATTTTTGGGGTGGTCAAAGGGTTTGAAACAAAGATTCTTAAAAATGTTGGAGCAAATCTGGAGTTTCAGACAAAAACCCGAAAAAGGAAGGCACTGTAGGCGGTTCCTTATCTAGGGTGGCGGTACCTTATCAATAAAGTACCACGGTTCACATATGGAACCGCCTGCAGAGGCAGGGTTTGGTGTTTGGAGGAAGATTTTTTAGCAAATCTTATTTTTCTAGTCTAACTTATCATAGGGATATGCTTAAAAGCAAAGATAGACAAAGAAAACATATGCAAACTTACCAAATAAAGATTTGACCAAAATACATGGATTAAAAAATCGATGTAGGAGGTGTGTAAAACAAGACCTTAAGTCATGACACAATGATCCTCCATGATTCTATCTTGTTCTTGCTATGTTTGAGAGAATCATACATATGAATTATGTAAGCTCTAGATTAATAGCGAGAATCTATGAAAAATCGTTTTTAGATTGAATTAACAATGTCAAACGAATTTCTCAACCATTTTCGAAAGAGACTTTGAGAATTTTGAAAAGGATAGGAGAAGATTATTCAAAAGGAGTTTAAAAGACTCAAAGACTCAAAGTGATAAACTATAAAAAGAAGGAAATTAAGGAAGATGTTCCATTAATCCTAGACCTAGACGTAGGTAATTAAAAGGTTCCCTCTTAAGTGGCTTAGTGAAGATGTCGGCTAAGTTGTCCTCGGAGGGCACCTTCTCAATAGAAATGTTCCCCTTTTGAACATTATCCCTAAGGAAATGGTGTCTAATTTCTATGTGTTTGGTTCGCGAATGTTGCACGAGATTCTTGCTAAGGTCTATAGCGCCTTTATTATCGCACATGATGGGAACATCATCAAGAGAAATCCCGTAATCAACAAGCGCTTGCTTCATCCATAGAGCTTGTTGGCATTCTTTTCCGGCACTCACATACTCGGCTTCCGTGGTGGATATTGCAAGAGCGGTTTGTTTCTTGGAGAACCAAGAAGTTAAACAACAACCCATGAAGGTACAAACTCCACTAGTGCTTTTCCGGTCCACATAGTCTCCCGCATGATCCGAGTCCACGTAGACAATAGTTTCTACGCCGGTCCCTTTAGGATACCATAATCCTAAATGTATAGTGCCTTTAATGTATCGGAAGATACGCTTAACCGCTTCAAGGTGAGAGGTTTTGGGAGCCTCTTGGAAGCGAGCACAAAGGCAAACACTAAACATGATATCCAGTCGACTTGCCGTTAGGTACAACAAACTACCAATCATACCTCTATATTTGGTGTTGTCTACCGACTCACAATCATCATCTACGGTGAGTTTAGTATCCGAGGCCATAGGGGTCTTCATTGGTCTAGATTCTTATAATCCAAATTTCTTTAGCATTTCTTTAGCGTACTTAGATTGACTAAAGAAAATACCATCGTCCATTTGTTTAATTTGGAGTCCTAAAAAGAAGTTAAGTTCTCCCATCATACTCATTTCAAACTCATCATGCATGATTTTGGCAAAGTCATCACACAATTCTTGACAAGTTGAGCCAAATATAATGTCATCAACATATATTTGTACGATTATGAGGTGAGGACCTTTCTTCTTTGTAAAGAGTGTATTGTCTACCATTCCCATGGTATACTCATGTTTAACAAGAAACGCTTTAAGTCTATCATACCAAGCTTTGGGTGCTTGTTTGAGTCCATAAAGTGCTTTCTTAAGCTTGTAAACAAGGTCCGGTTTCTCAAAATCAATGAAGCCGGGAGGTTGAGCCACATATACCTCCTCATTGATCAAACCGTTAAGAAATGCACTCTTTACATCCATTTGTTGAAGCTTAAAATCTAAGGCACAAGTGTAGGCTAAAAGGATTCAATTGATTCTAATCTAGCTACCGGTGCATATGTCTCGTCATAATCAATCCCTTCTTGTTGATTATAGCCTTGTGCTACAAGTCTAGCTTTGTTACGAGACACAACACCATTCTCATCTAACTTATTCCTATATACCCATTTGGTTCCTATAATGGTAGAACTTCTAGGTGGAGGAACAAGTTCCCAAACATCATTGGCAACGAATTGGTTCAATTCTTCTTGCATCGCAATGACCCAACTCTCGTCCGACAAAGCTTCTTTAACATTCTTTGGTTCGATCAAGGAGACGTAACAAAAGAAGTTGCTTTGGTTTTGAACTTGAGATCTTAGGGTCCTTTTATTTAAGTCACCAATGACATTATTGAGAGTATTATCCCTAGACTCCTTAATGTTTACTTCCTTTTCAACACTAAGGTCTTCAACTCCTATTTTTCTAACCTCTTTGGCTTTAACTACTTCTAATTCATCCAAGTCATCATCAACCAATGGTGGTGTCTTGGGTGAAGGAGGGGTTTCATCAAAGGTTACGTTGAGTGATTCTTCAATAACCCCTGAGGTTCTATTTAGGACTATGTAGGCTTTACTAGTTTGGGAATAACCTAAAAGGATACCTTCGTAAGACTTTGGGTCAAACTTGGTAAGGTAGTCTTTGGTGTTGAGAATAAAGCACTTGCTTCCAAACACCCTAAAGTATTCTAATGAGGGTTTCTTACCTTTAAGAATCTCATAGGGGGTCTTTCCTAGGAAAGGTCGAATAAGAATTCGGTTGAGAATATAAGTCGATGTGTCCACGGCATTGCACCAAAACTTTTGAGGCAAAGATTGCTCGTTTAACATCGTCCTACTCATCTCTTGGAGAGTCCTATTCTTCCTTTCAACTACCCCATTTGATTGTGGAGTGCGAGGAGCCGAGAAGTTATGGGTAATACCATGAGCTTAATAAAAGGCACCAAATTGCACTTCATTATCAAATTCCCTACCATGATCCGTCCTAATAGAAACGATTGAACATCCTAGTTGATTTTGAATTCTTCGACTAAAGATTTCGAAGTGATCGAAAGCTTCATTCTTAGATGCCAAAAATCTAGTCCAAGTGAATCTAGAATAGTCATCAACTATAACTAGGGTATAAAGGTTACCTCCATAACTCCGTATGGCGGAAGGTCCAAAAAGATCCATATGTAGGAGCTCTAAGCACCGAGAGGTCGAAACCAAATTCTTGGCTTTGTGACTTGAGTGAACTTGCTTTCCAATTTTGCAAGCATCACAAAAGTGACTATCAAACTTAATCTTGGGGAGGTGTCTTACCAACTCCTTAGAGACTAAAGATTGAATTAAACGCATATTAGCGTGACCTAATCTCCTATGCCAAAGAGTAGAACTATCATCTATAGTCACAAGACATATGTTGTCTTTTGACTTCTTATTGGCCTTCATAACATAAAGCCCATGATTTCTAATACCTTTTCCAATGACCTTTCCATCTTTTACGATTTCACTGTCATGTTCCAAAAAGATGACCTTACACTTATTATCACAAATTTGACCTATACTTAAAAGGTTAAATCATAAGTTATCTACGTGCTCAACATTTTCAATGGTCATGGAGTCAAGAGAAACCGTACCTTTGTCAATGATATTACCACGTAGACTACTAGTGAATGTGACGTTACCTCCATCATATGCTTTGTAATGCGAGAACAAAATTTGATTACCCGTCATGTGTTTAGAACATCCACTATCCTTAATCCACTCATCGAGCTCCAAATCAATTCCCAAGCATATCTAGGTAACAACATACAAGATCAAACATTTGGTCCCCAATATCTCATGGGTCCAAAATTGTTAGTTCCAAACATCCCTTGCATTTGGTTGGGATGCATGAATGAAGGAGGGGTTCCCCATGGAGAACAAAATGAAGGAGGGTAGTAATTCATGTAACCATTTTGTTGTTCATTATTTCTCCTAAGTGTATTTGATCTAGGTTTAGAGTTATGATTATTCCTTCTAGGTGTTGTCGTTCTACTTCTAGGCTTAGACTCATTCCGTACTCTAGGTGGAGTAGAGGATAGTCTAGATAAACTTCTATTTCCCATGAGAGGTTTACTTAATGGCTTGTAGAACTTACCAATAGCATTGTCGTCAAATATGGGTAATTTTACCTTATTAACAGTAAGATGCTTTAGTTTTTCATTTAACTTAGACTTTTCAGAAAGTTTAGGGTTTTCACCAAAATCAACCTCTGGCCACGGTTCCTTATCTATGACGGTGGTTCCATATTGATAAGGAACCGCCCCATACAATCGGGTACCGCGTATAGCGGGAGTTTTTTGAGAAAACCTGACTTGCTTTAGTTCACTAGTTGAGGCTTCATTTGAGTTAAAACCTACACCAAGTCTTTCCTTTGAATGAACTTGTTTGTTTAACATGTCGTCAAGAGCACTAGTACCTTTCATGAACTTTTCCAATTTAATGGAGGTGCTCTTGAGATCTTCATTTTCTAATCTAAGTTTCTCGCAACTTAAGCAACCTAAATCAACCTCTTTGTTTTTCTCAAGTTTAGCCAATTTCTCCCTAAGTTCATTGATCTCATTTTCAAGCTTAGTTTTGGTTGATTTTAAGGTTCTGTTCTTTTTTATGAATTTGAGACTAAGTTTGTGTAAACTATCATATTTGCCTTCAAATTCAGTATCATCTAAGGTGGAGCTATCATTACTATAATATTCGGTTTCGGAATGTACCTCTTTAGAAGTGTGAGCCATAAGACATTTCTCCTCCTTGGGGTTGTCATCATTTTCTTCACCACTATCGCTCCAAGCACCATTAACAAACGCCGTGTGGTTCTTATCACGAGCGGGCCTTGGACTGTAACACCCCATTTTGGAAATGGAATATTACGCATATCATGGCGTGTCATCAAAGCATACAAGGATAAATGTCTAAGCATTATTCAACCATAAAAGGAAATACCGGAATCAAACATCGGTATCCCAAAGTAAAGCTCATCACACACAAACATAAATACTGTAAAAGGAAGGACGAAACAATGTCCAAAGCAACTGTATCAAAGTAAAGGAAAGGCATAAAGTGAAGGAAAACAGTAAAGCTTCCAATCCATATGCACCTACGTTTGAAATCTACGAGCGTCCCTGAGTACCTGCCGTTTTGGGAACATGAAAAGGAAAACGGCTGAGCAAGACGCTCAGTGCACGGATGTACAATAAAGCATGATGTAGGATAAGCATGTAACATATAACAGCGGAAGACTAAGTACTGAGTAAACTGGTTAAGTATCATGAAAACTGGTTTTATAGTTTGAAAAGCCTTATGTTTAACCTGTGAAAACTGTTTTAACATATATATACCATAGCCCATATAGGTCATGAAAAGGTCACGTGCATGAATACTTGGAGGGGTGACCTCATCATGCAGATTAGAGGGGATGCCTCTAATCAATATACTGATTTGGGTAGGAGGGATCAACTCCTTGTGAAGGGTGCAAGGCACACACCACATTCACCATGATAAACTGAATAAAACATGTAACTAGGATGCACCCATACGCCCCACCTGATATAATAATATGGCCAAACTGAAAAGGGACGCCACGAGCAATCACTCCGCCGTGGGGAAGTCATAACATCGGTGCCTCCAATGTTATGGTTATGGTACCTCCATAACTAGGTGAAACTGGTCATGCTTGTATATGGCTATAGTTTATGCTAAATTAACATAAGCAGTTCAAAACAATAAAACAAATGCTGGGGAAAACAGTTGGCTGCATACGGGGAAATCCTAAATAAGGAAAGAATGTCCATACTAAAAGGACGGGGATCCGTACCTCAAGTCCAGTAAAATGAACGGAAGAAAGACTCCTACTTCTGGATCACTAACGCTACATGAATACACACGTGTATAAGTACCGATTCACTGATTACGTACTGGGTTCTGTGTCTTGTTATAGCTGTTTTGGTATGTTTTAGGTCATGGTTCACTGTTTAAAGCCTTAAACTGTGTTTATCTTGTATTTCTGGTTTATCTGATTAAGTATTACTGGTGTTTCATGTATTATTATACTTACTGTGTAATAATAAGTAACTTTCCAAAAATAGCAGGTTTCCAAAAATAGAAAGTTTCCAAAAATAGAAAGTTTCCAAAAATAGAAAGTTTCCAAAAATAGAAAGTTACCAAAAATAGAAAGTTTCCAAAAATAGAAAGTTTCCAAAAATAGAAAGTTTCCAAAAATAGAAAGTTTCCAAAAATAGAAAGTTTCCAAAAATAGAATTTACTGCCTAAAATAGATTAGTTTCTAAAAATAGAAAGTTTCCAAAAATAGATCAGCTGCCTTAATTAAATAAGTTTCCATATATAGAAGGTTTCCATAATTAGATGAGCTGCCTGAAATAGATTGATTTCCATATATAGAAGGTTTCCATAATTAGATTAGTTGCCTTATTTAATTAAGTTTCTATAAATAGAAGTTTCCATAATTAGAATTAAGCTGATTTCATAAGCTAACATATAAGTCTAAGTGTTATAAGCTTACCACTTAAGTCATATGATATAGTGTATAGTTTAATTATTATTTCATGTATTTTAATTAAACTATAGGTTAAGCATTTTAATTAAAGTAATACATGTATTAATTAAAATGAAATGAAAATACTTAGGTTAAAATGTGTATTATTATTAATAATAATATAACCTAAGTCATGTCTAAATTAATTAATTATAGGCATGTTTTAATAATTAATTAATTATAACTTATAACATAAAATACTTAGGTTAATTTAATGTCATGATAAACTAATAATTAAAATAACCTAAGTCATGATTTAATTAATATTTCATGTTATTAATTAATTATATCCTAAGTTCATGATTCATAAAAATTACATGCAACATAGATCATGATTTTAACCAACGAACCATGAATCGGGTATGAATTCGACACCGTACCCCGGGCCAAACCCGGGGCACACGTGTCCCCTTGCTGCCGTGGGTCCCACATGAGCCAACCAAGACCAATTGTGGTCTTGGTGGTGGCGGCAATAGCAAACCAAACCCCCCTCGGGTTTGTTTTGCTAGGCGGCTAGAAACAAACACCCCTTTAAATCATTCCTTGATTTTATTTAATACCAAAACATGTTAGATCAATGATTAATTATCTTGTTTTCATAAGAAAAATAATAACATGTTCATGAAAATAATCAAAGATCAAAAGAATTAAAAGAATTAAAAAGAAGGGTTAGAAAGGTATACCACTATGTAGCTTGGAAAAAGGATGAACAAACACGTATTCTAACACTTGTTTTTAAGATCAAAATCAATCAAACACCCCCTTATGATGGTGTATAGGTGGCGGCACAAAGGAGGCAAAAAGGAGAGGAGAAAACTCTTTTTAGGGTTTTTAGTTTATTTCTTGTAAAATGAAAATGAAAACATGTTTAACACTTTACCCCCCTTAACTTGAAAAGTCCATGGGCTAAGCCCATTTCATGCATGTGTGCCGTGGGTATGGGGGCCCCACATGGGGTACCCGTACCTTTCTCGTGTCCCGATGTTTCGTGTTCGTTCGTGGTTAACCGTGCTCGTGTTTAACGTGTTTCTGTTTCTTTTAACGTGTCGTTTATCGTAAACTTAACGCTCGTAAATATATTATAAGTATTTACGTAATTATTTTAGTTAGTATTTTAAATGGTGTTCATGATTTAATTATGTTCACGTGATGTATTATTAACTGTTTATCATGGGGTCGTACGTAATCGATACTTGTCATGACATACACGTATGCACTTGCTTGATTATTAACACATGAATGTGATCAATACTACATGAGGTAAGTTTTAATCTAGAACGTACGATCTTAAGGGCACTATTCATGGTAAAAGCATGCGGGTTTTACAATTCTTCCCCCCTAAAAAGAATAATTCGTCCCCGAATTATAGATAAAGTAAGCTGAATAGAAGTGACATACCCGAACTCAAAATATGAAGTGAGGGTAAGAAGCCCGGATAGACTCCTCTGTTTCCCAAGTGGCTTCCCGCTCGGTATGGTCCCTCCAAAGGATTTTGACGAAAGGAATCGTCTTCCTTCTCATGACTCGTTCTTGCCTGTCGAGTACTCGTACGGGTTCTTCTATAAACGTGAGATCTTCACGTATCTGTTCCAGTGGATACTGAACCATGTGAAGGGGATGATAATTGTACCCTCTGAGTAAGGACACATGGAACACGTTATGCACGTGCGAAAGCTGAGGAGGTAACGCCAATCGGTAAGATACTTCGCCGATTCGTTCAACGATATCAAATGGTCCGATGAACCGAGGACTGAGTTTTCCCTTGATCCCGAAACGTTTAACACCACGTGCCGGCGAAACCTTGAGGAAGACGTGATCTCCCACATTAAAATGTATGTCCCTACGATGCTTATCGGCGTAACTCTTTTGACGTGAACGCGCTTCCTGCAGTTTCTGTTTAGCTACCTCAATCTTCTCGTTGGTCATTTCTATAATCTCTGGTCCTTCAAGTGTTCGCTATCCCACTTGATCCCAGCAAGTTGGAGCGCGACACTTTCTGCCATACAACATTTCGAAAGGAGCACATTTGATACTTGCGTGCCAGCTGTTGTTGTATGCAAACTCGACTAAACAGATGTAATCGTCCCACTCACCTGTCCATTCCAACGCACACGACCTTAACATATCTTCCAATGTCTGAATTGTTCGCTCCGATTGTCCGTCCGTTTGAGGATGAAAGGCTGTGCTCAGCTTAAGTTGTGTACCCCAAGCTTTTTGCAGACCTTTCCAGAATCGCGACGTGAAACGAGGATCTCTGTCTGAGACGATGCTGGAGGGAGTACCGTGGAGTCTCATGATCTCCCTTCTGTATGTATCTGCGAGTTTACTTACCGGATCTTCCTTGCGTATCGGTAAGAAATGAGCTGATTTGGTGAGTCGGTCAACAATGACCCAGATAGCATCGTGCTTCTTCTTGGTAGGTGGAAGACCGGTAACAAAATCCATGGTGATTTTGTCCCACTTCCACTCAGGAATATCCAACGGTTGAAGGAGACCGCCAGATCGCTGATGTTCAATCTTAACCTGCTGGCAGGTAAAACATTTGGAGACATACGTGGCTACATCCTGTTTCATACCACTCCACCAAAAGTGCTGTCTGATGTCATGGTACATTTTTGTCGACCCAGGATGTATAGAAAATGGGGAGCTGTGAGCTTCAGCTAACAATGCTTCCCGGAGTTTTGGATTGTCAGGAACACAAAGTCTCGTGCCCTGCCAAACGATACCGTCTGCGTCCATTTTGAATTCTGTCTGCTTCTCCAAATTCTGAATTATTGCCCAAATCTCTCCATCATCCTGCTGCGCTTCCTTAATCCTAGTCAGTAACTCAGGTTCTACTCTAAGATTCGCCCAGTATCCGTGCTGCCCACGTACCATGATTTCGATGTCAAGCCGCTCCAAGTCTCTTATGTTTTGTTCCTCGATCTCGATGCCGTTTATCATTCCGGACTTCCTGCTGAGTGCATCTGCTACTACATTAGCTTTCCCGGGATGATACTGTAGGTTAATATCATAATCCTTCAACAGTTCCAACCATCTCCTTTGTCTCATGTTCAATTCTCGCTGTGTGAAGATGTACTTCAAGCTCTTGTGATCCGTGAAAATGTCGCATGATTCTCCGTATAAGTAATGCCTCCATATCTTCAATGCGAACACCACTGCAGCAAGTTCCAGGTCATGCGTAGGGTAGTTTTCTTCATAGGGCTTAAGCTGCCGTGAAGCATACGCGATCACTTTCCCATGTTGCATGAGAACACAGCCCAGTCCCTTCCCCGATGCATCGCTATAGATCTGAAATCCACCTGTACCAGATGGGAGAGTAAGAATAGGTGCAGATACTAACTTCTGCTTTAGGTCTTCGAAGCTCTTCTCTCGTTCTTCCGTCCAGACGAATTTTTCTCCTTTTCGCATCAGTTTGGTGAGAGGCAATGCCAGGCGGGAAAAGTTCTCCACGAATCTTCGATAATATCCAGCTAAGCCTAAGAAACTGCGGACTTCTGTCGCCGATGTTGGTCTTGGCCATTTAGTGATAGCGTCAACCTTCGCTGGGTCCATAGTGATCCCTTCTGCTGATACAATGTGACCTAAGAATGCCACCTTGTTTAACCAGAACTCACACTTGGAGAATTTCGCATACAGCTGCTTCTGACGAAGAATCTGTAGTACAGTACGGAGATGATCTTCGTGTTCCTCCGTGGACTTCGAGAATATCAAGATGTCATCGATGAATACAATGACAAATTTATCAAGGAATTCATGGAAGATTCTGTTCATCAGATCCATGAATACTGCTGGAGCGTTAGTCAGGCCGAATGGCATGACTACAAACTCATAATGGCCATAGCGGGTACGAAAAGCAGTCTTGGCAATATCCTGCTCTTTAACCCTTAGCTGATGGTAGCCTGACCTTAGATCGATCTTTGAGAAGTGTTTGGCCCCTTGAAGTTGGTCAAACAGATCGTCTATACGTGGCAGTGGATATCTGTTGCGGATGGTAATCTTATTAAGTTCACGGTAGTCAATGCAAAGTCGCATGCTGCCGTCCTTCTTCTTAACGAACAAGACCGGTGCGCCCCATGGAGATGCGCTCGGTCTAATGAACCCTCGTTCAAGAAGTTCCTGCAGTTGGTCCTTTAGTTCTTTTAGCTCTATGGGAGCCATACGATACGGAGCCTTAGAGATTGGTTCGGCTCCTGGAACAAGGTCGATGTTGAACTCCACTTCTCTTGCAGGTGGTATGCCTGGAAGTTCATCTGGGAAGACGTCTTGAAATTCTGAAACTACTGGTTGATCCTGAATCGATGGGGATTCAGCATCCATGTCATGAACCGTAGCGAGATAACCTTCGCAGCCATGTGACAGTAATGCACGTGCTTGCAAGGTAGATATGACTTGTACAGACCGTCCGGGTATGAACCCGTTATGAATGTACTCTGGTGCATTAATGTCGCCGAAGATCACCCGATATGAGTGGCAGTCTATGGTAGCATGGTGCTTGGATAGCCAATCCATGCCGAGAATCATATCAAACTCAATCATGTCTAGAGGAAGTGCATCTACTGCACGAACTTTATCGTCAAACTCTAGAGGAAGACTCTTGTATACATGAGTTATTAATACAGAGTCCCTCAGAGGCGTGGAAATGGTAAGCTTAGTTTCTAATGGCGAGGGAAGTGTCCTGATGTTTTTAGCATAAGTAGTGGAAACAACTGAATGAGTGGCACCCGTGTCGAAAAGAACACATGCAGCCTGGCCGTACATATACAAAATTCCAGTAATGGTACCTGTAGATTTGTTTGCCTGATCGCGTGATGTCGTGTAGACACGCCCAGAGGTAGGAGGCGGTTTAGTATCAGCATGACCCGAAGTACCCTCCATTTCACCCTTACGGCAATCTCTCATACGATGGCCAGGGAGGCCGCACTTGTAGCACGCGTCGGAGTCACGATGACATGGGCCAGGGTGTCTGCGATGGCAGGTGCTGCAAAGAGGATGAGTGAATCCTCCAGCAGGAGTCCTTGATTGCTGAGGGCCTGCTGATGACCGAACGTGTTAAGAATAAGGTATATGCACGAGTATAAGACGTAAACGTCGTAAGATGCTTACCAGTGTTAGCTGAACGGTTGGGCTGAGAACCCCTGTGGTTCTGGTCCCTTCCGTTACCGTGGTTCCTGGTAGAGATTAACATAGTGTTAGCATGAGAGATATAACATGAAATCATAAGAAGATGCGTAAATAGTAGGACCTGCTGTTGTTGGACTGTCCCGCATTGTTACGGTAATTGTCATTACCGTTGCGCCTTTCCACAACAGAACGGTCGTTAGAGTGACTGTTTCCTTTGGGCTGGTTGGGCTGCTGCTGAGTAGCCGGCTGAGACCGGTCCCCAGTTTTCTGCCTGGAAGATACAGTTTAAGCGATGATTATAGAACATATAATGATAGGATGCGGTCTGGTTAACGCTAGAACACGAAGTGTTTTACCTCTTGTCGGGTCTTTCAGATTCCCCGAACTCATCGCGTTCCTGCAACATCTCAAGCTTCCTTGCTGCGTCAGCCACTTGTGCTACCGTATTGAACGTGGCACATACTAGATTGTTCGCAACCGAGGTGCGAAGTGCCCACCTAAAATGGTGTGCCTGCTCCTCAGGAGTACCAGCCGCTGCTCCTAGAAAACCAGCAAGGCGAAGAAAGCGCTGCATGAATTCGTTGCTATTCTCGCCCTGTCTCTGACGTATCCCGTGGTATTCACGCTTGAGTTTGTCCTGCTCTGCCTTAGGAAAGAACTGTTCCATCACTCTCTCCTTGAATTGGGCCCATGTCAAACCAGCGACCCATTCATCACCTCCTTCTGACTGCGTCAAAGCTAGCCACCAGTTGAGTACATCGCCTTCAAACCTGTAGCACGCCAATCTTGCCTTGAAGGCGGGGTCACATCCCATAGCATTGAAGATTTTCTCAATGTGAGTCAGCCAGCTTTCAACATCGCTGGGGCTATCAGTCTTTTCAAAAGCTCTAGGACGGAGCTTGTTAAATCTTTCCAACCATACCGCTAGAGTCACTGGGGGAGGAGGAGGAGGAGGTGCCTGATTCTGCTGCTGCTGATTGTTCGCAGCTTGGACTTCAGCACGAATGTCATTCCTCAGTTGAGGAAGTAAGGCTTGCATGGCAGCCTGAACTGCAGCATTGAGCTGCTCTTGCTCACGTGTGAGAACCATCTGACAGTATAACATAAACATATGATTAACAGTTCAAACATAAAATATATAAAAGAAAAAAAAAATTTATGCCAAAATTTCACGAGAAAAATTTTATGCAATAAAATCTTTGTATGAATGCATGATGCAGTTTTATGAAAACTTTTGATGCTCGAGAGTGAATGCCTCCGGTCAGTTCACTCAAAATAAAAGACATATCGAGGGGACGCCTATGGGTCGGTCCCAAATCTAAAAGTTTCGATAAACCACATGCGACTAAATAGGGCCAGTCCTGTACCAACCATTACTTAGTCAAAAACCCTGTAACAATGACATGTATATGTATGCTTAAAAATGATGAATGCATGAAAACAACTGTCAGTTCTAGGAAGACCGTAGTGACTACCCACTAATCACAGGTCATATTTGAGAGCCTACAGGTCGAAGCCTTGGCTCTGATACCATAATTGTAACACCCCATTTTGGAAATGGAATATTACGCATATCATGGCGTGTCATCAAAGCATACAAGGATAAATGTCTAAGCATTATTCAACCATAAAAGGAAATACCGGAATCAAACATCGGTATCCCAAAGTAAAGCTCATCACACACAAACATAAATACTGTAAAAGGAAGGACGAAACAATGTCCAAAGCAACTGTATCAAAGTAAAGGAAAGGCATAAAGTGAAGGAAAACAGTAAAGCTTCCAATCCATATGCACCTACGTTTGAAATCTACGAGCGTCCCTGAGTACCTGCCGTTTTGGGAACATGAAAAGGAAAACGGCTGAGCAAGACGCTCAGTGCACGGATGTACAATAAAGCATGATGTAGGATAAGCATGTAACATATAACAGCGGAAGACTAAGTACTGAGTAAACTGGTTAAGTATCATGAAAACTGGTTTTATAGTTTGAAAAGCCTTATGTTTAACCTGTGAAAACTGTTTTAACATATATATACCATAGCCCATATAGGTCATGAAAAGGTCACGTGCATGAATACTTGGAGGGGTGACCTCATCATGCAGATTAGAGGGGATGCCTCTAATCAATATACTGATTTGGGTAGGAGGGATCAACTCCTTGTGAAGGGTGCAAGGCACACACCACATTCACCATGATAAACTAAATAAAACATGTAACTAGGATGCACCCATACGCCCCACCTGATATAATAATATGGCCAAACTGAAAAGGGACGCCACGAGCAATCACTCCGCCGTGGGGAAGTCATAACATCGGTGCCTCCAATGTTATGGTTATGGTACCTCCATAACTAGGTGAAACTGGTCATGCTTGTATATGGCTATAGTTTATGCTAAATTAACATAAGCAGTTCAAAACAATAAAACAAATGCTGGGGAAAACAGTTGGCTGCATACGGGGAAATCCTAAATAAGGAAAGAATGTCCATACTAAAAGGACGGGGATCCGTACCTCAAGTCCAGTAAAATGAACGGAAGAAAGACTCCTACTTCTGGATCACTAACGCTACATGAATACACACGTGTATAAGTATCGATTCACTGATTACGTACTGGGTTCTGTGTCTTGTTATAGCTGTTTTGGTATGTTTTAGGTCATGGTTCACTGTTTAAAGCCTTAAACTGTGTTTATCTTGTATTTCTGGTTTATCTGATTAAGTATTACTGGTGTTTCATGTATTATTATACTTACTGTGTAATAATAAGTAACTTTCCAAAAATAGCAGGTTTCCAAAAATAGAAAGTTTCCAAAAATAGAAAGTTTCCAAAAATAGAAAGTTACCAAAAATAGAAAGTTTCCAAAAATAGAAAGTTTCCAAAAATAGAAAGTTTCCAAAAATAGAAAGTTTCCAAAAATAAAAAGTTTCCAAAAATAAAATTTACTGCCTAAAATAGATTAGTTTCTAAAAATAGAAAGTTTCCAAAAATAGATCAGCTGCCTTAATTAAATAAGTTTCCATATATAGAAGGTTTCCATAATTAGATGAGCTGCCTGAAATAGATTGATTTCCATATATAGAAGGTTTCCATAATTAGATTAGTTGCCTTATTTAATTAAGTTTCTATAAATAGAAGTTTCCATAATTAGAATTAAGCTGATTTCATAAGCTAACATATAAGTCTAAGTGTTATAAGCTTACCACTTAAGTCATATGATATAGTGTATAGTTTAATTATTATTTCATGTATTTTAATTAAACTATAGGTTAAGCATTTTAATTAAAGTAATACATGTATTAATTAAAATGAAATGAAAATACTTAGGTTAAAATGTGTATTATTATTAATAATAATATAACCTAAGTCATGTCTAAATTAATTAATTATAGGCATGTTTTAATAATTAATTAATTATAACTTATAACATAAAATACTTAGGTTAATTTAATGTCATGATAAACTAATAATTAAAATAACCTAAGTCATGATTTAATTAATTATATCCTAAGTTCATGATTCATAAAAATTACATGCAACATAGATCATGATTTTAACCAACGAACCATGAATCGGGTATGAATTCGACACCGTACCCCGGGCCAAACCCGGGGCACACGTGTCCCCTTGCTGCCGTGGGTCCCACATGAGCCAACCAAGACCAATTGTGGTCTTGGTGGTGGCGGCAATAGCAAACCAAACCCCCCTCGGGTTTGTTTTGCTAGGCGGCTAGAAACAAACACCCCTTTAAATCATTCCTTGATTTTATTTAATACCAAAACATGTTAGATCAATGATTAATTATCTTGTTTTCATAAGAAAAATAATAACATGTTCATGAAAATAATCAAAGATCAAAAGAATTAAAAGAATTAAAAAGAAGGGTTAGAAAGGTATACCACTATGTAGCTTGGAAAAAGGATGAACAAACACGTATTCTAACACTTGTTTTTAAGATCAAAATCAATTAAACACCCCCTTATGATGGTGTATAGGTGGCGGCACAAAGGAGGCAAAAAGGAGAGGAGAAAACTCTTTTTAGGGTTTTTAGTTTATTTCTTGTAAAATGAAAATGAAAACATGTTTAACACTTTACCCCCCTTAACTTGAAAAGTCCATGGGCTAAGCCCATTTCATGCATGTGTGCCGTGGGTATGGGGGCCCCACATGGGGTACCCGTACCTTTCTCGTGTCCCGATGTTTCGTGTTCGTTCGTGGTTAACCGTGCTCGTGTTTAACGTGTTTCTGTTTCTTTTAACGTGTCGTTTATCGTAAACTTAACGCTCGTAAATATATTATAAGTATTTACGTAATTATTTTAGTTAGTATTTTAAATGGTGTTCATGATTTAATTATGTTCACGTGATGTATTATTAACTGTTTATCATGGGGTCGTACGTAATCGATACTTGTCATGACATACACGTATGCACTTGCTTGATTATTAACACATGAATGTGATCAATACTACATGAGGTAAGTTTTAATCTAGAACGTACGATCTTAAGGGCACTATTCATGGTAAAAGCATGCGGGTTTTACATGGACAATCACCAATGAAGTGATTTGGATCACCACATCTAAAGCAACTCCTATCACCTTTTTCGTTCTTGGCAAACCGATTCTTTGAGAATGGTTTCTTGTCATTGTTGGGTTGCCTAACGTGTTGACCTCGTCTCTTGAAGAACTTCTTGAAATCTCTCACCGCCAATGCATACTCCTCGTCATCGCTTTCCGAGGAACTATCATGGTTACTTTGTGCCTTCTTGGCTTTAAGTGCAATAGATTTCCTTTCACTCTTGGTTTTCACTAATTCCGAGTCCTTCAAAATTATCATCTCATGAACCTTCAAGTTGCCTATGAGTTCATCGAGTGATAAAGTTGAGAGATCTTTCGATTCTTCAATCGCCGTGACTTTTGCTCTCCACTTTGGATGTAAAGCCCTTAGAAACTTCCTAACATTGTTCTTGCTAGAAAAACCTTCATCAAGTGCTTTTAGACTAGTAATAATGGTGTTAAACCTAGCAAATGCACTATCAATAGTTTCATCTTCTAAGATGACAAATTGTTCATATTGTTGGACAAGAAGATCGATTTTGCTTTCTTTGACTTGGCTATTACCTTGGTGGGTTACTAAAAGAGTGTTCCAAATATCTTTAGCGGTTTCACACATAAAAATCCTTTCATACTCTTTCTTAGGCAAAGCATTATAAATCACCATTTTAGCCTCATTATTTTTTGAAAGTTTCCTTTTTGTATCATCATTAGCATTGTCAAAAGTGACCAATTCTTTTGTTTTAGAAACTTCATTAAATTGAAAAGGTAAAAAATCGCCATTGGTAATAACATGCCAAAGATCTAAATCTTTTGATTTCACATAAGTTTCAAATCTATTTTTCCAATAAATTAAACTATCGATTTTAAAAAGTGGTGGTCTTTGCATAGATTTCCCTTCTAGGTACTTGTTGGAATCCATAGATCGATTCAAGTTTTAAAATACAATATACTTTAAAGATTCTTGAGCAACCACGCTCTGATACCAATTGTAGAAACTAGAAGGGGGGGTTGAATAGTTTCTTATATTTACTTGTTAAAATGTGGTTTCTAAAAATCCTTTTTCAAAAACTTAGGCTTGAGGAAATATGTGAAATCTTCTTATGAACAATATGAACAATAGTGTAACTAAACTAATACTAACAAAAATATATCCACAAAGAATAAAGAATGATAGTGTAACTAAGCTAATACTAACAAATGTATATGCATAAAGAATAAAGAATGTAAAGAGTTAAGGGTAAAGAAAGATCAAACCGAACACCAAGGATTTATAGTGGTTCGGCAACGAAGCTCACTCCTCGTTCCTACTCCACTCCTCGAGTACTCCTTACTCGAGAGTTCACTACACAACAAGCTCCTTATGGTGGAGAAAACCGTACACGTCGCTTAACCAATTTCCGACTCTAAGCTAAAAGTCGAGCCCTAATCGTAGCTAGGACCAATCTACACAACTATACTTAGCACATACACAACTTCCAAATAGACACAACTACTTGGATCTTCACAACTATGACACAACTACAAGTGTATAAAATTAGATCTTCAATGGATCTTTGGTGGTGGACTCAACTGTTGGAAATGGGTTTTCCCAAAGAAAGTCTCGGTCACATCATTATTAGCATTGATCACGAGCTATAGAATATTTAGAACTTTGTAACTTGGAGCGACCTCCCTTAGGGGGAGATTGTTGGAAATACGTTTTACGTATTTGTGAAGGATCGGTCGCTCCAACGACAATTATGTAATAGGCTCGTGATCCACTTTGTAATTGTATAGTCCATATAGCCCACATGTAGGGTGGGCTATATATATACCCCTCCTAGCATGTTAGGAGGGGGTTGGTAGTTCATTCAAACACTTATTCATTAATCTAATTTCCCTTTCTCTCTCTACTTTTCATTCTCTCCTTTCTCTCTCTACACCTAATCTCCTTCTTCCCCATCTCTTCCACCAAATCCTTAGATCTAATCCATCATTTAACAAATCCTTAGAATCCGTAGGCCTTCAATTGGTATCAAGAGCCATGGTTGAATCTTAGGATTTGCTTTTTTTTTTTTTTTTTATCTTTTGATTTGGTGGTTACAATCCTTTCTTTTCTAATTTTTTTATCAATCTTTTCATCATTTGATCATTTTTTTATCAATTTTTATAAATTTTATCAATTTTCATTTTTTATCAGTTTTATTTTTTACGTTTTTTTTTATAATCAGCTTTTCTTATCAGTTTTTTTTCAATTTTTAAATCATCTAGTTTTATTAAATTTTTTTAAAATTAATCAGTTTTTCTTTTTCAATAATCAGTTTTTTTTTATAATCACATTTTTTAATCCTTTTTTATTCAGTCACTTTTTAATAATTTTTTTTAATCAGTATTTTCTTTTTTCTTTTTTCTTTTTTCCTTCTTTTTCATATAAGTCCATCGGTCCAATCCTGTCCAAAAATAGTCCAAACAGTCCAAAAATTGTTACGAGTGTCATGAGTCCTATCCAATCTGTTAAAACTGTCATCAATCCTTTTTATCCTAAGTTATCAGTTCTCGGATCAGATCTCCGTCTTTCCGCATAGGTTTTCCAAATGGTCATTTTTTTCCGAATGGTCATTTTTTCCGAATAGTCGTTTTTTTTTCCGCATAAACAAAACTTTCCGAATAGACAAAAAAGTTCCGAATAGACTTTCCGCATAGAAAAAGTTCCGAATAGACTTTCCGCATAGAAAAAGTTCCGAATAGAACTTTCCGCATAGAAAAAGTTCCGACTAGAAACATTCCGCATAGAAATTTTCCGCATAGACAAAAACAATAACACCCTCGACACAACCAAACAGAAAAAACCCCCCGTCTAGACTCGATTTACACAGACTCGGTTAACAAACCCACACTCTCGTCACACCATCACCAACCGACTCTCACACCATCCTCACCAACACCACAACACCCTCTCTCGAACAACAAACACCCTCGAGACTGACTCACCTCCCTCGACACACTTAATACTCTCGAACCAAAAACAAAACAAACCCACACCCACATCAGACACACTCACTCTCTCCCATCCAACTCTCATCAGACACCACTCAACCCTCCCACAAACCCTCACGACTCAACTCTCTCGGATTCCCCTCAACTCCCTCGTTACACTCAAACACCACCACACACTCTCCCTCTACAAAAACAAACATCCCTAGACTCCATCTCTCATCAACAAAAACAGACCCAAACCCTATCGACTCTATCTTTTACCCACCCTCCCTCACTAAAAAACAGACCCACACTATCATTATTACCCAAACACCCTTAACACTCACACTTGACCAGACTTAACCTTAACACTACACCTCTCATACACCCTCGTTGAATCCAAACAGACCCCCCACCTTCGACTCGACTCACACACACGAACCCACACCCTCGCAACACCCTCTCGACTCGAACATCAACCAGAAGGACACTACAGAAGAAGAGGGACTCAACAAAAACTTTAAAATAAACCTTACCCGAGACCTTATATTAAAGATCTTGAAATCAAGACTTCTTCCTTCGTGGGTTAATAAAAAAGGATAATCAGACCTAGGTGCGTTTGCTGAATCATAAGTTGATTGGAGATAGAAGAGGATTGAGATTGGTATTTGGTTAAATTCGTGAGAGATTAAGGATAGGAGGCGTTTTTTAGGTTTTGTGAGAGAGAGATATTGTAAGAAAAGACTGAGGCTGTAACTTATTTGAGGAGAGAGAGACGTTTAATATACAGGGCGGAGATAACTAGGTAAAAGTGTTGGGCGGTGGATGCTTTATTATTGGGCCATGTGTTTTTGACGGAGATTACAAGAAAGCAACTTTCTTTTTTATTTTGAGTAGATTAGACACGTTTTTTTTTATAAAACCTTACGTTTTTTTTGTAGTTTTTTTTTAAAGTAAGACATTTTGTTTTTTATTATTATCTTTTATTCGAAAATATTATCTTACAAAAATATTTTTACTAGAAAATTTTTTTATTATCTTTTATTATCTTACAAAAATATTTTTGATAGAAAATTTCTTTTTAATCAAATTTTTTTAAATTAAGTTACTTTTTGGCAAATCGTGAAAACATATTTGTCGGGATAAACGTTATTGTGGCCGGATTTCAAGAAACACGTGACGAGTGACGAGCTTCATTTATATCATCCATCGAGGAATTTTAAGTATTATTTACGGGTCTTTCGTTTTAATCGATCTTTAATGGATTCGTTCGATTCGACATGTTAAAAGGGAGAGTTGTATTTAAGGCAAAACGAAGTTAAGAAAAGTGGCATCACCTCCTTTCACCTACTCCAGTCTCATCTTGTCACTCTTTCGGGGATTCAAGGAGGGAGCGAATTTGTGACAATCTTTGGACAAGATCGTCATATATTCATCGACTCCATTTTTACCGCGTTGACCCAACTCGCCGAGGAACTTAACAATAAAAGCTTTAATCACTCTGCATCGGCACTTGCTTATAAGGCTCTTGTGACACAACTCACGCCTTTCCTCCAGTTCAATATCATCAAGTCTGAAAGTTCAATGATTTGCCAATCATTTCTTCGAGATACACATACTGAACTTCGAGTCTTCCGTGATACAATTCTGAAACTCATGACATCAGTCTCGTCTTCGATTTATCAACAATCACAACTTCAGCAAACATATGATAATGGAGTGCAAGAATCAATGCCGCAGATGCAAGAGGAGAATGGTCATACGGTTGACAACTTGGAGCCTAACGATGGCAAGAGCACGGATTCAGAAGGACAACATGATATCAGTGGCACGTCGGGGAATGTTCACGAGATTTCTCTTGATGACACCTTACCCATTTATGACGAAGAGCCTGCAAACATGGTACAATGTGATGTTGGTTATGATGTATATGCTGATAACATGCCGCATATTGAGCATTCTGAACCTAATTATGACAAACATGGGATGGAAAAGAGTGATAGAAATACCACTTCTGATTCATCCGATGTAAGTCATAATGGGGGAGAGATTGTTCAGAATGCTATAGTACATCATGAAAATTGTATTATAACTGCTTCATTGTCTGCTTCTGATTCCAAGATTAGAGAGCTCGAAATGATTGTAGCTCAACAATTAAAAGATCTTGAGGATGCCAAACTTGAATTTTCTAAGAAAACGGATAAATTTGAAACATACTTTGAAAAACTTGAAAAGTCAAACGTTGTTCTTGAAAGAAAATTGGATCAAACTGTTCTAGATTCTAAAGCTGAAAAGGATAATCTTTTGAAACAAATTCAACTGCTTGAATCTAAGTTGGCATCCCAAGATAACTTGCTCAAAGAAAATGAAACGTTAAAAGCCCAAGTTCAGGAAAAGGTATTTGCTATAGCTGCGTTGAAAAACGAGTTAAGGAAAAATAGAGGAACTAGTGTGGACACTAAGCTTGAAAAACCATCAATCTTGGGGAAACCGCCTACAAATCGGTTTGTCAGACAACCTACTGCATTTAGATCCGAGCGACCACAATCCTCGAGACCGCGGTTTGCCTCCCAAGTTGATTTGGTTCATCTTTCTAGACCAGACACTCCAGCAACTAGGCCCAATGTGATCACTCCAGCTTTAGCAAGACCAAATCATATGATTGCCTCTAGTTTCCCTAAAAATACCAAGACCACGTCTAGAACTAGTTCAAATGACGATTGCCATAAATCTGGTCTTAGGGAAGCTAAGCAAAAGACACATGTAAGAGATAGCAATGTCAAACCTAGTCAGATGCCTTCTAGATTACCCAACACTGCTAACCGTAGCATGCCATCTTCTAGGAGCATCGATCAATCATCTAGGAATTATTCAGACATTAAATATGCTACTTGTAAAACATGTAGAAAATGTGTCTTTACGGCAAATCATGATGCTTGTGTCAAAAAATTACTTGATGAGGTGAACTCCCGTGCTCGAATTAAGTCCCAGTGGATAGCTAAAATCAAACCCTTTGGTAAAGTTTGGCGCCCCACTGGTAGAAATTTCACTCTTGTAGGAAACGAGTGCCCTTTAACTAGGATAGTCTCCGATTCTACTAAGTCTACTAGGGAGGAACTTGCAAAGGATGATACATCACTTAAGCCTGAACTTAAGATTTTCTATAAAAGGAAACGTTTGCCAACTAAGACAAGTGAATCATCCCCTCAGGCCACCTCTGACACAAGTAAAGCCAACTGTGAACCCCCACGTGCTTCTATAATTGATATCCCTAACCCATGTCAAAGCAAGCAAATTCCTAATGAGATTGCAGGTACCAAAGTTGATGTTCCAAAAGAACGAAGCGGTCCAATCGTTGTGTACCGTTCAACTAAGGACACTCTTAGAGTTTGGTTGCTGAAGAAGCAGATATCAGAGAAACAAAAGTCTCAGGGGATTCATGGTTAAGCTGCACAAAGGACTTATAGTCACATCACAGACTATAACTCGCTCATCAAAGAAAGGAAAGTTTATCGCCGATGATAAACTTATCCTAAAAACGAGAAATTCATTTTTCTCGGGCATGAGCTTATATCAAACACATTCAAAGTTTTTAAGCTCATGCATCAAGGCTTATAGATAAATGACAGTCTATAACCCGCTCTTCAAAGGCAGGAAAGTTTATCGCCGATGATAAACTTATCCTTACAACGAGAAATTAATTTTTCTCGGGCATGAGCTTATATCGAAAACATTCAAAGTTTTTAAGCTCATGCACAATGACTTACAGTTAAATGTCAGACTGTAACTCGAACTTAATATAAAGGAAAGTTTGTCATTAATGATAAACTTATCCTCATAACGAGAAATTCAACTTTCTCGGTCATGAGCTTGTCTTAAAACATTCGAAGTTTTAAGCTCAGAAAGGAAAGTGTATCTTTTAAATAAGAGAACTTTTCCTCATAACGAGAAATTAATCTTTCTCGGTCATGAGCTTTCCGTTAAAACAGTCAAAGTTTTCAAGCTCATGAAAACGACTTCTAAGTAAATGTCAGCTTAGGACTCGTTCTTCAGATAAAAGGAAAGTTTATCGCCGATGATAAACTTATCCTTAACAACGGGAAGTTTACAACTTCTCGGACTTGAGCTCGTTTTATAAGATATTCAACATCTTAAGCTCAAGTAATTGTTTTTCAAAACTTTGAACACAATTTTTCAAGAATTTCTCAAAAGGTTTTTTTCTAAATCTTTCAAAATTGTGTGTTCAAAAACGTTTTGACAAAACGAGCATGTCTTCTGGAATCGATAATATTTACGAACCTAGAAATGTCATTCAATAATGACACGGGGTTGTAAATAAAGTTCGAGCAGAAGTTCAAACTTTTAAAACATGCTCAAAATGGTTTGCTATTATTTCAGATAGCAACCCGCTTTTCATAATCAAGTCAAGCATTTCACCGGAAAGCTTTGACTCAACAACGGGAATTAATTTTCTCGGGGACGTGACGAGGTGACCATCATTCGTGAACAAGAACCATGTGCTTCTTTCATATGTTGTTCTCCATTATTCAGGTCCAACCTCGTACATTGCTAATATTGTGAATTCATCATCATATATTGATCTTTGCACGTGTTAAATACCTTACACTTGTGTTTAAAAGGTATTTAATTTACGTTTCAAGTACACCCTCATTAATTTGAGGGGGAGCTTGTTAAAATCATGAAGATAATTGGATTTGCATTTTTCTTCCCAAATTTTCTTAAAATGCTATTAAATCAATTGATATTAAAAACATCGATTGGGTTAATATTTTTAATATGGGGAAGAAAATGTGATTTAATATGGGATATGATCAATCATAAATGGTTTGACTTAACGTGTTAGCTCATCCCGACATGTGCGAAATGTTTTCGGATATCGTGGCATATGTTAAGGGGGAGCAAAATGGATTTGCACTTCAAAATGGATTTCATGGTGATTTATACTTACCCGCAACCCATTTATTTCACGACGATGAAGATTGTGGTGACATAAGGATGGTAGGATAGATTAAAGTCCAATGATTTCTCTAGAACCGGAGGAATCTTCCCAAGGACATTCCATAGCTAGAAATAGTAGTCCTTAGGAAAGATGGAGAAAGATTGTGAACGTAGCTGAATGCCGACCAAGTACTTAAGTTAGCACTGGAACAATCACAACAAGGTGCTAGTTATGACGTATTGGTAAGCATTGAAGGGGTTGAAGAATGAAAAAGAATTGTAAAGATAAAGGGTGTAAAGAAAGAAGCCCTCCTTACAACCTTAGGCAGAAACCGGGTCAATTCATATGCTATTGAGATCATTTTTAATGATTCTTGATATTGAAGAAAGACATCATGGACCCAATGATGCAAGGCACTACCCATCCCAGCTAACTCAGATATCTCTTAAAAGATATTTGTTTTAATCACACGGAGACAACACATTATCTATTGATTTATTCACTCCGAATAAATTGGTATTGAAAAGGTGGCACTCCTCTCCAGCCTCCGATCACTAAAATCCAAAATGCACGATCGAGTCTAGAGCCATTTGAGATCATCAAATATCTCATTAGGACACACTTTCATATCTACTTGCTTCTTCACACACTGTGAAAAGTAAGAAAGTTCTTAAGAGTCCTACGCAAAATCGTCATGATCTTGCCTGAACATCCGAGTAATACGAAAGTATTTACAATGAAGATGGAAATCCTTCTTGAGCGAATATCAAAAAGCTCATGGTAGGTGACTTGTGCGATTCTTTATGAATCAAACTTGTGATAACTGGAAAGCAACAGTGGTTTAATTCTTAAATGAATTTAAACACGTTCCAGGCCTCTACGCATTATCATATGATCTTGCCAGAACACTCAGAGTGATTCTTTATTGATCACAGTGACGAGTGGAAATCCTTCTAGTGTTAACATCAAACAGCACTTGGTAGGTAACTTGCAAGATTCTATATGAATCAAGCTAGTGACAACTGGAAAGCAACGATGGTGCGGTTCTTAATTGAACTTCACTTGTTCCAGGAACATGAATTGACGGCTTCAAATCATGCGGATAATATTATCCAAATGATTCACTCTTTACGTTCGCAGTCAGCTTTGGACGGTCGAGTAAAGAGAACGGGTTTACCCGCGAAATCTTGTCAAGGAGGTTCTTAATTGAAACTACCTGCCACAAGTACGATATTTAATATCGTCCAACGGTCTTCACCGACCGGAGGTAAAATGCTACCGAATTAGAATGAAATGTTCAAGGCCATTTCATCCGTGTATATTGTTTGTTGCTAACTGTCTTATGCAGCGTAACAAGAAGGTGGCATTGCGGTGTACAATCCAGAAGAAGTCGTCACCACATGCTTATACTACATACACTTAGTACTTCAACAAATTCAAGAAAGTCTGAAGGTCAAGTCTTCCGCTGTATCAAACTCTGAAGCTTTCAAGAATTTAAAGGTATAAGTATGTGGAACATGAAGTCACGAAGAGGCAAATTTCACAAGTGATGAATGCACAAGGTCAAGGCAAGGAAACATGCTCAAGACTAAAGTCAAAGATCACATCAAGCATATTCACAAGAACAAGATCGAAGACTCAAGCATAGTATGCTAGGTTTAAGATTTTGTAAAATGGTGTGACCTCCCTTAGGGGGAGATTGTTGGAAATGGGTTTTCCCAAAGAAAGTCTCGGTCACATCATTATTAGCATTGATCACGAGCTATAGAATATTTAGAACTTTGTAACTTGGAGCGACCTCCCTTAGGGGGAGATTGTTGGAAATACGTTTTACGTATTTGTGAAGGATCGGTCGCTCCAACGACAATTATGTAATAGGCTCGTGATCCACTTTGTAATTGTATAGTCCATATAGCCCACATGTAGGGTGGGCTATATATATACCCCTCCTAGCATGTTAGGAGGGGGTTGGTAGTTCATTCAAACACTTATTCATTAATCTAATTTCCCTTTCTCTCTCTACTTTTCATTCTCTCCTTTCTCTCTCTACACCTAATCTCCTTCTTCCCCATCTCTTCCACCAAATCCTTAGATCTAATCCATCATTTAACAAATCCTTAGAATCCGTAGGCCTTCATCAACACTTCACAAGGATAGTGTTCTTCTCTTTGCACTTGGAGAGGGGGATGGAAGAACAATATTCACTTCTTAAACAAGTAATAATCAAACAAATGATCAAAGATTTGAGTGATTAAAGAAGGGGTTTGAATCTGGAAATAAATGTGCAAAAGAGGTGATTTGAAAAGCTGAGAATGGTCCACTATTTATAGGACAAGAAGGCCAACGGCTATATCTGGTGGCGGTTCCTTAGCTCAGCCTGCAGTTCCTTATCGATAAGGAACCGCCTAGGCGCTAGAGAACCGCTGCCTAGACTCCGCTCCATTTTTTGTCCTTTAGTGGTGGAGGTCTTATCTGGATATAAAAAATATCTTGAAAGGATATTCTTAGCCAAATAAGAATATGCCATTTTCAAATTTCAAATAAATAATTTAATAAAACATTTTCTTAAAAAGAAAGTTTAATAAAAAAACTTGTCACACTTAAATAATGAGTGAGTTTTAAGAAAGATTATATCATTTGATCACTTGATTAAGGTTAGTACTTGTTTATCCATACCTTAAGTGAAAATGGGTAAAATGAAAAATACTTGAACTCAAGAATTCATTTTTCGTCGTTTTCGTAAATGCTTGTTTTTACATATTGTCGTAATCAAAACTAAGCGAGACCGAAAAATGCAAGTAACGTTTTTAGTCATTATTGCATTAACATGGTGGTTGTGCTTCAATTGGAAAATATCCTTGCTGAGGAGTGTAGCCCATTGGAGAAGTGATGGCTTGTGAGGGTGATACCTGATGTGCTGGTTGGAAAAGAATGTTGATGAAAACTTTGTTGAAATGCTTGTTGTGGCATCATTAGTGGTTGATAAGGTGGTTGCTGTGGTTGCTGATAGGTGTGTGGTGGTGGCTGCTGCAAGTATGATGGTTGTTGATAAGTGAAAGCCATGTTTTGTTGGGGAGTCATTTGTTGAGAAGCATACATGGCAAGTGGATCACGAACTTGAGGTGTAGACAACCGAGCCTCGATCACATGGCTTTCGTGTTGTTGAAGAAAAGCTTGAAGTTGATCTACATTGGTTTGATGCAAATCCTTAGCCAATTTAACAACTGTCACGTACTTGCTCCATTCTGAAGGAAGAGTGTTCAAATACTTGGTGTTCAATTGAAACGTAGGAATTGGCATGCCATAGATATTGAGCTCATTCAAAAATAGGGTAAATCTCAAATAGTAATCATTGAGAGTCTCCCCGGGGAAATAGGCAAACTTATCAAATGTATCATAAAGCTTACACTCTCGTTCTTGTTTAGTTAACGAGGTGCCTTACATTAGAACACGAATTCTATCCCATAACTCTTTGGCAACCTTATGTTTACTGACGAGTTTGTAGACATCTAGAGGAAGGGCTTAGAGAATGATGTTTGTAGCTTGTTTATCACACTTGTCTTGTATCTTAGCATCTCCAGTTAATTCACTCGTTGTGTGAGAATGAGTAACAGCACCTTCCGTCACAGTACCATATACCAATGGTCCATTGATCACCAATGCCCAAATGAGATGTCCATTTTCTTTGTTCAACATATAAAGTTCCATTCGGGAAGCCCAATCCTCATACATAGTCTTCACCAACATTGGTGGACGATTATCCGTACCTGAGAGGATGGACTTATCCGTAAGAGATGTGTACTCCATTTCAATAAGTTAAGATTTACAAATGTTAATCGAACAATGAGAGAAAGTAAATGTATTTGTTGTTGTGTGTTGATGCCGAGAAATAATGTTGAAATCCCCTAAATTATGTTGTCGATAAACCAAAAAATCCAAGTCAAAATTACACACGATTAAAAATTTTCAAAAACACGTTTTTGAAAAATGTTGGATCGCAACACTAGATCGCAGTGGGTGATCGTAGCCTTTGATTGTGCTCCTTGATCGTGACGTTGGATCGTACTCTTTGATCGTGACGCTGGATCGTAGTCAGTGATCGCAACGAGTGATCATATCCAGTGATCGCAACGGTTGATCGTGGCCTGTGATCGCACTCCTTGATCGTACTAGTGATCGTACTGGTGATCGTAACGGTTGATCGTACTGCTTGATCGTACTAGTGATCGTACTGGTGATCGTACCGGTGATCGTACTGGAGATCGCACTCTATGATCGTAACCTTGATCGTAGTAGTGGATCGCAGTTACTAGATCGCAGTCTTGGATCGTAACAAGCGATCGTAATATGTGATCGTGATATTGGATCGCAAGTAGAAACCCCAGGTTTATGCGATCGCAATACACAGATCGTACTATGGAATCAAACTTACCACTTTTCTCGGATAGGACTAAAACACAACAAGTTCGAGATTCTAAGCCTAAAAATGAATCAAACACCCAAAAATTTTGCGTTTTTAACCAAAGTAACAATACCAAATCACTACAACAAGTAAGTAGATGATGTATATCAAGATTAAACCATAAAAACACCAAAAAAAATTGGTACGTATGATATTGGATCAAACTAGGCGTATGAATCAAGAACACAAACACATAAACCAAACAATCATCCCATGGCTCTTGATACCATTTGTAGGATATTGTAAATCTAGCTTATGTTTAGAGAGAGAAAGAGATAGAAACTTGGTAGAATCACATACACTTCTAGAGAGAGAAATGAAAGAACTATGTGTAAAATTATAATGAATCCACAGCCTCTCCATCTAAGGAGAGGGTTTATATACCCAAGCCCATAAGATGGGCTTGGGCTTACAAGGGGCCGCCGGCCTACACATGTTGTAGGCTTGGCTTGGCCTTGTTTGCTTAATATTAAATTAACTAAACTACTAGCTACTACTTATACTATTGTTGGAGTGACCGATCCTTTCTAATACGTAAAACGTATTTCCAACACGAACCTATGACCAATATCGAATTGACGAATTTCTATGTGCGCTTACAAAAGTAAAATACAAAATTACTACAAATTGTTAAGCAACAGGGTCTTGAACTCATTCAATTGAGGGAGAGACTTTCTACTTTGGAAGCACAGGGTAGGCCTAGGAGGACATTTGTAGTTCAGTCCTCATACCAGAGTCTTGGAGAGGAATCTTATAACTGGGATGAGGAATTGAATTTGAGTGATAAAGGTTTCAATGAAGGCTCTAAGGACGCTAGTGCAGGTACTATGTGTAACACCCCAATTTTTACCATATAGCAACGAAAGCTAATATGGGGTATTACTTTCAAGGTATCATAGTCACAATAATAGAAAAATGCTCAAATAGACATTTTATTAAGGTTTACGTTATCATTCATTTATTCATCAGAGTTTTAATAAAACAACTGTACATCATTTTACATTACAGGTTCCCAAAGATCTAGTCTTACTTATTACAATGGTAACTTTTCAAGATACACCATCCTCAGCTCGCCAGTCGTCATTCACCTGAGACATATGCTTAAAAGTCAACACAATGGTTGAGTGAATTTATAGGTTTAAACAGCATTTGAATACAAGTATGACTCTAGGGCTACATTGTTATACACCCATTATTTTAAAATCATCGATTATTCATTTATTATTACACTAGCTCATGACCCCGCGACTAGACATTATCAGAAAAACCAACAAATTGCCCTTATGCAAGAAGTTTTTCGGATTATCCTGAGTTTTGCAAAATAAAGCATATTTGTTTAGCCTAGGTATGAACCTTTAGATATTGGCAAGTGCGACTTGCTGATGTGTGTTCGCAAGTCTTAAATTTATATTACTAGATGATTACCAAATAAGGGACTAAAAACACAACACAGGCAAGTATACCCTTTCGTGTATAGTATAGTCTAAGGTAAAGTCCATGTTGATCCACGGGATTGTTGTTAACAAGTAAAAACAATGATCTCTAGAGTGTCACAAGTTCTAAAGATTTAAGCTTCTAACAATGATTTAAAGGTGTGTTTGGTTAAGGCTAAAACATAGAAAAGATAGATAGCTAGGATGAATATAAGCACATAAACAATGTAAGCCAACATGTGGATTACTAGTCGTAAATGCAACATCTATTCAATATAACAAGAAATCCTTCTACAGATCATGTCATACCAAAAGCATTAAGAATGGTTTATGTTGGTTTCAATAATTCAAGCACTAAACAAAATAATGCAAGAGTCGTTATGTATTTCATTCCACCAATCGCGACAAAGGCGAATACCAAGATTCATTTACTAGATGACATGTAATCCATTCAATCATATAAGTACTAGTTATAATCATGAATGAACCAAATACATAACAATGATCAAACATAATAGTATCGAGTACACGAACAAATCAACCATGCTTATAATCACGGACCAGGGAGAAAGTGCGCCACACAAGTCTAATTGTGCATCGCACTTCGCCCCTCCGAAGCTAATATAATCTATTCATAGTTCTATATATTCCTCAACCAAATACACAAGTAACTACTCCATAATCAAAGGAATAACAAACATAACATTCATTATAATTCCAGAATTGATCTTAATAAAAGGGATAAAAGATTATACCAAAGTTGTATGATCCAAATGATGATTACAAGTTTTCCCAAATGAAAACTATTATTGATAACGAAAGCTATTGAATCCTATAGCTTCGAATCCTTTAGATGGTGCCAAAACACCTTAAATTCGTGCCTTGATAGGTGGGAGAAGATGGGAGTTGTTGTTGTGAGTTGATATGGAATGAGAGGGCCAAAGGGTGCTTTTATAGGCTTTCTGCGACAAAAGTGCGCTGCACTTTGTCAAATGTGCGCCGCACATTTTCTAAACTTGGAGCCAAAGTTTTATTAATGCTGAGGAAAAGTGCGCCGCACTTTTTCATTTGTGTGTCGTACTTTATTTGTGCGCCGTACTTTCTGACAGCACAAAGTACTCTGTACATTTGAGAAAACCTCTGCACTTCTGGGCATTTTCAGCTTTTTGACCAAAAAGCAAACTTGTAGATAATTCTCTTGCGCACGCGTGGGCGCCTAAACCAAGTCCAACATACATCGTATGCTCAAGTTATGATCAAAGTAGTGAGCATGTGTCGGGAGATCTTAAGCTTGACTTTATTTCTTCGTTTAAGCTTGATATCTTTATGTTTTCTTCCATTTTCTTCCACGACACGTCCTTGGAACCTATACATCAAATATAGTCTATTAAGTATCGATAGTTCACATAACTAACCTAAATATATAAAGATAACGCACACGCAAACATGTATAATTAGAGCGTTATCAAATTCTCCCATACTTAAATTATTGCTTGCCCTCAAGCAACACATAAACTATTGCTTGCCCTCAAGCAATGTTAAGAAAAAGAAAGTTTAAAATAAAATTTACCTAAATGCTAAAAGAAAAGAAAATTTTTAAATTTTTTTGAAATCACAAATATTTTTGGGTTTTTAAAAGAAATTTTGCTAAAAGTGCAAACACTTCCCACACTTAAAAGTTTGCTTGTCCTCAAGCAAGAAAATGAACAAATAATATATATACTTTTTACATGTTTAAAATTACCCATGTTGCTAGCGACCAAACGTACCACAAACCATGAAATATTACATTTTTCTTCAATCACATATCGAATAACATAAATATATCACGTCTTAGTACATTGGCTAATCGATATCTCAAAATACTTCTTCTTCCTTCATCTTCATAAATATACATATAGCTCATTGGCTTTTTATTCACTATATATTTTTTTTCATTCCTTCCCTTTTTTTTCGATTTTGACTTTTTCTATTTTTTTTCGTCTTTTTCTCTTTTTTTCTCTTTTTTTATCACGACCTTCACAACTAACAATTCCCTCACACTTGATATAAGTATACACCACAAAAAAAATACAAAATAGAAGGTGATCAATCTCCATACTTGTCGAAATGGTACCATACTCATAATCAACCGCGAACCAACTATTAGCAAAAATCAACCATTCGACCCGGATAACTAGCAACCAACCATTTTTTTAAAGTTTTATTCTAACATATTAACCTATGTGGCAAAGAAAAAGAAAAATAATTTTGATTATTTAGATTACCGAGGGCGAACAAAAGTTTTTATTAAATATGAGTCATATTTTTCAATTCATTTTCCCCCCACACTTAAGTTTAGCAATATGCGTAATTTAGAAAATAACTTAAAAGTGAGACAAGTGGGAATAGTAGGACAAATAAATATAAGAGAAACGAGACTTCCCGGGGCTTATAAGTTCTTCGGTTGAATTCTGAAAATATAGCGTAAAGAGGACGCCATCACAAGCATGTGAATTCAACAATATCTACACCGATCCAAATATATATGTCACATCCCCAAGTAATAAGATATCAATACCAATCCACGCCAAGCTTCACCTATTTATTAAATCTGCAAAGATAGACAAAACTACAAGAAAAAGGTAAAATTCTAAAGCACACTTTCGTAGGCACCACGATTGCATTTAGCGTATGCAACAAGCCTTTAAACCCCTCGGTGTACCGAGTGGACGAGTTATAGTCTCGTGAGAGTTTCCAGGGAACACACCCACAAAGTTCGTAATATATTTTTGGTTGCAATAGTCAAGGTAAAAAACGTAGAGGCCTCACACGCGTCATACTTAAAAACTGCCAAAATTTTCGTTTTATATTTTTTATATTTTTCTTAAAATTTTTATTTATTCACAATTTACTAATAATAACACACAAAACATAACGAAATAAAAAATAAAGGAGAATATAAAATATTTTTGGAAATTTTGATATTATAGATAAACACTTATCAAACGCATTGGTTTAGAAAAAAAACGATATTTTTACAAAAGTACGCCGCACAACATAATATTTGCGGTGGTTTTATTAAGACATAAAGCACATTTTTTAGATTTTATTTATTAACAACATATATAAATATTTACAAACAAACACATAAATAAAGCAAAAGTAAAAAGCTAAATACGAAAACTCTTTTTTTTCTAATAGTTCTATTATTATTTCTACTAGTATTATTATTATACTAGTACTACTTGATGTAGACTAAAAAACAAAGTAACAAAGATAAGTAATTGGATCTGTTGATTCAATAGGAATGCCAGAAACAATTCTGCTAATAATCGTTGATTCTGAAGAATGCCCGAAAATTAGGGTAAAACACGGCAACACAACGGCCAGTGGTTTAACTTTTATTAAACTGATAACTGTCTTGCTAGGGTTACAGCAGATTCATTAAATAATGACTACAAACAAAGAAAAACCCTAAAAATCCAACGGGCTGGACCGTAGCCCAATGACAAAGTCCAACTGAAAGTGAAAAAAACATAAAAATGTAAAAAACTGATAGTAAAAAGGCTTTTCGGGCCTTGGAAAATCCGCAACCAGCTAAAAGTGGTTACAGCGTCGTCGGTCTCCTTTTTACGCACGTTTTGACAGGTCACGGGCTGAAAACGGACTTAGGATGCAAAAGTTATGCCCATTTTACTAAACCCCTCTTCGTCACGCGATCTCGGGCCTCCAGAAACAAGTCAGCCCGTTCTTCAATACTTGGGCCTCCATCATTCCCCCCTGGATAAGAAAAATTCGCCCTCGAATTCCCAACTGTATCATCATCTGAAGAATCACCATGGTAAGGCAACAAGTGCTTCACATTAAAGACATCAGAACAACGAATATGACTTGGCAACTTCAAACGATAAGCATTTGAGTTCATCTTATCCACAATTTCCACTGGACCAATCTTCTTACCAGACAATTTATTATATTCACCAACTGGAAAACGATCCTTAGTCAAAATAGCCCACACAAAGTCTCCTACTTCAAAGTCAACATGTCTCCTCTTTTGATCTGCATCCTGCTTGTACTTCGAATTAGCACGAACCAAGTTGTCACGAACAGATTTATGAACATCATGCAACCCCTCAACAAAATCCTGCACTTTCTTCGGAACAGACCTAGAAATCTGAGGAGTCATAAGATCAAGAGGACCACGTGGCTGAGCAGAATAAACCACCTGGAAAGGACTAAACCCAGTGCTCCGATTAACAGCATGATTATGAGCAAACTCAGCTTGATACAAATTCTGATCCCATGCCTTCACATGATCACGCACCAAACACCTTAACAGGTTACCAAGGGACCTGTTAACAACTTCGGTTTGCCCATCAGTTTGAGGATGATAAGCACTACTAAAATTGAGTTGAGTATTCACCATCTTCCACAAACTACGCCAAAAATGACTCAAAAACCTGGTGTCCCGATCAGAAACAATGGAGGAAGGTAAACCATGTAAATGGTACACATCCCTAAAGAAAAGTTGGGCTACATTAACTGCATCTGTTGTCTTCTTGCAAGGAATAAAATGAACCATCTTAGAAAAACGATCAACAACAACAAATATTGAATCATTACCCCTTTGAGTATGAGGTAGCCCCAACACAAGATCCATGCTAATATCAACCCATGGCTGCAAAGGAACTGGCAAAGGCATATAAAGACCTGCATTAGTAGCCGTCCCCTTTGAAACTTGACAAATACGACACCTTTTGACGTAACGATCCACTTCCTTCCTCATAGTAGGCCAAAAATAAGAAGCTTGAACCAACTGTAAAGTGCGATCACGACCAACATGTCCTTCACCATGCAACTCCTTAATAATTTGCAAGCGAAGACTTGAATCAGGAATACAAAGTTGATTCCCTTTGAATAGGAACCCATCATGCATAACAAAATCTGTTTTCTCTCCGGATTGCAAATCCTGCAGAACAATTGAAAAGTATGGATCCACAGTCACCATGTCACGAATGACATCCAGTCCAGGAACATCAACCTGCATGGTTACAAGTAAACTACTTCTCCTGCTTAAGGCATCAGCAGCACGATTGGAAGCACCCGTTTTGTGTTTCACCACAAAAGTAAATTTCTCAAGAAAAGCCAACCAACACCCATGTTTATGTGAAACCTTATCTTGAGTACGAATATGCCTTAAGGAATCATGGTCAGTGAACAAAACAAACTCCTTATGAAACAAATAATGGCGCCAATGCTTCACAGCTTGGACCACTGCATAAAACTCCAAGTCATAAGTAGAGTACCTCGACTTCGGCCCTGTCAACTTCTCGCTAAAATAGGCAACAGGCCGCCCACCCTGACTAAGAACTCCACCAATTGCAACCTTAGAAGCATCAGTATGAAGCTCAAAAACTTTAGAAAAGTCAGGCAATACCAGGATTGGTGCTGTAGTAAGCTTTTTCTTGACAACCTGAAAAGTCATCTCTGCTTCCTCCGTCCACACAAATGACTTACCCTTCATACAGTCTGTCAAAGGGGCCATAATGGAACTGAAATTAGGGATAAACCGCCTATAGAAAGAAGCAAGACCATGGAAACTCCAAACTTCAGTAATGGTAGTTGGAGTTGGCCACTCCTGAAAAGCTGCTACCTTAGATTCATCCACCTGTATGCCATCACCAGAAACAACATACCCTAAAAACAAAACTTTAGGGGTCATGAACACACACTTCTTCGTGGCTGCATAAAAATTATCCTTCCGAAGCAAGGTCAAGACCTGCCTCACATGATTGACATGCTCATTATAAGAAGCACTATAAATAAGAATGTCATCAAAATAAACAACCACAAACTTGCCAATAAAAGGCATGAGCAGTTGATTCATCACACGCATAAATGTGCTTGGTGCGTTTGATAAACCAAAAGGCATGACCAACCACTCATACAACCCTTCACGGGTCTTGAAAGCGGTCTTCCACTCGTCACCAGGTCTAAGACGAATCTGGTAGTACCCACTCTTCAAATCTAGCTTCGTGAAAATGGTAGCACCACTAATCTGGTCAAGCAAATCATCAAGGCGAGGAATAGGAAACCTGTACCTCACAGTAATCTTATTGATGGCTCGACTATCAACACACATATGTCATGTACCATCCTTCTTTGGAGTCAATGGGGCAGGAACAGCACACGGGCTCATACTCTCACGAACATGACCCTTGGAAACCAGCTCCTCAACCTGCCTGCGCAACTCCTCATGTTCTACCGGGCTCATCCTATAATGTGGCCTGTTAGGCAACTGTGACCCAGGCTCTAGATCAATATGATGTTGTATGTCACGCAATGGTGGCAAACCATCAGGTAATTCATCAGGGAAAACATCAGAGAATTCCTCAAGTAAAGGGATCATGGCTTCAGGAACTTCACCGTCTTCAGAAACCTCCTTCCCTATTAATACAAAAACATCACCTCCCACCTCCAGCTCGTCTTCGAACTGCGAAAGAGTTAGTAAAGTACCAGTGGGTTTATTAACTACTTCCTTAGGTTTATTTGGTTTAGTAACCTGGCTCTGATACCAACTGATGTAGACTAAAAAACAAAGTAACAAAGATAAGTAATTGGATCTGTTGATTCAATAGGAATGCCAGAAACAATTCTGCTAATAATCGTTGATTCTGAAGAATGCCCGAAAATTAGGGTAAAACACGGCAACACAACGGCCAGTGGTTTAACTTTTATTAAACTGATAACTGTCTTACTAGGGTTACAGTAGATTCATTAAATAATGACTGCAAACAAAGAAAAACCCTAAAAATCCAACGGGCTGGACCGTAGCCCAATGACAAAGTCCAACTGAAAGTGAAAAAAACATAAAAATGCAAAAAACTGATAGTAAAAAGGCTTTTCGGGCCTTGGAAAATCCGCAACCAGCTAAAAGTGGTTTCAGCGTCGTCGGTCTCCTTTTTACGCACGTTTTGACAGGTCACGGGCTGAAAACGGACTTAGGATGCAAAAGTTATGCCCATTTTACTAAACCCCTCTTCGTCACGCGATCTCGGGCCTCCAGAAACAAGTCAGCCCGTTCTTCAATACTTGGGCCTCCATCACTACTATTACTATTTTTTATTTTAGCTAGATTCAAGATACTTTTTCGATACGGTTCAAGTGTGAATTGTCCACTTTCAAACGTTGAGGATACGGTATTTTTGGTATATACTCCAAAAATGGGTATTCTTTTGATTTGACCACATAAAAATATTTTTTCCTTGTTTTGAATGGTTTACTTTTTTGATTTTATTGTTAACGATGATAGGAGGTAGTGGATCTTTTGGGATTTTTGGAGGGTCATCGGACTTTTCACTCCTCGTGAATACGGCATTCACGTGCTCAACTCGAGCGGATGGAGGAGGAGGTGGGTTAGTCCTAACGGTTTGATCAAAAGAGACATGAGTTTGAAGATTCGACAACTCACTAATTTTTGTTTCCATGTTTTCAAATAGAGTTTGGACATTCTTCTCATTTTTCTTCATCTTAAAACTCATAATGTTAACGGTCTCTTTCACAAAATTATTTGCAACTCTTTGACTATCCAAAAATTTAGTGATTAACTTTTCTAGATCGATTTCGGATCGAGGTTGAGGTTGAGATTGGTTAGAGTGAAAATCATGAGTATTTCGGTTTTCACAACCTTCAAGGTAATTTGATTCATGACGTCCACACATCGGCGTGTCATCGTTCATGAGATTTTTAGAAGCGAGATTAGCTTCGAGATCGTTATATTTTTCACACATGTCATTTAATTCTTCTTTTAAGATTTGGAAATAAGAGTCCATTTTAGCTTCAAGAGCTTCCAACTTCTTCATTAATCGAGAGGTATCAATACTACTTTCATCGTTGAAAAAAGCAGATTTTCGATTATCTTTGTTTCGAGACTTTTTGGGCCAATTAAGTTCAAAAAGAACTTTGTCCTCGAGAAATTGAAAAGCTTGCTTTGGAGTTTTGTAAAGGAAGATTCCTCCAGCTGATCCATCAAGGATTGCTTGTGTAACACCTCACTTGGATGAGTGGACCGTTACGTGTGTTTATGGCGTGTCATCAAAGCATAAGGTAAATGTCCTAGAACATTAACTGACCATAAAAGAAATACCGGAATCAAAAATCAGTAATCAAAACATAAGCTCAAAACATGAAAAGTAAATACTGAAGAAAAGGACTAAACAATGACCAAATAAGCAGAATAATGTAAGAAGTGCATAAAGTAAGAAGTCTAGATAGCTTCCATCCAAATGCACATGCTCTCAGAATCCTAAGAGTGTCCTGGTGTGTACCTGCCGTTAGAACATGAACTACGGCTGAGCATAACGCCAAGTGAACGAATATAAAGCATGATAAGAAATACTGAAATAAAGCAGGTGATAAATTACTGAAGCTGTAAGACTGATAGGTAAATTGTAGTGGAAATCTGTGTATAATCTGAAAAGTCTGCTTTATAATCTGAAAAGTCTACTTTATAATTAGTAAAGCTGAACTATAACTGTTAAATCTTAAAACATACTTTTACTGCTTTGTATAAATTGCCAAGAGCTTATATAGGTCATGTGTTGTAACAACTGTTGCACGAATAACTGGATGGGTGACCTCGTCATGCTGTAGAGGGGTGACCTCTAAATAATGTGTTGGGTGGAGGGATCAGCTCCAATGTGAAGGATGTAGAGCACACACCACATTCACCTGATAACTGTAAACTGATAGCCTAGGATGCATCCATACGCCCCGTTGATAGGGACTGATAAATGGCCAAGCTGAAATAAATGGGACTGTTGATACAAAAGTTGGGTGATCCTTGCTAGACCCGAATTAGGCTTAATTCTGGTTGGCTGGACTCTGGCTCCTGCACCAAGTGAATTATCTGGTTGGGATCCTGCACACTAAAACAGCATGCGTTAGGCTTACCGTGGGAATGTATCCCACGATTAGACTCCGGCGTGAGAGTAAGTAATCGGTTAGGGTTATGAGAATCCGATGAGATGTGAGTGTGTAGAATGTAATACCTTTGTAAAACCCTTGGGGGTTCCTTATATAGGCAGTGAAACCCTAATGGGCTGTCACTGATGCTTCGGCCCCAAGGAAAGGATAAGTACCAGAATTAGATTGATTGTTATCTTCTAATTATGGTGAGTGAATATCCTCTTCTTTGGGGTAAATCCTAATCATAGTAAGAGTATGATTCTGTCTAACCCTGTACCAGCCATGCTGGGCCGTGGGCCACACACGTGTGTGCGGTTACTGTTCATCTAAGCCCATAGGCTTAAATGACATTAATCCCACCCATCCGTGATAGGCCGGATACGGGTAGTACCCGTGGGCCGGGTTCATGACCCGACTGGGGACTATACGTCATCAGGGACGCTGCGAGAAATCACTCCCTCGCAGGAGAGTCATGACACCGGTGCCTCTAGTGTCATGGTTACGGTACCTCCGTAACTAGTACATAAACTGATCATGCTTGTATATAAATCTCAGGAAATTTAATTAGTTATTAAAATGATTACTGATAAGTTTAAAACATATACTGGGGAAAACATTTGGCTGCAGACGGGAAATCCTAATCATGCATAGAAGGAAGTCCTTACTGAAGGACGGAAAATCCATACCTCGTGTCCAGTAATGAAATAAGAATGAAAGCTGAAAGATCTACTCCGACTTCATGGTTACTACATAAATAAGGGACGTGATATGAGTTGTCTGATTACTGTTTACTGTTTATTATTGTTTTTACTTCATTTAGCGTGTTCTCGTATTATTTTACTGGTTGCGTATAACTAATCAATCTGATTGTCTGGTATATTTATGATAAATATGATTGTTCTTTAAATGTTTACCGATTAGTGTTTATCCTGTACTCCTGGTTACTGTAAATTATACTGTGTTCTGATATTTACGATATTACTATAAGTAGTAACCTGTTATAAATAGAAAGCCTCTAAAATTAACAAGTTTCTAAAAATAGTTACTTTAAAATAAATCCTTAATAAATCCTATGTTTTAAAAGAATTAACAGGATAAAACAATATCGATATAATTTTATTAATTAAATTAGTAAAATCAACAATTAAATTTATTTATTTATAAACTCCTTTTAAAATGATTTAATGAATTTAAATAATCTCGTGTAATCATTATTATTAACGATCCCGAAAACTCGTGCTAAAAACCGCCCCAAACATCATGTCTCGGGTCAAACCGAACCGGGCCCACTTGCTACTGATGTCACCCCGTGGTTCCCATTGTTTGTTTCCCCGCTGCTTATTAACGGTTCCCCCTGCTTATTTATTAATCCCACTGCTTATGCAGTTTTTCCCACTGTTAGATATAATTTCCCATTGTTTATATATTTGTTCCCACTATTTATATATTTGTTCCCACTGTTGACAAACCCAAACATCCCCTTACTTCCTGTTAATCCCAAACACCCCTGTTGAGTCATTTTCCCCTGTTTTTACTAAACGAACACCCCTGATGGGTTGTTGCTGTTGTTCGAAAGGCCAAACACCCCTTATGATTTTTGGGGCTGCGAGTAAAACTAAGCCCACCACACACCCATATATGGGTCGCGGCTGGGCAACAGCAATACCACCGAGACTTGGTGTCTTTGTACTCGCGAAGCAGAAACAACCTGACACCCCTTCTTTGATTAGTTCATGTTTTATCAATAAATTTTCATGTGTTTCCTGGATTAATCATAATGATTTCGTGACATAAAAAAAGGAGAAAGAAATACTGTTTATATAATTCGTGAGTAACACAAAACAATACTCGGATCACACCAAAACAAGTCTCGATCCTCCCTTTCTTTTCTGTCTTTTCTGTCGGCAGCCACTCCAAGCCTCAACCCTAATTCGTTTCTCCTTTTTTTTGTTTATTGTTTGTAAGAAAAAAATGGGTGAAACCCCCGTTCCTTTTTATTTTTTTTACACAAACAATGGTTTGGGCTAGGAGGCCCATGTTTTCTTCCATTCTTTTCTTTTTAAAAAGCTGACAGCCCAAAAGTCTTGTGGTTTTATTTATTTTTCGACTTTCTAATTTATCACGTCAACTCGTGTTTATTTATCGTATTTTAATTTCTGAAACGTAATAATTCTTTCTGTATAATGATGCTTACGTAATACATACGCAACATTTTCTAACACTTAGTAATTATTTTTAAATAATTAATTTTTCTGTAATGTGTAAATAAGACTGAGACTGCGTATTTAATGTTAACGTTAATTAAGTTAAAGCTGAGATTACGCGTATTTAATATTTGATGATTTTAAATACGGATTTTACAATTCTTCCCCTCTAAAAAAATAATTCTCCCTCGAATTAAGGATGCGATAATGCTAGGGTTTTACAATTCTCCCTCTCTAAAAGGAAATTCGTCCTCGAATTAAAGGTAAAATAAGCTGATGAAGTTATAAGAAGTGAAAGACCACATAACTGAAAAGACAATTAAGCTGAAGGATAATTCGTCTTCTAATTAAGGCATAATGCTGTTGATAGGGATAAACATGACATGACTGAAGTGATCATGTAACGTGACATGGCTGAAGAGGACCTGGAACGTAACCTGACTGAAAGAACTTAACTGGATTTATTGAAGGAAAAGTGATGAGAGGTCCAAATGGACTCCTCCGTTTAGAGTAGCTTCCCGCTCGAAACGATTCCTTCAAGGGTCTAAACATAATGAACATCTTGGTCCTGATGACCCTGTCCTGACGATGCTGAATAGTTTTTGGTTCCATATTTAAGATGGATTTTTTTTCTGAATCTGATAGAATGAATGAGCTATAACATATAAGATACATGACACGGTATGTATAGATATCCTGAAAAAATAACATTTATATCTTTGAGCAAGCTGCTGAAAACATACTGGGACGAACTACGTGAACAATTATGAACGTGCTACGTGAGCAATTGTGAACGTAGTTCGCGATTATATAAGGTACGCTGAGCATGAGGTTTATCGTGAATGTGATACGTGAAACATATCATGAACGTAGTACTAGGGCATATCATGAACGCATGCTGACTGAGGAAGGAATGCCAAACGATACGGCCTGAGACGTGAAACGTCTGCCTGGGTATGGAAAAGTTGTGCTAAACTTGAGTCTGGTTTCTTAAGTTTTCCGTAACCATAATCAGTAACAAGATGTGAAACGTGTATCGTGAGATGGAACACGAACCTGAACGTGAACAATGTTATAAACGCCAACGTGAGCTTCAATCGTGAGATAGCACAAAACATGAACTGAAATAGCATGATACTGCGAATGAGACGTAAACGTGAAAGTGAAAGTAAACGTAAACGTGAATGTGAACGTACACATGATCGTGACCATGAACGTGAGCGCGACTTGCGAACGCTAATTTCTATCTGGCAAGATTGTTGATGGAATACCTTGGAATCATACGATCTATTGCTGAATTTCCTTCAGATTTGTTACTGCGTAATCATTTTGGATAAAAGAAGACGTGTAGGCTGGTTAACAACGACTTAGATAGTATCATGCTTCGTCTGAGTCTGTGGTAACTGACAATAACTTCCATGGAATCTTATCTTATTTATGTTCATAAAATTCTAATGGTTGTAATAACTCATTAGTATGTCGGTGTCCTATCTTGAACCTGCGGTATGTCAGGCATCTAGATATGAACATAACTACATCAATTGTGTTATATGATGACGTATAGTCCCCAGCCGGGTCATGAACCCAGCCCACGGGTACTACCCGTATCCGGCCCATCGGGAATGGGTGGGAATAATGTTATTTAAGCTTATGGGCTTGGATGAACAGTAACCGCACACAAGTGTGCGGCCCACAGCCCGGCATGACCGGTACAGGGTTAGACAGACTCATATTCTGTCTATGAATAGGATTTACCCCAAAGAAGAGGATATTCACTCAACATAATTAGAAGATAACAATCAATCTAATTCTGGTACTTATCCTTTCCTTGGGGCCGAAGCATCAGTGACAGTCCATTAGGGTTTCACTGCCTATATAAAGAACCCTCAAGGGGTTCCACAAAGGGATTACATTCTTCATACTCTCAACTCATCCGATTCCTATAAACCCTAACCGATTACTTACTCTCACGCCGGAGTCTAATCGTGGGAAACATTCCCACGGTAAGCGTATCGCGTGTTGTTTAGTGTGCAGGATCCCAACCAGATAATTCACTTGGTGCAGGAGCCGGAGTCCAGCCAACCCGAATTAAGCCTAATTCGGGTCTAGCAAGGATCACCCAACTTTTGTATCAACAAGTTGGCGCCATCCGTGGGACCCTTACACTAAGCTAGAGCAAAATCTCATCTCGAATTCTCAATGACTAAGGGGCATCCGCAGGGAAACCCCAGGAACACAAATCTTGGGAACCGGAAGTCCTCAGGGGAAGGGATGCTCATTCCCAATCGATCCCCTAGCAATCAAGCCGGCGGACTAAACAACCGAAGTGGTCTTCAGTCCATGGGGGTGACAAGCACGATCACTGTCACTCCACCGCCTACTTCGACCTTGGATAATCCTGACCCAGGGAGTGCGCCCAACCCCCCTAACAAGGAGCCGCGCAGACCATCGACTGAGGAAGAAGTGGAGGTTGAACCACTTAGCGAGGAAGATCTCACTCGAGTTCTCACGCAGAACTTCAAGAGGATCGTCCCAGGAATTGCATCCAGGTTGAACCTAGGGAGGGACCTCCAATCTAGGCTCAGCTTTGGCATTGCCGGACCAAGTACCTCTCCTCAAACTCAAAGGAAGCGAAGGACACGACCCCAGGAGCGGAACCTCTTTGAGGAAAATCCCCAACCTAGGAATGTGTTCGAACGCATAGGGGATCGCATTATGCAGGAACTACTGCAGTCCCATGAAGAGGGAGAGAGGTCAGATGGTTCACCCGAACGACCAGATCTGGAACTAACCAGAACTAATCGCCGCACAAGAGTGTGGGATAGGATGAACACCGGGAAGAAGGTTCCTAGCTCTTCTCACAAGAGCGGTCCCCACCCAAAGGATGGGGCACCACCCCCTTCTCCCGGCCCATCAGGAGAGGACTCGGATGACCATCCGCCCAAGCGCCGCCGAGCTAGGCGTACTCCTCCACCGCCACCAGACAATGATGAGTACTATGGCGGTCCCTATTACTGGGAGACGGAAGCAGAAGATCTTTCCCAACCGTGGTGTGACCCTCGTCTCACCCGTCCATGGGCAGACCCTAGGGAAGATCCTTTTACTCTCCGCATACGGAATTACTCCGAGGACACAAAACGTCGCATGCCGGCGTGTGTCAAGACTTATGATGGAACTGGTGATCTGGATGATCACCTCAAGATATTTGATACGCAGGCGAAAATTGAGCGATGGCTCATGCCTATATGGTGCAAAATGTTCAATTCAACCTTGATCGGCAATGCTCGTGACTGGTTTGAAGGACTTCCTCCGCGATGCATTAATAGCTTCACTGAATTACGCACCGCGTTCAAGAATAATTATACTCAGCTAAAGAAGTATAATAGGGACCCGGTCTCATTGGCAACCGTTAAGCAACGGCCGGGGGAGTCTACCAAAGCCTTCACTGAACGCTTCAATGACGAGTGCACATGCACAAAGACAATGCCGGAACTCCTGAAAATTTCCGACTATATGCACGCCATAACAGACAGGGAATTAATCAGGCGTCTCAATGACAAGCGTCCGGAGAGGTATGACGACCTCATGGAAAGGGTCAGAAACTTCATAGAGGGAGAAACCGCGGTGGCCGCGGCCTATCCTTCAAAAGGAAACAGCTACCGATCGAATGACCAGTCCAGGAGACAGTCGGGCGGTCAAAACAACCAGAACAACGGGAGGGGCTCAAATTACAAGAGCCAAAACAAGGGAGGACGTCCAGACGACAAGTTTACCCCTCTAAAGATGTCCTACCGGGAGATCTTGCTAACGGAAGGGGCCAATTTCCCGAGACCTCCCCCAATGACGACTCCGCCGGACCGTCGTCAAGGAAATCGTTTTTGTGAATTCCATAACGACAAGGGCCATGGTACAGAGGAATGTATCCAGCTTAAGAAGCACATTGAGTCACTGACCAAGTCAGGTAAACTCAAGCATTTGGTCAAGGATTGGAAGGATGGGAAAGACAACAAAAAGTATGACAAGAAGGATCCCCAAAAGGACAAACCTTCAACGATATATATGATCCAATCCAGACAGCGCCGCACGAGGCAGAAAGTTAGTCAAAAAATTTCACGCGGCAGAGAAATCTCATTCCCTCCCATCACAGCAAGCGACGTGATCGATGCGCCTCTCACTATTGAGATAAGCATTAGAACACACAACGTCCGCCGTATGTATGTGGATGGAGGGTCATCAGCAGAAGTACTGTACGAACACTGTTTCGTACAGTTACGACCAGAAATAAGAAGCCAATTAGTACCGGCCATGGCGCCACTCATTGGTTTTAGTGGAGACACCATCTGGCCAATAGGGCAACTGCGCCTGCTTGTAACCATTGGGAACGAAGAACATTCCACCACGACGTGGATGAACTTTATGGTGATACGCTCACACTCTCCATACAATGGGATAAGAGGCAGACCGGGTATCCTGGCCATACGAGCAGTACCCTCCACGGCACACGGGATGATCAAGTTCCCTGTAGAGGGAGGAATTGTCACCATCTATAACACAATTATACCGGCATCCGAGTGCCATGCCGTGGCAACAACGGTTCCACCTGTCCCCCCTAAGGATGGATCACCACCTCCCAATTGGAAGGTAGCAATCCATCCTGATTACCCAGAACAAGAGGTGTCCATAGGGGGAGCACTCTCGGATAGCGGCAAGAGGGCCATGTGCTCTCTCCTTAAAGCAAACCTGGATGTATTCGCATGGGAGCCCAAGCACATGACGGGTGTACCGCGTGCGATAGCAGAACATAAGCTCCAAATCCGCCCGGGATATCCTCCCGTTAAGCAAAAGAAGCGTGGTCAGGCACCTGAACGCAACCAAGTTATATTGGATGAAGTACGAAAATTAGTGGACGCAGGTATCATGCGCGAGGTATACTACCATGAGTGGTTATCCAACCCAGTCATGGTTAAAAAGCATGACGGAAGCTGGAGCATGTGCGTAGATTTCACGGATCTGAACAAGGCTTGCGCACAGGACTGCTACCCGTTACCGGAGATTGACTGATAGGTGGAATCCCTATGTGGATATCCCTTTAAGTGCTTCTTAGACGCATATAAAGGATACCACCAGATCCAGATGGCGGAAGAGGACGCAGAGAAAACGGTATTCCATACTAGTCAAGGCGTATACTGTTACACAAAAATGCCGTTCGGACTGAAGAATGCCGAAGCAACATATCAGCGGCTTGTTGACAAAGCCTTCGACTCATAGATAGGCCACAATCTGGAGGTCTATGTTGATGATTTAGTCATCAAAAGTCATATGGAGGATGCACTCCTCCGAGACGTCCAAGAGACGTTTGACACATTAAGGAGGATTAATATGAAGCTGAATCCAAAGAAATGCACGTTCGAGGCAACGGAAGGAATGTTCCTTGGATATATGATTGATCCAGACGGCATCAAGCCTTTCCCGGAAAAGACGGACGCAGTAATACAGATACCATCCCCTCAGACACGGAAAGAGGTGCAGTCCTTAAATGGGAAGCTGGCCGGGCTAAACAGGTTCTTATCAAAGTCCGCAGAGAAGTCACTCCCCCTATTCAAAACACTCAAGAAGTGCATTAAGAAGGGAGACTTCCGATGGACAAAGGAAGCTGAGGAAGCCTTTGGTCAACTCAAGCAACACCTCGCATCTCTCCCCATGCTAGTAGCTCCCCGGCCAAAGGAGGAGCTCATTATGTATCTGTCAGCCACACATGGAGCAATAAGTGCGATACTTATGACGGATAGGGACACAGTCCAAACTCCGGTCTACTTCATAAGTAGAACATTACAAGGGCCGGAGTTGAATTACTCCTCCATGGAAAAATTGGTTTTGGCATTAGTGTTTGCTACAAAGCGGTTGCGCCGATACTTTCAGGCGCACCCAATTGTGGTCATCACTGATCAACCAATAAAACAAGTCATCTCTAGACCAGATGTGGCAGGTAGGATGCAAAAGTGGAGCATTCTATTGGGAGAACACAACATATCTTATAGACCAAGGACGGCTGTTAAAGGCCAAATCTTGGCGGATTTCCTGATAGAGAAGCCGGATGAAGAGGGACCAATCGTACAACAAAACGAAACTCCAGCAGAACCATGGGTATTATTTACGGACGGATCTTCGTGTACGGATGGGTCAGGAGCTGGTCTCATCCTTATGAACCCGGAAGGAATGGAGTTTACGTACGACCTACGCTTTGAGTTCATAGCCACCAATAATAAGGCAGAATATGAAGCGTTGATTGCGGGTTTAAAAATCGCCGCTAGAATGGGAGTCCGCAGCCTTGAGGCCTACGTGGACTCACGGCTTGTCGCGAACCACATTCTAGGGGGGTACATAGCCAAGGAGGATAACATGGTTCGATATTTAGAGAAAGTCAAGTCACTCATCGCGGCTTTCAGTAAGTTTTCTATCAAGCAGGTACCAAGAGGTGAAAACAAGAAGGCGGACGCTCTTAGCAAGATCGCGTCTACAAGTTTCGCCCACTTATCCAAGCAAGTCTTGGTGGAAATACTTAAGGAAAAGTCTATAACAAAAGGTGAAGTCGCAGCAATAGTTGAGGAAGATGGACCTACATGGATGACCCCAATCGTCAACTATTTGACTAATGAAACCCTTCCGGACTAGGAAAAAGCGGCACGGCGCATCAGAAGGAAGTTACAACACTTCGAACTTCGAGAAGGTGTTCTTTACAAGCGCTCTTACTTGCAGCCGTGGTTGCGGTGTGTTGGGCCGCGCCAAGCTACTTATGTGATCAGTGAGATACACGAAGGGTTATGCGGCATGCACGCGGGTCCCCGATCCGTGGTGGCCCGAGCTCTACGCACAGGATATTATTGGCCTACTATGCATAGGGACGCACGCGACATGATTCGCAAGTACAGTGATTGCCAAGTGCACAGGCCAGTGCCACGACATCCGCAGCAGGAACTTACACCTATTACATCCCCATGGCCATTCTATATGTGGGGAATAGACATCGCAGGACCTTTTCCCGTAGCTGGGGGGAGTTAAGTTTTTGATCGTCGCAATGGACTATTTTACACGATGGATAGAGGCCAAGGCAGTCAAATCCATCACAGGCAAACAAGTTAAAAAGTTTGTTTGGGAGAACATTGTCTGCCGTTTTGGCTTACCAGGAGAAATCATCTCGGATAACGGGAAGCAGTTCGCAGATAATCCATTCAAGGACTGGTGCGCGACGTTGAATATCAAACGGCGCTTCGCGTCTGTTAAGCACCCGCAAACAAATGGTCTTGTGGAACGAGCAAATAGAAGCCTGGGAAACGGCATCAAGGCACGCTTGGATGAACGAAGTGCCAAATGGGTGGACGAACTACCACATGTTCTATGGGCACATAGGACTATGATCAAAACAGCCAACGGGGACATTCCATTCGCGTTGGCCTACGGCACTGAAGCTGTTATACCAGCAGAAATAGGAATGCCTACCATCCGCACGGCGGAGGTTAATGTCGTCACAAACGACGAGCAACTCCGGATCAATCTGGATTTGTTGGAAGAAAAAAGAGATATAGCGGCTATCAATGAGGCCAAGTCCAAGGCTAAAATGAAGGCTTATTATGACGCCAAGGTTAAAGGTGTTTCTTTTCGACCGGGAGATTATGTCTATCGTGCTAATGAAGCAAGTCGAGCGGAGAATACAGGGAAGCTGGGCCCTAAGTGGGAAGGACCGTATTAGGTCACGGAAGCGTTAGGATGGGGCGCGTACAAGTTGCGTGATATGGATGGCCGCGACCTGGAACGCACATGGAATATCTCCAATCTCAAAAGGTGCTATCTTTGAAATCTACGTCTTCCGCATGGATACTTCGCTATATCTGGCTTTAATGAAGATCCATGTGCTCTCTCTGTTTTGCTTCTTATGTTTTTTCTAGGTTCTTTTTTGTTTCTTAGGATTTTCCCATTCTTGTTCAAACAAAAAATGTAAACGTTCTAATAAAATACCGTGGTGCCTAGCTAGCTCCACGACTTGTTTTGTGCAAATTGTTTTTATTCTTTAGATTCCGTTGTAGTCATATGGATTTAATTATTGTTATTATAATGTGCCATGTCTTATTCATATGCATTCATTCAATACCGTACATGTACAATGCGCCTCCAGGTGGGGTAAGATGATTAAGTGAACCTAATAATTCAACTTGTCGCATAAGAGGGATGCAACCTCAGTGACGCGGATCATGTATCCTTACTAGACACCTTATTCACAAGACGTTGTGATAAGTTTCCGTATGCTGTACTCACGCAGTGCTTTGCATAGTAAAGACGCACGCCGCACGTCTAGTAAAATATAGACTTGATGGTACTTTTTTGGGTAAGACATGACATGTCATGCATTGTGGGTATACGATATCCAACGAAAAATACACAAGTTTCAAACTCACAACAAAATAGCCGTGGTTATCAGGGCTTTACTTGCATACATATGACAAGTTATTTCACACATCAGTCTTAGCCGTATACATATACGGACGAATAAAATATACAAATGTTTACAAGGTAAATTACAACGGAGGAAGGAACTCCCCTATGTCCTTCTTCCCTTCTTCGATCATGGCACGGAGGGTCTCCCCGCGAGCATTCTTCCCATCTTGTGCCTTGATCATATTCGCATCCAACGCCTCGGCGAGTAGTTTTTCACCCTTCATCACCTTCGACACGGAGTCATAGGTAGGCAAGGTCAGTTGGATAGGATCGGCAGTGAGCTTGGACATTATTACCTCATTCGGAGCATCTTTCAGCGCTTCTAGCTCGTCCAAGAGAGGGTGTTGGATTTCAGCGAGAGCATCCATTGACGCAGTCATCTTGTCCGCGGCTAAGGGGTTGTGGTAGGCGTGTTGGGTGATGTTTTCATTCTTACATATTAGTTCTGCAGCTTGGACCAGGCCTTCGTGCCTACCACGATCAATCCCATCCGATACGACGCCTGCGAATGCCTGCAGCAGGTAAGGAGCTTCCATAACCTTGCTCACGGCAAGGCACATTCCTTGACCAATCATCCACCTGCGCCCAGCTATGGCTGTTAGCAAAGGAGGACACATCCTTTCAGCATACTCCGTGGACATCTTGCTTAGCTCCTCCTCAGCTGTCGCAACTTGCTCATCCAAAGCGATCCGCGCTTGGGCTAGCTCATCTTTCAGCACGTCGCACTCTTGTGCGATGTTAAATGCTTGTACGGTTACAGCTTTGGTGGAGGCTTCGGCTGTGGACACCTACATATGGTACTTCGAGTTATCACAAGGATAATGTTTTCTTTCTTGTGTACAAATAAACTTTCGTATTGAAGGCATACCTTCTCATTGCATGCGGCTACAAGGGCCTCAAGCTCGGCAATACGTTTCTCCCGAGTGTTGGCATGATTGGCCTGCTCCTTCACAGTAGCCTCTGCTACAACCAACGCCGACTGCAAGGATGTGATGCTTTTCTCGTGCTTCACAACTAAGGCTTCACGACAAGCTATCTTTTTGTCCGCACGCTTCACATTCGCCAAAGCCTTGATCAGACGACGTCTTAAGGCTGCACCCATTGTCACTTGGTGTGCGGATGACACATCGAACTGCTCTAACAGCGATTCATAGTCTAGCTCGTCCAAGTCTTGAGCCAGGGCCGGAGGAGTGATATGTTCGATAAACTCCGTGCACTCAGACTCTGCCTCCAACCTTGTTAAACTGGATAAATTCCATGCTAGGCGCAGGCTGGTCTCTGGTCCTTCAGGAAGCGGCTCCTCAACATGTGTTGCAGGAGGGGAGGGAGGTCTTATTGATGTTATGGGTGAAGGTTCCCTTTCCACCTCTTCCTCTACGACTACTGTCGACGGATCCGCCCTGTTATTAACAAATTAATTTTTTTCATACATTCTATCTTTTCGCCAAAACAACAACAAAAAAAGGGGGGAGAATAAAGAACGAGGAGGTGCTTACGTGGTACCAGTTGCAGGTTCTGGGACGGTAGGAGCTACGGCACTCACGGGGGTAGCCATCCAGACTTGTTCATCTACGTGCGGTGTGGGGTTGGCCTGGGCCGTCGTAGTACCACTTCCCTCCTGGTATTGAGGATGGTCTTTTCTTAGTTTCTTTGGGGGAGCGTTGGAGGCCCCCGCCCCATCCCCCAGTGTCTTTGCCACCCTCCTGGTGGTCTTTCTCTTTTTGGATACGGGCTTGGGGGACCCAGAGGCTTGGGTAATTTCTTCATCCTCACCAGTAAGGTTGAGGAAATCCTCTTCTTCTGCATCTTCCTGGCGCGGCACGGCGCCCTCCAGCAGCAACTCTCCACCATCTTCATTATGGAAATCCAGGGGGATTTCTCGATAATAGGCTCCTCTTCATCCGATCTTTGCTCGGAAGTTTCTTCAAGGGGAATGGTTCGGTCTGCGGTTGCATCAAGAAGGGAAATTTCATTCTCTTTCAGCGGGCGGAATCCTTCTGGCACTTTCATTGGGTCGCCCTGACGCAATAGTCCGTGTAGGTTCATCTTTGCGGACATTTGCAATTATACGGATTAGTAAGGTCCTAACATGAAAATGACATTTATTACATCTACAAAGTATAAGTAAACCTACCCTGTCCACGTTCCGTCAGAAAGCACGGATACAAGTCCTCCCTCCCATAGTAGCGGCGGCTTAATCCTACTAAGCACAGAAAATGTTTCGGCAACCCCTTATGAAATTCTGTGCGGTGGTTATCTAGTATTTTCAAGTCTTTGCTGCTATAGTCTTTAGATTTGGGCGGAAAATCTTTGGGTACTCTGGTTTTAAGGACGAAAGGAGTGGGGAATACTTTCTCATCAACAAAAAAGTAATGATCGTACCAGTTCTTAAGGGAGTCTAAAGGCTTCCTATACATCATGGGGGCGTTCCCGGATCGTTTTTTAAACGACAGCCACCCATTCACTAGTTGGGGGGAATAAAAGGCCCTAAATAGGTTCACGGTCGAAGTTACTCCGCATGTGTGGCATGTAATCTCAAATTGATTGATTTTACACGCCCCTATGCAGTGCAGCTGGGTTATGTGGAAGTCATAATTAAGAAGCAGGTCTACCAAAAAAGTGGATAAGGGGATGCGGTAGTTAGCCGAATCAAATAGGCGCGTGTACACGCCTATCTTTCCCCTCGGCGCATCCGTAATTGCTTCACCTTCACCTGGATAGGTTGGGTGTACGCTTTCGGGAATATAATACTTAGACAAAAAGTCTATGTATTTTTCCACAGGCATCACGTTCAGGACATCCGTAATAAGGGGGTTGTCCTTTACCATGTTTTATAAAAAGGGTTTGCAAGGCGTGATGATCTAACCTGCGGCGGAGGAAATCCGTGGAATAAGAGGCAAATGATTGAAGGAAGGAGCTTGGAAATAACAATGGCGGAAAGAGTATGAACTGTGTGTATAACAGTAGCACACACCAACTCTTATATAGGGTTGCCTCGATTTCTGAGGTAACATGGATGTTTGCCACGTGTAGGCCACTACGCCTATCCAACGGATGGGATTTCTGACACTTCTGAAACGTCAGAAGGGACCCACGGGCCACTTCTTAATAGTTTTACATGGCTCAATGGTGGGCATTAATGGTGCACTTTTGCAGAAGTGCGACTGATAGTTGACTACCATTAATGAATTCATTCTTGTGTCGGGATATGCGGTCTTACGTAAGACCATATTCAATGCTACATTTAATTTGTCTCGGTCGTCATGTGCGGCTGAGGTATTATTGGAATAAATTCCTGAATTAGGTTGCCACGTGCGGCCAAAACAAATTTTTGAAAAATTTCACATTCCCTAAGGATCTTTCTTGGTACGTCCGAAGAGCATCTTGATAGTCTAGAGGTTACGTCTACGACTGTAACAACTAGACTGGGGGCACATGATGACGTATAGTCCCCAGCCAGGTCATGAACCCGGCCCACGGGTACTACCCGCATCCGACCCATCGCGAATGGGTGGGAATAATGTTATTTAAGCTTATGGGCTTAGATGAATAGTAACCGCACACACGTGTGCTGCCCACGGCCCGGTATGACCGGTACAGGGTTAGACAGACTCATATTCCGTCTATGAATAGGATTTACCCCAAAGAAGAGGATATTCACTCACCATAATTAGAAGATAACAATCAATCTAATTCTGGTACTTATCCTTTCCATGGGGCCGAAGCATCAGTGACAGCCCATTAGGGTTTCACTGCCTATATAAGGAACCCTCAAGGGTTCCACAAAGGGATTACATTCTTCATACTCTCAACTCATCCGATTCCTATAAACCCTAACCGATTAGTTACTCTCACGCTGGAGTCTAATCATGGGAAACATTCCCACGGTAATCCTAACGCGTGTTGTTTAGTGTACAGGATCCCAACCAGATAATTCACTTGGTGCAGGAGCCGGAGTCCAGCCAACCCGAATTAAGCCTAATTCGGGTCTAGCAAGGATCACCCAACTTTGTATCAACATTATACTGCTTCTATCAAAATTCTGTCTGGAATTATGGTACGTCCTGGTGGAATTTGGGTGAATAGTCATGAAAGAATTTTAAGTCTGGGTAAAATAGATCTCTCTTGGCGTAGGATCTTATATGATACAAAATTTTAGTGTAGGTCCTCTCCTTTATGTGTAAGCTTAGCCATGGAAGGCTGATCGTGGAAATTGTCCGTAATGTCTTCGGTATTAGCCAACTGAGTTCTAGAAAATTTTGTACTTTAGTCACAAGCGTCGATCATGACCATCTGGTGATGGCCTTCATCTTCGCAGGACCGTATGAAATTTCTTTCTGTTGAAATAGGGTGGCTCAAAAATGCCACCTTGTTCAACTGAACTCATATCTGAAAAGTTGCGTATATAATTTCTCCTATCAGAAAATCTATAGGATCGTGAAAAGATGATTCCCATGTTCTTTTCCAGAATTTAGGAAATCATGATGTTATCAAAGAACATACTGACGATTTTGTCTGTGAAGTCATGAAAAAAAATTATTCATAAATTTCATACTATAGCTGGGGCATTAGGGAGCTTAGACGTATAAGTCAAAATTTTAGAGAGACAATAACATGTTCAACAGCAATCTAGAAAACATCATGTTCTTCTCTCACCACGCGGTTGGTGGCATGGTCGCAAATTGTTCTGGACAATAAGATATCGTAGCAGGTCAGGTAACTTTCTATTCATGGAATGAGTATCGTTTATGAATGGCGATCTTGTAAATTTCCGGTGATCGATAAATGATCTCATGTTACCGGCCTTCTTTCTGATAGACAGAAACGGTACACTTCCTGGTGGTGCGCTAGGGCGAAATAAGCCTCGTTCTGGTAACTCTTGCAGCAATTGCTGCAACTCTTTTGACTTAGCTGAAGCCCTGGAATAAAGAGTTTTGAAAACAGGTTTTGTTCTTGAGACAAGCCTGATGTTAAATTATGTCTCGTGGTTAGGAAGAAATTTCTGGAAAACCTTCTGGAATGACCTCTGGAAACTTTGGGATGGTCTGCTGATCATGAATTTAAAGAATTTCAGAAGTGGATTTGTACTTGGCAGCTAAAAGGTCTTCGTAGCTATGGACTGATCAGTCATGCGCTTGTAAGATAGAAACAATTTGTACTGATTTTCCTGGCAGGAATATAATGAATAAGTTCAGGAGTGAGTAAGACGGATCTCGTCATTAACTGAAAAGAAACTTTAATAAATATGGGTGATACCGTGGAGTCTTTTCTGACTGGGAAGTAGGTAATACCTGATTTAAGATAAAGCTGACGTATGAATAAGTTAAGCAAACGTGGAAACTTTCACTGAATGCGTTCGTTTGTAACCTCACCGAATGAATATCGCGTGTCTAACCTGACTAATACACCAGTGGTGGTGACTGAATTTTTAATGGTCTGATTTATGCGTGGCATGACACAACGGGTATACCCCCTTGGAGGGTACCCTGAATTTCTGAGGGTCTGGTTTAGAAACATATGGGGTTATGAGTTCTGACTCGTATTTTGAGAAGATAATCGTATGACGCGTACCATGACTGGTGTCCTGATATGTGTCTCCTGAAATGATACTTGAGGCCTGTGTCTTGACTGTTGTCTGGACATGTACTTTAATGGGTGAGTCTGAATAATATTAAGAATTTCTGGTAACTGTTAAGGTTGGCGGACCAGTTAAACTACTGACCTCTGTATTTTGGTCACGTCCGTTCTGGAGTTCCGATGGTTACTGACTGATTAGTTATTAACATGGTGGTTGTCATTACCGCTTTGCCTGTCAGTTCCATGACGATCATTATTACGACCATGATTTTTGTAACTATTCTGCTGAGTGGCCGGCTGGGTACCGGTTCCCACTCTTCTGAATGAAGGTTAGCTGAGTGAAGTGTGACATCTAGCTGAGAAAGTAAAAACATGGAATAGAATGGTAGTGTCTGATGGTTGATGTATATTATTGTCTGAAATTTTAAATTTATAATTTTCGTCCTTGCTCTTGAAGAGTCTTTATATTATAACAACATCAGCATCTGGTGGAATCTCCAAAGTATCAGCAGCATCAGCATTTGTGAGGTCTTCAAGGTGTTAGCAGCATCAGTATCTGGTAAAATCTTCAACTCACGAGCAGCATCGGTATCTGGTAGAATATCGACAAATGGAAACGCCTGAGATGATTGAGGATCGATTAGCAATATCCATGGAGTAGGGTACAAAGAGTACACCTGGACTACTGTACATGAAGTACAAAATGAATACTGCACATGGGGCATATCTGAGACACTGTACGTGGAGTACACATGAGATACTGTACATGGAGTATAACTGAGACACTATACATGGGGTACATATAGAATACTGTATATGGCATTGGTGGAAATTTTATGGGATAATCAATACTGATGTCAATTGTCTGAAATGATCAAAGGAATAAATTGATTTAAACGATAGTAAACTGAACTGAAATGAGTACATGATTGCCTGGTAATTCCTGCGTAGACCTAATGCTGGTTGTATAGTGTAACACCCCACCATGGCGGAATATGGGGTGCGACGTATGGATATCATCACAACAAACGGTGTCTCTATAGAGAAAACTAAAATGCAAATATAATATCATAAATGGCGACACGAATGTCATGACAATATCTCAACAATGCAGGAGTCTAGGTAAGTAGGTAACAGTCCTACCACTTACCCAAGACAAACAATAAACATAAACCAAACAAACATATAGGTGCCAACATGTATCACTTATAAAAAAACATAAAGGTAAACTAAGAAGGAACGGGGATCTTCTTCTATATGCAATCCTAAGGCATCCAAGTCTAGCCACTTCTATCCTCAAGCTTAACCACATTCACACCTGAAAGAGACACTAAAACACGTCAACATAATGTTGGTGAGAGTCATAGGTTTAGACTCCAACGCCAAAACAAAACATAAGCTGTGAGTATAACCAAAAGTTAAAAACGTATGGACAATACGATACTAACATGCATTAACAAACTAACATTCAAGATTTAACTAATCAAACCAAAAACAAATCCAAATCCAAGGCTCACAGCCTTACCAAACACCATACTCCCATAGGCTTCCAAACACCTATGAACCAATCCCCAAGGCCTCGCCTTGCCAATATCCCCTTGGTACCAAGTCAAAACATAAACAATCAAGAATCAACTAGTAGTTAATCATATAAGTATGCACACATAAGTCCATTACCAACGCCGAACATTCACAGCATAATTTATAAATAACAAAACAAAACAGTGTCTCTTCCATCCCATCTGGAAGTCAAAATCATTAGTAAACATGGGACTATGAAACTCACCTGATTGAGCTTCCCCAAACATCCGCGCACTAGCAAAAAGCTAACGAACCAAAAACACATAATCAAAACATGAACCACACACTAAAATGGCTCATCAACCTATGATGGACATCTAACCTTATCCCATATATATACCTCATATATACGCCCTAAGCATCTCATTACACCCCTCTATAAAGCCCTTAACTCGTTTTACTTCATAACCGGTCCCGTTAACATTTTACCAAAAACAGTCCCAGTTTTAGGTCTCCAAACTATAAGTCAAACGCCCACCTAAACACACCCATGATCTCTGTAAAGGGAATATTTATGCCTTACATATGTTATCTAACTCCTCCCACTTTCCCTAACCTTAAAGCTACTGTTAAGGCCCCGATATATATATATATATATATATATATATATATATATATATATATATATATATATATATATATATATATATATACTTTTGTCATTCCAGATTTACTGATTTTAAACATACAAAAAGTTTGTTATGATTAGGGGGTCTTACCCTAAACCACAACCTTAGCCCCAATGCAGATACTTACTATAATATATATAAATCATCTCTATTGTTCGTTAGAAGATCCCAATGCAACCCTAAGTACCCCAAACAACCCAAAACTTAAAAAGAAAACAGACTGACTTCAAAACTGTTTTGACCTCCGACTGTTGTAACCTGTTTTTGACCCACTTCCCGACCTCCAATTTAGTTCTCGTTTTTTGCATTGGAAAGCCACTTCAATTAAATTTCCAGGGATACTTGGATCGCAAAATAAGAGTTTGTAGAACTCCCAATATGATCAAAACAATTGACTTAAAATTCTACCCAGTTTTTAAAAACGGGTTTAACTAAATTAACCTCATTAATTAACCCTAACCCCACTAATTACAAGCCCTAATTTATTTAATCATTATAACATCATTATTATAACATTAATATACTGTTTTTAAATTAAAACCTAACCTATATCCATCATAAGATGATTAAGAAATCATTAAAACAATTAAATTGAAAAGGGTTAAGAAGGTTTACCTTTAATTTAATGGAAGATGAAAAAAACTATGAAAACCCTAAAAAATCTCTAAGAACCGTCGACCTCTTTTTTTTCTCCAGGGATTATGACTTTTGGTTTAGTATAAAACATTATATAGGGTGTGATAACCCATTCTTAGCCCAACCCAAAAAACCCCTTTCCTTTTTCTTTCTTTTCTTGCGTCCAAACCGACTCCCCTCCCTTAATTTCGTTTTTTTTTCTTTTTATTATTAATATATGTATTAATAATACTACCTTAATTTTCCTTAACTTATTTTAGCTCCTAAAGCCTCCAAAATCTCAAAACCGTAAAACTAGTCAGTTTTTACGCGAATACCGTAAAAGACGTAAAATATACAGTTTTAGAAAAAATCTCAAATTTTGAAATAAACTTTATAACTAAGTCCTAAATGACTTAAAACCATCCCGAAAAATAATTCCGTGACTAAATACCTCTTCCGAGACCCTTAAATGCTAAACCTTGAATCGTAAAAATACGATTTTCTATAATACATATACGTATACGTAAAACCACTAAATAACACCATCTCACTTCATAGTCACTACCATGTGAGATCATGAACATGAAATCATCACACATCGCTTTATTCACAAGATATTCCGTACCGGAAACGATATCCAAACCACAATCTATACCCACCAATTAGCACATAAACACGTAAAGACACGTAACTAGCACAAAATAAAACTAAGTGACGAACCTCAAAACCAGGGTTGTCACATCACTCCCTCCTAATAGAAATCTCGTCCTGAGATTTACTCCTTAGGATCAAACATACCATTAGCAAACAACTGAGGATACTTGTTCTAAATGAACTCCTCTCATTTTCACGTGAACTTTAGTTCAAGTCTCAAATCACCACATATACTAACTAACAATAATTAAATTCATTGCCAAACTCTTGACCTCACAGTCAATAAATCTCACAAATGACTCTTTGATAAAACAAAGACTCTTATTAGCACAAATCCCGAATAACCGGACATGCAAATATGCATTCTCAAACAACATTTACCAATCTTAATACATGAAATATAACATGTATACCACTCATTTTCCCCAGGTAATTCTATACTCACAAACTGCTGGTCCGATCTTTCCAAAGATCATAAATGGACCTACAAAACTCTACATCAACTCTTCCATAAAACACACCACCCGTTACTATGGGTGAAACTCCCTACATAACTTTGTCACTAAATCTAGTGGTTTCCTCCTTTTCTACATAGCATCCCTTGTTGCTCTCATTCTGTCCACAAACACCATTACCACATTAGTAGCCTCTTTTACCAATTCTAGTCCACAATGGGTACAACTCATCCTATCCTTTCATATAGTGCCTCAAATGGCATTTATCGACTTCTAGTATGATAACTTATCATTATATGAAAACTCAGCCATCGCTTATGAGTTTCCTAACTCCCTCTAATCAATCACTCATGCCCTCAGTGTAACTCCTAAGGTTGTATAAATATCTCACTTGCCTATCCTTTTCCCAGTTAGCTGGATATACTCATATCCAATCATGTCCATCAGCTCCCTTTAGTCCGCACCCTAAACTACTTAAAATTTCCAATCTCCTTACAAAATGACCTATGACGGTCTTTCACATATCCATTAGTTCTTCCAATACAAATCAACTTATGATCTATACACATCATCAAAAGGACGGTTATCTCAGTTTGTCTATCAACTGCCATCCAAACCCATGCTACAGCTACTTCCATTAAATTTGGATAGCTCATTAGTAGCACCTATACACTTCTCTCTCACTTTTCTTCATGATTTTTTTTATACTCACACTTCCTTTATACCTACACAATGTCTTACCTTCAAGGTCATATTGCTCCTCATCTTGTCTCAGTTAGACCAAGCCCTTCGTCCCTATAGAACATCACACCTATAACTCCTCATCCATTTGATTATCGATACTAAGCCTCCCAAACAATCAGTATAGGTCAGTGCCATTTCCTTTTCCACACTACGATGGTATTAGCCTGCGTTGTGCTTTATTCTACTCATTAAGCTCTACCAAAGTTTTACCTCCGGTTCCTATCTCGACCTATTTCATTCATGCTTCGCTTCTATACACACTTCCTTCTTCCTCCTCAACTCATACCATGCATCACGATGTGATGCTTCCCATCGTTTCTTCCCTTGCCATAATCCTTCATAAGGCATTCCATACATATTAGGCTAACTTTTACGCAGAACCCTCTATTCCATCACATCCGTATGCAATCCTTCCAACTTCTCAGCTACGTGACTTCTCATTCCTCTTGAAATGTGAGATGAATTAGTCAGTCTATCGACTATCACCCAACTATCGTCGTTCTTATTCCTCCACCCTATTATGTATCCCCTTCACCAACTTTGTCCTTACATCGCCCTTTCTAAGTTACTCCTATCTATGTAGGAAGTATAGTCTACGTCCCTTTTCTCCATATGATTGTCCAAGTCACGCAACATACATGTTGACGCGTTCTCTGCTTTAGACAAATCAACTCGTGCAACCTACATCCTTCATCCAAACCACCCTAATACGTCATCCATATAGTTCAAGTTCGTCTCAACTTCACTTCATTCTTCTTATTCCATGTCTCATCAACCATGCTTGCCTTTCCTAGATGGTACTTGGCCTTGCAATTTTCTTTCGTCACTTAACTCCACCCACCACCTTTGCCAAATGTTCAATCAAGGTGATTGAATATGTGTTGGAGACGTTCATGATCCGTATAGATCATTCTCTACGTCTCGTACCCCAAATGCCTCTAGCATTCTAGACAGATATAACAATCCAGCTCCACTAACTAAGTCTATCCAGTTCTTCAAAATCTTCAGTTCCTGCAACGTATAAGCGATCGCCTTTCTTTGTCGTCCTCGTACGCGTCTAAATCCCTGATCCACGTATCGTCATGCTTCGCGAATTCATCCAGTCCTTCCGATAATGTCAAAATCTGCTCATTAACCAATCCACCTCTTTAGCCTCTAAAACGCTTCCTTATCCTTCTTCACTTCGCCCTTTGCTGGTTCCTCGATATGCCATCATCTCTGACCACTCATCTTGGCCAACTTAATCCTAAAACTCAAACTTGAAAATCTTACGTATAATTCCCTTTCCTAACAACTCCAGATGTCAAGATGTCGTCGATGCTCCTGATGACAACTCGTTTATATACGTTCATGCACACTCGGTTCATTGACTCCATGAAAACCGCTAGTGTTTTGGCGATGCCAAAATCATAACCGTAAACCCAAAGCGTTCATACAACATATTAGCAATTTCAACTACGTCCTCCTTGCACCCTCTCTTCTAGAAGCAATACGAACAAATTTCTACCTTATTCTACTTGCAAAATTCTACACGCATTTAAAAAAAACCAATACTTCCTCTCATCAGACCACTTAACCGCTTTCCACATCCAATCTACTACTAAGCAACTCAACTTTTATCTTGCATTCCTTGCAATTTCTAACAATTCTTGTTTTTTTAAATCATTCCATCAACAATTTGCCTTGGAAAGGCACTAACTACAACTCCTGTCACTTCTCCTACTTGCTCTATTTATGGTTCTACCTCACAGTAATAGGCAAACCTACTATTTAGGAAACTTTCGGAAAACTTACATGCCCTATGAACAATCATAAATACCTTTGAGGTATTGTATCCCCTTCCAACACTCTCTATGGCGCGTTACTTGTGCTAGTATCCCACAAATCTCTATTCATCTCCTTGGTACTCCTAAGAGACCTCATGACCACATTAGTTCGTCTACGAACTTCTTTCCTCCCCACTAAGGGCATTCCAACCGTTCTCTCATGGTCACCTACTTAGTCGTGTAGGCGCGACCAAGTCTTTCATACGACTACCTCAACGCTCCCGAACAATACGAAACCAAAACTACATCCTGAATCCACCAGATACGATCAACGAATCAAACCCACGGATAACTAACGACATTTCACGTGCACTAGTTAAAACAAGTCAAAAACTACGAGACTCAAAAGAAAACTCAAACCCAGAACGTGTATCAATTCAAAATGACCCATGACAACGAAAAATAATCCAAGAAACACCCAATGGCAACCAAACATATTACGCCCCGCGACATATTATTTAAACCGTACAAAAGATCGACTTTTCCAAAAGGATATATATTTTTTTTTTACCTCCCCACATCTATGTGACTCAAACAATCTACCAACAACCCTCTTGACGAACTCAAAACTCAACTCAAAGACTAGGTATCCCGTGCATCCCAAATCAAAAAAATAAACTACTATTCAAAACTCAACCTTGAACCCGACACTTGTACAAAAATATTCGACCAGGATACTGACCTCCCATAACTATACATTCTGAATATTTGAAAAGTACGTTCCGAGTACATAATTTTAGGCTTTTGAATTATCCAAAAAGCTTTAAAAACGAACAAGTTATGACCAAAACAGTTTTATATTAATGAAAGATAAAATTGTATGTGAAATCTTCATAAACTCAATTTAACCTTGTATTAATAATTATAAATGACGTGAATCGGTTAAACCCAATTATATAAACTATGTAAGTAGAAAGAAATTTTACTTCGCTTTATTTAAAAGAAAGTCTTTTAAAATTTGCAATAAATAAGTGTTGATTAAAAAGAAATCTTATGTTACATCTTGTTTCAAACACGACTCCAACACCTTACCCTTATTTTACCGAATACAACCAACCATCTAACTCAATATATACCAACCAAAAGAAATGCAAGACCCAACACAAAGGATTTCATTATTTCAAAAAAAATCACAAGTTATTTCAATAGACTTAAAACCAAGAACACCATTTTAAAACGTACACGTGAAATACGAAACTCAAAGAATACGCTACAAGACACACTTCAAAAGATTCAAAACTTCGTTGAAACTCCACCAAACTCGAGCTCTAATAAATTGTTTAAACACAAGAGAGTACTAGGTATGTTCAAGTTATAATAACTACTGAGCGACCGTAAATCATAACATAACATCTATTAGTATATATACATCCGCATATGTATACCTATCGAATCTCCCAAACATACTCGTTATCATACATGTCAAGTCAATCAATCGCTTTATACGCTCGTTTTTCCATATGAGTAATCACCATTTCACCGTGCCACAACAAGGTATAAATCCCACCTCCAAAACCAAACCATATCGTGTGACCCCATAATCACACAACACAACTATAACCCAAAACATATAACACAAAAAGAACAATATCCACTCATAGGCAGCCATTACATAAACCCATATATTATACGTATACCCAAATTCTACATCTCCTCATATACAAGCATGTACTAACCCTCTTTCATGCAATCATACTTGAGAACCCATTGAAGTTGTGGTACTTGTATAACTATGTTGGCCACCATACTTATACAATTACCCTTCCCCCAATGCACTCCCTCCTATGATGACACTTATAAGAATCAATACAACATATAACACATAAATCCATCTACTCACATAAGCTCATAACCACATAACCAATAAGGTCCAAAACTCCATCTATTAAAATAACATAGTAAAACTCTTGGAATACAAGAATCCATAGTCTAGCTAAAACAGCCTAGACTAAATCCAAAACGAAAACATAATCAGTTATAAGTCATGTCGCCCGTAAGAGTGGAAACAACTTAAAACCCTTCATATCCACCTACTCCTAATAACTTGAACCACCACATGATTCTTAGGGAACATGACTTAAACATCAAAAGAAAATAATATCTCTCGGGTACATAAAATAACCCAACAAAAGATAGAAACTACCATGTACCAAATTATGTACTATAATGTACAATTTAAGCAAAATACGACAATGACTAGCATGGATGATTATGGTTCAACCCGCACTAGTCACAACCCGAAAAGAAAATAGCATGTGGCTAAGTATGAACTTACTATGGTTCAATTCATACTAGTCAAAACATCGCAATAAATAACATCCAAACACATCAATTATTATAAAATGCACACATACTCCTATGACGCCTATATGCAGGGACCCTTAAGCTATAGACTAGGCTACGCGACTAGGCAACCTAATTTTCTATAACCATTGTCTCTGATACCATTCTGTAACACCCCACCATGGCGGAATATGGGGCGCGACGTATGGATATCATCACAACAAACGGTGTCTCTATAGAGAAAACTAAAATGCAAATATAATGTCATAAATGGCGACACAAATGTCATGACAATATCTCAACAATGCAAGAGTCTAGGTAAGTAGGTAACAGTCCTACCACTTACCTAAGACAAACAATAAACATAAACCAAACAAACATATAGGTGCCAACATGTATCACTTATAAAAAAAACATAAAGGTAAACTAAGAAGGAACGGGGATCTCCTTCTATATGCAATCCTAAGGCATCCAAGTCTAGCCACTTCTATCCTCAAGCTTAACCACATTTACACCTGAAAGAGACACTAAAACACGTCAACATAATGTTGGTGAGAGTCATAGGTTTAGACTCCAACGCCAAAACAAACCATAAGCTGTGAGTACAACCAAAAGTTAAAAACGTATAGACAATGTGATACTAACATGCATTAACAAACTAACATTCAAGATTTAACTAATCAAACCAAAAATAAATCCAAATCCAAGGCTCCCAGCCTTACCAAACACCATACTCCCATAGGCTTCCAAACACCTATGAACCAATCCTCAAGGTCCCGCCTTGCCAATATCCCTTTGGTACCAAGTCAAAACATAAACAATCAATAATCAACTAGCAGTTAATCATATAAGTATGCACACATAAGTCCATTACCAACGTCAAACATTCACAACATAATTTATAAATAACAAAATAAAACAATGTCTCTTCCATCCCATCTGGAAGTCAAAATCATTAGTAAATATGGGACTATGAAACTCACCTGATTGAGCTTCCCCAAACATCTGTGCACTAGCAAAAAGCTAACAAACCAAAAACACATAATCAAAACATGAACCAAACACTAAAATGGCTCATCAAACTATGATGGACATCTAACCTTATCCCATATATATAACTCATATATATGCTCTAAGCATCTCATTACACCCCTCTATAAAGCCCTTAACTCGTTTTACTTCATAACTCGTCCCGTTAACATTTTACCAAAAACAGTCCCAGTTTTAGGTCTCTAAACTATAAGTCAAACGCCCACCTAGACACACCCATGATCTCTGTAAAGGGAATATTTATGCCTTTACATATGTTAGCGAACTCCTCCCACTTGCCCTAACCTTAAAGATACTGTTAAGCCCCCGATATATATATATATATACTTTTGTCATTCCAGATTTACTAATTTTAAACATACAAAAAGTTTGTTATGATTAGGGGTCTTACCCTAAACCACAACCTTAGCCCCAATTCATATACCTACTATACTATATAAACCATTTCTCATGTTCGTTAGAAGATCCCAATGCAACCCTAAGTACCCCAAACAACCCAAAACTTAAAAAGAAAACAGGCTGACTTCAAAACGGTTTTGACCTCCGACTGTTGTAACCTGTTTTTGACCCACTTCCCGACCTCCAATTTAGTTCTCGTTTCTTGCATTGGAAAGCCACTTCAATTAGCTTTCCAGGGATACTTGGATCGCAAAATAAGAGTTTGTAGAACTCCCAATATGATCAAAACAATTGACTTAAAATTCTGCCCAGGTTTTAAAAATGGGTTTAACTAAATTAACCTCATTAATTAACCCTAACCCCACTAATTACAAGCCCTAATTTATGTAATCATTATAACATCATTATTATAACATTAATATACTGTTTTTAAATTAAACCCTAACCTATATTCATCATAAGATGATTAAGAAATCATTAAAACAATTAAATTAAAAAGGGTTAAGAAGGTTTACCTTTAATTTAATGGAAGATGAAAAAAACTATAAAAATCCTAAAAACTCTCTAAGAACCGTCGACCTCTTTTTTTTCTCCAGGGATTATGACTTTTGGTTTAGTATAAAACATTATATAGCGTGTGATAACCCATTCTTAGCCCAACCCAAAAAACCCCTTTCCTTTTTCTCTCTTTTCTTGCGTCCAAACCGACTCCCCTCCCTTAATTTCGTTTTTTTTCTTTTTATTATTAATATATGTATTAATAATATTACCTTAATTTTTCTTAATTTATTTCAGCTCCTAAAGCCTCCAAAACCTCAAAACCCTAAAACTAGTCAGTTTTTACGCGAATACCGTAAAAGACGTAAAATATACAGTTTTAGAAAAAATCTCAAATTTTGAAATAAACTTTATAACTAAGTCCTAAATGACTTAAACCATCCCGAAAAATAATCCCGTGACTAAATACCTCTTCCGAGACCCCTAAATGCTAAACCTTAAATCGTAAAAATACGATTTTCTATAATACATATACGTATACGTAAAACCACTAAATAACACCATCTCCCTTCATAGTCACTACCATGTGAGCTCATGAACATGAAATCATCACACATCGCTTTATTCACAAGATACCCCGTACCAGAAACGATATCCAAACCACAATCTATACCCACCAATTAGCACATAAACATGTAAAGACGCGTAACTAGCACAAAATAAAACTAAGTGACGAACCTCAAAACCAGGGTTGTCACATATAGAGGTTCAAGAATATGGTTAAACGGAATTTCAATATTGGTCATCATGAAGACATGACTGATGAAGACCAAACATGATTTATTATGAAAACGGGATTTTATTGTAATCCGTTTGTATCTTAGCATGAAAACATTATCACTCTACTGAAAACATAATCCTTGTAAGGAGACATGAAACTGCATCAGCGTGAAGACGACATCAACTTGAGATTGTGAAAACTGGATTGTTACAAGAACATAAAAGTATGATCAACTGAGGCTTGATCACAACTGGTGTGGATGGTTATAGTTCAAACCATATAATTCAAAGAAGAAAACATGTGACTAAGTATGATCGATACATACTTGTCAAAATTTCGTGAGAACTGTCAATGTATAGGATTTCACAAGCTGGGACTAAATATGATTGGCTGTAGTCCACCATACTTGTCAGAATTTTATAAAATGTCATGATATGACAAAGGTGAACAACTATGGATCGGTTCACAAAACAACCTTCGACTGAAAATCATTAAATTTGACAAGAGAAATGGTGAACGCATATGGGTTAGTTCACCTAATAGCATTCGACTGAAAACATGAATCTGTCATGAGTAAGGGTAAACGCCTATGGATCGGTTTACCAATACAAAATCTGAACGGGCAAGGGTGAACGCCTATGGGTCGGTTCACCAATACAAAATTCGTAGAAAAGCACATGCGACTAAATATTGCCAGTCCTGTACCAACCTTTTACTTAGTAAAAAATTTTTAAGAAAACCGACTGATAACTGAAGAAAACTGACTGATAAATGCATGAGAATTATGAAAGATAACAACGCCAAAATCTGGGAAGTTTCTGGTGACTACCCACTAGTCACAGGTCAAGTTTTAGAGCCTACAGGTCGAACCTATAGCTCTGATACCATAATTGTAACACCCCACTTGGATGAGTGGACCGTTACGTGTATTTATGGCGTGTCATCAAAGCATAAGGTAAATGTCCTAGAACATTAACTGACCATAAAGGAAATACCGGAATCAAACATCGGTAATCCAAACATAAGCTCAAAACATGAAAAGTAAATACTGAAGAAAAGGACTAAACAATGTCCAAATAAGCAGAATAATGTAAGAAGTGCATAAAGTAAGAAGTCTAGATAGCTTCCATCCAAATGCACATGCTCTCAGAATCCTAAGAGTGTCCTGGTGTGTACCTGCCGTTAGAACATGAAAGGAACTACGACTGAGCATAACGCCCAGTGAACGGATATAAAGCATGATAAGAAATACTGAAATGAAGCAGGTGATAAATTACTAAAGCTGTAAGACTGATAGGTAAATTGCACTGTAAATCTGTGTATAATCTGAAAAGTCTGCTCTATAAATAGTAAAGCTGAACTATAACTGTTAAATCTTAAGCATACTTTTACTGTATTTTAATTGCCAAGAGCTTATATAGGTCATGTGCTGTAACAACTGTTGCATGAATAATTGGAGGGGTGACCTCGTCATGCTGTAGAGGGGTGACCTCTAAATAATGTGTTGGGTGGAGGGATCAGCTCCAATGTGAAGGATGTAGAGCACACACCATATTCACCTGATAACTATAAACTGATAGCCTAGGATGCATCCATACGCCCCGCTGATAATACTGATAAATGACCAAGCTGAAATAAATGGGACGTTGTGAGAAATCACTACCTCGTAGGGGAGTCATGACACCGGTGCCTCTAGTGTCATGGTTACGGTACCTCCGTAACTAGTACATAAACTGATCATGCTTGTATATAAAGCTCAGGAAATTTATTTAGTTATTAAAATGATTACTGATAAGTTTAAAACATATACTAGGGAAAACATTTGGCTGCAGACGGCAAATCCTAATCATGCATAGAAGGAAGTCCTTACTGAAGGACGGGAAATCCTTACCTCGTGTCCAGTAATGAAATAAGAATGAAAGCTGAAAGATCTACTCCAACTTCATGGTTATTACAAATAAGGGACATGATATGAGTTGTCTGATTACTGTTTACTATTTATTATTTTATTTAATTCATTTAGCGTGTTCTCGTATTATTTTACTGGTTGCGTATAACTGATCAATCTGATTGTCTAGTGTATTTATGATAAATCTGAATGTTCTTTAAATGTTTACCGATTGGTGTTTATCTTGTATTCCTGGTTACTGTATATTATACTTTGTTATGATATTTACGATATTACTATAAGTAGTAACCTACTATAAATAGAAAGCCTCTAAAATTAACAGGTTTCCAAAAATAGTTCCTTTAAGGTTAAATCCTTAATAAATCCTATGTTTTAAAATAATTAACAAGATAAAACAATATCGATATAATTTTATTAATTAAATTAATAAAATCAACAATTAAATTTGTTTATTTATAAACTCCTTTTAAAACCATTTAATGAATTTAAATAATCCCGTGTAATCATTATTATTAGCAATCCCGAAAACTCGTGCTAAAAACCGTCCCGAGACATTCATGTCTCAGGTCAAACCGAACCGGGCCCACTTGCTACTGATGTCACCCCGTGGTTCCCATGTTTGTTTCCCACTGCTTGTTAATAGTTCCCCCTGCTTATTTATTGTTCCCACTGCTTATTGATGAGGGTCCATTTACTCATTATTTTATACCCATTTAACATCGTAAAATTGACCATAAACACTAGAATAGGCTTTATTATATTGCAAATACGTTTGTTTTGTGTTTTATGTCTTTTAGGTACAAAAGATTGAAAACGGAGCAAAACCGGGCATTTTCGGATCGACTCGACTACGTTCGTGAATTTAAAGAAGTCAAGACGGAGCAAAAGTCAACCCGAGACCCGGAAATGGAATGAGCACGAAAAAAACCGAACCAGAAACCCGAATTATTATTTTACGGACTAACCCACACCCGTCTAACGGGCCGGGTCAGCCCGTTTAAATATTAGTGTATCACCCCCAGCCCATCTAACCCAACTGTTTTACTTTCGGATTATGGGCTTTCATCTACACCAAGTCCCGAAAATTAGCAAATGCAGTCAAGCCCGAAATAACAAACCCAAACCCTTACCCTTTTTATTCTTTGTTTTTAACGAAAAAAAAGAGAAGATAAAATATGTCTTTGTTACAATCGTACAAAAACACACAAGACCTAGGGTTCCATCTCTTATACTTCAGCCACCATATCTACATACACTCCAAACCCCAATCCAAATCCATTCCCACTATTTTTACCCTTTTTTGCTACAAACCAAGAAGCATACCTACATAAGTTACCCCACCCACGTGATTTCAAATCAGTACAAGACCAAGAGACCACGAAGTGAAGATTTCGTGTTCAAAGACTCAAGAACCCACGTGATTGTAGAAGCCAAAAATCAAAACGTCATCCATGACGTTTTTATAAAGATTCGGCTATATATAAAAGGAAGAAGAACCAAGATTGAGAGGACCATGCTTTATTTTTTTTATTAGTGTAGGTTTTAATTAAATTTTTAATTTCTTGTTTTGATTTAATTCCGAAATCAGTTAATGTTTTCTTTAATTTGTACTCAAGATTTTTAGTTATTGTTTATTTAAAAGTTGTTTAATTTTATTATGCTTTTAGTTTGAATCCGAAAAATTGTTGTTAATGATGAAGGTTTATTTTAAATTGATTAAAAAAAATGATTGTTAAAGATTGTTGTTCACTGTTTTTTTAAAAGATTGTTGTTTTACTGCTTCGACGAGAAAGAGAAGAAAAGAAAAGGGGTTTGATGAGATTTTTTATTTTGATTCAAGATATGTTTATGGAGTTTTATTATTTTTGTTATAATTTACGTTTGCTTTCGTTAATTGTTTTATCTTGCTTAGTTTAATTTTCTCTTGCCTTATTTATGTTTCCCATAGACTTAGGATTTATTTCAATGCCTTTTATGTTTCCCTTTTAGATTTTATTTAGTATGCCTTAGCTTTATTTCCCGCGCTTTAGACTAAATTCTCGTGCTTTATTTTAAATTCTCATTTTTTTAATGTTTTTCTATTAGTTTATAAACCAAATCCAAATCCTTGTTTATTCAAGCACCCAAAAGTCAAACCAATAACATAACCGTCAATTTCACACTTCGTTGGGAAACGACTCGGGTGATCACTTGCCCGATATATATATATATATATATATATATATATATATATATATATATATTATATTATTTTGTGAGTTTTGACTTTTAATTCTTTTTCCTAAAGGAATTGTTTGTCGAAAGTCACTTATTTTATATATATTATATATATGTATTATATTTTACACCAAATTTTTGGCGCCGCTGCCGGGGAAGTGTGTTGCGACAATTTCGTTACGGTTTGACGATTAGTGACTTGGAGATCCTTCCTCGTGAAGTTATTATTTTGTTTGTGAATATTTAAAAAAAATACAAAAATATTTTTCTTTTCTCTTTATTATATATATAAGACCAAAACAAAAAAAATAGAAAAATCAAAACTAAAAAATATTCTTCTTTATCCTCTATCCATTTAATTCTTTTTCTTAACCATCTTATCTTTAATTCTTATGTCGGCGTTTGTCCGATGCGTAGGGTGTGGAGAACCGTTATATGATTTATCACCTTGTCGGCAATGTACTATTGAACGTTGCGGTAAAGATCTTTGTGGTGGATATTGTTTTCTTTGCAAATCGAGAAACGAAGATTCATTTGATAATCCCCACGATTATTCTTATCCACCTCCACAACCTACTCGTTTGCCATACTCGTGTGCTCATTGTGGAAATGATTACCATTTTAGTATCGATTGTCCATCTCATCCCTCGTTTAACAACGAGCAAGAGCCGGGGTGCAATTATGACTACAATGGAAATCATTATCCACAAAATCCACCGAGTTTTTCACAACAATATCCTTGTTGTGAAAAGTGTGGGGGCCCTCATGATACTTACTTATGTCAACCGACGAATTTTTATGAGGCATATCCTTGCCATGATTCCGGTTGTGACCATTTTGAGCCCCCACATCATCCCGTCATTCATCATCAATCCCTTGCTTCTGAAAATGAGCTTAATGAACATGAGCTATTCATTCATGAATTAGTTCAACAAAAAATGAAAAAATATAATAAAACAAGTAATGAAGCTTTGCTAGATAGAGATAACGTTATGACCTCTACGGAAACATTTTTAAAGAAGTTTAATCGTTTTTCTTTTAGAAAGCCGAAGGTTTTATTGATAGCTTAGGATAGATTTTATGAGATTAAGCATACATGTAGAGAAAAGCAACAACAAGAGTTGCTTCAAAAACTTCTCGAGGATGTAGAAAATGTTAAAGAGGAGTTGGTAGAATATATTAATGCTCCAAATTTCAACCATCCTACCTTATACAATAATGATGATGACGAGGATTATACCATTGCAATCACACCCGAGGAGCCCGTTGACTCTCTCATAATGGAGGATGAGCATCTTGACACTATTCCGGCAACGGAATCGGACGAATTCATAAAGTCTAGTTTTGAAGACCTTGTCCTAATCCCAAGTGAGCCCAAGGGTATTCTCGATAATTTGTATGATGTGCCTATTTGTGATCATCCTCCGCCTCTTGACATTTCAAAAGATCAATTTGAGATTTTCTCTGATTCTAACGATGTTTCTACTTCGAGTGATGAAGGTTCTTTCTCTATTGAGGACATCGATTATGTTGAGGCATCACCTCCCCATTCCAAGCCCATAAGCTTAGAGGAGGTGAAAGATTTTGACCCGAAAGGGGGAGAAATCGAGGATGTTGGGCTTTGTGAAAAACTATTGAAAATCAATGTTCTCATTGCTAAAATCGAGGCATTAAATACCGATTTTCATAAGCCCGTCTATGAGAAGTTTACGGATGAACTTACTCTTCTTCATCCATTTCCACTGGGAAATGAGATTGATTTTGATGATACCACACTTGAGAGATTCACTTTTGAATCTACTCTATTTGTTCCATCTCCACCGAGAGATGTTGATTACCATCTTAATGATCCTGAATATGATCAATTCACATTTGATCCGGATCCTCTTAAGAATTGTGGTATGACCATTCTTGATCCCGAGCTCGATAAATTCACTTTTGATATTTCTTTCGTTGACTCGGTGATCATTCATGACATTGCTATTCCCACCCTCCCACCCGTTGAGAATAGTGATCATCCATCTTCTACCATGATGAGTTTAGTTTCCATTCTCAAGGGGTTCACCGATGAACCTCCTTTCAAAGAGAATGAGGAATTTTATAAACTCGTTATCTGGACCTTTCTTCCATTTCTTACTTATTCTCCTCCATATCTTCTCTCCTCCGGGAATGAGGATACCATTTTTGACCCCGGCATCTCTATGTATCATTTTTATTCTCTTGAGTCGGGTGTATCTCATCGGTGTGGAACTTTCGTTAAATTCAACGTTTATCCAAACCTATTGAATGAAAGTCCGATGGAGATTTGTCTTCCACTTGCTTCCCCATGACCATTGAATTCGGGGCGAGTCAAGCTACGACTCGTTAATAAACAAGCGCTTCTCGGGAGGCAACCCGAGGGTCTTTCTGCTTTATTTTTGCTAACACTAAGTGTGGGGGAGATGCCTCTTCCATTGTTTGTTGCCATGTGTTTGCTCTATGTTTTCAGGATTCCCGTGATAGAGATGAGTGAAGCGCCCGTTTTCAATCCGGCCGCCCAATATCCTATCTTGTGTACTAACGTTTATCTAGGGATATCTTATAATCTTTTTTTTGTGAAAAAAGCTTTTCTTTCCCACACTTGGCTAGTAGTATTACCTTTTTACGTTCTATAGTGCCGGCTCTGGCCGGTACTTTGAATATTGAGGGCAATATTCAATTCTAAGTGTGGGGGGGAAATTCTAGCCGAATTTGATCACATTTGTACCTACTAGTATCCTAGCACCCCCGTTTTGACCAATTTTTTTTATTTTTATAAAAAGAAGTGCTTTGCACATTTTGTTAAGATTTTTTGTGTCTAGGTTTAATTTTGACCCGACCGGGCATGTTGAGCCCTTAGCTTTGTTCCTTAACTATTTTAGGCTAAGTCTCTTTATTGAGGATGAGAAATGATAGAGTCGATTATAAGTTACTATGCTAAACGTAGAGTTTTCGTATTCTTTCAAAAACTCATGTGTTTTAGTTGTGTGCTTTCTCTCCCAACGCTTGTATATAAATAAATTGTTAATAAATATTGTTTTTTAGCGGTTTGATCATTATTGTTGATTTTTAACTAATTCTAGTAGTTTCCGTGTAATTAAATTGGGAAGACATTTAAGGTTCGCCAGCGTTACGGATTTGAAATATTGGCACCCCAATAAAGCTTAAATAATTTTTTTTAGTCATTCACAAAAAATAGCAAAAATTCTAAGCTCAAAAGGCTAAAATCGATGTGAAATATAAGTGAATGGCTTAAAAAATTATCCATAAGCTCTTAATAAATCCAATTTTGGACATATCGTCTTGCTAATAAAACCACCGATAATGAGGCGGATAATAAAAGGCAAGGCAAGACCGAAGCTAATAAAACCACCGATAATGAGGCGGATAATAAAAGGCTAAGGTAATCCATGATAATAAAACTTCCGATGATGAGGAGGATAATAAAATTCATGGTCAATAAGTCAAATATTCAAATCCGTTATAAAACCGTGTTTATCGATCTTTCTTGTTAACTTAATATTTTGACATCGTTACTATTAGGAATGGTTACTAATTGATGGTTTTAGTTGCACCGTTATAACTCTATTTTTGGACCTAATCTCTTATCAAAATAAGTCAAATATGAATCCTCGTGATCAGCATGACAAAAATAAAATTTAGAGATACCAATTAGGAATAAGGGAGTTTAAGTATCATGATTAACGCATATGAGTAGTGTTAGCATTACTAACTTGTAAAAGACAATGATCTCGTTTCACGCTTAGTTTGGGGCGGGTGAAAATCGGGGACGATGAATGAACCTTAGTAGTTTAAATTTTTGTCTTGTCCTTTTAAATTTTGAATAAGAGTCGAAACGGGGTGTATACTTTTAATCCTTTCATTACTTTATATGATCGGATTGCTAGGGACTAGCAATTGATAGTGTAGGGGGATGATGAGGGTCCATTTACTCATCATTTTATACCCATTTAACATCGTAAAATTGACCATAAACACTAGAATAGGCTTTATTATATTGCAAATACGTTTGTTTTGTGTTTTATGTCTTTTAGGTACAAAAGATTGAAAACGGAGCAAAACCGGGCATTTTCGGATCGACTCGACTACGTTCGTGAATTTAAAGAAGTCAAGACGGAGCAAAAGTCAACCCGAGACCCGGAAATGGAATGAGCACGAAAAAAACCGAACCTGAAACCCGAATTATTATTTTATGGACTAACCCGCACCCGTCTAACGGGCCAGGTCAGCCCGTTTAAATATTAGTGTATCACCCCCCAGCCCAACTGTTTTACTTTCGGATTATGGGCTTTCATCTACACCAAGGCCCGAAAATTAGCAAATGCAGTCAAGCCCGAAATAACAAACCCAAACCCTTACCCTTTTTCTTCTTTGTTTTTAACGAAAAAAAAGAGAAGACAAAATATGTCTTTGTTACAACCGTACAAAAACACACAAGACCTAGGGTTCCATCTCTTATACTTCAGCCACCATATTTACATACACTCCAAACCCCAATCCAAATCCATTCCCACTATTTTTACCCTTTTCTGCTACAAACCAAGAAGCCTACCTACATAAGTTACCCCACCCACGTGATTTCAAATCAGTACAAGACCAAGAGACCAAGAAGTGAAGATTTCGTGTTCAAAGACTCAAGAACCCACGTGATTGTAGAAGCCAAAAATCAAAACGTCATCCATGACGTTTTTATAAAGATTCGGCTATATATAAAAGGAAGAAGAACCAAGAATGAGAGGACCATGCTTTATTTTTTTTATTAGTGTAGGTTTTAATTAAATTTTTAATTTCTTGTTTTGATTTAATTCTGAAATCAGTTAATGTTTTCTTTAATTTGTACTCAAGATTTTTAGTTATTGTTTATTTAAAAGTTATTTAATTTTATTATGCTTTTAGTTTGAATCCGAAAAATTGTTGTTAATGATGAAGGTTTATTTTAAATTTTGATTAAAAAAAAAAGATTGTTAAAGATTGTTGTTCACTGTTTTTTTTAAAAGATTGTTGTTTTACTGCTTCGACGAGAAAGAGAAGAAAAGAAAAAGGGTTTGATGAGATTTTTTATTTTGATTCAAGATATGTTTATGGAGTTTTATTAGTAGCTAGGTTGTAGTTTCTTTACATTCAACATATAGTCCCTTTTCAGGTTTGATCTTATCACTTGTACTTGTTCTTTTATTTTAATGTTGTGTAATGCTATTGAAAATGTTAATGTTATTGATTTTGGTTATTTGATCCTTTGCATCATCTACTGTTTAATTTATGAAATCTGTTATTGTTGATTTATTTATTTACATGTTGGTTGTTGTTCATGGATAATGTTAATGTTAGTAAAATCTAGATATAATGTAAATGCTGATTATTTAGATTTATTCTTAGTGAACTTATCAAGTCTTGGTAATAAAAAGAGAATGATAGTGTTGAACTGTTGATTTAGTTGTTATTTGTTCTTGTTTTACTTGTTCTTAATTTAAGTTTTTGGTTGCATTATTTGGCTTGACAAAAAGAGTAATGGTTACTGTGACTAACGTTTTCTTTAAATAAAATTGAAAAAAAAAACGTTTTTAAAAATGGTAGGCAAGGGGACTCGAACCCCTGACCTTCTGTATCTGTCACGCACCTCAAACAAACTCTAGACAACCAACCGTGCTACTGATTCTTTCTTGTTGTACTTTGCAATATGCTTTATTTAAACCTTTTTTTTACCTTAATTGCTTCTATAACTTAGTTAGCTTGTTATACAACTTATTTGTAGTTTATATTTAAAGTATTTATTTTTCTTAAGATCTTTTTAACATTAGATATTGTCTGTAATTTTTTCAAGTTTTTATAAAATTATTTAGTATTCTTAAATCATTTAATTAGTTTAAATCTTATTTAATGCATAATAAATTATATATTAATCAAAAAAATATAATTCTTTTTTGTAAAATTTTCTTTTATCATTTAGGATGTAGGAAAAGTAGAGTTACTTTCGTAAGAGCTATAACTTGATTATTTGCTTTAATTTCGCATTTTTAATTTCGTTATAATTTACGTTTGCTTTCGTTAATTGTTTTATCTTGCTTAGTTTAATTTTCTCTTGCTTTATTTATATTTCCCATAGACTTAGGATTTATTTCAATGCCTTTTATGTTTCCCTTTTAGATTTTATTTAGTATGCCTTAGCTTTATTTCCCGCGCTTTAGACTAAATTCTCGTGCTTTATTTTAAATTCTCATTTTTTTAATGTTTTTCTATTAGTTTATAAACCAAATCCAAATCCTTGTTTATTCAAGCACCCAAAAGTCAAACCAATAACATAACCGTCAATTTCACACTTCGTTGAGAAACGACTCGGGTGATCACTTGCCCGATATATATATATATATTATATATTATTTTGTGAGTTTTGACTTTTAATTCTTTTTCCTAAAGGAATTGTTTGTCGAAAGTCACTTATTTTATATATATTATATATATGTATTATATTTTACACCACTTATGCAGTTTTTCCCACTGTTAGATATAATTTCCCACTGTTTATATGTTTGTTCCCACTGTTTATATATTTGTTCCCACTGTTGACAAACCCAAGCATCCCCCTACTTCCTGTTAATCCCAAACACCCCTGTTGAGTCATTTTCCCCCTGTTTTTACTAAACGAACACCCCTGATGGGTTGTTGCTGTTGTTCGAAAGGCCAAACACCCTTTATGATTTTTGGGGCTGCGAGTAAAACTAAACCCACCACACACCCATATACGGGTCGCGGCTGGGCAACATCAATACCACCGAGACTTGGTGTCTCTGTACTCGCGAAGCAGAAAACACCCGATACCCCTTCTTTGATTAGTTCATGTTTTATCAATAAAATTTCATGTGTTTCCTGGATTAATCATAATGATTTCGTGACATAAAAAAAGAAGGAGAAAGGAATACCGTTTATATAATTCGTGAGTAACATAAAACAATACTCGGATCACACCAAAATAAGTCTCGATCCTCCCTTTCTTTTCTGTCTTTTCTGTCGGCAGCTACTCCAAGCCTCAACCCTAATTCGTTTCTCCTTTTTTTTTGTTTACTGTTTGTAAGAAAAAAAATGGGTGAAACCCCCGTTCCCTTTTATTTTTTTTTACAAAAACAATGGTTTGGGCTAGGAGGCCCATGTTTTCTTCCCTTCTTTTCTTTTTAAAAAGTTGACAGCCCAAAAGTCTTGTGGTTTTTGTTTTTCGACTTTCTAATTCACCACGTCAACTCATGTTTATTTATCGTATTTTAATTTCTGAAACGTAATAATTCTTTCTGTATAATGATGCTTACGTAATACATACGCCATATTTTCTGACACTTAGTAATTATTTCTGAATAATTAATTTTTCTGTAATGTGTAAATAAGACTGAGACTGCGTATTTAATGTTAATGTTTAAATAAGTTAAAGCTGAGATTACGCGTATTTAATATTCGAGGATTTTAAATACGGGTTTTACAATTCTTCCCCTCTAAAAAAAATAATTCGCCCTCGAATTAAGGATGCGATAATGCTGGTGTTTTACAGCTTTAGTGGATTCGTCTAAACCATGATAGAATATTTGAATAATAGCTCTTTTGGTTACACAATACCCATGGCATTTTCGAAGCATGTTCTTAATTCGTAACCAGGCTTGGGTTAGACTTTCACATGTGGTTTGAGAGAAATTTCTGATTTCGAGTAAAAGACGTTCAAATAACGAAGGTGGAAAGAATCGACTTATAAAAGATCTTCTCATTTGTTCCCACGATGTTATAGAATCTTCATTAAGCGTATCGAACCAGATTTTAGCATCATCGGCTAAGGATAGTGGAAACATCAAAAGTTTGATAACTTCACTTTGAGTTTCAGCATGTTTGAACATGTCGCAAATTGCGAGAAATTCACAGATGTGTTCATGCGGACCGGTCCGCAAATGAGCATCGAATTTGTTCTCTTCAACCATTTTTAAGTGGGTATTGTTAATAACAAAGTTGTCATCAACATCACTTCGAACAATGGCGGAATTAGGAGTCGGTGCTATGGTACTAGCACTATTCCACAAGGGTTGATCATCGGGATCGATAATAATTATATGTTCGGGTGGATTGGGTTGGGTTTCGACATCCTCTTCAAGTATATCTATAACGAAAAATTCATTATTGGATGGATTATGGGTTGAAAATTTGGGTGATTTGATTTCTTTTGGGATCGTTTGAAATTCATAACTCTTTGTTATTTTATTTAATTTAAATAATAGATTTACAAGTTATTTTCCCCAAGATCGAGGATTTAAACAAACGTTCAAAATTTTGCAAAAAGACATTTTTATGTTTTACTTCTTTTTTTATATATTATTATTATTATTATTTTTATTTTATTTTATTTTATTTATTTATTATTATTATATATATATATATTTTGTTTTGTTTTTTAGATTATAAAAAGGGTAAGAAGATAAATTAAAAAGAAAGCAAAACTAATATTTTTGGTTTTTTGGTTTTTGGTTTTATATATTTTTTTGTTTTTGTTTGATGATAAATTATATATTTACAAATTCACAAAGTCTAAAAGGCAGTTTGGTTGGTTTATGAAATTGATTCAGAAATCGTTATGAAATTTTTTCAGAAAGTGTCGCGCATATTGCTACATGTGCGGCGTACTTACAAAGTTCTCTAGAAAAATCAGCGCACAAATGACATGTGCGGCGTACTTTAGAAATCCTCCAGAAAGTGCGGCGCACAAAAGCAAATATGCGGCGTACTTTCTGTAAATATTAAGACAGAAAATTTTGAGATTGCCAGAAATCTCTACGGCGATGGTTTAATTATAAAAAGAAGTTTCTTAGAAAGTTTAAACAAGTAACGAGAACAATCCCCGGCAGCGGCGCCAAAAACTTGATGTGTGTTCGCAAGTCTTAAATTTATATTACTAGATGATTACCAAACAAGGGACTAAAAACACAACAGGGGCAAGTATATCCTTTCGTGTATAGTATAGTCTAAGGTAAAGTCCAGGTCGATCCACGGGATTGTTGTTAACAAGTAAAAACAATGATCTCTACAGTGTCACAAGTTCTAAAGATTTAAGCTTCTAACAATGATTTAAAGGTGTGTTTGGTTAAGGCTAAAACATAGAAAAGATAGATAGCTAGGATGAATATAAGCACATAAACAATGTAAGACAACATGTGGATTACTAGTCGCAAATGCAACATCTATTCAATATAACAAGAAATCCTTCTACAGATCATGTCATACCAAAAGCATTAAGAATGGTTTATGCTGGTTTCAATAATTCAAGCACTAAACAAAATTATGCAAGAGTCGTTATGTATTTCATTCCACCAATCGCGACAAAGGCGAATACCAAGATTCATTTACTAGATGACATGGAATCCATTCAATCATATAAGTACTAGTTATAATTATGAATGAACCAAATACATAACAATGATCAAACATAATAGTATCAAGTACAACAACAAATCAAGCATGCTTATAATCACGGACCAGGGAGAAAGTGCGCCGCACAAATCTAATTGTGCACCGCACTTCGCTCCTGCGAAGCTAATATAATCTATTCATAGTTCTATACCTGCCTCAACCAAATACACAAGTCCTACTCCATCATCAAAGGAATAACAAATATAACATTCATTATAATTCTAGAATTGATCTTAACAAAAGGGATAAAAGATTATACCAAAGTTGTATGATCCAAATGATGATTACAAGTTTTCCCAAATGAAAACTATTATTGATAACCAAAACTATTGATTGCTATAGCTCCGAATCCTTTAGATGGTGCCAAAACACATTAAATTCGTGCCTTGATAGGTGGGAGAAGATAGGAGTTGTTGTTGTGAGTTGATATGGAATGACAGGGGACAAATGGTGCTTTTATAGGCTTTCTGCGACCAAAAGTGCACCGCACTTTGTCAAATGTGCGCCGCACATTTTCTAAACTTGGAGCCAAAGTTTTATTAATGCTGAGAAAAAGTTCGCCGCACTTTTTCATTTGTGCGCCGTACTTTATTTGTGTGTCGCACTTTCTGACAGCACAAAGTACTCCGCACATTTGAGAAAACCTTTGCACTTCTGGGCATTTTCAGCTTTTGGACCAAAAAGCAAACTTGTACATAATTCTCTTGCGCACGCGTGGGCGCCTGAACCAAGTTCAACTGACATCGTATGCTCAAGTTATGATCAAAGTAGTGAGCATGTGTCGGGAGATCTTAAGCTTGACTTTATTTCTTCGTTTAAGCTTGATGTCTTTATGTTTTCTTCCATTTCCTTCCACGACACGTCCTTGGAACCTATACATCAAATATAGTCTATTAAGTATCGATAGTTCACATAATTAACCTAAATATATACAGATAACGCACACGCAAACATGTATAATTAGAGCGTTATCACTTGCCCAAGTAGAGGATGTCAGTCCTCAATAGTATTGTTCATAATATTAGCACTCATTTAAAAATGATTACCGGTCCACGATTAAAAAGGGACTTAATGGCAATAAGTAAATGTAGTGTCAATAATCATATCAGGCAGCATACAAAAATACTTGTATTCCAGTTTTAGCATATATCCGCCTCACGGGTTTTCAAATCATTTACAAACTTTCAAAAGTGAGGCTATGAACTCACCTTAACTCATAGAGTCTTGAATTACTTTGGATTCACAATCCGTCTCACAAATCTGGGTTGACATACAAATATGTATATATCAAGTCGTAATCTCTGAGTTCAATCTCTTTAAGTAATAATTATATTTTCTTTGATTAATATATTTTGGGATTATAGCATCATTGTTCGGTCCGTTATACTCAGAAGTCATTGTATAAAAGTTTGAGGAGCGAGGGCACTTTAAATCGTAAACCTAACCACTCAGTTAAAACGCAATATCGAGATGGAATATCTTTGTACAAAGTTCCCTACTAACATGATACATTGTATATTATCTTATTATTATGTTTTATATTCTTTAGTTTCAAATTTGGCAAAAATAGTCCTTTTAGTTATAAGTTTGGTATATTTACACTTTTAACCCCTAAAGTATATAGTTTTAATATTTACATTTTCAACCTTCAAATATTAACCTTGGAGTTCTAAACTTTGAAATATTAATCCTTATAGTTTTAAATTTTATAAAATGATACTTTTAGCCTAAAATGTGTATAGTTTCAAAAATGACAGTTTTAGTCCCTAGACTTGTTTAAAATTACATAATAAACTCAAAATTATACCAAATGATCTAGAAACTTAAAACAAAGTTTATAAAAACATTTATAATCATAATAACATTACTTTTCCATAATTATAGCCTTTGAAATGTATATTAAGTCATTATTTTAAGTAAATTACAAAACTAGGGTTTTATAACATCTTTAGCTTATAACTTCTATTTTAAATAATCATATGAACTAGTTCTTTTTAGATTATCTTATTAACATCTTATTAACATTATAAAAATTCTTAGAAAATCATTATAACAAGATCTAAGCTTAGATAACATAGTGATTACCTAGGTAGCTCCAAAATGACTTTTAGGGCTCCTTATGAACTTATTTTGCTTCTAAAGCTTCAAGAACTTTAATGGCTACTTCTTAGACCTGGTTTACGGTCTCAAGGATTCCTTAGGACTTTTTTAGAATTGTAAAATCAGAATGTATGGGTATTAAGGTAAGAAAGTTGGGGATGAAGGAAAATGTATGTATTTCGCCACTATTTATACCCATTTGAAGCCTAGGAGTCTTAGGTATAGCTTAGAAACGTGTTAGGTACTTAGAGTGATGATACTTGAAGACTAGTGATGATTCATGGAAGCTATAGTTGAAGTTATCTATGGTTTATGGCTTAAAACATCACACGGCACCATTTAGATAGGAATGGTGATTTAGCAACTACAAGTAGGTGATCAAGCTGCTATTAGGGATTTTAGAAGGCCAAAATATCTTGTAAATATCTTATTTCATACTTATAATTGGAGGGAAATAGTTTAAACTTGATTTTGGAGGGAAAACCCAAACCGGGTCCAAAATTAGGGCTTGTAACTTTATGGTTTGTAAATTCTTGTAATTAAGGGTTTAGGAATATGATTAGTGATGGATTATGGTGTAATTGGGGTTTAAATAATGTAATTAGGATTTTTGGTTCCTTGGTTTGAAGTTTAACAAAGATTTGAAGTGACATTGGGAAGAAAACCTAGTCGGGTTAGGGTTTTTAATGATCTAGGGTTAAATCCTTGTTAAAGTCATTATTCGTCACTTAGTTACTGATTTAAACTCAATTTATATCCTAGAAATTGTGTTTTTAGTGTCCAAAGATTTTACACACTTGGTTTGATAAGTTATTCTAAGTAAACATGTCTAAAGAGTGAAAATACCTATTTTGACCTAATTTATAAGTCTTTTTTTTTTGGTAACCGTGATTTCCGACTTATTGGCCGACTAATCCACGGGGTTTGAGCCCACCGCCACACAGACTCAAACCAGGTAAAGCCCTCCCTTTTCAGGAGGTTGGTGTGTCTACTTCAAGGTTGTTTGCACCTAGTGGGAATTGAACTTGAGACCTCACACACTTTAGAGTGATAGCCACAAATCTTTTTGCCATTAGGCCACCCTTGAGTGGTTACCTAATTTATAAGTCATGCATTGGAATGTTGTACCTTGTGCTTGTACATTGCTCTAAGATAATGTTATACTCTAAATGTAATGATATGAGTGTTGGTAGACTTGTCCTAAAAGACTAGGTATTGATTCTAAGTAAAATGCTTAATATAAGGGTTTTTAGGTCATTAAGCCTAATGACTTTGTACTTTGGGTAATTAGTGTTTATTTCCCCATGTAAACTTATTATAGGTCTTATATGTTATGTTTATGACTTCTAATGATTCTACACACTTAGTTTAAGGGTTTGTATATGGTAATCATAACCTAGGTGCAATTAGGTTAGCTTATAGTTCTATGCTTCAATAACTTGTACATTGTGATTTAATAATTTGTAACTTAACTTGAGATAAATATATGATCTTAATATGATACTTAGTTTAGTTTTTAAATAGTTGCAAAAGATTAGACTATAATTCAATGTGAAAAGGATTTTAGGTGCTAATCTAGGTTACTATGTCTTAATACTGTAATTAGCTTTAGATGACTTGTACTTAGTGTTTTATAATCAAATATTTCTTATATATGATAGATTATAACTTATACATTTGTATTTGATATTCATATATAGATATTGTTTAGTTATATTACTTGAAACTTTAGTTTATAAAGGATTTCTAGGGTTTCTGTGGCTCTTTGATGATTTAGGGCATCTTTGTTATATTTGGAATGTTCTTGTTCATAATGTATCCTGTTGGCCCAATAAAAGTAGTTAGACTAAGTGTTATACGTCGCTGAGAGGACCAGCGACATAGACCAGACCAGCGGATGGCAAAGCCTCAGCTGGCACACCAGGAACATTCAAGTCAAAGACAACGTTAGAAAAGTCGAAGATTATCTGAAGTCATACTCACCAGCAGTAATAGACAAGCTGGGTTGTAGAAGGAATGTACTGATGTTCAAGGATCTCTGAGATGACAATACTCAGAGATCACTTACAACCCTATAAAGACTTATGCAAGTAGAGACTTGCCTTACCTTTTATAGTTTAGGCAGGAGAATCTCCAAAGTGTTTTAGACGGGACAAAATAGGAGATTCAAGATAAAGCCTAGTACCACCTAGTGGGACAAAAGTGAACAGTTGGCAGAACTATTCACTTAAAGTAGTTTAAAGGTATGTTTCAATTTAGACATGCATTTAATACGTTGTACTCTTCCACTCAGAAGATGACACGTATCAACTACTCCCACTAAGGAAGCAACCTCGTACCACTATAAATAGGAGGGAGAAAGAAGAGAAACTTAACCCTTGTGATTGGATAAATTATCTAAGTTTCTTTCTCCCTTTAGAACCTCTAAGCCCTCAGCTGTCTACCAGCGACTCTAAGGTTCTCTCATAAACTTGAGTCTTGAATCAAGTTTACTTGTTCTAGGGTTCATTTCTTGTTGTCATTCAACGGGTCTATTCATAGCACTTTGTAAAACTTTGTTTATAAAAGATTAATAAAGCATTACTCGTTTGAAAAGTATTTCGTTGTGTGTTATTTTGTATATGAGTCTTAGTATCAACAATTGTCGTATTTTCGGACTTTCAATTGGTATCAGAGCGGTTTGATTTATAAAACTTTTATAAACCATTCTTGTTTTTAAAATCAAGATCCAAATATGACTGAAACTATGCCTCCTATACCACCACCCTTTGGTAAATCTAGTCAAGCAAATACTACGACCAACGCACCGGCCACCACATCTACTACCATGCCTACACCTGTTGTAAGCCTTGGTAATAATGATGATGACCTTCCACAACTTCTTGATGTTCGAGGGGGGTCACATGTGTCCAATGTTCCAGCTTTTGATGAAGAAGATTTTTCAAGTTAGAAAAGTGAAATTCTAATATATTTAGACGGCTTAGAACCCTTCTTGATAGAAATATTAGAAAATTGGCCTTATGTTCCATTGGCCGTATCATCTACCCCTGAGAGACCCATTAAGAAGCCTGTTAAGCAATGGTCTCCAGCGGATAGACGTCTGGCTAACCAGGACAAGAGACATAAAAGTGTCATAGTCTCTTACCTACCCAATAATATAATGAAGTCCATTATCAAATGCAAATCTACAAAAGAGATGTGGACCGAATTAGTTTTAGGGTATGAAGGTCCAAAAGAAACAAAAGAAACCAAAATCCAAGCCCTAAGACTCAAGTTTAATGCTTTTAAAGCTTTGGAAACTGAAGTTTTTGCTCAAACATATACTAGGCTTAAGATTTTGCTAAATGATTTAGGAAACAATGGTGTTGTTCTACCTAAGGTTGAGGTTAATGCCACATTTATAAACAGTTTACCTAGGAAATGGCTTAGCTTAAACCAGACCTTAAGAGCAAATAATGCAATCAAGAATGATACTCTGGCCCAACTGTTTGGTAGATATAACTATGAAGTAGGGCTAATTGATTCTATTTACAAATAAGAGACTTATAGGTTACCACCCATATCTCTGGTTCAAAAGCTCTTGTTGCTAACCATTCCTTTCAGGACACCGACTCTGACATAGAAGAAGATACAAGAAGCAGTCAAGAACTTCTTGATGAGTTGCATGCAGAATTCCATGACAGGGCTCTTCTTGCTGATCAAAAGAGATACTACAAGAGACCAGGCAGAGTCGGAGCTGCTAAAGCTGACAAGTCCAAAGTGATTTGCTACACATGTGGTAAAGCTGGTCATTTCCAAAAGGATTGTTGGTCAAATAAGACTTCCTCTCCAAGCTTTCCTTCTTCCAGCAATGATCACAGCAGCAAGAAGAAGTTTGCTCCATCTCCCTTCAAGCATACTTCTCACTCTGACTCTGAGGGAAAGAAGGATTACAAGGTTAAATATAAAGCACTGAAAGCTGAGCTGGTGAAACTCAATTAAAAGGCTGATGAAGCAGCAAAGAAAAAAGATAGCAAAAAGACTAAAAAGGGTCTTATCGTTGCCTCCTTCGATTGGGATGATGAACCTCTTACATCAGAGGATGAAGGAACCACTATTGTCAGGGTTTATGGCCGTCACTAATGAGGACCAACTGTTGGTAAAAGCGAAGCAAGATCTGGAAAATAGGTGGATATCACCATGAAAAAGGTACATAGATTGCTTACTATGCCTAAAGGTCCTGATAGAGACCTTGTCAGTGGCTACACCTTGGTTGACCTCCATTTTGTGGAAGAACAAAGAAAGAACTTGTTAAACAAATTTCATAAGCTTAAAACTGAGTTAAATCTTTGTCGATCTAAGTTAACAAATCTCAAACCTTTTGTGAATATTATATATCAACTTCAAAATGAAGTAAGCAAACTTTCCATTGAAAATGAATCTTTATCTGATGAAAATGCTGAACTTAGAAGAACCATTGAAAAATGGACCAAAGGTCAACACACTGTGGAAGAATTGGTTGCTGAAGCCATTCCAGGGGATGTGGTTCAAGCAATAGGGGGTAAGGGTAGGTTTAAAAACCATATACTAGTGGCCAAAGTAAAATTTTTCCCCTTTGAGGATCCTTCTCCTATTTCCACCTCTGTGGATGAGAATGACTCTGAAGAGGAATCAGATGTTTCCAAACTCCTTCCAGCTATACCAAAACTCGTTGGTGCTGACCCATCTGATTCCTTACTTGGCCCAAAACGTGCCATCAAAACTTCTGGGACACCCAATCTCAGAGTTGCTAAGAAAACACATAAAAAGGTTTTGTGGCCAAAGAACCTGCCAAACCCATTCCCCCCACTGAAGAGCTTTCACCCACCAAGAAACTTCTCCTTACCCTTATGGAAGAAGTAAAAGGTTTGAAAGAACACATCAAACCTCGGGCTGACAGTCCATCTGTTAGTTCTCTTGGTGAAGGATCCAAAAACTCAAAGGGGAGAGCTTTGTTCAGGCCTTGCAAACATTGTGGGTTCAAAAATCACTTGTCTGAAAATTGTTCAAAGAAACCCAAATGTATCACATGCGAGTCCACTGAACACACCTCTAGAGAACATAAGGAGACCATAGTTTTCCAAAAGACCAGACTACAATTAAGGTCCAAAACTCCTTACAAGTCCTCTAGGAGACCAGAACCCAAATCCAGAGACATTCCTTAGAGTTTCAGACCATTTCCTCCTTGCAAGTATTGTGGTTTCTATGATCATCACTCTGACGAGTGTGAACACTATCCCGGATGTGACATATGTGGAAGTATGCGTCTTGAAACCAGAGATTGCAGCCAAAGAAGGGGAGAAAGGAACCAAAGAAGAGCTAACGTCGCTGGTCAGCGACAATATGGATCCACTGGAAAGTGGGTTCATCATCGAAACTAATTTGGTTTTGTTATATCTATGCAAGAATACTTGAAGACATCTGTTTGGTATCTGGATAGTGGGTGCTCCAGACACATGACAAGGGTTAAACAATATCTGCATTGATATAAGAAGGAGTTTGGTCCTAAAGTAGTCTTTGGAGATGACTCCTCGGGGGCTACTGGGGGATATGGCTCAGTGGATTGTAATGGAATCACCTTCACAAGGGTCGCTTATGTCAATGGACTGGAGCAAAACTTAATCAATATCAGTCTACTCTGCGATGCTGGTTTCAAAGTTCTATTCTCCAAGACCCAAGGAACAATCTTCAATCAAAATGATGATGTTATTCTCATTGCACCCAGAAGAAGGGATGTGTATGTTATTGACATGACATCATGTCCAGAAGGAAACAACACATGTCTCTTTGCCAAAGCCTCTGATAGTGAAAACTGGCTCTGGCACAAGAGACTCTCTCACCTAAACTTCAAAAACATCAACAAACTGGCCAAGAATGATTTAGTCGATGGGCTTCCATCTCTGACCTTCAGCAAAGACAGACCATGTTCAGCCTGCGAAAAAGGGAAGCACCATAGAGCTTCGTTCAAAACTAAACAATCATTCTCCATAAATAAGTGCCTCCATCTTCTTCACATGGACTTATTTGGACCAGTAAAACCTTAATCCCTTAATCACAACAAGTCCACACTAGTCATGTCGATGAATTCTCTAGGTTCACTTGGGTATTCTTTCTTAAAAGAAAGAGTGATGCAACTGAAAGAATAATGTCCTTCATTAAAGAAATAGAGAACATCAATGACTGCAGAGTTAAGGCTATCAAAAGTGATAATGGCACTGAATTCAAGAACCATGCCATAGAAGCCTTTTTTGACGAAAGGGAATCTCAGAGAACTTTTCAAACCCAGGCACCCTAGAACAAAATGGTGTCACTGAAAGAAGAAACAGAACTCTCATAGAGGCAGTCAGAACTATGCTCAGTGAACCAAGACTCCCAAAGCAATTTTAGGGTGAAGCTGTGTACACAGCTTGTTACACACAAAACAAATCCATTATTGTGAAGATACATGGCAAGACCGCTTATGAAGTGTATAGGAAGGGAGACCCTGATGTAAGCTACTTCCATTTCTTTGGTTGCCCTGTTTTCATTCACAACTACAAGAATCATCTGGGAAAATTTGATGAAAAGTCAGATGATGGGTTCTTTCTTGGATACTCTCCCACCTCTAGAGCTTTCAGAGTATTCAATATACGCAAGCAAGAACTTGAAGAATCCATTCATGTTACCTTTAATTAAGTAGATGTTATCATCACTCACACCAACTCAGAGGCCTGTGACATTGACTTCAATGAAGTTAAATCATATCCAGAGGATGATTTCTCAATTCCCAAGGAATCATCTCAAATATGTCACAAGAATTTCCCTTATGTTCATGCATTTGATCCTCATTTAATCTCTAATATCACTTCAGAGGTTGTTGTAGCTGAATCACATACTCCACCACCTATTGAAGAACATGTTGATCATAACTCTCCAATCTCTCAAATGAATGAAGAGGTCATAAATGAAGAAATTATCTGTGATGAACCACCAGCATACACTAAACCTGCTGTGACTCCTGAACACACAGAGACTCCTACTTCTCAATCCAAATGGAGTAGAAACCAAGATATTCTTCTTTTGAATATTTTGGTGAACCCTCTGAGGGAGTCACCACCAGAGGAAAGTTAAGATCTATGGAAACTGCCTCAACGAATGAATGCCTTTTCACTGATTTTCTCTCTGAAGATGAACCAAAGAACATGGCTGCTGCCCTACTGGATGAAGGATGGGTTGTGGCTAGGGGTGTAATCGATTCGAGCCGAGCTCAAGCTTAGTAGGAATTGAGCTTGGCTTGATACTAAAATTGTAGGCTTGAGCTTGGCTTGATAGCTTGTCAAGCTTTACTAATTCAGGCTTGAGCTTGGCTTGATAAGGCTTGATAAAAGCTTGAGCTTGTCTTGAAAAGCTTGAATATGTATAAGATTATTTTTTTATAATAAAACTCATCAATAAACATATGTATGAAATAAAAAAATCACTACGTAAAACAAATTTGATTTATTTAACACTAAAAAAACCAATAACAAAATCATCGTACAATCTTGGTTTCAAAATGTGTTTTGTAATCCAATACGATTAAGGTCCCAAAGGCCATCGCATGATGTAAATCCGAGCACAATTTAGACACGTTGCGTTTAGTATTAAAAAGAGTACAAAAATATTTATACACATATTGTATTCTACCAAGTATCGAGTAAATGCAATAATTAAATTTACAAAAATAAAGAATCATTTAAAATATAAACTAAAATATCAATGTAATCAGAGTTAAAAGTTTCTAAAATATATTATTTATTTATGAAATTAACCTTTGAAATTAGGTTAATACTTAAATTAACAATTAGTTGCTTATATAAATTCATCATAAAACATATTTTTGATAGAGTTTGAAAAAGCTTAATAAGAATTCGAGCCGAGCTATCAAAAGCTTGAGATTGAGCTTGATATAGTTTTGAGCTATTTTTTTGGGCTTGAGCTTGATAAAAACTTAGCTTGGATCGAGCCAAGCTCGAGCTCGAGTTGCTTGATAAAATCTTGGCTTGATTACACCCTTAGTTGTGTCCATTCAAGAAGAACTCAATCAGATTAAGAGAAACAAGGTGTGGACTCTGGTAAAAGCTCCAGCTGGAAAGCAAGTGGTTGGAACCAAATAGGTCTATAGAAACAAAAGGGATGAAGCTGGAATGATTATTAAAAACAAGGCTAGGCTTATGGTGTTGGGTTACAACCAATCAGAGGATATTGATTATGATGAAACCTTTGCACCCGTGGCCAGATTAGAAGTTATCAGAATCTTCCTAGCCTATGAAGCTTATATGGGTTTCATGGTGTACCAGATGGATGTAAAGAGTGCCTTTCTTAATGAGAAACTTGCAAAGGAAGTATATGTCAAACAACCTCCAGGGTTTGAGAACAGTGACTATCCTGACCATGTCTGCAGACTTCACAAAGCACTCTATGGGCTGAAACAAGCGCCTAGAGCCTGGTATGAAACTCTATCAAAGTTTCTACTTGAAAATAAATTTGTCTGAGGTACTATTGACCAAACCTTGTTCACTTATAGGTCCAAGGGTGATGTAATTATAGTACAGATTTATGTGGATGACATAATTTTTGGTTCAACCAACAATACCTTGAGCAAACAATTTGCCAAACTTATGACCAAAAAGTATGAAATGAGCATGATGGGGGAACTAACTTTTTTCTTGGGTTTTCAAATCAAACAAAATTCAAAAGGAATTTATATTTGTCAAGAAAAATATGTTAAAGATTTGCTCAAGAAGTATGATCTGTCTGATTGTGTATCAATGAAATGCCTCATGCTTCCCCCCAACAACTTGGGAGCTGATGACACTGGGGTCTCTGTTAATGAGACCTTATGCAGAGGCATGATAGGGTCACTAATGTATCTCATAGCAAGTAGACCAGACATCCAATTCTCCACATGTCTCTGTGCTAGGTACAAAGCTAACCCCAAGGAATCCCACCTTGTAGTTGTTAAAAGAATTTTTAGGTACTTAAAAGGATCTCCCTCACTGGGTCTCTAGTATCTAAATGGATCAGGCTTCAACCTTAAAGCCTACTCAGACTCAGACTATGCTAGGTGTTGTCTTGATAGAAAGAGCACCTCTGGGAGTTGTCAAATCCTTGGAGGAAAGTTAGTATGTTGGAGTGCAAAGAAACAAAACTTTTTGGCCATGTCATCAGCTGAAGCTGAATATGTAGCTGTTTTTGGGTGTTGTGCACAAGTTCTCTGGATGAAAAGTCAATTGGCTTATTATGGAATAAACTATGAACAAGTTCCCATATTCCGTGACAACACAAAGCAATAGCCATCTCAAATAATCCGGTACTTCATTCCAGAACCAAACATATTGACATCAGGTATCACTTTATCAAAGACCATATTTTTAAAGGCGATATTGAGCTTCACTTTATACCCACTGAATACCAACTCGCTGATATTTTCACCACGCCTCTGGCTGTGCCAAGTTTTACTAGGTTGGTGCTGAACTGGGTATGCTTAATATTGGAAAATAAGTCTAATAAGTAATCTATATCTCTGGGCATTTAAGGGAATTGAATGTAACGAGGTAGTTACATTTCAATGGGAATTAATATATTCCAGTATTTAATTCAAATGATTTCCTTTTAATGTCAACAACCTTTCCGCTTTCCAAGGGGACAAAAATCACATGAAGGGTCAAGGGGTCCCACTTATTTTCTCAAAAGGTAACTTTGCATTAAATGCTTTAATTGGAAAACGACATAACCTTTCACGCACCCTTGACTCACATTTTTTTCACACTCATTTTCACACACATACTATTCATCTATCTCTCTCAAATCCTCCACAACTTCACTAGTTCATCAATGGCGTCTTCATCCGAAAACCAATCATTCACCGTCTTGGCTGCATCCAACGTGGATTTTGGCGTGAATGAATGAAAGATAGCTCTTAATAACTGTGTTGTTCTTCTTGATCACAACAATCCACTTTACACACCATGGTTAACTTTCTTGAAGAACTCCTCCATAGCCAAATCTATAACTAGAACACCCTCAACATGCTACACACAATATTTGAAGGAGTTTTGGTTCTCGGCTGAAGTAGATCAAACCTTTTCAAGCATCACCTTTAACCTCTCCACTCATCCACAACCTCTCACCTTTAATTTTAATGACTTTGCCAGGGTCATTGGACTGGCTGTCAATGATGATATGAACGATGTGTCAAACAGTGTCACTGTGAAGAAATCTCTGGCTACACTAAAGCCACACGATAATGACAATAAACCCTTCACATCGCTTGCCTTCTAAAACAAATCCCTGATCCAAATCTGATAAATCTTAAGATACATGGATCTTTAGGCTGCTAGGAACATGTATTACTCACTTGATTGAATCAAGGCGGAATAGAATAAAACATGTTGAACAAGGTGTTTAATAACAAGAACACAAGAACTTTTCCCAACGATTGCTTATTATATTAATAACAAACAACCACTAGGCGTGTATACATTTAATCCCACGCCTAGTACGACACATACTTTAGGTTTACATTATGAATGAATAATATGAATAAACCTAATACCCTTGGTTCCTTTTAAAGTGTAAGGAATAGGGTTTACAAGAGATAAGAACAAATAAACATAAAATATTCTATTTAGATAAACTATATAATGAATATATGATAAACAATATACTCAATATATTCTCTAAATAGAATTCCATCAGTGTGTGAACATCCGTCAGCGGCTAGACATGCCGTGTCAGTGGCTAGAACAAACGTCCTATGTTTTCTTCGTTTTGAGTTTCTGCCACATCAACTTTTAGACCCAACAATCTTCCCCTAGTTGTGTCGGTAAAACTCTTTGTATATCTCTTGTATGTGGTACATCATCTTCAAATTGCTTCCCCTCAAGTTAAGCATCGATCTTCCCCTTTTTGTCACATCAATTAGGGAAGTAACCAATGTATGCAATCGAAGATTCTCTAAATGTAGGCTCTTTGTAATGACCTTTAATGATACAAAATTTGGGTGATCCTTGCTAGACCCGAATTAGGCTTAATTCGGGTTGGCTGGACTCCAGCTCCTGCACCAAGTAAATTATCTGGTTGGGACCCTGCACACTAAAACAACACGCGTCAGGCTTACCGTGGGAATGTATCCCATGATTAGACTCTAGCGTGAGAGTAAGTAATTGGTTAGGGTTATAAGAATCGGATGAGATGTGAGTGTGTAGAATGTAATACCTTTGTGGAACCCTTGGGGGTTCCTTATATAGGCAGTGAAACCCTAATGGGTTGTCACTGATGCTTCGGCCCCAAGGAAAGGATAAATACCAGAATTAGATTGATTGTTATCTTCTAATTATGGTGAGTGAATATCCTCTCCTTTGGGATAAATCCTAATCATAGTAGGAGTATGATTCTGTCTAACCCTGTACCGGCCATGCCGGGTCGTGGGCCGCACACGTGTGTGCGGTTACTGTTCATCTAAGCCCATAAGCTCAAATAACATTAATCCCACCCATCCGTGATAGGCCGGATACGGGTAGTACCCGTGGGCCGGGTTCATGACCCGGCTGGGGACTATACGTCATCATGTCCCCCCAGTCTAGTTGTTACAGCCGTAGGCGTAACCTCTAGACTATCAAGATGTTCCCCGGACGTACCAAGAAAGATCCCTAGAGAATGATAAATTTCCAAACTTTGTTTCGGCCACTCGTGGCAACCTCAGCCGCACTTGTCGACCGAGACAAATTAAATATAGCATTGAATATGGTCTTACGTATGACTGTATATCCCGACACAAGAATGAATGCATTAATGGTAGTTAATTAGTCAGATACACGCCTTCAAAAGTGCACCAGAAAGGCCCACCCTTGAGCCACGTAAAACTGTCAAGAAGTGACCCGTGGGTCCCTTCTGACGTTTCAGAAGTGTCAGAAATCCCATCCGTTGGATGGGCGTAGTGGCTTACACGTGGCGAACATCTACGCTACCTCGGAAATCGAGGCAATCCTATATAAGAGTTGGTGTGTGCTACTGTTACACACACAGTTTATATTCATTCCGCCATTGTTATTCCCAAGCTCCTTCCTTCAATCTTTTGCCTCTTATTCCACGGATTTCCTCCGCCGTAGGTTAGATCATCATGCCTCTCAAACCCTTTTTATAAAACATGGTGAAGGACAATCCCCTTATTACGGATGTCCTGAACGTGATGCCTGCGGAGAAATACATAGACTTTTTGTCTAAGTATTATATTCCCGAAAGCGTACACCCAACCTATCCAGGTGAAGGTGAAGCGATTACGGATGCCCCGAGGGAAAAGATAGGCGTGTACACGCGCCTATTCGATTCGGCTAACTACCGCATCCCCTTATCCAAGTTTTTGGTAGATCTGCTTCTATATTATGACTTCCACATAACCCAACTGCACTGCATAGGGCATGTAAAATCAATCAATTTTAGATTACCTGCCATACATGCGGGGTAACCCCGACCGTAAATCTATTTAGGGTCTTTTACTCCCCCCAACTAGTGAATGGGTGGCTGTCGTTCAAAAAACGATCCGTGAACGCCCCCATGACTTACAGGAAGCCCTTAGATTCCCTCAAGAATTGGTAAGACCATTACTTTTTCGTTGATGAGAAAGTATTCCCTACCCCGTTCGTCCTCAAAACTAGGGTACCCAAAGACTATCCTCCCAAATCAAAAGACTATAGTCGTAAGGATTTGAAAATTCAAGATACCCACCGCACAGAATTTCATAAGGGTTTGTCGGAGCACTTCTTGTGCCTAGTAGGGATAAGCCGCTACTACTATAGGAGGGAGGATATGTATCCGTGCTTTCTGACCGAACGTAGGCAGGGTAGGTCCACTTATATTTGTAGATGTAAAAAATGCCACATTTGTACTTTGTGAACTTACTAATCCGTATATATGCATATGTCCGCAGAGATGAACCTACATGGATTATTACGCCGAGGCGGCCCAATGAAAGTTCCTGAAGGATTCCGTCCGCTGAAAAAAAATGAACTCCCCCTTCTTGATGCAACCGTAGACAAAACCATCCCGCTGGAAGAAACCACCGAGTAGAGATCGAATGAGGGAGAGCCCGTGATTGAGAAGTCCCCGCTTGACTTCCACAACGAAGATGGTGGAGAATTGCTGATGGAGGACACCGTGCCGCACCAGGATGAAGAAGGAGAAGAAGAAGAATTCACCAATCCTGCTGACAACCGCACTGGTGAGGATGAGGAAACCACCCAAGCTTCTGGGTCCCCCAAACCCAAATCCAGGTAAAGAAAGACTACCAGGAGGGTAGCAAAAACTCTAGGGGATGGGGCGGGGGCACATAATACTCCCCCAAAGAAGCTAAGGAAGGACCACCCGCGGTTCCAGGAAGGGAGCAGCGCCTCTACGGCCCATGTCGACCCTTCGCTGCACGCGAATGAGAAAGTCTGAATGGCAACTCCTGTGAATACTGTGGCTCCTACCATCACAGAACCCATGATTGGCACTACGTAAGTACCCCTTTAATACTCCAAATGATAAAAATTCATAAACAGAACTAATAAATGTTGATAACAGGGCAGACCCGTCGACCGTGGCCCAAGAGAAGAAGGTGGAAAGGTAACCCTCTCCCGTGACATCAATGAGACCTCCATCCCCTCTACGCCTAGCCTACGCCTAGCATGTAATTTATCTAGCTTAACAAGGTTGGAGGCGGAGTCCGAGTGCTCTGAATTCATTGAACACATCACTCCTCTAGCACTGGCGCAAGATTTGGACGAACTAGAGCATGAAACGTTGCTGGAGCAGTTTGATGTGTCCTCCGCACACCAGGTGACGGTTGGTGCGGCCCTGAGACGCCGTCTGATCAAGGCCTTGGCTAACGTGAGCCGTGCTGATAAAAAGATAGCTCGCCGTGAAGCACTGGTGGCTAAGCACGAGAAAAACATCACATCCTTGCAGGCAGCGTTGGTCGTGGCCGAGTCAACCGCCAAGGAGCAAGCCCATCACGCCAACGCTCGTGAAGAACGTATTGCCGAGCTAGAGGCCCTTTTAGCTGCATCCAACGAGAAGGTATGCTCTCATATTAATGCTTATTTGTGCACACATAAAACCACATTGTCTCTATAATAACTCCAAGTGTCATATATAGGTATCCGCAGCCGAAGTTTCTACTAAAGCCGTAACCGTATAAGCCTTCACTATTGCTCAGGAGCGTGACGCGCTGAAGGATGAGCTAACCCAGGCGCGGACTACCTTGGACGAGCAAGCTGCAGCAGTTGAGGGCGAACTAAGCAAGATGGCCACGGACTATGCTGAAATGATATGTCCTCCTTTGCTCACAGCCATAGCTGGGCGTAGATGGATGGTTGGCCAGGTAATGCGGCTTGCCGTGAGCAAGGTGACGGAAGCTCCTTACCTGCTGCAGGCATTTACTAACGTTGTATCGGACGGTATTGACCGTGGTAGGCACGAGGGGCTGGTCAAAGCTGCAAAGCTGATAGGCAAGAAGGAAGATATCACCCAGCATGCCTACCACAACCCTCTAGCCGCAAACAAGATGACCGCGTCAATGGCCGCTCTTGCTGAAATCCAACACCCCCTCCTAGACGAGTTAGAAGCACTAAAGGATGCTCCTAATAAGGTAATAATGTCCAAGCTCACTGCTGATCCCATCCAACTGACTTTGCCCACCTACGACTCTGTACGAAGGTGATGAAAGGTGAAAAGCTGCTGGCCGAGGCGTTGGATGCGAACATGATCAGGACATAAGATGGGAAGAATGCTCACAGGGAGGCCCTCCGCACCTTGATTGAAGAAGGGAAGAAGGAGATAGGAGAGTTCCTACCTCCTTTGTAATTTACATTGTAAACATTTGTACTAATTTATTCGTCCGTGTATGTATACGGCTTAAAACTGATGTTATTGTCATAACTTGTTATTCTTATGCAAGTAAGTCCGTGATGACCACGGCTATTTTGGTGTTTTGAATTTGAAACTTGTGTATATTTTTTATTCTTTTTTGTTAGATATCATATACCTGTACTGCATGACATGTCACGTCTTACTCAAAAAATACAATCAAGTCTATATTTCACTAGACGTGCGGCGTGCGTCTTTACCATGCAAAGCACTGCGTGAGCGCGGCATATGGAAACTTATCACAACGTCTTGTGAGTAAGGTGTCTAGTAAGGATACATGATCCGCGTCACTGGGGTTGCATCCCTCTTATGCGACAAGTTGAATTATTAGGTTCACTTAATCCTCTTACCCCGCCTGGAGGCTCATTGTACATGTACGGTATTGAATGAATGCATATGAATAAGATATAGCACATTGTAGTAACATCAACTAAATCTATACGACAATAATAAAATCTAAAAAAGAAGACAATAATTTGCACAAGAACGAGTCGTGGAGCTAGCTAGGCACCACGGCATTATATTAGAACGTTTACGTTTTTTGTTTTAACAAGAATGGGAAATCCTAAAAAACAAAAGGAACCTAGAAAGCATAAAAAACAAAATAAAGAGAACACATGGATCTTCATTGAAGCTAGATATAGCGAAGTGTCCATGCGGAAGCCGTAGCTTTCAAAGATAGCACCTTTTAAGATTGCAGATATTCCATGTGCGTTCCAGGTCGCGGCCATCCATGTCACGTAACTTGTATGCGCCCCGTCCTAAGGCTTCCGTAACCTCATACGGTCCTTCCCACTTAGGGTCCAACTTTCCTGTATTCTCCGCTCGACTCGCCTCGTTGGTACGATAAACATAATCTCCCGGTCGAAAAGAAACACCTTTAACCTTGGCGTCATAATAAGCCTTCATCCGTGCCTTGGACTTGGCCTCATTGATAGCCTCTATTTCTCTTTTTTCCTCCAATAAGTCTAGATTGATCCGGAGCTTCTCGTCGTTTGTGACGACATTAACCTCCGATGTGCGGATAGTAGGCATTCCTATTTCTACTGGTATGACAGCTTCAGTGTCGTAGGCCAATGCGAATGGAGTGTCCCCGTTGGCTGTTTTAATCATAGTCCTATGTGCCCATAGAACATGTGGCAGTTCATCCACCCATTTGGCACTTCGTTCATCCAAGCGTGTCTTGATGCCTTCTCCCAAGCTTCTATTTGCTCACTCCACAAGACCATTTGTCTGCGGATGTTTAATAGATGCGAAGCGCCGTTTGATATTCAATGCTGCGCACCAGTCCTTGAATGGATTATCCGCGAACTACTTCCCGTTGTCCGAGATGATTTATCCTGGTAAGCCAAAACGGCACACGATATTCTCCCACACAAACTTTTTAACTTGTTTGCCTGTGATGGATTTGACTGCCTTAGCCTCTATCCAGCGTGTAAAGTAGTCCATTGCGACAATCAAGAACTTAACTCCCCCCGCAGCTACGGGAAAAGGTCCTGCAATATCAGTCCCCCACTTATAGAATGGCCATGGGGATGTAATAGGTGTAAGTTCCTATTGCGGATGTTGTGGTACTGGTCTGTGCACTTGGCAATCACAGCATTTGCGAATCATGTCGCGTGCATCCCGGATGAGACTGCTTTTATACATAGTCTCATCTTCCAAATAGGGCTTAAAATGCATTAAATATCATCAAAATACCTAAATATATGCTTGTCTTTGTTGCTTGTGTATTTTAGGTACGGATATTGAGATAATGACAAAAGATCACAAGAATCATGCAAAAACGAACACGGGAAACGAAGCCGCACAATGAACCAAGCCCTAGTGAAGACTTTCCCAAGATCAACCCTTGAAGATTTGAAGAATTATGAAGAAGGGTCCTCCAATTATGAAGAATTGACACTTTATACCCTTGTATCCTCATAATTACAAGTTTGGTCCCTAAAGTTTATCAAAATTACAAATAGGGCCCTCCACTTTGAAGATTTGGCAAGTTTAGCCCCTCAACAAAGCTAAATTGTCAACCAATATCATTCAATAAGTCAAAAACATCATGAAGTCCTTCAAAGTATAAGAAATGACAAGTTTGGTCCTTTGAAAAATCCAAAATTACACAAAGGACCCTCAACTTTCAACATTTGGCAAAAATGGTCCCTCAATTATCAAGACTTGGCAAATTCAGTCCTCCAAAATGTCAATTAAACAAGTCTAGACCATTATCATTGAAGAAAATACCAAATCAGTCCTTTAAGAATGCAAAAATGGCAAGAAATACCCCTGAAATCATTTTACAAAACTTTTTGGGGCAAAAGTGTGAAGTTTGAAACTTCAATAACAAAGGAAACGAGTTTTGGGGTATTTATTTACAAAGTGGCAAGAAGAAGAAAGAAAGGGGGTAATATTAGGCCAGACAAAGAAGTTACCTAGACCAGTGACAAGCTGCCACGTGCCCCACTCACTTAAACCCACCAAATCCTATTCCACCAATCCTCCACATCAGCATCCACTCACAACCGGATTAACAAGTTAATTTATTAAGTTAAATTTGGGCGCCTAACACATTTTTAAACATTAATCTGGATCAAATACACCCACTATTCACACATGAACACAAATTGGGTATTTGTGTTTAAGCCAAAATTAAACCACCAAAGCATCCAGATTAGTGATTAAGCTTACCATGAACACATCTCCACTTCAAAAACCCTTGCCACGTCACCCATATGCTCACATGATAAACCTTTGCTACACACTTTTGGGGATACTGCCAAAACCAACCAGAGAATCAACCATCCAGAGACAAGCTTACATTTTAAGCTTTGTTTGAGCCCTTGGATCAAATTACAACAGCTATCTACTTCACAAGGCTCCAAATTCAGTCACATGATTCAAGAAGATGCCAAAACCTCAAGGGCATTTTTGGAAGATCAAGTAGCTAGGGTTACATGTTTTCAGCTTTCATAGTTCATTTGTAAGGCTATATAAAGCCACTTAGGCCTTCATTTTTCAGTTTGCTTTTGATTTTTCCTTGGTTCAAGTTTCTGTAAATCTTATTTCCAAGTTAATGAAATTGAGTTTGAAATCTTGAAGAAAAGTCATTGGCCAATCTTATTTACTGCTTTCATTTGTTACATACTTGTTAGTTCTTGAAGTTCAAAACCTGTTTTCAAAAGAGGAGTGTGCAAAAGTTTGCACATTTTCTCATTTTCTTGATATTTTGCTAAGTCTTGTTCCAATCTTGGAATTCTTGGGCTATAGGGCTGATCATAGCATCCTAACTGAGTTGGTTAAGGTGTGGTAAGGCTTATAACTTGGGGATAATCAAGTGTGGGGTAACAAGTTTGCATTAATCAAGTTTTTCCAAAGTTTCTGTTTTTTATAATATTGTGCTTAACCCTTGTTCAATCTTAGCAGGCTTTTTGTGGAAGCTTGTGCTTGTTCTTGCTAGCACATAAGCTCAAAATTCGTGGGTGTGGATGTACATCCATGAGGTTTGCATACTTAATCTCCAAATCGGCTTAAATTGTGATTTTTGGTGATATTTGTATGAAACTGTTGTTCTTGTGAATTTTGTGTCTTGTTCTTGCTTGAATCTGTTTATTATACTTGTTTGAGTGTTAATTGATGCTTGGTTGGCCTGAAATCTTACTTTGCTTTTGAAAATTTTGATTTGAAAAAGTTAAAGGGGTGTTTGGGTCTACTGGTTTATGCTTGTAACTTGTTATTGTGTTAAGGGAAGTTGTTGTTTATGCTTTGTATCTGATGTACCTTTGTTTGAGAGTGTTTTGCTGCAAGTTTTTGGGTTTGAACACTTGCATTAAACAATCTGCTATATAGACCTTGTTTCTGCTTGTTTTGACCTAGGATTTTGGGAACACTTAGTGTGTATGCATGCTTAGGGATAAAAGTGGTTTAAACAAAGTTAATATAACCTGTTTGAAAGATTTGAGGTGTTGAAATTGGCTTGTGTGTCAAATACATCAGCAAAAGTAGAAAACTGCATGTGTTAGTGTTCATCAGTAACTTTCATTGCTTGAATCTTGCTTAATTCTTTGAACCAGTGCATGAAACCTGTTTAGACTTGCTTATTGGAGTTTATTATAGCTTGTGTGTGCATTTGGTAGAATTTGGCTGGCTGATTTGTGCTAAAATTGCTCTTGAATGCTAAACTGCTCATTGTTCATGTCTGTATCATGTCTGATGAATGATTGATTAAACTGTATCAATTGGGTGTTAGTGATTGTGTTATTTTGATTGTGATTGACTCCTTTTGATCCAAAGATCATTTGGGTGCCTTTGTGAAATCTGAATCCAAGAAAAAGTCACTAAAGACAAAAAGTCAAAATAGTCAAGCAGTGGGAAAAGTTCCCACTGCTCAACATCCAAAACTAGCCCATGCTAGTGCAATTTTGTCATCAGCTTATCAATAAGCTATTCTAGCTTATCCAGACTTGCAACAACTTATTTTTTGTGATAGGTCTTCCTTATTTGACCCATTTAAGTAGACTGGAGCTTATTGGACTTTGACTTTGACTTTTTACTAGGAAACCAACTTGTTTGACTTTTACATAAGTGCTTATTTGCTTATTCCAGCTTATTGAGTGTTCTTATTTGAAAACTCTTTGTTGATTTTGCTTAATTAAGTCATTTCAAACCTTTTGGAACTTGAATCAACACTTGGGGTGGTCTAGAACTCGAAAACGACTATTTTGTCGTTTTGTGAAGATTGCTTATTACATTTTCAGGCTTATTCCTTGGGCTTATTTCAAATTTCTTTTTGCAGAAGTCTTTGTTAGGTCAAAAGAAGCTTGTGTGTTAAATTTTAGCTTATGGCATTAGCTTATGGCTTAATGGGCCAAAAAGCCCATTAAGAATAAGATGTTTGTTATAAGTTAGCTTATTTCACATTTTCAGCTTTTGGGCCTTTGGAAAAAGTTGTTTAAAATCAAATTTTGAGTCAACCTGTGCTTTTTGGGCTTATTTTGAACACTTTTTTATATTGGGCCTTAATTAAGCCCATTAAGGGTTTGTTTTGGTTTTGGCCCATTTTCTAGGCCCAATAGGGGTATTTAGGTAATTTCACTTTCATTTCTAAGTTATTTAGGTTAAATTAAGCTAGTTTGCAAGTTTTTAGAATTTTTTTTATAATTTTTGGATTTTTAATATTATTTTAATATTATTTTATTATTAAAAATTAAAAGTCTGATTTTCTAGGTTTTTATATTTTTCCTAGGCTCTAAACACTTAATTAGGATTTTTACAACTTTCTAAATACTTTTTAGGTCTTTTAATTATTTTCTATAATTAATTTAATATTTAATTGATTTTAGGAGTTTTTAATTGTTTAAAAATAGTTTTAATTGGTTTTAAAATTTTGAAAAATAGTTTTTAGCTTAATTAGGTTATTTTTGAGGTTTACAAACTTTAAAATCTTGTTTAGGGCTTTTTAATAATTAATTTTGATTTTTAGGGCTTTAATTAGCATTAAAAAGTCTTTATCTAATTAATTAAAAGGTTTTATCAAGTTTGGATTTTTTGTAAACTCTTAGAATATTATTAGGGATTTTTGGTAATTTTTGGAAATTTTTAGGTTAAAATTTTAATTTTGGTAGTTTTTACGACTTTACGTGTACGTTTTTTTAGACTTAGTTTAATCCGTCTTCATAACCGTCTTTCTTTTCTAATCCCTTTTCTATTTTCTTTTCTCAAATATATTCACAAATTAATCCATATCATTACACACATAACACACTAGCCTCCTTGAGAACGAACTCACTTAGGGTCATTCACACACGATTTTCCTAAATCGTCGTGCTCACTTGCCCTATTTTATTGCCCTCTTTTCCTAAAGGGGTGATTTTACAACTATCATTTTGGCGCCGCTGCCGGGGAGGCGTGTTGTGTTTTGATTTGGCATTGTTGTTTTTATACTAACCATAATTAGTATTTGTATTAGTAGCACTCTACTAATACGTATTATCGTTTTTCGGTTTTTGTGTGAATATTATTAATATACTGTATACGTAGAACAATAAATTCACAAGTACTCCAAATACTTGAGAAATCACAACCTTGACTTGGGAGGTCATTACCCAATCATTGTATTCGAATCTCAAACCAAAGAAAAAGGCAAAAATAGATAATTACTTTCGTGAAGCTTAATCTTGATAATACAAACTATAAGGTGGGTATAAGGCGGATATTATAAAATATATCCTAAGGAAAAAGGCTCTTAAGTGCTTCGCGCCGCCTCGTTTCCCCGCTTGCTTGTGCGTATTTGATTTTGAGAGTGAATCGAGGGTTTTGCCGCCCAAAGTATTACTAAGTATCATATATATATTCTTGGTTTCTATTGATTAAACCCTCTTGAACGATTTGGTGTTCCACCGTCGTTCTAAAGTCATCGAAGGCGTTCACCCCACGTGATCGTTTTCATTCCTTGAGGCTTTGTTAATCAAGAGATTTGATTAAGGAGGAGATTTGTGGATTTGTTGTCTACCTAATACATTTCACCAAATTCCAAAAGTTTAATACAATCAAAAACCACAAAAAAATTTAAAAAAAAATACAAAACACCAAAAAGAATCTTCTTTGCTCGTCCCCTCGTTGTACGTGACATTTATGCTAACTCGAAATCAAGCAAGACGTGCACGTAAACGAAAGAACAAAACTCCCACTCCCAACAATTCTAGTGAGGAGTCTCCTATTGACGAACCCATTGTAAGAGAAACACCAACCATGGCGAATCGAACTATGATGGAGTTACTTCAAGCACCCACCGAGGGTTATGGAGAGGCTATTGTGATTCCCGCTATCCTTGCGGAGAATTTTGAGGTTAAGACGGGTTTGTTGTCCATGATTCAAAACAACAAATTCCGTGGTGATGAGAAGGACAATCCACACAACCATATCCGCCAATTCAATCGTCTTACCGCTACTTGTAAGTTCAAGGATGTTTCTAACGACTCGATTAAGATGATGCTTTTTCCGTATTCCTTAGCGGGGCCCGCTAAAAATTGGTTAGAGAAAGAGCCACCCAATTCTATATTGACGTGGAAGGATCTCGTGTCTAAGTTTGTGAACCAATTTTTTCCGCCCTCTAAGACTACGCACTTGAAAAACGAGATTTCAAAGTTTTCACAAGAATTTAACGAAAGTTTTTCAACGGCTTGGAATAGGTTTAAGGAAATGTAACATAAATGTCCTCATCACGGTTTTTCCGATTTGCATCAAATAGACACGTTTTACAATGTACTTAATGATCATGAGAGAGATTATCTAAATGCCGCCGCGGGTGGTAATTTTTTGTGTAAGACGGTCGAGGAAGCATTGTTAATCACTGAGAATAGGTCTAAGGTTTATAGTCCTCGTAGCACGTCCAGTGTTCGTAAGGCTTCGTCTTCGGCTTCACCTTCTTTGTCTACTACCATCGATGCTTGCCAAATTGAGGCGAATTTGGAAAATAAGATTTTTGATAAGTTGAAAGGACTTTTGATTGAGTTTAAAGTTGGTGAACCAAGTGCTCCCGCTACGGCTAAAGCAGTTGAGGTTTCTTGCATGTATTGTGGTGGAGGTCATGATTTCTCCGAGTGCATTACCAACGGTGGTAACACTTCGAGTGCCTTTGCGGCCACGGGAAATTACAACCAAAACGGTCAAGTTTCCCGCTCCAATCAAATGACTCCACCGGGTTTTGGGTCAAATCAAAATGCTAACAACAACTATTGCAACAATCAAGTTGGTTTTAAAAACAATTTCAACAAAGGAAATTATGGCAATCAAGGGGCTAATAATCAAGTTTCAAACAAAAATGATTTTCAAAACAACAACAAAGGTTTGCAAACTTTGAAAGATCTTCCAAATGAATTTGTTGAATACGCTAATGGGAATGATGCTAGGTTTGACAATATTCATAGAGAAATCATTAGCCTAAGATCCGAGTTTAAGAACGACTTGAAGAAAGAGTTGAAAAATGAGTTAGCTAATGAACTTAAGATCCATACCAACAAGATGGAAGGAACCATAACTAGGTTACAACAAAACCAACAAAAGATGGAACAAGGGCACCATGAGATTAAACAAGAGATGATTAAGGCCGAGAAAAGGCAAACCGAAGCCGTATTGAGGCAATCTAAGTTTGAAGATAAAATCTCATCTATGTTTGAGGCAATAATGTGTGAACCGTCGTCAAGTGGTCTTCCTAGCAACACCATATCCAACCCTAAGGGTGAGATGAAAGTAATTACCACACGTAGTGGTAAGACACTTAAGGAACCGACTCCTCAACCAATTGCTCCTACGGAGGAAGCAATTGAGGAAGAACCCGAGGTGACGGTCGAAAAGGAGCATATTTCAATCCCACAAAGTACCGCTCATGCCACACCTACGGTCGACCCATTACCCATATTGGAACCCGAGATTCCAAAGGCCATGCCTATGCCTCAACCCACACCACCTTTTCCCTATCCATCGAGACTTAGGAAGGAGAAACGACAAGAGCGCAACAATTATCAATTTGAGCTTTTTATGAAAATGTTTCGTGATTTGCACTTTAATGTGAGTTTCGCCGATGCTTTGGTCATGATGCCTCGATTTGCCGCTAACTTTAAGAGTATGTTGAACAACAAGGAGAAATTACACCAATTATCTAGTTGTTCATCGGTTTATCTTAATCGCATACCTCAAAAAGTCGGTGATCCCGGTAAATTTTTGATCCCTTGTGCAATTCAAGACATGGAAGAATGCTATGCCTTGGCCGATCTTGGTGCTAGCATTAACTTAATGCCACTTGCAATCTACAAGTCGCTCAATCTTCCTACTCTTACTCCTTCACTAATGTCTATTGAGTTGGCCGACCATTCCACGATTCGTGCTTGTGGATTGGCGGAAGACGTTTTTGTGAAAGTGGGAAAGTTCTACTATCCCGTAGACTTTATTGTTGTTGACATTCCCACGGATCCTCAAGTTCCTCTTATTTTAGGTCGTTCGTTTTTAGACACGTCTAAGGCTTTAATTGATGTTCATGCTAGAAAGATCACCTTACGTTTCAACGACGAGGAACTTGTTATAAACGCAACTCAAAACTCTCAACTTTCTCATGTTTATTCCGTTGCTACCATTAACCTCGTTGATATGATCGACGTGGTTTGCGAGGAATTTTCACAAGAAGTTTTAGGGTTTGGTGATGAAGAAACTAGTGGCAATCCCACTATGTTAGATCCAATTCTCGATAATTCGACACCAACCTTCACTCCTTTCGAAGGTGGTGGTTTTACGTTGGAAGAATTCGATGTTCCACGTACTTGTAACGAAGACCTCGACAACGATGAGGACTTCTCGATTATCAAGGATTTTCTCAACGATTTCCCATTTCCTCCACCCGAGGAGGTTATGAGTATCGAGCCCACATCTTCACTTGAGGAACCACCTATCCTCGAGTTGAAAGATTTACCTCCTCACCTCGAGTATGTCTTTTTGGAGGAGGGCGACAAGTTGCCGGTTATTATTGCGAAGGAACTTTCGGATAATGAAAAAACCGCACTTGTCGATGTTCTTAAGGATCACAAAAGGGCGATTGCGTGGAAGTTATCCGACATTAAGAGAATCGATCCCAAATTTTGTACACACAAAATCTTAATGGAGGAGGATTTCAAGCCCACAATCCAATGTCAAAGAAGGGTAAACCCCAAAATTCACGATGTCATCAAAAAGGAGGTCCTTAAACTCCTTGACGCGGGAATGATTAACCCTATTTCCGATAGCCCTTGGGTGAGTCCTATTCATTGTGTCCCTAAAAAGGGAGGGATGACCGTTGTGCCAAACGATGCCAACGAGTTGATTCCCACTAGACTCGTGACCGGATGGAGAGTGTGCATTGACTATCGAAAGTTGAATGAAGCCACTCGAAAAGACCATTTTCCGTTGCCCTTCATGGACCAAATGTTGGAGCGTCTTGCGGGAAACGATTTCTATTGCTTTTTAGATGGTTTTTCCGGTTACTTCCAAATTCCCATCGATCCTCGTGATCAAGAAAAAACTACGTTTACGTATCCATATGGAACGTTAGCCTATCGTAGAATGCCATTCGGACTTTGCAATGCACCGGGAACCTTTCAAAGGTGCATGATGGCTATTTTTCATGATATGATCGAGAAGACGATGGAAGTCTTCATGGATGACTTTTCCGTTTTTGGTAATTCGTTCACTTCGTGTTTGTCGAACCTTGAGAGAATGTTAAAACGTTGTGAGGAAACCAACCTTGTGCTCAATTGGGAAAAGTGTCATTTTATGGTTAAGAGTGGAATCGTCTTAGGGCACAAGGTCTCGAAAGCGGGGATTGAGGTAGATCAAGCTAAGGTAGACGTCATCGCCAAATTACCTCATCCCAAAACCGTTAAGGGAGTTAGGAGTTTCCTAGGCCACGCGGGCTTTTATCGACGATTCATCAAGGATTTTTCAAAGATTTCTCGACCCATTACACATCTTCTTGAAAAAGAGGCACGTTTTGTCTTTAACGAAGATTGTGTACGAGCCTTTGAGATCCTTAAGAGGAAACTTACCGAAGCTCCCATTCTTGTTGCTCCAAATTGGAACCTCCCCTTTGAACTAATGTGTGATGCTAGTGATTACGCTATTGGGGCCGTTTTGGGGCAACGTCATGATAAGCACTTCTTGCCTATTCACTATGCTAGCAAGACAATTACCGAGGCTCAACTTAAATACACTACAACGGAAAAGGAATTCCTTGTCGTGGTGTATGCATTTGAGAAATTCCGACCTTACCTTGTCTTAGCTAAATGCATTGTGTATACGGACCATTCGGCTATTAAGTATCTCATGGCAAAGCAAGATGCTAAGCCGAGATTACTTCGTTGGATTCTCCTCCTTCAAGAATTTGATCACACCATTGTTGACAAAAAAGGAGCCGAGAATCTAGCGACCGATCATCTCTCTCGTTTGGAAGATCCTCACCAAAGTGTTTACGAGCCTAAGGAAATCAACGAAACATTTCCGCTCGAGACACTTGGTATAGTGAATTCCAAGCTTGATTCTTCCACCCCATGGTTTGCGGATTTTGCAAATTACCATGCGGGTAACTTCATTGTTAAGGGTATGACAACTCAAGAAAAACGAAAATTCTTTCGTGATGTCAAGTTCTACTTTTGGAACGACCCTTACTTATTTCGAACGTGTGCGGATCAAATCATCCGACGTTGTGTATTTGGCACCGAAGCTTCTAACATCCTTAGAGCTTGCCATGAGGGACCCACGGGTGGTCATCACGGTGCTAATCTCACGGCTAAGAAGGTGTTTGATGCCGGGTTCTTTTGGCCTACTATTTACCGAGATGCACAAATCCTTGTGAAGTCTTGTGATGCATGCCAACGACAAGGAAAAGCCTCACAAAAGGATGAAATGCCACAAAACATCATTCAAGTGTGTGAGATCTTTGACGTGTGGGGTATAGACTTTATGGGGCCATTCCCATCATCTCGTGGTAATAAGTACATTCTCGTTGCGGTTGACTACCTATCTAAGTGGGTGGAGGCCAAGGCCTTGCCCACCAATGATGCTCGTGTGGTAGTTAAGTTCTTGAAAAGTTTGTTTGCTAGGTTTGGAACCCCTCGTGCGATCATAAGCGATCGTGGAACCCATTTTTGTAACGACCAATTCGAAAGAGTCTTAAGGAAATATGGGGTTACACATCGTCTTTCTACGGCTTATCACCCACAAACGAGTGGGCAAGTCGAGGTTTCAAACCGAGCATTAAAGAGGATCTTGGAGAGGTCCGTAGGAGAAAACCGACAAACATGGTCGGATAAGTTAGACGATGCTTTATGGGCCTTTAGGACCGCTCATAAGACACCCATTGGGTGCACTCCCTATAAGCTTGTGTATGGAAAGAATTGTCATTTGCCTATCGAGTTAGAACACAAGGCTTATTGGGCCCTAAAGCATTGTAATGATGATATGGAGACTGCGGGAAAACATCGGAAAATGCAATTAAATGAATTGGATGAATTAAGGGATATTGCTTATGAAAATTCATTGATTTATAAAGAGAAAACTAAAAAGTTGCATGATTCTAAAATTAAAAACCGGGTTTTTAACATTGGGGATCAAGTTTTGCTTTTTAATTCAAGATTGAAAATCTTTTCCGGTAAGTTGAAATCCCGTTGGTTCGGTCCATTCACCGTGACTCAAGTGTTTCCGTATGGGACCATCGAGCTAGCTCAAGATGATGGTCCTAACTTCAAGGTGAATGGACATAGGTTGAAGCACTACTTTGGCGGGGAAGTTCCATCCTTGAACTACCTCGACCAAATCACTTTCCCCAATGATAATTAATATTGAGGGGATCGAGTCGAGCTCATGACTCGGTAATCAAAAACGAGGTGCCTCGTGGGGGAGTCCCATGCTTATCCTATGTACATATTATCGCTTTCTTAGTCTAATGTAGCTTACGTGAGGGGATTTGTGCCCTTCCAACCTTTGTTCTGTGGTTGTTTGTGATATGTGGTTTTTAGATCATGATCTTCACGATTGGAGCCTCTCGTGTTCGTTTTATGGGAGCACTCGATCGTTTGCTTTGGAGACATTTCTCAATATCCATGATATATCCTTGATTGTTCTAACCTTAGGTTTTTAGCACACTTCATAAACGGCTATTAATTTATTGGTTACACCCTTTCCATGCTAGATTAGGCATTCGACTACGTCTCTAGTATGGGGGTGTTTGCACCCCTAGACTCGAAACATTGAGGACAATGTTTAACTTTAGTATGGGGGGTGAATAGATACTTGCCTTGCCAAACCTTCACGCTTTCCAAAGTTTATCGTTTTGTTTATCGTTTTTGTTGCAAAATAAGGCAAAAATGGCCAAATTTTAAAAATTTTTCTCATGTTTTATAACTGTTTGAAGACACGAATGTAGGTTTTCCGATGGCGAGAATAAGAGTAATTTTTGACTCGACCGTGCGTGTTGAGCACTTAGCTTTGGTTCCTTAACTACACATTAGGCTAAGTCTCTTAAATGAGGACGAGAAATGATAGAGTTAATTATAAGTTACTATGCTAAACGTAGAATACCCGTATTCTTTCAAAAACTCATGTGTTCTCGTTGTTTGCTTATTCTCCCTTCGCTTGTAAATATTTTTGCTTAATAAATATTGACTTAGCGGTTTAGTTTTTATTGTTGGGTTTCTAGTCTTTTCTAGTAGCTTCCGTGTAATTAAATTGGGAAAACATTAAGGTATCGCCAGCGTCACGGTTTTGAAGTATTGGCAACCCGAATAATCGAAAGCTTCACCCAATAATAAGATTTCAAGTGCTCACCTAAATCAAGCAAACAATTTGAAGCCCCACAAGGCCTAAAATCTATGCAAAATTGAAAGTGAATCAAGCCTTAATCTTCGAAGCTTTAAAGATCCAAAATTCGCTTTAGCGTGAGGATATACGTCTTTGGCTAATAAAACTACCGATGAGGTGGATAATAAAAGGCAAGGCAAGACCGAAGTCATAATAAAAGCTTCATGGCGAAGTTGAATAAAATATGGAGGTAAACCAAAGATAATAAGGCCCTTCCGTTAGGGGGCGTATAAAAGTCTTGGTAATAAGTCTCATGTTCAAAACCGTTATAAAACCGTGTTTATCGATCCTTCTTGTTGACTTAATTTTTTAACATCGTCGTCTATTAGGAGGGGTTATTGATTTGATGGTCTTAGTTACATCGTTATGACTCTATTTTTAGACCTAAATCTCTATCATCGCATAAGTCAAACAATGTATCCTCGTGAAACATTTAAGACATCATAAAATATAAGAGATACAACTTAGGAATAATGGGAGGATAAGTACGTGATTAGGGCATATGAGTAGTGTTAGCATTACTAACTTATAATGACAATGATCTCGTTGCACGCTTAGCATGGAATTAGGGTGAAAATCGAGGACGATGAAATTATTTCTAACGAAGCATTCACGTGTTCTTGTTCTATGAACCTAAACGTCCCATTTTGCGATGAAAATCATACATTATGTCTAAAACACAAGTAGTAGAAATAGAGTAGTGTAGCTAGTTTATCATTCAATAAAGTGAATAAAAATGAATTTTGGAGATGCTACGATACTTTATTCTAGCATTGCGTGAGGGCACGACAATGGTTTAGTATGGGGGAGTGATGAGACTGCTTTTATACATAGTCTCATCTTCCAAATAGGGCTTAAAATGCATTAAATATCATCAAAATACCCAAATATATGCTTGTGTTTGTTGCTTGTGTATTTTAGGTACAGATATTGAGATAATGACAAAAGATCACAAGAATCATGCAAAAACGAACACGGGAAACGAAGCCGCACAATGAACCAAGCCCTAGTGAAGACTTTCCCAAGATCAACCCTTGAAGATTTGAAGAATTATGAAGAAGGGTCCTCCAATTATGAATAATTGACAATTTATACCCTTGTATCCTCATAATTACAAGTTTGGTCCCTAAAGTTTGTCAAAATTACAAATAGGGCCCTCCACTTTGAAGATTTGGCAAGTTTAGCCCCTCAACAAAGCTAAATTGTCAACCAATATCATTCAATAAGTCAAAAACATCATGAAGTCCTTCAAAGTACAAGAAATGACAAGTTTGGTCCTTTGAAAAATCCAAAATTACACAAAGGACCCTCAACTTTCAACATTTGGCAAAAATGGTCCCTCAATTATCAAGACTTGGCAAATTCAGTCCTCCAAAATGTCAATTAAACAAGTCTAGACCATTATCATTGAAGAAAATACCAAATCAGTCCTTCAAGAATGCAAAAATGGCAAGAAATACCCCTGAAATCATTTTACAAAACTTTTTGGGACAAAAGTGTGAAGTTTGAAACTTCAATAACAAAGGAAACGAGTTTTGGGGTATTTATTTACAAAGTGGCAAGAAGAAGAAAGAAAGGGGGTAATATTGGGCCAGACAAAGAAGTTACCCAGACCAGTGACAAGCTGCCACGTGCCCCACTCACTTAAACCCACCAATCCCATTCCACCAATCCTCCACATCAGCATCCACTCACAACCAGATTAACAACTTAATTTATTAAGTTAAATTTGGGCGCCTAACACATTTTTAAACATTAATCTAGATCAAATACACCCACTATTCACACATGAACACAAATTGGGTATTTGTGTTTAAGCCAAAATTAAACCACCAAAGCATCCAGATTAGTGATTAAGCTTACCATGAACACATCTCCACTTTAAAAACCCTTGCCACGTCACCCATATGCTCACATGATAAACCTTTGCTACACACTTTTGGGGATACTGCCAAAACCAACCAGAGAATCAACCATCCAGAGACAAGCTTACATTTTAAGCTTTGTTTGAGCCCTTGGATCAAATTACAACAGCTATCTACTTCACAAGGCTCCAAATTCAGTCACATGATTCAAGAAGATGCCAAAACCTCAAGGGCATTTTTGGAAGATCAAGTAGCTAGGGTTACACGTTTTCAGCTTTCATAGTTCATTTGTAAGGCTATATAAAGCCACTTAGGCCTTCATTTTTCAGTTTGCTTTTGATTTTTCCTTGGTTCAAGTTTCTGTAAATCCTATTTCTAAGTTAATGAAATTGAGTTTGAAATCTTGAAGAAAAGTCATTGGCCAATCTTATTTACTGCTTTCATTTGTTACATACTTGTTAGTTCTTGAAGTTCAAAACCTGTTTTCAAAAGAGGAGTGTGCAAAAGTTTGCACATTTTCTCATTTTCTTGATATTTTGCTAAGTCTTGTTCCAATCTTGGAATTCTTGGGCTATAGGGCTGATCATAGCATCCTAACTGAGTTGGTTAAGGTGTGGTGAGGCTTATAACTTGGGGATAATCAAGTGTGGGGTAACAAGTTTGCATTAATCAAGTTTTTCCAAAGTTTCTGTTTTTTATAATATTGTGCTTAACCCTTGTTCAATCTTAGCAGGCTTTTTGTGGAAGCTTGTGCTTGTTCTTGCTAGCACATAAGCTCAAAATTCGTGGGTGTGGATGTACATCCATGAGGTTTGCATACTTAATCTCCAAATCTGCTTAAATTGTGATTTTTGGTGATATTTGTATGAAACTGTTGTTCTTGTGAATTTTGTGGCTTGTTCTTGCTTGAATCTGTTTATTATACTTGTTTGAGTGTTAATTGATGCTTGGTTGGCCTGAAATCTTACTTTGCTTTTGAAAATTTTGATTTGAAAAAGTTAAAGGGGTGTTTGGGTCTACTGGTTTATGCTTGTAACTTGTTATTGTGTTAAGGGAAGTTGTTGTTTATGCTTTGTATCTGATGTACCTTTGTTTGAGAGTGTTTTGCTGCAAGTTTTTGGGTTTGAACACTTGAATTAAACAATCTGCTATATAGACCTTGTTTCTGCTTGTTTTGACCTAGGATTTTGGGAACACTTAGTGTGTATGCATGCTTAGGGATAAAAGTGGTTTAAACAAAGTTAATATAACCTGTTTGAAAGATTTGAGGTGTTGAAATTGGCTTGTGTGTCAAATACATCAGCAAAAGTAGAAAACTGCATGTGTTAGTGTTCATCAGTAACTTTCATTGCTTGAATCTTGCTTAATTCTTTGAACCAGTGCATGAAACCTGTTTAGACTTGCTTATTGGAGTTTATTATAGCTTGTGTGTGCATTTGGTAGAATTTGGCTGGCTGATTTGTGCTAAAATTGCTCTTGAATGCTAAACTGCTCATTGTTCATGTCTGTATCATGTCTGATGAATGATTGATTAAACTGTATCAATTGGGTGTTAGTGATTGTGTTATTTTGATTATGATTGACTCCTTTTGATCCAAAGATCATTTGGGTGCCTTTGTGAAATCTGAATCCAAGAAAAAGTCACTAAAGACAAAAAGTCAAAATAGTCAAGCAGTGGGAAAAGTTCCCACTGCTCAACATCCAAAACTAGCCCCTGCTAGTGCAATTTTGTCATCAGCTTATCAATAAGCTATTCTAGCTTATCCAGACTTGCAACAACTTATTTTTTGTGATAGGTCTTCCTTATTTGACCCATTTAAGTAGACTGGAGCTTATTGGACTTTGACTTTGACTTTTTACTAGGAAACCAACTTGTTTGACTTTTACATAAGTGCTTATTTGCTTATTCCAGCTTATTAAGTGTGCTTATTTGAAAACTCTTTGTTGATTTTGCTTAATTAAGTCATTTCAAACCTTTTGGAACTTGAATCAGCACTTGGGGTGGCCTAGAACTCGAAAACGACTATTTTGTCGTTTTGTGAAGATTGCTTATTGCATTTTCAGGCTTATTCCTTGGGCTTATTTCAAATTTCTTTTTGCAGAAGTCTTTGTTAGGTCAAAAGAAGCTTGTGTGTTAAATTTTAGCTTATGGCATTAGCTTATGGCTTAATGGGCCAAAAAGCCCATTAAGAATAAGCTGTTTGTTATAAGTTAGCTTATTTCACATTTTCAGCTTTTGGGCCTTTGGAAAAAGTTGTTTAAAATCAAATTTTGAGTCAACCTGTGCTTTTTGGGCTTATTTTGAACACTTTTTTTATATTGGGCCTTAATTAAGCCCATTAAGGGTCTGTTTTGGTTTTGGCCCATTTTCTAGGCCCAATAGGGGTATTTAGGTAATTTCACTTTCATTTCTGAGTTATTTAGGTTAAATTAAGCTAGTTTGCAAGTTTTTAGAATTTTTTTTATAATTTTTGGATTTTTAATATTATTTTAATATTATTTTATTATTAAAAATTAAAAGTCTGATTTTCTAGGTTTTTATATTTTTCCTAGGCTCTAAACACTTAATTAGGATTTTTACAACTTTCTAAATACTTTTTAGGTCTTTTAATTATTTTCTATAATTAATTTAAGATTTAATTGATTTTAGGAGTTTTTAATTGTTTAAAAATAGTTTTAATTGGTTTTAAAATTTTGAAAAATAGTTTTTAGCTTAATTAGGTTATTTTTGAGGTTTACAAACTTTAAAATCTTGTTTAGGGCTTTTTAATAATTAATTTTGATTTTTAGGGCTTTAATTAGCATTAAAAAGTCATTATCTAATTAATTAAAATGTTTTAGCAAGTTTGGATTTTTTGTAAACTCTTAGAATATTATTAGGGATTTTTGGTAATTTTTGGAAATTTTTAGGTTAAAATTTTAATTTTGGTAGTTTTTACGACTTTACGTGTACGCCTTTTTAGACTTAGTTTAATCCGTCTTCATAACCGTCTTTCTTTTCTAATCCCTTTTCTATTTTCTTTTCTCAAATATAATCACAAATTAATCCATATCATTACACACATAACACACTAGCCTCCTTGAGAACGAACTCACTTAGGGTTATTCACACACGGTTTTCCTAAATCGTCGTGCTCACTTGCCCTATTTTATTGCCCTCTTTTCCTAAAGGGGTGATTTTACAACTATCAATCCCTATGCATAGTAGGCCAATAATAACCTGTGCGTAGGGCTCGAGCTACTACGGATCGGGGACCCGTGTGCATGCCGCATAACCCTTCATGTATCTCACTGATCACATAAGTAACCTGGCGTGGCCCAACACACCGGAACCACGGCTGTAAGAAAGAGCGCTTGTAAAGAATACCTTCTCGAAGCTCGAAGTGCTGCGACTTCCTTCTGATACGTCGTGCCACCTTTTCCTCGTCTGGAAGGGTTTCATTTGTCAAATAGTTGATGATCGGGGTCATCTATGTAGGTCCATCTTCCTCAACTATAGCTGTGACTTGCCCTTCTGTTATAGACTTTTCCTTTAGTATTTCCACCAAGACTTGCTTGGATAAGTGGGCGAAACTTGTAGACGCGATCTTGCTAAGAGCGTCCGCCTTCTTGTTTTCACCTCTTGGTACCTGCTTGATAGAAAACTTGTTGAAAGCCGCAATGAGTGACTTGACTTTCTCCAAGTATGGAACCATGTTATCCTCCTTGGCTACGTACCCCCTAGAATGTGGTTCGCGACAAGCCGTGAGTCCACGTAGGCCTCAAAGTTGCGGACTCCCATTCTAGCGGCGATTTTTAAACCCACAATCAACGCTTCATATTTTGCCTCATTATTGGTGGTTGTGAACTGAAAGCGCAGGGCGTATGTAAACTCCATTCCTTCCGGATTCGTAAGGATGAGATCAGCTCCTGATCCGCCCGTGCACGAAGATCCGTCCGTGAATAATACCCATGGTTCTGCTGGAGTTTCCTCTCGTTGTACGACTGGTCCCTCCTCATCCGGCTTCTCTATCAAGAAATCTGCCAAGATTGGCCTTTAACAGTCGTCCTTGGTCTATAAGATATGTTATGCTCTCCCAATAGAATGCTCCACTTCTGTAGCCTACAGGCCACATCTGGTCTGGAGATGACTTGTTTTATTGGTTGATCAGTAATAACCACAATTGGGTGCGCCTGAAAGTACCGGCGTAACCGTTTCGTAGCAAACACTAATGCCAAAACCAATTTCTCCATGGAAGAATAATTCAACTCCGGCCCTTGTAGTGTTCTACTTATAAAGTAGACCGGAGTTTGGACTGTGTCCCTATCCGTCATGAGTACCGCACCTATTTCTCCATGTGTGGCTAACAGATACATGATGAGCTCCTCCTTGGGTCGGGGGGCCACTAGCATGGGGAGAGATGCGAGGTGCTGCTTGAGCTGACCAAAAGCTTCATCTGCTTCCTTTGTCCACCGGAATTCTCCCTTCTTGATGCACTTCTTGAGTGTTTTGAATACGGGGAGTGACTTCTCCACGGACTTTGATAAGAACCTGTTTAGCCCAGCCAACTTCCCATTTAAGGATTGCACCTCTTTCCGTGTCTGAGGAGATGGTAACTGTATTACCGCGTCCATCTTTTCCGGGCAAGGCTTGATGCCATTTGGATCAATCATATATCCAAGGAACATTCCTTTAGTTGCCCCAAACTTGCATTTCTTTGGATTTAGTTTCATATTAATCCTCCTCAATGTGTCAAACGTCTCTTAGACGTCTCGGAGAAGTGCATACTCCGTATGACTTTTGATGACTAAATCATCAACATAGACCTCTAGGTTGCGGCCTATCTGTGAGTCGAAGGCTTTGTCAACAAGCCGCTGATATGTTGCCCCGGCGTTCTTTAGTCCGAATGGCATTTTTGTATAACAGTATACGCCCTGACTAGTATGGAACGCCGTCTTCTCTGCGTCCTCTTCCGCCATCTGGATCTGGTGGTATCCTTTGTATGCATCTAAGAAGCACTTAAAGGGATATCCACATAGGGATTCCACCTTCCAATCAATCTCCGGTAACGGGTAGCAGTCCTGGGGACAGGCTTTGTTCAGATCCGTGAAGTCCACGCACATGCGCCAGCTTCCATCATGCTTTTTGACCATGACCGGGTTGGATAACCACTCGTGGTAGTATACCTCGCGCATGATACCTGCATTCACCAATTTTTGTACTTCATCTAATATTACTTGGCTGCGTTCTGGTGCCTGACCGCGCTTCTTTTGCTTGACGGGAGGATATCCCTGGCGGATTTGGAGCTTATGTTCTGCTATCGCATGAGGAACGCCCGTCATGTGCTTAGGCTCCCATGCAAATACATCTAAGTTTGCTTTTAGGAGAGAGCACATGGCCATCTTGTCGCTGTCCAAGAGTGTTCCCCCTATGGATACCTCTTGTTCCAGATATTCAGGATGGATTGCCACCTTCCAATTGGGAGGTGGTGATCCATCCTTGGGGGAAACAGGTGGAACTGGTGTTGTCACGGCATGACACTCGGATGGTGGTATGATTGCATTATAGATAGTGACAATTCCTCCTTCCACAAGGAATTTAATCATTCCGTGAGCTGTGGAGGGTACTGCCCGTATGGCCAGGATACCTGGTCTGCCTATGATCCCATTCTATGGAGAGTGTGAGCGTATCACCATAAAGTTCATCCGCGCCGTGGTGGAATGCTCTTCATTCCCAATGGTTACAAGCAGACGCAGCTGTCCTATTGGCCAGATGGTGTCTTCACTAAAGCCGATGAGCGGCGACGTGGCCGGTACTAATTGGCTTCTTATTTATGGTCGTAACTATACGAAACAGTGTTCATGAAGTACTTCTGCTGATGACCCTACATCCACATACATACGCCGGACATTGTATGTAGGGGTGTCAATATTTCCGACCCGACCCGAACCCGACCCGACCCGAACCCGACCCGACCCGAGCATATTCGGGTCGGGTTACTCTGGTTGAAATTTTAATTCGGGTTAGTCGGGTCAACCCGACTAACCCGAATTCGAAGTCGGGTCGGACATCGGGTAAAATATTTATGCCTAATTCGGGTTCGGGTCAACCCGATTGACCCGAATAAGAAATTTTTTTATTTTTTTTATTTTTAAAATTTAAATTAAATATAAATTCTATTAAAAAAATTTAAAAAAGAAGTTTTTTTTATATTTTACCCGTAGTCGGGTTGACCCGAACCCGAATAGACCCGACCCGAGTAGACCCGACCCGAATAGACCCGAACCCGACTAACCCGAGTTCAACTCGGGTCGGGTTCGGGTAAAATATTTTTACCCTCAACCCGAATTCAACCCGACCCGAATAACCCGAACCCGACCAACCCGACCCGATTCCCACCCCTAATTGTATGTTCCAATGCTTATCTCAATCGTGAGAGGTGCATTGGCTACATCACTTGTCGTGATGGGAGGGAATGAGATTTCTCTGCCGTGTGAAAATTTTTGGCTAATTTTATGCCTTGTACGGCGCTGCCTGGATTGGATCATGTATATAGTCGAAGGTTTATCCTTTTGGGGATCCTTCTTGTAATACTTCTTGTTGTCCTTTCCATCCTTCCAATCCTTGACCAAATGATTGAGTTTGCCTGACTTGATCAGTGACTCAGTATGCTTCTTGAGTTGGATACATTCCTCCGTTCCGTGGCCCTTGTCGTTGTGGAATTCGCAAAAGCGATTTCCTTGACGACGGTCCAACGGAGTCGTCATTGGGGAGTCTCGGGAAGTTGGCCCCTTCTGTCAGCAAGATCTCCCGGTAGGACATCTTTAGAGGGGTAAATTTGTCCTCCGGCCGCCCTCCTTTGTTTTGGCTCTTGTAGTCTGAGCTCCTTCCAGCGCCCTAGTTGCTTTGACCGCCCGACTGTCTTCTGGACTGGTCGTTCGATCGATAGCTGTTTCCTTTTGAAGGGTAGGCCGTGGCTACCGCGGTTTCTCCCTCTATGAAGTTCCTGACCCTTTCCATAAGGTCGTCATACTTCTTCGGTCGCTTGTCATTGAGACGTCTGATTAATTCCCTGTCTGTTATGGCGTGTATATAATCGGAAATTTTCAGAAGTTCCGGCATTGTCTTTGTGCGGGTGCACTCGTCATTGAAGCGTTCGGTGAAGGCTTTCATAGATTCCCCAGGCTGTTGCTTGACGGTTTCCAGTGAGACCGGGTATCTATTATACTTCTTTCGCTGAGTATAATTGTTCTTGAACGCAGTACGCAGTTCCGTGAAGCTATCGATGCTTCGAGGAGGAAGTCCCTCAAACCAATCACGAGCATTGCCGATCAAGGTTAAATTGAACATTTGGCACCATATAGGCATGGGCCATCGTTCAATTTTCGCCTGCGTGTCAAATATCTTTAGGTGATCATCCGGATCACCAGTCCCGTCATAAGTCTTGACGCACGCCGGCATGCGACGCTTTGTATCCTCGGAATAACTCCGTATGCGGAGGGTAAACGGATCTTCCCTGGGATTAGCCCATGGACGGGTGAGACTAGGATCACACCATGGGCGAGAGAGATCTTCTGCTTCCGCCTCGCGATAGTAGCGGCCTCCGTAGTACTCTTCATTGTCTGGTGGCGGTGGAGGAGTACGCCTAGTCTGGCGACGCTTGGGTGGATGGTCATCCGAATCCTCTCCTGATGGACCGGGAGAAGGGGGCGGTGCCCTATTCTTTGGCTGAGGATCGCTCTTGTGATAAGAGTTAGGAGCCTTCTTCCTGGTATTCATCCTGTCCCATACGCTTGTACGGCGATTGGTTCTGGTTAGCTCCAGATCTGGTCGTTCGGGTGAACCGTCGGACCTCTCTCCCTCCTCACGGGATTGTAGTAGTTCCTGCATAACGCGATCCCCTATGCGTTCGAACACATTCCTAGGTTGGGGAGTTTCCTCAAAGAGGTTCCGCTCCTGGGGTCGTGCCCTTCGCTTCCTTTGAGTTTGAGGAGAGGTGCCTGGTCTGACATTGCCAAAGTTGAGCCTAGATTGGAGGTCCCTCCATAGGTTCAACCTGGATGCGATTCCTGGGACGATCCTCTCGAAGTTCTGCGTAAGAACTCGAGTGAGATCTTCCTCACTAAGTGGTTCGACCTCCACTTCTTCCTCATTCGATGGTCTACGCGGCTCCTTGTTAGGGGGTTGGGCGCACTCCCTGGATCAGGGTTATCCAAGGTCGAAGTAGGTGGTGGGGTGACAGCGAACGTGCTTGTCACACCCATGGACTGAAGACCACTTCGGTTGTTTGGTCCGCCTGCTTGGTTGCTAGGGGATCGATTGGGAATGAGTATCCCGTCCCCTAGGGACTTCCGATTCCCAGGATTTGTGTTCTTAGGGTTTCCTTGCGGATTTCCCTTCCTCATTGAGAGATTGAGATGAGATTTGCTCTAGCTTAGTGTAATGGTCCCACGGATGGCGCCAACTTGTTGATACAAAAGTTGGGTGATCCTTGCTAGACCTGAATCAGGCTTAATTCGGGTTGGCTGGACTCCGGCTCCTGCACCAAGTGAATTATCTGGTTGGGACCCTGCACACTAAAACAACACGTGTCAGGCTTACCGTGGGAATGTATCCCACGATTAGACTCCGGCGTGAGAGTAAGTAATCGGTTAGGGTTATAAGAATCGGATGAGATGTGAGTGTGTAGAATGTAATACCTTTGTGGAACCCTTGGGGGTTCCTTATATAGGCAGTAAAACCCTAATGGGCTGTCACTGATGCTTCCGACCCAAGGAAAGGATAAATACCAAAATTAGATTGATTGTTATCTTCTAATTATGGTGAGTGAATATCATCTCCTTTGGGATAAATCCTAATCATAGTAGGAGTATGATTATGTCTAACCCTGTACTGGCCATGCCGGGCCGTGGGCCGCACACGTGTGTGCGGTTACTGTTCATCTAAGCCCATAAGCTCAAATAACATTAATCCCACCCATCCGTGATGGGCCGGATACGGGTAGTACCCGTGGGCCGGGTTCATGACCCGGCTGGGGACTATACGTCATCAACCTTGAAGAAAAAAAATACAATATTTTTGATGTAGAAGTAGAATAACCCAAACCTGTGTTTCATGTCTTGTACTATCCACGCAACAAAGAAATTATACTTTAGATGAAAATATAAGTAGATCTTGATCCCTTTGTCAAAATCCTCATCCTTAAAATGAGACACTGAGCACAAATAACGTAACTTCTTTAAGTGATAGCAGTCCCACTACTAGATTTGACAAGTCTTCATCACTAACCATTTAAGCACGAACAAGTTACCTTCAAACCATGGCTGCTATCCACGATTTAAAGATATGATAAAACACAAACCCGCGAAAATCTACTTCAAACATCAAATTTATCATATGAATTCTTCCCCTTAATCATATACGTCTTCTAATAAAAATATCCGAGCCATAAATATCATAATGATATTCTGAATAATTCCAGAGATCCCATGTACCTGTGTGTGTAACCTCCTCGTTTTGTGTGCCAAAACTCAACCAAAAATCTCTAAAACTTTCTGTCAGTGGTTGCGAACAACACTGTCAACGGCTGATTTTCTCATGTCAGCGGATGAATTAATATGTGACAGTGTCTGAAAATTACATGACTGTAGCTCATATGTCAACGTCTAAACTAACAGCTGCTACTAAACACATACGTGACCTTACAATCCCATATATCACGTTGATATATAAAGCAAATCCCATAATTGTTGTAGAATATAACAGCTTCCATATTCACACGTCTTTTGTATCTTGGTACCCACGTCCTTTATTCTTTGCTTAATAAACAACACCATGTGAGTTCACTTTGGGACCACATGACTTTCTTGTCCTCACGTCAAGATCAAAATTTTCACAACATGTTGTCTACTCCAAGCGTGTGAACAAACACAAATTCATTGTTCGTGTGAACACATACACGCCCCATCTACTTTAGCGCTCTTTTGGATTGTAAACTATCATGTGACCATCTCAAACTCTAATGAATAAAGTAACATGTGATTGAACTGAAGATATATATCCCACATCCAGAAAACTTGTTCAGCAGGAAAGGAAACAACATTACTAAAAATCAGCATATTCACAATCACAATATCCCATATTCTTCATAGATAACCAATGATTCCAAAAATAGTCATATCAAAAACGTGTAGACCTTATTAAACAGCCATAAATCTTTGTCTTCAAACACGAATATGATACAGCATCCAGGCAGCCAAAACATGTGACATATTCTAGGGTTTGTACAAAAACCCTAATATCAATGAATCATTAGCCACGAACTGATATTAAATATCACAGCTTCAATCGTTCTAGGGTTTTAGACGAAACCCTAATAATTAATACCTCCAATCCACAACACGACTTCTTCTTTTGTTAAGAGGTTAATTCTAGGGTTTATAGAAACCCTAGTTTCATAATAATAAAAAACAGAAAAAACAAAAAAACCTTGTTTTACAGCCATATTCGACAACCTAAAACTCTTTCATGAGAGCTCAGATTGAAGATCCCTCTGGTGAGATTGTAGACACATATGTCGAGAACCACCAGTCCGAATTTCGCAACGATCCAACAGTTAACGAAGGAGATATGGCCTTTTTACTGCCTTTGTGCACACAAAACTGCCAGAAAACCCTAATACGGATTTTCTTCATAACTAGACAACACGAACACCTTGTTGGTCCTAGCATCGAGAGTCACGAGGCTCTGATACCAATGGATGAATCCTAAGATTCACGGATCTTTAGGCTGCTAGGAACATGTATTACTCACTTGATTGAATCAAGGCGGAATAGAATAAAACATGTTAAACAAGGTGTTTAATAACAAGAACACAAGAACTTTTCCCAACGATTGCTTATTATATTAATAACAAACAACCATTAGGCGTGTATACATTTAATCCCACGCCTAGTACGACACACACTTTAGGTTTACATTGTGAATGAATAATATGAATAAACCTAATACCCTTGGTTCCTTTTATAGTGTAAGGAATAGGGTTTACAAGAGATAAGAACAAATAAACATAAAATATTCTATTTAGATAAACTATATACTTAATATATGATAAAAAAATATACTCAATATATTCTCTAAATAGAATTCTATCAACGTGTGAACATCCGTCAGCGGCTAGACATGCCGTGTCAGCGGTTAGAACAAACGTCCTATGTTTTCTTCGTTTTGAGTTTCTGCCACATCAACTTTTAGACCCAAAAAAATCAACTCTTTCTCACCCACTTGGAGGACCCTAATGCTATACATTGTTAAATGCTTGGGAGGGAACCATGGATCCCATGACCAACTGAATGGTTCACAGCAGGCGATTGCACACAACCTTATCTAGGGGCTAGACATAGGGATTGCACACATCCTCTATACTGATCATATTGCCAAACTTGAGAACAAGGGTAAAAAGCGTCGTCTACCCACCATCTGCTACACTATATATCTCTCACTCATCATTGAGCATATCTTGGGTGAGACCTATGACACTGAATATATTCACTCATTCTCTCCTTTTCACATCACACCAGCTTCTTTAAAGACACCCTTAGAGGATGAGGTGCCACTCACCAGGCATATGCTAAAAGATGTTGGGCTACTTACACCAGAAGAAGAAGAGTCCTTGATCCCTCAATATGAGGTGATTGCTAAAGGAACGGCTGATAAGTCTTTGTCCAAGACAACAGTATAGTGTTCTTCTCGGCCCAAGGTGCTTAAGGAAAAGAAGAAGAAGAGGAAAGAAATTCTACTTTCCTATGAAACCCCTTCGATTAATCCTCCAAAGAAGATCAAGATCAACAAGGTCCCATCCCCTACTCTGGTTGATGAGGAAAGAGAGCCCGCTGCTGACAAACAACAAGTGTCTAATGTCTCCTTGTCAGCTGAGACGAATAAGAACCATCTCCACGATGATATCACTCAGGTATTGGTTTGCCCTTATTTTTCTTTTGGAGGTTCACATGCAATCCCTCTCAAAAGTCTATAGGAGAGAGTGATGAAGTTTAGGGTTTGCCTCAACCCTTATAGTGTCTGAGTCAACACCTAGATCATTATAAGACCTATGTACACTCTATCTTTGCACAAGGAAATGATTCATTTGTGCTATTAACGCACCCCGATGATCCTTCACCCTCTGGACTGTGCTCTGGTAAATAACAACTTGAGCACATTATAAGCCCCGACCTAGAGTCTCTAAACATCACTCAGTCTCTGGGTCCCCTCATAATTAAAAGAGTCCCAAAGAATTTATTCTTTTGGGAAGGCTGAATAATCACCCTCAGTCTTCCTAGGGGATACAAGGCGGCCTTTACCCTCATATCATTCACACTTAAAAGAGTCCCAAGGAGCAATCCTTTAGGGGGAGCTGGATAATCACACCCAACTATCCTAGGGGCAGAGAAAGGCGACCATTCCCATATCACTTCTCATAATTAAAAGAGTCTAAGGAGAAATCCTTTAGGGGGAGCTGGATAATCACACCCAGTTATCCTAGGGGCAGCGAACGGTGACCATTCACCACATAATGTTTCACAATCAAAAGAGTCCCAAAGAGTAATCCTTAAGGGGGAGCTGGATAATCACACCCAGCTATCCTAGCAGCATCCAATGGTGACCCTTCACCATATCTTACTCACATATAAAAGAGTCCCAAGGAGAAATCCTTAGGGGGCTGGATAATCACACCCAGCTTTCCTAGGGGCAGCGAATGGCGATCCTTCACCTTATTATAAATTCACCAACTGTGTACTAATAACTTTCATAACAGGGCTTTAACCTTTATGAGGAAAATCTAAATGATGATCCATTTGCTTATGCTGGTGATGACAATGCTGAAGCCTCCACCATAGATCTGTCTGATGTCTCGGAGATTGAATCCATGCCAGACGATGAAGTGTTTATCATTGAAGATGATCTCACCATCTCAGGATTTGAAGATATGGACGCTGATGATGATCAAGTATCATCTTCTGAGTTAAAGCCCATTCCATTCCCAACCATGATCTGTGTTTAAGAGCTTGCTACTAAGAAGCTATGGGAACAGCGGCCCATTCCCCTAACCTCAGTTCCATTCCCTACAATGCAAAATGTCATGGATCTGGGGGCAAGGAAACACTGGGAACTCTTATAGAACCTTAAGCCCATCCCTGTTCCAAGCATGAAGAATGTACAAGAATTGGCCGCTGAGGAATTATGGGTTAAGAGGGGAGACATTAGCACCACTAAGCCAATTATCACAAATGATGTTCTCCTCTCTGAGATTAGAACTCTCACTAATGTTGCTGAGGGGCTGACCACGAACCTAGAGACTTCCTTGACTTCCTCCATGAAATCCTCTCTTAAATCCTTGCTTCCGCAACTACTGGGGAATGCTCTATAAGCACATCTACCAGAAGTCATGAATCAGAGTCTTCAGCAGTATATGCCCTCTATCCTCACACCAGCTGTCAAAGCAAATGTTGTTTCCATTGCTAAGGCATCTGAACCATCAAGGCGCCTTCTTCAAGAGCTCCTTCAAGAAGAACTTAAAGAAATATGCATTTTTTTTCATCAAGAATTCGTCAAGTTCAACAAAGCAGGATCAGGCACAGCCACCTTTGGCGATGTGCCTAAGGGGGAGAATTCTGTTACTTCCTCCTCTGATGATGAACATGATGCTATGTCTAAGGGGGAGCAGCCGCCCAAATAACCAAAACCCACAACACAACCCAAGTTAACTATCATCCCCACACCAACTCCAATCAGATCCTTCAAGCCCACAACTTATACTACAAAAGGAAAAGGCAAAGGCATTGCCACTGAGGAACCAGTGATAACTCTACACCCTTTGCAAGAGGAAGGAGGATCTACCGCCAAGCACTCTGAATTGAACAAGTTCAGAAGCGTTGATGAGCCACCATTAACTCCAGAGCAAGCAAAGGCTCAGATCCTTAAACAAAAGAGGTTGGCTGACATCAAAGCTGTTGAACTTAAAAGCAAAGAGGCTTTGAACAAACTGTTATCACCAGCTGTCAAAGAGGCTCAAATGAAAAAGCTCAAAGAGCTTGAAGACAAAAGAAACAGTCTTTAAAAGGAGTATGAGAAGACTGTGAACCAAAGATCTGAGTTAGGGACCATCACTAAATACAACTGCTTCACTAACAAAGACAAAAAGGTGGTGATGACCCTGTATAGAAACAATGAGTTGGCCAACTACAAAGTTGACAGTAACTTCAAACTCAAGAGTCTGGGACTCTCTGAGTGGTTGGAACTGCTGTCTCTTGCCCAAAAGAAATCTGGGCCTGGTGCAGCCCATATGATGAAGAATATTCAAGCTAAGCTTAATTGGGTAAGAGACACTGCTAAGAAGTTGAAACTTCCTCTGCCCCCACAGCCATCACAACAATCATAAAGCCAAAGAAAGAGAAAGAACCCAATGGGACCCCTCATTGAAAGGCTGGTTATTGAAGAAGTGATAGTGGATGGGATGCACAGAAATCTGGTGCTTCCCAAAGAAATCTCAAAGCCAGTCAATGGTCAAACATACACAGAACTAGAGAAAGGTATGGCCTTCATGAACAGAAACTGTAAGTATGGCTTCCAGAGGAAGAATGAACTGCACCTTGCATCAACTGTCCAGCTGATCAGACTCAAACAATGCCTATTGAGGAACTGCAAGTATGCCACAGACTTTGAGTATGAGTTGAGCTGGTCACCAACTCAAGAGCTAACAGGGTGGAAGCACTAAGGATCTACGACCAGAACCTCGACCTTTGAAGAACCTTTTATATTTTAATTTTCTTACACCACTGGGTGTCCATGTAATAGGTTTAGGTTCTTTATGTTTAATAAAACTCTGAGATATGTTTGTTAAATTATGTGTAAGAAGAAGTTGTGTACTCACTTACAGTAATTTCAGACTTAGTATAATTTATAAACAAATAGGGGGAGATTGTTGGGCCAATGAAAGTTTTAACTATGGCGCAGTCTAGATTTGTTTAGTTAGACTAAGTGTTATACTTCACTGAGAGAACCAACGACAGAGACCAGACCAGCGGATGGCAAAGCCTCAGCTGGCACACCAGGAACATTCAAGTCAAAGACAACGTCAGAAAAGTCGAAGATTATCTGAAGTCATACTCACCATCAGTTATGGACAAGCTGGGATGTAGAAGGAATGTACAAATGTTTAAGGATCTCTGAGATGACAATACTCAGACATCACTTACAACCCTATGAAGACTTATGCAAGCAGAGACTTGCCTTACCTTTTATAGTTTAGGCGGGAGAATCTCCAAAGTGTTTTGGGCGGGACAAAAAAGGAGATTCAAGATAAAGCCTAGTACGACCTAGTGGGACAAAAGTGAACAGTTGGCAGAACTATTCACTTAAAGTAGTTTAAAGGTATGCCTCGATTTAGACATGCATTTAATACTTTGTACTCTCCCACTCAGAAGATGACACGTATCAACTACTCCCACAAAGGAAGCAACCTCGTACCATTATAAATAGGAAGGAGAAAGAAAAGAAACTTAACCCTTGTGCTTGGATGAATTATCTAAGTTTCTTTCTCCATTTATAACCTCTGAGCCCTCAGCTGTCTACAGCGACTCTAAGGTTCTCTCGTAAACTTGAGTCTCGAATCAAGTTTACTTGTTCTAGGGTTCATTTCTTATTGTCATTCAACAGGTGTATTCATAGCACTTTTTAATACTTTGTTTATAAAAGATTAAAAAAGCATTACTCGTTTGAAAAGTATTTCGTTGTGTGTTATTTTGTATACGAGTCTTAGTATCAACAATTGTCGTATTTTCGGACTTTCATATCCATATGATTACTTTTAGAACTCAGACTTGATATATACATATTGTTTACAACATATAGGCATATGTTGAAGTGGCAATTGAGTTTGTGACAACTCAAAAATTTCTTAGTAAATTCACCTCTTTATTTATTTATCAAATGGGAATTACACATATATTGTTATTTTATTAGCAAAATCTATTGGATGTTATAGTCTGCATCCCTTATATTAAATCTCATCCCGAGATTTAGCTAGATGTAGGGTTTTGGGTAGAAAATAGATGCAAATATTTAGCTCGAATTTGATCTTCACGTTCCCAAGTATACTCAGGTCCTCTTTTCGAGTTCCATCGTACTTTAACTTATTGGGATACGACTTTGATTGAACTGTTTGATCTCTTTATCCATAATTTCCACAGGCTCTTCCACAAAATTAACTTATCATCGGGTTGAAGTTCTTTCATCGGTATGATGAGAGATTCATCAGATAAGCATTTCTTCATATTTGAAATATGAAAAGTATTGTGAACATTACTAAGCTCTTTAGGAAGCTCTAGTTTATATGCCACATGACCAATTCTTTTGATTATTTTGAATGGTCCAATATACCTTAGATTCAGTTTCTTTTTCTTTCTGAAACGAATAACTCCTTGACGAGGTGATACTTTTAGTATAGCGTGATCTCCAACTTGAAATTCCAAAGGTTTACGTCTAGTATTAGCGTAACTCCTTTGTCTATCTTGTGCAGCTTGTAATCGCTATCGGAATTGAATAATCTTTTCAGTAGTCTCATGTATTATATATGGTCATGTTAGTTGAACATCTCCAACTTCAGCCCAGCAAACAGGCGATCGTCACTTTCTTCCATAAAGTACGTCGAAAGCCGTTGCTTTAATACTAGCATGATAAGTATTGTTATAAGAGAATTCTACTAGAGGTAGATGTTTCTCCCATCCTTTTCCAAAATCTGTTACGCAAGATGTAAGCATATCTTCGAGAGTTGGATCGTTCTTTCACTTTGTCCATCTGTTTGTGGATGATATGTCGTACTCATGTCCAATTGAGTTCATAAGGCATTTTGCATCGACCTCCAAAACACAGATGTAAAGCGACTGTCTCGTTCTGAAATGATATATACATGCACTCTATGTTGAGAAATAATTTCCTTAATGTACAATCTCGTAAGAGTTTCCATACCATCAGTTTCTTTAATAGGAATGAATCGCAGATTTAGTAAGACGATCGAGAATAACCCATATGGCGTCATGTCCATTTGATGTCTTAGGTAACTTAGTTACAAAATCCATGGTTATTCTTTCCCAGTTCCATATTGGAATCTCTGGTTGTATCAGCAGCGCGGATGGTTTTTGATACTTTGCTTTAACTCGTGCACACGTTAAACACTTACTAATGTATCCTGCTATGATTGCCTTCATGTTAGGCCACCAATATAGTTTCTTCAAATCTTGATACATCTTGTCGGAACTAGTTTGTATTGAATACTTCGATTTATGATATTCTTGCATAATTATATCTCGTAAATTACCATAGGTAGGTAACCAACTACGATTCTTAATACATCAAATTCCATCTTGACGAACTTTAAATTCTTTGTCCATTCCTTGTAACTTCTCAACTTCTACATTTTCTGCTTTAAGTTCTTCTTCTTGAGCTTCGAGAATTCGGGTAGGTAGTTTCGGGAAAAGAGTTATCATTAATGTTCTAACTCGTAACGGCTTACCACGCTCATTTCGACTCAAAGCATCAGTTACTACATTGGCTTTTCCTGGATGACAACGAATTTCACAATCGTGATCAGCAAGTAATTCTAACCAACGTCGATGTCTCATATTCAATTCCTTCTGATTAAGAATATATTGAAGACTCTTATAATCAGTAAATACTATACACTTCGTACCATAGAGGTAATGTCTCTAGATTTTAAGAGCAAATATCACCGCTCCTAATTCTGATCATGGGTAGTATAATTCTTCTCGTTAGGTTTAAGTTACCTTGATGCATAAGCAATAACTTTATTCCTTTGCATAAGCACTACTCCCATTCCTTGAATAGATGCATCACAATAAACGATAAAGTCATCTTTACCCTCTGGTAATGCTAGAATAGGTGCTTCACACAACTTTCGTTTCAATAATTGAAAATCTACTTCTTGATCATTTCCACAGATAAACGATTTGTTCTTTTGAGTTAATTTAGTCAAAGCTTTAGCAATTTTTGAAAAACCTTCGATAAATCTTCGATAATATACAACAAGTCCTAAGAATTGTCTAATTTATGTAGGCGTAGTAGGTTTAGTCCAATTCTTAACAGCTTCAGTCTTTGCAGGATCCACACGAATACCTTGGGTATTGATAGGTGTGAAAACACCCATCCTTTTTACCACTTAATTACAATAATAACCGGGCCAAAACGTATATTTTATGTCATTTATGTCGGAATTATGCGTGGTTTGGTTTTTGTTGTGATTTAGGACGAAAAGGTGAAAAGTGGAGAAAAACGGGATTTCACGGGCTTTTATTGAAGAAAAAGACGAAAGATGAAGTCGAAAGATCAAGAATGGAAAAAGAATGGAAGTCCAAGACCAATTCTGAAGATTTATCAAAGAAAAAGTCAAAAGATGGAAGTTTACTAAAAGCCGAAGAACTCGAGTCTTATTTATGAAGAAAATCTAAGACGAGTTCAAAGAAATCCCGAGACAAAGTCATTTAAGTCCAAGTATTAAGAAGATTATCAAAGAATTAAGAAGATAAAGGACCTAAGCTTGCAATTAAGGAAAAGAAGAAAGAGGGAGGAAGCTTCCTAAGCTCCTCCCTAATCTCCACTATAAATAGCCATTAGCTACTTCATTTCTTGTTGTTGGGTGGTTTGACAAACCACCACTTCCACCATTTTCATACTTGTCATTTCATTTCTTTCACTTTAATTAATTGTTACGCACTTTTAATCATTTAATTTTCAAGTAAGTTTTCAATTATTGTGCTTTAATCTTTACTTTTCTTGTCTTAATCTCTCATCATCCCTTCTTAATTCTTGTTTACTTTTGGTGCGAATTACATATGATCCGTGTTGTTCATTCATGTTTTCGTGCTTAAAAGTTCATCTTTTTATGTTTTGATTTTAAAAGTTTGTTCATTTAAAGTTTTGACAAGTTATTACTCATGCTTATTGAGTTCATCTCACTTTAGATTCGTTCTAGTTTTGGTTTTAGCTTAATCTAATAGCTTATAACTTGCTTATTTCGAATCCCTATTTAATTGGAAAAGGGAAACCCTTTTCCGATTTGTGCTTTCCGATCAGCAACCCTTTTTCCGATCTGTTGATCGGAAAAGGGTTTTACTCATTCTGATTTGGTAAGTTTTGGTATTCCGACTGTATGTATTTTACTCATTCCGATCTGGAGGTTTTCTAAGCATTCCGATTGCACTTATTTTTCCCACATTCCGATTTGACTCATGTTAAAGGTATTCCGATTGGAGGTCTTACCCTACCCAACATTCCGATTGCTTTGCTTTCTTGTATTCCGATCATTACTTTCCGATCTGGATGTTTTCTAAGCATTCCGATCGGAATCTTTGTCCACATTCCGATTTAATATTTTGTTTTAGTTAATGTCAAATTTTCTCGTTCTATTTTTAGTTCATTTTAAATTACGTCTCGCAATTTTATTTAATTGTCAATTTACTTTTCATTAAATTTTAACTTTACGTCATTTAATTTCTCGTCATTTACTTTTAACGATTTAAATATTGCACCGTTTTACGTTTCAACTAGTTTTAGCTTTAATTACCCGTCATTTATTTTTAAGTCTTACACATTTACTTTACATCAACCAACAATATTTGTTTCACCAAGAACAACTAATCTCACACAATTTACCGGAAATCAATTCTATTAGACACCGAGAAAACGAACTTTCAACGAGTAAAAATCCGTATTTTAAAATGGCGCCGCTGCCGGCTCTTTTCGTGAGGATCGAAGGTTTTTTGTGAGAGACGCGTTGGCTTTTGGGATCCGTTCACTCGTGAACGTTATTTTTCGTGTCCAAATATTTTCAAAAATACAAAAACATTTGAAAAATCTTAAAAAGCATTTCTTTTTCAAAGTTTTGCACCAAAAATATTCTTCTTGCTCATCTATTTTTCTTAATGAATTCTTATGTCTATTGCGTTGGGTGCGGGAGACGATTGTACGGGAACGACTCATGTCAATGGTGTACATGTGAGCGGTGTGGCAACGATATCAATAATACACAGTTCATAAGCGGATTTTGCCCTTTGTGCAACTCGACTAATTCGTCCTTCTTGAACCCACCTACTCTTTCCCCGTGCATCTATTGTGGAAGCGATTCTCATTGGCATGTTTCGTGCCCGGTTCGATACCCGTATGATCACGGGCAAGAACCGGAGTACAATTATGACACTGATAATAGCTATCCACAAGACGCACCCGATTTTTCTCCTTAACCATTTTGCAACAACTGTGGGGGTCCTCACGATACTTCTTATTGTCAACCAATGAATTATTATGAGCAAAATCCGTGTCCTTAGTTTTCTTCACCAATGGATTATTATGAACCCAACCCGGTTTCTAATTCTTCTCAACCGATGAACTACTATGAGCCACAACCATGCTATAATTCAGGTTTTCAACATTTTGAACCCCCACAACACCCCATCGATCATCAACCCTCCTTCGAACAATTGAGCTCACATGAACAATGGGACACTCTTGTTAAACAAAGTCAACAAATTCAAGAAGCTTGGAACAAGATCATCGAAAAATATCAAGAGGATCAACGGCTTGAGCAAATATTGAATATCGAGACTTATACTCCTCCCCCGGTGAATCCATACTATTATGATGATGATGACGATGAGCCTACTATTTCTTGGAATGACCTTACTACTCAATGTCCTAGTGCGATTGTTATCCCTCCTCTCAATATTCCAAACGTGTCTAAGGATTGTGATACATTGAGTGAGATTAGTGAGTTTGGTCTTGATAAATTGTTTAATGATGTGGTTTGTGACATACCAGCTGCTATGGAGCTTGAGGACGACGTTGCTCTTACGGAAGAGGCCGATCCAAATGATGACGATTTTTCTCCAAGCTATGAGAATTTCACTTTTGAAATTTCTCAATCTCCACCGGGAGATGCGGGTGATGACGATTTATTCTCTCCGGTTTACGAGAAGTTCACCGATAAACATGATCTTGTGGATGAGGTGGAAGACGTGCTTCTTCGTGATAGATTACGGAAAGTGCACCTTCTTATTGCTCAAATCGAAGCGTTGACTTCTCCTCCTCTTTCCGCGTCTTTGCCTCCATCTATTCCTCCCGTTAAAGATAATGACCCATTGCTGGAAGAAATTGACATTCACTCCACACCACCAGGTAATGATGACAATGACATGGAGGGGGACATTATTTTTGATAATTTGCTGCAGGAGGGTATTGTCCCAAGTCCCCCTCCCGAGCACCTTTCATCCTCCCCTTTAGCCACTATCTCGGAGGATGAGTGCTTTGACCCGGGAGGTGACATTGATTATGCTATGATTGATAACAATACGGCTTTGCCGCTTGCTCAGCATCCATTGTCTTTGGGGCAGGACAATATGCTTACTTTACCCACCCCACCTCCCGTGGACTTTGATTTCACATACTTCTCGTATGTTGAAAGGACTTTTCTCCCATACAAGACTTATCCCCCCGCTTCTCCTTTGTTGATGTCAACCGGGAACGAGGACAAGGTCTTTGATCCCGGTATCACATTCGAGGCTTCCCTATGGACCATTTAATTCGGGGATGAGTCAGGCTCGTGACTCGGTTAATATAAACAAGCACTTTTTGGGAGGCAACCCAATTATCTATCTATTTTTCCTGTTTTCACCATAAGTCTAGGGGGAGCCCCGTGGTGTTTCTTGTTTTCTTTCTTATCATGTGCAGGGATTCGAGCTTCAAAGACACACTCTTGATGACTTTTGACGAACCGTGATTCCGTGTTCACTTCTTCCCGGTTCTATCCTAAACTCTTTTCGATTCACTATTTTATATTTCTCAATATTAAAATAGGAATCTCTTTAGTTGTCTCTTCCTTAGCGAGATTTAAACAAAGTGCACAATGTCCTAAGTGTAGGGGAGTTTACTCCCACATGCTTAAACATTAAGGACAATGTTTATCTTAAGTGTAGGGGGGACTTCTATCGAAGTTAAGTGGCCTTTTCCTTGTATTTGTCCTCATTTTAACCGGAAAATCAATTTTTCGACATTTTTCAAAAATTTTTGATCTATTTTGGCCTATTTGTTTTTCCTTTTGTTTAGTTATTTTATTTCGTTGCTAGAATAAATCTTTAATAAGTGGTTTTAATTTTCAAACGTTGTGAATCTTTTGACTCAACCCGAGTTTACTTATCTTAGTTTACTCTAGCTAGTATCCTTAACGTGTTTAAGTCAAGTTTTGCTAGGATTTTATATAGGGAGCTTTAATACGCGAAAGTCTTAACTCTCACGGGTTAAGAACAAGAACTTTTCGCAAGTTCCTATAATTGATCATAGAGAGTCGTTTATCAAGGGAACTTTAAAATGCAATTTCTAAACTTGAAAAAAATCTAAGAATTTGCAAGATCCTATAGATGACTCGAAAACCCAAAACTTTGATTTAATAGGCTAAGCATCCACGAGTCTCATTCTTTGAGATTTTAAACTGTGGAGGACGAGAGATGATAGAGTCAATTATAAGTTTGGTATTCTTTCGTGAATTTATGTGAGTTAATTATAAGCCTATTCTCCCATCGCTTGTTAATAAATTTATCTGCAATAAATAAGGTTGTACGATTTAAAAGGTTACTTAGCTTCTAGCCCCAGGTCGTTTAAAAGTTGCTCGGTACGGATTAGAGTTCATAGCCAAGGCATAACTTATTGAAGCGGGATGCGAAGATTGGCGAGTCCGAAAAGGCCCTAACAAGGCATGAGGGATATATTTTGTTGCTAAAGATCCAAAAGTGATGTGAAGAATCATTTATCGAAAATCAATATGAAGGATCGAGACACACGACGAAAAGCAAGAACTCCCCAAAAGTCATGGAGAAGTCTATCCGAAAAGACCCTAACAAGGTATGAGGATAAATAGATCTAAGTCCGAAAAGGAGGCGGATCGTTGTATATCAAAGTCCAAAATTAAGATTGGAGAAAAATGAAGAAGTCGTGGTCCTAATATGAAGAATCTCTCAAAAGTTCAAGTGAAGAAATTCCTATTATGAAGAGAAGACCATTATTTCAAGAACGTCTCTCAAAGATTCGAAGTATGAAGTCGCTGCCAAATATCGGTCCGAGAAAGGTCTCAAATCGTGAAGCGAGTTATGCCAAGATATGAACTTTATGAGGTCCCGAGAAGCAGTTTTTAAAGATTTGGTCCTTTAGCTAACTATTGATTAAATCGTTCACTTTATTTTCGGCCTTAATAACTATCGAAATAAGTCAAACAATGCATCCTCGTGATCATTCAAGACAAAAATAAAATATAAGAGATACACCTAGGAATAAGGGAGTCTAAGTGAATAATTAGCCCACATGAGTTCGTGTTAGTTTGCTAACTTATAATAACAATATCTCGTTTCTAAGCTTGGTTTGGAGAAAGTGAAAACTTGAGGATGATGATCATTCACGACTTTTCCAAAACCCAAAGGTATGATTTTGATTTCTTTACTTTGTATGTTTATAATTTTCTATCTCTTTAATAAAGGCCAACGTGGATTGACTATGACGAAAAATGTAATCTTGCTTTATAATTAATGCATTGCATGAGGACATTGCAATGGTTAAGTGTAGGGGATTTGATAGGTGTGAAAACACCCATCCTTTTTACCACTTAATTACAATAATAACCGGGCCAAAACGTTTATTTTATGTCATTTATGTCGGAATTATGCGTGGTTTGGTTTTTGTTGTGATTTAGGACGAAAAGGTGAAAAGTGGAGAAAACACGGGATTTCTCGGGCTTTTATTGAAGAAAAAGACAAAAGCTGAAGTCGAAAGATCAAGAATGGAAAAAGAATGGAAGTCCAAGACCAATTCTGAAGATTTATCGAAGAAAAAGTCAAAAGACGGAAGTTTACTAAAAGCCAAAGAACTCGAGTCTTATTTATGAAGAAAATCCAAGACGAGTTCAAAGAAATCCCGAGACAAAGTCATTTAAGTCCAAGTATTAAGAAGATTATCAAAGAATTACGAAGATAAAGGACCTAAGCTTGCAATTAAGGAAAAGAAGAAAGAGGGAGGAAGCTTCCTAAGCTCCTCCCTAATCTCCACTATAAATAGCCATTAGCTACTTCATTTCTTGTTGTTGGGTGGTTTGACAAACCACCACTTCCACCATTTTCATACTTGTCATTTCATTTCTTTCACTTTAATTAATTGTTACGCACTTTTAATCATTTAATTTTCAAGTAAGTTTTCAATTATTGTGCTTTAATCTTTACTTTTCTTGTCTTAATCTCTCATCATCCCTTCTTAATTCTTTTTTACTTTTGGTGCGAATTACATATGATCCGTGTTGTTCATTCATGTTTTCGTGCTTAAAAGTTCATCTTTTTATGTTTTGATTTTAAAAGTTTGTTCATTTAAAGTTTTGTCAAGTTATTATTCATGCTTATTGAGTTCATCTCACTTTAGATTCGTTCTAGTTTTGGTTTTAGCTTAATCTAATAGCTTATAACTTGCTTATTTCGAATCCCTATTTAATCGGAAAAGGGAAACCCTTTTCCGATTTATGCTTTCCGATCAGCAACCCTTTTTCCGATCTGTTGATCTGAAAAGGGTTTTACTCATTCCGATTTGGTAAGTTTTGGTATTCCGACTGTATGTATTTTACTCATTCCGATCTGGAGGTTTTCTAAGCATTCCGATTGAACTTATTTTTCCCACATTCCGATTTGACTCATGTTAAAGGTATTCCGATTGGAGGTGTTAGCCAAAATTCCGATTGCTTTGCTTTCTTGTATTCCGATCATTACTTTCCGATCTGGATGTTTTCTAAGCATTCCGATCGGAATCTTTGTCCACATTCCGATTTAATATTTTGTTTTAGTTAATGTCAAATTTTCTCGTTTTATTTTTAGTTCATTTTAAATTACGTCTCGCAATTTTATTTAATTGTCAATTTACTTTTCGTTAAATTTTAACTTTACGTCATTTAATTTCTTGTCATTTACTTTTAACGATTTAAATATTGCACCGTTTTACGTTTCAACTAGTTTTAGCTTTAATTACCCGTCATTTATTTTTAAGTCTTGCACATTTACTTTACATCAACCAACAATATTTGTTTCACCAAGAACAACTAATCTCACACAATTTACTGGAAATCAATTCGATTAGACACCGAGAAAACGAACTTTCAACGAGTAAAAATCTCTATATTAGGTATCAATGACATGTCCTAGAAATTGCACAACATTGATACAAAATTTGCACTTCAAAAACTTAGCATACAACTCATCCTTCTTAAGTAATTCGAGAATTACACCAAGATGCTTGGCATGTTCTTCTCTATTAAGAGAGTAGATAAGAATATCATCAATAAACACGATTACAAATTTATCCAAGTAAGACTTACACACTCTGTTCATGAGATCCATGAATATAGCCGGTGCATTGGTTAAACCAAATGGTATTACTTGAAATTCATAATGTCTGTATCGCGTCCTGAAAGCAGTTTTAGGAATATCGTCTTCCTTAACTCTCAGTTGGTGATATCCTAAATGTAAATCAATCTTCGAATATATGCTCGATACTTGCAGTTAATCAAATAATTCGTCGATTTTAGGTAATGGGTAACGATTCTTATAGTAAGTTTGTTCAACTCACGATAGTCGATATACATTCTAAAAGATTCGTCTTTCTTTTTGACAAATAAGACTGGAGCTCCCCACGGCGATATACTTGGTCGAATAAAGCCTCGATCAGTTAGTTCTTGAATTTGTCTTAACAACTCTTGCATTTCCGAATGTGCTAATCGATAAGGCGCTTTAGCAACTGGTGTCGCTCCTGGTATCAAATCGATTTGGAATTCAACTTGACGTACACGCGGCAAAACTGGTAATTCCTCAGGAAATTCTCTAACTATTGAAAATATCTTATAGTCGTTTCTCGTCTTGATTCTGCTACACCACTTGAACTAAGAAAACTTGACCACCTCAGGATATGTACTTATTAATCTTTAGGCATGATATGGGATTTTAGTCGAGTTTTAATTTGATCACCATGGACAATTAAAAATTCTCCGTTAGTAGGACTATGAACGGATTTCTCGTCACATAGGATTTTAGCATGGTATTTAGATAACCAATCCATCCCCAATGACAACGTCAAAACTACCGAGCTTAATTGGCCCAAGATCGATTTCAAAGGATCGACGTAATAAAGTAATGATACATCCTTGAATAAGGTTATTAGTGGTAACTATTTTTTCATTGGCCATTTCTATATCATACTTAGTATTCATGGAAACAGTCAGAACATCTAACTTAGCAACAAGTTTAACAAATATCAAACTTCTATCAGCTCCTGAGTCAAATATTACTTTAACCAGACGTTGATTTAGATGAAATATACCGTAACAGTGTTTTAATCTTGTTGAGAATCGTTTAGCAAATAGGCTTTTCCTTGGATATTGCTCTCTTTACGGCACTCATTCGTAACATGCCCCCTCTCTCCACAGTTATGGCAAATCTTAGTTACTGGTATTTGATTACTTCCAGTAGCTGGTCCTTTACCTCTGTAGTTCCTCTTCTGATGTCCTATTTTATGTGAGACCCCCGAAATCAGGTATGGAACAACTAGGCAACAAGGGGGTTTCACGTCATGGTACAAGAAACAATAAAATACTGTTGACACAAGTTGACGTAATAAAAACATATACATTACATCATAAAAGATCAGAGTTTTAAATTTAGGTCCCAGAGTTTTATATGCGGAAAAATCTATTATTTCATCATGATTTATAACATATAGTTGCCAAAAAGACATAATAAACTTCTGACAGTTTTTACTAAAACCAATCTTTTAAAAGCATCATAGAAATATCCAAGCTGCGATAATATCCTACGGGCTCCCATCCAAGCAAAGCTAAATAATAATACCTGAGATTAAACATGTAAAATCGTACATAAAGTTGAGTGATATTCATAGGTTTAGCAGTAAAGGTGTGAAACACAAGCATTCATTTGGAAACAAGAAATAGGGAAAATGGTTATGATCATTAACCATAGTCCCCGAAACATTACTATTGTTGTTTAGTTCTTGAACCGAAGCTTAACTCATGCAAGTTCCTTTGGTGAGTATTCAGCCTAAATACTCAAGTAATAAATCAAATGTTAAATGCGTTAAGGTAATCGGGACGGGGATTGTCAATCCCGATGGATCCACCCACAACATTCGCGCTTAGCAACACAAGTAAATTAACGGTTCATGATCAAGAGAGGCAACTTAAGGCTATAACTAAAAGCAATAATATCGATGAAAACTATTTGAAAAGCATACAAGTCTGGATAGCATACAAGTTCTGGATAGCATACAGTTTTTAAATAGATGTGTTCCACCATGTAAAATCTCACCCCGTGATTAGAAACCATGTACAAGTAGTAAAAGGGGCTATGAACTTACCTTAGCCACGAGGTAAGTGAATCATTGTACTCGGAAATTGAGTAGGAAAAGTAGTAGCATGACGATCACCGACGATATGGATGCCCGGGAAACACGAAAGCCGCAACCTATCAAAATAAGGCGCGCATTAAGACTCCAACTCAAATATCGATATATTCCAAGTATAATATGACTTAAATATTTTCAAAGTATTCATACTTCATGACTAACGACACGAACCAATTGAATCCATATTATCCCATTTATCCAACACTACTCGTTTAAACACTTGCACTCTTGAAATTGACCCGTCATAAGACGCCAAGTCAACGCAAGTCAAACTATCCCTTTACTTCACTCGAACCAATAACTATGTCATTTATACAATGACTAAACACTTGAGTAAGTCACCATGTCCAATAGTGAATACTAAAACTCACGGCACACGAGCTTTCAACTATGTGTCCAAAGTACCAATCAGCATATACACTTCAAATGTACACACCATCTACCATATCTAGACTTATCCGATTCCGATGAAACTTGGTGAAAAAATCAATCATAATCTGATTAAAACTCAGTTTAAATTTCATTAAATGACTTAAGTTTTAAAACCATCTGCTCGACACATTTCTAAACTTGAAAAACCGGACAGATTTGTATACTAGACTCGTGAAACCGTTTTGACCATCCTGAGCTTTACCATTAGCAAAACCGACACTTGACTTTGAAAATAGACTTAAAGTGCTAAGTTTAGGGCCTGAGAACAGCCCTTGACCATTTGTAAAACACATTTTATAGTCCCCGAGATTCGATCCAAATATCGAGAACAAATTCGGATTGTGCCGATACTCGTCTCCCGGTACACGAATAATCAAACTAGCGTAACTTCTTCCTCGTTTTGAGTTAGAAGCTCTATCTTATATCAAAACGAACGTCTCGACAACCACTACAGTAATATCCTATATTATCAAGCTTTTATCCAACTTTGACCCACGAAAAATATGCTCTAACCTGCTGTCCAAAATACCCTCTTTAAAAATTATATCAAATCAATTTTTCAACTCATTCTAATTAATTCCATACCTCTAAAATTATCCTACTATCATACCCATCAACCAAACACTCCTAAAACACTTGCATGGTACATAAACAAAAATCAATCATCAAAAATCAAACTTTTTATGATCAAAACAACAAGATCATAGCATGATATCACATGCATAATGATCAAAACACCAATCAACCATAAAATCATAAAAATTTTGTAACTTGATACATGTATGAAATTTTGGTACCAACACAATTACCTTAAGATTTTAGGAATAGGACTTAAATTTGTTTTTGGTAATTCCAACTAGAAATCAAGATTTTGATATGATTTTGGGGATGAGAGGTGGCAGCATCTTTAGAGAGAAGGAAAAAGATTTGTAGTGTGTGTTTTATGAATGAATAAAATGAGTTAGGTGTAAAAATTTTAATTTATATAGTGGAGTGAAGGGCTAGTTGTGCCTAATTTAAAATCTTCTGGACTTAAAAGCAATTTAATCATTTAAAGGATAAAAAATGACTATTAGTCAATTTTAAAAATATTTACGGGGCTCGGGTTTTGTAAAAATACTTTTCAACAGTTAAAATGCATCATAATTATGATAATATGGTTTCCCGACACGACTTAACACGAAATTAAAACGAAATCGTCGAAAATATTAATTATCGAATAATCGATAATAAAATGTAAACTTTTGGGCATCCGTCGGTATCGCGATCACTAGGAATTCTCGTTATACGTTGATTTTGAGTAAACTCATTGAAAAATGCATGCGGGTGTTTTTAAATCAAAAACCTTGATGTAAATAAATATGGAAAAATAAAATAAAAATTTTATAATTCCAAATAAAGTATTATCAATGATCAATATATACTTAAAAAGTAATTTATTAAAATTATCATGATCTCAAGATTTACATATAAGAATACAAGAAAATGTAATACGTTGGAAAATTCAAGATGCACAAATAAAAGAATAAAATAATATCGGGAAAATACGAGTTCTTGCAGTCTACCCCCGCCCCCCCCCCCCCCCCCCCCTAAAGGAACTCTGGTCCCTCAGAGTTTAACTGGAGAAAAAAGAAGATGCAAACAAATGGATATGCAAAGTGTAGAACAAATTCATTGCTTCCTAGGTAATTTCTGCACCACGGTGTACCTTAACAATTAGAATTCACTATACTTCAGTTTCTTAACTCTTTTCGAATAAGATTTCAAACTTGGATTAAAATAATGACCATTCAGTGCGGAGGAATATCAAGAGATAGAATGAACACAAGAATTGCTTAAACGGACAAGGTACACTAAAACGAACCAAGATTGTTAATCATCAAGGAATCGCAAATCGTGCAAACTGTAAAACATGACAATCTTAAAACGTAACAACCTAGTTACACGAGAAATTGAAGGGAAAAATGAATTACGTATGAACATTTAAAATACAAGTTGTCACAATCACCTGTTTAGGATTTTGTATTACTTTCAAATTTAGCTTAAGTATTTTCTTGATTAAAAGAAAATTTTACAAGGTTTAGTGATTTGAAATCAAACTATATAAAATGAGTGAGTAAGCAGTTGTTAAATTTTTTTCTTGATCAGGATTTCAAAGCCAAAAGTAACTCGGTTCAGTTAATTATTTCGATCAGCTTAAAAGTTTTTTGGATAACTGTATGAAATTATTGTTAAAGACTCGGGTTTATCGTTATCATTAGGGAAAATCAAATTTCTAAATTATTTAGAATCATTGATAGAAATTATTAATTAAATCGATAATTTCATTAAGTTGAAAGTGAAGTGTGATATAATCAAATACTTTAAAAAGATACTGTAACACCCCATTTTGGTAAATGGAATGTCACGCGTGATTATGGTGTGTCATTAAACCATACAAGGTAAATGTCTTAAAAACATTAAATGACCATGAATGGGAATACCGAAAACAAACATCAGTACCTCAAGTATAAGCTCATCACACACAAACATAAGTACTGTAAAGGAAAAAGACTAAAGAATGTCCAAAGAAACAAGTAGCAAAAAGTATGATGAAATGCATAAAGTAGAGAAGGCTAGATAGCTTCCAATCCATATGCACGCACGCTTAAAGTCTACGAGCGCCCTTGAGTACCTGCCGTTTGGGAACATGAAAGGAAAACGGCTGACCATAACGCTCAGTGCACGGATATAAAATTATAGCATGGAATAACATAAGCATAAAAGACTAATAACATAAGAAGGGAAAAATGGATTACGTATGAAGATTTAAAATACAAGTTGTCACAATCAGCTGTAAAAGTCCTAATTAAATAGTCTTGGTAGGAGGGATCAACTCCTAGTGAAGGATGCAAGGCACACATCGCATTCACTCTGGTATTACTGGTAAAAACATGTAAATAGGATGCATCCATACGCCTCGCATGATAATATAATATAATGGCCAAAACTGTAAAGGGATGCCACGAGCAATCACTTCGCCGTGGGGAAGTCATAACACTGGTGCCTCCAGTGTTATGGTTATGGTACCTCCATAACTAGGTGACACTGGTCATGCATGTATATGGCTTAGGCTCTTAAACTAACATAAGTAATCAAACATATAAGACAATATTGGGAAAACAGTTGGCTGTAAACGGGGAATCTTAATAAGGAAAGAATGTCCATACTGAAGGGACGGGAAATCCGTACCTTGTGTCCAGTGAACGAATAAGACGAAAGAATGAAAGTCCTACTCCGATCTCACTAATGCTACATAAATAGGGGACATGTATAAGTATTCTGTTTACTGAGTACTTAATTGATTATATCGTGTCTTAGCTTGTTTTATATGTTCTTGTCTTGTTTTACTGATTTTATGGTTATGTTGTGTTTATCATGTATTCTATGTATTCTGATTAAGTATTACTTGTATTTCTTGTATTATTATACTTGTTGCGTAATAATAAATAACTCTCTAAAAATATCAGGTTTCCTAAAATAGAAAGTTTCCAAAAATAGAAAGTTTCCAAAAATAGAAAGTTTCCAAAAATAGATTAACTTCTAAAAATAGATCAGTTTCTAAAAATAGTAAGTTTCCTGAAATAGAAAGTTTCCATATTTAGAAATAAGCTGAATTAATAAGCTAATAATATAAGCATAAGTTTACTGATAAAATAGTATAAGTCATGTGATTATTAGTATAGTTTATTAATAATATCATGTTAATTAAATAAACTATAGACTATATGATTTAATTAAATACAAGCATGATTTAATCAAATTAAGGTGTATAAAATACTTAGGTTAAACATGTATTAATATTATATTAATTATAACCTAAGTCATGTTTATTAATTAATTATATTCCATGTTTAAATAATTAATTAATACTATAGTCTAAATTAAATAAATAAAATACTTAGGTTAAAACATGTATTATTTCATAGATAATATTAACCTAAGTCCATGATTAATTAAATTAATTATTAGTTATGTTATTAAGTAATTTAATTTCCTTGATAAAATAATATACTTGTAAAACTTAATAGCTTGCAAAAATTAGTCATAAACCGGACCCATGATTTTAATTTAGACATGTCGTGAACCGGACCGAATTCACCCTTGAACCGGACCAAACAAACACCCCCTTAACAGTGGCTAACCGGCTCAGCCGGTTGCCACTGTTCTTGTAAAAACGCCATCAGCTTAAGCTGGTGGTTCCCCCTGGTTAGCCTCGGCTAGCCGCTGCCTCAACAAGGTTCCCACCGGCGGTTAGCAGGTGGTTCCCCCTGCCGAGCCTGCGTTCCCCCTGCTAGACCAAAACAACCACCGATCTTGGACCAGTGGTGTTGTTTGTTGCTGTCGAGACCCACACAAACCAAATGGTACCCCGACTGAAGTCGGGGTCCCTTGGTTCCCTACTGCCGAGACCACACAGCCCACACCGAGACCATGGGGTCTCGGTTGGTGGTGATTCGAAGACCACCGAGAGCTTCGGCTCTCGGTTCCTTGCGTCGGCCGAACCAAACCAACCCACAATCATCTATTATTTTTTCCCCCATGATTAGTTTAACATGTTTACATTCCTGTTTTTTATAAAACCCCATGATTACGTGTTCTTAATTAAATAAAAAATCAAAAGAAAAAGGATTAAGGATTACCAATGCGTGAACCAAACGAGACTAATAACACGAACGATTACCACTTGTTTTAATCAACCAAAATCAATCAACAAACACTCCTTGGTGGTGTTATAGGTGGCGGCCAAAGAGAGCACAAAAGGGAGGCTAGGGTTTTGTATTTTTTAGAAAACTCTAACAAATGAATAAGTGTTTCTCCCTTTTGTTTATTTTAGTAAAACCAAAAGTGGGCTTGGCCCTCTTGTCCCTTTTGTGTCCGCGGCTTGTGGGGCCCACAAGGGGAAACCCGAAGTTTTCCCGTGTCTAATATTTTACGTGCACATACGTTCGTGTTTCCGTGTTATATTATAATTAAATGTTCGTGTTATAGATAAATACTTGTACGTAACGATATTAATCGTCTTAATATAAAAATAAGTACATAATTACATGTTCGTGATTTTACATTAATGATTTCATGTTCGTGATTGTAATTATTATTGTTAATAATTATCGTATACTATCACGTACTTAATACTTATCGTGTAATAATACGTATGTAATTCTTGTAATTAATAATCGTGACACGTGTTCGTGCTATTAAAGGAGAGTTTTAATATGTACATACGTTTACTAAGTGTACTGTTCATGGTAAAAGCATGCGGGTTTTACAACTCTTCCCCCTAAAAGAATAATTCGTCCCCGAATTATAGATAAAGTAAACTGAAAGAGGAACATACCCGAATTCAAAACTTGAAGTGAGGGTAAGAATCCTGGATAGACTCCTCTGTTTCCCAAGTGGCTTCCCGCTCGGTATGATCCCTCCCAAGGATTTTGACGAATGGAATCGTCTTCTTCCTCATGACGCGTTCTTGTCTGTCAAGAACTCGCTCGGGTTCCTCTATGAAGGTAAGATCTTCATAAATCTGTTCCAGTGGATACTGAACCGTGTGAAGGGGATAATAATTATACCCTCTAAGTAAGGACACATGGAAAACGTCATGAACGTAAGAAAGCTGCGGAGGTAACGCTAAACGGTAAGATACTTCAACGACTCGCTCGATGATATCAAACGGTTTGATGAATCGAGGACTGAGTTTCCCTTTGATTCCAAAACGTCTAACACCACGTGTCGGTGATACCTTAAGAAAGACATGATCTCCCACATTGAAATGTAAGTCCCTACGATGCTTGTCGGCATAACTCTTCTGACGTGCGCGAGCTTCTTGTAATTTCTGCTTAGCTACAGCGGCCTTCTTGTTGGTCAACTCTATCATCTCCGGTCCTTCAAGTGTTCTCTCACCAACCTGATCTCAGCAGATTGGGGCGTGACACTTTCTGCCATACAACATCTCGAACGGTGCACACTTAATGCTGGCGTGCCAACTGTTTTTATATTCAAACTTTACCAAATAGATATAATCATCCCAATATCCTGTCCACTCCAATGCACATGCTCGAAGCATGTCTTCTAATGTCTGAATAATTCGCTCCGATTGTCCGTCTGTTTGAGGATGAAAAGTCGTGCTAAGCTTAAGTTTTGTACCCTAAGCTTTCTTCAGACTTCTCCAAAATTGCGAAGTAAACCGAGGATCTCTGTCCGAGACGATACTGGATGGAGCACCATGAAGTCTCATGATCTCCTTCTTGTAAGTATCGGCGAGTTTGCTGACCAGATCTTCCTTGTGAATCGGTAAGAAATGAGCTGACTTAGTAAGTCGATCAACGATAACCCAAATCGCATCATGCCTCCTCTTTGTCTGCGGAAGACCTGTAACAAAATCCATGGTGATTTTATCCCACTTCCACTCTGGAATGTCTAACGGTTGTAGTAGACCACTAGACCGCTAATGCTCGATCTTAACCTGCTGGCATGTAAGATATTTGGAGACATATGTAGCAACATCCTGTTTCATACCACTCCACCAAAAGTACTGCTTGATGTCGTGGTACATCTTGGTCGAACCAGGATGAATGGAGAATAGGGAGATATAAGCTTCAGCTAATAACGCTTCCCTGAGTGTAAGATCATCAGGAACACAAAGTCCGGTGCCCTGCCATAAGATACCATCGTTATCCAACCGAAACTCCGTCTGCTGATCCAAGTTCTGAATGATCGCCCAAATTTCACCATCATCCTTCTGAGCTTCCTTGATCCTAGAGAGTAATTCATGCTCCACTCTAAGATTAGCCCAGTAACCATGCTGCCCACGTACCATGATCTCAATGTCTAGTCGCTCCAAGTCTCTTATAATCTCTTCCTCTATCTTGATGTCGTTGATCATACCCGACTTCCTACTAAGAGCATCTGCCACTACATTCGCCTTGCCGGGATGATACTGCAGATTAATGTCATAATCCTTCAACAGCTCTAACCATCTTCTCTGTCTCATGTTCAGCTCATGTTGGGTGAAGATGTATTTCAGGCTCTTGTGATCTGTGAAGATATCACATGATTCTCCATATAAGTAGTGCCTCTATATCTTCAAAGCAAACACGAGTGCTGCAAGTTCCAAGTCATGTGTAAGGTAGTTCTCCTCATAAGGCTTAAGCTGCCGTGATGCGTAAACGATCACCTTCCCATGTTGCATGAGAACACAGCCAAGTCACTTCCCTGAAGCATCACTGTAGATTTGAAATCCACCTATACCAGATGGGAGAGTAAGAATCGATGCAGAAACTAGCCTTTGCTTTAGGTCTTCAAATCTCTTTTCTCTTTCTTCTGTCCAGACGAATTTCTCCCTTTTTTGCATCATTTTGGTCAATGGCAATGCTAAACTGGAAAAGTTCTCTACGAACCTACGGTAGTAACCAGCTAAGCCTAAGAAACTGCGAACTTCAGTCGCTGATGTCGGTCTTGGCCATTTGGTAATAGCCTCAACCTTTGCTGGATCTATGGTTATTCCTTCTGCTGATACAATGTGGCCTAGGAATGCCACCTTGTCTAACCAGAACTCACACTTGGAGAATTTAGCATACAGCTGCTTCTGACAAAGTATCTGTAGTATAGTACGAAGATGGTCTTCGTGTTCCTCCTTTGACTTTGAGAAAATCAGAATGTCGTCAATGAAGACAATGACGAACTTGTCCAGGAACTCATGGAAGATACAGTTCATCAAGTCCATGAAAACAGCTGGAGCATTGGTAAGGCCAAATGGCATGACTACGAATTCGTAGTACCCATAACGTGTACGGAATGCAGTCTTAGCGTGTCCTGCTCTTTAACCCGTAACAGATGATAGACCGACCTTAGATCAATCTTGGAGAAATGTTTGGCCCCTTGGAGTTGGTCAAACAAGTCATCAATGCGTGGCAACGGATATCTATTCCTGATGGTGATCTTGTTAAGCTCACGATAATCTATGCAGAGACGCATACTACCGTCCTTCTTCTTTACGAATAGTACAGGTGCGCCCCATGGAGAAGCACTAGGTCAAATGAAACCGCGTTCCAACAATTCCTGCAGTTGTTCCTTTAACTCTTTCAGTTCTATGGGATCCATGCGATAAGGAGCCTTAGAAATTGGCTCAGCTCCTGGGTGAGCTCAATATTAAACTCCACTTCACGAGCAGGTGGTATGCCCGGAAGTTCTTTTGGAAACACGTTTGGGAATTCTGACATGATCGGCTGATTCTGTATAGATGGAGATTCAGCCTCCAAGTTGTGAACAGTAGCTAGATAACCCTTGCAACCATGTGATAGTAGTGCACGTGCTTGTAAGGTTGAAATTATTTATACAGACCTTCCGAGTACGAAACCGTTGTGAATATACTCTGGTGCATTTACATCACCGAAGATGACCCGATATGAATGGCAGTTGTTGGAAATACGTTTTTCGTATTTAGAAAGTCTCGGTCACTCCAAAAATATAGTTATAGGCTCGTAGTATAAGTTTAATTAAAGTTTACATTAGCCCGACCCATGAGCATGTTTATGGGATGGAGGCCCAAGTCCACTAAGGGACTTGGGTATATAAACCCCTTTCCACCATGGAAAGGGGTGTTGGTTGTTTCATTTACTTAATAACACTTTTACATTTTCTCTCATCTCTCTCTCTACTTTCTCTCACTAGAAACAACAACCCTCTTGATAAATCAAAGATTATCATACTTCTACATTTGGTATCAAGAGCCATGGGATGAAATAGAGGTTGGTTTTGTGTTGTTCATGCGTACTTTAGTGTGTTCATGTGTTTTTGATTAATCTTTACCCAAGTTTCAAAACAAATTTCGTTTTTTTGTTATTCCAAGTGATCCATATATCTTCTAAATAGTTTTGGTAGAGAGTTGGGTGCTTTGGGTTGGTTCAAATCACGGATTTCTTGTCAAAAATTTCATCTTTCTACCTCTAAATATCGAAACAGTACCGTTATTCCGACAGGTTTCATCGGAAAAGGGTTTTACTTTCCGATAGATATTTCGATATCTTCCATCGGAAAAGGGTTTAAGTATTCCGATCATTTTTCCGACCATTATTCCGATAGATTTGGTGATCAGTCATTCCGACGATGTTTTCCGATAGTTATTCCGACAGTGTTTTTCCGATAGTTATTCCCACGGTGTTTCCGATACATATTATGATAGTTGTTACAGTCAGTTATTCCGATACATCTTTCAGATATTCCGACGAGGATTTCGATCACATTCCGACAGGTTTTTCCGATCATTATTCCGATTGTATTCCGACAGGTTGTATTCCGACATGTTTAAGTTTTGGTATTCCGACGGATTAAGTTTGACAATTACGACAATTTTGAGATTTCACATTGAGATTGAATTAATTTGGGGTATTGAGATAGTATTTGCACAACTTAGAGGATTTTTCGATCTTGCAAATTTCACAAAATCACACAACCTAAAGATAACAACATCTTTGTTTAAACAACATTAAAACACATAACCTTATTTCATTGCTCGATCATTTTGGTAATCTTTATTCAAGGGATCAAAAATGAATTCACATTCATACATGCCAACAATGACATCGCTTACTGACCTTTCTATCATCTCGGGTACCGATACCCATCCACCATTGCTTATCAAAAAGATTTTTGAAGCATGGCAAGGTCGCATGATGTCTTACATTATGGGAATACCCAGTGGGAGACTCATGGTTCAATCCATTGAGCAAGGACCACTCGATTGGGGTGAAGTTACTGTAGACAATGTGACTAGGCCAAGGCTATTACATGAACTAACGGCTGCCAATCAAATCATTGCCAATGCGGATGACAAGGCCGTTCAGACCATCAAGCAAGCTCTTCCACCCGATATTTATCGTATGGTAAGCAATTACAAGGTAGCAAAGGAACTTTGGGATCGCTTAGCAGTTTTGTTACAAGGGACTTCACTTACCAAGCAGGAACGAGAGTGTCAACTTTATGACTTGTTCGATAGGTTCTCATATATTCTAGGGGAAACACTTCATGACTACTACTGGCGCTTCACTACTTTGATGAATGATTTGAATATGTATAATCTCACAATTGCTCAGTTTTAAATCAACACCAAGTTCTTGAACACGTTACCCCCATAGTGGAGCCAATATGTCACTGATGTTAAATTGATTCGAGATTTGCACAAATCAAATTTAGATCAACTTTATGCTTTCTTGCAGCAACACGAGAAGCATGTGCTCCAGAAACGCATGTCTCAAGGATCTTATTCAGAACCATTGGCATTAATGGCAAATCATCCAACACTGTCATATAACAACACTCCTTATGCTATGGGAAAACAATCTTATCATAAGCCCATGTTTTAGACTCCAAGTTTTCCACAGTATTCAATCTTACCACAACCACCAACATCATATCAGCAACAATATCAACAACCAGCACTATCATCACAACATGACTCACATCAGTTACCTTATGCTTCACAACCATACTCTCCTTATCAACCTCCAACAACTCCTGCCATCCCTTACCAACAACATAAAGTTCCTCAAACCCATTACTCACAACATGTCAGTACTCCTTCAAGTGTGTATGCAACTCAACCAGCACTAGTTTTCTACTGTGATGATGAGATTCCAGTTCCTGAGTTCAGATAAGGGGATAATCCTACTGATATACTTGCACAAATGTCTGCTTACATTACTAAAGCGTTAAACAAAAGGGGTTACAGAGGACCATCTCCAACAAACAATCAGTTGAGGAATTCTTCTAACTCTCGTCAACAAGCTACAATCCAAGATGGCAGAGTTACTGTGTAACCGCTTCAGGTAAGACCAAGTTCATCCAATATTGGTGCACGCCAATTTAACACTGCTCCAAGGGGAAACACCACTGGCAAAGTGAAAATGATCATCTGCTATAACTGCAAAGGGGAAGGATACATGGATCGGGATTGCAAGAAACCAAAGAGAAAGAGGGATGGTACATGGTTTCAGGAAAAGATCTACTTGGTTAATGCTCAAGCACAAGGTCGAGAGCTCGATGAAGAGGAGTTAGCATTTCTAGCAGATCCAGGAGTTGCGGATACTAAAGGATTCACAGTAGCTTCTACCAACAATGCAACATACCAATGCGATGATCTTGGTGCATACGATTCAGACTGTGATGATCTCAATACCGCCAAGGCAGCTCTCATGGCCAATCTTTCACTTTATGGAGCTGACATAATCTCTGAGGTACCAAATACTGCAAATGATACTAGTATTGTACCTTATCAAGTTGAGCAAGTGTATGAGTATCCAGAACAGCCTCCGGTGGTTAGTAATTCAAACGAGGAGACAAACAATGATAGCAATATCAATGCAAAGCCCCAGACTTTGAGTGAAACACAACCGGGAGCTATTACGTCTACAAATTCGTTTACTCAACAAGATTTGGTTATGGTGTCGGCATCTTTGCTTGGCCAAATGAACAATGCGTTCCTTGAAACCCTCGGTGTTAATCAGACACTATCTGTCGAGCTTGCTTTGTATAAGAAAAAGGTTAAAACCTTGGAATTAACTCCAATGACCACTACCTTAACCAATCCAGAATTTGATAGGTTTAGGAAAGTCCAAATGGATAACTTGCTAGAAATTGAGAGTTTAAGAGCAAACCTTTCAAAACAAATTAAAGAAAAAGAGTCAGTCGTTAATAATTTTCAAAACCTACAAACGGATTTCGAAATTCTCGAGTCTAAAAGGGTTGAAACGGAAATTAAGGCGTCTGAGAAAGTTCAAAAGACTGAAGTTTTGCTTTTAAAACAATACTCTGCTTCACATCTAGTACACTTGTTTCATTTATCATTTAAGGAATTCACTCTATCGCGTCTAATAGACTTACCACCTAACCCAGGGTATGCAAAGCAAGCATTTAACCACAACCCACGACTTTATGATGCAACCAAATTAGGTTTGGTCTTAGATCCGATTGGTAATTCGAATGAATCAGAGAATATGTCACTACATGAAGAGAATCGGTCAAAAGTGATTTTTACATATCCTAAGTATGATTATGAAGAGCTTAATGCAGAGAATGCAAAAACGGATTTTAGAATTCGCTTTAATATACAAAGGGAATTTATCCATACACCAACTTACATGTCTACTAGAGAAAGCCTTAGTATATTTCCTACACTTGTCAATCCGAATGAACCTAAGGAAATTCCAAAGGGTCTTCCACCGGTGAGTACAGTATTACTAAGTATGAAAGAGATTAGGAGATACCTCACCGGATTTGACAAGGTCATTAAGGAATGTACGACTCCAACGGCTCAAACTACTGGAGAATGGGCTTTCGAACACATGAAAATGGTGTTTGAGAAAGAGATTATTCCGTTTGTACACAATATTAAAGAGGGATTTCTAGATCTTGGGGATAATCTTAATTTCGAAATGGCTGAAGTTCGAAAAGTTTTCTACGAAATAGATGATGCTTATGACCAACATCTAATTGAGAAAGAAAAGATTTTGTCCGAATATGACCGATTTTTGGAACATGTAGTATCTCTCGAAGTGATGCAAGTTGTTAATATTGAATATGCTCTTGAGATTACATCTGCTGTGAATAAATGTGATGATGTTTATGATCTCTCTGTGAATTGTTGCACCTGTGAATAATGTAGAAAATCATTCTTGTCACGAATCTAACGCTGAATTTTTAAAGCTTCAAGATTCTTATAACTCACTTTCAAAACATTTTGATGAGCTTCAACAACATTGTATATCTCTTGAAATTGAAAATCAATCTAAAAATGAAACTTTTTCAAAAACAAATGATTGTGAAAACTCCGTTGAGACTAGTGACAAGATGATTCAGGTGGTTCAAGCATTAGAGGAAGAAATTATGAGACTTAAGAGAGAATCATTAGCAGAGAAGTTGGAACTAGAGGCTGCAGAGATTAAAAATCATGCCCTAGAAGATAGAATTACTTCTATGCTAGGGGAGTTTGATAAAGTAAAGTAGGGTTTTTCACAAATTTATGGTTCGTTAGAAGAACGCTTCGCTATTAATGCGGCAGAGCAAAAGTTACTTGTTGACCAACTGAACCATAAGTTTGAGGAAATCTCTGACTTAAATATTCAACTCATAGACAAAAACATGGTTTTGGCTGAATTAAAGGAGACACTTCAACTCAAAGGACAAGAAGTTGTTGATAAGCCAGCTACACTCTCTGCCCCGACCTTTAGTGCTCCAACAACCAAAAAGGTGGTGATCACTAAGAACCCGTATCATAAGAACAATCCGCTATCATATAAGCTCTATATGGAGCATGCAGTTAAGCACGCGGATCTTGCTAGGGATGTTGTAGATGATCTCTATTAACTAGATCCCTCGAATAGTCACTATTACTCTGCTCATGCTTACATTGAGAAGGTACAACAATGCTTAGAGCATTTGAATTACATAGGACAACCGGGTTCTGCACCACTTAAACAACAAACCCCCTCCATTGCCATAACTCCATTCAATAAGACCCCAGGAGCTAAGCCTATTTTAAACACACCCATCAAGGCTAAATCAAAATCTGTCACTAATGTTCCCTTGGCTTCTACAGGAGTAATTATGTCTACTAAGGCTAAAGGATCTCAAGACAAGAAAGATAGGATCAAGCCTTCCACTAGTAGGACTGCAAAGAAGATAGTAGAAGTTCACCCTAGGAATGTTATTTCAGTTTTAAATAAAAAGAATCATGTAGCTAAGACAAAAGGTTCTGCCTCTATGTAGAAGCCTAACCAAAATGTGAATTCTAATTTGAGATGTTGGAATTGTAATGAATGCATGTTTTCTCAGCGTCATGATTTATGCCTTGTTGATCATGTGAATGAAATGTATTCCATTAGGAACAATATTGAATGGATTCCAACGGGGAATAAATTCACCCAAGTTGGCTGGCAATGGAAACCCACTGGTAGGACCTTTACTGCAAATGGAACTAAGTGCGCTTTAACTAGGATCACATCCATTGAAGTTAGGTCTCAGCGTCCTTTAACTAGGAACTCCAGCACTAAGAAATGGAAAAAGCACCCTTTAACTAGGTCTGCATCCACTATTGTGCCTACCAATGAAAAAGTACCTCAGGATATTAGACAACTAGAATCTAAGCCAGCATCTAGGAAGCAAATTTGGAAGCCTAAGAACTCTTCTGATAGAAAATCTAAGATAAATATATTTGTACCTGCTAACACAGAGGAACATTTGGATTCTGATACATTGTCTTCGTCTAGTGATACTTTCAGGTGGTCCAAATCATCCTCTGGTACTTGGACTCTGGATGCTCAAAGCATATGACTGGAGACCGCTCGATGCTCAGAAATTTCGTCGCCAAGTTTCTAGGAATGGTTAAATTTAGCAAAGACCATATTACGAAAATCATGGGTTATGGTGAATATCAAATTGGGAATGTTATGATTACAAGGGTGTATTATGTGGAGGAACTTGGTCACAACTGATTCTCAGTGGGAAAATTTTGCGATTCAAACCTTGAGGTCGCTTTTCGACAACATACTTGCTTCATTCGTGATCTTGCAGGAAATGATTTGTTAAAAGGTTCTCGAGGGGATAATCTCTACACACTGTCCATTCAAAACATGATGGCCGCCTCTCATGTATGCCTTCTCTCCAAAGCATCTAAGACCAAGTCATGGTTGTGGCATCGCCGGTTATCTCATCTTAACTTTGATGCTATTAACCATTTGGCTAAAAACGAGCTTGTTCGTGGTCTTCCAAAACTTAAGTTCGACAAGGATCATTTATGTTCCGTGTGTTCTTTGGGGAAAAGCACCAAGAAATCATACAAACATAAAGCTGAAGACACCAACCAAGAACCACTGTATATCTTTTGCACATGGATCTTTGCGGGCCAATGCGTACGGCTAGTGTGAGTGGTAGAAAATACATCCTCTTCATGGTGGATGATTTCTCAAAGTTTACATGGGTAAAGTTTTTAGCAACCAAGGATCAAGTACCAAATTATATATTTACTTTTCTAAAGATGATCCAAGTGCGTCTTAATGCTACTGTTCGCCGCATTCGAACTGATAATGGAACTGAGTTTGTTAATCAGACTCTACGAGATTATTATGAAGAGGTTGTTGTTTCACATGAAACTTCAGTTGCTCGCACTCCACAACAAAATGGTGTTGTGGAAAGACGTAACCGTACACTTACGGAAGCTGCTAGAACTATGTTGATTTATGCGAATGCTCCTTTATTCTTATGGGCTGAAGCAGTGGCAACCGCATGTTATACCAAAAACCGCTCCATCATTCGTAAACGCCATGGTAAAATTCCATATGAGCTACTTCATGGACATAAACCCGATATTTCATTTTTTCATGTGTTTGGTGCACTGTGTTATCCAAATACTAATAGTGAGAATTTGGACAAACTTTAACCGAAGGCTGATATTGGAATTTTCATTGGTTACTCACCCACAAAGAAAGCTTTCCAAAATTATAACAGTCGTCTTGGCAAGATTGTAGAAACTTTGGATGCCGATTTTGATGAGCTGACAGCGATGGCTTCTGAGCAACACAACTCTGAACCCGCACTTCATGAGATGGGAACCGATACTATTAGTTCCGGATAACTCCCAACAATCCTACTTCTCCATCATTTACACCACCTACAAGGCCCGAGTGGGATGAGTTATTTTAACCTATGTTTGATGAATTCTTTGATCTACCTAGTGATGATTCTCCAACACCTGCAGCAGTAGCTCCGATTCCCGAAGTTGTTGCTCAAGATAATGGAAATCAGTCTGTTGCATCAACTGTTACTATTGAACCAGATGCACCATCCCCCACCAATTCTCAAACTACATCTGAATCATCACCCCCACTCGTTCCTAATGATGTTGAAGAGGATTTCTATGATCACGATTTGGAACTTGCTCACCTACAAGAGCTTCCATTCTTTGGTTCACAAATACCCGAAAACCCTAACGGTGCGTCTACCTCAGAGGAAGCTCCTGCAATCGTTTACTCCAGACCACCACGGATTGAAAATCACAATACTAAATGGACAAATGATCACCCAATCCGCAATATTATTGGTGACATCGATCGACCAGTCTTGACACGTCATCAACTCCAAGAGCACGCATTATATTGCTTCTTTGATGCATTTCTCTACGAGAAGGAACCTACATCTTGGCAACAAGCCATGCAACAATCATCATGGATTGAAGCCATGCAAGAGGAACTTAATGAATTTCAACGCCTTGAAGTATGGGAATTAGTTCCTCTACCTGACAACATTGACATCCTTACTTTGTTGTGGGAATATAAGGTTAATCTCAATGAGTTAGGTGGTGTGTTAAAGAACAAAGCTAGATTGGTTGCTCGAGGTTACAAACAAGCATTGGGTATTGACTTTGAAGGATCCTTTGCTATTGTTGCACGATTGGAGGCGATTAGACTATTCCATGCTTATGCTGCTCACATGAATATGATCGTCTACCAAATGGATGTTAAGACGGCATTTCTTAATGGTGAATTAAGGCAAGATGTCTACGTAAGCCAGTCGAATGGATTCGTCAACTCGGAGTATCATAATCACGTATATAAGCTCAAGAAGGCTCTTTATGGGTTGAAACAAGCTCCACGCGCATGGTACGATCTTCTATCGTCTTATCTAATCTCGGAAGGCTTCTCCAAAGGCAAAGTGGACCCAACATTATTCATTCTCAAGGAGGACAACGACATGATACTGGTACAAATTTATGTTGATCATATAATATTTGTTGCCACTACTCAAAGACTGTCTGACCATTTTGATAAAATCATGTCCACGCATTTTAAGATGTCGATGATGGTAAAACTTTCATTTTTCTTAGGGTAGCAAATTTCTCAAAATCCTAGAGGCATCTTCATTAATCAATCCAAATATGCTCTTGAATCGTTGAAAAAGTATCATTTTGAAAACTGTGACCCAGTGGATACTCCTATGGTGGAGAGATCCAAGTTAGATGAGGATAAAGATGGGATTGTTGTCGATCCTAAACTTTACCGTGGAATGATCGGCACCCTTCTCTATCTGACTGCTAGCAGGCCTGTTTGCAATTTGTTATATGCATGTGTGCCCGGTATCAGGCTAGACCTACCAAAAAGCACTTACATGTTGTGAAAAAGATCTTTCGGTATCTTAAAGAAATACTTAATCGTGGTATGTGGTATCCGAAGGATTCCTCTATTGCACTAATATCATATGCAGATGCGGATTATGCTTGGTGTCAAGATACTCGACGTAGCATTTCTGGTAGTGTGCAACTTCTTGGAGATAGACTGATTAGTTGGGCATCCAAAAGGCAGAAAAGCGCTGCGATATCAAGTACATAGGCAGAATACATTGCCATGTCCGGTTATTGTGCTTAAGTTCTTTGGATGAGATCACAATTAACTGACTACGGTCTTGGATTCAACAAAATCCCGATGTACTGTGATAACAAAAGCGCCATTGCTCTTTGCTGCAACTACGTTCAACACTCCCGGGCGAAGCACATTGATATACGCTACCACTTTATCAAAGAGCAAGTGGAAAATGGAGTAATCGAGCTATATTTTGTCAACACTGAGTATCAGCAGGCGGATATATTCACAAAGGCCTTAGATCGAGGACGTATCGAGTTTTTGATCGAAAAGCTGGGTATGAAATCATTCTCACCGGCAACACTTAAGGAGTTGGCAGAAGAATCTGCAGAATAGTGGTGGTAAACTATTCTAGAGTATCCTTTTATCGTGATCTTGTATATTATCGTATATATATAAACCACAAAAAGAAAATACAAAAATATAAAACTTACAAAAAACCATAAAAATTGTAAAATCAAGAAAATCCAAAACTATTTTTCATTTTAAATCGGGCATGTCTTTTAGTACGGTAATATTTACGGCCTTAGAAATGTCGATTAGAATTGACACGGTGCCATAAATAGAGTCCGTATGAAAGTTGTAAATATTTTAAAACATGCCCATATGGCTTGTAGTTATTTCTGACTGCAACCCGCTTTTCGCCTTAAAGTCACGTATTTCTTTTGAAAATGTTGGCTCACAATGGGAATTAATTTTCTCAGGCAAGGTTTACTTTAAAACCTTATAAGGGATCAAGTTTACTTTATAACTTGGTCTAACACAAATAAGTGTACGCTTCAGTGCACTTATTTTATTAAAATAAGAGAAATCTTATTGCCACCAGAATCGTTCCATAAAATCACAAAACGAAAAAGGTCTTCATGGATATTTGTCTCTTTAAAAACAATGACTACAACTCTTTAAATAGAAAACGGGTCAGCGTTTGAGGGGGAGAAAATATCAAATCGTTTTGAAAATGAATTGGTCTTCAAATATCTTTTCAGAAATCTTACTATGTGTGCCTTATGTGCAACATGTGCCTTGTGTGGAAATTGATTTGGCCTTAGGTTATACGTCACATGCCTTAAGTCATATCGATACAAATGTTAGTGGTGTGTTCCTATTAGCAACTTAAATGTAGTCGGGAAAATGTGTTGTTAACTTGTTGTCTTACAAGTTTATACATGTTTGAAAAATGGGGGGACCAATTTGCACTTTTGGCAAACTTGGTTTAAGAGTTGACCTAAGTCAAAACTCCCCCCTGTCTATCATTTACGTATCAAACACACACACCCCCTCCTAACACTTGCCGCCATTAACAGTGTTCTTCATACACTCGTTTCTTGTGATTTTTCTACTGTTTGATCCTCTAGGTAATTCGTTATATATTATGTGCTAATTATGTTTAATCTACTGATTCGCATCCTACATCTCGTTCATTAAGAATTAGGGTTTCCGATTGTGAATGTGATGAAATGTATGATTGATAGAGGGGTTTTGTTCTTATACCCATTATAAACATTGGACTTAAACAGTTTTGATTAAAACATTGCCTTTGTCTCGAAATAAAAAGATAATCAGTTACCTAGTTAGATCCACCCAGATTCCGATGGGGATTCCGATAGGGGATTCCAATGGCTTGATTCCGATAGGATATTTCGATGGATTTGTTTCTGATGGGGATTCCGATGGCATGATTCCGATAGGGTATTCCAATAGATTTGATTCCGATGGATTTGATTCCGATGGATTTGATTCTGACGGATTTGATTCCGATGGATTTGATTCCGATGGATTTGATTCCGATGGATTTGATTCCGATGAATTTGATTTCGATGGTTTTGATTCCGATGGGTTCATTCCGATGGGGTCATTCCGATGGGGTCATTCCGATGGGATCATTCCGATGGAGTCATTCCAATGGAGTCATTCCGATGGGGTCTTTCCGATAGGTTACTTATTGCTATGACTGTGTTTACATTCCGATGGAATCCTGCATTGTGATAGATAGACATTGCGATAAGTGGACTTATAGTCTTTGCAATATGTTTTGTTGTTGCTTAGTAATTTGTTTCACATTAATCTAAGATATTAAGGTTCCACTTTAGGCATTCAACTTAGAATTGGGGCCTTTACTACAAACACAATTTTGATTGGAGTTAATCAATTTTTTCTCATAAGAATACTTGAAAGGTTTCTTATTACAAAAATTCATCTTATTTTAATAAGTTGATATTTCTGTAAACAAAAGAGATAAAATTATTTATTCCATATATTGTGTTTTGTTCTCAGGAAATGGAAGCAACCGCTGATTTCAAACCTACTGAGGTTGAGGTTTTGCGAACACCTACTGAGGTTGAGGTTTTGCCTACACCTACTGAGGTTGAGGTTTTGCCAACACTTACTGAGGTTGAGGTTTTTCCAACACCTACTGGGGTTGTAGTAATGCCTAGGCCTACAGAAGTGATTGTGGAACTTCGTAGTCATCTTTATACTAGTTCTCCCACTGAAGTAGTGGTTATGACAACCAGGAAACCCAAATCCTCAAGGAACTAAAGTTAGGTTGTTGTGTCCCTAGAATAACATGTCTGTGATATACTACCATGCCTTTAGGTTTTAATCTGAATGTATGATTGTATTTCATATGAATGTTGTCTGTATTATCTTAATGTGTTTTATGTGATGACATTTGTTGTGCTATACTCCCCATACTACGAATTTTCATGGATAATGCGATGTATATGTTTGTATATATCAATTGTGTCTGTGTTATCTTAAGAAGGAACCATGTCAATCACCGAAGAACAACAACAACAACAACTAGACCTCGTAATAGTCCCACTTAGTGACCGAATACCACTTGCAGAGAACAATTTTCGTCTAAAAGAAGATTTTGATCCAAATGTGGCAGCTTTCAAAGTCGCAATAGACATCCTAGACGTGTCACCGATAAAGGATGCCCTTAGAGCCACTACATCAGTTCCTGAAATTTATATTCACGAGTTTTGGGCCACAGCATCGATTACATCGGCAAAACAAATATCTTAGAGGTCTATCACTTTCAAGATCAACAAGCAGAACTTCACTCTTGATTTAACTCAATTCAGGAAATTGTTCAAGTTCCCCAAATTAGCAAAAGGAGAAAAGTATGTGCCTAATCCAAACACAGATGAATTGCTTCGAGTAATTAGAGCTCTGGACTATGAGGGTGACATTCATAATCTATCTCAGTTTTCCACTTCACACATTGGCCAACCGTGGAAAGCAATCGTCACTATCATCACTAAGTGCCTCACTTCAAAGGCTCGTGGATTTGACCAAATGAGACCCCCTCAGGCTCATGTATTTTGGGGTCTATACACTACATCTAAAGTGGATTACGCTTTACTTCTTTGGGAAGAATTTTGTTACCAGTTCATCGGCACCAAGAAGAAGTTAATGCATCTTCCGTTTCCACGGTTCACAAAACTTATCATCAACTAGTTCATGAAGAGTGTCCCATCTATTGACAAGCGTGGAAATTTCTTCTACCATACATCAGACCAAGACTACGTGTTGGATCATATGGGTGAAGACAATTATTCTACTAAGTACTCACTGCGTCCAGCATTAGTGCCAGATACAATGATCAATGAAGGGATCAAGGACAGTGAACCTTACAAACAAATGCTCACGGATATTGATGCACAGATTAAAAGAGCAAACGAATATCATCTGAAAAGCAAAAGGGTAAAAGGAAAAAGACTGCTGTCAAACGCCAAAAGACTTCCTCACCCAAAGCCAAAGGCAAGGCTAAAGGGAAAGAGAAACTCCGTGATGAAGATGCAGACGAAGAATATTCTACAACATTAATGTCTGAAGAAAAACAAATGAGAATAGCACGTCAGACAAGCAGGATGGAGGCACTGGATAAGAAAACAGGTAGTGGTTCTGGATTAAAAACCACGGCAGAACTAGCCCTAGAAGCTTTTGGAAATCCGGACGACTAAAATGATAAAGAAGAAGAAGATTTCAGACTTGAGGCAAGAACCACAGACCAAACAAATCAAGATGATGATATCGTAGATGATTATATCAACTATGATTATGAAGACCAATCTTTGGGTGGAGGAGAAGATATGGAAACATTCCTGTACAAGGACGTCAACCTTAGCAAACCACTTCTTACTCCTTCAGTAATGATAGCAACAGAAGACGCTCACCTGACAATGATTCCTATCCAACAACAAACACCTCCTCCACCACCAATATTCAACACTGTCGTGACAACCGTCCCCCCGATTGAACCTACAATCAAAACCGTACAACCAGTACCAACCACCGCCCAAGTGATTACACCAACACCGCCACCGATCATCCATCAACCAGTACCAACCACCGCCCAAGTGATTACACCAACGCCGCCACCGATCATCCATCAACCAGTACCAACCACCGCCCAAGTGATTACACCAACGCCGCCACCGATCATCCATCAACCAGTATCAACCACCGCCCAAGTGATTACACCAACGCCGCCACCGATCATCCATCAACCAGTAACAACCACCGCCCAAGTGATTACACCAACGCCGCCACCGATCATCCAACAACCAGTACCAACCACTGCCCTAGTGATTGTACCAACACCTCCACCTATCCTCGAACAACCTGTACAAACCACCATCCAATCCACAACCTCTCTAGCACTTGTGGTAACTCCTACACCAACAACAACAGTACAACTACCATCCACCTCCAATCCATTTCTCATGATCAATGATCCACTCATTCAGCACTTCCAAAAACAATTAGAAGATCAGGCACAACAGATTGCTATCTTGAAAACATCAATCACTAAGCCTGATACAAAAGCCTTCAGAGCACAAAAACGTGAGCATTCCAAACTTAACGATACATACGCCGGTGTTTTAAAACTTCAAGAGCAACATAAGAAGTTCATTGCCGAAAAGGAAGCACATGACAAATAAAACAATGTCTTCCTCACCTCCATTAATGATACTATGACTAACATCATTCAGAGTGAAGTTAGGTCATGTGTACATCAGGAGCTTCCAGCATTATTCACTAAAGGCCTTACTGACTTGCAGTTAATTCAGACTTTGGAGACTCGATTAACCAACATTGAGTCACCAAAAACAAAATCTCAACACAAATTGCAAAGAGCTCTTGCTAAAGTCATAATGGAAGCTTCTAACACATCACCATTAGAAGACACTGAAGTTCCCCAATCTTCAAAGAAAAGGAAACGTCAGGAGCCTAAAAATGAAGATGAGGAAGAAAATGAGGAAGAAGAGGAAGAGAATGAGGAGGAGGAAGAACATTCTGATAAGAATGAAGAAGAAGATAATGACGACGAGGATGAGGATGAGGATGAGGATAAGGATGAGGATGGGGATGAGGATGACGAGGAAGACGAGGATGACGATAGTGATGGGGTTGACGATGATGATAATGAAGACGGTAATGGGAATGGTAAGGATAAGGAGAAAGGGGATGGTGATAAGGGTAAAGGTAATGGTACTGATGGCGAAGAATCTGAAGAATTTGAGAAAGGTGATAAGGAAGAGGAAGAAAGTGATGCAAGTTCAAAAGAAAAAGTTGGTGATAAACAACAAAACGAGAGTGAAAACAAAACCAATGACGAGCATGATGAAACCAATGACAACAACACAGGTAAGTCATCTGAACTGGTTCTTACTAATGTATCACAAGAAGAACCTGTAGAACCAGTGCTACAAGACGAACCGATGATTGAAGACGGACCGTCACCGTCTGTGGAACATCACTCTCCATCGCCTACACCAATTCAGCATCACACAGGAACAGATACATGTATGTCTTCTGAACCGGTTCCTACTATTGTCTCATCAACAGCACCTGCAGAACACGAACCTATGCAAGAAGACGAACCGATACCATCTGTGATACATCACTCTCCACCTCAACATTACATCGATATGGATATTAACGACATAAATCAACCAGATCCTGAGTTTGCTGACACATTTAATATTGACGATACTGTTCAAGAGCATCCATTGCTTACACAGGCAGCAACTGCATGTACAATCTCTGACAGTGAAAAGGCGGATCTTACACAATTCCTCAATAATCCAATCAATTTCTCTGGATTCCTGACGGACAAATATGGAGTGCCTACCATGGATACAAATACACTTCAAACAACGATCAAAGACAAGAACTTTTGGGCTTCCATGCAGATCGCCAAAAATGAGGGAGAATACCACTTCAATGAGCTCAGGAAAGCAATCAAATCAACAGCATCAGGTGAAAAAGCTCCAGTACTTCTTCCACTAATAGCTTCAGTTATTACAGCAGCCAAGCACCTTTCAATGCAATACTTTGTCAACCGTGATCTGGATTACTTAGAAAACGGCGCGAACATGTATGCTACATAACTAAAAATGGGCAAGGCAGTAAACTTGGAGGACGTTCCTTGGATTGAAGATAAGGTTCCAGACCTATGGAGCAAAAAACTTGTCAAGGAATATGATCAATATGCGGAATTAGGTATCTAACATTGGCAAGGTAATATTGTGTATAATGCAGTTCGTTTTTCTCAGTTCTTGTCTAATTGAAAGTCCTAACAATATCAGGTTTTTAACTGTTTTTGGTTGTTAAAATTTTTTTGGATATTCTATTTGCTAATTCAAACAATTCCTTGCAAAACTGAAAAATATTATCTACTTATATGTAAAACATCGTGCAATTACCAAGTATTTATTCAAGTAAAATTCAAAATGTAAATTTTACAACTAAAAGGACTGAAATTGTAAATTCTATGAAAAATAAATGCTCAAAATGTAAAAATAACAAGTACAAGGACTGAAAATGTCAAAACAGTTAACTAGGAGGATCAAAAATGAAAACTATGCAACAAACTAACCAATTCTTAACAAATTTCAAACTACTTAACTGAATTTTAACAAAGTATGAAAGTTTAAGGACCTGATTATTGAAAACCCTAAAAAAGTATCAAGTTTAGCCAAGTTTAAAACCAGTTTAATACAAGAAGGACTAAAGTGCAATTTTTGGAAATTTTTATATCAAAAACGGTTTAAGCTAACAAATAAGCTCGTTTGAGCTTATTTCTCAACCAAAATCAATCAAACCAATTGCAAAATACTTAAAATCTAAAATAAGCTAGACCTGTAAAAGGAAATCTGATGAAAATGGCTATTAAGCTGATAAGCACTTTCCAATAAGCACAAAATAAGCTCTAAGAGAATCTAGACATGCACAACTGGATTTTTGTAATGAAACTGGTTAATTAACTCAAAACATGAACGGGAAATCAAGTCTTGTTAAAAATCATCCAGTAATAAGCTTGGAATCTGAAATAAGCTGAAATTGGCTTATGTTGACCAGCGTTGACCAAACTTATTTTCAAAAAGCTCAAAATCTCAAAAGTCAACCACAAGCACTAACTAAGTGATTTTGTAAAAGAAAATTGACTAGTTTATGAAGAGGATTAAGAGATATGAAAAAGCAGTTTGGATTTTACATAAACTTTCATTTGCTTATGTGTTCAGATTTTTGCTTATTCCTACTTGATTACTGAAAACTGTACAAAAAGCTTATGGAATCTGAAACTTCATGTTATGGCCTACAAATGAGAACTGGTTTGGTAGAATTTCATCAAGAAACAAACAAATGCTAGGCAAATGAAAATCACCACTTTTTATGAACTAAACTGACTGAAAATTGACCCAAACTTTTACAATGCCTTTTGCCTTTTTGACCTTAAAGTTGACTTGAAAATGGTTTAAAACTACTAGTTATCACTTGTTTACTGAAAATTAATACTATTTTGCCAAAAATCAATACTTGAGAATCCTACACAAGCTAATGCCAAACACTCTATTACTGATCTTTTGAAGATTTTTGTGAAGCCTTTTTAAGCACAAGTCAAAGCTGAGTAAAAACCTATAGTAAACCAAACTCAGTGATCAAAATGAGATGTGTGAAAGCTAGTTGCAAGTTATGAAAGCTACTAGAACTCAATTAAGGAAGCAAGTCTAAAATGACTGAATTAAGCTAAAAGCTAAGAGACTTATCTAATCAGCAAACAAATTAAGCAACACTAAAGCTACAAGATGATTAGAACTAAACCAAGATCAGTCTGAACAAGTTTTATCATACAATCACAACAAGATTAACTAAAATTGAGCATGCAATCTTGACAATTGAGTGGAACCAAAACAAGAGGCGTTTGCACCTTGTGAAGTAACCTTTGAGCAGTAGAGGAGTGCTGAACTCTCTAGTCTAGTGCTAACCACCACCTTAGCACTAGATTCAACTATCTACAATCAATCAAAACAGCTACACATCATCAGCAATCATCATAATGTCTTGAATTCTTCAAATATGCTATGAACTTGGACTGAAATCAATCAAACAGCTACAATCTTCACTCAAAGTCAGTTATGATCAAGGAATGATCATAACAAACTCAAAATAGCAACAAGAGTAACTATGGTAGTAGGAGATGAATAGTAAAGAAGGTAAGAAGATTTGGCGGGAAAGTAAGAATTTGAATTTTATTAATGGAGAATTGGTTACAAGGCTGTTAAGTAGTTACTAACTAACTAACTAACTCAAGAGTGTGTCAAACTCTTGAGTAGTTTAGCTAAAAAATAAGAAAATGGTGAAAGAACAAGAAAGTGTGTGTGTTTTCACACTTTACAACTACACTCCAGAAATGAAGCCTAAGTATGCTATTTATAGACTTGGGAAGAAGAACAGTTGGGGTTGGTGACGTGTTGGAACCAATCCCAGGTCTCCACGTGTCATAATTCTGCTTAATTGATTTTGTAGGTATGAACTCAAATTGGGGATTCTTTGCTGAGTTGATTTCATGTTGATTGGTTATGGCCAATGGATTCGTCTTGTGATTTTGAGCAATTTTGATGTTTATATCTTTTCATGAAATTGCCTCTAGCTCCAAATCGATCCTGGAAATATTTGTTCATTTGAAAATGCCACGTGTCATATCTTCATTGGCTGAAATGGGTGCACACGGATTGCACTGTTGTGATTTGTTAATTAATGAAGGCGGCGCTAGTGGGTAATAAATGCCATGAGTTGGCAATCCATGGCTTCTTTTTGCTGGCTTCTTATTGGTCCAAAGTATAACACATGGATCACACTTGTATTAACTTTCCAAAATAGGCAGAAATGACCCTTGAACTTTGGCAGATTGTATTTTTGAACTTATACTTTCATTTCTTTGGCATATTTGGTCCTTCAAACTTCATTCTTGAACAAAATTGGTCCTTTGACTGAGTTGACTTAAGAGTTGACCAAATTTGACTATGATCTTGACTTTTACATATTTACACTTTGGTCCTTCAACTTTGGAAGATTGTCAAGATAGGTCCTTGCACTTCAAAGTCTTGTCATATTTGATCCTCTTTTGTCTTTTTCATCAAATTAAGCTTGATTATTCCTTGTTTGCTTGAAAATGCATCCTTTTACCTACACAAGTGTACACAAACACAAACATACCACATAATACTGTTTTTACAAGATAAATTGGTATTTTGCTTCATGTTTTAGGGTTATTTGTTGATAAATTGATATGAGTTTTAGCTCATATCAAATCTCCTACACTTGAACATTGTCATGTCCTCATGCAATAATATATATTTTAAAGCTCAAATTTACATTCTCCTCATAATTAATCCACCTTAGCCATATGGAATGCATCTACACTACTCTAAACTACATGATGCATGATTTTGACTTTTAACAATGCAATGAACAAAATAAAATTCTATCTATATCTTTTTGGTTTTTCTTGAAATGATTTTGATGGAAATAACTCATAAAGAATTCAATGACTTTGATTAGGGCTTGGGTACCATGGACATTTATCACCCTCAAGTTTCACTTTCCCCATACCAAGCTTAAAAATGGGATCATTGCATTCACAAGTAAAAAGTGCATCAACTTATTCATGATAATTAAATGTGGATCCGGTTATTATTTGAGCAAATTGCTTGTGGGCAAATTTGTCATTATTCAAGCGTGAAATATATGAAATGCAAAATCCAAAAATAAGGAAGCACGGTTTTAATTCTAAGTAATCTTCTCATCCATTACTTGAAAAACCGCTCACAATTAATATAAGTCCGTTTTAAGAGTAATAAGTCATTCGCCTTATGTGTAAAATCCTCATGTCATGCTTTCATAAGTAGCTACACACTCGCTAAGGAAAGAAAAATAAAACTCACGCAATAATTTACATCCGCCTCCTTTTTGAGACTTTGGATCTTCAACCCCGCAACCCGTCAAGGAAATATTGGATTGGAGCAATCTATTGAATCCCCGCAACCCGTCAAGGTAATATTGGAACTCAATAGTCACTATAATTAACACCACACTGCCCCTCTTGGGAGTCTTGCAAATATATTTTTTTTTCTTTTTTTTTTCTAGCCACTCATTTTTTTTTCAAGCCGCTCTTATTTTTCTTTATTCCTCACAAAAAATAGAAAAGAATAAAAGGAAAAACACCCGCTAAATATGGAGCATGACACAAGTCTAGTACACATAAAACGTACTAACTTAGAATCTTAAGACGTACTTATACCAACCATGAATGATTAGTCAAAAATGCATAAGAGATTACAAACCAATTAAAACCGTACTTGATTATTTATTAACAATTATATACATGCGAAGAAAATAGAGGTAGAGAAGAGAAGGATTAAGCCACAAGTAATTATCATGAAGTCTATCTAGCCCTTTTACACTTGCTTCAACTCTATCATTTCCCATTCTCCACAAATTTAAAATCTCAAAGAATGAGATTGGTGGATGCTTAGCCTAATAGACAAATGAAGGACTATATGGTTAAGGATACTAGCTAGAGAATGCTAAAATAAGCAAACTCGGGTTGAGTCAAAATATCCATGGCGGGCCTAATATGTCAAAGAAATCTAAACTTGTTAAAACCATGTTTTATTATATTTTTCTTTTTATATTTTTGATGCAAAATAAAAGAAGAAATATATACAATGCAAATGTGTTATGCAAATGAAAAATGATTAATGCAAAAAAAATATGAATGCATATTTTTGGTGGCCAAAGTAGATCAAAAATTTGAAAAATGTTTGAAAATCCAATTTTCCATGTTATCATGAAAGACAATGACAAGTTCTAGGTAAGGTCACTTTGATAGAAGACCCCCTACACTTAAGCTAAACATTGTCCTTAATGTTTAAGAGCATGGAAGGATAAAAACTTCCCCTACACTTATGACAATGAATAGACTTTGCTTAACCCAAGTTAAGGAAAGAACAACTATTAGTGAAATCATGTTTAAGCACAAGGTGTCAATGAAAGATCACAATAGTAACGAAGTGAACCGGATACAAGGGCCTCCTCCATAAGCTCCAAAGCATGAAATGAGTGAGCAACCCTACAAACAATCATGAAGACAAAAGAAGGTCTCCCCTACACTTATCTCCAAGTCTATACCTTTATTACTAACCTACAACACTCTAAACCTAGTTATACGATGCTTGAGTTAATGAGTCTCTAGCTCGACTCGTCCCTCAATGTTTAATTCATGGGGAAAATGGGGATCTCTTGGACCATTTCAACGGAAATGTCCTCCCCAAAATAATGTTTCACACGGTGACCATTCACTTTAAAATTTGGACCATCGGGTTGTGACAACTCAATAGTTCCATATGGAAACACTTGAGCAATAGTGAATGGACCGGACCATCTCGACTTAAGCTTGCCCGCAAAAAGTTTCAACCTTGAGTTAAAGAGGAGAACCGGCTCTCCAACTTTGAACTCACGATTCTTGATCTTAGCATCATGCAATTTCTTAGTCTTTTCCTTGTAAAGCAAAGAATTTTCATAGGCATTGGCTCGCAATTCATCCATTTTATTGAGTTGATCTTTCCTATGGGAACCGGCTTGGTTTAAATCAAAGTTAGCCCACTTGAGAGCCCAAGATGCCTTGTGTTCTAACTCAAATGGGAGGTGGCACGCTTTTCCATAAACAAGCCTATAAGGAGTACAACCAATTGGTGTTTTAAAAGCCGTCCTAAACGCCCACAAAGCATCATCAAGCTTATCCGACCAAGAAGCTCGATGCTCTCCCACCGTTCTCTCTAAAATTCTCTTTAAACCACGATTTGTGACCTCGGTTTGACCATTTGTTTGAGGGTGATACGCGGTAGAAGGTCTATGATTAACTCCATATTTCTTCATAACTCTCGTGAATTGATCATTACAAAAGTGCGTACCATGATCACTTATGATGGCCCGAGGTACACCAAATCTAGCAAACAATTGTTTCAAAAACTTCACAACCACTCTAGCATCATTTGTAGGTAAGGCTTTAGCCTCCACCCATTTTGACACATAATCCACCGCCACAAGTATATACTTGTTTCCCTTAGAGGATGGAAAAGGTCCCATGAAATCAATGCCCCACACATCAAATATCTCACCCTCTTGAATAAAATTTTGTGGCATCTCATCACGTTGCGTAATTTTTCCTTGTCTTTGACACACATCACAAAATTTCACCATTTCATGGGCATCTTTGTAAATGGAAGGCCAATAGTAACCCGAATCAAAGACATTCTTGGCGGTATAGTTGGGCCCAAAATGTCCACCCGTAGGTCCTTTATGACACGCTTCTAAGATCTTAAATGCCTCGGGCCCATCTACACACCGTCTAATGATTTGGTCCGCACATTGCCTAAAAAGATAAGGATCATCCCAAAAGTAGTACTTAACTTCCTTAAGAAACTTCTTCTTTTGTTGATAAGTAAGACCCTCAATAAGCACATTGCCCACAAGATAGTTTGCGATATCCGCAAACCAAGGAGTGGCATCCTCTTGGGAAGAGATAGACATGAGCTCCTCTAATGGAAAGGATTCATTGATTTCTTGATGTGGCAAATCTCCTTGAAAAGGATGCTCAAGTCTACTCAAGTGATCCGCCGCTAAATTCTCGGCCCCTTTCTTATCACGAATTTCTATCTTAAACTCTTGAAGCAACAAAACCCATCTCAAAAGCCTAGGCTTAGCATCTTGTTTTGTCATAAGATACTTGAGAGCGGAATGATCCGTATACACTATGGTTTTGGAAAGCACAAGGTATGGTCTAAACTTCTCAAAAGCATATACTATAGCAAGCAACTCTTTTTCCGTGGTAGTGTAATGAAGTTGTGCACCGGTCATGGTTTTACTCGCATAGTGTATAGGTTGAAAATGCTTATTAACTCTTTGTCCTAAAATGGCCCCCACCGCATAATCACTAGAGTCATACATAAGCTCAAAAGGTAATTCCCAATTTGGAGAAACCAAAACGGGAGCCTTAGTCAATTTCTCCTTAAGAGTCTCAAAAGAGTCCAAACAATCTTGGTTAAAAATGAAAGGAGCCTCTTTCTCCAAGAGATGAGTCATCGGTCTAGCTATCTTAGAAAAATCTTGTATAAAGCGCCTATAAAATCCCGCATGACCTAAGAAACTCCTCACACCTTTAACCGAGGTGGGTGGGGGAAGCTTAGAAATTACATTAATTTTAGCTCGATCCACTTCTAATCCCTTGTTGGATATTTTGTGTCCTAAAACAATTTCCTCTTTCACCATAAAGTGACATTTCTCCCAATTAAGCACTAAACGTGTTTCCTCACAACGCTTAAGCATTCTCTCAAGATTGGTGAGACATGAGGTAAATGAATTTCCAAAGACGGAAAAATCATCCATAAAAACCTCCATAGTTTGCTCTATCATGTCATGGAAAATCGCCATCATGCACCTTTGAAACGTCCCCGGTGCATTACATAAGCCAAAAGGCATCCTCTTGTAAGCAAATGTACCGTAGGGACAAGTGAATGTGGTCTTTTCTTGATCCTTAGGGTCAATGGGTATTTGGAAATAACCCGAAAAGCCATCAAGAAAGCAATAGTACTCATTTCCCGCTAAGCGTTCAAGCATTTGATCCATAAAAGGTAATGGGAAATGGTCTTTCCTAGTCACCTCATTGAGTTTTCTATAATCAATACAAACTCTCCAACCGGTGACAAGTCTCGTAGGAATAAGCTCATTGTTCTCATTAGGCACTACGGTGATTCTACCCTTCTTTGGAACACAATGCACCGGGATAACCCATGGAGAGTCGGAAATGGGGTAAATCATACCTGCATCTGAGAGTTTAATCACTTCCTTCTTAATAACCTCATGGATTTTTGGGTTAACTCTCCTTTGATTTTGAATGGCGGGTTTGTAGTCATCCTCCATAAGGATTTTGTGTGTACAAAAATGTGGATCAATCCCCTTATGTCGGATATTTTCCATGCTAAGGCTTTCTTGTGTTTCTTAAGGACTTCAATAAGTTGCTCCTTCTCATCCTCTTTCAACTCTTTAGCAATGATCACAGGAAGTTGGTCTTTGCCCTCTAAGAAAGCATACTCTAAGTGGGATGGAAGGTCCTTAAGTTCAATAGGAGGTGGACTCTCTATGGAAGGTTTTACTATGGAAGGATCCTCAATGGTAACTTCTTGTGGAATAGGAGAAGGAATAGGGTCCTCATTGAGTAACTTTTGGATCGTAAGAATATCTTCTTCCCAATTAATGGGAGAATCATCATCACCAAGAAAGTTTGACTCAAATTCCTCCAAGAGGAAATCACTCTCTCCAAAAGGTGTTAAAGAGGGAGCAATTGAGGCCACGGTTTCAACATGGGGCATCTCATCACTAGTACTCTTGCAAGCATCATGAAAGTGTTCATCACACACCTCATCTAGCACATCAACAATGTTAATAGTCTCACAAGATCTAGACTCCTTAACCTCTTTCCTATCACAAACTTTCCCTAACTTAAACACCACTCTCTCATCTTCTAGTCTCATAATTAGTTCTCCTTCCGCTACATCTATCAAAGTACGACCCGTTCTCAAAAACGGTCTACCAACAATCAAAGGCAATCTAGGATCCATGTCATAATCAACCACTACAAAGTCGGCCGGAAACGTAAACTTATCCACACCTACAAACACATCCTCCGCTATACCTACGGGGTAAGCTATGGTTCGGTTGGCTAATTCAAGAGTCATCCTAGTGGGAGTGAGCTCGGGAAGAGAGAGTTTTTTCCAAACCGATAAAGGCATGAGGTTAATGCTTGCCCCTAGATCCGCCAAAGCCATGCAAATTTCAACACCGGGAAAATTACAAGGTATCAAGAAGCTTCCCGGATCTCCAAGTTTTGTTGGTAAGGTTTTAAGTAGCACGGCGGAACAATTTTCATTAAGGGGTGTGTTGGGCAAATCAACCAATTTTTCTTTGTTGGAGAGTAAATCCTTGAACATCTTAGCAAACTTTGGCATATAAGCAAGAGCTTCCGCAAAGGATATATTTATGTTGAGTTGCTTAAACATCCTTAAGAAATTGGAGACTTGGATGTCATCCTTGTTCTTTAACTTGTCCTTTTTCAACCTTGAAGGATATGGAAGAGTAGGTTTTGGTGTAGGTGGAATAGGTGTTGTAGTAGAAGATTTGTCTTTGTTAGCTTCTTCATTAGGAAGTGTGGAAGGTAGAGGAGAAGTTTGAATGGGTTGAGAAGGTGTGTTGGAGTGAATGGGATCATTTTGAGGAGGTGAAGTAGAGGTAGAAGGCTTGTCACAAGTAGGAGCACAAGTGGGTTGAACAATAGGAGGTTTAGGAGATGAAGGATCCTTCGTTGACTTTCCACTCCTTGTTGTAATAGCATTGACATTTGCCCTTGGATTTGTTTGTGTTTTGGAAGGCAAAGCCCCTTGTGGTCATTGATTATACATAATTTGGTTTTGAAGAAGAGCAAATTTCTTGTTATTTTCCTCTTGATTATCTTTCAATTGTTTCTCAAAAGAAGTAAACTTTTGAAGCATCAAATCCAAAGGGTTAGGTTGCACATTTCTTTGATAAAACCTTGTTGTGGGAAAGATTGAGGTGGTGGATTAAACCCTTGGTTTGGTGGATAGAAGTTATTTCCTTGAGGTTGAAAATGATTGGGTGCCTTTTAGTTAGTTCCTTGATAAGGTGGTCTTTACCCTTGATTCCTTGGTAAAATTTGAGGAGGATTTTGTTGAATTTGGGTGGGTGGTTGGGGTGGGAATCCCGGTGGAGTAAGGTAGTTTTGGGACTTGTAAGAAAGATTATTTGGATTGATATTTGGCTTGAAGTGTTCACGATGTTCTTCTTGGTAAGCATAACATTCCCCTTGATAACCTTGCACCTTATCACATTGTTCATAAGAATGGGGACCTCCACAAGTTACACAAGAAAGAGTAATGGCATTCACATTATTTGAAGAATTGTTCAATGAATCGGTCTTAAGGGCTTGAACTATCTCTTGAGTCATTTCTTGTTGACCTTGTTTGAATTGTTGAAGGATCTCTTGGTGATATTTAAGGAATTGGTTATCACAAGGTGTTTGAGAAGTGTTTTGGATAACATGAACCCTTTCTTCAAATTGAGAGTTTGTTTGAACCATTGCTTTAGTCTCAATGATGTCTACGGCCTCTTGCATGGATTTAAGAAGAATATTCCCTCCCGCGGAAGCATTGAGTGAATCTTGGTGGTGAGATTTAATTCCATTATAGAAAACATTGATTTGGTGAACATCATCCAATCCATGGTTAGGGCATCGCCTTAATAACTCTCTATACTCTTCCCAAGCATCACTAAAGGATTGACTAGGTTTTTGTTGAAAGCCTATAATTAAGTTCCTCAAGGCCATGGTCTTAGATGGAGGAAAGAACTTGTTCAAAAACTTAGTGGTGAAACCATCCCATGTGGTGATACTATCGGGTGGTTGGGTGTCTAACCAATGCTTAGCTTGTCCCTCTAGTGAAAATGGCACTAACACCAACTTAATAGCATCATGTGGAACTCCATTGTGCTTAATGGTATTGCAAAGAGAAAGGAATCTCTTAAGGTTATCATGAGGATCATCATTCTTGTTACCATAGAAAGGTGATTGTGAAACCATAGTAATCATAGCTGTTTTTAGCTCAAATGTATTTGCGGGAATGTCGGGAATCCTAATAGCACTAGCATATCCATGAACATTGGTTTGCAAACGTTCCATCAAAGAACGATTATCGACAGCCATGGCTTCTTGTTGTGGATGAATCAAAGCACGATTCTCGTGATCGGCTTGATGGACGGTGGTGGTCTTACTCTTTCTCTTTTTCTTCCTTTTCGGAGGAAGAGGTTGTACACCAATCGGTATTTGTGTACGCCCGCGAGTGAGCATGCAACTCAATACGAGGAATGAGAGAGAAGCTCTCGTGTGACTTTGAAGAGAAAAGGATTATCCTCTTCGAGTTTCAATATGAAATATCCACAAGAAAATAATATATACGTATGTACTACTTGGGTGCAAGACCCCCAATGAAGCCTTCCTTCTTAGAATACTCACAAGTGAACGGGGGGTTAGGTGGCGCGAAGCACTTAAGTACCTATTGACCCTTAGATGGCATTTTATAGCACATCGCCTTTCTATTCACTTAAATGTTCGTATTCTTTGAATTGTTGCTTATTGAGAGTATTTATCTATTCTTGCTTTATTTTGTTTGATCGATACACGTGTCAAGGACCGGAACGCCCCTCAACACGGTGTATTGCCTCGGCAATACTTATGGAGAATATGTAGATTGGTTGTTCTTATACGTATACGTATTTACTTATAATAATATATGGAAAATATTTTTGTATTTATGAGTTTTTAAGAGAAAATACTATATGTACATAAAAACCGAGAGAATCTAATAATATATATTTTTGGGTGCAATCTCTTAGGAAAAAGATTGCTTTTTGGATTTTTTAATTTGTTTGGTCAATTCTTTAGGAAAAGAATTGTTTTGTTAATTTTTAGTTTTTATATATTTTTATATTTATGATTTTTTATTTGTTTTTTATTTATGATACGTAAAAATAACGTTCACAAGGTGAACGGATCCCAAAAGCCAATGAAAACCGTCAATCGATAGTCTCTCGTAAAGTCAAAGAACCGGCAGCGGCGCCATTTAATATTGTGTATAATGCAGTTCGTTTTTCTCAGTTCTTGTCTAATTGAAAGTCCTAACAATATCAGGTTTTTAACTGTTTTTGGTTGTTAAAATTTTTTTGGATATTCTATTTGCTAATTCAAACAATTCCTTGCAAAACTGAAAAATATTATCTACTTATATGTAAAACATCGTGCAATTACCAAGTATTTATTCAAGTAAAATTCAAAATGTAAATTTTACAACTAAAAGGACTGAAATTATAAATTCTATGAAAAATAAATGCTCAAAATGTAAAAATAACAAGTACAAGGACTGAAAATGTCAAAACAGTTAACTAGGAGGATCAAAAATGAAAACTATGCAACAAACTAACCAATTCTTAACAAATTTCAAACTACTTAACTGAATTTTAACAAAGTATGAAAGTTTAAGGACCTGATTATTGAAAACCCTAAAAAGTATCAAGTTTAGCCAAGTTTAAAACCAGTTTAATACAAGAAGGACTAAAGTGCAATTTTTGGAAATTTTTATATCAAAAACGGTTTAAGCTAACAAATAAGCTCGTTTGAGCTTATTTCTCAACCAAAATCAATCAAACCACTTGCAAAATACTTAAAAACTAAAATAAGTTAGACCTGTAAAAGGAAATCTGATGAAAATGGCTATTAAGCTGATAAGCACTTTCCAATAAGCACAAAATAAGCTCTAAGAGAATCTAGACATGCACAACTGGATTTTTGTAATGAAACTGGTTAATTAACTCAAAACATGAACGGGAAATCATGTCTTGTCAAAAATCATCCAGTAATAAGCTTGGAATCTGAAATAAGCTGAAATTGGCTTATGTTGACCAGCGTTGACCAAACTTATTTTCAAAAAGCTCAAAATCTCAAAAATCAACCACAAGCACTAACTAAGTGATTTTGTAAAAGAAAATTGACTAGTTTATGAAGAGGGTTAAGAGATATGAAAAAGCAGTTTGGATTTTACATAAACTTTCATTTGCTTATGTGTTCAGATTTTTGCTTATTCCTACTTGATTACTGAAAACTGTACAAAAAGCTTATGGAATCTGAAACTTCATGTTATGGCCTACAAATGAGAACTGGTTTGGTAGAATTTCATCAAGAAACAAACAAATGCTAGGCAAATGAAAATCACCACTTTTTATGAACTAAACTGACTGAAAACTGACCCAAACTTTTACAGTGCCTTTTGCCTTTTTGACCTTAAAGTTGACTTGAAAATGGTTTAAAACTACTAGTTATCACTTGTTTACTAAAAATTAATACTATTTTGCCGAAAATCAATACTTGAGAATCCTACACAAGCTAATGCCAAACACTCTATTACTGATCTTTTGAAGATTTTTGTGAAGCCTTTTTAAGCACAAGTCAAAGCTGAGTAAAAACCTATAGTAAACCAAACTCAGTGATCAAAATGAGATGTGTGAAAGCTAATTGCAAGTTATGAAAGCTACTAGAACTCAATTAAGGAAGCAAGTCTAAAATGACTGAATTAAGCTAAAAGCTAAGAGACTTATCTAATCTACAAACAAATTAAGCAACACTAAAGCTACAAGATGATTAGAACTAAACCAAGATCAGTCCGAAAAAGTTTTATCATACAATCACAACAAGATTAACTAAAATTGAGCATGCAATCTTGACAATTGAGTGGAACCAAAACAAGAGGCGTTTGCACCTTGTGAAGTAACCTTTGAGCAGTAGAGGAGTGCTGAACTCTCTAGTCTAGTGCTAACCACCACCTTAGCACTAGATTCAACTATCTACAATCAATCAAAACAGCTACACATCATCAGCAATCATCATAATGTCTTGAATTCTTTAAATATGCTATGAACTTGGACTGAAATCAATCAAACAGCTACAATCTTCACTCAAAGTCAGTTATGATCAAGGAATGATCATAACAAACTCAAAACAGCAACAAGAGTAACTATGGTAGTAGGAGATGAACAGTAAAGAAGGTAAGAAGATTTGGCGGGAAAGTAAGAATTTGAATTTTATTAATGGAGAATTGGTTACAAGGCTGTTAAGTAGTTACTAACTAACTAACTAACTCAAGAGTGTGTCAAACTCTTGAGTAGTTTAGCTAAAAACTAAGAAAATGGTGAAAGAACAAGAAAGTGTGTGTGTTTTCACACTTTACAACTACACTCTAGAAATGAAGCCTAAGTATGCTATTTATAGACTTGGTAAGAAGAACAGTTGGGGTTGGTGACGTGTTGGAACCAATCCCAGGTCTCCACGTGTCATAATTCTGCTTAATTGATTTTGTAGGTATGAACTCAAATTGGGGATTCTTTGCTGAGTTGATTTCATGTTGATTGGTTATGGCCAATGGATTCGTCTTGTGATTTTGAGCAATTTTGATGTTTATATCTTTTCATGAAATTGCCTCTAGCTCCAAATCGATCCTGGAAATATTTGTTCATTTGAAAATGCCACGTGTCATATCTTCATTGGCTGAAATGGGTGCACACGGATTGCACTGTTGTGATTTGTTAATTAATGAAGGCGGCGCTAGTGGGTAATAAATGCCATGAGTTGGCAATCCATGGCTTCTTTTTGCTGGCTTCTTATTGGTCCAAAGTATAACACATGGATCACACTTGTATTAACTTTCCAAAATAGGCAGAAATGACCCTTGAACTTTGGCAGATTGTATTTTTGAACTTGTACTTTCATTTCTTTGGCATATTTGGTCCTTCAAACTTCATTCTTGAACAAAATTGGTCCTTTGACTGAGTTGACTTGAGAGTTGACCAAATTTGACTATGATCTTGACTTTTACATATTTACACTTTGGTCCTTCAACTTTGGCAGATTGTCAAGATAGGTCCTTGCACTTCAAAGTCATGTCACATTTGATCCTCTTTTGTCTTTTTCATCAAATTAAGCTTGATTATTCCTTGTTTGCTTGAAAATGCATCCTTTTACCTACACAAGTGTACACAAACACAAACATACCACATAATACTGTTTTTACAAGATAAATTGGTATTTTGCTTTATGTTTTAGGGTTATTTGTTGATAAATTGATATGAGTTTTAGCTCATATCACAAGGCAAGAAGAAGTCGGCTTACTATTTCTATAATCATACCAAATCAGGTACACCTATAATTTCAAACCGTCGAATCACAAGCATACAGGGAGTTAGCTTTCTACATATATTCGGGTACTCGTACTTGAAAGATATCAGATTCAAGCGAGACGACGGTAAGACTTATAGTGTAAGTGAAGGGAATCTTCAATTCCTACGACTTGAAGATATTGAAGATTTTCTACTTATCTTGGCTCAAGGAAAGGTCCCTCACTTAGAACCTGATGAAGTCATTGCCCTAAGTTCCAACATTCGACAATTTACTCGAAGAATTGTGATCAAGAATAGGGTTGAAGACTTACAACTTGGTGTAGAGAGTTATCAATCTAGGCTAAATATGAAACGACCTCATACAACTCCCATGAGTCGTTTTCACCAAGACAAGAAGCCATATATGGGTACACTCCAACCAGAGATGGGCATATTCTACCTGAATGAAGCAGAGGTCATGCAATACATGCGACTATCAGAACTGCACAAATTCAGCGATGGTACTCTCAAGCAAGTACGTGACAAGCTGTTAATGCTCAACTCAGGTCAAGGCCTTCTAGAGGTAAAGTATGAATGGGTAGGCCGATTTAAAAAGAGTGCCAACCACACCATCCAGAAGATTGAGGAGAAGTTAAGGGATAGACGGTTGATCCGCAGTATCGAACGATTCGTGGGTGGCAGACCGTATGGAGCTCACCACAGGCTTGTGGAACGATCCATTTAAAAGTGGTGATCGTACTACAATCAGGTCAACTCCATACACTCACTTGTGAATATGTATATAATATGTGCATTAGGCTTTTGTGGCTTGTTGTAGTGTGAAAGTATGAAATTTTTCAAGAATTTCTCACGAGATTCCAAATCTTTCAAACATATCATACTTAAGCACTACAACTAACCCTCATTAATTTGAGGGGGAGCATTAATATGTTCTACGGCCATCAACCAATTTCATTTTTAACCCTAAGACCGGTTAACCCAATAATATCCAAAATAATAATGGTTAACATTTTGGATAAGGGGAGAAAATGGGATTAAGAAGACTTGTAAAACATAAGTGGCTAATAAAAAAGGGCTTAATAGAAACTCCAACTTGATATATGTTACGCATATGTTAAGGGGGAGCATTTTGTTGACAAAAACACTGAAGGTACAAAAAACTCTTGATATTTATATCACAAGTACCTCAGTGATTTTAAGGAATTTTTCATGAAGACGAATACTTACCTAAAACACACTTAACTCACGACGAATATGGTGACAAAAGGGTGGTAGGATTAGGTATTAGTCCAATGATTTTCCAGAACCGGAGGAATATTCCCAAGGACAATTTCATAGTTAGAAAATAGAAGTCCTTAGGAAAGATGGGGAATGGATTGTGAACGTAGCTGAATGCCGACCAAGTACTGATGCTAGCACTGGAACAATCACAACAAGGTGCTAGTAATGATGTATTGGTAAGCATTGAAAGGGTTGAAGAATGAAAAAGAAATGTAAAGATAAAGGGTGTAAAGAAAGAAGCCCTCCTTACAACTTAGGCAGAAACCGGGTCAACTCATCTTGAAGACAAAAGTATCATGGACCCAGTGATGCGATGCACAACCCCTCCCAGCCAACTCAAATATCTCTCAAAAGATATTTGTTTTAATTTCACGGAGTTCAACAAATTATCTATCGGTTTATTCACTCCGAATAAATTGATATTGAAAAGGTGGCAATCCTCTCCAGCCTCCGCTCACCAAAACAAAATGCACTATTGAGTCTAGAGCCACGAGATCATCAAAAGTCTCATTAGGACACAATTTTGAAAACAAGAAAGATTTTTATGAGTCATACGCAGTATTTTTACAATATTGCCAGAACATCTGAGTGATACAAAAGTATTACCATGAAGATGGAAATCCTGCTTGAGCCAACATCAAACAAGCTCATGGTAGGTGACACGTGCGGTTCTTTAAGAACTAATCTTGTGATAACTGGAAAGAATCGATGGTTTAACTCTTAATTGATATTAAACTTATTCCAGGGCCTCTACGCATTATCCGAGTGATCTTGCCAGAACACTCAGAGTGACACTCTTTAGTGTTCACAGTGAAGAGTAGAAATCCTTCCAGTGTCAACCTCAAACAGCACTGCGGTAGGTGACAAGCAAGATTCTATTAGAATTAAGCTCGTGACAACTGGAAATCAACGATGGTGAAAATCTTAATCGAAATTCACTTGTTCCAGGATTCATGAGTTGACGGCTTCAGTCATGCGGATTTTATAATCCAAATGATTCACTCTTTATGTTCGCAGTCAGCTTTGGACGGTCAAATAAAGAGAACGGGTTTACCCGCGAAATCTTGTCAAGGAGATCTTTAATTAGAGCTACCTGTCACAAGTACGATATTTATTATCGTCCAACGGTCTTCACCGACCGGAGGTAAAATGCTACCGAATTAGAATAAAATGTCAAAGCCATTTTATTTGTGTCTTATTATGTTGCTGCATTTGAAGACGGTGGCGTTGCGATGTACCAGCTGAAGTCGTCCTCACATACTTATTCCATCTGCATCAAATATTTCAGCAAATTCAAGAAAGCAAGACCAAAAAGTCTTCCGCTATATCAACTCTGTAACTTTCAAGAATTCAACAAAGGATAGGTATGTGGGACATGAAGTCACGAAGAGGCGAACATCACAAGAAGACAAAGATTGCATGTGAAAGGCCAAAAGAACATGTTCTAAGCCAAAGCCTGATGATATTCAACACATATTCACAAAAAGAAGAAAAGTTAAAGAAGAAAAGAGAAAGAGAACTACGAGCACAAGAACGAAGATCTAACATGCTAGATTAGGACTTTGTAATTTGGAGTGACCTCCCTTTGGGGGAGATTGTTGGAAATACGTTTTTCGTATTTAGAAAGTCTCGGTCACTCCAACAATATAGTTATAGGCTCGTAGTATAAGTTTAATTAAAGTTTACATTAGCCCGACCCATGAGCATGTTCATGGGCCGGAGGCCCAAGTCCACTAAGGGACTTGGGTATATAAACCCCTTTCCACCATGGAAAGGGGTGTTGGTTGTTTCATTTACTTAATAACACTTTTACATTTTCTCTTATCTCTCTCTCTACTTTCTCTCACTAGAAACAACAATCCTCTTGATAAATAAAATATTATCATACTTCTACAGCAGTCAGTGGTGGCGTGATGTTTGGATAGCCAGTCCATGTCCAATATCATGTCAAAATCGCACATATCCAACGGAAGTGCGTCAACTGGACGAATCTTGTTGTCAAACTCTAGGGAAGGCTCTTATACCCATGGGTTATGCGTACAGAGTCTCTTAAGGGCGTAGAAATGTTTAATATATTCTCTAATGGCATATGGGATATCCTAACATTCTTTGCATAAGCAGTAGAAATGATCGAATGATTAGCACCCGTGTCAAATAAAACACATGCAGCTTGACCATACATATACAAGATTCTAGTGATGGTACCTGTAGACTTTTTGGCCTGATCATGCGAAGACACCCGCCCAGTAGTAGGAGGTGGTTTGGAGTCAGCATGTCCAGATGAGCCCTCTATCTCACCCTTGCGGCAGTCCTTCATGCGATGACCAGTAAGGCCACACTTGAAGCAAGCATCGCTGTCGCGGCGACATGGCCCTGGGTGCCTACGGTTGCAGGTAGTGCAGAGAGGGTGAGTATACCCTCCGACAGGTACCCTTGCTGGCTGGGAGCCTGTTTAGAAAAGTATACATGAGACATGGTTTATGGGTACAATTCGGATAATGTAGAAAATCGTAAGACATAATACCAGTGATAGATGTACGGTTAGGCTGTGAACCTCTACGGTCCTGCTCCCTCCCGTTGCCATGATTCCTGGTAGAAGATGCTAAAGTGTCAAAATTATGAATTATAAACATGTAACATAAGGAAAATGAGTAAGTTTAGGGACCTGCTACTGTTGGAGTTGCCAGCGTTATTGCGGTAATTATCATTACCACCACACCTATCTGTAGCAGAACGGTCTTGGGTTTGACCGTTACCTTGTGCTGAGTAGGCTGTTGTTGAGTAGCCGGTTGAGACCGGTCCCCAGTCTTCTGCCTGAAAGATGTAGTTTATAAAGAAAGATAAATATTTGGATAATACTGAATGAATTGAAATGATCACCGCTGAGTGACGAAAATATACCTCTTCTCGAGTTATATATATATATATATATATATATATATATATATATATATATATATATATATATATATATATGTGTGTGTGTGTGTATATATATATATATATATATATGTCTCTCTGCCTCACCGAATTCATCTCTCTCCTGCAGCATCTCCAACTTACGTGCTGCATTGGCTACTTGTGCCACCGTGTTGAAAGTAGCACACACCAAGTTATTGGCGATCGATGTACGAAGAGCCCAACGAAAGTGGTATGCTTGCTCTTCGGCAGTACCTACTGCTGCGCCAAGAAAACCAACCAAACTAAGAAAGCGTTGCATGAAGTTGTTGTTGTTCTCCCCAGCTTTCTGCATGATCCTGTGGTACTCCCTCTTCAGCTTGTCCTACTCAGCCTTGGGGAAGAACTGTCCCATCACCAACTCCCTGAACTGAGCCCAAGTCAAGCCAGCTACCCAATTGTCACCTCCCTCAGACTGCTTCACTAACTTCCACCATCCAAGCACGTCACCTTCAAACTTGTAACAGGCCAACCTTGCCTTGAAGACAGGGTCGCAGCCCATTGCATCAAATATCTTCACGGTATGAGGTAGCGAGCTCTCAGCCTCATTAGGGTTGTCAGTCTTCTCGAAGGATCGAGGACGTTGCTTGTTGAATCGCTCCAGCCATGTGATCAGTGTTGCTGGAGGAGGAGGAGGAGGATTAGGATGCTGGTGTTGGTGCTGGTGCTGATTGTTGGCTGCTTGCACCTTGGCCCTTATTTCGTTCCTCGGTTGAGGAAGCATAGCCTGCATCGCAGCTTGAACTGCTGCATTGAGTTGTTCCTGCTCGCGTGTGAGAACCATCTGACAGTATAAAACAAAATGCATGATTAAACTGATAAAACATAATATATATATATATATATATATATATATATATATATATATATATATATATATATATATATATATATATATATATATATATATATATATATATATATATATATATATATATATATATATATATATATATATATATATATATATATGGAAAAAAATATGCCAATAAATCATGATTAAAATTTAATGCATGAAAACAGTGTATGAATGCATGATGATGAAATCACATGGGTTTGGGTGAACGCCTTTGGGTCGGTTCACCTAAATAAAATGACATGACAAAGATGAACGTCCATAGGTCGGTTCATCAAAACAACACGATAGATAAAAAAACACATGCGACTAAATACGGCCAGTCTTGTACCAACCATTACTTAGTCAAAATTCTTGCGACAATGACATATGATATAAATGCATGAAAACAAACTGTCAGTTCTAGGAAGACCATAGTGACTACCCACTAATCACAGGTCATGTTTTGAGAGCCTACAGGTCAAAGCCTTGGCTCTGATACCATAATTGTAACACCCTATTTTGGTAAATGGAATGTCACGCGTGATTATGGCGTGTCATCAAAGCATACAAGGTAAATGTCTTAAAAACATTAAATGACCATGAATGGGAATACCGGAAACAAACATCGGTACCCCAAGTATAAGCTCATCACACAAAAACATAAGTACTATAAAGGAAAAGGACTAAAGAATGTCCAAAGAAACAAGTAGCAAAAAGTATGATGAAATGCATAAAGTAGAGAAGGCTAAATAGCTTCCAGTCGATATGGACGTACGCTTAAAGTCTACGAGCGCCCTTAAGTACCTGCCGTTTGGGAACATGAAAGGCAAACGACTGAGCATAACGCTCAGTGCACGGATATACAAGTATAGCATGGAATAACATAAGCATAAAAGACTAATAGCAGCAGAAATGTAAAAGTCCTAAGTAACCTAGAACATGTTCATAAAATTGGTTTTATAGTTTGAAAAGACTTATGTTTTTATGTAAAATCTGTATTAATTAGCCAATAGCCCATATAGGTCATGAGGTTCCACCGTGCATGAATACTTGGAGGGAGACCTCGTCATGCAATTAGAGGGGTTACCTCTAGTTAAATAGTCTAGGTAGGAGGGATCAACTCCTAGTGAATGATGCAAGGCACACATCGCATTCACTCTGGTATTACTGGTAAAACATGTAACTAGGATGCACCCATACACCCCGCATGATAATATAATATAATGGACAAAACTATAAAGGGACGCCACGAGCAATCACTCCGCCGTGGGGAAGTCATAACACTGGTGCCTCTAGTGTTATGGTTATGGTACCTCCATAACTAGGTGACACTGGTCATGCATGTATATGGCTTAGGCTCTTAAACTAACATAAGTAATCAAACATATAAAACAATATTGGGAAAACAGTTGGCTGCAAACGGGGAATCCTAATAAGCAAATAATGTCCATACTGAAGGGACAGGAAATCCGTACCTTGTATCTAGTGAACGAAGAAGACGAAAAAATGAAAGTCCTACTCCGATCTCACTAATGCTACATAAATAGGGGACATGTATAAGTATTCTGTTTACTAAATACTTAATTGAATATATCATGTCTTAGCTTGTTTTATATGTTCTTGTCTTGTTTTACTGATTTTAAGGTTATGCTGCGTTTATCATGTATTCTATGTATTCTATTTAAGTATTAATTGTATTTCTTGTATTATTATACTTGTTGTATAATAATAAATAACTCTCAAAAAATAGCAGGTTTTCTAATATAGAAAGTGTCGAAAAATAGAAAGTTTCCAAAAATAGAAAGTTTCCAAAAATAGATTAACTTTTAAAAATAGATCAGTTTCTAAAAATAGAAAGTTTCCAAAAATAGTAAGTTTCCTGAAATAGAAAGTTTCCATATTTAGAAATAAGTTGAAATAATAAGCTAATAATATAAGCATAAGTTTACTCATAAAATAATATAAGTCTTGTGATTATTATTATAGTTTATTAATAATATTATGTTAATTAAATAAACTCTAGACTATATGATTTAATTAAATATAAGCATGATTTAATTAAATTAAGATGTATAAAATACTTAGGTTAAACATGTATTAATATTATATTAATTATAACCTAAGTCATGTTTATTAATTAATTATATTTCATGTTTAAATAATTAATTAATACTATAGTCTAAATTAAATAAATAAAATACTTAGGTTAAAACATATATTATTTCATAAATAATATTAACCTAAGTACATGATTAATTAAATTAAATATTAGTCATGTTATTAATTAATTTAATTTCCTTGATAAAATAATATACTTGTAAAAATAAATAGCTTGCAAAAATTAGTCATAAACCGGACTCGTGATTTTAATTTAGACATTTCGTGAACCGGACCGAATTCACCCTTGAACCGGACCAAACAAAGAACCCCTTAACAGTGGCTAACCAGCTCAACCGGTTGCCACTATTCTTGTAAAAACGCCACCGGCTTAAGCCGGTGGTTCCCCCTTGTTAGCCTCGGCTAGTCGCTGCCTCAACAAGGTTCCCACCGGTGGTTCCCCTACCGAGCCTGAGTTCCCCCCTGCTAGACCAAAACAGCCACCGGTCTTGGACCGGTGGTGTTGTTTGCTGCTGCCAAGACCCACACAAACCAAACGGTACCCCGACTCAAGTTGGGGTCCCTTGGTTCCCTGCTGCCGAGACCACACAGCCCACACCGAGACCATGGGGTCTCAGTTGGTGGTGATTCGAAGACCACCGAGAGCTTCGGCTCTCGGTTCCTTACGTCGGCCGAACCAAACCAACCCGCAATCATCTATTATTTTCCCTCATGATTAGTTTAACATGTTTACATTCTTGTTTTTTATAAAACCCCATGATTACGTGTTCTTAATTAAATAAAAAATCAAAAGCAAAAGGATTAAGGATTACCAATGCGTGAATCAAACGTGACTAATAACACGAACGATTACTACTTGTTTTAATCAACCAAAATCAATCAACAAACACCCCTTGGTGGTGTTATAGCCGGAAGCTAAAGAGAGCACAAAAGGGAGGCTAGGGTTTTGTATTTTTTTAGAAAACTCTGACAAATGAATAAGTGTTTCTCCCTTTTGTTTATTTTAGTAAAACCAAAAGTGGGCTTGGCCCTCTTGTCCCTTTTGTGTCTGCGGCTTGTGGGGCCCACAAGGGGAAACCCAAAGTTTTCCCGTGTCTAATATTTTACGTGCACATACGTTCGTGTTTCCGTGTTATATTATAATTAAATGTTCGTGTTATAGATAAATACTTGTACGTAACGATATTAATCGTCTTAATATAACTAAGTACGTAATTACATGTTCGTGATTTTACGTTCATGATTTCATGTTCGTGATTGTAATTATTATTGTTAATATTGTACTATCACGTACTTAATACCTATCGTGTAATAATACGTACGTAATTCTTGTAATTAATAATCGTGACATGTGTTCGTGCTATAAAAGGAAAGTTTTAATATGTACATACGTTTACTAAGTGTACTGTTCATGGTAAAAGCATGCGAGGTTTTACAACTCTTCCCCCCTAAAAGAATAATTCGTCCCCGAATTATAGATAAAGTAAACTAAAAGAGGAACATACCCGAATTTAAAACTTGAAGTGAGGGTAAGAAGCCCGGATAGACTCCTCTGTTTCCCAAGTGGCTTCCCGCTCGGTATGATCCCTCCAAAGGATTTTGACGAATGGAATCGTCTTCTTCCTGATGACGCGTTCTTGTCTGTCAAGAACTCGCTCGGGTTCCTCTATGAAGGTAAGATCTTAACGAATCTGTTCCAGTGGATACTGAACCGTGTGAAGGGGATGATAATTGTACCCTCTAAGTAAGGACACATGGAAAACATCATGAACGTGAGAAAGCTGCGGAGGTAACGCTAAACGGTAAGATACTTCACCGACTCGCTCGATGATATCAAACGGTCCGATGAATCGATGACTAAGTTTCCCTTTGATTCCAAAACGTCTAACACCACGTGCCGGTGATACCTTAAGAAAGACATGATCTCCCACGTTGATAAGAGTAATAAGAAACAAGGATTTAGAAGGATTAATTCACGAGTGTGGTTGGCGTCACCAACAGCGGCTTATTAAGTTCTTGGTGGTCGATACACGATCAAAAGAGAAAAGCCACGCAACAAATTTTCGAATTAAAGAAAATTCGTAAGAAGTCACTTAAGAGTAATTCCAATATAATGAACAACATTAACAACGAGAGTTGAAATCAATACGTGGTTCACACGAACGAATTTCAAGACAGTATAGTCTAACACACATCATGACGGACAAAGAAAATCATTATGCACGTCTAGCGATGTTTCGAAGGTCTATCAAAATAGATAGAGAAGATCAATCAACGTAGAAGCATAACAACGTTGAAACTTTCAAGTCTGGTATCAATGGTAAGAAATTAGACAAGTGGTAACGAGAATTATATTACGAAGGAAGATGAGGTAACAAGTAAAACAAGGATTCGTTGAGTAAGGATATACGTGCTCGATACATGTACTTTGTTTAAGAAAATATAAGGGTTCGTATGTGTATGTCACGAACTGTTGCTACTCGCATTAGATGTAAAAGTTTTCAAAATTTTCATTTATCTAACTTTTCAAAAACACAAGTAAAAAGTTGGTTCTTGGCCAAATATTTAAGGTGACTACTATTCGGTCTTGCATGGCTCCTTCTAAATTACGCATATGTGATCATGCCATGCATAATTTAGGACTAGCAATGCGATGCTCAGCTTCGTCAAACCAGTATTACATGTCATATGATTTAAAATGCATATATAATGTCATTTGTAAAAACAGGAATCAAAATAGTTTATGAAACTTTTTGCCAGTAACAAATGGGCTAGATGTTTAAATCAACAATTTCGTTGTCACAAGAAATCTTTAATAAGCCAAGGTAGAACACTATGTGAAAATACATCGTAAAATTAAAATAAATTAATTTTATAAGATAGCATTCAAGTATTTAAGGAAGCCCAAGTGAAACATTTTATTAAAAAGATTAGCAAACAATACGAGTTTGAGTTTATATGATAACATGATGATAGTTTACAAAATAGCGAGTGGGTTACATGAGAGTAATAAAGAGTAGTTCAAGACAATCAATGAAATGGTTACAACTTACAAGTTGATAGGGTTTCGAGAGGTTTAGCCGGAATCGTCATGAGACACGTGTCAAATTGATAACGAAAATGTGAAAACAAGAACTTCAAACTTCCACCCAAATCAGTGGTACGATAGAAGCAAAGAAAGACAATATAGAATGACAAATAAGTCATATATAAAAGAAAAGATAAAGGAATCCATATGCGCTCATGTCGTAATTTATTTGACATACATATGCTTTTAAGAAAGTAAAACATCAGTTCCCAGATAGTACAACTACTTCGAAAGTTTCCATTTTAGGAAAGTTTAGGAATTCAACACGTAAATAGCGACGTATAAAAATGTACACATTTTTTTTCGAAACATGTAGTTCATTGTCGGTTTATTCATCACTTGTTTCCAAAAGTTCAGGATTTATGTATGACCGAGCTCAAGTTACTATTTAAACGTTTTCGAACGCAATCAATGTTTCATGGTTGTAAAATGTCATTAGTTAAAGTTTTACGAGCTCAAACGAACTCAAAAACGACTAAAAACCATATTTTAAAATTTCTATCAGCTTTGACTTTTTAGTCAACTTTGACTTTTGGGTTGCCCAAACCAATTGACTCACTAAATGACATTCTAAGAGTCGAAGTCTAAAGCAATTCGATGTAAAACGATGTTTTGAACAACTTTCTAGTTTTACTTGAGACTGGAAACGGCTCAAAAATGGACGAAATTGCCCTTGCATTAAATCTGTCAACAAAATGATATTTTTGAAATATGCAGAATTAAGTTCTTAAATTTTACAATTTCAAATGAGCGTAACTTGCTCGTTTTTAAGATTTACTGGTCGATTTTATGTCTTAAACGAACGTCTTCAACAAGTAGAAATATATTTTTATATCTAAAGTTTATAAAAATATTTCCTCGACATCGTTAAATTACATGCAACTTTTTTGCAGAAAGTAAATTTTCAACACCTTGAGATTTAAATCAAACTTCATAATAACCCATAATTAATGTACACATAAGACTTGTGGACTCCATAAAGAGAAAAAAGAATAAATTGTATAATTAAGCATTTAAAGAAATACATAGTATAAAATTGGTTTAAGAATACCAATGATAATTTAAGAAATCAAAACGACGCATGACATTCATGTCTTCTATTTCAAGATGCAATGCAGGAAGGTCTCTTGGCGGTGTGATTTTCCAAAATCACAAGTCATATCGAGAAAGAAACGGGATATTAACAAGTCGCACTCCTGGATCGAGGAGGTTTAATAAAAAGAGAGGATACAGGTTTATAGAAGTACAATCGTGTTCCAAACAATCGTCACATAATAGAGGATGAATTACAAGATGACGGTGATGTTTTCAAGGTGCAAATGAACGTTGAAATTTGAAGTTGAAACGTAGAATGGTCAATGAAGAAACATTTGATCGATATACAAGTGTCGCGTAAAACGGTGACGTTAAGGTCAATCAAGGTTACGAAAACTCAAGAGATTATTCAACACGGATTTCAAAGAATGTTTCAAGATGTGTGACTCACACGATGTCCTTTAGTCTTTTTCGGAGACACATTGAGCTACACAATGGTATATAGACTAGACATTTAATCACGAATGGTCGGAAAGCAAATTAGCTATCTAAATAGATATCTTAAAGGTGGTTTAACAATGAAAGTACACGCACGGTAGTAGAATGAAAATCAAAAATTTCATTGAAAGCAATACTTATTTAATCCCAAACAATGGTATCACGAGAGTATACACAACATGTAACAGAATGAGTCGAGAAAAACAAGCGGTTCAAAACGAACGAGTATATGAGGTCAGTCGTATCACGCAATAATGAAATAGCAATAGTACTCAGAAAAGTGAGTATGAAAATTCAGCAGCATACGCGCTCCGAATACAAGTATGAAATATTATAACAATATGAAATTATTGTAACAAGATCAATTCACAAGAACTAGAATTCAAGAAATGCAGTAAGAGCATATGTAATCAAGTAGTATTCAATGATAATTCATGAAGCACATAGGCTTTGAAAAGAGGTAGTAATTATCGTCATTAGGATAAGGTAATATTTCAAAATGAAATCAAGAGACGAAATACTACAACGATTATTAAAAGTAAATAATAAGGATTAGAGAGTTACCCGCGCAGATATCGAACAACAATGGCAGATTCTGTGTTTGACACTTAAAACATGAAATATTTAAACTTTCGGTTATAGACTAAGTTTTGAAAAACAACTCAGTTCCCTATAACCATCGCTCTGATACCAATCTATGAGACCCCCGAAATCAGGTACGGGACAACTAGGCAACAAGGGGGTCCCACGTCATGGTACAAGAAACAATAAAGTATTGTTGACACGAAGTTGACATAATAAAAACATATACATTACATCGTAAAAGATCATAGTTTTAAATTTAGGTCCCATTGTTTTATATGCGAAAAATCTATTATTTCATCATGATTTATAACATATAGTTGCCAAAAAGACAGAATAAACTTCTGAAAGTTTTTAATAAAACCAATCTTTTAAGAGCATCACAGAAATCTCCAAGTTGCGGTAATATCATGCGGGCTCCCATCCAAGCAAATCTAAGTAATAATACCTGAGATTAAACATGTAAAATCGTCAACATAAACTTGAGTGATATTCATAAGTTTAGCAGTAAAGGTGTGGAACACAAGCATTCATTTGGAAACAAGAAATATGGAAAATGGTTATGATCATTAACCATAGTCCGATTATTGTTGGGTTTAGTGCATGAACCGAAGCTTAACTCATGTAAGTTCCTCTGGTGAGTATTCAGCCTAAATACTCAAGTAATAAATCACATGTTAAATGCGTCAAGGTAATCGGGACGGGGATTGTCAATCCCGATGGATCCACCCACAACATTCGTGCTTAGCAACACAAGTAAATTAACGGTTCATGATTAAGAGAGGCAACTTAAGGGTATAACTAAAAGCAATAATATCAATGAAAACTGTTTGAAAACCATACAAGTCTGGATAGCATACAAGTTCTGGATAGCATATAGTTTTTAAATGGATGTGTTCCACCATGTAAAATCTCACCCCGCGATTAGAAACCATGTACAAGTAGTAAAAGGGGCTATGAACTTACCTTAGCCACGAGGTAAGTGAATCATTGTACTCAGAAGTAGAGTAGAAAAAGTAGTAGCATGACGATCATCGACGATATGGATGCCCGGGAAACACGAAAGCCGCAACCTATCAAAATAAGGCGCGCGTTAAGACTCGAACTCAAATATAGATATATATACCAAGTATAATATGACTTAAATATTTTGAAAGTATTCATACTTCGTGACTAACGACACGAACCAATTGATCCATATTATCCCATTTATCCAACACTACTCGTTTAAACACTTGCACTCTTGAAATTGACCCGTCATAAGACGCCAAGTCAACGTAAGTCAAACTATCCCTTTACTTCACTCGGACTAGTAACTATGTCATTTATATAATGACTAAACACTTGATTAAGTCACCATGTCCAATAGTGAATACTCAAACTCATGGCACACGAGCTTTCAACTATGTGTCCAAAGTACCAATCAGCATATACACTTCAAATGTACACACCAATCTATCCTATCTAGACTTGTCCGATTTCGATGAAACTTGGTGAAAAACTCAATCATAATCTGATTAAAACTCAGTTTAAATTCCATTCAATGACTTACATTTTAAAACCACCTGCTCGACACATTTCTAAACTTGAAAAAAAGGACAGATTTGTATACTTGACTCGTGAAACTGTTTTGGCCATCCTAAACTTTACCATTAGCAAAACCGACACTTGACTTTGAAAATAGACTCAAAGTGCTAAGTTTAGGGCCTGAGAACAGCCCTTGAACATTTGCAAAACTCGTTTTATAGTCCCCGAGATTCGATCCAAATATCGACAACAATTTCGGATTGTGCCGGTACTCGTCTCCCGGTACACGAATAATCAAACTAGCATAACTTCTTTCTCTTTTTGAGTTAGAAGCTCTATCTTATATCAAAACGAGCGACTCGACAACCAATACAGTACTATCCTATAATATCAAGTTTTTATCAAACTTCGACCCACGAAAAATTTGCTCTAACCTGCTGTCCAAAATACCCTCTTTAAAAATCATATCAAATCAATTTTTTAACTCATTCTAATTAATTACATACCTCTAAAATTTCCCTACTATCATACCTATCAACCAAACACTCCTAAAACACTTACATGGTACATAAACAAAAATCAATCATCAAAAATCAAACTTTCTTTGATCAAAACAACAAGATCATACCATGATCATCACATGCATAATGATCAAAACACCAATCAACCATAAAATCATAAAAATTTTGTAACTTGATGCATGTATGAAATTTTGGTACCAAAACAATCACCTTAAGATTTTAGAAATGGGACTTAAATCTGTTTTTGGTAATTCCAACTAGAAATCAAGATTTTGATATGGTTTTAGGGATGAGAGGTGGCGGCATCTTTAGAGAGAAGGAAAAAGATTTGTAGTGTGTGTTTTATGAATGAATAAAATGAGTTAGGTGTAAAAAATTTAATTTATATAGTGGAGTGAAGGGCTAGTTTTGCCTAATTTAAAATCTTCTGGACTTAAAAGCAATTTAATAGTTTAAAGGGTAGAAAATGAACATTAGTCAATTTTGAAAATATTTACGGGGCTCGGGTTTCGTAAAAATACTTTTCAAAAGTTAAAATGCATCATAATTATGATAATATGGTTTCCCGACACGATTTAACACGTAATTAAAACGAAATCGTCGAAAATATTAATTATCGAATAATCGATAATGAAATATAAACTTTTGGCAATCCGTCGGTATGGCGATCACTATGAATTCTCGTTATACGTTGATTTTGAGTAAACTCATTAAAAAACGCACGCGGGTGTTTTTAAATCAAAAACCTTGATTTAAATAAATATGGGCAAATAAAATAAAAAATTTATAATTCCAAATAAAGTATTATCAATGATCAATATATACTTAAAAAGTATAATTTATTAAAATTATCATGATCTCGGGATTTACATATAAGAATACAAGAAAATATAATACGTTGGAAAATTTAAGAAGCACAAATAAAAGAATAAAATAATACCAGGAAAATACGAGTTCTTACTTTTTACCATTGTTCTGACACTTAATAGTGTAATTTCATGTGTGATGTAGAGAAAATCTCTGACATAGGGGAAGTATTCCATTGTAACCATTGCTTGAAGTTACAACATAAACTTTAGAAATATCAGTTCTTTTGTTCTGTTGTTGACGATTATTGCCTTGGTTATAGTTGTGATAGTTATTCTTCTAGAAATTACGATTAGTAGGAAAGCTCCTTCTATCATCAAACTACCTTTTATTATTAATTGTCGCTTACACAGGAAGAGTATACCTTATCACTTGATCCATTAACCTTTGAGTAATGGTGATAACTTCCTCTAAAGTTTGGGGTTTAGATGCGGTAGCATCCCTTTCAATGCTTATGGGCAATTCTCTGATAAAAGCTTCCATAAGTTTTCCAGTATTAGGCATATTAGGACATAATAATGCCATTTCCTGAAATATTCAGATATAAGCTTTAAGATTATTTTCCTTTACTAACAGACTATAGAATTCTTCCTCCATCTTTTGAATCTCATTGCGAGGACAATACTTCTTAATCATCAGATTCTTGAATTCACTCTAGGGAGTCTGATAAGCTTGTTCTATTCCGATGGGTTGAGCAAAAGCATTCCACCAAGACAAAGCTTCCTCAATTAGTGTACCCGTAGCAAATTTCACTTTACAATTTTCAGCACACTCACTGCGAACAAATAGTGATTCAGTTCTCTCGAACCCGTGAATAAATTCAACAGCTCATTCAGATCCTTTATAGTTAAAAGGCTGACAATTCATGAAGTCCTTGTAAGTACATTTCTTAGCCACATGAACTTCTCTTTGGCCAGCATTTCCATTACTTGATCTAGCTATATTGGCGGCTTGTGCTTGTAAAGCTGCAGTCACACTCTCAGTAACCAATTTTCTTATTTCTTCTGGTGTCATATTTATAGTTGCAGATGTTGTTGATCTTGTATGAGCCATTCTATCAACATTTAATAAATAACACCAGATAAGAATGCTATCGTTGTTTATATATTCATACATTCGAGTATGGAATCAATTTAACATATCATAAGACGACGAAAATTTCTAATTTTTTTGATAAATTTCTATGGAATTCATATATGACGATTCATAATATGAATGACGATAAAGGCGAAAAAAATGAAATAACAAGAACTTTGAGAGCAAAAGCACACTTCTTTATTTATTAACAACTTGTCGTTTATATTTACACGACAAGCTTCTCTGTTACATAAAGAAAACTGTACATATATTACAAACTGAAACTAGATTTCTAAGCTTAATTTCCAATCTTAATCTCCTCAATACTATCCAAGATATATCCCGAATCAGATTGTTGAGTTGTCTTAAGATCATCGATGAGAGTCTCTAGATTAAGCCCAGTCCCCATCAGTCCTTCTTTCAGTTTAGAGTTCTCAAGATTCAACCTTGCCATACTCATTTCATATTGATGCATTCTTTTGCTCAGTTTAATATGACGTCGGGTAACGTTGAATTTATATTCCAAATGACTAGCGTGCTCTTGAATTTCTGTCATTTCTTTCATAAGATTCTTCACACTCCTTTCTATCTTTCTAAAAGCTTCTGGGGATATCTCGTCGAGATTACTTGCAATTGCGGATAATTGTTTGTCATGTCTCTCCACAATCCGTTCTCTATAAACTTCTTTATCTTCATATGGTTCTTCACGGCTTTGGTTAAGAGATGAGTAAAGATCCTCATAAAGAGGAAAACGTGTCGTAGGTGAAGGCGTACTATTCATCATTTCATTTGACGTAAAAAATATTCTTGCACTCCGGGGTCATCATATAATGATAGGGTAGGAACACGCACATCTGTGGGAGATGGTGAGTACATAGGGACTTCTTGTTCATCATCGTCAGAGACGATAATATACGTAGAGGTAGACATCATTGTAGTTTTTATAATATAATAACATAAGATATGCTACTAAAGGGATAAAAGTCTTACATTAGCGTTGGTGCTGGCTGATGATCTTGAAATTTAAAAATCTCATTTATAGTTTAAGAAAAATCTTTATTCTCTATAACCATAAGCTCTGATGCCAATCTGTAACACCCCCATTTTTACCATATAGCAGCGGAAGCTAATCTAGGGTATTACTTTCAAGGTATCATAGTCACAGTAATAGAAAAATGCTCAAAGAGACATTTTATTAAAATTTATGTTAGCATTCTTTTATTCATCAGAGTTTTAATAAAAACAATTGTACATACACTATACATTACAGGTTCCCAAAGATCTAGTCTTATATATTAGAATGATAACTTCTCAAGATACACCATCCTCAGCCCGCCAGTCTTCATTCACCTGAGACATATGCTTAAAAGTCAACACAATAGTTGAGTGAATTCATAGGTTTAAACAACATTTGAATATAAGTATGACTCTAGGGATACATTGTTATACGCCCATTACACACTCTGTTCATGAGATTCATGAATACAGCCGGTGCATTGGTTAAACCAAATGGCATTACTTGAAACTCATAATGTCTGTATCGCGTCCTGGAAGCAGTTTTAGGAATATCGTCTTCCTTAACTCTTAGTTTGTGATATCTTGAAAGTAAATCAATCTCTGAATATACTCTCGGTCCTTGCAGTTGATCAAATAAGTCGTCGATTCTAGGTAATGGGTAATGATTCTTTATATTAAGTTTGTTCAACTCACGATGATCGATATAAATTCTAAAAGATCCGTCTTTCTTTTTGACAAATAAGACTGAAGCTCCCCACAGCGATATACTTCGTCGAATAAAGCCTCGATCAGTTAGTTCTTGAATTTGTCTTAACAACTCTTGCATTTCCGAAGGTGCTAATCGATAAGGCGCTTTAGCAACTGGTTTCGATCCTGGTATCAAATCGATTTGGAATTCAACTTGACGTACACGCGGCAAACTTGGTAATTCCTCGGAAAATACTTGGGGCAATTCTCTAACTGTCAGAAATATCTTCTAGTCGTTTCTCGTCTTGCTTCTTCTAAACCACTTGAACTAACAAAACTTGACCACCTCAGGATACGTAGTTATTAATATTTAGGCACGATATGAGATTTTAGTCGAGTTTTACTTCGATCACCATGGACAATCAAAACTTCTCCGTTAATAGGAATATGAACGGCTTTCTCGTCACATAGGATTTTAGCAAGGTATTTAGATAACCAATCCATCCCCAATGACAACGTCAAAACTACCGAGCTTAATTGGCATAAGATCGATTTCGAAGGATTGACGTAATAAAGTAATGATACATCCGTGAATAAGGTTATTAGTGCTAACTATTTTTCCATTGGCCATTTCTATATCATACTTAGTATTCATGGAAACAGTCAGAACATCTAACTTAGCATCAAGTTTAACAGATATGAAACTTCTATCAGCTCCTGAGTCAAATATTACTTTAACCAGATGTCGATTTAGATGAAACATACTCGTAACACTGTTTTGATCTTGTTGAGCATCGTTTAGCAAAAAGGCTTTTCCTCGGCTATTGCTCTCTTTACGACACTCATTCATAACATGCCCCTTCTTTCCACAGTTATGGCAAATCTTAGTTATTAGTATTTGATTACTTCTAGTAACTGGTCCTTTACCTCTGCAGTTCCTCGTCTAATGTCCTATTTTACCACAGTTTTGACTCTTAATAGTGCAATATCCTGTGTGATGTAGAGAACATCTCTGACATAGGGGAAGTCTTCCATTATAACCATTGCTTGAAGTTACAACATAAACTTTAGAAATATCAGTTCTTATATTCTGTTGTTGACGATTATTGCCTTGGTTATAGTTGTGATAGTTATTCTTCTAGAAATTGCGATTAGTAAGAAAGCTCCTTCTATCATCAAATTTCCTTTTATTATTAACTGTCGCTTACACAGGAGTATACCTTTCATTTGATCCATTAACCTTTGAATAATTGTGATAACTTCCTCTAAATTTGGGATCTAGAGGCGGTAACATTCCTTTCATTGCTTCTGTACAATCCTCCAATAAAAGCTTCCATAAGTTTTTCAGTATTAGGCACCATATTAGGACATAATAATGTCAATTCCTGAAATCTTCGGATATAAGCTTTAAGATTATTTTCCTTTACTGCTAGACTATACAATCCTTCCTCCATATTTCTAATCTCATTGTGAGGAGAATACTTCTTAATCAGCAGATTCTTGAATTCAATCCATGAGTCTGATAAGCTTGTTCTATTCCGACAGGTTGAGCATAAGCATTCAACCAAGACAAAGCTTCCTCAATCAGCGTAACCGTAGCAAATTTCACTTTGCAATTTTCAGCACACTCACTGCGAACAAATACTGATTCAGTTCTCTCGAACCAGTGAATAAGTCCAACAGCTCATTCAGATGTGTTGATACAAAAGTTGTATGGACCGAGCTAGACCCGAATTAGGCTTAATTTGGGGTCTTGTGGACTCTGGCTCTTGCACCAAGTAAAACTTGTTTAAGGACCCTGCGCACTAAAAACAGACACCGTTAGGCTTATCGTGGGTTTGTTACCCACGATTAGACTCCGGTGTGAGAGTAAGTAACTGATTTGAGTATGTTAGGGTTTAGGGTATTGTGTGTATCGTACCTTTGTGGAACCAAGGGGGTTCCTTTTGTACCCGAGAGAGTCCTAGCTGGGCTCCCTATTCTTGCGGCCAAAGGAAGAGATAATGACCCAGAATAGTTTGATCCTTATCGCATAACCAAGGCAAGTGTATATCTCTTCCCTTCAGGCGAATATATCTACATGATAGATTATATTCTGGTCTGATCATGTCGCAGTGCGACGAGGATACGGTTAAGTAGTAAACCGTATGTGCGACAGTGACTTACTGGGCCTCCTGGGCTGTGCGCGCATCACATAAGCATTAATCTATTCCTGATGGATACGGGTAGTACCCGTGAGTCGGACTATCCAGCCCGACTAGGGACTATACGTCATCATGTCCCCCCAGTCTAGTGGTCGCAGGTTCTAATCGCGGCTACTAGACTACAATCTCCGAAGGCCCCCTCTCAAAAAACAGCGTACGCAAAAAATAAATTCGTGCGTAACTTCAAGTCCAACGAAATGATTTTGAATGTGCCCGCGAATCACACATCCACGTCATAAACCACTAGTACCAACCCTCTTTGGGAACTTGGAAAGGCATCAACCACGTTAGAGGAACCAACTAATTATCATCGTAAGATGAATAATCCCTTGGACACATGTCTCATGGTCACATGTCTCAAAAGTGGATATAAATGCAGTTTTGTTGACCCTCAATCTTCTTCACGTAATTTCAAAAACTTCCACCATTGTTTGAATACAACAAGAAATAGTCACTCGAGCAGGAAACATCTTCAAATCAATACCCAACTTAAGTAATTCAAGAAGGAAAAAATGGTGGCACAGCTATTTGATGTGAAATCACGTATATCGGAACAAGAACTTTCCAATTTTCCCACCAAATATCACATTTCTGCAGACCTCCATCTGACCGTGCCAGATCTGCAAGCACACATAGGAAGCTATCCTGCTGGAAAAATTGGTGTATATACCAGGTTTTTTGAGTTTTCCAACAACCGCATACCACTGAGCCGTTTCCTGATCGACGTGCTAAGCTACTACAGTATACATCTGTTACAGCTGCACTGCATCGGTGCAGCGAAGATCTCGAAATTTGAAAGAAACTGCTTATTAAAGAATATTGACCCAACGATAAATTTGTTCCGTGCCTTCTATCGCCCATCCTGGGTAAACGGGTGGATATACTTCGCTAAACGCCCCGGCCAATTGCAATGTTATAAGGTGAAGATAGACTCTCTGAAAAAATGGAACGACAAATTTTTCTGGGTAGACAAGGTTGTATTCCCAATCGACTATGATTTTATTACTCCCGAGACTATGATGAAAGATGACCGCCCAATCCCTGGTACTTATAACGAGGCACACGCGCAGAGAATAGATGTCGATCGTATACCAATGCAGGAATATCCAGAGGCGCTATTATACGCATTAGGGCTGAGTCATCATTCTACTCTTCCTGCAAATCACCTTCCGTAGTACTTTGACAACTTTGATCATGGTAAAAATCCCTTTCCTTATTCGTTAAAGCTGTAAAATGCAAATGTTTTATGCATATGTTCTCATACTCCCTCTTTAATCTGACAGAGCTAACTTATACGCAACTCTTTAAGCGCGAGCACCCGTGTGATGTGACCATGCGTCGTCGACCTTTTACACCATTCGAGCTATCTAATGGATGGAGCGTTGGTCAACGTACCGTCACATTTGAGTTTCCTTCCCCTACAACCAGCGGAGGTACAGAGAGGATGGTCGCACTAAATGACACTCCCATTCGGAGCATGCCGTGTATAATGGAGTCTTCGTCTGAAGAAGTGGATATGTTAAGTGGGAAAAACTATGGTCTTGAGGATAGCTCACACGCCGGTCCCTTAGAAGATATCATACATGTCCCTGGCTACAAAAGATTACCGTGCTCTCGAGCAGATCAATTTCCTAAGAGGAGTAAGACACAGCTGACCAGACCACGCGCCGATATCACTTCATGGGGCTTGCTTTCAAGACCACGCGAACACACTCTTGTGCCAAGGTATATTGTAATTCTGCTCCTAACTTTCCTGTCATTGTAATAAAAAATCACCTTTCTAAAACTTCCATGATATCAAATGTGCAGCCCATGCGTTGCAGTTACCAAAGTTGACGCTAGCTCTTCGAGTTCTGGGAAATTCCTTCCTTCCTAGAAGTGTACACGCTCATGCGCACTAGGTAGTGCGACCGATTGTGAGGACTTCCACCAACATCTAACCCCTCCCGGACGTGCCCAAATTCTGAACAACCTGTCTAATGAAATGCTTATGAAAGAGTTGGGCACAGGAGGTAACGTTAGCCTCACATTTGAAAAAGAAAATGTTGTATCTCTCTCAGCGCCTAGCGCAAGTGAATTTGAAAATTGCCCTAAGTTACAAAACAAAAAGACAACGAATTTGTGTGCGCCAAAGTTAAACTCGCACGTCTACGTGTTGTTTCTAGTTTAAATGCCATATCCATTCAGTACTTAGAGGATGAGAAGGCATCTTTATCCGATTCATAAATCGAGAACGTCGCCTTCGTGCGAGACAAGAGGAGGAAAATAGATGGGCCATGTCCAAGCTTGAGGAGGGTATGAGAGCCCTTACTTCGAATTGTAATAACTTTGTTGCCAACTGTCATAAGGATATGGCTAAGAAGGCAGAAATTCTGAAGTGTATGAGTACCGACTTTGATGAGGAGCTATATCCGCACCTAACAGTGGTGCGGGCTGAGAATCAATGGTTTATTAAGCACGGTCTTCCGCTAGCTGCCAAAGGTATTGTTGAGCTACCCAACCTGAATAGAGCGATCAAAGAGATTTTCGCTGCTGCCCAACTATTAGGGCAAAGTCTTTCCATGGAGCGCGCCTTCAAAGATGGCTTACTGACAGGACCATTGGAGGGTAGTGCCATATACTCTCGTTACGCTCAAGATGGCTTTTACGCCGCGTTCCGTAGACTAAAAAATCTTCCGCTGTTCATCATAGATGTTATTGAAAAGGATCAAGACCAACCGATTAGTGTGATCATGGTAGGTCTTACCCTGGTGAGGCATCATGAAGAGGATGTGGAGGAAGATCCCCATTGCATGGCCGAGCCAGATATCTCCCAATTACAAGTTCATGTCTATGCTATTGGTGTACCAAAGATGGTTTTGCTTAAGGACAAGTTAAAGCATCAACCTAAACGCGTAGCGAAGAAGAATAAGTCTTCTGCTACAAACGTTGTCATTGGCTTGGGTTTGGCGCACCCTAATCGATCTGATGGTGTACCGGTTAGTATTCCTTCCATTGATGTATATCACATACGTGTCTTACAATATATGAAGGAGGCTTGGGCACAACGTCGTGTGTCGCTGAACCCATCACATCGCAGATTAAAGAGATCGGTTTCAGCTGACGCTCTACTATAAAGGGCAGTTGTCGCACTATGTGCTTAGTTGTAACCATGTACCTTTCCTAACATTATTTTAAAGTAAGAACTTTTTAATGTCTATAGCGACTTGCGCTGTTGTATGCACATAGTGTCCTGCACCATGTTTATTTTTGTTTATATATATATATATATATATATATATATATATATATATATATATATATATATATATATATATATATATATATATATATATATATATATATATATATATATATATATATATATATATATATATATATATATATATATATATATATATATATATATATATATATATATATATATATATATATATATATGTCCAAGCCTTTGCACCCATGCTTGAGATTGTGAGTGTAAGTGCCTGTTTATGAGTACATTTAGTGAAGTGTAACTCCGAGCTTATGGGTGAGTTGAAAGTTCATTATGTGTGGCTTGCCACTACTACCATAAGCGATGTCATAGAGAATGACGTGTTTGTTAGGCGTGCACACTATGTCTTGTGCATATCCATCATAGAGTATGAGGAATGCCACACTTACTACAACGTCTTATAGTAAACTGCCTAACAAAGGATACCTGATCTGGCGCCACTGTGGGTGCATCCCTCTTACGCGACAAGTTTAATTAGTAGGGTAAACTTACTCCTCTTATTTCGCCTGGAAACATTTTATTGTACATGTACACCGGAGGGCCAAATTTTATTTTCAGGAAAGAAAAGTACTCTTTATGCATAAAAGATAAAAAAAGAAATAATTGGACTGCGGAACTAGCTAGGAACCACAGTGTTTTATTCATATTTTTGCAAATGTTGAAACAAAGAACATAAAAGGGGAAATCCTAAAGTGCTTGAAAAAAGAAAAAATACATGGATCTTTATTGGGGGGGCTGTCCACAGCCAAGAAAATGATCCATGCTGGTGGTGCGACATCTTAGGGAGAGTATCGCCCGAAATCCTGGTTATCTCCTGAGTTACTTCTCATGGGACTAGGTACCGACTACGCATAGCTATCCGTGTTCATCCTAGTCCACTAAAGCTCTTCACTTTCTCGTCTGCGTTGTTGCATGCTTCGTGCTTTCGTTAGCCTGTTTGCTTGATATCTTTGTCGGTCGTGCGGGTGATCCTTCTAGCTGGAGGTGCGATTGCGCCTTTGCTTTTTTGCTGACGATCGCATTGCGATGGGAGTATTGCTACTACCCTTCGCGCCATGTTATTTATTGACGTGGTCCGAAAACCTAGAGTATTCCCCAGATTTGAGAGGATTCCATCTTCTTTTGTGCTTTTTGTTGAGGGCGCCCCAGTGATCATGTTAGGATTTGTTCTATTACCTGTATTCGCCTGACATGGGAGACATCGCGCCACCCTTTTACAAACATCCTTATGCATAAATGGCCAAAAATAACCTGAGCGAGTAATCTCGTCAACCACAGCTATCAGGCCATGTGTGCATGATTTTTTGTGCGCGGCTTCCACGACTACCCGTGCTCGCTCTGGCGCTAGACATTACAGTGTTCGCCCATTACTTGATTGTTTGTACAGTGTCCTATTGATGACTTTAAAGTGTCTCGCTCTCATCTGTACTTGTCTGGCTTTCCTCCTATTGCTTGGCAGTGCATTGTGTGTCAGGAACTCCTTAATAGATGTCATCCATGTGGTTGGCTCAGGATCCGAGCTTATATTTTTGTGTAGGATGAAATTGACTAGTACGTGACTAGGAGGTTTATCCATGTTCACAATTGAGAGTTGATCCATGTCAGCTGAGATTTTGTTGTTTTCCTCGGGGACTTTCCGTATGATACACTATACGAACTGCCTGGTTATGGCCCTTATCTTTTGCGCGTACTGGATTAGTGTATGTCCTCGTGGCTCGCATGACCCTACAACCCTATTTGCCAATAAAGGGTTATACGCGTAGGCCACTAGGTTCTTTATGTCCATTCCAAGTGTTAATCTCAGACCTGCTATTAGGGCTTCATTGTCTGCTTCTTTGCATGTGGTAGAAAAGTCGAACAACAGCGCATAGGTGATTTTTATGTCACCTTGTCTGTGAGGATGAACCCTACATCTGACCCTCCTTTCCCTGCGAAGCTTGTTGAAAATAAGGCCTATGGAAGCCCTTCTAGTGAGCCTTTGCGCATGAACATGCTTTTTGTTTGAGAATCTTCTGAGATACATCTTCTCTTCATCATCCGTGATCTGGGTTTCATGGTGCGCTCACCCTGCTCTGTATCCTTCCTTTTCGCGTTGTGGCTGGAGGTGCTGCTACCCCCTTCGAGTGTGCCTATGTTGCGGATGGTAACTACCGCATCTCGCACTGGGAATTTGAACATACCATGCACTGTAGAGGGCATCGTGCGCAGTGCCTTTAGTGTTGGTTGTCCTATGATACCGATGTACGATGATCGTGACCGTACACTCATGAAATCTATCCATACAGTTGTCGAGTGATCTGTGCTTCCGATAGTTACCTGCGTGCAGAGGTGTCCTAGCGGTCGGGTTTTATCACCATTAAAACCTGTAAGGACTTGTGTAGTGTCCTTCAACTCTTTCTTTATTTCCCACGATAGTCGTGCAAAGCAATGCTCATTCAGTATGCTTGCTGCTGATCCCCCATCAACACACCTGCTTTCTATAACATGGTCCCCGAGGGTTATGTCGATAGTTAATGATCCGACCCTATAGTCCATGTCTGAAAGAATAGGGAACGTTATCTCCTTGTCGCGCATAAATTCCGCGGTCGTTCTAATCTGCATGAAGGACTTCTCCCTTTCTACCATGTAAATGGTTATGGGCTTATCTTTCTGCTTTTTTGCCTCACTTTTCTTTGTGTTCGTGCTCTTCCTCCAGTCTCTTATCAAGTGGTCCAGTTTCCCTACTTTGACCAGACTTTCAATGTGCCTTTTAGTTGAATGCACTCATCAGTAGCGTGCCCTTTATCGTCATGGTATTCACAATGCTTTGTATTGTCCCGTTTGTCTGTCGGGCCCATCATCGGGCTAGGTTTTGGAAAGCTTGCGCCTTCAGATAAGAATATCTCCCTGGAAGTTTTTTGTAGTGGGGTAAACTTATTGTTGTTGTTATTGCGCCCTTGTTTCGTTGTACCTTGGAAATCCAAGGTTCAGCTGATGTTTTGCTCATATGACTGCTTCTTGGGTCGGTCCTGGTATCTATAGCTTGATGTCATCTGCCTGCTATCCGCTGCTGTAGTTTCTCCTTGAATAAATTCTCGGACCTTCTTCATTACCCCCATCAAAGGTTCCTGGGGTTCTGTCATTCAACTTCTTTATTAGATCCGGGTTAGTGATGCCTGTGAGAAATCCTGAAATTTTAAGAATTTCAGGGCAATCTTTGATCTGGTTGCATTCAGATTTGAAACGCTCCATAAAGTCTTCGAGACTTTCATTGTGCCTCTACTTCACTCTTGCAAGTGAGACGGGGCTTTTGTCGTACTTTTTTTGTTGTACATAATTTCCTCTGAATGCTCTCCTAAGCTCTTCGAATCTATTAATACTCCTTCACGGGTGGCGGTTGAACTACGTCCGGGCATTCCCGATGAGCGTTGAGTTAAACATGTGGCACCACACGGCCTCTGGCCATTGTTTTATTCCTACTTGAGATTCGAACACCTTTAGGTGATCATCTGGGTCCGTCGTACCATTGTAGGTTTTGACATTGGACGACATGCGTCTCTTGTTACTATCTTTGAAAGTGGTTATGCGTTTTGAAAACGCACTTCCTTTCTCGCGATGCCATGGGAGCGTCCACTCCTCTTCGTTGCGCATCCTTGGTTTCTTGAGTGACCTGTGTTGCTTTCTATTGTAGTTAGAGGAATCGGAATCCTCGGTGGATGAGAGGGCGACCCTTTTACGGAGAGGATGGTGATCGCTGTAATTAGAGTCCGAGAAGTTCTAAATTTGAGGAATCTCTTCAGCGTGTTTTTTCAGCACTCCTGTTTCTTTCATGTCCTTGTGAATCCGGAGATGAATTCTTTTCCAATGGCCCTAGTCTATTAAGGGCACTTCGTCGGCTAGAATGGTTGGACGCCAATCTGTCTTTCACGCTTGTGCATCGATGGTTATTGACTTGCGTGATGAAGGTGTCTTCTTCCTTTGGGTCCTCAGAATCGTCTGAGGACGATGTGTCTTCAATAAGGGGCGCATAAGAAGGAGATGTTGAGATCTCAACTGTTTTCTCTTTTTTCTGTTTCTTCTTTCCTTCCTGGCTTCCCTGTTAGGTCTTGACCCTTCCATTTCCCTAAGTTCCTTATCAAAGTCTAGGCTGATCCGTAGATCTCTTGTCGGACTTGGTCTCATCTGCGCTCTCATGAGTGGAATTAGAGCTTTTTTGCGACATAGTCGCTCATATCCTGCTTTGTTGTAGGAGGGGTTTCCATCTCTATTTGCGGGTCTACCACAGCTTTTGCATTTAGAGCGTCGTTGTGGATTGCATCAAGGATTTCCCGCTAGGACGATGCGTCCCCCGCTATCTATGGGGTAGGGGTGACTAGTGGGGAAAAAGATACTTGTAATCCCTTCCCTCCACAACCTGGGTTATTAAGTGGTTCGAAACTTAAGAATAGTCACGTTGGATTCTTAGATTCGCCCTTTGGTTGGGACGGGTTTGCGCCGTTTTTCGTCATTACTTAGAGTTTAGTGTAGGGTCCTACGAATGGCGCCAACTTGGTGATACAAAAGTTAGATAGACCGAGCTTGAACCAAATTAGGCTTAATTCGAGATCTTGTAGACTCCGGCTCTTGCACCAAGTGAAACTTGTTTAAGGACATTGCGCACTAAAAACAGACACCGTTAGGCTTATCGTGGGTTTGTGACCCACGATTAGACTCCGTCGTGAGAGTAAGTAATCGATTTGAGTATGTTAGGGTTTAGGGTATTGTGTGTATCGTACCTTTGTGGAACCATGGGGGTTTCTTTTATACTCGAGAGAGTCCTAGCTGGGCTCCCTATTCTTGCAGCCAAAAGAAGAGATAATGACCTAGAATAGTTTGATCCTTATCGCACAACCAAGGCAAATGTATATCTCTTCTCTTTAGGCGAATATATCTACATGATAGATTATATTCTGGTCTGATCCTGTCGCAGTGCGACGAGGATACGGTTAAGTAATAAACCGTATGTGCGAAAACGACTTACTGGGACTCCTGGGTTGTGCGAGCATCATATAAGCAGTAATCCATTCCTGATGAATACGGGTAGTACCCGTGAGTCGTACTATCCAGCCTGACTAGGGACTATACGTCATCAAGATGCTTTATAGTTAAAAGGTTGACAGTTCATGAAGTCCTTGAAAGTATATTTCTTTGCCACATGAACTTCTCTTTGGACAACATTTCTGTTGATACAAAAGTTGGATGGACCGGGCTTGACCATAATTAGGCTTAATTCAGGGTCTTGCAGACTCCATCTCTTGCACCAAGTGAAACTTGCTTTGAGGACCCTATGCACTAAACAGACACTGTTAGGCTTACCGTGGGTTTGTGACCCACGACTAGACTCTGGCGTGAGAGTAAGTAATCGATTTGAGTGTATAGTGTTTAGGTTATTGTGTGTATCGCACCTTAGTGGAACCATGGGGGTTCCTTTTATACCCAAGAGAGTCCAGACTGGGCTCCCTGTTCTTGCGGCCTAAGGAAGAGATAATGACTCCCAATAGCTTGATCTTTATCGCCTAACTAAGGTAAGTGTATATCCCTCTTCCTTAGGCGAATATAACTATAATATAGGTTATATTCTGTCTGATCCTGTCGCACTGCGACGAAGACCTTGGTTAAGTAATTAACCGCATGTGCGACAGCAGCTTACCAGGCCTCTTGGGTTGCGCGCGCATCGCATATGTATCAATCCATTCCTGATGGATGCGGGTAGTACCCGTGAGTCAGACTATCCAGCCCGACTAGGGACTATACGTCATCATGTCCCCCCAGTCTAGTGGTCGTAGGTGCTATCTGCGGCTACTAGACTATAATCGTCCAAGTGCTCGAAAAAATCAAAACACGCACAAACCACATATGAGGAAGATTTAATTCAAACACTCCCTCCAAGAAGACATTCATCCCCCCTGTTACCTAACTCCCTCGAAATATGGGAAAAGCGTCTGCCACGTCATAGTTACCTCTTCACATTCCACCGTTGGATTAAGCAAGTGGGTAACACGTGGCACATATCCAAGCCGTAAATAGTAATTTAGAAGGTCTATATATACCCATACGCCCCCCATTGCGACTTTTTATTCACCTTCAACCTCTCAAACTCCCATTATCGTCGTCAAAACACTCCATCGTTACCAGATCTCTTCGGAGGTAATTCTTGCGACCATCATATTTTTATACACGCCACCATGGTGAGACAGTTATCTGATGTCACGTCAATCTTTACCATAGGAGAGCTAGATCAATTCACGACGGATTACTTCATACCAAATTATCTACACCTAGAAATTTCTAACCCTCGACATAATATAAGCCAGGCTCTAGTAGGAAAGATAGGAGTGTACACCCGGTTTTTTGACTACGCAAACCAGCGCATACCTATGTCGTGTTTTCTTGTTAGTGTACTGAAGTATTACGAGACCCATGTCTCCCAATTGCATTGTATAGGGGGGGGCCAAAATTTCGAATTTCAAAATTAATTGCCGTACCCTAGATATTGAGCCCACCGTAGACTTATTCTGAGTCTTCTACCAACGACAACTAGCTAATGGTTGGGTCTCCTTCGCGAAGCGAAAGAGTGGGATGCAATGCTATGACTGGAAAACAGACTCCCTAAGGGACTGGAACGATAGGTTCTTTTGGATTGACGAAACTACCTTTCTTTTTCACTTCCCCTTTTTGACCCCTGGAACGGTGAGGAAGGACCCAATGCCTGGCCCAACACCTACAACTCTGAGGATGCGGAGACCTTAAACAACAACCACATCCCCGTACAACCTTACCCTGAGACGTTGTTGGTAATCCTTGGTTTGAGCCGCGCAGTCATCTGCGACGCACATCGAATACCTTTCTTCCGTACCCAGAGTGGCCAGGGTTAGTGGTTCTTCCCGCGTTCTTCGTATCATTCTGTAAGTACCATCTTGTGCCAAAAAACTAAAATATATTCTCCTGTTTGTTTGTTTGTTTGTTTCGCAGTGATGGATATTCTCAACCTCGTTCGCGGTGCCTTTTCTGAATATCTGATAGTTTACTCTCGCCCTGAGATGGAAAATGAGGAGTCGATCCAGGAACGTGCGCAGAAGAACACCATGGATTTAGAAGTGGGGGAGGCTTCCGTCGCACAAGAGCATGAGGATACTGGCGCAGACCAGCCATCACCACCAGTACAACAATCACAACAACAACCACCATCACAACAACAACCACCGCCCTTCCTCAGCTCCTCGCTGTCGTCGGATAATCTTACCGAGGACGCTGAGAAGGCCGCGGAGGAATTTGAAGAAGAGGAGAATTCTGCATTGGGTAAGAGGCAAAGGATCCCCCCCCCCCCACTATCGTCGCGCAAAGCCGCTCGCATGGGGGTTGGGCCCTCATGGACAGAGGCGCGTGCGTCCGAAGAAGAATTTGAGGAGAATGTTACGAGGAATCCTCCACATACTCCACTTGCCACCATCAACTTGAGGTAAACACTTGTTCTTATATGACGGATATCATCCATATCCCTTCGTATATCTCTCTAACTACTTCTTTCATGTATCAGTGATGACCAGGAGAAGTCTTATGCAAAGGCTGATACCACGCCGTCCCCCCTAAATGAGACTTCATCAGCAGGAAGAAGCGGATTTCCTCAAGACCCTATCTTTGCTCCTGACTGGGAATTGCCCGCGTCTTCTGAGTTAACCAGCGCTTTCGACTGCTCAAGCTTTTTGGACAACATCGTGCCCCCTAGCCGAGCTGAAATTCTAGAGGGGATGAGCGACTCCGTTCTGGCAGACGAAGTTAGCTACTTATTAGCGCAACATGTGACATTGATGTCACATCTCAAGAAGAGGCACCTAGAGCTATATGCTCAAGTCCGCACTACTGAGGAGAGACTTAGGCAGATTGTTGAGGAAAAGTCCCTCGCCCTTGGGGGAATGCAAGAAAGGATCACCCAAGAGGCCGAAAGAGGGAAACAAGACGCTTCGATCATCCATTCCTTAACAGAAGAGAAGAAAAAACTAACCTCTGATCTAGAAAAAGAGCGCGCCCAACTTAACCAGCTAAAGGACTCCCATCAGATTGCCATGGGGGCCTTTGAGGAGGGAAATAACAAGTTCATGGCAGACGTTGATGCGCTGGGCGCCAGGGTGAAAGAGGATGTGGGTGACCTTAGCAGCCAACTAAAGAGGCTAAGCATTGAGCTAGATGAAGACCTATATCCTCGTTTGATGAAGGAGGTAGCCGAGAAGCGGTGGCTGGTACGCCATGGTTTGCGCCTAGCCGCAATGGGTGCTTTGGAAGACCATACATTACGAACCACCTTATCCAAGTCCGTTATAGCCGCGGTGAACGAGGGTACTTCAAAGGGTTTGATGAAAGCGCACAAGCCGGATCTTCTGAAGAAAGAGTTAGCAGAGGTGCCCTTTTATGATCCAAATGTCGAGTCCAAGCTCACATCGGCCCTAAAAGATATGAGTGCCTGTCCGCTGCCATCCTTTGGTCTCGATGATAAGGACCATGAGCTGCACCTCGAGATCGTGATGGAGGGCCTTACTTTAGCGCGCCACAAGGCAGAGGGCGCAGAAGCACAACCAGATTTCTACCTAAAGCCTTTTGCGAAGCAGTTGATAGTACCCATATTTACCCATCCCAGGGACGAACTTGATCCATTTAGGGTTGAGAAGGAAGTGTCGTTGTTTGAGGTGCTCGCGGCACATGAAAGTCGCGCTGCTGCTAAGAAGGCCATGCTGAACATAGAGGTTGCACCTTCTGTTGGTGCGACCCACCTTGCCTCCGCCATCCCTGTGCTGCCTTTACCGCTGCTAGAGAGGGACTCACGCGTGCTAGACCTGATGGAGAAGAGCACGAGAGAACACCGCCCCACAACTTACTGCCCTCCCTTGCTGAAAATGAACTCCAACCGCTTGGCTGACTTGTAAATTTGTTGTTGACTGTTAAGCGCGAATGTGCGCCTTTATTTGTAATAAACACTTCGTTTTTTTGTTATGACAATTATGTTTAATGTTTATAGCGCAAATTCGTCTAATGAGTGAATGTAAACTCATGAATGGTCCTTATGGGTGAGGCAAGCTCATTACGTGTGGTATACCGCTACTACCATAAGGGCGACCAGGTGAGGCTGACCAATTGTTAGGTGTGCACGATTGTGTCTTAACAGTCTCAGAGTCTACTGGCTGTATAACTTGCTACGACGTCATTAATAGCAAGGGGCCTAACAAGGATACATGATCCATGGTCGATGGGGTTGCATCCCACTTACTCGACGAGTCTAATTAGTAGGGTAGGCTCATTCCTCTTATTTCTCCTGGAAACGTTGTGCATGCGTGCGCCAGTAGGCAATATTTAACATAGAAGATAAATGTATGTATAACAAAAATAAATGTTTTGATAATGCGCCGCGGAACTAACTAGGAACCACGACAGTTTTATTAATACTTGCAAGATTTTTAATACATGAAATAAAAGAAAAAATAATACATTGGTTCCAGAAGTTCGTCGCTAAAGATAGCACTTCTTTAGGTGGCATATGTTCCAAGGCCGTTGTAGGTCGCGACCAGCCATGTCGCGTAGTCGATATGCGCCGTTCCCCAATGCATCTGTCATCTGCTGTGCGAAATGTTTGTAATCCAATCTCGGCTGGGATAACTGCCTCTGTGTCGTATGTTAGAGCGAAAGGGGTATCGCCCGTATCTGTTTTTATCATTGTACGATGTGCCCACAAGACATGTAATAACTCATCGACCCATTTTTTTAGTGTTCCACTAATCGCGCCTTTATGCCATCTCCCAGACTCCTATTTGCTCTTTCCACGAGTCCATTTATTTGCGGATGGGATACCGATACGAACCTTTGGTATATGTTATTTTTCGCGCACCAATCTTTAAATGGGTTCTCCACGAATTGTTTTCCATTATCAGAAACTATCTCCCCAGGTAGTCTGAAGCGACATACTATATTGTCCCACACGAACCTTTTTACTTGGTTCCCTGTGATTGTTGCGACTGCCTTTGCTTCAATCCACCTCGTGAAGTAATCCATCGCGACTATTAGGAACTTAATTCCTCCCGCAGCTACGGGAAAAGGTCCTACGATGTCTATTCCCCATTTGAAGAATGGCCACAGAGAAGTAATGGGTGTCAGTTCCTCTTGGGGTTGTCGTGGTATCGGCATGTGTACCTGGCAGTCGTTGCATTTGTTAATGAGCGTTCGTGCATCCGCGTGCATGGTTGGCCAGTAATACCTACTACGTAACGCTGTTGCCACCACGGACCTTGGTCCTACGTGCATGCCACAGGATCCTTCGTCTATTTCGCTGATGACATATTACGCCTAACGTGGCCCCACGCATCTTAACCATGGCTGAAGGAATGATCGTTTGTAAAGGGTCCCGTCTCTGACTTCGAATTACCTCAAGCGTCTTCGTATTCGCTGCGCTTTGATTTCGTCATGCGGGAGCAAATCCTTCTTCAAATAATCCACAATCGGTGTCATCCACGTAGGACCTTCTTCCTCTACCACCGATGTGACCTCTTGTTATTTTATATAATTATCTTTTAGGATCTCTACCATGACCTGTTTTGATAGGCGTGCGAAACTGGTGGACGCTATTTTGCTAAGTGCGTCTGCTTTCTTGTTCTCCCCCTAGGTACTTGGCGTATTAGAAACTTACCGAATCCTTCAATTAGCGTCTTGGCTTTTTGCAAGTATTGTACCATGTTTTCTTCTTTCGCCTCATATTCGCCAAGTATGTGGTTTGCTACCAGGCGAGAATCTACGTTTGCCTCGAGATTGCGCACATCCATTCGTGCTGCAATTTGCAGTCCTGCTATTAGCGCCTCACATTTTGCCTCGTTATTTGTGGCTGTGAACTCTAGCGTAGTGCGTATGTGAATTCCATTCCTTCAGGGTTGGTGAGTATAAGCCCTGCGCCAGATCCATCAGTGCAAGAGGACCCATCAGTGAATAAGATCCATGGGTCTTGGTCTTCTTCCCTTTGTCCCAACTCCTGAATGTCCTCTTCTTGTTTTTCGATGATGAAATCTTCCAGAATTTGTCCTTTTACGGCATTGTGTGGTCTATAGGTGATGTTGTGTTCCCCCAGTAGAACACTCCATTTTTGTAATCTACCTGCGACGTCCGGTTTTGATATTATCTGTTTTATGGGCTGATCCGTTATCACCACTATCGGATGCGCTTGGAAGTAGCACAACCTTTTTGCTGCAAATACTAGTGCGAGTACCAATTTCTCCATTGGGGTATAATTTAGTTCCGAGCTATGTAATGCTATGCTTATGAAGTATACTTGTGTTTGCACATTTTCCCTATCCGTCATTAGTACCGCGCTGATCACTCCGTGTGTGGCAGACAAATACATTATCAGTTCTTCTTTAGGACGTGGCGCGACTAACATAGGGAGTGAAGCTAAATATGTTTTCAGCTCCTCAAAGGCTTTCTCAGCTTCCTTTGTCCAATTGAGGTCTCCTTTCTTGATGCACTTCTTGAGTGTTTTAAATAAAGGGAGCGACTTCTCCGCATATTTGGACAGGAATCTGTTCAACCCTGCGAGCTTCCCATTTAGCGACTGTACTTCCTTTTTGGTCTTTGGTCTTTGAAGCTGGATGACCGCGTCTGTCTTTTCTAGGCAGGGTTTGATGCCATTAGGGTCAATCATGTATCCTAGGAACATGCCTTTCGTGGCCCCAAAAGTGCATTTCTTTGGATTCAACTTCATGTTTATTCCCCTAAGTGTTGAGAATGTTTCCTCAATATCCCGGATAAGTTCACTCTCTGTGTGACTTTTTATTACCAGGTCATCAACATATACCTCCAAGTTTCGCCCTATTTGACCTTCAAATGCTTTATCAACCAACCGTTGATACGTGGCCCCTGCGTTCTTAAGTCCGAATGGCATTTTTGTATAGCAATACACACCCTGGCTTGTATGAAATGCTGTTTTTTCTTCATCTTGTTCTGCCATTTGTATATGGTGGTATCCTTTGTATGCGTCCAGGAAACACTTAAAAGGATATCCACACAACGATTCTACTTTCCAATCTATCTCCGAGAGTGGATAGCAATCTTGTGGGCAAGCCTTATTAAGGTTTGTGAATCCAACACACATGTGATAGCTGCCATCATGTTTTTTAACCATTACTGGGTTAGCGAGCCAATCATGGTAGTAAACTTCTCTCATGATTCATGCGTCTACCAATTTCTTTACTTCCTCTAGTATCACCTTGTTGCGTTCTGGGGCCTGTCCTCTTTTCTTTTGCCTAACTGGGGGTATCCTTCACGGATTTGAAGCTTGTGTTCAGCTATTGATCTTGGTACCCCCGTCATGTCTTTAGGTTCCCATGCGAAGACGTCTAGGTTATCTTTTAAGAGGCGACACATGTCTGCCTTTCCCTTGTCAGACAATGTTCCTCCGATCGTTATCTTTTGATCTGGATAATGTGGATGGACTGCTACTTTTAGATTCGTCAGCGAGTTTACCTTGGGTTCCATTGTAACCCGAGGGGGTTCTGTGATCGTGTTGCACTCCGGGAGCGCTGTCGATGTGTTGAAGATTGTCACGATTCCTCCCTCAACTGGGAACTTTATCATGCCATGAGCCGTAGAAGGTACTGCTCGCATTACTAGTATGGCAGGTCGCCCAATAATTCCACTATACTGCGATGGCGACCGTATGATTAATAAGTTCATGGAAACTTATGTTGAATGTTCATCGTTTCCCACTTTGAATACTAGCTTCAGTTGGCCTAAAGGCTATACCGCTTCCCCACTGAATCCAATGAGCGGGGAGGTTGCAAGCACCATTTGGCTCTTTACTTCTGCGCTGAGTTTCAGGAAACAATGCTCATACATTATTTCCGCTGATGAGCCTCCATCAACATACATACGATGTATGTTGTGTTCGCCAATGTTTATTTCTATAACCAACGGGCCTTCTGCCACATTCCTCGTGCTGGGGGGGGAGGAGATGTCTCTTCCTTTCAAGAATTTTTGGCTCACCTTTTGCTTTGTCCTTCGCTGCCATGCTTACACCATGTAAACATGTGCGTTAGCGGTTTTTGGTTTATCGCCCTCTGCGGTTTCTTTGACAAGGTGTTTTAACTTGCCTTCTTTCACCATATTCTCGATATGTTTTTATAGCTGAATACATTTGTTCGTAGCGTGCCTGTAACACCCTATTTTGATAATGGAATGTCACGCGTAATTATGGCGTGTCATCAAAGCATACAAGGATAAATGTATAAAACATTACATGACCATAGGGATAACCGGAATCAAACATCGGTTCCCAAACATAAGCCCAAAACATAATAAAGCAAAAGAAATGAATGAAAGATTAAACAAGCATAAGTATATGAAGGCAAAAAGGAAAAGAAGTCTCTAGCAGCTTCCATCCTATGCACGTCCTCCAAATGCTCGAGTCTTTCCTAAGGTACCTGCCGTTTTGGGACATGGAAAGGAAAGTAACGGCTGAGCAAAACGCTCAGTGCACGGATATAGACATAGTATAAGTGACTAAAAAATAATAGAGACTTAATAGCAGCGGAAATGTATAAGTTCTGGAAAACCTGGAACATGTTCATAAAACTGGTTTTATAGTTTGAAAAGCCTTATGTTTATCTTATGAAAACTGTTTAACATATTTTACCATTAGCCAATATAGGTCATGAAAATCCACCGTGCATGAATACTTGGAGGGGTGACCTCATCATGCAAATTAGAGGGGCTGCCTCTAATTTAATATACTGGTTTTTGGGTAGGAGGGATCAGCTCCTTGTGAAGGATGCAAGGCACACACCACATTCACCATGTAATCCTGAATAAAAACATGTAACTAGGATGCACCCATACGCCCCACATGATAAATATAAATAAATGGCCAAAAGCTGAAGGGAAGCCACGAGCAATCACTCCGCCGTGGTGAAGTCATAACATCAGTGTCTCTAATGTTATGGTTATGTTACCTCCATAACTAGGTGAAACTGGTCATGCATGTATATGGCTATAGGTAATCTTAATTAAACATAAGCAATCAAACTCATAACTTATACTACGGGAAAACAGTTGGCTGCATACGGGGAATCCTAATAAGGAAAGAATGTCCATACTGAAAGGACGGGAATCCGTACCTTATGTCCAGTGAACGAAGAAGATGAACTGAGAGGAATCCTACTTCCGAATCACTAGTGCTACATAAATACATACATGAATAAGTATCTGCTTACTAAATACGTAGCTGGTTTTATGTCATGTCTTAGCTTATTTTATGTGTTCTTACCATGTCTTACTGTTTAAAAGCCTTAAATTGTGTTTTATCATATATTCTGTTTAATCTGATTAAGTATTTCTGGTATTTCATGTGTTATTATACTTACTGTGTAATAATAAGTAACTTTCCAAAATAGCAGGTTTCCTAAAATAGAAAGTTCCCAAAAATAGAAAGTTTCCAAAAATAGAAAGTTTCCAAAAATAGAAAGTTTCCAAAAATAGAAAGTTCCCAAAAATAGAAAGTTTCTAAAAATAGATTTACTGCTTAAAATAGATAAGTTTCTAAAAATAGAAGGTTTCCATAAATAGATTAGCTGCCTTAATTAAATAAGTTTCCATAAATAGATTAGCTGCCTTAAATAAATAAGTTTCTAAAAATAGCTGGTTTCCATAAATAGATTAGCTGCCTTATTTAATTAAGTTTCTAAAAATAGAAAGTTTCCATAATTAGAAATTAGCTGGTTAAATAAGCTAAGTATATAAGCCTAAGTGTTTTTCATGATTATTTTCTAAGTCATATGATATATTGTATAGTTTAATAATTATTTCATGTAATTTAATTAAACTATAGATTATAATATTTAATTAAAGTATAACATGTTTTTAATTAAATAAGTTAAATACTTAGGTTAAAATATGTATTATTATATATTAATAATATAACCTAAGTCATGTTATATAATTAATTATATCCATGGTTTTAAAATAATTAATTAATTATAAGTCTTAAATATATAAATACTTAGGTTAAAATAATTTCATGATCATTAATAATTAAATAACCTAAGTCATGTTATTAAATTAATCACATCTTTTATTAATTTAATTTTAACATAAGTTCATAACATAAAAAAAACTAACATACACCATGAACCGGATCTAGGCTAAAAACATGAACCTGACATGAATCGACACCGTACCCCGAACCAACTCGGGGTACCCCTTGCTTCCGTGGGACCCACACGCACCAACCAAGACCATATGGTCTTGGTGGTGGTCGGCTTGGCAAGCCGAGACCCCTTTTGGGTTTGGTGAAGCCGGCGGCCAAAGCAAACACCCCTTAAAAACATCCCTTTGATTTAATTTAATACCAAAACATGTTAGATCTATGATTAATTATTATGTTTTTATAAAAACATCACATGTTCATAATTAATAAAAAGATTAAATTAAAAGAAACGGTTAAAAAAGGTTTTACCGAATTCGTGGACCAAGAGAACGAAGAACAAACACGATCAATCACTAATTCTTCAAGATCAAAGATCAAAAAATCACCTTGTATGGTGATTTATGGGTGGCGGCACAAAGAACAAGGAGAAAGAGGGTTTTAGGTTTTTCTTGAAATCTTCTATAAAGTGTTTTTGTGTAGTGTAAAAAAATAAATAACCCTTTTAGTAAATTTGACAATGGGCTTGGCCCATTGCCCTTGTTTGCCGCGGGTAGGGACCCCCCCACATGGGGTTCCGTACCTTTTTCCGTGTCTCGTTATTTAGTTACTCGTTTGTGTTTATTTATGTTCGTGTTTTAAATGTTCTCGTTACGTAAATACCGTGATCTACTATATTTAATTACGCTCGTAATAAATATATATACGTAATTAATAATTGTTCGTGTTTTAATTACGTTCATGATTTCATGATCGCATGTTCGTAATTAATTATTTTCAAATAATTATTACGTGCTCGTGCGTAGTAAATACTTATCGTGTTCTAACACGTACGTAATACATAAAATCCTAACACGTAATCGTAATCATGCTATATTAGGAAAGTTTAAATCTAGTACGTACGATCTTAAGGGTACTATTCATGGTAAAAGCATGCGGGTTTTACAACTCTTCCCCCCTAAAAAGAATAATTCGTCCCCGAATTATAGATAACGTAACTGAAGGAGAAACATACCCGAATCAACTGAGAGGGTATGTAAGGTAAATGAACGTACAGGTGACCTGGCAGAAGGAACGCGGAACGTGACATGTCTTGAAAGGACATGAAACGTGACGTGACTGAAAGGACATAACTAATTCATAAGTGAAAAACGGATAAGAAGTTCGGATGAACTTGTCCGTTTCCAAGTGGCTTCCCTCTTGGAACGGTCCCTTCATAAGATCTTGACACGAATGATAAGTCTTGGTCCTCCTGACCTTGACTTGGAATACGAAGAAGTTCTTGGTTATCTACGGAAGGTAGATCCCCTAAATTCGATCGAGGAAAATAAGAGTTAACGTGCAAGGGTAACTGAAACATTACTATGCAAGACAATCTGACTTAACAGGTAATTAGAAACGATGTGCGAGACATGAAGAAACGTAGTACGTGAAAAATTTTGAACGTGGTACGTGAAAAATTTTGAACGTGCTACGTGGAGACATGGCGAGTGTAGTATGAGTAAGCATATCGTGATCCATGATATGTGTAACATATCTTGATCCTGATATGAGGAACGTGGAATGAACATGACATGTGAAACATGTCGTGAACATAGAGTATAATGGCGGTAACGCCAAACGCTACAAGGTGAGACGTGGAATATGACGTGAAACGTCTATCTGATGATGGAGAGTTATACTAAACTTGGGTCTGGTCTCTCAAGTTCTTGCAAAACTTCCCAGAACGAAATAAAGGTAAAATCGTAAGCCCAGATACGATCATAAACGTGAATAGTGTCATGAACGCGAGCGCGAAAGCAAGTCGTGGAATTAGAATGAAGACGTGAAGTAAATAAGGAGCACAATTGTGAATCTTTGTCTGACCCGATAACTGAGGGGTTGCCAAGTGATCGGATGAGCCTTGGCTGGAACATGTCTGATCAATATGTTGCTTCTGCAATCCGTACGGATGTAAGGATTCTGCAGACTTGATCAAACTGTTGACAATAACCCAGATAGCATCATGCTTCTTCTGAGTTTGTTGTATCTGGTAACTAAAATCCATGGAGATCTTGTCCCTTTTTGATTCACAATTTCAGATGATGAAAACATACCAGTCTGTTGGTGTCCTATCTTAGCCTGTTTGTATAACAGGTATGAAGATATGAACGTAACTGTATCCTGCTTCGTAGAACTTGATACATAGAAGGTTGCGAAACTCTGAGTCTCTGAATCTAGACTTCTCCTAGCGTAGGATTTTCTAGAACACCTAATGTAGTGTAGGGTTCTCTCCTTTACGCATAAGCAGAGTCATGGTAAGATTAACCGTAGAAACCAATGTGATTCAGCGTGTCACTGTAATCGACCAGAATTGATATTGGAAAAATTTCCAGGTAAAATTTCTCTTGTCTTGCAATATAGTGCAGATATGGTCTTCATGTTCTTCTTCTAGGCTTAAAGGAAGTCAGGTTATCCTCAATGAAAACACTGATGAATTTGCTATGAGTTCATGGAAACTCATTCTTATAATGTCGTTGGAGCACTGATGAGACTAATTCAAAATCATAAATCTAGCATGACCGAGTCGTGTACGAATAGCAGTCATGGACATGTCCTGCTCTTTCCCTCGTCACTGTTGGCAGCACGATCATGAGTTCAATCTTGGAAAAGTGATTAACACTATAAGGTCGATTGGACATGTTGTCAATACGTAGAGGATAATAACGGTCATGAATGGTGATTTGTTTAAGCCGACGGTAGTCGACACAAAATCTCATGATACCGTCCTTCTCCTTGAAGGTTCTTCTGGAGTGTAAGGAAAATTTTTGGAATAATCCGTTGATTATGCGTAAAAGGACTTTAGTAGTCGTGTCTTATTGACAGCTAGAAAATTTTAGCGACCATGGCTAACAACGCACATGCTTGTAAGCATAGATAATTTGTACAGATTTTCCCGATGGAAAATCAAGGTGAATGTATTCAGGAGCCTGAACATTACTGTACATAATTATGAATCGTAGCATGGTGTGCTGTTCATAGTACATAATTAGGATAAAATTCATCTCGTGTCTGTCCGAGGAAATGCGTTAGCAGCTTGGATCTCATCATTAAATTGAAGGAAAACCTTCGTATGCGTGGGAATACGAAAGGCGTCCTTCATGGTCAGGAATATATGAACTATGGTGAAAGAAATGAAAGTGACATCGGCAACGTGACAATTCTCACTGATGCGCCGATAATGGTATTGAAATTCTTGTGGCCTGATTAATCATGGCACAACAAAATAGATATACCCTTGGAGGGTACCCTGAATTTCTTAGAAATGTTCCATAGTTGGACGTGAGTCATGTGTCTTGACTCGTTTCTTGGAACTATAAGCATGACATATGTCTTGACCGGTGTCTTGACATGTGTCTTTAGAAAGTATACGTGAGACATGTGTCTTGACTGATGTCTTGACATGTGTCTCGAGATGTAAAACAAATAGAACTACAAATATTAGGTTATTATGCCAGAATTGGCGGATCGGTTGGACTACTGATCATTTATATGTCTGATCATGTCCGCGGCCGGAGCCTCGGTTGCGATTTCTAGGATAGTTCTGTCATAGTAGTGGTTACTATCGTCCTGTCTGTCAGTTCCATGACGGTCATTCTCATGACCGTGATTCATGTAACTATTCAGCTGAGTGGCCGGCTGGTACCGGTTTGCACTCATATGGCTTGAAATGACAGCCGAATGACGTGTGACATGTAACTAAGAATTAGGGACAATGATTGATGGAAATCGTCTGATGGTGAAGCATCTTCTCGTCCAATTGCTTTGCTCCGATGCCTTTGTCTTCGTCTTGTAGGATCTCTAGGTTGTGAACAGCATCAGCATCTCGTAGCATCTCCGAACGTCAGCAACATCAACCTTTAGTAACATCTCCAAATTATGAGCGGCATCAGCAATTTGTAGAGTATCAGCAAGCGGAAATATGCACGTGGGATAAGGTACATGGAGTACACATGGAATGTACATGAAATGATCGGTATGGGGGTCGATCATTTGTCATGATTTTAAGGAAAGTAAATCGGTTAAACGGTTAGGAAAACCATCATGATAACCTAGCAGTATTATCATAGACATCATTCTGGTTATAACGGAAACGTTAAAGTGTGGTTACACAAAATTTAACAATGATTTGCCTGACAGCATGATCAATGAAAACCAACCATGACTATCATGAAAGCAGAATTTAATGAACTCCAACAATGTCTTGCAGGACAACGTAAATAACAAAAGAGGCGTAAAACATAATCAACATGAAGACGGAATTATCATGAAGAAACATGAAACCATCTATCACGAAGAAGTGTATAACATAATCAGCATGAAACTGAAGTTAACCATGACAGTATGAAAACATCTTGACATAAAAACATAATAACTTATGAGGGGACATAAAAAAAAATTTATGCCAATTTAAATCATGAGAAAAATTTTATGCATGAAAACAGTGCATGAATGCGTAATGTAGTTCATAAAAACCTTTTATATGTGCGAGGGGACGCCTATGGGTCGGTCCCAAAACAAAAGACATGGCGAGGGGACGCCTATGGGTCGGTCCCAAATTTAAAAGTTTCGATAAAGCACATGCGACTAAATAGGGCCAGTCCTGTACCAACCATTACTTAGTCATAATCCCTGCAACAATGATACATGAAACATAAATAAATGAAACTCATATGTCAAAACTTATCAGAAAAAAATTTTATGTGACTAATGATGAACTACTAGGGTTCAGTCCACATAGCCACAGTTCACGAGGAACATTATGCATGAAACAATGACACATAACTAAATATGAATGACGGTTGTCCATCCATATTAGTAAAACAATATCGATGAAAATATCAAGGTTAAAACCTCAAGGTTCTAAAAACATCATGGTTAAAACAACAATGCGCTGAAAACAAAAATACGTGAAATAACAAACGTTGGCTTAGGAAGCTCCTGGTGACTACCCACTAGTCACAGGTCGAGTTTTAGAGCCTACAGGTCGAAGCCTTGGCTCTGATACCATAATTGTAACACCCCATTTTGATAATGGAATGTCACGCGTAATTATGGCGTGTCATCAAAGCATACAAGGATAAATGTATAAAACATTACATGACCATAGGGATAACCGGAATCAAACATCGGTTCCCAAAACATAATAAAGCAAAAGAAATGAATGAAAGATTAAACAAGCATAAGTATATGAAGGAAAAAAGGAAAAGAAGTCTCTAGCAGCTTCCATCCTATGCACGTCCTCCAAATGCTCGAGTCTTTCCTAGGGTACCTGCCGTTTTGGGACATGGAAAGGAAAGTAACGGCTGAGCAAAACGCTCAGTGCACGGATATAGACATAGTATAAGTGACTAAAACATAATAGAGACTTAATAGCAGCGGAAATGTATAAGTCCTGGAAAACCTGGAACATGTTCATAAAACTGGTTTTATAGTTTGAAAAGCCTTATGTTTATCTTATGAAAACTGTTTAACATATTTTACCATTAGCCAATATAGGTCATGAAAATCCACCGTGCATGAATACTTGGAGGGGTAACCTCATCATGCAAATTAGAGGGGCTGCCTCTAATTTAATATACTGGTTTTTGGGTAGGAGGGATCAGCTCCTTGTGAAGGATGCAAGGCACACACCACATTCACCATGTAATCCTGAATAAAAATATGTAACTAGGATGCACCCATACGCCCCACATGATAAATATAAATAAATGGCCTAAAGCTGAAGGGACGCCACGAGCAATCACTCCGCCGTGGTGAAGTCATAACATCAGTGCCTCTAATGTTATGGTTACGGTACCTCCATAACTAGGTGAAACTGGTCATGCATGTATATGGCTATAGGTAATCTTAATTAAACATAAGCAATCAAACTCATAACTTATACTACGGGAAAACAGTTGGCTGCATACGGGGAATCCTAATAAGGAAAGAATGTCCATACTGAAAGGACGGGAATCCGTACCTTATGTCCAATGAACGAAGAAGATGAACTGAGAGGAATCCTACTTCCGAATCACTAGTGCTACATACATACATACATGAATAAGTATCTGCTTACTAAATACGTAGCTGGTTTTATGTCTTGTCTTAGCTTATTTTATGTGTTCTTACCATGTCTTACTGTTTAAAAGCCTTAAACTGTGTTTTATCTTATATTCTGTTTAATCTGATTAAGTATTTCTGGTATTTCATGTGTTATTATACTTACTGTGTAATAATAAGTAACTTTCCAAAATAGCAGGTTTCCTAAAATAGAAAGTTCCCAAAAATAGAAAGTTTCCAAAAATAGAAAGTTTCCAAAAATAGAAAGTTTCCAAAAATAGGTTTACTGCTTAAAATAGATAAGTTTCTAAAAATAGAAGGTTTTCATAAATAGATTAGCTGCCTTAATTAAATAAGTTTCCATAAATAGATTAGCTGCCTTAAATAAATAAGTTTCTAAAAATAGCTGGTTTCCATAAATAGATTAGCTGCCTTATTTAATTAAGTTTCTAAAAATAGAAAGTTTCCATAATTAGAAATAAGCTGGTTAAATAAGCTAAGTATATAAGCCTAAGTGTTTTTCATGATTATTTTCTAAGTCATATGATATATTGTATAGTTTAATAATTATTTCATGTAATTTAATTAAACTATAGATTATAATATTTAATTAAAGTATAACATGTTTTTAATTAAATAAGTTAAATACTTAGGTTAAAATATGTATTATTATATATTAATAATATAACCTAAGTCATGTTAATTAATTAATTATATCCATGGTTTTAAAATAATTAATTAATTATAAGTTTTAAATATATAAATACTTAGGTTAAAATAATTTCATGATCATTAATAATTAAATAACTTAAGTCATGTTATTAAATTAATCACATCTTTTATTAATTTAATTTTAACATAAGTTCATAACATAAAAAAACTAACAAACACCATGAACCGGATCTAGGCTAAAAACATGAACCGGACATGAATCGACACCGTACCCCGAACCAACTCGGGGTACCCCTTGCTTCCGTGGGACCCACACGCACCAACCAAGACCATATGGTCTTGGTGGTGGTCGGCTTGGCAAGCCGAGACCCCTTTTGGGTTCGGTGAAGCCGGCAGCCAAAGCAAACACCCCTTAAAAACATCCCTTTGATTTAATTTAATACCAAAACATGTTAGATCTATGATTAATTATTATGTTTTTATAAAAACATCACATGTTCATAATTAATAAAAAGATTAAATTAAAAGAAACGGTTAAAAAAGGTTTTACCGAATTTGTGGACCAAGAGAACGAAGAACAAACACGATCAATCACCAATTCTTCAAGATCAAAGATCAACAAATCACCTTGTATGGTGATTTATGGGTGGCGGCACAAAGAACAAGGAGAAAGAGGGTTTTAAGTTTTTCTTGAAATCTTCTATAAAGTGTTTTTGTGTAGTGTAAAAAAATAAATAACCCTTTTAGTAAATTTGACAATGGGCTTGGCCCATTGCCCTTGTTTGGCCGCGGGTAGGGACCCCCCCACATGGGGTTCCGTACCTTTTTTCGTGTCTCGTTATTTAGTTACTCGTTTGTGTTTATTTATGTTCGTGTTTTAAATGTTCTCGTTACGTAAATACCGTGATCTACTATATTTAATTACGCTCGTAATAAATATATATACGTAATTAATAATAGTTCGTGTTTTAATTACGTTCATGATTTCATGATCGCATGTTCGTAATTAATTATTGTCAAATAATTATTACGTGCTCGTGCGTAGTAAATACTTATCGTGTTCTAACACGTACGTAATACATAAAATCCTAACACGTAATCGTAATTATGCTATATTAGGAAAGTTTAAATCTAGTACGTACGATCTTAAGGGTACTATTCATGGTAAAAGCATGCGGGTTTTACAGTGCCCCTTCTCATCATGATATTCACAATATCTGTTGCCGACACGTCTTTCTACCGGGGTGGTCATTGATAATGGTCTTGGGAATTTCACGCCTTCTGATATGAGGATTTCCCTTGGGGTTAACTTAATGGGAGTAAACCTGAAGTTACTGGCTCGCCTCTCTCTTTTATTTCCTCAGTAATCGAGGCCTCCCGGCCTATTTGGCCTGCTTGGCCCTTTATTGGGCGCGTCGCGAGATCTGTAGTCATGAGAGTTTTGCATGACTTCTGAGGCAACTGATTCCCCCTGTATGAAGGATCTTACCCTCCGTAGTACTCCATCAAAGGTTTCGGGTGTTTTTTCATTCAATTTTTTTATTAGATCAGTGTTGCGTATACCTGCCATGAAGCAAGATACTTTTAAGATCTCTGGGCATTCTTTATTTGAAGACACTCGCTCTTGAAACGTTCTAAAAAATCCTCCAGGTACTCGCCCTGGTTCTTCTTGATTCTGGAAAGTGATACAACACTCCTATCATGCCTTTTTTGTTGCACATAGTTTCTTTTGAATGCTTTCCGCAACACTTCACACCCATTAATTGTTCGTGGCGGAAGTCTGTCAAACCAGATTCACGCGTTTCCTACAAGCGTAGAGTTAAACATATTGCACCATACGGGTTCTGGCCATTGTTCAATGCCTGCTTGAGATTCGAATACTTTTAAGTGGTCTTCCAGATCTTAGGTGCCATCATACGTTTTCACGTTTGCTGGCATGCGACGCTTTCTTATATCCGCGTAATACTGTATGCGTCTTGTGAAAGAATTTTTTCTTGCTCTTCTCCAATGTTGTGAGAAGCTTTGGTCATTTGAGGAGTAATATTCGCGCCCGCGCTTTGCAGAGTGGTTATCACTCGATCCTGATGGACTGCCTTTAGAGGATTCTCCGCGCTCTGCGCGCTACTTTCCTTTCGTTCACTTCTGGTTCTTTCTGTGTTTGGTAACCAGCGGTACGAGGGCTTGTAGGTTAGTGGCTACATATTCCTCCATTGCGCGTGCTTCCGTAGCAACAACTTTCTCGTTTTCTTCGTGGAGTATCCTTCTTTTTTGTTTATTAGGAGGAGGCTAGATTGACTCTCGCTCTACTTTTCTTTCTTCCACCGTAGCTAGGGGAGTTGAGAATAGTACATATGTTCCCCTGAAAGGTGGATTTGTTACATCCTGAGTGTTTGCCTCACTGGCAGATCCAGGAGTAACATTCGCGGATGTGATATGACCATCTACCGTCGAGGACCTTCGATGGCCTTCATGCATACCGTTTTTTGTCATTGCTTAGGGATTTAGTGTAGGGTCCCACGGATGGCGCCAACTTATTGATACAAAATTTGGATGGACCGAGCTTGACCCGAATTAGGCTTAATTCGAGGTCTTGTGGACTCCGGCTCTTGCACCAAGTGAAACTTGCTTGAGGATCCTGCGTACTAAACAGACACCGTTAGGCTTATCGTGGGTTTGTGACCCACGATTAGACTCCTACGTGAGAGTAAGTAATCGATTTGAGTGTATAGTGTTTAGGGTATTGTGTGTATCGTACCTTTCTGGAACCATGGGGGTTCCTTTTATACCCAAGAGAGTCTAGACTGGGCTCCCTGTTCTTGCGGCCTAAGGAATAGATAATGACTCCCAATAGCTTGATCTTTATCGCCTAACTAAGGTAAGTGTATATCCCTCTTCCTTAGGCGAATATAACTATAATATAGGTTATATTCTGTCTGATCCTGTCGCATTGCGACGAGGACCTTGGTTAAGTAATTAACCGCATGTGCGACAACGGCTTACCAGGCCTCCTGGGCTGCGCGCGCATCACATAAGTATCAATCCATTCCTGATGGATGCGGGTAGTACCCGTGAGTCGGACTATCCAGCCCGACTAGGGACTATACGTCATCAATTTCCATTACTTGAACTAGCTATATTGGTGGCTTGTGCTTGCAAAGCTGCAGTCACACTCTCAGCAACCAATTGTCTTATTTCTTCTGGTGTCATATTTACAGTTACAGATGTTGTTGATCTCGTATGAGCCATTCTATCAACATTTATAAAATAACACTAGATAAGAATGATATCGTTTTTTAGATATTCATACATTCGAGTATGGAATCAATTTAACATATCATAAGACGACGAAAATTTCTAATTCTTTCGATAAATTTCTATGGAATTCATATATAACGATTCATAATACGAATGACGATAAAGGCGAAATTAAAATGAAATAACAAGAATTTTGTGAACAAAAGAACACTTCTTTATTTATTAACAACTCGTCGTTTATATTTACACGACAAGCTTCTCTATTACATAAAGAAAACTGTACATATATTACAAACTGAAACTAGATTTCTAAGCTTAATTTCCCATCTTAATCTCCTCAATCATATCCAAGATATATCCTGAATCAGATTGTTGGGTTGCCTTAAGATCGTCGATTAGAGTCTTTAGATTAAGCCCAGTCCTCATCAGTTCTTCTTTCAGTTCATATTTCTCATGATTTAACCTTGCCATACTCATTTCATACTGATGAATTCTTTTGCTCAGTTTAATATTATGACGTCGAGTAACAACATTCAATTTATATTCCAACTGACTAAGATGCTCTTGAATTTCTGTCATTCCTTTCATAAGATTCTTCACACTCCTTTCCATATTTCTAAAAGCTTCTAGGGATATCTCGTCGAGATGACTTACAATTGCGGATAATTGTTTATCATGTCTCTCCATAATCCGTTCTCTAGAAACTTCTTTATCTTCATATGTGTAAAACCCGCATGCTTTTACCATGAATAGTACCCTTAAGATCGTACGTACTAGATTAAAACTTTCCTATTATATCATGATTACGATTACGTGTTAGGATTTTACGTATTACGTACGTGTTAGAACACGATAAGTATTTACTACGCACGAGCACGCAATAATTACTTGACAATAATTAATCACCAACATGCGATTATGAAATCATGAACGTAATTAAATCACGAACTATTATTAATTACGTATATATATATTTATTACGAGCGTAAGTAATTATATTAAGTCACGATAATTACTTAACGAGAACACATTAAACGCGAACACAAATAATCACGAACGAGTAACTAAACATCGAGACACGGAAAATGGTACGGATACCCCACGTGGGCCCCCTACCCGCGGCAACAAGGGAGAAATGGGCCAAGCCCATTTCAATTTTCACTAAAAGGGGGTTAAGGGAAAAACACTACTCATTTTCACTTTACAGAGGATTTTCACAAAAACCTAAAAAGTTCTTCCTCCTCATTCTTTTCTTTTTTGGCCGCCACCCATAAACACACCAAGGAGGTGTTTATTTGATCTTTGATCTTGGTTTTGGTGCTAGTGTTCGTGTTTGTTCATCCTTGTTTGGATTCACGCATTCGGTATAATTCTTTTAAACCTTTTCTTTTGATTTGATCTTTAAATAATTATGAACATGATGTGTTTTTTTTTAAAACCTAATTAAATCATAGATCTAACATGAAATTGGTTTTGGTATAAATCAAAAGGGATGTTTAAGGGGTGTTTGTTCTTGGCCGCCGCCTAAACCGAACCCGAGAGGGTCTCGGTTTGGCTATTTGACCACCACCGAGACCATATGGTCCCGGTTGGTTGGTGTGGGTCCTACGGAAGCAACAAGACAAGGGGAACCCCGAAGTGGTTCGGGGTATGGTGTCGATTTCATGTCCGGTTCATGGTTCTTAGTCAAGATCCGGTTCACGGTGTATGTTAAGATTTTTTTTTTTATAATCATATGTTAAAATTAAATTAATAAACATGACATGATTAATTTAATAACATGACTTAGGTTATAATAATTATTAAAATCATGAAATTATTAACCTAAGTATTTTATATTTTAGACTTATAATTAATTAATTATTTAAAAACCATGGTTATAATTAATTAATTAAAATGACTTAGGTTATATTATTAATAAATAATAATACATGTTTTAACCTAAGTATTTAACTTTATTTAATTAAAAACATAATATACTTTAATTAAATATTTTAACCTATAGTTATTTTAATTACATGAAATAATTAATAAACTATACATTATATCATATGACTTAGAAAATCTCTATCTCTACTACTTATAATGTAAATTCACCAAAACCTTGAATGTTGAAAACCCACTATATAAGGAAATGTTGAAAACCATGCAAATTAAGGAAATGTTGAAAAGTTGAAAATTCAGATTGCTAAAACGTGTGATGTGCGGCCAGATTTGTAATCTTGGAAAGCTGTTTCAATTAATTAAACTTTTACGTTTTAATTCATTATATCTAACTTTGGAATGTCCAAAGTCAGACTACAAATATACAATTTCAGTATTTAAATTAGAGATCAAATCATAAAGTTTAATAAGAGATCAAATCAATATCAAACCATCTTGGCTTCTTCTGTACGCAAAATATTAACTTTGTAACAACACATATAAGTTTCTTGTATAGCATTAGACATTTTCAAAGTAAAAAACATATGATGATGCGTCTTTTTCCTCCTCTGGCTTATGTATTTGGCCTCATCCCGCCTATGTTTTTTTTAATTCTTGAAGCTCCTTCAAAGCTTCTTGGAAATCAGTGAACTATAACTACGATGGTATGTGGTATGTAAGTTGATTAATAATTTATTGGAGGTGTGTGCTTGAGTTTTTTTTCAGCTTTTTTTATTTTGAATTTAGAGTTTGCTTATTATTTGGGTGTTTTATTTGCGTTAGTCGAGGTCCTTCTTTCAGGTTTTTGTTTTGAATGTTATCTTTTTTATTTTGTAATTAAGGTTGCTTATTATGTGGGCGGTTTTGTTATTTTTATTTTATTTGATAATTCTATGCAGGTTACCTTGCTGATGCTTCTTGCAGGTAAGGGTTTCGAGGTATTAGTTTTTAACTCTTTAAAGTTAGGGTTCTCTTATTATTTGGAGGTTTGACCTTACTTATATTGTTGCAGTTGACGACTTTATATCTTTGGATACCCTCATGATGTAACTGTTAATGAAAGTATGTTTTCGAGTGTTCAAGTATTTAGGTGCCTGACATCACTCTTTTGTAACTCATCTTCAATGGTAAACTTATAATTTGTTGTTTTCAGTTTCAATAAGTTTTATGCGATTATATAACCATTTATAAGAGGTTGTCATGTCTGTGAAAGACCTCAATAACACTCATATTGTTCGCGTTTTGAAGATGTAATTTAATACACTTACTGATGTAAAACATGAATACATCAGTGAGTAGCAGTTGAGTTTTGATACATTGTAATAGTTAATTTGGATTTGGCTATCACTATAAGTGGAACCCTTGTTTTCTTTTAATTTATAGTTGGCACATACACTCTCTTATACTACAAAGGTTGATGATCACTGACTTAAGCTTTAGGCGAATGAAAGAAAATAGGTACTACACCTTTGTATTTAGTATTTAAATTTATGTTAAAAGTAACAGACTTAGGGTAAATGAGATAATAAACTGTCTAAATGATTGCAACTTACTTTTTCATAAATTGACAGCTTCGGCGGAGAATCGATGTGATTAACATTATTATTGCGTGTCCCGTATGTATATGGGTTTCTAAATGGAAAACCAAATTTACAAGGTTCACACGTTTATCTATGTACTCTTGGAAATGTTCATGCTTACGATGATGGTAATGACACTTATGTGTCATCTAAATTTTCTTTTATATAATAGCTTGCATCTATCCTTGTATGTATAAAAAAGCATTGAGAGCTACGACATTAATAATAGCTTGATTTAGCAGGTTTTACGTTTAGCTTTAATTTACCGCCACACTTTTATGATTCTAGCCTACTCGTTTATATCCTTTGTGTTAAATATGGACTTTTTCAAAAAAAGAAATGTAACTTTATATTTTTCATCTTAGATCGATCAAGTTACAGATGACATGAAAAAGGTTTAAATTGCAACTTCCGATGGCTGCTCTTCACGAGGCATAGTTTTTCATTGGATATACAGTATCTAAATTATCATTTGGCGAATCAACACCTCGAAGTATCTCCACTGAATGCGGGATACATGTAATTTTGTATTTTCAAATAAGTGAATATATCTAGGACCCACTAGCGAAACTTTTTGTTGATTACATATTGTGTGTTCATGTATGCAGAGCTATGCACTCGGATTTTGCTTGTTCAAAAACATTTCACAAACCCTCTTATAGTTGTGCCTTCTGATGTTAGCGTCGTCTGCACGGTGGTGGTATTAACATTTTTCTAAGTTACATGTGGCTGTTACAACTCTCGTGTGTTTATGTTTTATCCCAAATTGGGTTAGATAATAATAGTCTGTTAATGAAGAAACAGGTCAAGCAGGTTAAAGTCAAACAGTCAAATTCCGACAGAGTATATGAAAGGAAATAGGCCAAAGTCGTCAACTGTGTCTAAGATAGAGCAATGGTAAAAATGTATTTCTTATATGGGCTGGGTACAGTTATTCTGATACAAAAGAAGCAGGTCAAACATGACACAAGTCACCCCAAATTACGTATTTTTAAAATGAAAACATTAGTATGTTGAAAGAAATGTAACCCGAATGCATTGTGATTTGGACTTAAATTTTACCTATTTTGAGTTTTACGTTGTCACATAACAAATGCTTTTCATTTTTCTTGAAGTTTTTTAATCCAATGCCAATTCATAAATGCACCTCGGTGGAAGTGCTTTAGGTGTGTATTACTATTGGAGGAACGAACATATTCCTGGTGATGACTAAGACGATTTCAAGGAGTAAAAGCTTGTAGCTTTTCGAAACGGTGAAACAGGGACAATGACTTGTGCTTTATTGTGCAACAATTTTTTGTTGTTGGGTTTGCCATCTTCCGGTATGGACAAAAGTTGAACCTTTGATCGTTATTTGAGTCCATATCTTATTGTATTTGATTCAAAAAGAGTAGTGATTTTAGACTTTTGGTAGTTAGATCGAATTTTCTATGTATTGTGCTATTTCGGATTGGTATGATGAAATGTTTGAGTGGGTTCAAATAAGTTTTATCAAAAAGGAGATTATATATTACTTTAATTATTTATTGACAGTTATATTATTTTGTTAAATTGCCCTTCCAAATTGGATTATCTTCGTAGAAGTTCAAATAACGGTGGCGCTTCTAAAAAATTAGATTAATAAATGTTATAGTAAAAATATAAATTTGGACTAATTGTTGTCAAATAGACGAGTAATAAATGTCGAGTCATCGGGTTACGGGTTGGACCATCGGGACACGGGTTCGATCACCGAGTCAAGCCGATCGAGTCAACAGGCACGGGCCCACCTACCGTTCAACCCAGACGAGTCACCGGGTTACCGGTTCGACCAACGGGTCAATTAGTATATCGTTAACTATCTATCGTTAGGAAATTTTTGGGTCACGAGTTCGACCACCGAATTAATTAGCATATTGCTAATTATATGTCGTTAGATAATTCCGCTGCTATGCGCGGGTAATCGTCTAGTAATCATGAAAACACTTAGGCTTATATACTTAGCTTATTTAACCAGCTTATTTCTAATTATGGAAACTTTCTATTTTTAGAAACTTAATTAAATAAGGCAGCTAATCTATTTATGGAAACTTATTTAATTAAGGCAGCTGATCTATTTATGGAAACTTTCTATTTTTAGAAACTTATCTATTTTAAGCAGTAATTCTATTTTTGGAAACTTTCTATTTTTGAAAATTTTCTATTTTTGGAAACTTTCTATTTTTGGAAACTTTCTATTTTTGGAAACTTTCTATTTTTGGTAACTTTCTATTTTTGGAAACTTTCTATTTTAGGAAACCTGCTATTTTTGGAAAGTTACTTATTATTACACAGTAAGTATAATAATACATGAAATATCAGAAATACTTAATCAGAGTAAACAGAATATAAGATAAACACAGTTTAAGGCTTTAAACAGTAAAACATGATAAGAACATATAAAATAAGCTAAGACATGACATAAAACCAGCTACGTATTTAGTAAGTAGATACTTATTCATGTATGTATTTATGTAGCATTAGTGATACGGAAGTAGGATTCCTCTCATTTCATCTTCTTCGTTCACTAGACATAAGGTACGGATTCCTGTCTTTTCAGTATGGACATTCTTTCCTTATTAGGATTCCCCGTATGCAGGCAAATGTTTTTCCGTAGTATAAGTATGTGTTTGAATTGCTTATGTTTAATTTAGAATACCTATAGCCATATACATGCATGACCACTTTCACCTAGTTAAGGAGGTACAATAACCATAACATTAGAGGCACTGATGTTATGACTTCACCACAGCGGAGTGATTGCTCGTGGCGTCCCTTCAGCTTTTGGCCATTTATATTATATTTATCATGTGGGGCGTATGGGTGCATCCTAGTTACATGTTTTCAGTCAGGATTTCATGGTGAATGTGGTGTGTGCCTTGCATCCTTCACAAGGAGCTGATCCCTCCTACCCAAAAACCAGTATATTAAATTAGAGGCAGCCCCTCTAATTTGCATGATGAGGTCACCCCTCCAAATATTCATGCACGATGGATGTTCATGACCTATATTGGCTAATGGTAAAATATGATAAACAGTTTTTACAAGATAAACATAAGGCTTTTCAAACTATAAAACCAGTTTTATCAAGACTTAACCAGGTTACTCGGGACTTAGTTTCTTCCGCTGTTATATGTTATATGTTATATGCTTATCCTATTCATGCTTTATTGTACATCCGTGCACTTAGCGTATTGCTCAACCGTTTTCCTTTTCTATGTTCCCAAAACGGCAGGTACTCAGGGACACTCGTAGACATTAAGCGTACGTGCATATGGACTGGAAGCTTTCTAGGATTTCTTTACTTTATGCATTTCCTTTCTTTTGATACATTGCTATGGACATTGTTTAGTCCTTTCCTTTACTATACTATGTTTGTGTGTGATGCGCTTTACATTTGGACTACCGATGTTTGATTCCGGTATTTTCCTTCTATGGTCATGTAATGTTTAGACATTTTTCCTTGTATGCTTTGATGACACGCCATAATTACGTATGTCATTTCCATTATCAAAATGGGATGTTACAATTATGGTATCAGAGCCAAGGCTTCGACCTGTAGGCTCTCAAAATGTGACCTGTGATTAGTGGGTAGTCACTACGGTCTTCCTAGAACTGACAGTCGTTTTCATGCATTCATCATTTTTATGCATACATATACATGTCATTGTCGCAGGTTTATGACTAAGTAATGGTTGGTACAGGACTGGCCCTATTTAGTCGCATGTGTTTTATCGAAACTTTTAAATTTGGGACCGACCCATAGGCGTCCCCTCGCCATGTCTTTTGTTTTCGTGAACTGACCATAGGCGTTCACTCTCGAGCATACAAAAGTTTTCATAAAACTGCATCATGCATTCATACACAAAATTTTTCTTGCATAAAATTTTTCTCTTGAAATTTTGGTATCATTTTTTTTCATGTATATATAGATTTTATGTTTTGATCTGTTAAATCATATGTTTTATGTTATACTGTCAGATGGTTCTCACACGCGAACAAGAACAGCTCAATGCTGCAATTCAAGCTGCTATGCAAGCTTTGCTTCCTCAACTGAGGAACGACATCAGGGCTGAAGTTCAAGCTGCCAACAATCAGCAACATAATTAGGCACCTCCTCCTCCTCCTCCTCCAGTGACATTAGCAGTATGGCTGGAAAGATTCAACAAACTCCGCCCTCGAGCTTTTGAGAAGACAGATATCCCCAGTGATGTTGAAAGCTGGTTGGCTCACATCGAGAAGATTTTCAATGCTATGGGTTGTGACCCCGCATACAAGGCGAGGTTGGCATGCTATCGGTTCGAAGGCGATGTGCTAAATTGGTGGTTAGCGTTGATGCAGTCTGAGGGCGGTGACGAGTGGGTTGCTGGTTTGACTTGGGCTCAGTTCAAAGACAGGGTGATGGAGCAGTTCTTTCCCAAGGCTGAGCAGGACAAGCTCAAGAGAGAGTACCATGGGATCCGACAGAGAGCTGGGGAGAATAGCAACGAGTTTATGCAGCGCTTTCTCCGCTTAGCTGGTTTCCTTGGTGCGGCAGCAGGCACACCACTTTAGGTGGGCTCTTCGCACATCGGTCGCAAACAATCTGGTGTGTGCTACATTCAACATTGTAGCACAAGTAGCCGATGAAGCACGTAAGCTGGAGATGATGCAGGAGAGAGATGAGTTCGGGGAAGCTGAAAGACCCGACAAGAGGTAAACATTCGTATTCAAGCGGTGAACAATCCGTATTCTTTCCATATATGTCAATTATTCATCTCTTTAAATGTATCTTCCAGGCAGAAAACTAGGGACCGGTCTCAGCCGGCTACTCAGCAGCAGCCTCATCAGCTCAAGGGAAACGGTCAGACTAACGACCGTTCTGCTACGGACAGGCATGGCGGTAATGATAACCACCGTCACAATTCTGGACACTCCAATGGCAGCAGGTCCTAATACTTACGCATTTTCTTATGATTTCATGTTATAACTCATATTCTGACACTTCAGCAAAACTTCTACCAGGAACCATAGAAACGATAGGGACCAGAACCAGAGAGGTTCACAGCCTAGCCGTCCAGCTATCACTGGTATTCAATCTTACGATTATCCGCATTGTCCTTTGTATCCTATTATCATGTCTTATGTAAAATGTTTTATCAGGTTCCCAGCCAGCCAGAGCACCAGTTGGAGGATTTACTCATCCTCTTTGCTCTACTTGCCACCGTAGGCACCCAGGGCCATGTCACCGTAACACTGACGCATGCTTCAAGTGTGGTCTTCCTGTCCATATCATGAAGGATTACCGTAAGGGCGAGATGGAGGGTACATCGGGACATGCCGATTCCAAGCCGCCTCCTACCACCAGGCGTGTCTACACGACATCTCGAGACCAGGCCAATAAGTCTACAGGTACCATCACTAGAATCTTGTATATGTATGGTCAAGCTGCATGTGTTCTTTTCGATACGGGTGCTACTCACTCGGTTATTTCTACTGCTTATGCTAAGAACATTAGGATGCTCCCCATGCCACTAGAGAATAGGCTTACTATTTCCACGCCTTTGAGGGACTCTGTATTAATCACCCATGTATACAAAAGTCTTCCCCTAGAATTCGACGATAAGGTTCGACCTGTTGATGCACTTCCGCTGGACATGAATGACTTCGACATGATTTTGGGCATGGAATGGCTATCCAAGCATCATGCTACCATAGACTGCCATTCATATCGAGTTATCTTCGGTGATGTTAATGCACCAGAGTACATTCATAACGGGTTTGTACCCGGACGGTCTGTACAAATCATATCTACCCTGCAAGCGCGTGCACTACTGTCACGTGGCTACGAGGGTTATCTAGCTACAGTTCACGACATGGATGCTGAATCCCCATCGATTCAGGAGCAACCTATAGTGTCAGAATTCCAAGATGTTTTTCCAGCAGAACTTCCGGGCATACCACCTGAACGAGAAGTGGAATTCAGTATCGAGCTTATTCCAGGAGCTGAACCAATCTCTAAGGCTCCTTATCGCATGGCTCCCATGGAGCTGAAGGATCAACTGCAAGAACTTCTTGAACGAGGTTTCATTCGACCGAGCGCATCTCCATGGGGCGCCCCGGTCTTGTTTGTTAAGAAGAAGGACGGCAGTATGCGTCTTTGCATAGACTATCGCGAGCTCAACAAGATTACTATCCAGAATAGGTATCCACTGCCACGTATTGACGATCTGTTTGACCAACTTCAAGGGGCCAAACACTTCTCCAAGATTGATCTTAGGTCAGGCTATCATCAGCTACGGGTCAAGGAGCAGGATATCGCCAAGACTGCTTTTCGTACCCGCTATGGTCACTACGAGTTTGTAGTTATGCCATTTGGCCTGACAAATGCTCCAGCAGTGTTCATGGATTTGATGAACATAATCTTTCATGAATTTCTGGACAAGTTCGTCATTGTCTTCATCGACGACATCCTGATTTTCTCAAAGTCCAAGGAGGAACACGAAGACCATCTTCGTACAATACTACAGATTCTTCGCCAGAAGCAGCTGTATGCTAAATTCTCCAAGTGTGAGTTCTGGTTAGACAAGGTGGCATTCTTAGGTCACATTGTATCAGCAGAAGGAATCACTATGGATCCAGCAAAGGTTGAGGCCATTACTAAGTGGCCAAGGCTGACATCAGCGACGGAAGTCCGCAGTTTCTTAGGCTTAGCTGGCTATTACCGTAGGTTCGTGGAGAACTTTTCCCGCTTAGTACTACCATTGACCAAACTGATGCGGAAAGGGGAGAAATTCGTCTGGACTGAAGAACGAGAGAAGAGCTTTGAAGACCTGAAGCAGAAGCTAGTATCTGCACCTATTCTTACTCTCCCATCTGGTACGGGTGGATTTCAAATCTACAACGATGCATCGGGGAAGGGACTTGGTTGTGTTCTCATGCAACATGGGAAAGTGATCGCGTACGCTTCACGGCAGCTTAAGCCTTATGAAGAAAATTACCCCACGCATGACTTGGAACTTGCTGCAGTCGTGTTTGCATTGAAGATATGGAGGCACTATTTATATGGAGAATCATGTGACATTTTCACGGACCACAAGAGCTTGAAGTATATCTTCACTCAACGTGAACTGAACATGAGGCAGAGGAGATGGTTAGAGCTGTTGAAGGATTATGACATAAATCTACAGTATCATCCCGGAAAGGCAAATGTAGTAGCAGATGCTCTTAGCAGGAAGTCCAGAATGATCAACAGCATTAAGATTGAAGAGGAAATCATAAGAGACTTGGAGCGACTTGACATCGAGATCATGGTACGTGGACAGCACGGTTACTGGGCTAATCTTAGGGTAGAACCCGAGTTACTCTCTAAGATCAAGGAAGCTCAGAAAGATGATGGAGAAATCTGGGCAATAGTACAGGATTTGGAGAAACAGACGGAATTCAGAGAAGACGCAGATGGTATCGTATGGCAGGGCACGAGACTTTGTGTTCCTGATGACCAAGAACTCCGGGAAGCCTTGTTAGCTGAAGCTCATAGCTCCCCATTCTCTATACATCCTGGAACGACTAAAATGTACCATGACATCAAGCAGTACTTTTGGTGGAGTGGTATGAAACAGGATGTGGCCACTTACGTCTCCAAATGTCTTACCTGCCAGCAGGTTAAGATCGAGCATCAGCGATCTGACGGTCTCCTTCAACCGTTAGATATTCCAGAGTGAAAGTGGGACAAAATCACCATGGATTTTATTACTGGTCTTCCGCCTACCAAGAGGAAGCACGATGCAATTTGGGTTATCGTAGATCGACTTACCAAATCAGCTCATTTCTTACCGATCCGCAAGGAAGATTCGGTAAGTAAACTCGTAGATACGTACAGGAGAGAGATCATGAGACTCCACGGTGCACCATCCAGCATCGTCTCAGACAGAGATCCTCGTTTCACTTCGCGATTTTGGAAGAGTCTGCAGAAAGCTTAGGGTACACAACTTAAGCTTAGCACGGCCTTTCATCCTCAAACGGACGGACAGTCGGAACGGACCATTCAGACATTGGAAGATATGTTGAGGTCATGTGCGTTGGAATGGACGGGTGATTGGGACGATTACATCTGTTTGGTGGAGTTTGCATACAACAACAGTTGGCACGCAAGTATCAAGTGTGCTCCTTTCGAGATGTTGTATGGCAGGAAGTGTCGCGCCCCAATCTGCTGGGATCAGGTTGGCGAGCGAACACTTAAAGGACCAGAAATCATAGAGATGACCAATGAAAAGATCGCAGTAGCTAGGCAGAAGATTCAGGAAGCACGGTCACGTCAGAAGAGTTACGCCGATAAGCATCGTAGGGACATACATTTTAACGTAGGAGATCACGTCTTCCTTAAGGTTTCGCCGGCACGTGGTGTTAGACGCTTCGGGATTAAAGGGAAGCTCAGTCCTCGTTTCATCGGACCGTTTGATATCATTGAACGAGTCGGTGAAGTATCTTACCGATTGGCGTTACCCCCACAGCTTTCGCATGTGCACAATGTGTTTCATGTGTCCTTACTCAGAGGATACCAGTATCATCCCCTTCACATGGTTCAGTATCCACTGGAACAGATACGTGAAGATCTCACTTTTATAGAAGAACCCGAACGAGTTCTTGACAGACAAGAACGAGTCATGAGAAGGAAGACGATTCCATTCGTCAAAATCCTATGGAGGGATCATACCGAGCGGGAGGCCACTTGGGAAACAGGGGAGTCTATACGGGCTTCTTACCCTCATTTCATATTGTGAATTCGGGTATGTCTTCTTTTCCTGTTACTTTATCTATAATTCGGGGACGAATTATTCTTTTTAGGGGGGAAGAGTTGTAAAACCCGCATGCTTTTACCATGAATAGTACCCTTAAGATCGTATGTACTAGATTAAAACTTTCCTATTATAGCATGATTACGATTACGTGTTAGGATTTTACGTATTACGTACGTGTTAGAACACGATAAGTATTTACTACGCACGAGCACGCAATAATTATTTGACAATAATTAATCATGAACATGCGATTATGAAATCATGAACGTAATTAAATCACGAACTATTATTAATTACGTATATATATATTTATTACGAGCGTAAGTAATTATATTAAGTCACGATAATTACTTAACGAGAACACATTAAACGCGAACACAAATAATCACGAACGAGTAACTAAACATCGAGACACGGAAAACGGTACGGGTACCCCATGTGGGGCCCCTACCCGCGGCAATAAGGGAGAAATGGGCCAAGCCCAATTCAATTTTCACTAAAAGGGGGTTAAGGAAAAAACACTACTCATTTTCACTTTACAGAGGATTTTCACAAAAACCTAAAAAGTTCTTCCTCCTCCTTCTTTTCTTTTTTAGCCGCCACCCATAAACACACCAAGGAGGTGTTTATTTGATCTTTGATCTTGGTTTTGGTGCTAGTGTTCGTGTTTGTTCATCCTTGTTTGGATTCACACATTCGGTATAATTCTTTTAAACCTTTTCTTTTGATTTGATCTTTAAATAATTATGAACATGATGTGTTTTATTTAAAACCTAATTAAATCATAGATCTAACATGAAATTGGTTTTGGTATAAATCAAAAGGAATGTTTAAGGGGTGTTTGTTCTTGGCCGCCGCCTAAACCGAACCCGAGAGGGTCTCGGTTTGGCTATTTGACCACCACCGAGACCATATGGTCCCGGTTGGTTGGTGTGGGTCCCATGGCAGCAACAAGACAAGGGGAACCCCGAAGTGGTTCGGGGTATGGTGTCGATTTCATGTCCGGTTCATGGTTCTTAGTCAAGATCCGGTTCACGGTGTATGTTAAGATTATTTTTTTTATAATCATATGTTAAAATTAAATTAATAAACATGACATGATTAATTTAATAACATGACTTAGGTTATAATAATTATTAAAATCATGAAATTATTAACCTAAGTATTTTATATTTTAGACTTATAATTAATTAATTATTTAAAAACCATGGTTATAATTAATTAATTAACATGACTTAGGTTATATTATTAATAAATAATAATACATGTTTTAACCTAAGTATTTAACTTTATTTAATTAAAAACATGATATACTTTAATTAAATATTTTAACCTATAGTTATTTTAATTACATGAAATAATTAATAAACTATACATTATATCATATGACTTAGAAAATAATCATGAAAACACTTAGGCTTATATACTTAGCTTATTTAACCAGCTTATTTCTAATTATGGAAACTTTCTATTTTTAGAAACTTAATTAAATAAGGCAGCTAATCTATTTATGGAAACTTATTTAATTAAGGCAGCTGATCTATTTATGGAAACTTTCTATTTTTAGAAACTTATCTATTTTAAGCAGTAATTCTATTTTTGGAAACTTTCTATTTTTGTAAACTTTCTATTTTTGGAAACTTTCTATTTTAGGAAACTTTCTATTTTTAGAAACTTTCTATTTTTGGAAACTTTTTATTTTTGGAAACTTTCTATTTTTGGTAACTTTCTATTTTTGGAAACTTTCTATTTTTAGAAACTTTCTATTTTAGGAAACTGCTATTTTTGGAAAGTTACTTATTATTACACAGTAAGTATAATAATACATGAAATACCAGAAATACTTAATCAGAGTAAACAGAATATAAGATAAACACCGTTTAAGGCTTTAAACAGTAAAACATGATAAGAACATATAAAATAAGCTAAGACATGACATAAAACCAGCTACGTATTTAGTAAGCAGATACTTATTCATGTATGTATTTATGTAGCATTAGTGATACGGAAGTAGGATTCCTCTCATTTCATCTTCTTCGTTCACTAGACATAAGGTACGAATTCCCGTCCTTTCAGTATGGACATTCTTTCCTTATTAGGATTCCCCGTATGCAGCCAAATGTTTTCCCGTAGTATAAGTATGTGTTTGAATTGCTTATGTTTAATTTAGAATACCTAGAGCCATATACATGCATGACCAGTTTCACCTAGTTATGGAGGTACCATAACCATAACATTAGAGGCACTGATGTTATGACTTCACCACGGCGGAGTGATTGCTCGTGGCGTCCCTTCAGCTTTTGGCCATTTATATTATATTTATCATGTGGGGCGTATGGGTGCATCCTATTTACATGTTTTCAGTCAGGATTTCATGGTGAATGTGGTGTGTGCCTTGCATTCTTCACAAGGAGCTGATCCCTCCTACCCAAAAACCAGTATATTAAATTAGAGGCAGCCCCTCTAATTTGCATGATGAGGTCACCCCTCCAAGTATTCATGCACGATGGATTTTCATGACCTATATTGGCTAATGGTAAAATATGATAACCAGTTTTTACAAGATAAACATAAGGCTTTTCAAACTATAAAACCAGTTTTATCAAGACTTAACCAGGTTACTCGGGACTTAGTTTCTACCGCTGTTATATGTTATATGTTATATGCTTATCCTATTCATGCTTTATTGTACATCCGTGCACTGAGCGTATTGCTCAGCCGTTTTCCTTTTCTATGTTCCCAAAACGGCAGGTACTCAGGGACGCTCGTAGACATTAAGCGTACGTGCATATGGACTGGAAGCTTTCTAGCCTTTCTTTACTTTATGCATTTCCTTTCTTTTGATACATTGCTATGGACATTGTTTAGTCCTTTCCTTTACTATACTATGTTTGTGTGTGATGAGCTTTACATTTGGACTACCGATGTTTGATTCTGGTATTTTACTTCTATGGTCATGTAATGTTTAGACATTTTTCCTTGTATGCTTTGATGACACGCCATAATTACGTGTGACATTTCCATTATCAAAATGGGATGTTACAATATGGTTCTTCACGACTTCGGTTGGGAGATGAATAAAGATCCTCAGAAAGAAGAAACCGTATCGTAGGTGAAGGCGTACTATTCATCATTTCATTTTGAAGTGCAAAATATTCTTGTACTCCGGGGTCATCATAAAATGATAGGGTAGGACACGCACATATGTGGGAGATGGTGTGTACATAGGGACTTCTCGTTCATCATCATCGGAGACGATAATATATGTAGAGGTAGACATCATTGTAGTTTTTATAATATAATAAGATAATATATGCTACTAAAAGGATAGAAATCTTACACTGGCACTGGTGATGGCTGATGATCTTGAAATTTAAAAATCTCAGTTATAGTTTAAGAAAAATCTTTATTCTCTATAACCGTAAGCTCTGATGCCAATCTGTAACAACCCCATTTTTACCATATAGCAGCGGAAGCTAATCTGGGGTATTACTTTCAAGGTATCATAGTCACAATAATAGAAAAATGCTCAAAGAGACATTTTATTAAAATTTACGTTATCATTCATTTATTCATCAGAGTTTTAATAAAAACAATTGTACATACAATGTACATTACAGGTTCCCAAAGATCTAGTCCTATTTATTAGAATGATAACTTTTCAACATACACTGTACAATGTATTGTCAAGAAGGTTGACTAGAAACCTAGATAAGGGAATCTGGTAGTTTGTTGTATCAAGCAATCTGCAATATATGTCGATTTTGCCTTTCGAGCTATATGTAATGGCGTCTAGTTCGCCATGTAGTTCAGGGTGAAAATCATCGGATATATAGTACTTCGAGCAGAAATCCATTAGATACCCGTATGTGATATCTGATAAGGCAGAGTGGATATCTATGATATCATTAACCATTTTTTTTATAAAGATTGTAAAAAGGGCGCCGGATGCTAACCCGAGGTATGGGGAATTCAGGCAAAAGTCAAGATGTGCGTAGGTTGTTTTTTAACAATGGAAGAAATAACATGTATTGTGAAAATTGTGTGTGAATTCGGTTACACATATATATAGCCTTTCGGTTGTTAGCGTGAAATATTGATGATGACACGTGTCAACCACTGACATATATCAACAACAGGGATTCAAAGGTTTGGTGAAAGTACAATTACTTTTTCACATTTATCCAGTGAATGACCCACTTGTTTGAATGAGCGACCTCACATGTTTTGGCGATAATTTTTTAAATCTGGATAACGTCTTGGGTACGCCTGAGACTATTTGGGTTGCGACCGAGCTGTTTTGCCAGTCTAATAACCGCAACTAAGGTCACACCTACTAGACTAGGGGGACATGATGACGTATAGTGTCCAGTAGGACTATTCGACCCGACCCACGTACACTATTCATACCATCCCATCATGTATGGGTCAGATCACCATTACCAGCCCAAAGGGCATGTTTAAAGGTGAGCCGCACACGGTTTCAAGCGTAATGCGAAGGAACCGCACGTAGTTATCATTAGTCAGGATCGTAATCTAATAAGGACTATGATTCGCCCAAATTAAGAAAGGATATGCATTCCTTATTTATGGATAAGGATCCCGAGTATATCTTTTAGTCTTGGGCAGCAAGATTCGAGAACCCTAATTGGGTTTTCCCGGATATAAAAGAAACCATTTTGTTCCATTCAAGGTATTTTATTCTAACCGATAATTATCACTCGATTATTAACTCTAAAACCGATTACTTACTCTCACGCTGGAGGTTAATCGTGGGAGACAATCCCACGATAAGCTTAACGATGTTTTTTTCCTTTATGTAGGGTCCGCATTAAATTCACTTGGTGGAGGGGACAGAGCCCCAGATATCCAAATTACCCCTAATTCGAGTCAAATAAGTCCAATCTCAACTTTTGTATCAACACATAAATATAAGTATATCGCGAAAAGTAAAATAAAAAAATCAGACCCACAAACTTATTAAGGCGAGTCTTACAAAATCTACAAAAAAACCCCACTAACGTAAACATCATCGAAAAAAAATAAATCGAATCACTTGGATCATTACGTGCTTGAGATATAATCAAAATCGAAAAAAAATAAATCGACACACAAAAAGATGCATGAAATTAGAGTATTTATCTTGATTTAAACTAGATAAGGTGAAAATATGTAAATGATTAAAAAAGAAAGGTAGATATTGTAAAAAATAACCAAACCAAACCACTTCCCCTTTTTCCATTTCTATTTTAACAAGCATAAAAACACATTTCCTGTTTGAAAAACCCTAAAAATCAAAATTAGCGATCTAGGGTTCGTCAATGGTGAGCAATTTGTATAATTAATTTTATACATTCATTCATATATAGTACTAATAATATAACACCTTATCTTAATTGTATTATATGCAGGCTGAATCTCCTCGTCGAAGGTAAACCCTAATTTCAGTATTGTTTTTATAATCCTAATTTTTCCCTTTATTATTGTTTATTTTCGTCATTTGTGTTTGATTATGGGTTTATGAGATTAATTTTATGTTTTATGTGATAAATAAGATAGTATGGTTGGATAGTGCGTATTCAGCGGTAAGTTTGTAGCGATTGTTTCAGATTTTATACACTTGCGATGTCACGTCTGCCTTTACTTTATTATGTCATGGATTAGAGTTTTAGGCATTGGATTATAGGGGCTTGACCTGCTAAAATTAGCTAGCTTATAACATAACCTTTGTTTGTCAAATAGGCTTATGAAACCTATATAAGCCACAAGCCCAAGCCTATTAAAACGGGTTTATGGGGGCTTATAGACGTCAGAGGCGGAGCAAGGATTTTTAGTTAAAGGAGGCCAGCTGTGATTAACGCAAAACGTTTTAGTGATGAGGGGGGCCGAAAGTAAAAAACTAGTAGAAAAACCGCTTATAATATAAGTAACTAATGAATGAAGTAGGTTGGCTAGGGGTGGCTCAGCACCCACTAGTCACCCTACTAGCTCTGCCCTTGCTTATAGTTAGTTACATTAGTTAAAAACCCTTCAAAATATAATGGATCATTAAACAAAAGCTCTGTAAATATATCTGAATTTAGTTTGATGTATTTTCAGTGATTTTACATTAAGAAGCTTTAGTTCCAACTAATTCAAACAAACAACTTTATAAATAAGCTCCAGCTTCTGTGTTATAATATAAGCTTCAGGCCAGCTTCAGCCTATTTCTCCAAATCTACTCCTAATGGGTCTTTGTAAAAGCTTATTTGATGGGTCTATGAGCTTATATAATATAATTATAACTTCATAAACTCATTTTTTGGGCTTATGACTTTATTGAAAAAATGATAAGTTCTTAAGCTCATTTTCTGGGCTTGCGAACTTATGCAGTTGACTTAAGTTTATGAGCTCATAAACTTGATTAGCTTATAAGCCAAGAAAAACAAGCTTTTGAACTCATCATTTTCTAATAAGCTCATCTAATAAGCTTAGTATTCAAATGGTTGTTGGCGCTTCAAGTATTCCGATGAAGGCAGTTTTTAGCTGGTTTTGTATGTTAGTGATTCAGAAAACATCTGAGTTGACTGATGGAACAACGTAAGGTTGTTGTGATAATTACAGGCATGTCTGCGGTATTCTAGATCAAGTTTAGTTACATGAGTTACTCTATCACTACTCTTATATCTATAGGTCTGTCTAAGCTTTATCAGAAAGTATAAACTGAAAAAGTTGGCGAGATTATTTGATCTGTTATACAATGGCTTATTGTTTGAGTTACTAAATAAGAAATAACTAGGAAGGTGAGTATGTGAATCCTACATGACACTTCTTACAAAGTAACTTGGCTGAAGGAACACCTATGCTATGTACTAAGGAATGTCGTGTATTGTATGTTTCCGTGTGCTTGAGGGATATTTAGTTTGATTCTGGTTAGTCACATGCTCACACAACATCGGGAAGTTGTTAGCATTAGCATCTGTTGCTACATCCCTTGGCCATGAGAGTGTATTTAGAAATGATTATACAACAAGGTGGGGCTTTCATGATTATCCTAAAGATCTGCCGTTCCCAAATAAGTGGGCTGATAACTCAAATTTGACCACTAAATCTGCTTGGATATTCGATGCGGTAGTTCAAACAACCTGTGGGCAATCTGGAATCTCCGCAACAGGATATGTTTCGATGCTAAGCCTCTGTGGGAACACTTAATCGGGGATGACATAAAAATCCTTTCCCACTTATGGATTTCTTATAGGAGTAGGAATTGTAAACCATGTTGGTTAAACTGGATTAGTGATCCGGCTTCTGCTTGTTCATACTTGTAATCCCTTGTAGCTTCTTGTTTGTTTCTAGCTCCTGGCTAGTTATAATAAAATCGCCGTTAAAAAAAAAAAAGTTTGTGTAAGATAGCTCTTCTTGAAAGTTAAAATGTTCCGTTGCATTTTGAACAGATCGAACTGTGCCTTCTTTGAAAAATGTACCGAGGAAGTTGCCCTATTTTGTGTGAATATGGTAAGATATAACCATTAGAATTTAGAACATTTGCAACTGTGGCATATGATATGCCAGTACATAGGAATATAGGATTCATGCCAATGCATGATTACATCTTTTGCAGTTTTGTGATTTAAGTACATTTCAATAGCCAAAACATATATCTGAGACGCTTACGCTCAATTTTCCAGAACATATAATTTCATTCTTATTCTGCTATTGGGGGCTCTAACTTCCTCACTTGTATCATAAATTTTGGACGATAGAATTAAAATGGAAAATGAAATTAACTGAGCAAGTGCGCCCTTGGTCTGTGCTTCTGTAATTATGAATTGGTCCTCTGATCTTATCTTAAAATAATACTGTAGTGAAACCATTAATAATATATATTTTATCCTAAAAAAACATTATGAACTAATTCTAAGAGAACAAGAAGCCTCACTTTGATAGTTTCAGAAAGACAGAGACTCGAGGTTAATTAATATGCATAATTTTACCTGGTAGTTCATATCCTAATGTCAGAAATATCTTTTGTATAGTAGTTGAAATTTTACCATCTACTTTGTTTTACACTAATGCGTTTAGGTATTCACAATCCCCTGAATATGAAGCTCCATTAAGGTCCAGGCCGTCCAGGTCAAGGTCTCGATCTAGATCAAGATCCTGGTCAAGGCCAAGGGGAAGGCCTGCATCTAGATCAAGGTCTAGAAGCCGTGGAAGGTACACTTTTTTCTTTGACTTATAATCCCTTGTCTTCTACTTATTAAGAATTTACTTTCATTATAATGATATTGATACCTATTTGTTTATGTTTCAAATTTTCAACCTTGCCAGAGAGGAAGAGGTTGTAAATCCTGGAAATACACTTTACGTTACTGGCCTATCTACACGCGTTACACAGGAACAGCTTGAAAAACATTTTTCGAAGGAAGGAAAGGTTAGTCTTTCTTAATGAACCATACTAAGGGGGTGTTTGGCTAAAGCTTGTTGGAGGTGTTAGTTAGCTCATTGTAATCGAAATAGAATATGCTTATCCAAACACTTACTGAGAAGTGCTTTATAGTTTTTTGATGAGAAAAAAGGGCTTTATTCTGTAAGAAATTGTTGTTGCCAAGGTTGTAAACTTTTTTGGCAAGCTTAGCCAAATGCTCCCTAAGAGCTTATGATTTTGTCTTGCTCATTTCATATATTTGCTGCAATGACTAATGACTAAACTATCCTTTAGGTGGCTAATTGTTTTCTGGTTGTTGAACCTCGTTCGCGGATCTCTCGGGGCTTTGCTTTTATAACCATGGACACTCTTGAAGATGCCAATCGCTGTATTAAGCATCTTAATCAGTCGGTTCTTGAGCATCGCCAAATAACTGTTGAAAGGGTAAGTTGGGTCGACTTTTAGTAGTAAGTTGGCGTTTGAAACTATATTTTTCTTCTTGACTCCAATGTTTACTGGCTATATTGGATCAGTTTCGTTTGACAGCAATCAAAGTTGATGAGTACATCAATGCAACTTTTAAACAGCTTGATCAATGGCCAGCTAAAACAGCATCAATCATTACAGTCACATGCATCATCTGATCAACTAAACATAGCAAAAGCTTATTGCTCAACTATAGACAACCTTCGGCATACATTCTCAACTATCAACTAATTCAACGGTCATTATCAACAGCAAATATGTTCAACTATCAACTAATAGTCGGTCATTATCAACATCTAATCAGGCTGTGTTCACCTGTCAACTAATGGTCGGTCATTATCAACATCTATCCAGGCTCTAATGGTATCATTTACCTAAGGCTTATGGGTACTAGTTACATGCATTTTCTATTGATTTATCTCATGTAGAGCGCGGGTCAAGTCTCTCATTCTTGTTCTTTTGCGTTGGAACTTTTGATGATCATGCGTTGTTTATTTTTCTCCCAAAATATGCATGCTGATAATGCTCAGTAGTTATATACTGTAATATTGAAGCCATCTGCTTGTTGCAATAACTTTTACCTGAGCTCTTGAGGTTGTTTATCTGTTTTTTTTCAGTCACGAAGGAAACGTGCAAGGACACCCACACCTGGTCACTACTTGGGTCTGAAAAACAATAGGGACACTGGTAACTTTTCTCCCTCTATAATTTTGCTAATTTGAAATTTTATTGACAGAGGGGGCAAAATGGGGGGTCTGGGCAACGTTCAAACTGAGTTTGAGCATAAACATGTGTTTTTAGTATCGGTCGGGTTCGCTTAACCCGTAACACTATTAGTTTGATTTTTTTAAGAAAAAATTTCATGTTTGGTCCCTATCGTTTACACCAAATATCAAGTATGGTCCCTATCTCAAACTAAGTCCACAGATCGTCCCTATCGTTTACACTTTGGATCAAAAATGGTCCCTATCTTGGATGGTTGTTAGTTTTGCCTGTTAAATGTATTTATTTGAAGGGTATTTTTGTCTTTTCGATTTCATTAAATAAAAACTCAATAAATAATGTTATTTCTTTATTCTTTTAATATTTTTTTTTCTTTCTCATAAATCACCCACTATCTTGAAACATATCTGTATCTCATAAATCACCCACTTCTATCAATGTCTCTGCCCCATCTATCTTGAAACATATCTGTATCTCTTAAATCACCCACTATCACAAGCAAACAAACACAACTTGGTTGCCAAAACATGGCTGAGGTGATGATGGTCTCGGTGATACGCGGATAACAAACAAACAACACCCTTTTTTGTTTAATGACTCAAATATGACGGTTGGCTGTTTCCATCATGTGGCGGTGCTGTGTTTAACGGTTGGTGATGGTGTTTCGTGGGTCGTGGTGGCAGATCTATACTGAAAGTGGCGGCGATGGGATGAAGTAGTGGTAGATTAGCAAGAAGAGTGGCGGATCTGGTGGTGTAGCTATGTTGGGATAGGAGTTGGTTGGACGACGGCTATGGTGGTTTTGATGACAACGAAAAGGTGATGATGGATCTAATGATTTTAGGATGGTGACGATGGTTTCTCGTGAAAGGTGGTTGATAGTAGCGGTGGTGTTTTTGCGAAGTTGGTGATGGATTGAGATGGGACGTAGGTGGAGCATGGGGTGAGTGTGGCGGCAGTAGGAGGATGATGGCCAAAAAAGAGGTGGCTGGAAAACTAATCCGACGGCCGGATAATTGAACAATGGGAACATGAAAAGAGTGTCATGACAAATTTGCAATCTATTCAGAATCGTTACAGGATAAGTTTCAAAATTGTGCAAAACCCGCTGGGCTTTTTGGGTTCACTTGGAAGATATCATGTTATTCTGTATACGCAACTAAGAAAACTTCAGGTTCATATTTAACTCTTTGTGTTTGTCAGTTATTATACTGACTTTTTGGTTTCTTAGGAAATTTTCTTTTATATAATGGCTCCGAATATAATACGTTGTGCTTTACTCTAGTTTTGTAAATTTAGCCATAACATTATTATGTTATAGACACGTTTATTTTGTATAGCTAGCCATGGGGAAAGAAAGACATCTGTTATCGGCAAAAACAACAGCGAGTGTAACCCATGGTTTGAAAGATGAACTTTTCTTCATGTCATAACGACTGCTTGTGCATATTGATTGGGTTAATTTATATTTTGGATCTTGTTTAATTTTTGGATCTTTAATTTCTGGGTTTATTTTGATGAAGAGTTTATTTGTGGGATGAAAAGGATGTATGTTTGATCCTGTGGGATGAAAATGATGGGTGTTTGTATTAAATGAAGTCAAAATAAGTAAAAGACCGAAATGCCCCTCCTTTCTCAAGACTTAACGGAGAAAACTAACACCCATCCAAGATAGGGACTATTTTTGATCCAAAGTGTAAACGATAGGGACGATCTGTGGACTTAGTTTGAGATAGGGACCATACTTGATATTTGGTGTAAACGATAGGGACCAAACATGAAATTTTTTCTTTTTTTAAAGAGATTATCAGTGTTTTAAATGCCAATCATGCAAACTCACTCTGGGCAAATTTTTGACCCAGTATATTTTACATTGTTTTAACCTGTTACAAAGAAAACATTACCTGTGACTCTCTTGTAAGCATTTTGAAAGACTTTTTTTGTCTTACTGATGTAATTTGCTGTTGGTTTTAGGTTATCGTGGTGATCGCGGTGATCGTGGTGATAGAGGCGGGGACAGAGGCAGGTATCGTGGTGATTCTGGGCGGGATGACTATGGATACCGAAGGTCACCAAGGAGGTCCCCACCACCATATAGAGGAGGACGCCGTGATTACTCTCCTCCTCCAAGGAGGTCCCCACCGCCATATAGAGGTGGTGGGCGTGACTACTCACCACCTAGGCGCTCGCCTCACTATGATGGCAGATCAAGGAGGGATCGGACAAGATCTCCTCCATATTCTCCTCCTTACAGGAGTCCTGAAAGGCACTATTCTCGTCGCTGAAAGGCAAGTTTTTTCTGACGTGCTGCTGAAGACTGATCCAAAAATATGTTGTGAGTGGAATTATGATATTGGTAGATGTTTATGTCTTGAATTTGGCAGATACAGTATGTTGTGAACTTATGTTGCAGAGTCGGACAATTAGTATTATGGTTTGCTAAGGATTTTATTGCTGGTTTTAGTCGCTACTTACTTGAATCGTCAAGTTATTAATGCAACATTAACATGAACCTTCTTGATTGTGCGAGGAAAATTATGTTGAAACCGACTCTGGGTGCAGGGTGTGGACACCTTTTGATTTGGGGTAGTGGTCAGGTTGAGTTTATTTTCTTTGTTATAAAGAGTTGCAATCAACACAAGCGTCCTAGTTGGTGGTAACAGGCGATCATTTTCCGACTCGAGTGTGCATAGCTATTATACATTTGCGTAGTTAATGGAATCTTACACGAGACACTCGAGTTCGGAAAATGACCGGGAGGTCTAATAATGTGACTAATTATGTGTCTAAATAGATGTGACAATTAGTAATTGGTTTGTGAGTAAGCAGGTTATTAATTTACTAGTATTATGGTGCCCCCAGGAGTTATATAAGTTTAAGCATACCAGCTAGGCATCACCGATCAATGTTCCTTGAGATTTACCTCTAATTTGAACATAATCTTAACGATGTGTAGTGATAGTCGGTGTTTGACAGTTTATCGGTTTTATAATTTTAAAAGATGGGGGAGTGGTAAGCTGGTCGATGGCAGGGGCGGAGATAGGGGAGGGTCACAAGGGTTATGTGACCCTTTAGCGAAAAAATTATAGTGAAAAGTTTCGAAAATTTTTAGGTTTTTTTTTTTTAAATTTGACCTTCTAAGAACCATTTTGAAGTGTAGTTTATAAAAAATATCAAAGTTTGAGTTCTCGAGTCGAATTTTCTGGCTCCGCCTGATGGGCTGCTAGCCTTTGACGTTGGTTCGTCCATGACGCATCACTTCCTGCCTTGTACCGTGGCGATCAACCAGGGCAAATTCGCGTTCTTTGTTATTTTTTTTGAAAAAGTTTGACCGTGGGGACTTTTTGTCGTTACATTTAAAAAAGCATTTTTTCTCTCCAACATGTAACCTCTAAAAACCAGTGTTTTAAAAACCGGTTCGATCCGGCCGGTTGAACCGGGAACCGGATTGATGACCGGACCATTATAAGCCGGGTTTCTACTAAAAATCGAACCGGATTGAACCGCAGGTTTATGGTCGAACCGGTCGAACCGCCGGATCAAAAACCGGCCGGTTCAACATATCAAAGAGAAAGAGAGAATGATTTAATATCAGCTGATGAATTAACAGTTCGATGTGTTGTTGAATCACACACTCTGATTCATTCGCATGATGAGGATTCGTTAATACGGGGTAAGTGGTGAGATCCATCTTGGTGGGGAATCATAAGTGGTTAGATCTATCTTGATAAGGATGACCATTGATGGATAATAAAAATGAAAGTGAGATTTCTTCAAATAAAATTCGTATAACAATGTGGGATCTTTGTTTTACAATATGAGTTTTTTATTTGTTAAACCAAAGATCATGGATCTTCAGAAAAATAAAATAAAATAAAGAAGATGAAGAAATGAGATGATAAGTCAAACTCTCTAAGATGTTGGTATATGTGATTGTATGCAGTAGTACTAGTACAAAACAATGCCTACTTTAATTAATATTATGAATTGGTTGAAGTATTTTGTTTTTATGCTACAAACTAGTACTACCTCCGTCCTAAAATAAGTGTCCACATTTGACTTTCAAAGTCTTTCTTTCACAACTTTGACCGTATTTATTTTTCTGTGTATTATAGAACACTTGATGAAATATATATAAATGGATAGAGTTTTAGATGTATTTTCCATTGATATAACTTTTATCTAGTATTGTATAACATAAATAAAAATATTTACGGTCAAAGTTGCGATAAAAAGACTCCGAAAGTAAAAAATGGACACTTATTTTGGGACGGAGGGTAGTACTGTATCAAGTAACGTTGGTTTCAATGTACACATTACACGTGGATTGGCTTTTTAACATGATACCGATTTGACCCGACGGTTCAACCGGTTGAACCGGTTAACCCGTAAACCGGTGACTTGACCGGTTTGATTAAAAAACCGATTTTTAAAACATTGCTAAAGACATTACTATTTATCAACCAATTTTTATACTCTTTAAATAAATTTTATAACACACTTTTATACCTTTCTCATGAAAATGAATCACAATAATCAATGTATAATCAAACATGTTTAACGGTCATTTCAACAAGGCTCGTCTTTGAATGTCATATGATACATGACACGCTTTATCCACATGACACCAAAATTGATACCAACCATTAGTGCTCTACAAGAGTAAATGTATGTTCAAATTTTTGCAAAATATATTAATACAAATAGTTTATTTGATTAACACAACTTTATTTGGATATCAGTTGATTAATCTTTATCTTCTCACCGTATTCGGTTTGTATATTTATTTTGATTTTAGTCGGTTTGTTTTGGAGCAAGACGCACTTATTTGTATTCAAACACATTTATTTAAAACATCCGAAGCGAACTTATTCGGTTTACTTTCGATTTATATGGTTTAAAATCAGTTTGATTATCGATTCACAATTTTTTGTTAAATTAACTGGGTCGTTTTTATTGATTCGGTTTGTTTCGGGATCGGTGATGACCCCGTGGTGGTTTTTTTTGCCCTAATACTTATGATTGCCCATCGATTGACCACCTCGATCTACCTCGATCGATCTATAGTGACGAGCTACATACTTGATCGTTAGATGGAGGTTTGGTCGATGCTGAGACCAAGGTCGTGAGTGGTCTTGTGTGTGTTCTAACTAATTTTTGTGTAATATGTATTTTGTAGTGTAAAAAATTTAAGTGATAATCGTTAAAAACTTCAAAAAAAAAAAAAAAGTTAGGGGCAATTTGGTTTTTGGGTTTTGTACTGTTGGGCTTGACTCAAAGTTAAATTTGATTGTTTGGTAAATTGATGTGGGCCTTCAACTTGGTCATTGAAACTATATATTTTTATATGTAAATCTTACCTTCCTTTTAAACTTTACTTTTTTCATAACAAAGTTGAAGGGTCACATCAATTTATAACAAATTATATTTCTATATGCAAATCTTACCTTCCTTTCAAACATTAAATATATTTTTATACTCCCTCCGTCCTAAAATTATAGTCCCTCTTTCCTTTTTGGGTTGTCCCAAATTAATTGTCCACTTATAAAACTTCTAAAAATAGGTAGGAATTTTAGATCGAGATTACTAGATTACCCTTAATTGAATTCATAATTACAAACTTTTGAAAGGTTTTAAATTAATTGGTTAAGGGTAAAACTGTCTTTCTGTAAAAAGTAAAAGAGAGAAAGCTGAAAAGGTGGTATTTTTCTTAATCTGTGTGTTTTTTGTCGGAGGACAATAATTTTAAGACGGAGAGAGTAACAAATTATATTTTAATCAAATCCAAAAAAAATCAAGTCTTAAAAGACGTTTGGTATGGGGTACTCACCCTTTAGATAAGGGTTTACATTATTGTTTGGTTGAGGCCTTAGGATGAAAAGGGCCTACCTAAAATCCAAATCATATGAACTGTAGCAAAGTAGCCATAATACTCGGATTTTACAAAAAGTCACTGTTAGCTTTTAATATGGACCATCATACTTTGAAATTTCATTTGTATTTATCTAAGCTTTTAACATTTATTTGTTTTTTTAATCAAATAAAATTAAATAAAATAATTTTACACCTTATTTTTACTTTGAAAGACACAATCTATTTTATATAATAAAACAAAATATATTACAACCTTATAAAGCACAAATATTAAATGCAACAATTAAATTACTTACCATAAATAAGCCTAAGTACAAGTATTCAATGCCACATTTTTCAAGCCGTTTTTTACTATTGTTTTACTATTGTTTAATTTTAGAAAGTCAAAACAAAAATAAGGCCATAACAAAAATATTTTTCAAGCCGGTCATACAAAAATAATTTACAATCCGTTTTTACTGTATTACTTAATTTTGAAAAGTCATAACAAAACTTTTATTCATAAAAATTGATATTGATTTAATTTTTGAAATGTCATAAAAAAACGTTTTATTTTTGTAAAAAGTTTAAAGATTGCATAAAGGTTAAATTAATTTTTTAATAAAAAATAATTAAACGTTTACTACATAAAAAAACGAATGAAATTTTATAAAAAGCTTTATTTAAATTTTGAGATTAAAATAATTTATTTTTGTACAAATTTTTCAAAATTTTTTTGTGCTTATCTTTTACAAAATTTTCAAATTTAAAAATTAGTAAGTATTTTTGTAAACTCAATCAGTTTTTTTGTGCTTATCTTTTACAAAAAATTCAGAATTTAAAAATTGGTAAGTATTTTTGTAAACTCAATCAATACTTAAAACACAATTTATATTTATAAAAACTTCAACCAATTATTTATTTTTAAAACGTGATTTTTTAATAAATAATGATATTAAATTTATAAAAATTTAGTTATTTTAACCGTTGTTACTTAGATAACGTAAGAATTTAATTTTCATTTGTAAAGATATTTAACTTTGAACAATATACCGGATATTTTTAAAATAAAAAAGATAATTCAAAATCATTTTCTTCTCAGCGAAAAATATACCGGTTATTTTGAAAAAATTTAGAAAACAACAAACGTGTTATACTCCAAGTATTTTTGTAAAGTCATAAATAATACTATAACAAAATAACTAAATCTTTTACATAAATTATTTTTGTAAATCACTAAAAATGTTTATGACTTTATAAACTAAAATAAACATTTATTTAGCCATTTGTAAAATAGTTGTATTTGTTCGTGGAAAATATATTTACGTAAAAATATATCTCGAGTATGTTTTCTTTTGATGTTATTATGATTAAATGTATTTAATGAACTTTATTTTTGTAAAGAGTTTTTTGATTGAATCTTCTTCTATACGATTTAAATTTCTAACAAGTTTTAATGGTGTTTTAATGTCATTAAAGCCTTCCAAAAATCATTTAGTCTGTTACAATTATAATCTCTTAAAAGATTCAATTCAAAAACAATATCCTCAGACATCCATGCAATCGCAAAACCATATGATCAATTGTTTTATTTTTATCTAAATATTTTTGATATATCATTTTCAATATGGGATATGTTCAAATCTGGTATGTGCGATTTTGTGGTTGCATTCTTTTGATTATTGACTTATTAAGTGCGGCTTATGAATGTGTTTGTTGTATAAAATTGAGATTTTCAGTTTCTTTATTAGGGTTTCAATTCAAAAAAGTGATAATTGTCTTTCTTGATTGTGCAGGTTAAAAGCAATGCGAGCATATAAACACGACCTTGTGGTAAGACATTTTTTTCACTATTTGATATATCCTGTGTTTTGTTGTTTAATTTCATCTCTCTCCAACAATTTAATTGTACATTATCTCCTCATTGCAACTATTTTTCCTCTTTTCACATGTTGTTGCGCTTTGGATATAGGTTCCACTAATTTTATTCTTACTTTTTCTTTTGCAGTTATTCGACCACATAATTTATGTAAGTTTCAATTTTATTGAAATACGTTGATTTATATTATTGTCGTTTATTTTGATGTTTTTGATATAAACCAAATAGTTAAATTCAAATTAATTAATTTTATGTTTGTTGCCAATTATTTCATATAGTGATTTTTCCTTATAATATTACCAATTACTTTATCATCTGAACAAAACCCTAAAATTAATTTTTGGAGAAAACTGCTTTTTCCAATTGATTATAAACCATTTATATGAATGAGTAAGTGTAGCCTAATTTTTGTTTGGTTTAATTTTTTTTAACGTGATCACATTTGATCATTTATTTTGTTAATTTTTAATTGTTGATGCAACCGTATTGTTTTAAAGTGTAAAATTTAATAATGTAGCCTTTGATTTTCATATATATCGTAAGGTTTTTTTTTGTCGCACATCATATAACTTCGTGTGTGACTTATTGCAGATGTTGATTCGTGCAACTGCTGACGCAACTTATTGCTAATGTCGAAGTTGGTGCTCTATACATTGTCTCGATTTGATTCTGCTACTAACTAGAGTCGAGTAGTTTTACTTTATTACGGTTAGTTTTGGTCAACTTTTTAAGACATAATGTGTTATAGTTTGTTTTGGTTTCCTTAGTGTCTTATTGACAGGACACCTGAATTCAAGTTTCTGCATTTTCAATCCTGTCAGTAATAACGATGGTATTGGGATGTAAGGTAGGGTGGTAAGAAATTAAAAGTTATAAATGAATGGTGAGGTAATATGCAAGACTTTATCTTAACTGAACAGAAGATTTTTTGATGCAGTAAAATTTCTTTATTGTAGTTGTTATGCATTCAAAAGTAAGGGGCTGATGTAAGTTGCCAGAAAGTTAATGACGCGGGTTGCTAAAAAATGAATGAACACATTACGAAGGAAAAGATATGACACGGTTGCCTATAAGGTGCTCAGGTTAGACTCTTTAGTAAACCAAATTATATACATTAAGCAATTTCACCTGACAATTTTTTTATGTATAGGTTACTATGTGGATTATAGTACGGGCACTTTACAAATGTATTGCACCAAAATCTAAAATAATGCAATATGCTTCTCAATGGAAATTTTGACACTTGCAAGAACAACAACTAAGAATTTCATGACCAAATTTTTTGTGACCATAGAGCCCATTAGTTGTTGCATAATTGCATAGAGTATACTGCAACCAATTGATGTATGGTCCTTTGGTTGCATTTTAATGGAGATTGCTTTGAGAGAGACATTCTTTCCGGATAAATATTATATTCAACATATTTTCTATTAATTCATATTTTAAAATTATGTTATTACATTTTCAAAATACATGAGAACTTAGTATAAACGAAGAGGCTCAATATGGTTTTGCGTTAGTTGTATAGTTTGAGGTCCATTGTGTTATAATGGTAAAGGACTAATAGGAGCGAATAAGTGAATTAGATGCTTTGTTAATGATTTTGAAACGTTATATGAATTAAATACTTATCATTAGCTAACATCAACTTGGTTGATAAGTTGATTATGAAATAAATTGCAAATTATAACATACTTAGTTTGAAATTCCAAATGTGCATAATATTTTGTTAATGGAATATGCCCGTTGAACTAACACGACTTTGGGGATGTTTGATCTATAGATCTGTTATTTTTTTTATGTTTTTGAGCATTTCTATTTATATTATTTTTTGTAGTTTGATTTGTTAATTTGGTGCTTCTAAAGAAAACGAGACTCATAAAGAGTGTGTTGCAGCGATTAATAGTCGTCAATATGGTAACAAATGCTTTGTAATTATTTTGTAGGTATTGCATAAATTGAGCGTGTGTTGCAGCGATAACTTTATATTCACCTGTTCTCATACGAAGGGTATGTTATTTAGCTAATTATTTTGTAAAATTTACTTATTAGTTAGTCTTCATCGGCGTTATGTATGCTTTCAACTTTCAAACTATAATAATTATATCAGTTATTACTAAATTTGTAGATAGAATGGGTCGAACCCCTTTGCATTGGGCTGTTGATAGTGGCCATATCAAAGCTGCAGATTGGCTCTCGCGTCGGAACACTGATGTGAACTTAAAGGTAACCGGGAAGTGATTGTATTATAGTTGACGATTTCTACCATATCACTTGAAAAATGGGCCAAACTGTTAAATTGGGTTGAATAGTCAAAACGACTTGAAAGGCTATATGAATGTGAACATACAAACAATTTATTTCTATTAACCATATGTAATACACTGATAATTTGCAAAATTTCAAAAATAGTTGATAAACAGTTCTGACGAGGCCAAGACAGGGCAAACTAACTTGATCATGCTCTCTCTGTTTTTATTCATATAAAAGTTTCCTCTTCGACCTGCTTTAAAATCTCCCGTTTTTGTCCATAACCATTCGCACCACATAATCATATCCCACTAGGTCTGTGATTCAATCTTTATCTATACAGTTTGACAAAGTAATAAGTTATGAAATTGTTTTTCAATTCGCTCATTAATGTCCATCATCCAAAAAAACATCTAAAATAATTTCAATCACTTACCAGTTTAGAAGTAAATTTTGAATTTTTAATTGGTTCTAACAGGAATTTCAACACGAACGTCACAATGCCATGACAGCTCATTTATGTTTGAAGTTGGACCAACAATAAAAATTCTATACAAGATCTTTGCAGTTATAATGCAAAATTACAATATACCTTCTTGGGTGGCATTACATTGTACATCATTTTTGCTATTTGTTATGATAATACATGTCATTCATGCAGTTCATTGCTATCTTTCTTTATCGTTTTCAAAAAGTGTATTTATGTGTATTTTTTTCAAAGTAATCTGTTTTTACCTTTTAAACTTATATCTTAAATGAGGGTTGATTGTAAAAGACAAAAGATGTACATGCAACCTACGTTGAAAGAGATGTTATGTACCATTTAATATGTTGACTAATAAGGTATGATCCAAAAATATAAAGATGATACAATCTGATTCTAAATTTATGATTTACAAACAATTTCAAACACTGTTACACAAGTTGTAAAGTCATACATTTAGTGGCAGTGGCCATCAATTTATTTAATATTCTTTTAACGTTATTTTCGTACATGATGTGACAAAAACTTAGTCTAAGCATAAATTATTGTATTTTCATATTTGATCATGATAGTAAAATGTTGTATTTTTCTATATTGAAGATCTAACCGAATGATATATAATGAGCTAGAATTTTTTGTTATTATTTTACATATAATGCATGTTTAATTATTACCAGCTATATGTTGTGTGTTTATTCTTATCAATGTCAAGAATTACCTCGTGTTACACACGTTTACCGATTAAGATTGTCAAAAGACAATATCTCATGTCTTTTTCATTTGTTTTGACAATTAACAAGTGTTAGGACCAATCACTTTCAAAAGTTAGGTTGTATCATTTTATTTTTACACACTGACAATTATATATTGTTGTTTCAAAGTTAAAAATAAAAGAGGTTTGAATGTTGTGTTTCTGATTACGATGATAATATCTTGAGGTATGTATAATTAAATATCACATGTTTCATATCATATCTTAAATTTTAATATATTATCAAGCACAACTTATTTTTACTTACATTCTATCGACTATAGATGTTCATTGAATGGACATTGGCTATTAACATGATTATTACTCACCGACTTCATTTGCTATTTATAACCATCAAATTTGGAGACGACAATATATGCAAGGATGTTCATTATTTTAATTATTACAAACTCAATTTTTTATGAAATAATTTACGTATTTATATCATTATAGTCTTTAAAAGATTGATAAAACATGTTTATGTTCGTTGTATTTTTATTGTTCTCACACACATAACTTTTAACAAAAATACGTTAAAAAATCCCGTAATTTACGGGTCTTTAAGCTAGTAATTTATAAACTCTTATTTTTACTTTAAACTCTTTCACTTTCATCTCTAAATTAGTAAATTTATTGCCAAACTTAGTCATGCACCAAACAGCTCCTTAGGAGACGTTTGGTATTAGAATTTTGTAATCAAACTATGACAATCATAGCCATTGACAGTGTTTGTTTCAAATTTAAGAATGAAACTATCATTCTTACACCTATAGATTCATTCCATATACAAGTGGTGACTTTTCTCCCATTCATGTGGGACCTTCTGTTTTCCTTTATCACACACCACACATGTATTCTCTGTTTATCTTCTCCATTTTTTTATTGTATACACTTGCAGATAATGATAGTGAATGAAGCTTGGTTTATGTCGAAATTTTATCAATTTTTTTTTGCAGATAATGAATTAGAGAGAGTGACCCTTTCTTTGCTTTTTTATTTTTGTTTTTTTCCCCAGATTTTCTTTATTGAATACTCCGTTATACATAACATGACTGGTAAAGGTGCGTGTTTTTTTTATCTTATTGAATTATTTAACAGATATCTAACGTAAATTTTCTTTTATCCCTTTGTTACTTTGGATAAGCGATAGTTTGATACCCACATGTTACATAGATTAATCCAAACAAAAAAAATAAAAGTGATTCAACGATAGTCATTCCATTTGATACCCATTGTTATTCCAATTGTGATTCACATCAACAAACCAATCGGACCCTTAATCTAAACCTCACCCTATCCATAATCCTAAACCCATTTACAAACCAAAAAGGCCCTTAATCATACCCAACTACAAAAATAACAGAGAAGCAAATAAAATCTTTATCCCAAACAGTCGCCACCAAAACCCATATTATAAATACACCACAATTCAAAACAAAAACCAAAACCAAAACCCAGAAAAAATGAAGGTAACAACCAAACGGGCGCCAATACCCACCTTCATCAGCCTCCTCAACTCCATCACCTCCTCCAAAAACCTCCCTCAACTCAAAAAGCTCCACGCCTTTTTAATCACCACCAGGTTTTCCCGACATAATTTCATTCGCGCCAAGTTAGTCTCCTCCTACGTTTCCTGCAACCAGTTACACCCAGCTGAGGTTGTCTTCGCTTACACCAACCAGAAGTCCACTTTTTTATACAACACCCTTATCCGAGGCTACGCGAATACCGCCCAGTTCGCGCATTCCTTGGCGTTTTTTCGCGACATGGTCCGGGCAATAAAACCCTTTGATCACCACACTTTTCCGCCTGTTCTCAAGTCATGCGGTGCCATACCGGATTTACGCGTTGGTAGGAACATACATAAGCTGGTTATAACAAACGGGTTTGATTTGGATATTATTAATATGAATAGTTTAGTGACAATGTATGGGAAATGCGGTGATTTGGTGAGTGCGCGTAAGGTGTTTGATGAAATGTCTGAGAGGAATGTGGTGACATGGAGTGCGATGATTGGTGGTTACGGGTTGTTTGGGAAGTGTGATGAGGTTTTTGAGTTGTTTGATGAGATGGTGAGTGACGGGGTGGAGCCAGATGGGGTGACGTTTACTGGGGTTTTGGCGGCGTGTAGTCATGGAGGGGAGGTGGATAAAGGTGTGGAGTATTTTGAGATGATGGAGAGGTTTGGGGTGAAGGTGGGTTTGGAGCATTGTACGTGTATGGTTGATATGTTGGGGAGGGTTGGGAGGGTGGAGGAGGCGGAGGTCATGGTGGAACAGATGGATGTGGTGCCGGATGAGGCGTTATGGGGTGCGTTATTGGCTGCGTGTAAGACTCATGGGAAGGTGGAAGTGGCCGAGAGGTTGGCTGAAAAGATATATGCAAGAAGGGTAACGTCAACCTAATTTATGATCTTTAGTCGTTATTTGTTAAGGATTGTGAATAGAAGCTCGACATACGTCACTTGCTTTTGCATATGTGATCTTACTGGTACTTTAACTTTTGAATATTTGAGCTGTGATGTTCGATAGTGGTGATGAAGTTTTTAACAATAACAAAAGATTTGAGAATAGCTGTCTTTCTAGATTTTGGCCCGATTAAGAGACCGTGAAAATGTATTAGATTCGGATTCGATTCAATGTGATCATATAGGCAAAATTAGAGTGGATAAATATACACTGCATTGTGTGTGTATCCTGCTATTATCTTATAATTGTGGTATCTTTAAGGGACATTGACGGTATTGAGTTATTATACACCTATGAAAACAAATACTTTCATCGAGTTTACACTCTCCACGAAGTATGCATATGCTTTAATCTTCCTTAGGCATTTACCTACTAAAAAAAAAAGATTTCCACCATAAAATACATGTTACAATGATCTTATTTTCACAAATTCTAAACACACATATATATTTTCTCGACATATATCGTAGCTTTTCACAAATTAGGCGACCCTGCCGCGCAAATTATTGGACGATAAAAAGACCAGATACATTTATTTTCACCACATGTCACACAGATGAACATAACAAAGGGTCAGGAGATTATGCAGTCAAACCTAAAAATCTTGGCAGCATTAATGATAGGGCTCCAATTACTTTTCCTCCAACATCTGGGAAGTTTTCATATCCAGGAAATGAATTCACATTTCCATCAGCATCTACTTGTAAGGGATACCTTAGAAGATGACCCTCCAATGCTGTGTGTTTTTCTGCTGTATATCTTTTCCAGTTATCCTCGGCTACTTTGTTGACTTTATTTACACATTCCAGTGTTTGGGGCTCTTTGTAGGCGTTTTCTATTGCCCCTAGATGCTCAGCCCATAATGACATTCTGTAACCATAGACCTGGAAACATTCACACCCCTCCTTAAATTCTGATTTCCTTATTGCCTAGAGTTTGTTTGTGAAATCTAATCTAATGAGATGTCAAGCTTGACTTTCTGAGAATAATTTTCTGAGGGGTGTTTGGATGTTCATTTTGAAAGCTATCATGTGATAGCAAATAAGGATAATCAGATAGTTAGTGTATGTTAATGGACACTAGAAATTTGCATTTGCTTGTGCTTATGCTGTTTGAATATTTATGAATCAGATATGTAGATATCTGGGTGCTCGATGAATTTTAATCATTTAAACCATTAATAGATAAAAATAAAAAAAAGCATGTTTTGTGTCATGAAAGTAAAAATCTCGTATACTAGAGTGAAGGTGTAAATAGTTAATGTTATTTTATCCTAGTGGAACAGATTATTTAGGACTGATTATATGGGTCAGACATATTTCTTTAGCTTATAATCAGTTACAAAAACTATTTAAACACCTTAAGTAATAGAGTAGTCAAACCTGCCCATATGGGTGTCGCTTATTTGCAGCCCAAGTGTGATTGGGTTGATACGAACCCATAGCTATTTCTGTGTCTCTTGAACCAGCCAAAGATCTTTCATTAATGTTGGCAGATCCGACAATTACATATTCATCATCCACAATCATTCCTTTAGAATGCACATAAATCATGAACCTGTTGAACTTTTGTGAATCTGATACCTTCAAAAAGACATTGCATATCAACTTTATATTAAACTTGTAGAACTAAAATTATTGCTATGTTTTTTGTAGGAGTACTAAAATTCAGCAAAATGATTTTAGTACATATGTGTAGGAAGCTCGAAATACCTTTTCATTAGTAAGTGATGGACCGATTTTGAAAGGTACCTCTTCTCGTTTACCAAGGCAGTAGAAATTTAAATAGTCTTTAGGGTGTGCATCTATCTGCATTGATTTGATTGCTTGTGCAACAACATTGTACATCAGTTGCATTGTCTGACTCTGAAAATTATAACATTTTACGTCATTTCCTTTCACTTTGAATCACTATATACTCTAGTTTTTTGGGGAAATAAATTCTGTTGGTGACCATATAAAGCACCGAGAAGCCTTTCATATCATGAAAGTACCTGCCAATAGAGTATTTCTTGCATGAGAGAGGAAGTTGGGTCGCCCTCTGGCCACATTGGTATAATGACAAAAACCGCAAATCTTTCCTTACTTCTAATTTTGCTTGCTATTTTTTGAGCCAACTCCATTGGGATTAGGTTATCAGCTCCTAAAAATTGGCCACATGTTGTCATAAACCCATATGAATATTATATCACTTAGCATAGTGTCAATAACGGACGTAATTTGTTACCTGCTTTTTTGTATGAGGGCCATTCATATGATGAACCAATGAAATATTGATTTTCAATATAAATGAAATGCTGAGCTGATCGGATCGCTTGGATGTATGCTGTTTGAATGCTTTTCTCTATAACCATATTTCTTGAAGTAACAAGATTCTGCAGGATACAGAATTATCAGCAAAGCATATACATCATGGGAACATACTGATCAGTACCGCAATCACAATTAAAACGAACGGAAGCTTCAACTACTAACCTGCTCCTGGGCCACGTTTACATTTTTGGGGAACCCCTTTAATGACGCAGAGTCTATTGATCGGAAGATCTGCAGAGTAAGAAAAAAAACAATGATGTTTTTGAGTTGGAAATTTTGAGTCATTTACTTATGAATGGTCGATTTGGGCTATGTTTTATTTATAACGGGTCAAATGGGTTAAATAATGTAAAATGGTATTAAATGAAACTAGTCGAATTGGTCGAACCAGCCCACTATCGTGCAAAGTGCATTTTATTGGATAAATTATATATTCAAAGATATTAAATTATTACAAAAAAACATAATTTCTGCAATCATATTTGGCACTTCAGTTTTTTATTAAAAATCTAGCCTTTTTTTTGGGATCAACTGGACCTGACACGCGAAGCATGACCTCTTTTGACTGGTTACCTGACCCATCTATGTTGCGACTTATGTGTACGCTAACTCTTTTTTGTTGGAAAGAAGGGGTGGGTGTGGTAACCTGCACATGCCAGCTATCAGGATCATCTTCATTGGAAACATGCAACGATGGATCATCTTCAGGAACCACTGTGTGATCTCCGTTTGGTGGAATTTGATACTCAGGACTAACAATCCACGAGAATCGGTCAATCTTTAACAATTTATCAACTTTTGGGCGAGCCATCCTTCCGCTGCCTAATATCTCTGTCCAGTTTGCCGCTTTTCTCCATCTCTGTTCAAAGTTTAGCAGAACATCATATGCGGCATGACCATCTATCTTGCAGTGTAAGTCATGCCATGGCTGCCTTGGGGCCTTTGTTCCTGCCTTATTAATTGGAACCATTTTTTGTTATATCAGCAGTTAATATTTACCAAATTTATTTATAGTCACAGTAATGGAAGATAAGATGATATAGCCACTCACAGAAAATGTAGGTTGGTGGATGTCGTCCTTAAATACTGTGTCAAGATCATGAAACAACTTATGCTCAGGTGTATCATATCGACCGTCAGCGAGATCAAGACCACCTATAAAAGCGGTAATTTTTCTGTTATTACCATATGCCTGTGTATCCACAAGTACACATTTCTGATGGTGTGAAAAAGCACGCTTCACGACCTGAAACATGGAATTAAAAATATATTTAGAAAGATTAACTACCATATAAACTAGAGCAGGCTGATTAAACACAGCTTTATTACCTGTTCTTTATAATGACCATGTATAAAGTCTCCATAACGTGGTTGAAGAACACATACCACCGATGAATGCTTAAAAAACCTTCTGGTCTCTCCATCATGAGTATTCATTCCAGTCTACATTATTTTTTAATTAAACCACAATTAGCAATCATCATTGCTAAGTTATACAGTAAGTATTAAGTAAATTATAAAAATTTCTCAATCTCACCGTTCTGTAGAGTCTCTGGGAACCTATATCATCCCAAACCAACAACAAAACACGAACCCCTTCTTGGGATTTATACTTTAACAATTCACCAAGTGTCAAGTCCCCGCCTCGGGGCAACGGTCTAGTAGGCTCTCTAATTAGTTTAACTTTGTGAAAAATAGACCAACCCACAATGTATATCATTTGATGAGCTGATGATATAGCATGACATATATCTTCCCAACATGAATTATGCTCAAAAACCTTACCGTCATCCAATTCAATTTTGGGCATATTACATTCAGGTCTGATGTGAGCATCCTGATATAATTTCACCTGGGATCCTTTCCTCACTGGAAAGTACGTGTCCTTAACGCCTGTTTGCTCGGGGTCACTCGCAATTCCGCGTCGATAAATCGGATTCTTTTCACACGGTATAAAATTCATTTCTAGCCTCAACAACGACTCCTTGCGTGAATTCTTCAACCGGAACCAGTCCGAGATCTTTTCTCCAGTCGCTATCGTTTCTGCCGCGATAAGAACCGTCCCTAAAAACTCTGATGCCTTCAACATGTCTTGGTCTTTCACTTCAAATTTCAGGTGAGTTAACGAGTAAGCTAACGGAATACTGAACCTTTCATTCCAATGAGGGTTTTCCGAGTTTTTCAACACACGTGTACGTGCAACGACTCCCTGAGGTACCGATACTTCGACGTAAGGGTCACTATATATGAAAGTATTTCCGCTGGACCGCTGTTTCAAGTCACCGGACCCGGAAGGAATATCTTTGCGGCGAGAATCAAAGGACACACAACGGAGGATGTGGCCGGCAAGTACATCCATGTTTGTTAAGTTTCGCGCTTCGATGATTTGGAGATGTAAATCACCATGCAAGAAAATTCTGTTTGCAGATGAATTGTCCACCATTTTTGCAATTTTGAAACTAATCACCAAACTGAAGATATTCAGGTGCAAACGAATTCGAAAATACGGGAATTTTTATAATTATTTGATTGGTTTTCTATTACTATTTTTGAAGGTGGTTAATACAACAGCTGAACAGATGTGAGTTGACAAAAATGGCGGGAATTGTAAATCAGGTTTGTCAGTTTGTATATAAAAATATATTTTAGTTGGGGTATTTATAGGAATATAATTTGATTTAATTACAGAAACCACCTTTTAAGTTGTGTGGTCGCCTCTAAAGTTGGTTACCGCTAATAGTACTTTGATCACTGAGTTTAGGGTTAAGTAATCGTGTTTTCTTATGTTTAGTTTGAAGACATATTGGCAAATGACATTAAGTTTCACTAATAAGGATATAGAGGTGGCAAAATGGGCGGGCGGGCGGGCACGGGCGGCGGGCTAAACGGGCAACAGGCTAAACGGGCGACGGGCTAAACGGGCGCGGGCTAAACGGGCACGGGCGAAACGGGCGGGCGAAACGGGCGGGCTAAGCGGGCGCAAGCTAAAAAAGGAAAAAAACATATAAAAACCAACAAATAAAAAATAAAAATACTTGTTTGAAAGCCGGGATAAAAAATTTAATAAAAAATATTCGTCGAGTATACTAATTTGTATTTTACAAGTGCGCCCGTTAAGCCCATTTAGTTTCTTACATATGCGCCCGTTTAGCCCATTCATTATAAAGAATGGGCAAAAAGTGCCCCATCCTTTTTTGAAAATGGGCAAAAATTGCCCATATGTATCAAAATGGGCAAGATTTGCCACCTCTATAAGGATATAAAAAGCTTTTAGTGCTTAAGTATCAATGTCGGAATCTACACTTTTCTTTAACATTGCGTTTAGGATAGTTTAAACTTTAAATAATACCTTGGTATAGAATAAGTATCAGATTTTATTTTAAGGATAGGATAACTTTGATTCCTTAAAAAGAGTTGGAATATTCATTGGTTTCGTTCTTTGTGATTTCTTTCCCTACTTGTAACTTTCTGTTCAATAAAAAGTTTTTAGTATACACCAATTGGTACCTTAAAAATTTATATAGATTATAAGTTTAAGTTTTGATTATATACTTACTTATACAGTATAATATTAGATAGTTGATTTATAATTTGACTATGATTGAGAAATTTGAAAAGTCTCTATTAAATAGAGTATGTTTTGAAATTTTTGTCGAATTTAATAAATTTAAATAAAATACAACCTTTTTAAGCAAAATTAGGATTTTATAAGCCTTTGAATATGATATCAAAAAATTCTGAATGTTCTGCTTATGTGAGTCACAGTGAAATATATCAGTCTCATTTTTATATATAATTTTGATTCATAAACAGTCCACTTTGTTATACAATACCCTTATCGGAGGCTACACAAATGCCGCCCAGTTCATACATTTGTTGGCGTTTTTTCGCGATATGGCACGTGCTCGAAAACCCTTTGATCGCCACATTTTTCTGCATCTGTTAAAGTTGTGCGGTGGTGTACTGGCTTTACGGGTTGGTAGGAATGTTCATAGGGTTATTATAACAAATGGGTTTGATTTGGATTTGGTGAATTTGAATACTTTGTGACGGCGTTGGAAAATGGGGTGATTTCGTGAGTGCCAGAAAGGTGTTTGGTGATATGTCTCAGAGGATGTGGTGAGCCGGAGTGCGATGATTGGCGGTTACGGGTTGTTTGGGAAGTGTGAGGAGGTTTTGAGTTATTTGATGAGATGGTGAGTGACGGGTTGGAGCTGGATGGGTGACGTTTATGGGGTTTTGGCGGCGTGTAGTCATGGAGGGGAGGTGGATAAAGGGGTGGAGTATTTTGAGATGATGGAGTGGTTTGGGGTGAAGGGTGGGTTTGGAGCATTGTACATGTATGGTTGATATGTTGGGGAGGGTTGGGAGGGTGGAGGAGGCGTAGGTCATGGTGGAACAGATGGATGTGGTGCAGGATGAGGCGTTATGGGGTGCGCTATTTGCTGCGTGTAAAAGTCATGGGAAGGTGGAAGTGGCCGAGAGGTTGGTTGAAAAGATATATGCAACACGGGTAACATCAACTTAATTAATGCTTTCAAGTCGTTTTTATTTGTTAAGGAATGTGATTTAGTTTGCAGTCTCTTACAAGCACATAACTATCCATATGCTTTAATAATTCTTCGGCTACCAACTAAAAACAAAAGATTTCCAAGACAAAATAAATCGTAATAATGCTTCACTTTTCACAAATTCTGACAACGCATACATATTTACTCGACATATAGTGTAACTTTTCACAGATTTACATTGAAGTTGCAGGCGGCCGTACCCCATAAATCATTGGACAATAATACACCAAACACATTTTATTCACCACAACGTTACACGCACACATGGACATAACAAACAGGTAGGAAATCATGTAGTTAAAATCTCTGGCAGCATTGGAGATTGAGATCCCATTACTTTAAGTCCAATATCTGGGAATTTTTCATACCCAGGCAATGGATTCACCTTGCCATCAGCATCTACATGTAATGGGTACCTTAAAAGATGACCCTGCACTATTGTGTGTTTCTCTGATGTGTATCTTTTCCAGTTATCTTCAGCTATTTTGTTGACTTTATTAACACATTCTAGAGTTTGGGGCTCCTTGTAGGCGTTTTCTATTGCCCCTAGATGCTCAGCCCACAATGACATCCTGTAACCATAGACCTGAAAGCATGTACACAGACCCTTAATCTTATGATTTTCTTATGCTAGCTAACGCTTGATTCTAAATCTGTAAATGAAAAGTGAAAAGTGTATCTACGTTCCTGATCCAATGGAATGGAGAATCTTGAGTTTTTGGGAATAATTCTTTTAAGGGGTGTTTGGTTATTCATTTTGAAATATTATGGATAATCCCAATCAGATAATTAGTTGTAAGATAATGGACGCTTAAACATACTTTGCATGTGCCTATGTTGTTTGAAATTCTAAACATCAAATATTTAGATATCTGGTTGCACACACGGTGAGTTATAATCGTTACTTGAAAGCTTAAAAAATAACGAATAAAATGAGAAAATGCATGTTTTCTGAAACAAAAATTTCTCAAACTAGAAGGTATAGATCGGTAACATTATTATGTCCCAGTGAGATTGTTTATTTGTGAAATATATATATTTTTAGTAGATAATCAGTTACAAGAACTGTCTAAACACCCTAAGGGTAATTTATAAAACTGGAGGACTTGCCAAACCTGTCCATATGGGTGTCGCTTCTTTGCAGCCCAAGTGTGATGGGGTTGATATGAACCCATGGCTATTTCTGTATCCCCTGAACCAGCCATTGATCTTTCATTAATGTTGGCAGATCCCACAATTACATATTCATCATCCACAATCATTCCCTTAGAATGCACGTAGATCATGAACCTTTTGAACTTTAGTGAATCTGATATCTTCAAAAAGACGACCCAAATCAACTTCTTTGAACTAGTATTGCCAAAAAAACTACCGTTGTTGCATTATTTTCGTATGAGTATTGACATTCAGAAAAATGATATTATGTACATATGTAGTAGAAAAGTCAAAATACCTTCTCATCTCTCAATGATGGACTGAAGTTGAAAGGCAAGTCTTCCCGTTTACCAAGGCAGTAGAAATTTAAATAGTCTTTAGGGTGTGCGTTCATCTGCATTGACTTGATTGCTAGTGCAACAACATTGTACATCATTTGCATAGTGTGACTCTGAAAGTTACAACATTTAACATCATTTCCTTTCACTTTGAACCACTTTATACTCTAGGTTTTTTTTGTCAATGTGTGGGGAATAATATTTGATGACAACCATATATAGAAACTAGAAGCCTTTCATATCTTAAAGTACCTGCCAGCAAAGAATATCTTGCATGATAGGCATAAGGGAAGTTGGGTCGCCCTCTGGCCACATTGGTATGACGACATAAACGGCAAATCTTTCCTTACTTCTAATTTTGCTTGCTATTTTTTGAGCCAACTCCATTGGGATCAGGTTATTGGCCCCTAAAAATTGGCCACGTATTATCATAAACACATATGAATCTTTTATCGCTTATCAAAGTGGCAGGAAATGATGTAATTTGTTACCTGCTTTTTCATATGATGGCCATTTGAACGATGAACCAATGAAATATTGATTTTCAATATAGATGAAATGCTGAGCTGATCTGATCGCTTGGATATATGCTGTTTGAATGTTTTTCTCTACAACCATACTTTTTGAAGTAACAAGATTCTGCAGGAAGCAGAATTATCAACAAAGCACATACCTCATGTCATCATGAAAACATACTGCTGAGTATCATATTCGCAAATAAAAAAGTAAGCACTAATTACCAACCTGTTCCTGGACAACATCCGCAGTTTTGGGGAACCCCTTTACTGACCCAGAGTCTATAGATCGGAAAATCTGCAAAGTAAGAAAAAACACTACGTTTGCGAGAGTTGGAAATTCCAGCCCATTTACTTATTGATGGATCGATTTGGACTATGTTTTATTTCTCACGGATCCAATGTATTAAATAAAAATAGGTTGGGTATTAAAGGAAACGGGTCAAATGGATCGAACCGGCCGACTATCATGCAAAGTGCATTTTTATTGCATAAACTGTCTTATATCATCTAGAAATTATATTATTAATAGAATAACAGAATTTTTGCCATCATATTTGACACTATTTTATTTTTATTAAAAATCGACATTTTTTCTGGGTCAAGTGGACCTGACTGACGGGGACAAGGAGCGTGGCCAAGAGACACACGAGCACATGAAGAAGCACAAGACAAAACCTCTCACTTCGACCTCTTTGAAGGCCAAAAGCATCGCATCAGGACCATGCACCGCGTTTGCAGGCCACCTGATGCGACACATTTGGTAGTCGAGCTGGTTGTGATTTCAGCGGGAGTTATCTGATCAAGGAAAGCGTCACATCCCTCCCTGATGTGATGCGTTTGAAGGGTTTATCGTAATCACATGAAACACGGTTTGCTTCAGTACGGGGTTGCGGTTCGTTTTGGTAGGAAGGGGGTAGGCTCATTTCGGTTGGGTTCGCTACGGTTTGACGTACCATGTAATTTGGTATGATGTACCCGATTTGGTACAATGTACCATATTGTACTTGTACATACATAAATCTTAATTTTTAATTTTAATGGGTATATAACTATATATGTATGTTTTATATATAAATTTACAAAATTTTAAAAGTACTTCCTCTTTAAAAATAGGGCTTGGGGTATTTTTCATTATTGGATTATTAATAAAGTTGTGTTGTAGAGTTTTATCTCTTATTAGGGTTTTATTCCTGGGATGTTTATCCTCGTCTATCTACCCTTGGATTAGGGTTTAACAAAATTTGCTTCCGACCAAATATGACCTGTTTTGACTGGCTTCTTGATCCATCTATGTTGCCACTTATATGTAAGCTATGAAAATGCGCTCTTTTTTTGTGGAGAGAAGGGTTGGGATCGTAACCTGCACATGCCAGTTATCAGGATCATCTTCTCTGGAAACATGCAACAATGGATCATCTTCAGGAACCACTGTGTAGTTTCCATTTGGTGGAATTTGATACTTTGGACTAAGAATCCACGAGATTTCGTTAATCTTTAACAATATACCAACTTGTGAGCGACCCACTAATGCTGCGACTGATGCAATTTCTGGCCATTTTGTAGCTTTTCTCCATCGTTGTTCAAAGTTTAGCAGAACATCATATGCAGCATGACCATCTATCTTGCAGTGTAAGTCATGCCATGGCTGCCTTGGGGCCTTTGTTCCTGCCTGATTAGTTGGAACCATTTTTGTTACATCAACAGTTAATATTTACAAACCTTATTATGCTTATTGTTTTAAAAATGTAAGATGAATTGATATAGCCACTCACAGGAAATGCAGGTTGGTGAATGTCGTCCTCAAATACCGTGTCAAGATTGTGAAATAACCTATGCTCAGGTGTGTCATATCTACCGTCACTGAGATCAAGACCACCTATAAAAGCGGTAATTTTTCTGTTATTACCATGTGCCTGCGTATCCACAATTACACATTTCTGATGGTGTGAAAAAGCACCCTTAACGGTCTGAAATATGGAATTCAAAAACGTGTTAAAAAAGATAAACATACTATATAAAGCCGAGCATTTTATGATTAAACACAGCTTAATTACCTGTTCTTTATAATAGCCTTGTTTCTTGTTTCCATAACGTGGTGAAAGCACACATACCACCGATGAATGCTTGAAAAACTTCCTGGTCTCTTCATCGTGAGTTTTCATTCCAGCCTGCATTAATTTTGATCACCAAACATAGCAATCAGCATTGCTAAATTATCGCAAGTAAAATTGAAATTTTGCTATCTCACCGTTTTAACAAAGGAGTTGCTGTAGGAAGTTATATCATCCCAGACCAACAACAAAACACGAACCCCTTCTTGGGATTTATGCTTTAACAATTCTCCAAGTGTCAAGTCCCCGCCTCGGGGCAACGGTCGAGTAGGCTCTCTAACTAGTTTAACTCTATGAAAAATAGACCACCCCACTATATATATCATTTTAGTAGCTGATGATACAGCATGACATATATCTTCCCAACACGAATTATGCTCAAAAACCTTACCATCGTCCAGTTCGATTTTTGGCATATTAGATTCTGGTCTGACGTGAGCATCCTGATATAGTGTCACCTGAGAACCTTTCCTCACCGGAAAATACGTGCCCCGGACGCCTTTGGTCTCAGGATCTCCCGCAATTCCGTACTGATATATTGGATTCTTTTCACATGGAATAAACTTCAATTCCAGCCTCAACGCTGACTCCTTGCGCGAGTTCATTAAAGGGAACCAACCAAATATAGTTTTTCCGGTAGCCATCTTTTCTGCCGGGATGTGAACCATCCCTAATGATTCCCCTTTAATCAAGTCTTGGTCTTTCACTTCAAACTTCAAGTGAGAAAATGAGTGAGCTAACGGAATATTAAACCATTGGTTCCATAGAGGGTTTTCTGTGTTTTTTAACACGCTTGTACGTGCAATGACTGCTTGATCAGGTATCGACACTTTGACCCAAGGATCACTAGTTATGAACTTCCGTCCTTTGGACCGCTGTTTCAAGTCCCCGGATCCGGAAGGAGTGTCTTTGGGGCGAGAATCAAAGGACACACAACGGAGAATGTGGCCGGCAAGTACATCCATATTTGGTAAGTTCCGCGCTTCAATGATTTGGAGATGTAAATCACCATGTAGAAAAAGTTCCTTTACAGATGAAATATCCACCATTTTTGCAATTTTGAAACAAATCACCAAACTGAAGATATCAGAGTGCAAATGAATTGGAAAATACGGGAATTTTATAATTATTTGATTGGTTTTCTGTTACTATTTTTGAAGGTGGTTAATACAACAGCTGAACAGATGTGAGTTGACAAAAATGGCGGGAATTTTAAATCAGGTTTGTCAGTTTGTATATGGAAATATATTTTAGTTGGGGTATTTATAGGAGTATAATTTGATTTAATTACAGAAAACACCTTTTATGCTGTGTGGTTGCCTCCAAAGTTGTTTACCGCTGATAGAACTTTGATCACTGAGTTTAGGGTTAATTAATCATGTTTTCTTATGTTTAGTTTGAAGACATGTTGGCAAATGACATTCAGTTCACTAATAAGTTTATAAAAAGCTTTTAGCGGTTAAGTATCAATGTCGGAATCTACACTTTTCTTCAACATAGCGTTTAGGATAGTTTAAACTTTAAATAGTTACCTTGCTATAGAATAAGTGTGTACTTTTATTTTAAGGATAGGATAACATTGATTCTATAGAAAGAGTTGGAATATTCAATATTCATTGGTTTCGTTCTTTGTGATTCCTACCCTCCTTGTAACTTTTTGTTCAATAAAAAGTTTTTAATATACACCAATAGGTACCTTAAAAACTTATATAGATTATAAGTTTAAGTTTTGATTATATACTTTTTCTTAACTGATACAGTATAACATTAGATAGCTGATTTATAATTTGACTACAACCGAGAAATTTGAAAAGTTTGGCGGGTTTAAATGGTTATTTTTTGTTAAAATAAGCGTCGTGTCTATAGTTGGCCTTAAAACTCTTTATTATATATGTTTTGGAAAAATTTGTTGAATTTAATAAAATATAAATTAAAAAATATATATACCATCACAGGCTATAATACTACCTTTTTAAGCAAAATTAGGATTTTATAAGCATTTGAAAACGATGTCAATGATTCTGATTCGTCTCATCCATTTTTCTTATTTGAGCCGTTTAAGAAAAAACTCTAAAAGTCATGCTTATATGAGTCACACTGAAATATATGACTAGTATAATCTAAATCAGTCTCATTTTTTAATACAATTTTGATTCTTAAACAGTAACAGTTTTTGGTTGATGACTTAGCACATGTATTCGATCTTAACATTTATTTGTTAATCTAGACTATTAGTAAAAGAAAAATGATGTAATGTATATTCGATTGAAGTTAAGTATTTGAATGACAAATTTTATCCCAATCTCTCTCTAGGGTCTCCCCATCATGCCACATTGATTCAAATGAGCCACTTCTTTTGTTCATTATTGGTGTGATCCTCTTACCCTACATCTATGGTAGCGACAACAACCACATCTGTCGCTTCCCATCTCTTTTGTAAGTATATCTCTTCCAGTATTGCAGTTGTAAATTTCCAAACTTATTTCTAATACTCATAACCACAGTTTAATATTCGTGACCACTATACTTTATTTCTAATGTCAATATCAACTTGCAGTGGAGAGTAAATGGTTAAGTGTTCCTTTGTTTAGACCATCATACCTTTACTTTATCTTTGGAAAGACATACGATAGGGAAGTTATGTTTAGGTTATTAGGTTTTCTAACTTTAATGTTTATCAATGAATAAATTCTGAAGCAATAGTTTTCTTGTAGACTAATCAACGTAGAGGTGCACATCCAAACCGGTTAGTAACCGGTTAACCGAAAACCGGAATCAGTTCTAACCGGTTATTATACAAACCAGTTAGGGTTCTTTACTAACCGCCGGTTAGTAACCGGTTTGGGTTTTGAGGGTATTGGACCGGTTTGTAACCGTTTTTTTTCCAACCTGTTTTTCGGTTAACCGGTTAAAAAGGGTTTTTTTTTAGATTTTTAAATTTTTTATTATATAAACCGTATGGTAGAAGGGGCCGCCGGTTAACCGTTAGTAACGGTTAGGCCGGTTATATATTTTTTACCCTTAGACCGGTTAGTAACCGAACCGGTTAACCGGTCCAACCGGTTTTTTTGATCTTTGACTAAAAACCGTTTTTTTTTAATCCAAACCGAACCGGTTCGGTTAACCGGGTATGTGCACCTCTAAATCAACGTGCTGCTAAAATAACTTGATAACGGTATGGTGAGTTTTTCTTAATTGTGTAATGTTTTATTTTGGAAGAATGAAGTAATTGACAAATTCCTGAAACACCCATGTCTGTGCTCGACATATATGTTAAATTTTCACAAACATACAACAAACTAGTGATCAATCCAATTCATCCAATCTTCTCAGGATCTTAGCTTTGCAACAGTCTAGAAAGCAAGTCCATCCCATATAAATCATGGACGATAATAAACTGAACACATTTTATTTCACTACAATGTCACACATACACTCATGAACATAACAAAGGGGTAGGGGATTATGTAGTTAAAATGTCGGGCAGCGACGGAGAATGAGCTCCCATTACTTTGCCTCCAACATCTGGGAAATTTTCAAATCCAGGCAATGAATTCACATTTCCATCAGCATCTACTTGTAATGGATACCTTAAAAGATGACCTTGCAATGTTGTGTGTTTCTCATCTGTGTATCTTTTCCAGTTGTCTTCCGCTACTTTATTGACTTTATTCACACATTTTAGAGTTTCGGGCTCCTCATAGGCATAGTCTAGCGCTCCAAGCTGCTCTGCCCACAGCGACATTCTATAACCATAGACCTGAAAGCACGCACATAAGTTCTAGTTTGTGATTTCCCTCTTTGTTAGAGTGTGTTTGTGAAATCTATAACGTATGAACAATGATAAGTATATGAGTGTATCCATGTTCCTATTCTAATGAGATAGCAGAGTTGACTTTCTGGAATCAATTTACTGGGTGTTTGGAGTTGCATTATAGAAAGTGATCATGTGATATTGAATAATCAAAATAACATAATTAGCTGTAAGAAACGGACTGTAGGATAGTGACTTGGATGTGCTTTATATATGGTGTTTGGAATTGTCAAACCTGTCCATATGGGTGTCGCTTCTTTGCAGCCCACGTGTGATGAGGTTGATATGAACCCATGGCTATTTCTGTGTCCTTTGAACCAGCCATTGATCTCTGATTAATGTTAGCAGATCCCACAATCACATACTCATCATCCACGATCATTCCTTTAGCATGCACATAAATCATGAACCTTTTGAACTTTTGTGAATCCGATTCCTAGAAATCAATCTAATATTAGCTTCTGATGAACTTTTGCATACGTTTGTGATACGAGTGCATAAATTCAGCAATACAGTTTCAAAAAATATGCGCTAGAAAAGTTTAAATACCTTATTATTTGTAAATAACGGAGCCATTTTGAAAGGCACATCTTCCCGTTTACCAAGGCAGTAGAAATTTAGATAGTCTTGAGGGTGTGCATCTAGTTGCATGGACTTGATTGCTTGTGCAACAACACTGTACATCATTTGCATCGTCTGACTCTGTAAATTACAACATTTGGAAGTCATATATATACATCATCTCATTTTAATATAGGTATCTTCAACTTTGCTGATATCAGGTTGAACCATTTTGGCCTAGCAGAAAACTCACAGTCATATATGATCCCACCTATGCTACACTTTTGTCTATGACAGGAATTGAACCATCAACAATACAAGTCGTTTTATTTATATGATATATAATACCTGCCAATAGAGAATTTCTTGCACGGTAGCAGAAGTTGGGATGCCCTCTGGCCACATTGGTATGACAACATAAACTGCAAATCTTTCATTGTTTCTAATCTTGCTTGCTATTTTTTGAGCCAACTCCATTGGAATTAGGTTATCAGCTCCTAAAATTTGGTCACATGTTATCAGTTACACTTAGAAAGTATTTAATCGCATAGGTTAATGTCAAGAAAGGATGTTAGTTGTTACCTGCATTTTCGTATGACCACGCGTATGATGAACCAATGAAATATTGATTCTCAATGTATATGAAATGCTGAGCTGATCTGATCGCTTGGATATATGCTGTTTGAATGCTTTTCTCTATAACCATATTTTTTGCAGTAATAAGGTTCTGCAGTAAACAGAAGTATCAACAAAGCACATGTATTATCAGGTATTGTCGGATATCGATTCACGCCTTCACGGTTATTATGAAAAGAAGCTTTAGATAATATGAACCTGTGCCTCAGCAACATCCACAGTTTTCGGGAACCCTTTCAATGATCCAGAATCTATAGACCGGAATATCTGCAGAGTAAGTAAAACCCACACAGATTTTAAAATGTGGCAATTTGTACCTGTGTAGTTTTGAATGGGTTTGATTCGGGCTCTTTTATATCTCTAATAGGTCAAACGGGTTGAACAATAAATTGTACAGAAAGTAAAAAAGGTGAAAAGGCCAAATATAACGCAAAGTGTATTTTATGCGTAAAAGCTCTTAAGTAGTCTTATTTAAAAATATATTATTTTACACTAAAATTAGATTAACAATTTTTTTTTATCAACCCAATATGACCCGTATCCACAATGACCTGTTTCGAGTGAATCCCTGCTGACCCGTTAACCAACCCACCTAATCCGCCATGTTTATGTAAGCTGCGTATGAATTGTTAAATGCAGATCTTATTTTTGTTTGAGAGGGGAGGTGGACGGATATAGGGGTTGAAGACTTGAATTAGTTTCTAACCTGCACATGCCAATTATCAGGATCATCTTCCGCAGACACATGCAACAAAGGATCATCTTCAGGAACCATTGTGTGATCTCCATGTAGTGGAGTTTGATATTTAGGACTAACAATCCACGAGATCCTGTCAACCTTTAGCAATGCATCATCTTGCCAGTGAGCCATCCGTTTGGCAACTAATGCAAATTCTCGCCATTTTGTAGCTTTTCTCCATCTTTGCTCAAAGTTCAAAAGAACATCATATGCAGCATGACCATCTATCTTGCAATGTAAGTCATGCCATGGTTGCCTTGGGGCCTTTGTTCCTGCCTAAATTTTTGTTACATCAGCATTTATATATGACTCTTTTATGGAAGATAATATGATATGATATAGTGTCTCACGGGAATTGTAGGTTGGTGAATGTCGTCCTTAAATACAGTGTCAAGATCATGGAACAGCCTGTGCTCAGGTGTGTCATATCGACCGTCACACAGATCAAGACCACCAATAAATGCGGTAATCTTTCTATTATTACCATGTGTTTGTGTATCTACAAGTACACATTTCTGATGATGCGTAAAAGCACCCCCAACAACCTGAAACATGGAATAAAAGAAAGTGTAAATATCTGCCATTACTATGATTGTATAAACATAGCTTAGTTACCTGTTGTTTGAAAAGACTAAGTTTTCCGCTTCCATAACGAGGCGAAAGTACACATTGCACTGATGAATGCTTAAAAAACTTTCTGGTTTCCTCATCATGAGTTTGCATAACTCCAGGCTGCATTAGTTTGAATCAAACCACAGTTAGCCATCATTATGGTAAACTTTATAGTAAAAGTAACATAAATCCTCCTTGGGGTGGTGTAAATAACAGAAATCGTCCCTCGATACTATGTGTATAAATTATGAATAGTCCACATACTTCCTTATTGTCCCTTATTTGTTGCATATTTGTTGTCAGTATTGAGGATGGACGATTTATGTTATTTCATCTTCACCGTACCACATGGACGATTAATACAAGTAATGACTTTCATTCGTAACGGGGATGTTTGGTTTGAGGGTATATGGGTATAAAGGAATCACTTTTAGTTGCAAGGTAGTTGTTTTGTTAGCACATTTGGTATTTGAAAATGGGTATCAGACCCTCAAAAGTAGGCACTTTTATAAACCCACCATCAGTGGCGGGGTTACAAAACCATGCTGATTTCCGTACCCATAGTCACAAACCAAACACCCCTAAATAATAAGCAAATTTCGAAATCTTACTGTGTTAACAAATAGTTTGCTATGGGACGTTTTATCATCCCAAACCAACAGCAAAACCCGAACCCCTTCTTCAGATTTGTACTTAAGCAAATCCCCAAGAGTCAAGTCTCCACCTCGGGGCAACGGTCGAGTCGGCTCTCTAATAAGTTTAATTTTGTGAAAAATAGACCAACCCACTATATATATCATATGATGAGCTGATGATATAGCATGGCATATATCTTCCCAACATGAACTATGCTCAAAAACCTTACCATCATCTAATTCAATTCTAGGCATATTAGATTCAGGCCTAACATGAGCATCTTGATATAGTGTCACCTGAGACCCTTTCCTTAATGGAAAATACGTGTCACGGACACCTCTTGTCTCCGGGTCTCCAGCAATCCCGTGTCGGTAAAGCGGATTCTGTTCACACGGTATAAACTTCATTTGAAGCCTCAACTCCGAGTCCTTGCGTGAATTCTTTAACGGGAACCAACCTGAGATCACGCCACCTTTTGCGATATCCTCTGCCGGGATGTTTACTTTCCCCAACATATCAGCCCCGAAAATATCATCATCTTTCACTTCGAACTCCAAGTATATAAGGGAGTGAGCTAACGGGATATTAAACCGTTCGTTCCACCTTGGATTCTTCGAGTTTTTCAACACACGTGTGCGTGCAACAGCTGCTTGAGGCACGGATACTTTAACATAAGGATCACTAGCAATGATCTTCCGCCCACTCGACCGTAGTTTGAGGTCACTGGATCCTTCTGCAGGAGTGTCTTCAGGGCAAGGATCGAAGGAAACACACCGCATGATATGGCCCGTGACAACATCCATGTTTGGTAAGTTTCGAGCTTCGATAATTTCAAGATATAAATCGCCATGTAAGAACACAACCTTGGCTGAAGAATTATCAGCCATAGCTGCAAATGTAAGAATTCAAAGCTCAAAACAATTAGAGAACACACGAAGGATTGTGTGAAGGTTTAAAATGGCGGGAATTATATACAGTTGTGTATGAAAAAAAATGTCTGGGTGTGATTTTATTTATAGGAGCATGCTTTGATTAATTATTGATTGCTTCTAAAGTTGGTTTCATATAAGTGTATTTTAGTCACTTGGGCTCATCATAGATTCATTGTTATAATCATTGAAGGGAAATAAGTTCAATACTAATGTTGTAATGTGCTTTATTTCTTTTAGGTTTTGAAAAAAAAAATGCTTTGGAATAGCACAAATGTGTGATTTTGTCCAAAGGATAACTTTGATTCCCAGTTTGGTAGCTTAGCACATACAAAATAATTGGAATATCCAATGTTTTATTTTATCTATGGAAATGTGGATGATATATTCTTCATTGTAACTTTTGTGCACAAGCAATGCCACTTTGTACCTAAAATATTGGTAACATGTTCAAGTGGTTTTCAACACAAATACACTTTTTATCATTAGAGCAAGTTTACATAAGTATGCAGTAAAGATCATAACTTTCTACCTTAAACCAATCCTTTCACGTCAACTTCAAACTAAATTTATTAGAAAGCAGGATCTTTACTTGATTTCCAACACTATATACTAACATTTACAGTAAATGGCATATACTACCTTGACCATTGTAATGTATGGTTCGACCATGACTAACATAATGGGGCGCGAAATCATTAGCCGAGAATCGACCTTTTTTTTTTTTTTTGTAATTGAACTTGAAACTAACTCAATGTTATCGTTAGACCTCCTCATATAGCTTGTTTCTTTTAAAAAAAAAAATCCTTGTAACACACATACACCTGAAAACAGATGCGTCGGGAAGAAGTGGCATTTGGAAATGTTGCTGCCTTAACATATAGGTTTCGGCATAACAGAGATTGCACCGTCTTTTCTTACCATGAAAGGTCTTTGTAAAATAACTCCGATGAGATAAAAAAAAAAGGCGTTAAAAGACCCGACCCAACCTAGACGCTCTAAGATCCTTTTTCAAATTACTTAACCATCTATCATCTATCCTCTGCTTAACTTTTCGTGCAAAATGATTTGATAAGACCGCATACATTTGAGTCGAATAATCACCCTCCCTACCTGCAAACGAGAACCCAAAAATCCTTTTCTATACTGCACTATAGTCATGAAACAAACCATCTCCAAATGGGCTACTGCTAGTCATAAGATGGTTGACTTTTAAACAAGAGATCTAACGGTTCAAACCTTACTAAACGTGTATATTTGGAGGTGGCCAGTGACTAGGGGTGTTTAGTGTTTGGTTTGAGACCGAACAAATCGAAAAAGAAACCAGATCGAAACCGAATAAAACCGGACTGAAAATTTTAAATGGTGTATGGTTTGATTTGAGACCAAATGTAAGTATTTAATTGGTGTATGGTTTGGTTTTGGTTTTAATAAATAGAAAACCAAACCAAACCAAAACGAAAAAACCGAATAACTTTATCAATGTAAAAAAAAATTAAATTATATATATGTGTATAATCTTTTCTTTATCCTTAACAAACTCTCTAATCTTTTTCAAAATATTTTTAAAATGATAATCCTGAAATCAAGTATCTAATGTATATCCAATAGGAATGTTAAACCTAATTCACTCCTATATATACACATGCTGTATCATGAGGTGAGATCTATATAGAATGTTATCATCATCCAACGGTTAAGATTACAAAAATCAACAACAAAAAACACACACACATCAGACCACTTCTCTCTCTAAAAAAGTTCTCCTCTCCCGATCTAAAAAAAACGGATCTAAATGACCACCACCTCACCGGAAAATTAAATTAAAAACCCGACCACCACCCCGCCAGATCCACCCCGACATCCACTTTCTTTTTCTGCTATCTACCCCGACTTCGACTTTCTCTCTCTACCATTAGATCCAGGCCCGACCATCACCGATGACCATGAGCACCAGATCCACCTCGTCGGAAAATAACAAGTTCGCCGGAAAAAGGATGGGGCAACGATGGATGATGTAATGGTTGTGGTTAGCCAACTTAATTTGAATAAAAAGTGTTGAAGATGTCATGGAAGAAGATGTCATGGAAGAAGATGAAGAAGAGATAACATGTAACTTATTAAAATCACTTATGATTTGTTAGTAAATGAATACAAATTACATGTGATTAACTTGAATTATATGAAATTACGTGTTGATTTGTCTATGTAGTTGTTTCTATTTTAGTAAGTGAAAATTACATGTGATTCACTTGAATCACATGTAATTCTTCTTAATTACATGTGTATTTGTTAATAATGAAAATTACATGTGATTTAAGTGAATTGCATGTAATTTGGTATGGATTTGTTTTTGTTAATAAATGAAATTTACATGTAATTCTCTATGAATCACATGTGATTCTGTCTAATCACATGTGATTGTGTTGTTATTTTGTGATAAGTTTCATGTGATACTATTTCTTGATGTATAGGTATGAAAACAACAAGAGCAACTATATGTGAGCATAATGAAACATGAAATTGAGAAAAGATGAAGGTTTGTGGATTCTATAAAGTGAAGACGAACGAGCATACCAAGACAAGTTGTCCAAATAATCCAAAAGTAAGGAGAAAGAAGAAGGCGACACTAATTACATATGTTTGTTACTTGAATAAAAATTCTTAGGTTAACTCGTCAAATGATAAGTAAAAAAGATTACATGGAATTCAAACATACATGTGACTCAAACAAATATGTGATTCTAACAAAATCACATGTAATTCACAAGCCAATTTGTCTTATATATTTTACAAGAATGACATTTTTATATATTGACATAATTACATGTGATTCAAACTAAATCACATGTGACTCATCTAAAGTGGGTTTACAAAAAGAAGTTAAGGTTTCGAAATACTTGAATCATATGTAATGCAAGCAAAATCACATGTAATTATCATCGAATCACATGTAATTCATGAAAAATTACATGTGATTCAAACAAAATCACATGTAATTCAGAAGCCAATTTGTCTTATATATCTTACATGAATGACATTTTTATATATTGACATAATTACATGTGATTCAAACTAAATCACATGTGACTCATCTAAAATGGGTTTGCAAAAAGAAGTTAGGGTTTCGAAATACTTGAATCGTATGTAATGCAAGCAAAATCACATATAGTTATCATCGAATCACATGTAATTCATGAAAAGTTACATGTAATTCAAACAAAATCACATGTAATTCAAAAGCCAATTTTTCTTATATATTTTACATGAATGACATTTTTATATATTGACATAATTACATGTGATTCAAACTAAATCACATGTGACTCATCTAAAGTGGGTTTGCAAAAAGAAGTTAAGGTTTCGAAATACTTGAATCGTATGTAATGCAAGTAAAATCACATGTAATTATCATCAAATCATATGTAATTCATAAAAAATTACATGTGATTCAAACAAAATCACATGTAATTCAGAAGCCAATTTGTTCTATATGGTTTACGTGAATGACATTTTTATATATTGACATAATTACATGTGATTCAAACTAAATCACATGTGACTCATCTAAAGTTGGTTTGCAAAAAGAAGTTAAGGTTTCAAAATACTTGAATCGTATGTAAAGCAAAATCGCATGTAATTATCATCGAATCACATGTAATTCATGAAAAATTACATGTGATTCAAACAAAATCACATGTAATTCAGAAGCCAAATTGTCTTATATATTTTACATGAATGACATTTTTATATATTGACATAATTACATTTGATTCAAACTAAATCACATGTGACTCATCTAAAGTGGGTTTTCAAAAAGAAGTTATGGTTTCGAAATACTTTAATCGTATGTAAAGCAAGCAAAATCACATGTAATTATCATCAAATCACATGTAATTCATGAAAAATTACATGTGATTCAAACAAAATCACATGTAATTCAGAAGCCAGTTTGTTCTATATGGTTTACGTGAATGACAACAAATATTTTTAACATATTGATAAAATTACATGTGATTCAAACAAAATCACATGTGATTCAAACAAAATCACATGTAATTCAAACGTAAATTACAAACCATGTATTGTGTAACAAGCATCTTGTAAAATTTAATATAAAAGTTGTTGGAAATACGTTTTACGTATTTATGAAGGATCGGTCGCTCCAACGATATATTAATGTAATGGGCTCGTGATCTATTTAGTAAAGATATAGTCCATATAGCCCACATGTAGGGTGGGCTATATATACACCTCCTAGCATGTTAGGAGGGGTTGGTGTTTTCATTTTCATTCATTAATCATATTTCACTTTCTCTCTCTTCATCTCTTTTCTCTCCTTTCTCTCTCTTCACCCTCATCTCCTTTCATCTAATCTTCTATTATTAATCAACCCAATACATCAAATCCATCTAATCAATCATGTAGAATAGGCCAAGATTTACGTAGACCTTCAATTGGTATCAGAGCCAAGGTTAGATTGGTTTATTCTTACTTTTATTTTAATTGATTTTGGTGGGTTTTGATTTTTTTCAAGCTTAAATCTTAAAAAGTTTGTGTTTTTATGCTTTAAATCATAATCAAATCTTTGATTTACTTATTTTAAATAAAAATCACCAAACTTTTTATATAAAAATCTTTTCTTTTCTTTTGATTAGGTGAAAGTTTATCATTTTTATCAATTTTTCTATAAACTTCTATAAAAATCTTTTCTTTTCTTTTGATTAGGTGAAAGTTTTTTGATTAGGATTTTTTTATCAAGTTTATCATCGTTTTATAAAGTTTTATAGTTTTTAATCAATTTTTTTATCAGTCTTATCAGTTTTATCAATTTTAACTTTATATTATTAGTTTTCTTTTATCAATTCTTTTATAATCAGTTTTTATTATCTATTTTTTCTATTATCCAATCAGTTTTCTGTTTTCCTTTTTGGTCAAAACTGTCAAAAGTATCACGGTTGTCCAACAGTCATTCATCATCTTTCAGTCCAACAGTCATTCATCGACACACAGACTCATCAGATTATTCCGAACGAAATATTTTTTTTCCGAGTGAACTGAATATTCCGAACGAAAGTGTTTATTCCGGATAGACCAGTTTATTCCGGATAGACCAGTTTATTCCGGATAGACCAGTTTATTCCGAATAGACCAGTTTATTCCGGATAGACCAGTTTTTTCCGGATAGACCAGTTTATTCCGGATAGACCAGTTTATTCCGGATAGACCAGTTTATTCCGGATAGACCAGTTTATTCCGGATAGACCAGTTTATTCCGGATAGACCATTTTATTCCGGATAAAGAAACTAAAAAAAAAGGAGATTCAAACATAACGGGAAACAGGACTCCAACTCTCGACCCAACAACACAACCAGACTCTCACTTGGTCTCGACTTGGACTCGACCTCATTCAACAACACACCCTCACACCCTCTCGACTCACACACCCACCCTAATCCTCACAACCAACCTCGACTCCAACCCCCTCTCTCGGACACCACTCGAACACGACTCACCCACACCCACACCCTCGACTCTCACAAGACTCAACAGACTCACACCCTCGACTCTCACAAGACTCGATAACCAAACCTCACTCTCTCTTTTAACAAACAAACCCTTTCGATTCACACCTCACTGACCTTACTCTCTCGTCTAAACCCACGACAGACTTAGACTCAAAACAAACACTTCACCTATTCAACTTTCACTCAAACAAAAACAGCCCCACTCAACCATACATCAAATTTTCGAAAATAAAGAAAGATTAAGAACATATTTGTTCATATCTCTTCTTTGTTTCGATTTGACTCAAAACCAACATGCAATAAAAGAAAACCTACCCGAGATCTCTTTTTCAGAGACCTTGAAGATCAGTTTGCCTTTACACCTCGAAAATACTGAAGATCTTTAATATAAGGTTGGGAATTAGATGAGATTGGGATCAATCTGTTCTAATGGTTTCACAGACTGATTAATCTGTGGCGTCGGTTTATGAGAGAAGTTGAGAGATCAGTATTTTGTTGTGAGATTTGAGAGAGAAGATATTAGGTTGTGTGTGATCTGTGGTTGAGGGAAGAAAAGAGACGAAGGACTTTTATTTGTGGGAGAGAGAGAAACGAAGTTAAGGCCAAGTTGAAGGAGAAGTTATATATTATTGGGACGGAGAAACCAAGAGAGGATAACAATTAAGATAGTGAGGACACGTGCTAGGTTTGACTGAAACATTTTTGGGAGAGTACAACGTTTATACTAAAATATTGGGACGGAGGAACCAACCACGTCTCTTCATTTCTTTATAGGACACGTTTGTTACACGTTTATTCTTATTTTTCAAAAGTTCTCAGATTTTTTTTATTATTATTATTTTTCTATTTTTATTTTAGTTAAGTAAATTTTCTTTTCTAAGTTAAGTTAATTTTTTTATATATTTTCATATTTTAAAGTTTATTTTCTTTTTTAAGTTAATTTTGTGTATTTATTATTGGTACATCGTGTTGAGGCGGGTATTTCGAAAGAACCACAGTGGTAAATATTTGACGGGCCGTTCATTAAATTTACCATAGCTTGGATTTATTAGTTGACGGACTTTATTTTTAGAGTGAGCTTTATTTGTATTGATCTTCGGTTTGTTTTATCAACGTTTGAGCCGACAACAATTATTGAGCCGATAAAAGATTTATATCATCCATCGAGGATTTTTAAGTGTTCTTTACGGATCTTTCGTTTTTTCACGAAGTGCAAAATCACGAAAGCAACCACAAAATTCAATGGATTTTTTGAAGTCGACATCAAACGAGGGATAATCGCATAATTTGCAAAACAAAGTTAGAGAACGTGGCATTACTTCATTTCGAATGCTTCAGTCTCATCTTGTCACTCTTTTATCGATTCAAGGAGGGAGCGAATTTGTGACAGTCTTTGGTCAAGATCGTCATATATTCATCGACTCAATATTCACCACTTTGACCCAACTCGCCGAGCAACTCAACCATGAAAACTTTAATCACTCTGCATCCGTACTTGCATATAAGACTCTTGTGACACAACTCACGCCTTTCCTCCAATTCAATATCATCACGTCTGAAAGTTCAGTGATTTGCCAATCATTTCTTCGAGATACACATACCGAGCTTCGAGTTTTCCGCGATACAATATTGAAACTCATGACATCGGTCTCGTCTTCGATTTATGAAAGATCTCGACTTCAGCAAATGTATGATAATGGAGTGCAAGAATCTATGATGCAGATGCAAGAGGAGAATGGTCATACGGTTGACAACTTGGAGCCTAACGATGGCAAGAGCACGGAATCGGAAGGACAACATGATACCAGTGGCACGTCAGGGAATGTTCACGAGATCCTTCTTGATGACACCTTACCCGTTTATGACGAAGAGCCTACAAACATGGTACAATGTAATGTTGTTTATGATGTATATGCTGATGATATGCCGCATATTGAGCATTCTGAACCTAATTATGACAAACATGGGATGGAAAAGAGTGATAGCAATACCACTTCTGATTCATCCGATGTAAGTCATAATGGGGGAGAGATTGTTCAGAATGCTATAGTACATCATGATAATTGTATTATAACTGCTTCATTGACTGCTACCGATTCCAAGATTAGAGAGCTCGAAATTAACAATCAAAAGATCTTGAGGATGCCAAACTTGAATTTTCTAAGAAAACGGACAAATTTGAAACATACTTTGAAAAACTTAAAAAGTCAAACGTTGTTCTTGAAAGTAAATTGGATCAAAAAGTTTTAGATTCTAAAGCTGAAAAGGAAAATCTTTTGAAACAAATTCAGTTACTAGAGTCTAAATTGGCATCCCAAGATAGATTGCTCAAAGAGAATGAGACTTTAAAAGCTCAAGTCCAAGAAAGGGTGTTTGCTATAGCTGCGTTGAAAAACGAGTTAAGGAAAAATAGAGGACCTAGTATGGACACTAAGCTTGAAAAACCATCAATCTTGGGGAAACTGCCTACAAATCAGTTCGTCAGACAACCGATTGTCAGACAACCTACTGCATTTAGATCCGAGCGACCACAATCCTCGAGACCGCGGTTTGCCTCCCAAGTTGATTTGGGTCATATTTCTAGAACAGTCACTCCACCAACTAGGCCTAATGTGACTAAATCAGTTTTAGCAAGACCTCATCACATGATTGCCTCTAGTTTCTCTAAGAATAGTTCAAAGAACACGTCTAGAACTAGTTCAACTGATGTGCGCCATGATTTTGGTCAAAGGGAAGCTATTCAAAAGACACATGTAAGAGATAGCAATGTCCAACCTAGTCAGATGCCTTATAGATTACCCAACACTGCTAACCGTAGCATGACGTCTCCTAGGAGCATCGATCAATCGTCTAGGAATTACTCAGACATTAAATATGCTACTTGTAAAACATGTAGAAAATGTGTCTTTACGACAAATCATGACTCTTGTGTCAAAAAATTACTTGATGAGGTGAACTCCCGTGCTAGAATTAAGTCCCAGTGGATAGCTAAAATCAAACCCTTTGGTAAAGTTTGGCGCCCCACTGGTAGAGCTTTCACTCTTGTAGGAAACGAGTGCCCTTTAACTAGGATAGTATCCGATTCTACTAAGACTACTAGGGAGGAAATTCATAAAGATGATACTTCACTTAAGCCTGATCTTAAGGTTTTCTATAAAAGGAAACGTTTGCCAACTAAGACAAGTGAATCATCCCCTCAGGCCACCTCTGGCACCAGAAAAGAAAACTGTGAATCCCCGCATGGTTCTAAAATTGATATTGCTAACCCATATTAAAGCATGCAAATTCCTAATGATAATGCAGGTACCAAAGTTGATGTTCCAAAAGAACGAAGCGGTCCAATCGTTGTATACCGTTCAACTAAGGACACTCTTAGAGTTTGGTTGCTGAAAAAGCAGATATCGGAGAAACAAGTGTCTCAGGGGATTCATGGTTAAGCTTACCATAAGGACTTACAGTCACATAACAGACTGTAACACGCTCTCAAAAGACAGGAAAGTTCATCCCGGTGATGACTTATCCTTAAAACGAGAAATTAAATTTTCTCGGACACGAGCTTACATTTTAACTATTTAATGGTTTTAAGCTCGTGAACAAGGCTCACATTCAAATCACAGTCTGTGACCCGAACTTCAGAGAAAGGGAAGTTTATCTCGTCAACGATAACTTACCCTCAAAACGAGAAATTCATTTTTCTCGGACACGAGCTTTCATTAAAACTATTCAACGGTTTTAAGCTCGTGTATAAGGCTCATCGTTAAATGTCAGACGATGACCCGTTCATCAATTAAAAGGAAAGTTTATCGTCGATGATGAACTTATCCTTACAACGAGAAATTAATTTTTCTCGGGCATGAGCTAATAATAAAAACATTCGAAGTTTTTAAGCTCATGCACAATGACTTACAGTTAAATGTCAGACCGTAACTCGAACTTCAAATAAAGGAAAGATTATCTTTTATGATAACTTATCCTCATAACGAGAAATTAACCTTTCTCGGTCATGAGCTTGTATTAAAACATTCGAAGTTTTAAGCTCAGAAAGGAAAGCGTATCTTTTAAATAAGAGAACTTTTCCTCATAACGAGAAATTAACCTTTCTCGGTCATGAGCTTTCTGTTAAAACAATCAAAGTTTTCAAGCTCATGAAAATGAATTCTAAGTAAATGTCAGCTTAGAACTCGTCCTTCAGATAAAAGGAAAGTTTATCGCCGGTGGTAACTTATCCTTAACAACGAGAAGTTTACAACTTCTCGGACTTGAGCTTTCCTAAGATATTCCAAATCTTAAGCTCAAGTAATTGGTTTTCAAAACTTGGAACACAATTTTTCAAGAATTTCTCAAAAGATTTTTCTAAATCTTTCAAAAATTGTGTGTTCAAAATGTTTTGATAAAAAGAGCATGTCTTCTGGAATCGATAATATTTACGAACCTAGAAATGTCATTCAATAATGACACGGGGTTGTAAATAAAGTTCGAGCAGAAGTTTAAAAGATTTAAAACATGCTCAAAATGGTTTGCTATTATTTCTGATAGTAACCCGCTTTTCACATTGAAGTCAAGCATTTCACCAAAAAGTTTTGACTCTACAATCCGAAGTTATCAACTCCACAATCCGAAGTTCGTTGCAATTGATATCTACATACTAGACGATGCGACTGCTCAAACGACGACTACAACTCTTTAAGTAGAACACAGGTCAACAATTGAGGGGGAGCAATTGTCCAGCATTCAGAATCTTCGATGCCGAAAGTGCCATAGTTCACAAGTTGGTGTCAAGACAACGATATCAATTGTCCATGTGGTGTAAAGGGGAAGATAATTTCAGAAGTTACGAGGAAGACCAACATTCGTGAACAAGAACCATGTGCTTCTATCATATGATGTTCTCCATCATTCAGGTCCAACCTCGTATATTGTTAATCTTGTGAATACTTTATCATATATGATCTTTGCACGTGATAAATACCTTACACTTGTGTTTAAAAGGTATTTAATTTATGTTTCAAGTACACCCTCATTAATTTGAGGGGGAGCTTGTGTAATTCATGAAAATAATTGGATTTGCATCTTTCTTCCCAAATTTTCTTAAAATGCTATTAAATCAATTGATATTAAAAACATCGATTGAGTTAATATTTTTAATATGGGGGAGAAAATGTGATTTAATATGGGAAATGATTAATCACAAATGGTTTGACTTAACGTGCTAGCTCATCCCGACATGTGCGGAATGTTTTCGGATATCGTGGCATATGTTAAGGGGAGCAAAATGGATTTGCACTTCAAAATGGATTTCATGGTGACATACACTTACCCAAAACATCTAGGTGACATAAGGATGGTAGGATAGGTTAAAGTCCAATGATTCATCTAGAACTGGAGGAATCTTCCCAAGGACATTCCATAGCTAGAAATAGTAGTCCTTAGGAAAGATGGAGAAAGATTGTGAATGTAGCAGAATGCCGACCAAGTACTTAAGTTAGCACTGGAACAATCACAACAAGGTGCTAGTGATGACGTATTGGTAAGCATTGAAGGGGTTGAAGAATGAAAAAGAATTGTAAAGATAAAGGGTGTAAAGAAAGAAGCCCTCCTTACAACTTCGGCAGAAACCGGGTCAATACATATGCTATTGAGATCATTTTTAATGATTCTTGATATTGAAGATAGACATCATGGACCCAGTGATGCAAGGCACAACCCATCTCAGCTAACTCAGATATCTCTTAAAAGATATTTGTTTTAATCACACGGAGACAACACATTATCTATTGATTTATTCACTCCGAATAAATTGGTATTGAAATGGTGGCACTCCTCTCCAGCCTCCGATCACTAAAAATCCAAAATGCACGATCGAGTCTAGACCCATTTGAGATCATCAAATATCTCATTAGGACACACTTTCATATTTCCTTGCTTCCTCACACACTGTGAAAAGTAAGAAAGATTTTAAGAGTCCTACGCAAAATCTTCATGATCTTGCCTGAACATCCGAGTAATACGAAAGTATTTACAATGAAGATGGAAATCTTTCTTGATCGAATATCAAAAAGCTCATGGTAGGTAACTTGTGCGATTCTTTATGAATCAAACTTGTGATAACTGGAAAGCAACAGTTGTTTAATTCTTAATTGAATTTAAACACGTTCCAGGCCTCTACGCAATATCTTAGTGATCTTGCCAGAACATTCAGAGTAATACTATTAAGTATTTACAGTGACGAATGGAAATACTTCTAGTGTTAACATCAAACAGCACTTGGTAGGTAACTTGCAAGATTCTATATGAATCAAGCTCGTGACAACTGGAAAGCAACGATGGTGCGGTTCTTAATTGAACTTCACTTGTTCCAGGAACATGAATTGACGGCTTCAAATCATGCGGATAATATTATCCAAATGATTCACTCTTTACGTTCGCAGTCAGCTTTGGACGGTCGAGTAAAGAGAACGGGTTTACCCGCGAAATCTTGTCAAGGAGGTTCTTTACTGAAACTACCTGCCACAAGTACGATATTTAATATCGTCCAACGGTCTTCACCGACCGGAGGTAAAATGCTACCGAATTAGAATGAAATGTTCAAGGCCATTTCATCCGTGTATATGGTTTGTTGCTAACTGTCTTATGCAGCGTAACAAGAAGGTGGCATTGCGGTGTATAATCCAGAAGAAGTCGTCACCACATGCTTATACTACATACACTTAGTACTTCAACAAATTCAAGAAAGTCTGAAGGTCAAGTCTTCCGCTGTATCAAACTCTGAAGCTTTCAAGAATTATAAAGGTATAAGTATGTGGAACATGAAGTCACGACGAGGCGAATATCACAAGTGATGAATGCACAAGGTCAAGGCAAAGAAACATGCTCAAGACTAAAGTCAAAGATCACATCAAGCATTTCACAAGAACAAGATCGATGACTCAAACATAGATGCTAGGTTTAAGATTTTGTAAAAAGATGTGACCTCCCTTAGGGGGAGATTGTTGGAAATACGTTTTTCCCAATAAAGTCTCGGTCACATCTTAGTTAGCATAGATCACGAGATATAGACTATTTAGAACTTTGTCTCTTGGAGCGACCTCCCTTAGGGGGAGATTGTTGGAAATACGTTTTACGTATTTATGAAGGATCGGTCGCTCCAACGATATATTAATGTAATGGGCTCGTGATCTATTTAGTAAAGATATAGTCCATATAGCCCACATGTAGGGTGGGCTATATATACACCTCCTAGCATGTTAGGAGGGGTTGGTGTTTTCATTTTCATTCATTAATCATATTTCACTTTCTCTCTCTTTATCTCTTTTCTCTCCTTTCTCTCTCTTCACCCTCATCTCCTTTCATCTAATCTTCTATTATTAATCAACCCAATACATCAAATCCATCTAATCAATCATATAGAATAGGCCAAGATTTACGTAGACCTTCAAAAGTACTTCAAATCACATGCCATTCAATAAGATAAATTTAAAATGTATAAATAAATTTAAACATGCTCTCAATTCAATAAGCTACAATTAAGTGTTAAATAAAACTCAATACAAATCTAATGTCATTTGCACAGATCACATGTGATTGGCACAAATAACATGTGATTGTGCACAAATCACGTGTGATTTTGTAGCCCAAGCAAATTGCTTAACTTGTTCATGAATTTGCTGAGACACTTGCACTTAAATTTCCCAACAACTTAGACCACGATGTCTACCCGACCATCTTCATATTAACACAATCTTACGGCTTGGCAAGCTCACACCTTCCCCATATCAACCTCTTGAATCAGCTCATGGTTTCACCATACCTAAGACCTAAACTTATCACAACCTCACCAAACCCATGTTCCAAATCTTATAACGATCTCACTATACTCATCTCTCGAACTTTCAAGACCCCGCTATACTAACGAGGAGAACCATCTCAGAACCACAACATCCATACCAAAGTGTATATTTTAGGGTTGGTTCTGCTCTCCCCCTTTATATCTTCGAGCAATTTTATGAACTCAAAGTCTTTAAACTTCTCTTCAAGTTGAACTTGCACTCTTCTATTTTCTTCTCATATTCAACAACATCTCTAGTCGACTTAAAAATAACAGCTTCAAAGGTGTTCCTCTTTGCTCTTATACCACCTCTTACAAGCATTTAACAGTTGAGGCCTTATATCAAACAGTTGGTGGGTATGTGCGAGGATGATGATTTAATGGTGGTGTGAGGTTGATGCACACTAGATCGACGTTGTATTAACATGGCATAGGTGCTCGAATGGGGGGAAGAGTGGAGGATCACAACCGTTAACCAACACGGTGTTGCGACGGTGCGGTTTGATTGAGGTTTTATTAAAGTGTGTGTCTGTAACAGGTGGGGTCGGTGCGATCAATGGTGGTGGATGGCAGTGGTGGGTGCAATGGCAGTGTTGCAGCGGTGGAGAGATGGTGATGGTGGTGGTGATGGTTGTTAGTGTGTGTTTTTGGTTCGTAATTTTAGTGTGTGTTTTGTAACGGTGTGCTGCAACTTTTCTTTTATATCTAAATCAATGGACAGTGGAGATCACTTTTGAGATGAAGGGTCAAGATTATGTCCTTTGTACTTTTTTGGTGTTTGTTCCTCACCGAACTTTTGTCGCCGTATCATTTGGTTTTCTTTTAAAGTTTTTTTGAATTTGGTTTTCTTGGTTTTAACCGAAACCAAACTGAATTTTAATTTAGTGTATCGTTTGGTTTTACATGCTTTATAATTGGTTTGGTTTGGTTTTGGTTTTGTTTTTAGAAATCTCAAAACCAAGGAATCCGAACCAAACAACTCACAAATCCAAAAACCGAACCAATGAACACCCCTACCAGTGACCATATAAAGTCAGTTCCGTGTTACCTAAAAGAATAATCGCTTTAAGATTAATCGACTCGCAATGTCAGGTAAAAAACCAAATAAAAAAAAGATAATCATGAAACAAAACATAACCAAATTCCAACAAACCATGGTATATTCGTATTACATATAAAACCATATACAAGAAAAAGAAAAAACCAAACACCGATCAAGTCTCAGCAGTAATCCTCAACGCTTTAACCTTAAACCTGTACCTAGGCGCCCTAGGAATGACCTGACTAGGCCCAAAACCAAACTGACCAGTCCCAGTCATGATAGGAGGACCATCATCGTAAAGATGTCCAACCACCTTCCCACAGCTATTACATATAAGTTTAGTACGTTTCCTTTGAATACCCCAGTAATCCAATGTCTCAAAAAAGGGTCTGATCTTGTCTTCTTTTACGAACCGAAACTTGGAAGAGTCTATTTCTGCGAATGAGATTGTGTTTTTGTTGCCTGCTTCGAAGTAGAAGTCGGGTGGGAAGAGATTTGTTGTGTGGAGGTTCAGATTTGTGCCGCATTCGATGCAGGTGTAGATTGATGCCATGTTTTTTGATTTTGATGATCAAGATGGAATATGATGAAATGGAGGAATAAAAGGTTATTTGAAGGTGTCGTGTGTTGACTTTTTCATGTTGGGAACGTGTTGACTGTTTGTTGAGAGATCTTGATTATGAAGTTTCTTCTTTCTAGAATTTATTAGGTTTAATTCATGTTTTAGAAATCCGGTTTTAAATTAATCTATCGGGTTACTTATCAACAATCTATTATTTGGGGAAAACTAATTTTTTTTCCCTTTTTTACTCATCATGTCTTTTTTATATTTTATAAATTTAATTGTTTACTATTAAAAATATATATAAAGTTTAATCAATTTTATTATATTATATTTGGTTAAAATTATTATTACAAGATTAGAAAAAGGATTTAAGTTGTACAATAACAATGAATTTTCACAAATGTATCGTTTTGATATGTGATCATTTTTTGTTCCGCTTAATATTATGTACTTTCATGTTTTGTGTTAATTTGCACCGTCAAACTTGTTTTAGTTGAAATAACTAATCTAAGTCATATTTGAAAATGGCAAGTAGGATCTCACTAACATTATTAATTTAAAGTATTAAAAATAAATTACATGGAACGTCCTAGTATTTTTTCTAAAATAGTTTTTAATAGTTTTTTGAAATACAAAATTGTTTTTTAGAAAAAATCTAAAATTTATGAGATTTTTTGAAATAAAACTTTAGAAACTGTTTTTTTTGCCAAAAAAAATTTGAAATTAGAAAACTTTAAAGTAAAAAAACATAAAAAAGTTTTGCTTTAATTTAAATAGATTTAAAAACAGTTTAAGTAAAAAAAAAGTTTATAAAATCTTTCGTAATTTAAAAAATATTTTGTTATATTCTAAAATAATAGTTTTTATGGTAATTTAAGCAGAGAAAAAGTTTAGAAAACTTTTCGTGCTTTTTTTATAAAGAATTTCATAAAAGTTTTAAAATTTTTTCATATTTAAAAGAATAGGTTTATAAAAAATTTCGTAATAAAGAAAGTTTGAAAAAAGTTTTCGTACTTTTAAAGATTTTGTTAAAACGTTTCGTAATTTAAAGTTTATTTAGATAAAAATTAGTTTATTAAAATTTGAATAACAAAAAAAGATTCATTACAAATTTTAGATTTAAAAAATTAGGTTTTAAAAATTTCGTAATAAAACATTTTATAAAACCTTTTCGTAATTACAAAGATTTTGTCAAAAAATTAAATTTTTGCGAAGGAAAAAAGGTTTATAATTCTTTTTCTATTTTAAAAAGGAAAGTTTATAAAAATATTCATAGATTAAAAAATATATATAATTTGCTTTTAACTATAAGGATTTTGTTTATATTTTTATAGAATTAGTTTATAAAAAAATTCGTAAGTTCATGGAGTATAGTAAAAAAATTCGTAATGTTTTGGAAAGTTAACGACAATCTACTCAACTTACTCAAGTTAAATATGTCATGTAGGCATTTTTTATGGTGTTCAAACTTTTTAATAAGTAGCAGGTAAAAATTGGTGCAAGTTAACACAAACCATAAAAGTACGTAACATTAAGTAGAACAAAAAAAATTCACGTATCAAATCGAAACATTTGAGAAAGTCCGTTGCTATTTTACAACTTAGTCTAAAAAAGTAATTAATTAATTAAAAATAAAACTGTAATTATGTCAAAAAGTAAAAAAAATTAATAAATGTATTTTTCTTAAACTGTTTATTTTCTGTCGGAAGACAATAATTTAAAACCGGAGAGAGTAACAGACGTCTTGAGTCGAAAATAAAGTGTTGAACAAATTTGGGGCCGTGTCATGAGGATTGATGTGATTTTGAAGTTACAAGATGGTATAAAAAATTCACAAAAGTTATCCTTGCAAAACCATGACGAGAAAAAAGAAAGATAGGTCGGTTAAACTAAGAGTTCGTTTGATTTGAGGTCGGGTTTTATTTTAAGCATAAGATTTATAAATGGTTGGTTAGAATAAAAGACGGCTCTTTAAAAAATAGTGTTTGTGTTGATACAAAAGTTGGGTGATCCTTGCTAGACCCGAATTAGGCTTAATTCGGGTTGGCTGCACTCCGGCTCCTGCACACTAAACAACACGCGTTAGGCTTACCGTGAGAATGTTTCCCACGATTAGACTCCGGCGTGAGAGTAAGTAATCGGTTAGGGTTTATAGAAATCGGATGGGTTGAGAGTGTATAGAACGTAATACCTTTGTGGAACCCTTGGGGGTTCCTTTTATAGGCAGTGAAACCCTAATGGGATGTCACTGATGCTTCGGCCCCAAGGAAAGGGTAAATACCAGAACTAGTTTGATTGTTATCTTCTAATTATGGTGAGTGAATATCCTATTCTTTGGTGTAAATCCTATTCATAGATAGAATATGATTCTGTCTAACCCTGTAACGGTCATGCCGGGCCGTGGGCCACACACGTGTGTGAGGTTACTGTTCATATAAGCCCATAAGCTTAAATAACATTATTCTCACCCATTCGTGATTGGCCGGATACGGGTAGTACCCGTGGGCCGGGTTCATAACCCGGCGGGGACTATACGTCATCATGTCCCCCCAGTCTAGTTGTTACAGCCGTAGGCGTAACCTCTAGACTATCAAGATGTTCTCCGGACATACCAAGAAAGTAGGGAATGATAATTTGTCCAAAAATTTGTTTCGGCCGCACGTGGCAACCTGATTTAGGAATTTATTCCAATAACACCTCAGCCGCACGTGACGACCGAGACAAATTAAATGTAGCATTGAATTTGGGTCTTACGTAAGACCGCATATCCCGACATAAATGACTGTTCACCTGCCACTTGACTGACAAAGTGCAAACAGTCAGAACCTCGAGCGGCGTAAACTTCTGAGTCAGAAGTGGCCCGTGGGTCCCACCTGACTTTTCACTTGCCACTTACACCCTAACCACACGATTAAGGATAGTGGCAAACACGTGTCACGCATCCAACAGACCATGACCCACGAGGCAACCCTATAAATAAGCCACCCCTACGGCTGTGTGAAACACACAGTCTTTATCTCCATTTCTGCCATTAAAGCTTTCCTTCTTAGCTTCACTTAATCACGCACGGATCCCTTCCTCCGCAGGTTAGAATACCACGTCCTTAACTTTTTATTTAGTAATGGCCCAAAGAAACAACCCTACAATTGGATCCGTGCTCAATGTAATGACCCAGGAGCAACTAGATCATTTTTGTACCAATTACTTCATCCCTACCAACCTACACCCCTCTCTCCCTGGTGCCGGAGACCTCATAACTGAGGCTCCGCAGGGAAAAATTGGCCTATATACTCGCCTTTTTGATGCGCCCAACTACCGCATTCCTTTCACTCGTTTCCTCATAGATCTATTAGGGTATTATGATGTACATATTAGCCAGCTTCACTGTATAGGCGCATGTAAGATAAGTCAGTTCGAAATTCTTTGTCGCGCTAGAAGAATCCCCCCAACCGTAGAACTATTCCGGCTATTTTACACCCCCACTATAGTAAATGGTTGGCTATCTTTTAAGAAACGATCTCCCAACAGCCCCCAATCCCATAATAAGCCTATGGACTCATTAAAAAACTGGTACGACCATTACTTTTTCATTGATTCGATAGTGTGGCCGGCCGATTATGTCTTCAAGCATAGGCTATCTCATGACCCCCTTCCGCACGCCAGTACATATAATCCCCAACATTACCAATAAATAGATCTTAACAGAACAGGATTCCATAGAAACCTCCCCGAATCATTCCTCTATTTGCTAGGGATTATCCGCAACTATTTCGGCTCGTCCAACAGATATCCTGTGTTTTGGAGAAGGCATGGTGAAGGTAGGTTAGCATCCGTATACCAAAAGACGCATACAATTATCTTGTAATGCCTAATATATTTTGTTTATTGTGGCAGAAATGAACTTCTTTGGACTCCTACGTCAAGGCGACCCAAAGCTCGTACCAGAGGGATCCCGTCCCAGACGTGAGAACGAACTACCTCTCCTTGAGCATACCCGAAACATGACGGTTGCCCTGGAGGCCGTGCCGGACCCCCACTCAGACGAAGAGGAAACAACGCTCTTGAGAACCCCCGTCGACTTTGACAATGAGGACGGTGATAACATGTTGCTTGAAGAAGAAGCCGGGCCCTCCTCGCCGCCTAAGACTGCCACCCCCGCATACGGGGAGGAGCAAGGAGACAACATTGAGAGGACCACCTCCAGCCTTCGCCAAATGTTGGGCAATGACGAGGAGGAGATGCAGCAAGTCAATGAAGAAGAAGACGAGGGAGCAGAAAAAGAACTTGAAGAGGAAGGTGAAGAAGCAGCAGCCCAGACGATAATCCAAAGCGTGGAAAAGGTACAAGAGGAGCTTGCTCATGAGAGGGTTATGACCGAGGAGCTGAGGGAGTCTTCCACCCAAAAAGATGTGATAATAGATGCCCTTACCACCGAACGTGACGACGTGCTATGTCCCCAACTACTAGCAGCCATTGCCGGCCGCAGGTAGATGGTGGGTCACGGGGCACGTCTAGCCGTTACCAAGGTGCTGGAAGCCCCTGAATTTGTTCAACAGTTTGCAAGCCTTGTGTCAGATGGCATTGATCACGGCCGCCATGAAGAAATGGTCAAGGCCGTAGAGCTAATCAGGAAGAAGGAAAACTTCACAAGGCATGCCTTCTTTAACCCCGAAGCTGCTAACAAGATGACTGCTTCCATGGCCGCAATGCGAGATCTACATTACCCATTCTTGGCCGAGCTGGAAGCCACAAAGGATGCATCAAACATGGAGATCATGGAAAAGCTTAGTCTTGGTGCGTTCTCTCAAGATGAAGGTCATTCCCGGGCTTCCTTCACTCCCTCGCCCAGCCACCTTACACTTCCTATATATGAGGACGTGACCAGGCTCGTAATTGATGAAGAACCATTAAGCGGGGTGCTGGAGAGGAATGCGGCTCAAGCCTTGAAGCGGAGGGAACGTGGTGAGAGATTGCCTTGCCTGGCTGAAGAACAAGTGGAGATAGGTAGGTTTCTCCCCCCATGTAGGGTGCCCCTAATTTGTTATCTATTTCAGACAATTTGGTTTGCAACCTTTAAACATTTGTCCGTGGATGTCCACGGTACCTTATGATTGTAAACATTTGTTTTGCCATATATAAGTCCGTGCGTAGGCACGGCAATTTTGATGTTTTGGGAAACTTGTTTATATTTTTAGATATCATGTATCTGTGTCGCATGACATGTCGCGTCTTACCCAAAATATAACAAAGTCTATACTTTACTAGACGTGCGGCGTGCGTCTTTACTATGCAAAGCACTACGTGAGCGCGACATATGGAAACTTATCACAACGTCTTGTGAATAAGGTGTCTAGTAAGGATACATGATCCGTGTCACTGGGGTTGCATCCCTCTTATGTGACAAGTTGAATTATTAGGTTCACTTAATCCTCTTACCCCACCTGGAGGCGTATTGTACATGTACGATTTTGAATGAATGCATATGAATAAGACATGACACATTATAATAATAATTAAATTCGTACGACTATAACGAAATCCTAAAAAATAATTTGCACAAAACAAGCCGTGGAGCTAGCTAGGCACCACGGCATTTTATTCGAACGTTTACATTTTTTGTGTTAACAAGAATGGGAAGTCCTAAAAAACAAAAAGGAACCTAGAAAAAACATAAGAAACAAAACATATAGAGTGCATGGATCTTCATTAAATCCATATATAGCGAAGTATCCATGCGGAAGCCGTAGCTTTCAAAGATAACACCTTTTGAGATTGGAGATGTTCCATGTGCGTTCCAGATCGCGGCCATCCATGTCACGTAACTTGTACGCGCCTCGTCCTAAGGCTTCCGTGACCTCATACGGTCCTTCCCACTTAGGGCCCAACTTTTTTGTATTCTCCGCTCGACTTGCTTCGTTAGCACGATAAACATAATCTCCCGGACGAAAAGAAACACCTTTAACCTTGGCGTCATAATAAGCCTTCATTTTAGCCTTGGACTTGGCCTCATTGATAGTCGCTATCTCCCTTTTTTCCTCCACCAAATCCAAATTGATCCTGAGTTGCTCGTCGTTCGTGACGACATTAACCTCCGCCGTGCGGATGGTAGGCATTCCTATTTCTGCTGGTATAACAGCTTCGGTGCCGTAGGCCAATGCGAATGGAGTGTCCCGTTGGCTGTTTTGATCATAGTCCTATGCGCCCATAGAACATGTGGTAGTTCATCCACCCATCTGGCACTTCGTTTCTCCAGGCATGCCTTGATGTCGTTTCCCAAGCTTCTATTTACTCGTTCTACAAGGCCATTTGTCTGCGGGTGCTTAACAGACGCGAAGCGCCGTTTGATATTTAATGATGCGCACCAGTCCTTGAATGGATTATCCGCGAACTGTTTACCGTTGTCCGAGATGATTTCTCCTGGTAAGCCGAAACGGCACACAATGTTCTCCCAAACAAACCTTTTAACTTGTTTGCCTATGATAGATTTGACTGCTTGGCCTCTATCCAACGTGTAAAGTAGTCCATTGCGACAATCAAGAACTTAAATCCCCCCGCAGCTACAAGAAATGGTCCAGCGATGTCGATTCCCCACTTATAGAATGGCCATGGGGATGTAATAGGTGTAAGCTCCTGCTGCGGATGTCGCGGCACTGGTCTATGCACTTGGCAATCACTGCACTTACGAATCATGTCGCGTGCGTCCCTATGCATGGTAGGCCAATAATATCCTGTACGTAGGGCTCGAGCTACCACGGATCGCGGACCTGCGTGCATGCCACATAACCCTTCATGTATCTCACTGATCACATATGTGGCTTGACGTGGTCCAACACACCGCAACCACGGCTGCAAGAAAGAGCGCTTATAAAGGATACCTTCACGAAGCTCGAAGTGCTGCGACTTCCTTCTGATGCGCTGTGCCACTTTTCATCGTCCGGAAGGGTTTCATTGGTCAAATAGTTGACGATCGTGGTCATCCAGGTAAGTCCATCCTCCTCAACTATAGTAGTGACCTCCCCCTCTGTTATAGACTTTTCCTTGAGTATTTCTACCAAGACTTGCTTGGATAAGTGGGCGAAGCTTGTAGACGCAATCTTGCTAAGAGCATCCGCCTTCTTGTTCTCACCTTTTGGTACCTGCTTGATAGAAAACTTGCTGAAAGCCGCGATGAGTGACTTGACTTTTTCCAAGTATCGGACCATGTTATCCTCCTTAGCTATATATCCACCTAGAATATGGTTCGCAACAAGTCGTGAGTCCACGTAGGCCTCAAGGTTGCGGACTCCCATTCTAGCGGCGATTTTTAAACCCGCAATTAATGCTTCATATTCCGCCTCGTTGTTGGTGGCTGTGAACTCAAAGCGGAGGGCGTACGTAAACTCCATTCCTTCCGGATTCGTGAGGATGAGACCAGCTCCTGACCCATCCGTACACGAAGATCCGTCCGTGAATAACACCCATGGTTCTGCTGGAGTCTCGTCTTGTTTTATGACTGGTCCTTCCTCATCCGGCTTCTCTACCAAGAAATCTGCCAAGATTTGGCCTTTAACAGCCGTCCTTGGCCTATAAGATATGTTATGATCCCCCAATAGAATGCTCCACTTTTGTAGCCTTCCTGCCACATCCGGTCTAAAGATGACTTGTTTTATTGGTTAGTCGGTAATGACTACAATTGGGTGCGCCTGAAAGTATCGGCGCAACCGTTTTGTAGCAAACACTAGTGCTAAAACCAATTTTTCCATAGAGGAGTAATTCAACCCCGGCCCTTGTAATGTTCTACTTATGAAGTAGACCGGAGTTTGTACCGTATCCCTATCCGTCATGAGTACCGCACTTATTGCTCCATGTGTGGCTGATAAATACATAATGAGCTCCTCCTTTGGCCGGGGAGCTACTAGCATGGGGAGAGATGCGAGGTGTTGCTTGAGTTGACCAAAGGCTTCCTCAGCTTCCTTTTTCCACCGGAAGTCTCCCTTCCTAATGCACTTCTTGAGTGTTTTGAATAGGGGGAGTGACTTCTCTGCGGACTTTGATAAGAACCTATTTAGCCCGTCCAGCTTCCCATTTAAGGACTGCACCTCTTTCCGTGTCTGAGGGGATGGCAGCTGTATTACTGCGTCTGTTTTTTCTGGGCAAGGTTTGATGCCATTTGGATCAATCATATATCCAAGGAACATTCCCTCCGTTGCCCCAAACGTGCATTTCTTTGGATTTAGCTTCATATTAATCCTCCTCAGTGTGTCAAATGTCTCTTGGACATCCCGGAGAAGTGCATCCTCCGTATGACTTTTGATGCCTAAGTCATCCACATAGACTTCCAGGTTGCGGCCTATCTGTGAGTCAAAGGCTTTGTCCACAAGCCGCTGGTATGTAGCCCCGGCGTTCTTTAGTCCAAACGGCATTTTTGTATAACAGTATACGCCTTGACTAGTATGGAACGCCGTATTCTCTGCGTCCTCCTCCGCCATCTGGATCTGGTGGTATCCTTTATATGCGTCTAGGAAGCACTTAAAGGGATATCCACATAGAGATTCCACCTTCCAGTCAATCTCCGGTAACGGGTAACAATCTTGTGGACAGGCTTTGTTCAGATCCGTGAAATCCACACACATGCGCCAGCTTCCGTCATGTTTTTTGACCATGACTGGATTGGATAACCACTCGTGGTAGTATACCTCGCGCATGATACCTGCGTCCACTAGTTTCTGTACTTCATCCAGTATCACTCGGCTGCGTTCAGGTGCCTGGCCGCGCTTCTTTTGCTTGACGGGTTGGTACCCCTAGCGGATCTGGAGCTTATGTTCTGCTATCACGCGTGGTACGCCTGTCATATGCTTTGGCTCCCATGCGAATATATCTAAATTTTCCTTTAAGAGAGAGCACATGGCCCTTTTGCCGCTATCCGAGAGCGTTCCCCCTATGGACACCTCCTGTTCCGGATAATCAGGATGGATTGCCACCCTCCAATTGGGAGGTGGTGATCCATCCTTGGGTGGAACAGGTGGAACCGGTGTTGTTACGGGATGACACTCGGATGCTGGTGCGATTGTGTTGTAAATGGTGACAATTCCTCCTTTCATAGGGAATTTGATCATTCCGTGTGCCGTGGAAGGTACCGCCCGTATGGCCAGAATACATGGTCTACCTATGATCCCATTGTATGGAGAATGTGAGCGTATCACCATAAAGTTCATCCACGCAATGGTGGAGTGTTACTCATTCCCAATGGTTACAAGCAGACGCAGTTGCCCTATCAGCCAGATGGTGTCTCCACTAAAACCAATGAGCGGCGCCGTGGCCGGTACCAACTGGCTTCTTATTTCTGGTCGTAACTGCACAAAACAGTGTTCGTACAGTACTTCTGCTGATGACCCTCCATCCACATACATGCGACGAACATTGTGTGTTCCAATGCTTATCTCAATAGTGAGAGGCGCATCAATCACATCACTTGCTGTGATGGGAGGGAATGAGATTTCCCTGCCGCGTGAAAATTTTTGACCAATTTTCTGCCTCGTGCGGCGTTGTCTGGATTGGATCATGTATATGGTCGAAGGTTTGTCCTTTTGGGGATCCTTCTTGTCATACTTCTTGTTGTCTTTTCCATCCTTCCAATCCTTAACCAAATGCTTGAGTTTACCTGACTTGATCAGTGACTCAATGTGCTTCTTGAGCTGGATACACTCCTCCGTGCCATGGCCCTTGTCTTTATGGAACTTGCAGAAACGATTTCCTTGGCGACGGTCCAGCGGAGTCGTCATTGGGGGAGGCCTCGGAAAATTGGCCCCTTCCGTCAGCAAGATCTCCCGGTAGGACATCCGGGGTAAACTTATCGTCCGGCCGTCCTCCTTTGTTTTGGCTCTTGTAATCTGAGCCCCTACCATTGTTCTGGTTGCTTTGACCGCCCGACTGTCTCCTGGACTGGTCGTTCGATCGGTAGCCGTTTCCTTTTGAAGGGTAGGCCGCGGCAACCGCTGTTTCTCCCTCTATGAAGTTTCTGACCCTTTCCATGAGGTCGTCATACCTCTCCGGACGCTTGTCATTGAGACGCCTGATTAATTCCCTGTTTGTTATGGCATGCATATAGTCAAAAATTTTCAGGAGTTCCGGCATTGTCTTTGTGCGTGTGCACTCGTCGTTGAAGCGTTCAGTGAAGGCTTCTGTAGACTCCCCCGGTCGTTGCTTGACAGTTTCCAATGAGACCGGATCCCTATTATACTTCTTCCACTGAGTATAATTATTCTTGAACGCAGTGCCTAGTTCAGTGAAGCTATCAATGCTTCACGGAGGGAGTCCCTCAAACCAATCACGAGCATTGCCGCTCATTGTTGAATTGAACATTTGGCACCATATAGGCATGGGCCATCGCTCAATTTTAGCCTGCGTATCAAATATTTTGAGGTGATCATCCGGATCACCCGTTCCATCATAAGTCTTGACGCACGCCGGCATGCGAGGCTTTGTGTCCTCGGAGTAGTTCCGTATGCGGAGAGTAAAAGGATCTTCCCTGGGGTCTGCCCATGGACGGGTGAGACTAGGGTCGCACCATGGTTGGGAAAGATCTTCTGCTTCCGTCTCTCGATAATAGGGACCACCATAGTACTCATCATTGTTTGGTGGTGGTGGAGGAGTACGCCTAGGTCGGCGACGCTTGGGCGGATGGTCATCCGAGTCCTCTCCTGATAGATCTGGAGAAGGAGGTGGTGCCCCATATCTTGGGTGAGGACCGCTCTTTTGAGAAGAGCTAGGAGCCTTCTTCCCAGTATTCATCCTATCCCACACACTTGTGCGGCGAGTGGCTCTGGTTAGTTCCAGATCTGGTCGTTCGGGTGAACCGTCGGACTTCTCCCCCCTTCTAGGGACTGCATTAGTTCCTGCATGTGGCGATCCCTTATGCGTTCGAACACATTCCTGGGTTGGGGAGTTTCCTCAAAGAGGTTCCGCTCCTGGGGTCGCGTCCTTTTTTTCCTCTGATTTTGAGAAGAGGTGCCTGGTCCAGCGTGGCCAAAGTTGAGCCTAGATTGGAGATCCCTCCCTAGGTTCAACCTTGATGCAATCCCTGGGACGATCCTCTCAAAGTTCTGCGTGAGAACTCGAGTGAGATCTTCCTCGCTGAGCGGTTGGACTTCTACTTCTTCCTCGATCGGTGGGCTGGGCTGCTGCTTGTTAGGGGGATTGGGCGCACTCCCTTGATCAGGGTTGTCCAGGGTCGAAGTAGGTGGGGGAGTCATGGAGATCGTGCTTGTCACCCCCATGGACTGAAAGCCACTGCGGTTGTTTGGTCCGCCTGCTGGACGGCTAGGGGATTGATTGGGAATGAGTTTCCCTTCCCCTTGGGACTTTCGATTTCCAAGATTTGTGTTCCTGGGGTTAGCTTGCGGATGCCCTTTCGTCATTGAGAATTAAAGATGAGATTTCGCTCTAGCTTAGTGTAATGGGTCCCACGGATGGCGCCAACTTGTTGATACAAAAGTTCGGTGATCCTTGCTAGACCCGAATTAGGCTTAATTCGGGTTGGCTGGACTCCGGCTCCTGCACCAGGTGAACTGTATGGTTGGGATCCTGCACACTAAACAACACGCGTTAGGCTTACCGTGGGAATATTTCCCACGATTAGACTCCGGCGTAAGAGTAAGTAATCGGTTAGGGTTTATAGAAATTGGATGGGTTGAGAGTGTATAGAACGTAATACCTTTGTGGAACCCTTGGGGGTTCCTTTTATAGGCAGTGAAACCTAATGGGCTGTCACTGATGCTTCGGCCCCAAGGAAAGGATAGATACCAGAACTAGTTTGATTGTTATCTTCTAATTATGGTGAGTGAATATCCTCTTCTTTGGGGTAAATCCTATTCATAGATAGAATATGATTATGTCTAACCCTGTACCGGTCATGCCGGGCCGTGGGTCACACACGTTTGTGCGGTTACTGTTCATATAAGCCCATAAGCTTAAATAACATTATTCTCACCTATTCGTGATGGGCCGGATACGGGTAGTACCCGTGGGCCGGGTTCATAACCCGGCGGGGACTATACGTCATCAGTTTGGTTACATGCAAATTTAAAAGACAATTCAACGTACATATATAATTATAATATTAAACAAATTTCATTTAAATTATTTATTTGAAATAGAAAATTAAATAAATGGCATGTGCGGCTACAAATGAATTACAATGGTAGGGAATTTTATCAATTCATTTTTAAGCAAAAGCCAATAGTATTGTTAGAAACTTCACCTATTGCCCTAACTTTTGTGAAATGAATATTTTAAAGGCATTACATACTGTTTAAAAGACCATCTATATTAAACAAACATCACTTTTTTACTCCAAAACCCAATGACTCAACAACCCCAACCAAACGGGACCCTAAGTTACTGGTAGAACGAGAAGATGGAGTCCAAAGATTTAATGGAAGAGTGGAAACACCCAATTTCCAACTCAATTTCTTTTACACAACGGAAAGATATGACTCAGAATGATCTTTGATTATTTCTCAAATATATTCTTTTTTATTAAATGTCGGCTCTAGACTATTTGAGTTCAGAATGTTTTTCCGTGAGATCTATTCTTAAACCAGTAACTTCATTTCAAAGAGTTTTATTAACAGCTTTGATGACCAGGTTAACCCGGTTTTTCACAACGAATAAATAAAAAATATTCGCAATGATTTGACAAAAAGTATACATATAAATCATAAAATATTTCATATTGTTAGTGCAAAAACTACGATATTTAATTTATACATCCTTGGTTGTTTTGTTGATGACAAACATGTAACTTGTAATATATAACGTAAAATGTACAAGTTACTCGTAATCATATTTCGTGTATCCTTACACGTTTTTATCTTTGTAAAAATAAAGATAAATAGTTTGTACATCATTAAGTAACATGTCTTGCAAAACCTAGACATATCCTTCAAGAAAATCTGATCATTGATATGGTCTTACGAGTTGTGTTAACAAAAGATTTACAAGATTAATTGCTGATTTTCTGTCAGACCCATGGAACCCGTCAGACCCCTTGGTAAAGGGTTCGTCGGGGTTCGTGGGTTCATGGACTTTGGCTATAAATAGAGATCACATGCTTACTCATTTCCTCACACCTTTCTATCATATTCTCTTTATCCTTCTCTCTATATCTGATCCTCTATCACATCTCTCATCTCTCTAACATGTAGATCTTAGAGTTATAATTGTTCTTCTTCTTGTTTATTGTTTCTCTTTGTAGATATGAAGATCACTTAAGGTGTAAGAAAGATCAAGAAGTTCAAGCACAAGACATACGACAAGTCATTGTGTCGCCTCTATCTAGACTAATTTCTTTGTACTTGTCATCTCATGGTATTATGTCCAAGATCTATGATCTTGACATCTCGTGTGCTTCTCAACCGAGACCTATGACTTATCATCATTAATCTATACATCTTAAGGAGCGGAAAGGCCAAAGGCTAAGTACGTGTTGACTTTGTGTATAGATCCATATTTCTCCTTCATGAGATCTATGATCTTGATGCTTCATGACTCGAGTTGATAAGGATTACAAATATGTCAAGACATGTTCTTCAAGATGTAATCCACGATCTAGGCAAGATCATATCATAGAGTCATCTTTCTCTCTCTCTCTCTCTCTCTCTCTCTCTCTCTCTCTCTCTCTCTCTCTCTCTCTCTCTCTCTTCATGTGTGTTGTCGGTTCTTGTGTTAACCCGGTACTTGGGTTAGTACCTACAAATGTTGTAAAGGTAGAATTTTTGTTGGTTCTACATGTGTGTAAGAACTTGGGTGTTGGTCCTATCCATTGTGCAAGGACCCGGTTTGTAGCTTAAGTACCGGATAAAGTGTAAGCGATGTAGAGGGGACTTGTTGTACCAGTGTTAAAGAACACGACATCATAGCTTAGGTGTCGGTAAAGATTGTAAGCTAAATTTAAAGGTTTCTCCACCGGTGTAAAGGAGATTGTTGATTAGTGAAGTTGAACTCTCGAGTAGGTGACTCGGGGAGTAGATGTAGGGCAAGGAAGGTGTCCTTGTAGCCGAACCATTATAAATCATTGTGTCGATTTGCATTTACTTTTCTGCATTGCTTTATCCTTATACTTGCATTGCTTGCGTGTGTTGTGATCACTCAATGTGCTACTTGATTCATATAGTCTTTGACTATAAACACACGCATCTCATACTATGTCCTCATTAATGGACATTTGATAAAAAAAAGTTTTAAAAAGACAAATGATTTTTAAAATAGAGCACGATCCATGTATCAAATTACCTTTGAAGTTAGATAAAATAAGAGAAGTGTTTCTTTGTTTATTGCTTGTAATTCTTATTGTTTAATATGCTTTGCTATATTTGCTTGAAGATTTCCATGAAACATAAATTAAGATGCTTTAAAAAGGATTGATGAGTGTCGTTGTGTGTCCATAAAGAAAACTTACAAAATACAGTTTTTAATGAGTGTTTGACATAACTCTTAATCTTGTTGAAAAATCATTTCCGTAAACTTATAGATAAGTCTCATAAGTAGAAATGATGTTTAAAAATGTGTACTATATGTTTATTATCAAGTCTAGTAAGTCCTAGGAATTTCCCTATATGAAAATACAATTTTGCGGAAAATTTGCAGTATGTCTCAAAGACTCGCGGACACCTCGACAAAGGGGCGGACCCTTTGGGTACAAGGGTCCGTCGGGGTCCGTGATCGTCTGTGTTGTAGTTTTTCAGCCAACTTCAAAAGACCATAACTTTTTAACCGTAAGTTCTATAAGTCGTGCCACCTATCGTTTTGAAGGTAATTGAGTCTACTTTCATATAAAAACACTCTTGGGTGCTGGTTAGATTCATAAGATAATAAACAAGTCAAAAAGTAATAAGGTGTCTAAAATTATGAACTTACTTTAGCATTTCATCTTATTTCTCTTGAGTCAGACATATCAAATTAGTTTGTAATTGAATAAAGTTGTGTCCCATTCTAAAACAAATCATTTTGTTATACTAAGGAAACTACTTTCCAATACCGAGCCCAGGTTTTCTCGTTTTAACATATTTCGAATTTCTTTTCGAAAACGACTTTCACAACTCGAAACCTTATGAAACTTTCCAGTACATAATAAAACATCAAAATATATCATTTTCATAAACATTTGTGGTCTTAGCGGCCCGTCAATATATACTTTATGTGTTTACCAACCACTCATTTTGACCCATTTACATACACTATAACTTACAACTTTAACAAATGACCTTGAACCACTTTAACATTGGCATACACAAAGTATTTTACGCATATCAACATTACCAGAACACCGTTTACGATACTTGGGGTTCAACTTTACTATGAGCTCAATATTCTAACTATACTAAGCTTTTAGTGCACAAATTACATGTTTCTATCCATTAGTTCCACATCTTAACCATTACCAACTGCTTTACCTTTTTCCCTTGAACCTACACAACATTAAACGTCTACACTGTAAGCATTACATTTAGTAAGTAAACGACAATAACATGGTATCATATTTCATTTACACATTTAAGCAACATTAGTCATTAACACTCATTTACAAGAACAAACTTACCACTACTTACACAATCCACTTGATCAACACTTTAATATCATTGCATAGTTAGTTCTACCAAATAACTTTATGCATACTCGACTAACACATTGATGTTATTCAATATAGCTTAAACATGTAATCCACATACCACTCAATGTCATAAAATCCAGACAATAACATTTTATGACCGGTTTACTTACCTTGAATCCAAGCTAATAAGAATAAGCATCATCATCATCGTCAACAAACTGTGATTCATATTCAAAAGGCATATAAAGACTTGATGTAGGATTCTTTCTATAATCCTAACCATTTCCTTAGAACTCTATCATACCATCACCACCATGAACCTCATTGATTAAAGCTTTCCTCTTTTTTCTTCTCTCTAGACCGACACATAAAAAACACCAGAACATTTAGAAAGTCTGGATTTTCTCTAGGATAATTACTTATTAAATTTATATAACTTTATACCTTTGTCAACTTTAGTCCATAAAATTCATTTCTTTCAGTTTGTGACACATCATACTTTCTAAACCACATTACACCTATTTGACTATTAGTTTGACTAGCCAATCACATAAGGTGTTCAAACTTATAAAGGCGTAGTCAAACTCATTCAATAGCATTATCGTAATTAATACCTAAAAGCCGATTTTGAGATGTTACAGTTTCACCAAATACAGGTTGTTCCCCACATTTTATTATTTTTTACATCATAATTTACCAATGTGATTACATACAATAATGTGACGAATAAATAACTCAACATTAATATATATTAATTTTTTCAAACAACTAATATATTTATTTATAATCTTAATAAGTTTTTAACACGTTAAACAATAATAATGATAAATCACGTTTAAATTTTTAAAATTGCTTTTAAAATAAAAAACAAAAAAAAAAGTATCTAACCAAAATTTGCAATCATGCAAAAATACAAAACTAGAAAAACTCAATAATATATTTTTATTACGTAAATACTAACATATAAATATAATATATGTATATATAGATTTGGGGCGAGGCAGAAATGTTGTGCTCGTCCCTACCTGAACTCGATAAAAACCCGATCTCGAAAAAACCCCTGTTAGTGACCCGAAACCCGCCCCATAACCTGATAAGTATGTCCCGCTCCAAATCTTCAGAATTTGGATTTTCTCATCGAGTTCAGGTTATTCTTGCCATCCCTGCTTGTATACCAAAATACAAAACAAAATTCAAATGTATGAGTAAAAGATTATAATTCAAACGTATTGACACAACATTGTAATTCAACGGGTAAAAGAAAACTAATGTTAATGTTCCGATACCTTAAAGTGGTCTTATAACAACTCGTGTAGACAACAGTTCTTAAAGTGTAATACAATATTTTCTTCGATTTATCTAGCAAAATCCTTTCTTTGTTGTCAGTAATTCTTCATCAACCTTAATTTACGAGCTATGTCATCGATACACAAACAACACTTTGGAATTGTAAATTGGTTTCATTTCCATGTTCAAGCAACATTTTTTAAAAAGAAAAAAAAACACGTATCTTTCATCATTGTATCTGTGTTCAATTGTGACCGGAGCGAATGAACAATAACGTAGGAATCGAAAAAAGAGATTGCTTTCGCACAACGAGGGAGGAAACCTGAATAAAGTTGCAAAAAACAGTTGACAAAATGAATTATATTCTTGTTTATACACGTACGCTTAACGACTTCTGTAAAAACAATATACGGAGTACGAAAAAAACACATGTGCGAAAGATACTCTTAACAAAAAAAACATATTACTTAATCTAAGAGCATTATTGTTGTCCATAATAATAAGATGATAGATTAAAGAAATGAGATGAAAATGATATGAATTTTAGAGAGAGAAAGTAGAGAGAAGGAGGTGATTAACTTGGTGAGATTAGATTTTGAAATTATGAGAACATCCACCCTCCTAACATGCTGGGAGGGTGCTTATATAGTCCACCCACATGCGGGCTCTCTAATGTACTATATATATATTGGGTCGGGCTTGAATAAATTCTTAGTACCTTAAAAGAGGCCTTTTAAGCTAACCATCAAGCCCGTAATGTCACGACTATTTTAACTGACTATTACAACGTTCTAATAAATATTACAAATTAAACCTATGATCGAACATTCTTGTTTGACTCAATATTTTTTGAGGCTAACAATCTCCCCCAATGTGAGGTCATTCCTCTTCGATATTTAGAAATCCATGAAGATTACGAATTTCGTCATAAATGAGTCTTGAACGTGTAATAGTAGTTTTGTTCTTTCATGCTGTGATCTTTGAGCCTTTGTCATTGTCTTTCGACTTTGTCTTAAACTTGAGATCTTCAATTTATCCTTGACTTGTCTTTGGCATCTTGCGATCTTGTATCTTTATCCTCATACTCATACTTTGCACAATCTTGAAAGCTTGCTAACAATCTCCTTTGAAGAGAGGTCATTAATCATCAGAGTTGCGGAAGTCTTTAGCTTTCTTAATTGTTGAATGTCTTTGGGCATGAGTATGTGGTTTTGAATCTTTGACTTTGCTGAGTACACCGTAACATCACCTTCTCGAGACAAAACTTAGACACGGACTGAATGGCTTTGAATTCGTCCTTAATCGGTAGCGTTTTACCTCCGGTCGGTGAAGACCGTTACACGATATTAAATATCGTACCTGTGATTAGGTAGACTCAACTAAGAACCTCCTTGACAGGGTTTCGCGACTGTACTAGCCGTTCTCGTTACTCGACCGTCTCAAAGCAAGACTGCGAACATAAAGAGTGAATCAATTGGATAAATATCCGCTTTATTAAATTCGTCAATTCAAATTCCTGGAACAAGTTTGATTCTTAAAGATTCTTACCATTGTTGCTTTCCAGTTGACACAAGCTTGATTCATAAAGAATCTCGCAAGTTACCTACCGTAGCGCTGTTTGACGTTGACGCTAGAAGGATTTCCATTCGTCATTGTGAATATTAATTAATATCACTCTAAATGTTCTGGCAAGACCATAAAGATATTGCGTAGTAACCTGAAACGAGTTTAAATCGATAAAGAAACAAACCACTATTGCTTTTCAGTTTTACATATGTTCAATTCATAAAGAATTTTACACATGACCTACCCCAGTGCTGTTTGATGTTAACACTGAAAGGATTTCCACTCATCATTGTGAATACTAAGCAATATCACTCTGAGTGTTCTAGCAATATCACAAGGATATAGCGTAGGACTCTCTTGATCGTCATCAGTGTGTCCTAACGAGATTTTATTGATCTCTTGGATCTATACTCGATTTGTACACTTTTAGTGGTCGGAGGCTGGAGCAGATGCCACCTATTCAATATCAACTAACTTGGAGTGAGAAAGTTAATAGAAGTCATTTTGATCTCCGTGACAATAAAACAAATTTTTTTTAAGAGAAGCCTGAGTCAGCTGGGGAGGGGTTGTGCATTACATCACTGGGTCCATGATGTGTTGTCTTCGTGATGTCTTGACCCGGTTTCTGCCTAAGTTGTATGGAGGGCTTCTTTGTTTACACCCTTTATCCTTACATTTCTTTTTCCTTCTTCAACCCCTTTAATGCTTACCAAGACATCATTACTAACACCTTGTTGTGGTTGTTCCAGTGCTAGCACCAGTACTTAGTCAGCATTCAGCTACATTCACATTCTACTCCATCTTTCCTAAGGACTTCTAATAATCTATTGGATTGTCCGTGGAAAGATCCCTCCGGTTCTGGTTGGATCATAGGACTTAAATCTAACCACCCTTTTGACACCAATAACGTCGTGAATTAAAGATGTTGTGAGTATTTGATCGTAACCATGAGTGCTTGAGTCTTTAGATCACATTTTAATCACATTTTCTCTCCTATCTCTAATATATAAAATCGTTTGATATTAGAGATACCAAATTTGATTAAAAGATATTGTGAAAAATAGTCTTGAAAAACTTTTGGGACAAAAATGTGTCAAACTTAGCATGAATTTGGAACGCTCCCCCTCAAAAATTGATCTAATTGAATTGTCATGTGATCCACATTTCACTTTTTGAGGATGGGAGTTGTTGAACACACAATTTTTGAAAGATTTTGAATATCTTTGAAAAATTCTTGAAAAAATTGTGTTCAACGCTTTTTGAAAAACTCTATTTCTTTTTGGCGAAAACGTTTTTCTAAAGCATAAACTTGAGTTCATAGACTTTGAATGTCTTGACAAATCCACTCAAGTGTAAGAAGATTTAACTTCTTTGCTGAGGGTAAGGGCACTAAATCGTACACTCCCCCGTGAATATTGATCCGGGTTGCAATCTGAAAGTGATTACAAGCCATTGTGTTGAGCTCAAAACGTGGAATGTTTTGTGACAATCTCAACCCAAGATAGATTGCTCTACCCGTTGTTGGAAATATTGTCCAAAGGAGACAATTTCCTTTATATAAGATAGAAATGACATGTTTTGAAAAATATTTACAACTTTCATTCGAGCTTTAAGTACACACCCGTGTCGTTATTGAGCGACATTTCTAGGTACGTCCATATTATCGATACTAAAAGACATGTCGAGAAGAATCTTTTTGCATTTTCAAAGATTTTTAATTTTGTATTTTGCTTTTTCATTAATATTTACATGTAGATGTTTGATAGATGAATTAAGCAGGCTTCTTTGCCAGAATCTCCAGTTCTGCTGGAGTCAAACATCTCATACCAATTTGCCTAACTAGATACGCAAACCTCTCTTTCGAAAGAGCTTTTGTAAACAAGTTAGCTAATTGGTAATCAGTTCCAACAAAGTATAATTCAACGATACCCCTTTCAACTTGTTCCTTAATGAAGTGATATCTGACATCAATGTGCTTCGTGCGGGAATGCTGTACCGGATTGCAAAAGATGGCTATGGCGGACTTTGAGTCACAGTACATAGGTACTTTATCAAAGTGGAATCCATAATCCGTGAGTTGTGTTCTCATCCAAAGGACTTGAGCGCAACACGCAGATAGAGACACATACTCCGCTTCGGCTGATGACAATGATGTGCAATCCTGCTTCTTGGAAGACCATCCCACAAGCTTATCTTGACCTAGAAATTGTGCACCACCAGAAGTACTTTTACGTATATCAAGACACCCTACATGATCAAAAACTGAATAGGTCGTTAGAAAGAAACCGGTTTCTCTCGGGCACCAGAGTCCCATGTGAATGGTATTCTTGAGGTACCGAAAGATCCGTTTAACCTCCTTGAGGTGATTTTCAGTGGGTCGTGCTTGATATCGTGCACAATAACACGTAGCATGTGATATATCTGGTCGGCTTGTTGTTAAGTACATGAGGGAGCAGATCATGGAACGATATTTCGTTTGATCTATGGCATCTCCCTCCAAATCAGCATCTAGGGACGTGGTTGATAATAGTGTCCCAACGGGGTCACATGAGGTCATACCATGCTTTTTGTTTATCTCTTGACAATACTTAGCTTGGTTAATAAAGATACCACTTGGGGATTGGTGAACTTGAATTCCTAGAAAGAATTTTAGTTCGCCCATCATTGACATTTCAAATTTGTTGTGCATTACTTTTCCAACCATTTTGAGAGTTTTGGGTTCGTAGACCCAAAAATAATGTCATCAACATAAATCTGCACAAGCAAAATGTCATCCCCATATTTATAAGTGAACAAAGTTAGATCAATGGAACCTTTTGAGAAACCTTTGGAGACCAGGAATTTCGAGTGTAACACCCCCAAATTTACACATATCAATACAGCAGAAGACTCGTTGGTGTTACGGGATATCACATTACTCACATCATAGACAACGCTTAAAAATTGCGCCGTTTAATAATAAAGCATTTCCATTCATAAATATCAAATTTACATAGGTCCCAAGTCATTGTATTTCATACAGGTTTTACAAAGCATTTGAATGGAAATTATTATTTAAGTGCGGGCCATGAATTCTTGTTGTCTTCCCGAGAATTACCTTCAAGTACCTGAGATAAAATATGTTAAAAGAAAAGGTCAGCGATAACGCCGAGTGAATTCATAGAGGTTAATAAAACCATTAAAATATCATCGGTATATATTTATTACCGAAAATCATTTTTGTACGAATCCTTGTAGTAGGCCATAAAATAGGCCAAAAACATTTTATACAAATCCTTGTCAAAACCATAATATAGGCTGTTGCCTTCAAAACCATTATACGAACCAATGTCGTTAAAACATCATACAATACGTTTCATAACATTGTATAAAGTGAAATAAAAACCGTTATATGAATATGGTTATGTAAAACCAAAACACAAACATAAAATCAATAATAAGACCCCGTATTGCTAGTCAGGCAATTCATTGTAATTCAGTGCGTATAGCAGTATTTCGTTATTCTGGATTATTATAAGCCGCATGACATTGTTACCTTACTACAACAAACAATGGGTTGCTAACCCGAAACTCATTTGCCTATCTAAATTAGCGTGTCGTCATAATAATCACGCTTGTGTAAATCTTCTCATACATAAATTCACTTACCAATCAATGTGGCACGACGGGGATCAACCGTCAAGGCGCGAACTGGGGTGATCGTCCCCAAATAGTACTATTATATGCATAAGCGTCTACCAAATCCCGGTAGTTCACAATTCATGCTAATGGTACTTTTAGTGACATAACCTAACTTTAATAATCCATTTCATTTCATCTATCGGGTCATTTAATCATTAATCGGGTCATACAATCATTCGGGTCCAAATCAATAAACAGACAATCGGGACAACTAGTGTCCTATTTTATAAAAACTAACATGTTATCTCCCTCGCGGGTTCATAAAACATTTCATAAAAACATTTAAAAGAGTGCGAGGCTATGAACTCACGTTGATGTGGGAAGGCGGTTATCGGTGATTCGGATATACGGTACGTGCTTCAATCACGGGAACCTAGAAAAATAATACTCGTCTAAGACTCTTGTCCAATGACTTTATAAAAATAACAATTATGTATACATATGATGATTTTATACATATGATGATGATCAAGTGGGTTTATACATTCTCATTTACTCATTTTAGTGTTATGTGTTGATAACTTTTATACTAGTTTACTAGTTTTACTTATTTACATGTTTTAGGTCCAATAAGCCTATTATAAGTCCATTAACTTGTATTAATCCATTTTATACTTTTATTATCATTATTATACTTTACATGTTAGGCCCAAGTGGGTTAAGCCCAATAAGTAAATTTATAAGTGTTTAGCCCATTTAGTTGGATTAATAGTCCAATAATGCTAACTTAGCCCGTTAATGTCCGTATTTATATAGTTCGGGTTTTATCGGTTTTTACTTGAATTAAGTACTTATATATCAGTATATGACTTTTAAAAAGTTTACATTAGACGGGTCCGACCGTCTAAGTTTTATTTGACAAAAACGTTAAACTTTCGGTTTTTAGCCGAAAAGACGTAAAACTTAGGTATATAGTTTTATCATTTGGAAAAACATTTATACTTGTAATTTATATAACATGTCCCATTTTAATATCAATATAGATACCTCTTTATTTATGATTATTATCAACTAGTGGGTTTTATATATATATATATATATATATATATATATATATATATATTTTATAAATACAAAATTTTGAGTGCTTATATTATATACTATTTATTTTATCAAATCTGTCCTAAATTTTCAATCTACTAAAATGTCCATATCTAGAGTTCTATAAGGAGATAGGACCTCAAATTTTTATGACATAAACTACATGATATGTGCTTCATTTTATTATAGCTACTGATGAATCAACCTCTAAATATTTTAATAAATTCGTCCAAAACAGTATAGGCAGATTTGCATTCTAAACTTGTTTTGATCATATCTTACTCATTTTAATGATTCCATTGTATAGCCAACTCTCACATGTGTATAACATCTTATACTTACTGTAAATTGATTCCACCATGCAATTTTATCAGTTTGGCATTTGGTTACTTACTGTTTTTATACAGCCATTATATTAAGCAAGATTTTAACCTTGTTACCTATGGTTTTTCATCTTTTTAACCATATTTATCAACACTTGATCCCCACACAACATTTTTATCATCATATATATTTATCATATACATATACAATATAAAAGAAAATACATGATTACATAATCAAAATAACAAAAGGATAGGAAGAACAATCTCTATACCACCATTAGTGATGAAAAGATGAGGTTTTTGATGAACAAGACTTGGTTCTTGTTATCAAATCTTCAACTTTAGCAAGGAAAATTCTTGGATCCTTTGGATAGATGAACACCTCCATGAATTCAGCCCTTTAACCTCATGAAAACTTCTTTTCATAGGTTAAGATCACCTCCAATCTTCATATCTTCAAAGGTTCTTCAACATATGTGTGAATAACACATGATATTGTGGTTAATTTAAGATCAAATGGTGGTGTTGTGGTGAATATGGGACGAATTTTTGAGAGAGAAATGGGAGGATGAGAGTGGTTTGCATGTATGTGTTTTGGAGAAATGGTTTGGTTAGATGGTTTTGTGGTTTGGTGTAGCTTACAAGTTAAGCTCAAGTTACATGTGTAGCAACTTGTAACCACAAGTTGACACCTTATGGGTGTGGTGGAGCTACTTGGCCGTCCCATATAGTGGGGTGGGGCAAAACTTGTTTTGTCTCATCCCACTAATTTACGGGTATTCCTCGATTCTAGTTTCCTCGATTTGCGTGCCCTCGGGTCGTTTTACGAAAAACGTTTTTATAATTTATGAATCAACGGCACAAAACGAATATAATAAAAATTGTCTCATAAAAAACGAAGTTCAAAAACGTAAATACGTAATCCTAAGGTTTCTGGTTTAGTCGTAAAGGACGTTAAATTATAATCGTAAGTCCTAATCTCTTCTCGTAAATTTGTGAGTTTATGAACCAACACAAATTTAAAATCTCAAAATAATATTCACGGATAAATTTATTTTCTAAAATGTCAGACTGTCACCAAAACGGTGTATGTAAACGTAAGCACGTAACGTAGAATCCTCCGGTTTAGACGTAGTCGATGCTACTTCATGATGTAAACCCAAATTTCTTCCCAAAAATAAGTGAGTTCATAATATAACATTAAAATAATGTTTTTAAATAACACTTGAGAATAAAATATCAACCTTGACGGATTGTCATATCGAGAGCTCGTCGTACGACGCCTTTGGAGCTTGCTTGAGTCCATAAAGTGCTTTGTGGAGACGATACACCTTGTCAGGATAGTGAGGATTGACGAATCCTTCCGGTTGCGTGACATAGACTTCTTCCTTCAAAGGACCATTAAGAAACGCCGTCTTTACGTCCATTTGATAGACAATGAATCCCTTATGTGCAACATAAGCAAAAAAAATCCTGACCGCTTCCATACGAGCTACTGGTGCAAATGATTCTTCAAAATCAATACCCTCTTCCTGTCCATACCCTTTAGCCACTAGCCTAGATTTATTCTTGACGATCGTGTTCTCTTCATCCATCTTGTTTTTCTAGATCCATCGAAGATTTAATGGTATTACATCGTATGGTTTGTCAACAAGTTCCCAGACTTTAAGTCTTTCAAATTGTTGAAGTTCATCCGTCATCGATTCAATCCAAGCATGATCAGCCATGGCTTCTTTGATGCTTTTCGGTTCTGCTGAACTCACGGCGAGTGCGAACATACAAACATCGCCATTGGTTTCAATCTGTCGTCTTGTACGAACGGGCTGTGAAGGGTTTCCAATTACTTGAACCAAAGGATGATCTCGGGTCCAATGATGTGTTGAAGGATGTCGTTGGTAGAATGTATGCATATTTGACGGATCAACATGGCGAGTAGAAGACTCTCCAGTTTCGTGTACCGGTGTACCGAATGGGTTGATAAATTCGTCTTCGTCAGATAATGCGTTGTCTGCTTGATTTGTGTTCTCTGGAGCAATGACAGTAGTTTTTGATGTTGTAAGAGCGATTGTTGAAGTGATACTCTGAGGAGGTAGATCTGCAGCAACCCATGTTGAAGTAGATAAAGTTGTATCCTTTTGTTGACGATGATCGGTATCATCATTCTTATCATGAGTGACAGCGGAAGACTTTGATACAACATGTTTCTCCCCCGTGAAATATTCATTATACATTGGTCCATATAACATTTCCAACTCTTCAATTGTCTTGTTGACTGTCATATCTTCTCTTGGAACATTTCCTTGAACCAGCTTTGAACTTGACAGTTCATTGCTGTGGTCTTGAGTTCCGAGTTCCGTGCGGTTGTGAACGGAAGTCGTTTGTCGTTGTGGATCAGGACTTAAACTGTTTTGTTCAAGTGCCATTTCTTGTAATTCATCAAATCGGATGTGAATAGTGTCGACTATCAGTTTTGTTCTGTTGTTGTAAACTCTATATCCCTTAGACTGAGTTGCAAATCCCACAAGAATACATTCATCACCTTTCTCTTTCATCTTGTCACGATTTTCAGCATCTCGAATAATGTAACATGTACATCCAAAAACATGAAGGTGTTTGAGTGAAGGTTTTGATCATGAATTACGTGATATGGTGTCTTTTCGTGTCTTGGGATAATTAAGGATCCGTTTTGTGTGTAGCATGCGGTTGACACGGCTTCGGCCCAAAAGTACAATGGTAGTTTTAAAGCGGATAATAATGTTCGAGCAGCCTCAACTAAAGTACAATTTCGTCTTTCAAAAACGCCGTTCTGTTCGGGTGTTCGAGCAATAGATGTTTCATGTTCAATTCCTTCAGCTTCAAAATATTTTCTCAGAGTTGAATTCAAAAATTCCGTGCCTCTGTCAGTACGAACCACTTTTACTTGAGCTTGAAGACCACGTTGTATCAGTTTAAGGAAACTGATGAGAACTTCAGGTGATTCATCATTGGACCTCAAGAAGTGAGTCCATGTGTACCTTGAGTAATCATCGACAATTACCATAACATATTTCTTCCCATTGATACTATGAATACGCATGGGACCACACAAATCTATATGAAGAAGATCTAACCGTCGTTTAGAGCTTGGTGTATTTTTTGTCTTAAAACTACTTCGTTTAGCTTTACAAAGCTCACAAGAAGAACAAAGATGATCTTTGATGAATTTCAAGCTTGGAAGGCCTCTCACAATATCTTTCTTGGATAGCAAGTTGATGGTATCAAAATTAAGATGAGATAAACGTTGATGCCATAACCATGCCTGAGTCGTTGAAGATTTAGCTATAAAGAAAATTGGAGTTGATGAAGTTGTGTCTTGAAGTGAAATAGTGTAAAGATCAGTACCCCGTGTACCGGTAAGTAAGTCATTCCCATCATAATCACGAACAAAACATGTCTTCTTTCTGAAAGCAACCTCCAAATCTGCATCACAGAATTGACCAACCGAGAAAAGATTGTGATTGAGCCCTTCGACGTAGTATACCCTTTTGATCGTATATTCCCCTGAACCAAATCCCCATATCCTAGGATCGGTGCAAATTGATCATTTCTTAATCGGACCGTACACAGGAACTTCTCCACGACGTTAATTAGAAGCTTGAGATTCCCCGTCATGTGCTTCATGCATCCGGAGTCCAGTATGAATAGAATTATTTGTATCACCTGCAGAAGAGTTAAACCACAATGGAGCAATTCCTATTTTGGATACCACGATAGTTGTGATTATAGAATCATTAGTGTCCTTAGAAACATTTAAAGGCATACTAACACTCGTTGTCACATTTTCTGTCCTAACTTTAGGCATCCATTTATATCTTGGAGGACATTGATTAGCAAAACACCATTTCCAAGACTTGCTAGCAGACTCATATAATTCCGTAATTCTGATTCAAGGATTCTTAGTGGTGGAGTATGATGCATTACTTTTCTTAGTGGGGGTTGCACCATAATGGTTTACTTTGCGTTTGGGTTTACTAGCACTAATAGGCATCACAACTTGCTTCTTAGTTCTAGTATCTACGCCTTTGACATTATTCATAGCACACATAGAATGATTAGCATTAGCACACTTTCCACATTTGACACAAACAAATTTCACATTCATAGCATTCAAATCATTCAAGATATTCAAATCGTCATTACACGCGATTACAGACTTTTTATTCTTAAAAACATTCAAATTCCTAGGGTGTTCTTCTACTTCCTTCATCTTCCCTTGACTCTTGTGTTTCTAGACCTTATCATTCACTTGAGTGCTCTTAAGCTAAGGCCGGCTAACACTAGCAGTGGAAACTACTCCTGTAGTAGAAGACACACGAGTATTAGTGTTTCTAGAAGTCTGAGGCGATTGACTAACTTTGTTTGTGGGTTTAGTGGTCATTCTATACATCCCTGGTTTAATCACATTATTGTGCTTAACGCTTGGTGCTATAGCATTCCTTATGGGTTGAGTATGTGGTAACCTTTCCTTTCCATCCATCTTGGGGGCAAACACAGGTTTTGCAAACGAAGAATTTGAGAAAGCAGATGGTTTTCCCAAGATAGAGGATCTATTCACTTTAGAGGCATTGGGTTGTCTAACAACAGGTTTCTTAACGCTAGGTTCCACAACTTTCTCACCCATCTTAGCAACGAGTTTCTTCAACTCTGCTATTGCTATGTCTTTTTCTTGTAACTGAGCTTTCAAATCTGAAATATCAAGACTTTTTTCGTTTAGTAATCGACATGACTCAGATAATTTTACTTCCAAAGGTGTATCATTTGAAAAGCTGCCAACTTTCTTTTGCAAAGCAAGTTCAAGTGAGTGACAATGTTTTTGAAGATAATCATATCTATGTTGAAGTAACGAAAACTCTTTTTGGTCAACTTTATTCGAAAGCTCAGTTTCAAGACGTTCACATTCTTTAACTTGATCAAGATAATTGCATGCAACATCAGAATATTCATCAATATCAACACAAGATGTAACATAAACACACATAATATCTTTTGAGAGACATTCATGTAAGAGTAGATCATATGCTGTAGAAAACTCGTCTCTTTCAGGTTGATGGTCGTTCACTTCTTGTTCAAGAGATTCCACATATTTCAAATCATCAAACATTTCTTGCTTAATTAGTGTTTCAAATTCCAAAATATGTTTTTGCGTTATTTTCGCAAGTGGAATCAAAATACTTTTCACAAGCACAGTTATATCGTGAGGAATTTCTTTGTCTCCTTTTGAAAGTTCACGTTTTTTCCAGTCACCATCAACAACCTTTTTGAAATTTTCAATTTAACTCTTGAGAATACTAAGTGCTTGCTTACTCTTGCTTACAGAAGCTTTATATGGCAAGTAGTCAATAAATTTGGAAACATTAGTTTTCTTAGTGGCAAAAGCTTGTTTCCATTTAATTCTTATTTGTTCACATTCGAAAAATATTTGCTCACGAGTTTTCTGTGTTTGTGTTTTGAAAAGACCATAAAGACTGTTTTCATAAGCATAATTATATGGTTTAACAAATTCTTTATTAACTTTTGGTCTACTCTTTTCTTCCAAATCGTTTGTCTCTTCACTATCGGGCCTAACAACAAGACAATCAAGATCGGTCCATTGGGACTCATTAAGATATAAGTGCTGATTCGCAAATTGAGCTTGCTCAAGGTACTTAGGATTTGTAAAACTAGGTCTATCCTTGAAAAACGAATGAGGTGCCAACATTCGCATGGTTTGAATTGATTGATTAGTTTTGTAAACATTTTTCTTGTAAAAATCAAGTTGAGTTTTAAGTTCCACCATTTTGTCGATGTCATTCGCTTGTTTAGTTTTGAAATCCTTTTCCATCTTTTCAACCACAACTTTCTTTTCATTAACAAGTTTAGTTTTATCCTCTTGAAGAAAACCATTTACTTGAGTTAGCTCATTGACTTTAGTGGTAGCAAGATAAGTTTTATGACATTCAGTACTCAAAGAGGTGTTATAATTACGTTTCTCTTGTTCTAGAAGTTTAAGAGTTTCGTTGTATTTTTGTTGAAAATCGTCCTTTTTGACATTAATTAAACACCCTTTGTACCCCTCAATCTCATTGGTCTTTTGAAGAAGCTGAGCTCTATAGCTATCAATGGTCTCACTAGATTTAATTAGAGCAGCTATACATTCTTCAAAATTTTGAGTGAGCGTAGCGTTTTCCTTCTTTAATTGCTTTTGACTCTTTCTAGTTTCTTTGACATCTTTTTGTAAAGAAGCAATTAAGTTAGCAAGCGCAATATGCTCCTCGTCATCATCATACTCATTTGCATGTTGATCATCCTCAGGCTCATTATTGCACATGTCTGATGAATCGGGTGTGGTATTGCTATCAACCGTTTCCATCAGACATGTGTCATTAATGGCTTTGGGTAGCTCACAATGCTCATGAGTATTACCAAACACATTATATTCCTCTTCAGCGTGTACCTTATCGATTGGCTCAGTATCAAAGATAGGACCATTATCATCTTCAGTGACGTTGAGAACTTCTTTAACCTTTGCCATGTACGTGTAATGTGCTTCAAGTTCTTGGTCGGAGGCTTCATCATTAGTATCATCAAGCATTGCTCCTTCCTCTGCCGATAGTTTAACCCCATCTTCCATCTTCTTGCATAACAACATCTTTTCCTTATGATAGCCAGAGTCCCTAACCCGTCTCGGCTTCCTACATTCCTTTGCCATATGCCCATAGCCTTGACAATTAAAGCACTGAATTCCACTTTGCTGAACCACTTGAGTACCAACAGTGTCCCTACTCCCAACATCAGTAGCAATCCTCTGAGTATCATACTTAGCATTTTGTCGATCATACCGTACAGAACCCTCAACATGTGTTGGATTACGTCGATCATACCTAGGAGGACTTTCATCACGTTGACGTGTGTCATACCTTCGAGGACTCTCAACATATTGGTTCCTTGTATTTGATGATGTTCGAAGATTGTTGTTGGTGGGTTTGAAGATTTTCTTGTAGGTCTTCATAATGAAAGCAATTTGTTGCTTCATCTCTCTATCCTTCTGAGCTAATTCTTCATCACTGTCCTCTTCAGATGATGGCTCAGGTGATGGTGATGGTGCTCTTGGTTCTTTGTCTCGTGATCTTGTGGGAACAGAATGCTTAGATGAAGTGGAGTATCTTGGTGAGGAGGATGTAGTGGAGTACCTTGGTGAGGAGGATGTAGTGGAGTATGAATTTGGAGCACGAGAGCGATGATCTTGAACGTGTTGAGTGGTAGACACCAAAACAAGTGGATTAGTAGTCTTTGGTATCCTTTCAGCTCGAAGTTCATTCGCCTCATTCTGAAATTGTTTCAAAATGTCGAAGAGCGTGTGATAGTTGACCTCGTCTAACTTACTCTGTTGTTTCACCAAAGTTACAAATCGTGTCCACTCTGGTTGAAGTTGCTGTAGAAATTGCACATTGGCTTGCATGATGGAGACTTGCAAATTGTTTCTTGTCATAACATTCATCATCTTGTAAAACCTTGAGTAATATGAATCAATTGGTTCCCCATCCAATGAAGTAAACTTACCAAAGTTCCAAAACAAGTTAGTTTTTACATCTTGCTTGTTAAGTGATCCACCTTGTTGCAAGCGTTCAATAGCAAACCACGTTTCTTTTGCAGTAGAGCATGCATCAACCATTGAATAAATATCATCCCCAATCCCACTTAGAATCAAATAGATTGCTTCTTTCTCTGCATCAATCCAAGCACGTTTCTCTTTCGAAGTGTTCTCATATGTTTCCTCATTTGTTTGCTCATCAGAACCGGTCGTCGAGTCGGTTACTGGAATTGCTGGGATGGTTATTATAGTGAGAGTATAGGGTCCTTCTTTGATGCAAAGTCGAAGAACATCACCATTGGGTTTGGTGTCAAGATATCGAAGGAATCGTGATTGCCATTGTGCATATCGACCAGTCACAAGCATTGGTGGTCTCTCTTTATTACCCGCCACCATGATGTTATTAGTAACACGATATTCAGTAGTAGAATCCATCTTAAGAATGAAGTGAAGTGAAGTGAATAGGATCTTAAGTAGATGTTGTTGTGAGTAGATTGTGGTTGAAACTTCAAGAAATGGTGTGAAAAACCCTAAACAATGTCTTCGCAAGAAACCAAAAAATCGTAGGCGAAATATCACACGAAAAATCACTTTTTTTTTTGAAAATTTTGTAACAATTCAGAATAACTTTCCTTTATCTTATCCGGAATAACAAACACCACAATCCAGAATAACAAAATAAACCTTATCCGAAATAATTGTCCTGAACCTAATCCGGAATAAGATCCTTATCCGGGATCTGAATTCTATGTCTAATCCAGAATCTGAATAAACCCTTATCCGGAATCTCGAAAAACACTCTTATCCGGAATCCTCCCTAAGCTTATCCGGAATCCTGCAAATACACCTAATCCGGAATATACCTTCTACCTCTTATCTGGAAAATGCCTTCTACCTCTTATCCGGAATACGTGTTATACCTCTTATCCGGAATATAACTTCTTGATACAATCCGGAATAGAAGTTCTACTGCAATCCGGAATAAAAGTTCTATAACTTATCCGGAATAAATGATTCTTCAGCTTATCCAGAATCTGTGTATGTTAGCTTATCCAGAATACGTATTCGACTTCTTATCCGAAATACGTATTCGACTTCTTATTCGGAATACACTGCTACAACTAATCCGGGATAACCTTCTAACCTAGTATTCCGAATAACAAAAACCTCATAACCCACAACTATCCGGAATATGTTGAACTTGTTACAATCCGGAAAATCTTTCTTCAGTGTCTTATCCGGAATAAGTAAACCCTTGTTTCCCGACTTCTGAAACCCTCAAAACCCGGATAGTGAAACTTTCCAAAAACTTGATTTTTTTAAACTTTTTACCCAAAAATCAAACCAAAGCAATCAATTTTTTCGAGACGATCACCAAAAAGAAGAACACGAATTCCTACCACAACTTTGTAGGCAATTTGAATGAAGATTTTGAGCTCCGAAATACAAATTTTTTTTGAGACGAGATGATTTGAAGAAGAAAATCACACGAATCAAAAATGATAACCACAAACTAAACACGAATCTACCCCATGGCGATTGATACCAATTGTTGTCCCTAATAATATGATGATAGATTAAAGAAATGAGATGGAAAAATATGAATTTTAGAGAGAGAAAGTAGAGAGAAGGAGGTGATTAACTTGGTGAGATTAGATTTTGAAACTATGAGAACATCCACCCTCCTAACATTCTAGGAGGGTGCTTATATAGTCCACCTACATGCGGGCTCTCTAATAGACTATATATCTTTTGGGTCGAGCTTGAATAAATGCTTAGTACCTTAAAAGAGGCCTTTTAAGCTAACCATCAAGCCCGTAATGTCACGACTATTTTAACTGACTATTACAACGTTCTAATAAATATTACAACTTAAACATATGACCGAACATTCTTGTTTGACTCAATATTTTTTGAGGCTAACAATTATAAGCGACTGACAACAGAAGTGGTGTCGTAAAGATCAAGCGATGTCAAGTAAGCTATCTCACCAGAAGCTCATAAAAAATAGTGTCAATGGACTAAAAAATAGTATTACGATCCACATATAACCTAATTTATTAATTAAAAAATATAAAAATTTAAAAGGCAACAAAATTTTGGCTAGTTGTTACGGCATAAGACACTGTCGCACAAAACGAAAGTGATGCACGCTCACCATTCCCTTTGCTATAAGAGCTCCAACAATTCCATGTCATCCACATTGATTTTTTCTCCACAATCGTTTAATAAAATTTTGATTTGACGGGTGTGCTCTTTGAGCAACTATTTTTTTCAGTTTCTTATGCTTCTTTGAGGAAAGAAAGCTAAGTTTGTTAATAGTGTATATGATTTTTCAAAGATTATAATTCTAAACAAAAATTTAGCTTAGGTCTAAGAGAAAGTGTAGAAAAACTCGTAGAGCAATATGGAGTCGACCAATAAAACGTACTCGTTAAAAAAAATCTTTAAACAATACGTATAACAAGAGTATCATATTCTAGACTATAACCATTGCATAAAACATAAACACAATCCTTTTTATATAACCCTATAAGGTACGGAGTATATGTTTATTTTGCCTTGCTACTGACATACATGTGTTTTCATTTGCCGTTACACCCTACTTATATAAAGATCATTTATAAATGTATTTCACAGCGCTATGTCTTTAAACTATGACCAGGAGAGCCTGGGACCACCCGCCCTAGCAAATTGCTTAGGTACTTGCTCCGAGAGGCTCATCTTCACCGGCTTCTGCCCTACCATCACCCGTCTACGTTCTAGATACTCTTAATAAGGAAACATATTACTCAATCTAAGAGCATTAGGAGCGATTGACACCAAAAGTGATGTCATGAAGATCAAGCGATGTCGGGTAAGCTATCTCACGAGAACCTCATAAAAAAATAGTGTCAATGGACTAAAAAATAGTATTACGGTCCACATATAACCTACTTTATTAATTAAAAATTTTAAAAATTTTAAAGGCAACAAAAGTTTGGCTAGTTGTTAGGCTGGGGGCAGTGGCATCTAAAAAACCCACCGCCAACTCAGCGCCACATCAGATTTTTCACAACTCACAAAAACTCACCTTATCATGGGAATAACGAACAAAAAACTCACCTCCATCTCACCTAGCTTTATATAAAATATACCCTACTAAATACCCTAAATCCTAATACACTCACCACTGGTAGGTTTTTAAAGTAAAACCCACACGTGAGTTACGGTGAGGTTTATGGGGTGGGTTTTGGCCACATTGAACTCACGAGTGAGAAATCCTTCCATTCCCCAGCCTTACGGCACAAGACAATGTCGCACAAAATGAAAATGGTGCGCACGCTCACCATTCCCTTTGCCTTTAACAATTTCATGTCATCCACATTAATTTTTCTCCACAATCGTTTAATAGAATTTTGATTTAACGGGTGTGCTCTTTAAGCAACTCTTTTTTTCAGTTTCTTTATACATCCACACACACTTTACAAAATCAAATCCACATAATGAAATAACACAAATAATGACTCAATTACAAAACATAATAGTTTCTCTTTCTATTTTTTTACCCTCTACAAATTGTTGACAAATCATTTTGTGAATTATATTTTTTACCCTCCACAAATAATGACTCAATTACCAAACATAATAATACTGTATGGGCACGTTTGGTACAAAGAATTTTTAGAGATTAGAATTTAAGTAGAGAATAGAAATCAGTAGGGAATTTTGATTTATTCCGTTGTTTGGTACCGACAGAGACTTTATTGGAGAAATAAGCAAAAAGTTTATTTATAGCTATTTGTGATTAAAGAAACAAAAAAAATTAAAAAAAATTATTCAAAAAGTTTTATAATTTAGATACGAATAAAAATTACTTATCATATTGGTAGAATCCTATCTTTATTTTTAAAACTCAACAAAAATTCATTATTGTATATCATTTTGTTATTTCAAGTCAACACAGGTCTGTTGAAGACTTTTCAACAATAATTATTTGTTGATGTAAAAAAAAATTGTTTTGTCAATGTTAAAGATCTATAAATACATGTGTGGGATCTGTATTCATGTATGAGCCATCAAACACTTTTTTTTATCCATTTTAATATAAACACAACTTGAATCTTGATCTACAAAATACGAACACAGCTTGGATTTAAGATGTTTTGTGAGTTTGTGTGTCATCCACTCCAAAATACAAACACAACTTGAATCTTGATCTGCTAATGTGTTTTGGATTTGTTATCTAAAAGATAGGGAATTTGTTATCCACTCCAAAAATAGGAGAATATAGAGAATTGATTCTCTATGTTAATGAATTTGTCAAGAAGAAAGTTATTTTGGAACCTTATTTTTTTGTAGAAACTAAGGGACAAACCCCACCCTTCATTTAGCTTTAATCTAATGGTGGAGATTAATCTAAGATTTAATTCAATTAAACATTTTTTATTTCCACTATATAAACTCTTTTCCCCCAAATTTTTTCTCACTTCGCTCCTTTTTTCACACACAGCTCGTGTGTGTTTCTCTCAACCGTTTCAGTTATAAAAAAACGTTTTTTCTCATTCTGTTATACCGATCCAGAAATTCCGTTGCATTATTGATCATCGTTATCATTTTACTCCTTTTTTAGATCGATCAATTAATTGATTTATGTTATGGCTTTTGATTTGAATGAACCTGCAGTTCCAGATTCAGATGCTGATTTAGTAGGTTTGGATGTTAATAACGGTTCTACTGTATCCGGATGCGGTTCTACTTCTGTTCTGGCTGATCATGAAAACTGTGATTGTAAGTTTGTAGATTATCTTTTTGATTAGCTTATTTTGCTTATTTTCATTAACTTATTGCTTATTTTCGGTGTGTCATTGCTTATTATAGTTTTTTTTTGGATTAATTTTGTTTTTGCTTCGAATTACATCATCAACAAGTTATCTGATTATATTTTTTTTGCGTTTTACTCTATTTGTTGATAATGCTTATTAACAGCTTATTTTTTAGCATGTTTTGTATCAATAGTGATACATTGATGTTTTGTTACTAGTTAAGCTGTTTTTGTTGATGTTTTGTATGTTCTATCACTAGTGATATGTTGATTTTTTTTCTATAAGCTTTTTTTGTTGATGTTTTGTATGTTGTATCACTAGTGATATGTTGATGTTTCGTTACTAGTTTAGTTGTTTTGTTGACGTTTTCTATGTTTTATCACTAGTGATATTTAGTTTAAAAGTTTTTTGTTTTTGTTGTCCTCTTATGATGTGTTTTTTTTGTTTTATCAATAGTGATATCTCATGTGTTTTTATCATTTTATGATTTTTTTTTTCAAAACAAGAATGTATTTAAATGTGTGTTTTTGTATGTTTTATCACTATTGATATTTAGTGTAAACTATTTGTTTTTTTGTGATGTCTTTTATCGTCTGTGTTATCACTAGTGATATATCATGTGTTTTATTATCTATGATATCTGTCAATGTTTTATGTTTTATTATTCATTTTTTTGTTTTATTTTCTACAGCTGGTAATAGTGATAAAACATCTTCATTGTTTGATCATGATGAGATTCTCGACGGTCCGGCTGGTTCACTTATAGTTGTTCCTAGGGTTTATGCTAGTGATTTACCAGTTTTGGGTACTGAATATGATAGTGTTGATGAATGTATTAGTGTTTATAAGAAATACGCTTCAGTTGCGGGGTTTGGCATTAGACTATCTACTCAGAAACGATTACATGGTGGGTTTGTGAAACAAAAGACGTTAGTTTGTAATCGTTATGGTTGTCCGAAGAATATATACTTGAATACTTTAGAGCCTAAGAAGACTGATAAACAAGTAAGGACTTCAAATATTAGGATATGTGGTTGCAAAGCGCGTGTTGTCTTTGATTTGGTTCCTGGTACAATAAAGTATTCGTTGACAACTTTTGATGTTAAACATAATCATGAGCTTGATAAGCCTGAGTATAAACACTTGTCCAAATCTGAGAGGAAGTTAACATACGTCGAGTAGTTGTTTATTATCAAAGCTATGAGTTGAAATATTGGTGCTGTTAAAGCGCATAAGTTTTATACTGGGTTGAAAGGGTCTGTATCTCTAGTTCATGGTACTCAGGTGTAGTTTAAAAATTTTGTTAATGGCTTGAACTTGTTCATAGGAGATAGTGATGCTCAGATGTTGATTGATCGTATGGAGGACAGGAAAGAGTATACAAAACTATTTTCTTTTAATTTTTTTGTTGAGAACGCGGAGTTGTGCGGTTTGTTCTGGGCTGATGAAGTTGCGAATTGTAATTACAAGGAATTTGGTGATATTTTATCATTTGATGCCACGTACAGAACCAACAAGTATGTTTCATTATTATGGTTTCTTCATTTTCTTTTTTTTATTACTTGTTAAAGTTTATTCTATTTTTCAGGTACAAAATGGTGTTTGTGCCATTTATGGCTATAAACAACCATAGAAGGTCTGATACTGTTGGTTCAGGGTTTTTGAAGAAAGAAATAGCTCCATATTATGGATGGTTACTTCGATCGTTTAAGAAGGTAGTTGGTCGAGCACCACATATTATTGTTACTGATCAAGACGGTGCTATGCGTATCGCTGTTGCTGAGGAGTTGCATGAATCTAAGCATATGCTTTGTATGTGGCACATCATGCAGAAAGTCCCCAAAAAGGTACTTTCGTATTTTTTCATTTTTCTTTCTTTTTATATCACTTGTGATAAAGTATTAATGTTTTATATAAAAACCAAAAGATTATACAGTTCTCTTATTTGGCATTTTTCTTATCACTAGTGATAATGCATTGAGATAAAAAATTTTATTGTGTATATAAACTTTATTGTTATATCACTATTGATATTGCATTCTTTTCCCAGATTGTTTCAGAAATTTATGATAACACAAAGTTCAAAGAAAAGTTCGGCAAAAATGTTTGGAATATGTATATCCGTCCTGATGAGTTTGAGCTTAGATGGAACAGTCTTATGGAGGAGTTTAATCTTGTTGGTCACATGTGGCTAACGAAGATGTATAATATTAGAACATCATGGATCCCTGCTTTTTGTTTTGATTCGCCACTTTGTGGGTTAATGAGGACTACTTCCAGGTCAGAGAGCGAGAACTCGTTCTTTAATTATTTCTTGAGCTCCCGTGCAACCCTCGTGAAGTTTATGCTTAGTTACGAGTCTGCAATGGATAGGCAGAGATACCTTCAAGAATAGTTGGATCATCAATCTTTTGACTCGTTCCCTACTTTGTTGACTCCCTTACCGATTGAAAAACATGCTGTTGGAGTTTACACCCGTAATATTTTTAACCGTGTTCAAAAAAAATTGTTGCAGGTTCTTGGCTGTGTTTGGTATATGGTATGAGTTCAGAAGAGGGTGTTTTTGTTATTCTTATTCAAGAGGAAATATCTCAAAAGGTTATTCTAGAAGTTATTGATAAAGAAAGTAATTCAGATAATGTTGAAGAAGAGATTGAGTTGTATAAAAAAATTTCACGGAAGTATGAGGTATATTTTATGACTTTTAATTTCTAAAGATTCATATGTTTTATCACTATTGATAGTTTATACAATAATTTTTTTATAGCTATTTTAATATAAACTATCTCTTGTCTGGTATATGATTGTTTTAATGTTTTTTTAGGTGATATATAACAGTCAAGATTCTTCAGTTTCCTGTTGTTGTCAGCTTTTTGTTCGTGTTGGGATTTTATGTCGTCATCTTTTTTGTGCTTTCAAGAACTGTAATGTGTCTCGTATCCCAGATCAATATATACTTAGGCGCTGGACAAAAGATTTGACTCTAGCTGATTTGAGGAAAAAAAAACCGATATGGCGAGAAGAATGAAGCAATTGAGAAGCTTTCTATTGAGGCAGCAAATGTGTTTGAATCATGTATACATATGTTGAGTAATAATGAGCCTAAGCTAACTTCTTTTGTGGGCAAGATGAAAGCATTAAGGTCTGAATTCGAAGCTGGTTTGCCTCCTGTTCCAACACATACAACTGCTCAGATTGTTGAAAAGTTTATGGGTGTTAAGGAGCCTAAGAAGAAGCTTGTGAATAATCCAACAGATGTTCGGACAAAGGGGCGTTAGAAGCAGCCACAGAAGCATCCGCAGAAGCAGCCGCAAAAGCGTATTAAGAGTGGAAGAGAGATATCAATGGCTAAAAGCAATAAGAGAAGGAAGATGGCTTGTACTCTTTGTTCAAGTACTGACCACACCTATAGTACTTTTCCATTGAAGGATAAAGCTAATTTTTCATATTCTGCATCAGTTTCTTCTGCTGGTCGTGATGACATAGACGGTAGTCATGTTGCTTAATTTGTTCAAGCTGTATATTCTAGAATCCAATGCTAAGTTTATCTACTATCAATTATTTTTTTGATAATCACAAGTGATACTTTTATTTTGAATAAACATTGAGAACTTATGTTCATTTGTTTTATCACTAGTGATACTTTCCTTGTGTGTATCTACTATCAATTATTTTTTTCATGATCACAAGTGATACTTTTATTTTGAATAATTGTTGAGACTTTTTTGTTTTATCACTAGTGATACTTTCCTTGTGTTTATCTACTATCAATTGTTTTTTTGATGATCACAAGTGTTACTTATTTTGAATAAATGTTGAGAACTTTGGTTCATTTGTTTTATCACTAGTGATTCAGTGTTTAAAGTTGATAGATTTGAATTTTATACTGTTTGTTTTATCACTAGTGATTCAATGTTTAAAATATCCCGTTTGTGATTTGTTTGTGTTATGTTATTTTGTTTGTGTTATTATTTCATTTAATTTGACTGTTTTTCAAGGTCTTCATGTAAAATATTTTTCGATCAAATGAATGTGTTTCTTTCTTTGGAAAATTTATAGTGTTTAATTTTACTTGAAATATCACAAGTGATAATTAATTATTTTTCTGGTGATAAATTTTAGTATGTTTTTTGGATTTTAAATTAACTTTGAAAATCACCGTGGATAATGTATTTAGAATGTCGTGTGTTTTTAATCACAGGTGCTAGATAAAGCTTTGATGTAAAATGTTCATTTGTACTTAAAAAAGTGTAGGGATGATTTTTGTAAATAAAGTTAAGTTTTATTTATTTCCCACAAACACACACTCTTATATGACGAACACTTCCTAAATGTTCAATATCAAAATTATTTTAAAAAGTTTCTCCTACAATTAAAATAAAAAAGACTAACCAAAGATGAATCAAATTTAACAAAAATTAACAAAAACATGGAAGGATCATCGAGTATACCTCCGATTACAACAGATCCAATAGTTCAAAGCGAATCTACTAGAACTGATAAAGGTATTTCATTTTGAAAAGAAAAAAAACATTTGTATTGTTCTATTGATTTTGCATTTGATTTATGTATTGTTCTGTTTTATGATGTTTTGTGGATGTATATTTGTTATATTTATATGTGCGTTTAAAATGTTTGTTAAAGTGCCTGAACTAATTATATGTCATTTTAATTTTCAGTTAATCAAAAAACTGTTAGAAGAAAACATTTGCCTAGACGTAAACGAACCGGCAGTATAAGTTTTAGGGAAAAAGAAGAGAAACGTAAAAGAGAATTTGATGAAGAAGAGATAAAATAGAAAGAATACATTTCTATTGTTGATGATAAAAGAAGGCGAGAAGAAAGGGGAAAGGAAAAAATTATTGAAGGAAATGATGATTTTGTAATGAATGATTCAGAAAATAAGAGCCAGCAAAGGGGTACAAAAAAAGAATATAGGTCATTGATATGACGTGCGTCAGTTAGGCCTCTTTACGAAATAATGAGTTGTTTAACAGCCCAAAGAAAGAAGGTAATCAAAGATGTGGGGTCTGGAGCTTTGATTGATTTTCCGATATTTTATATCCCAACCAAACTTGCATTCTTTGTGGTTGATATTCTTGATACTACATCAATGCTATTAAAGTGTCCATCAGGAGACATATTACTTACTTCGAAAACAGTTAATTAAATTTTTCGACTTCCGATGGGTAACAGGAACTTGCAACGAGAAGGAGAACGACATTATGGTGATCCATTTATTTAAAAAATGGAAAATTCATTTCAAGAATGTCAACATGGTTACAATCAAAGAATTATCAGACGTTATATTGGAGACTAACAATGATGGTTATATGTTTAGGATGAACGTCTTGACTTTGATTTTAAACACTTTAGGAAGTTGTGATGTATCATCAACTATCAAATTCACAGTCCTGAAGAATGTTTTCGAAGGTGATGACGTTAATGATATAAACTGGTGCGAGCACATCCTTGATTGTGCTAGTTTATCGAAGCTTGCATGGGAATCAAGGTTGAATCATAGGAAGAGTGTTGTGTATTACGGACCAGCTATGTTCCTGATAGTAATTTACGAACATTAATAATTTTTTATACCAACTTTGTTGTCTTATATAAAATTGGATATTAATATTATAATACATTATATGATACAGCTTGCATATGTTCATTACACAAAGTTTGATTAGATGAAAGTAACGAGACGAGTACCATCGATTAAAATCTGGGATTCAAGTCTGTTGAACCAAAAAGAAACAATTGATGTCAAGAACAATTCTATGAGAACATCTGATATTCTTCCAAATTTGGATGAAGTAGAGCAAAATATAAAAAGAGAGGTTAGTTAAGTTAACATTTTATCACTCGTTATAAAACAAATTCTTTTTGAAGTCTAAAATTGTGTGTATTTTTTACTTTAATCAACTTTTAATAGATTATCAATAGTGATTTATCAATAGTGATTAAATTAAGTTTAATAGATTATCAATAGTGATTAACAATAGTGATATATATGATCAGGGATACTATTATATGTAATCATAATTAACTAATAGATTATCAATATTGATTATCATTAGTTATAAAATTAAATTTTAATGTATTATCACTATTGATAATATATTAAATTTAATTTTTCTTAGTTATCAATATTTATTAAAAATTTTAATGTTTTATCAATAGTGATTATCAGTAAGTTTATTTTTCTTCTTCTACATTACAGGAATTGTATGATTTGATTCGTTAGAGTATTGAGAACATCTTAATAGATAAATCATAAATAGAAGAAACAATCAATGAGAGTTTGTTGAAGTTCCAAAATGATTCTAAGCTGATTGAATTTAGGGCCAGACTAAAAGAAATTTTCAAAGAACCCGACATTCCAGAGTACCACACTTCTTCCTCAGAATCTGGCGATGAGAACGATAATCTTTCAGGTGGTGATCAAGATATGAAAATCAGTAGTCAAGATAAGATGATGACGGATTTAATGATAGAAATCTTGGTTTTTGAAGTACAAGATGTACGCACGAAAACAGAAGCCGGGTTAGTAAGAAATTGGAATACGGACAAGAAAACGTTCAAAGTGTCGATGAAAGCATTTTTAGAGATGGCACATACTCTGTTGGTGATCAAGATGTGAATATGTGTAATCAAGATGAGCAAGGATTGAATGATCAGAATGTTGTTTCTGAAGGACAAGATGGAAGCACCAAAACAGAAGAAGTTGGAAGTAGTAGGAAAATAGAATCTGGGCAAGAAAATGTTCAAGATGAGGAAGGATTGAATGATCAGAATCTTGCTTCTGAAGGACAAGATAGAGGCACCAAAACAAAAGAAGTTGGAAGTAGTAAGATAATGGAATCTGGGCAAGAAAATGTTCAAGATGAAGAAGTATTGAATGATCAGAATTTTGTTTCTGAAGAACATGATGGAGGCACCAAAACAGAAGAAGTTGGAAGTAGTAAGAAAATGGAATCTCGGCAAGAAAATATTCAAAGTATTGATGAAAGAATTTGTAGAAATGATTCATATTCAGTTTCCGAACAAGAAACGGAAATTGTTAATCAAGATGATGTACTATTGAATGATAAAAATTTGTTTCTCAAGTGCTCGATGGAGGCTCGAAAACTGAACAAGCTGCAAGTAGTAAGAAAGTACAAATTGGGCAAGAAAAGGCCACAAACAAAAACAGCGTTGCAGATTGTGATGATTTTGATTATGATGATCCTGGATTTTTGAAGCAATCAGTTGAAGCAATAGATCGAGTTTGCCAAGGTCAAGTTGATGAAGGATTAAATGTTCAAAATCTTGCTTCTGAAGGACAACATGGATGCGTAAAAACAGTAGAAGTTGGAAGTAGTAAGATAATGGAGTCTGGACAAGAAAACGTCCAAAGTGTCCATGAAAGCATGGAAATAGGAAGTCAAAATGCGGTACTATTAAATGATCAAGCTGGAAGTATTAAGAAAATAGATCAAGCTGGAAGTACTAAGAAAGTAGATATTGGGCAAGAAAATGATGATTCAGAATCAGATGATTCGTGGACTTATTGGTTTGAAGTTGTAGAGCCAAGACTTTTAGCTGACCTTTCCGCGAAAAATAAAGCCGTAGAAAAAAACAATAAAAAAGGAGAGATTGCACAAGTTAGTGATTTAGACACATTACCTCCTACATCACAATCTGAGTGTAGTAGCCCTTGGATTCCTGGTTTCGAGCCGAGTTTTGATTTGCGTATAACTCCTAGATTTGAAAAAAATAGACTCATATCAGAAAGAAAAAGGAAAAGGGAAGAACAGAGAAGTCGACGCAAGAACAAGAATGTAAAAAGCAGCAGTTGAAGGAGGAAGAAATCGGCTATGATGAATGATTTATTTTATGTTTTAAAAAAGATATATACAATCCAGATTGATGCTTTGAATGTTTCTTTTCTAGCTTCTCATACTGTGTTCCTTTAATAAAATTTAATAATCATATTCAATTGTTTTTTTATTATCACAATTGATAATGTATGTAAAGAATTTATAATTACGTTTGAAATAGGTTATCACCAGTGATATCAAATGAAAAAAATAATATGTATGTTTGATCACTAGTGATTAGTCATTAAATTTTTATAATCATGATAATTTTTTTTGTTAAAGGGTTTCCCCGGTAAAGATTGTATTTATGACATAAACATATAAGTACAATGGAATGTTGCTGCATGCCACATTAAGCTCAAGCAAGGCTTGAACAACTACCTAAGCTGATGACATGCGATGATACTTAGACAACCAAAAATTATAGATAAAACTAACATAACTACTCACCATACACTCTAAAATGTTTGGCATGGGGAAATTATAATCATATCATTTATTTATATTTTACATAATTGATGATGTATGAAAATTTTTATATATTCATTTTCTATATTTTATCACCAGTGATATCACACGTACAAAAATTTTAATATTCATGTTTTGTAAGTATTGATAAGTGATTAGTCATTTATAATGATGTCTCATATATTTTAAGTTGGTTTTCAATGTTTTTTTATATCTCATATATTTTATTGAGTGAAATTTTATACACTCATTATTTTTATCACAATAGATGTTGTATGTAACTAATTTTAATTAATATATTATTAAGTTTTTTATAGCTAGTGATAATACAGGTAGTTATATTTTCAATATTGCAATGTTTTCTACCATCTTGTGCTTGAAATCTTATTTTTGAATTTAAAGTTGACATCATCTAAGTTTAATCAGCAAAAGAAGGTTCAAGAATTATTTAAGATACATCATTTGTATATCACCAGTGATATACTACAGAATCTTTGTTCTAATAAAAAGTACCAACTGTTTTGTTAACATAAGACTTGGGACCATTCATTTGCTATCTTTTTGTTGATAGCATCTTCAACGATTTCTTGGACTATTTTTCGTCTTTGTCCTTGTTATCCTCTTCAAACTTCTTTGCATAGTCCTTCATCACTCCTCTCTTTGTGTTTACTTCATGCATTAAAATCTTTGTCACATACCTCTTCCTCATGATTTTTATTTGAAGTTGATGATCTTTGTTTGTTTTTGGAAAAATTTGAGGATTCCATTTAGATGCCATCTCACCTTGATAAAGCTCCGTATGCATCATTGTGTACAAGCCACTGTCGATTTTGTTTTCCAGAGTTTGCCATTTGAATTTCATCACTTTTGGTGGTTTGTCGTTGCTTAGCTTCTTAACACACGTGTTTCCATGCTTCGTCAAGTAGTTGATCAACAAAGTTTTCTACAGAAATAAAAATGTAATAAATTAGTCACTCTGTATAGCCATATAATTTAACCGCATTCATATAATTCTACCTTCAAGTAGCATTATATATTTACTTACTATTTTGCCAAAGGCGTCTTGGTACTTTTTGTTGTATTCCACATTTGATTCGTTGTCCAGTATCATAGCATTTGCTTTCTCAAGGTTGAAGATGATCACAAAATAATCACCTCCAACTATTGTTGGGAAAAACACAAGTCTCACATCTTTCATCTTCTTCTTAGCTTATGAAGAAATCATGTATTTGTGCAGCAACTTTTCAAACTTCTCATCATCGATCTCATTCAAACTCTCATTTTCCATCTATTCCACATCCTATAGATAAAAGATTTTTTATAAATAAATTTAGTTCTTTCTTATATTTTTCAAGTGATAGAACATTTTTTTTCGTTATAAATTTTAAATGAACTTACGAAGTCAGTTGTTGCAAAGCATTGCCTTCTTAACCCTTTGCCTCCTGTGTGTATCCTTTCCTCGTAATTTAACACTTTAACAAAAGTGTCAATTACTTTTTTATGTATCTTGAATCCAATGCAAGAGTTTGTATCTGTTCTCTGTTTGCAATAGTTTCACTTCCATCATCGAATACTTTTTCACTGCAAAACATTTATTATGTATTAGATTTATCACTAGTTTCTAATGATATTTATCTAGGACTAAATAGTAAATATTAAACTTGTTCACCTGATTTATCCATGCATACAGAAGATGTTGTTTGTTGAAATCATTTCATCATAGTGCAACTTATCTTTTGTTTTGGACATCTCGTTCATGTATGGCGATTTATAATACATCGATGGTTTCGTGATCCTTTTTCCTCTGCGTTGTTCTTCCTCCTGTGTAATGCTTTCTATTTCCCTTACTTTTTCCTGTACTAAATGCATTCTCTTGGACTTCCGGGCTTTCATAATTTTTATCATCTGTTGCATAATTTTTTTATAAGGTTTTTTGTTTTTTAGATAATTTATAAGTGTAAAAACTGATACGTTTTTTTGATAAAAATCTATGTTTTTACCTTTTGTTTTTTCTGCATCCTGTTTGCTTGTTGCCTTGTATTTTTCTTTGGTGTTGTTTCTGTTGCTGCTTCATTTGTCGCTTTTTTTGTCGCAGCTTCTTCTTTGTTTTTTCTTTTGATGTCTCTTTTTCTTCTTCTGTTTGTGATGTTGGTTTTTCTGAACTTTTCTTTTTCGGTGTTGTCTTTTCTGCAAAATTTTTTGTTGGTGTTTGTGCTTCTGCTGTTGCAGCTTCATGTTTGTCCTCTGCATGTTCCTTTGTTTCTGTTGCTGCTTCATGTTTGTCCTTTGCATGTTCCTTCGTTTCTGTTGCTGCTTCCTTTGTGGGCTCTATTGTTACAGCTCCTTCTTTGTTTGTTTCTGTTTGAGCAGATTTTTTTCTCCATCTTTATCTGCTTTTGGTTTTTCTGAGCTTTCCTTTTTTGGTGTTTCCTTTCTTGCAACTTTTTTTTGCTGGTTTTTGAGCATCTTCTTTTGTAGTTGCATCCTTTTCTGTATTTGTAGCTTCCTCTTCCGCCTGTTTTTTCTTTGCATCTTCTTCCTCTTTCTTCTTATTTTCAGCATCAAGTTTCCTTTTTCTTTTAGCCTCCTCTTTCGCAGCTTCTTGCTGCTTCTTCTTTACATCTGCTTCTAAAAATGATTTTTTCAATTTTCGCATTTATACATCTCTAGTTACATATCATTAGTATTTGTTAAAGCATCATTATATTTTGCTGTTTTTGCTAGCCATAGTTTGGTAAAAGTATCATTATACATTAGTAGTCATTTATCATTTATCCTTGATCAATAGTGATTTATCACTAGTTATTTAACACTAGTTTATTTTATGACTAGTGGTTAATCACTAGTGATTTGTCAATAACATGAACATGTTAATTTATTTGATTTTACTGACCTCTTTGAGCTTTGATTTTCTTTGAATCTTCTTCCTTTTTCTTCTTATCTTCAACATCAGCTTTCTTTTTCTTTTAGCCTCGTCTTTCGCAGCTTGTTGCTGCTTGTTTTTTCAAGTGTTTCAAAGTATATTTGATCAGCTTCATGAAAGTCTGTTTTGTTGTTGTTGCTCTCCTCGTGGACATCATCAATAAACCCAGCAGGACTATGAATATCATTTGTTGTTGTAGCTTTGCTAGTTGATGGACCAACATAGTAATATGAATAATCCTTGGGTTCATCTATTTCCATTTCATTTCCAAACTCTCTTTTGAATCTTTGTACAAACAAGTTTAATCGTTCATCACCTTCAAAGACCTCTTGCATCTGCAAGTTTTCAATAGTCATATCTTGAAGCTCTCTTCTCTCTTTCATAGCTCTTTCAAACTTTTCTTCTATTGTCTCGTATATAAGCTGTGTTGAGAAAAACGCATGTTAGGAATTTTACATCACTATTGATAATCTATTATAAGTATTTTTAGTATGACTATTGATTAAATATGATGTTAATTTTTCAACTTTAATGTATTATTACTATTGATAATCCATTAAAAATCAACTTTAATGGATTATCAATAGTGATAAAACTAACAAAGAAAAATTATCTTAACATATTATCAATAGTGATAAGATTATCAATAGTGATAATCAGTATTTTAAGTAACTATTGATCAAATAATATTAATTTTTCAACTTTAATGTATTATCACTATTGATAATCTATTAAAATTAACTTTAATGGATTATCAATAGTGATAAAACTAACAAAAAAATTCTAGATAAAAGATTCAATAGTCATAATCACTATTTATCTATTATCACTATTTTAGTTTTCACTATTTATTAAATATTATATTAATTTTTTCATCTTTAATATATTATCACTATTGATATCCTATTAAAATTAACTTTATTGGATTATTAATAGTGATAAAATATATTTGATTTTACTGACCTCTATGAGTTTTTGCTTCTCATTTTCTTGTTCATCAACATTATTTTCTTCATCATCTTCTAGCACTGAAACCAATCCAAACCGTCCATTCTTGATCTCCAAGTTTTCTCTTTCTTCTAAAAGATCAAAAGTCCAGTTTCTAATGCCATGCCATTTTCGTGGTACATTCATCTCAACAAAGTTTATGTGATGCAAGTAAACCAGCTGTTTCCATTATAATATTAAATAAAAATGTCATGCATTAATAATATGATATTAGACATAAATATATAAAAAATTAAAGTGTAGATTAAAATTAACATTAGCACAACGTTTGGGCCATAGTACCAGTTTTCCGATCTTGTTTAATTGAATACATTCCCAAATATAAGTGCACCAGTCAAAATCGCTAATGACATCATCATGTTGTATGTTCTTCGGCACATAATAGTTTAACCTCGAAGTGTTATCACATTTTATCATGTAGTTTGCAAAGAGCATGAGGTAATTCATTTTGAACATGAAGTCTGTATCGGTTGTGTTTTGAATAACCTTTGAAATATCTGTTGTTGTTGGATATGGCTTCTCTCCAAACTGTGCTTTGAATGAATTTAAGAACACATCATTGTTCTCTCTTTCATGCTCAGATTCTAGTTTTCTTTTTCCCATTGGGATTCCTGTTGCTTATCTGATTTTCTTTGGTGTGAACTTAATTTTATCGCCATTTGGTAGTGTTAGCTCCATGTTCTGTGTGTCTAGGTTTTTAAGTACAAAATATGTGAGCCGTGCCAGTACTTTGCTGAATCGAAGTTCCAACAAACTTCCAAAGCCCATTTGTCTAATCACCCTTTTCCTTTCTGTTGATAGATTTCGATTAGCATTGAAGAGAGGCTGAACAGTTATTTTAGCCCTCAATGGCTTAAAAATATCTTCATTTTTTAGTTTCATTATTTCTTTTCCTGTCATTAGTTCCATCTCTTCTTCATCAGATTCTTCTTTCTTTTTTCCTTTTACTTTTACAGTTCTTTTTTTCCTTTCCTCAACTTGATTTTCTTTTCCGTCTCTTTTCCCGTTTTTTATATTCTCTTGCTTTTCCTCTTGTTTTTTTTCCCGCAAGAACTCTTGTTGGTTTTTTTCCAGGTTCGATGTCAGTGGCTTTTCTTTTTCTTTCTGCAACTTCCTTTGAAGCAAACGCGACTACTTCTGTTGTTGTTGTTTGTTGCTCAACTAAATCTAGTCCATGTCTTTTAGCATTATTTTTTCGTCTGTATGTTTGTTTTTTTGATGTCGAAGATGGTGTTTTGTTTCCTTCAGTGTTGCTTTGTGTGTTCAAATCTGCACAAATATAGATGTATTATGTTAGTCATTCATATATATATTTTTAAATATAGTAAATGTGATACATAAAAAGTTTATAAGTATGCATCATACATTCTATGATATTTTATTTGTTAGTTTTATCAATATTGATAATCCATTTAAGTTTATTTTAGTAGATTGTCAATAGTGATAATACATTAAAATATCAAAACAAGTATGTCGCATTCTCACATATTTGATCACATTTATATATTTATAAAGAATAATTTTTTTATTTTCTTTAAATGTACCTAGTGTTTTACCAATCTACGGAGAAAGGTTTAGAATCGGGCATGTTATCAGAACTGCAGTTACAAACAATTTTTATGTAAGTGTTTGTCTGAGTTATGAATTTTGTAATTGTTTTTTTAATAGATACTAACCCGATAAAGCATCTTCTATTTGAATTTCAGTACCTGGCAAATCTTCGACTGGTGTTAAATCGAGAAAAATATCTTCATCTACATTTTTTTAAAAGGAAAATAATAAATTTCATTTTATTTGGAAACATTTTTGATAAATTTTGTTATATAATTTATCAATCCTTTCAAGTTTCTTATTCTGAAGTCTCTTATCAATGTTGATATACATATACCAAAACTAACATTAAGTGTGTTTTTTTTGTTTATATTGATGATAATAATCTTATATAAGCCCATAAGCGATCGAATAATTTAAGAAAATTGAGGGCTTATAGTTTTTAAATTATATGAACTTAAAGAAAACCCCTAATAAACTTTACATAAATCTTTCTAAAAAGTTTTATATTATTAAAAAGTTTATAAAATAATCAAAAAAATCAATACAATATGAAATTAATTGATGATAAGAATCTAAAATTAACAATACGTAACAAATCATCACAAGAACCTCGAAATACCCAATTTAAACTCAGTAGTAGGTTATTATAATCAATATATCAATTAAAGCATCAAATTAACATATTAAATTAATTAAAATTAGAATAAATGTTTTAATCATCATCAAAAGTAAGAAATCATGAGTTAGAAAAACCATACTTTCTTCCTAACTTGGTGTTTGTTCGTTTTCCATCGTTTTTGTAGGTATTAGATCCGCCTTGTATCGATTCATCCATTCTTTTGATTTGTCTTTGTGATTGAAGGTTTTGATTAGTTTTTTTTATTTTAGAGATGGTTAGGGTTTGTTTTGTTTCTAGAGAGAGAAATGATAGCGGTTTGTGTTTTGTAGAATGAGAATGAAAGTGGGTGGGATGCATTATGAATGGGCGGGTTTTTTATTTTTATAAATTCCAAATTCCGCCTTTTTAGTGTAATGTCAATGTTGATAGTATCATAGTGATTAATGATAAAGTTTTTAACTTTTTCAGTTAAAAACAATTTATTTTTTTATTGACAGTTACGTTTTTTTATTTATCTAAAGTGATTAATGATAATTTTTGCATTTTTTCTAACGTAATATCACTATTGATGTAGTATATATTTTTTTGTTATTCCATATCACTGTTAATAAATATATATATATTTTTTATTCATTATTACTGTTGATATAAGTATATCACTAGTATGTGTAATATCAATGGTGATAGTATCCTTATTTTAAATTTTCACTTTTTTTAGTTAAAAAGTGTTTTTTATTATGTTTTTTCATTTAACTATAATGATTAATGATAAATTTAGGGACTTTTAAATTAATACAATATCACTGTTGATAGATATTACTGTTGATAAATATCACTGTTAATAAATATCACTAGTATGTGTTTTGTTATTCAGTATCAACGTTGATGAATATATATATTTTTGTTATTCCTTATCACTGTTGATACAAGTATATGCAATATCACACTATATGCAATATCACACTGTTGATAAAGTCAATATCACTACTGATAAAGTATAAAAAACTGATTCTAGTTTTAACTTTTAAAAATATTCTAGTCAATATCACTATTGATAAAGTATAAGCTGAACAAAACATCATGATAAATATTGTCTTAATAATTTTAAGATGCATTTTCAAACAAAAGTACCAAGTTTTCATACATATCATACTGTTTTAGAATACATAACCAAATTGTTCAATGTGTTAAAGTTGCACACATTCAAAATAAAAGTAGCAAGTTTGTTACGCAGAATGACACTTATGACAAATCATTTTTGCTCACTTGGTCCTGCTTCTGTTCCTTCTTCTTGCATCTTTATTGCTTTATCAGACACCTCCTGTGATTGTTCACTTCATGGAGCAATAGTTTTGTTGCAATTCTTTCTCTCAAGGTATCAATCTGCTTTCGGTGATCTTTATGATTTTCATTGTAGATCCCTGTTTTCCATTTACTAGCAGTCTCTCCTTGATACAGCTCCATATGTATCATCATGTATACACCACAGTCTACTTTTTCTTCTTTTGTCTTCCAATTCATTTGCATCACTGTTGCTTTCTTAATTTTCTTCCGTAAATTTTCTGCTTTTGGATGTTGATACGCCATCAGGTGGTTGACAAACATTTCCTTCTGAAACCATAAATATATAAAGATCGTTAGATATGTTTTTATTTTTGCTGATTAGACAAATTTTTCAAAGGTTACTTACCACAAAATCAAAATTTTCTTTGTATTTCCCTTCGTATGTTGCATCTGAATCGCTGTTGTCTAGTATCACAGCCTTGAGTTTATCCAGGTCAAAAACTATGACGTAGTAATGCCCATGTGCGATGATTGGAAACAAGACCTGTTATTTTATCATAAATTTCTTAAAGTATGCCTATTTTATGATAATATAATAATCATATGAATATAATCTAATAGACTGCTTTTTTACCAGTCCGACATCCATCATTTGCATGTCTTTGACATTGTGATCCATCTGAATCTCAATCAACTTGCTAAACAATTGGTACTGGGCGTCTAACTTCAAGGCTCTGTCTTTTTTCTTGTCTTGCAGTACTCCAAGAACATGTTCCAATTTTTTTTTTCAAAATCAAATGTTAGTGTAATATTTAGATGTTTTTTTATTTTAATTTATATCTTACCATCATTCCTGTATAAAAGAAGTGGCGTCTCAAATTGTTTTCTTTGAAAGTTTCTTAATAATTCAGGAGTGACACATATGTGACGATCACTGAAGTTTCAACTTTCATTCTTGGCTCCAGCGTCTGGAGACTTCTTTTCATCAGTATATTACTTGTTCCACAATTGAAAACTTCATCCTTGTGTAATATATCACAAGTAATAATCATAAGCTTAATAATGATAAAGTTTTCAAAGTTAAAAGCATCATTTAGATGATTACCATTCATTTTCCTTGTTTCCAAAGATGGTTGATGACAAAAGCTTTTCATCTTCTGTTATTTCAGCCGTTGTGTCTATATTCTTGTTGATGTAGTTTGACCTAGGTAATATGTACTCTTTTTCAGGTTGCTTCCTGGCGTTTTCTTTTTCTTGGTTTTGAATTTCGTTAATTATCAAGCTATTACCAATATTGATGTTCTGATGGGAAGCTTCTGGCTGGTTTTCCTTCACCCTCTTTCCTTTTCTTTCTATTTCTTCTTCAGCTTTTCGTTTTCCTTCATTTTCGTTTTCAGCATAATCTTTTTCTGACTGTTTTGATTCATCAACATCATCATCATATTCACTATTCAGATTCATCTATTGTCTTTCCATCATCTCTGTATCATGATAATCTTCAGGTTAATGATTGTCATTGTTTTCTTTTTGAATTGTTGCCTTTTCATTTGATCTCTCTTGTTGCCTACTTGATCCAGCTTCTTTTTTTTTTCATCTTGTGTTTGCTGGTTTTCTTCATCCGAGACACATTCTTCATCATTGTGCTCATCGGTGTAGTGTGGGTTGTTTCTTTCTTCTGCATGAGCTTCTTGTACCAATTCTAGGAAATCTTCATCACCGGAATCTGTTTCACTCTCATCTTTTGGAGGTTTTTGGACCATCCTCATCTGCATGATTTCCTTCATCATCGTCATCATTGAAATCGTTGTCTTCAGATTCTGTCGATGATGATGAGTAGTATGGTTCCCGTTCCTTCTCTTTGAAGATATTTTTTTCAATTTTTCTTGAATTTTTTTTAATTTCTCATCAGATCCAAACTTGAATAAATTCTCGTTGATCTTCTCTTCTATCTCCGCTTTTTCTATCAAGATGCTTTCAATTCTCTCTTCAAGCATCTCATAGAGTTCATGCAATGAATATTAATATACATATTTTAGCATGTCATAAACTTTTTATATATTATATCAATATTGTATATCACTATTGATAATGTATTAAAATTAACTTGCTTCTATAATAGTCATTATTGATAGTCTATTAAAATTTTCAATGTATTATCAATAGTGATAAATTTATCTTAAAGAAAAGTCAACTCTGATGTATTGTCAATAGTGATAAAATTAACAAAACAAAAATGAAATAATAAATTATCGATAGTGATAATCAATATTGATAATCTATTCACTATTGATTAAATATTATCTTGGTTTTTTCAACTTTAATGTATTATCACTATTGATAATCTATTAGAATTAACCTTAATAGATTATCAATAGTGATAAAACAAACTTAAAAGAAGAATTCTCTAATAGATAATCAATAGTGATAAAATTAACTTAAAAAAAAATGAACTAATAGATTTATTAATAGTTAATATCACTATGGATAACCTATTATCACTATTTAAAATATTACTAGATTAAATATTATGTTAATTTTTTTCCTTTAATGTATTATCACTATTGATAATATATTGAAATAAACAGTTTTTTAACTTACTTGTTTCTGTGCTTCTTCTTCTGCTTCATCCATATCGTCAAGTATTTCTACTTCTCCCATCGATTCATTACGAAGTTCTTCTGTTTCTCTTCTTTTTTTAGGAGACTTGAGTTCCAGCTTCTGAATGTTGGTGTTCGTCTCATCACATTGAAATTCTCTAGGTTTGTATAGTGCAAGTATGCTAGCTGTTTCATAAAATATAGAACATATTAATAGTGTGAAAGATGAAATTTAATTAAAAAAATTAGAATTTTTTACTTACCATCAAGAAAATCACAGGACCGTCGTAAACAACAGTCTTCTTGTTTTTTTCCTCTTATCCCATCCAAGCTTTGATGTACTCACATCGTTTAGTACATGTGTGCACCAGTCTATTTCAGTCACGTCATCTCCTTCAAAGACATTATTCAAGACTGTGAATCTGACAGTCGAACTGTTGTCACAGCCTGTAAATGTGTTTGAGATCAACGGCAAAATGTTTAACCTGAACATGTAGTCTGTGTTTTTTTGACTCAGTTATGACATCAGATAAAGCTTTCAATGTTAGCTTGTTTACATTGCTGAATTGCTGTTTCCACGTCTGTATGATTGGGTCATTGTATTCTCTCTGTCCTTCTCTTTCCAGCTTTCTGTGTCCCATTGGAATTCCCAGAGTTTGATTCACCAATTTTGGAGTAAAAAATATGTCTCCTGTTGGACACTCTATCGTCATTGTGCTTGTGTTCAGTTTGCCCACCACAAAAAAACGCCAGTTTTGTTGGGATTTCATATATTGGAAAGTCAATTAGGCATCCAAATCCCATATCTCTTATAACCTTTTTTCTCTGTGCTGTCAATCCTCGCATTGCTTCGAATAAAGGTCTCACGGTCGCACGTGATGTCAATACAAGATGATCTTTTTCTGTTTTCTTTTTGTTCTTTTTCTTATCTTTCTCCTCTTCTTCTTCTTCTTCCACTTTCATCATTTTCTTCAATTTCATCACCTCCTCTCCATCTTGATGTTGATGGTGTGTCCTCATTTGTTCTCATGTTTTTCTCAAGTCTTTTATTCAATACTTCAATATGTCGTTCCGTGCTCTCCATCCACTCTTTACTTTTCCCAGCTTCATCTCTTCCAAATATTTTCTTACAGGTACTTCTTGCTTTCATTTTTTTTCTTCCACCTCTTTACGTATCTGCGATTATATTGCAAGTTATTTAAATTTTGTTAGTAATGCCATTATAAGATCCAAATACCAGTGATACATTAAATAAACATAACATTTCACAACCAAATAGGATACAGTAGTTACTTTGGCTTGTGATTAATGATTATACATTCAAATAACTAACACATCTAGTATCTGAATAGAAGATGGACGAGAAGCTGTTCATTTTGAATAGTGATTCACTAGTTGTATTAATGTACTAGTAACTAGGTATCTAAAGTAAAGACACACTTCGATACATAATAACTTAACATACAAACACTTAATTGCTTTTAATATAATCTAATCTTTGCATAATTCAATATTATACTCAACAAATGGACATTCACTTCATCATATCTCAAATTTAGGTGCATCAAACTAACAACGTAACATACAAAAATTTTTAAGATTTGCATTTTTTTCAATGATATGGTAATTTCCGAATCTTGAAGCAAGTAATCATGAACCAACTAATCATAATCTCACATTAGAATCCTATATCACTTCATTACACATACATAATTTTAAAAACTAAATTTATAAATATAGTTACTCACTAGCTTCGGTATTATATGTCTGCTCTTTACAACTCCACATAAACGATATCTTAAGCATGTTTACTCTTCAAGGTAGCTATCACCAGGATTTCTCTTTCTTTTGAACGTCATCTTCTTGCCAAATAATTGAATCCAATATGGACCAACTTCTTTTCGTTTAGTCTTTTATGTAAGTAGCTCAAAATTCGATCTTCGCATCGGTCTTTGATAGAAATCAATATCATCAATATCCACCAAAAAGCGAATACGAATGCCAAAGTAAGAGGTCCTTTACTAAAAAGGCTAAACAAAAAGATTTTGATGCATATTAAATTCAATTATTGGGCAAGAAGATGACGTTCACAAGAAAGAGGAATCCTGGTGATACCTACTTTGAAGAGCAAACAGGCTTAAGATGTCGTTTATCTGGAGCTATAAAGAGCAGATATGTGATACCGAAGCTAGTGAGTAACTATATTTATGATCCAGTTTTTTTAAAACACATAGTAAAAAGCAGGCAAGTATAATCCTACTCATAAAAAGCTCAAGCCAAATCTAACCTAAATGTATATAATTTGTTTTATTAATGTGTTCATATCAACTAGCATTCCTAAAATTTTAAAATTACCTGTTGGAGCATAGTTTGGCTAGACCGGTTCGACGATTCTCCTGAGTCGTTCGTCGTCTTCCTGGGTCCTGAGTAATGCTGCAAACAAAGGTAAACCGGTTAGAAGTAGACCCGAGGCCGGAGCCCCGGGGTCCACCTTTGACAGTCAAGTTAGTATTGGATCGATACGGTATAATAGGTGTAGTTGTGAGAGAAAACCTGATGTAGAATGAGACCCCTAGCCCTGTTTATATAGTGCTAGGGATTTTTGAAGGATAAGTTAGGTGTGCGTGGGACGCGGGCCTGTCGGGCCGGGCCGACTCCAGACTATACGTCGACATGTCTCCCAGTCTAGTATGATATGGTCCATGATCATGTTATGCTAGACTTATTCATTTATCACGCTTACTAAACAACCGTGTGCGGCTTGCTGCTAGGACATCCTCGTGGGTCGCTCGTAACATATGGCTCCGCTCGTAATGGGCTTCCTTTAGCAATAAGATGATGGGCTGGGAGTGCAAATAGTGAACATAGCCACTATACGTCATCATTACCCAAATCAAAATGCTAGTTTAAGAAACAATTTTTAAACAATTAGTGGCAGATACAAGGAGCATGTTACATTTTTGTCATTATTACATATTTTTCATTGTCTAATGCTTTATTAATAGTGATAAAGCACTTATCACTGTTTTGTAAGCCACATATTCTAGTGATAACCCTCTTATCACTATTGATAAGCCTCTTAAAATTGTTTATGTTGTTTTAGATATGTTTTAACCCACTTATAATTGTTGATAAATCAAAGTTTTATCAATATTTTTTTAGATCATCTTTTTTTCTGTAATGCTATATCACTAGTGATAAACCACTTCTCCTTGATAATCACAACTATTTTTTAAAACCTTTTTCTGTAATGCTATATCACTATTGATAAACCACTTCTTGTTGATAATCACAGTTTTATCTATTTTTTTAAAACCTTTTTTTGTAATTCGATATCACTAGTGATAAACCACTTCTTGTTGATAATCACAGTTTTAACTATTTTTTTAAAACCTTTTTTGTAATGCTATATCACTATTGATAAAGCTCTTATCATTGTTGATAAACCAAAGTAACAATAATTTTTACTCTTTGATTGTATATCAATAGTGATAAACCACTTATCTCTCGTTATAAGCTACAATATCTAGTTGTAAGCCTTATTATTGGTTTTAAGCCAAAAATCATCATTTAAGTTGATTGAATCAATTATAATCAAAATAAGCATGTTAATCTTCTCAAAAATCATCAAAATATCATATAAATCATTAATTTAACATATTTAATCATGAAAAATTTAAATAAGCATTTTAATCTTCATAAAATCGTCTAAATATCATATAATCAAACTCATAAACATGCATGTAATCATCTAAATATCATATAAATCAACTAAATCATAATAATCATAATTAAAACTCAAAATCATCAAATTAAAACTATAAAATGTTGTATAAAGTGATTAAATATGTTTTACCCTCTACTTTTGTTTCTGTCTCGTCGATTTTCATCGTATTTTTGCTTGAATCAGATGCAGCGTTTTTCTGTTCTTCCATTTTTGTGTTCTTTTGTGAGATTTTGAAGGTTTTTTTTGATGATTTTTAGATGATTTTAGTCAGAGAATGTGTGGGAGACGGTTTGTTTCTAGAGAGAGAAGTGTGTGTTTTTTGTTTCGAAAAATGAGCGGGATGGTTGCGTTTTAATTATTGTTACATTTTCACTATTTCACTCAAGTTTGCAAAGTTACCAATTTTGGTCCCTCCGTGTTTTTTATCATTTGATCTGGTCCTTCACAATGAATGACCCAGATTGAGCTCTTGATTCCACCAAAATAAAGGAATCTTTAATAACCGGACTCATTTACCAAAGACTTTTAAGTCTCCGGTTTTTTTTCTCTAGACTACCAAATAGATGTGGCAAATCTTGCCCATTTTAATACATATGAGCACTTTTTGCCCATTTTCAAAAAAGGACGCCCATTTTCAAAAAAGGATAGGACACTTTTTGCATATTCTTTATAATGAATGGGCTAAACGAGCGCATATGTAAGAAACTAAATAGGCTTAACGGACGCATTTGTAAAATACAAATTAGTATACTCGACGAATATTTTTTATTAAATTTTTTATCCCGGCTTTCAAACAAGTATTTTAATTTTTTATTTGTAAGTTTTTATATGTTTTTTTTCCTTTTTTAGCTTGCGCCCGTTTAGCGAACCCGTTTTGTCCGCCCGTTTTGCCCGTGCCCGTTTAGCCCGCGCCCGTTTAACCCGCCGCCCGTGCCCACCCATTTTGCCACCTCTACTACCAAACATGAGAATTGTAGTAATTTTTACTCCCTCCGTCCTATAATAATAGTCCACCGACCAAAAACACATAGAACATCACTTTTTCATGTTTCTCTCTTACTTTTTCTACAATGAGAATTTTACCCTTAACCATTTAATTTACTACTTCTTTATTATTTGTAATAATACATTCAAGTGAGGGTAATATTGTAAACTTAATCTACATTTCTTATCTATTTTTGGACTGAACTGTTAATATGGGACGTCCAAAAATAATAAGGTGGACTGTTAATATGAGACTGAGGGAGTATTTTTTAAGCTTTATTTCACCCCACCAGACATACCCTATATGATTTTTCAAAGATTATAATTCTAAACAAAAATTCAGCTAACGTCTAAGAGAATACAGCGCTATGTCTTGAAACTATGACCAGGAGAGCCTGGGACCACCCGCCCTTGCACATTGCTTAGGTACTTGCTCCGAGAGGCTCATCTTCACCAGCTTCTGCTTTACCATCAGCCGTCTACGTTCTAGATTCACCAGATTACACTCCCTCATCTGTTTCGACATGCTCATGATTGAAGTTGAACTTGGGAGCGACTATTCTGACTAATCTGAGGCCGATGAGCCTCCACCCAAGCAGGTTCTTCCACGTAGAGCTGCTATCCTTGCCAGCCTAGACAAGAGATTCCACCCATGTGGCGAGACGATTCGCTTCGGTTACTAAAATTTCCGAGACCACCTATTTCAACAATGAATACAAAGATACTAATCGAGATCTTGTCTTTTCTTGGTTTCTGAAATGATGAAACAAAGTACCCATATCAGTCACATATGTTGTGTTGTGCTTGTGCTTGTGACAACAACAAAAACGACAACAACATATAAAAAACATGAATTAACTACGTACCTTGGATATCATGGAAGCAGATTACGTCACTCGAAGCTGTATGGTGGTCATAGAAGCAGCTGGTGGTGGAAGAAGATAAACAAGAAGTGCACCTTGACCTTACACACAGTTTCAGATCTTGACTTTCCAGCCGCTTTCTGATATAGTGTGTGTGTTGATATGTGAATTCCAAAGTGTTAAAAGTGATATAAAAACCCTAGTTACAAAACACTGATATTGTCTTGGGCCCAACAACTATCGAAATCCCTTGTTGGATCGTAAGGCCCAAAATAGTAATTGCAAACCAAAAAAATCTTTGGATCCTTAAAAATGATTTTGAAAAAAAAAAAAAAAAAAGTAACGTTTCTTTTGTGCCATCACACTTTCCGTTATTGTTGTATATGGTTGATCATCATCAGACTAGACAACAAATACACAGACATAATCAAATCCAAAAAATGCAACCAAAAGGAAAAATATACCCTCGTGGAGCACCTTCTTCACGTAAAACATCATCGTCATCGACGTTAATCTTCTCAATACTAATAATATGTTTATTCTTCCTTTTAATCCTTTTAGCACTCGGTATCCTTTCGATTCCAAACACTTCTTCCTCAAAAGATCTCACCTCCATTCTCCAGCGTCTTACTAATCCTGCGGTCACCAGGTCGATCATCTATGCATTTTTACGTTCATTTTGAATGCATGTTCTTTATATATATATAAATGCATGTATTAAAGTGATTTGGTTATTTTTCGATGAATGTAGGAGTGACGGAGGTGATGATAGGAGATTGGATCGTTGGGTTGAAGTTATATCGTGGGAGCCTCGAGCTGTTGTTTATCATAATTTCTTGGTTCGTCTGTCTAGTTATAGGCTACATTTTCTTAATCTACTGATTATGATTGATTAATGTTGATATGTTTATGATTGAGCTTTTAAGAGTGTTTTACAAGCGTAGAATTGAGCTTGTTTGGCAAGGAGCTTTAATTTTCTTTTTCCAAACACTATCCGTACATTTGAAGAAGCATATCATTTAGGGTTAGCATTTAGCTTTTACGTCCTTTACACTTTATAATTAGTAACACATTTACTTACGTTATCTAATGTTTTATAAAATCAATTGCTTACTGCTATTCACATGATTGCATCTAGCTTAGATTACTGTACTTTCAGAATAAATCTTCGTATTTTGGAACATAGAATGCTGGAAGAAACACTCCGTTGTAGATTTTCAGTTTGTGAAAACAAATGGAGCTAAATTACGTTTTCCCTTTTCTTATGGCAGTCGCAAGAAGAGTGTGAACATCTAATTAACGTTGCCAAACCTCATATGGAAAAATCAACGGTTGTTGACAGTGTGACTGGCAAGAGCAAAGATAGCAGGTATGCAGTTTCTTCCATTTTTTGGTATCTATTTCCACAGTAGTTACTCCAGTTAGCTAGGTGCTATTGCTGTTACAGTTATGGCTATCTTTTTATGTACTTGATCTTTATTCACATCTTTTATTCAGGGTACGTACTAGTTCTGGAACATTTCTGGACCGAGGACAAGATGAAATAGTTCGGGCTATTGAGAAACGGATTGCAGACTTTACCTTCTTACCTGTAGGTATGGCTATTCTAAAACATGGCCAGTATTTTGCTCACCATAAACGCTCTAACTGATTTTAAAATGTGTTCAGAACATGGTGAAGGACTTCAAGTTCTCCACTATGAAGTAGGTCAAATATACGAGCCTCACTATGACTACTTTCTTGACGATTATAACACCAAGAGTGGGGGTCAACGGATGGCTACAGTTCTGATGTATCTGTGAGTAATGCTTTCTTTGTTTTTGTATATCATGGATTAGGCATCGTCTATTTTTATCACTTAATTCACTTGCCATGTACAGATCAGATGTTGAAGAAGGGGGTGAGACGGTCTTCCCTTCTGCAAAGGGAAACTTCAGTGCTGTACCTTGGTGGAATGAATTATCTGATTGTGGTAAAGAAGGGCTATCAGTTAAACCAAAAATGGGTGATGCGTTACTTTTCTGGAGCATGAAACCTGATGCAACCACAGATCCTTCAAGTTTGCATGGTAAGTTCTCGTTTAACTTTTCGTATATCAACTATCCTATTGTAAGCTTGCTCGAGACAAGTTGTGTGTGTCACTAACTCTGTATCTTCTCATCTTATTGTATAGGCGGGTGTCCTGTTATCAAGGGAAATAAGTGGTCATCCACAAAATGGATCCGTGTCAATGAATATGACGCTTAATTTGGCTCAAAAGGTACTTTTATACACTTTTAACAAATTCTGCTGTGTGCGTAGTCCATAAATCACATAGGAATAATAGTACATGTATGCTTGTTAGCAATCACTGCACATATTTACGGTAGCAAACACCCTACGTGTAAAATGTGAATCACAACTGACCACTGTAAAATCGTAGTAGCAACTATTGATCATTTACCACAACTTTATTTCTTATTTCGTTTCCTACGACTGCATAAATTTTCAGTAGCAAGGACCTTATATATATTTTACAGTTCATAAATTACCTTAATCTTTGTAGTTCACAGTTATTTTCTAGATAAGTAGTCAAGTAGATATAGCTATTTGAAACATGATGTGGGTGATTTACTGCTAAAGAGCGCGCAGCGTTTTCAGATAGTTTACACTGAATTATTTTCATTTCAGCAAGTTTACCCTGAATTATTTTCCCTTCAGATAGTTTACACTGAATTATTCACGTTCAGATAGTTTACACTGATTTCACTATGCGTTAATACCTTTATGATGTAATTGTGAACATCACTTAAAGATTTTGCAGGGTTATACTGCGGTCTCATCTGTTTGATATTTTGCTGTCTCTATAACTGCTGATGGAAGGTCTACAATCAGGATTAAAAAAGGCCTTTAAATATGAAGAAAATGTAATTTTTCTTGCCATATCTCACCATATACCCCCTAGATAAACCTGTTTACTTGTCTCGAGTCATAGATAAAGTTAATTGAATTTCTGACCAGTTCGTTATCAAAAGAATTTGTGTTCAAGCTTCGCTGTATGGTTTACTTGTGTGCTTCTTATCACTCACGTGAAATGGTACACGTGTGTGTATCTTATTATAGAAATTTAGGTAATACTTCTATACATATGGATATATGGTAATACAAGCAAAGCAAGCATACCGTAAAAGATGTCTAACATTCTGTGTTATTACATGCATACTGTAAATTAGCATTTGATAAAACCCAAATAAAATGAACCACTGAAGCCACCTTCATTCTCCGTTGTGCATGTTTCCCTCCTTTGAACCAACGAGGTTCCTGATAACATATTGCAAAATGTCCCCATGATCAAAGTAGGCTAATTCAACCTGCAATTAAAAATTATCATGAAATATGAATTGATATCTCAGTAGCATATAGGAAAAAGGGTCAGGATGATCTTATTACCTCTGTATCAAACCTTAGTGTACATTTGAATGACTTTCCATTGTCTGTTTTGACTATGATGTCTTGTCCGGGTGTTATGTCACTGATATTATTCGGGAGGTCAATGGTGTAACGTTCACGACCAGTCAACTCTAGAGTATCTGCATCATCCCCAGGCTGGAAACAAAGTGGAATAATACCCATCCCTACTAGATTACTGCGATGAATCCTTTCAAAGCTTTTTGCTATTACTGCTTTAACACCCTGGGTAGATACAAAATAGGTCTCATTACTCATAGACATATATATAAATCAATACGTCAAATTCAAACCAATGACAATAGCAAGTTTACCATCAACTTTGGACCCTTTGCAGCCCAATCTCGAGCACTTCCAGTTCCGTACTCTGATCCAGCTAAAACTATTGTGTCTTGCCCCTCCCTCATGTACCTCTAGTGACATGAAAAACCGGTTATTTATACATATAGGTAAAACTTTGACTTTTTGAGGTCAAATCAGCTTCTCCCCGATTCCAAAATGGACATGATTCCAACATTTTTATTACTAAATTAGTAAATGCACCCATTAACATTTTTTTTATAGAAAAGGTGTGTCAGAAATTAATTATTTACATAAAAATTATTAATTATGACTGGAATGAATTAAATTAGCTAACGACTCCAAAATGTCAAAAGGGAATAGAGCAATACCATGGCTGCATCAAAGACAGAAAGCTTCTCTCCACTGGGAATATGAATAGTTTTAGGTCCAACTTCACCTTCCAATAATTTGTTAACTAGTCTTATGTTAGCAAAAGTGCCTCTAACCATCACCTCGTCATTGCCACGTCGACAACCATACGAATTGAAGTCCCTCCTATCAACCCCGAGTTTGATAAGATATTTGGCAGCAGGGCTATCTTTGTGGATGCTTCCACCAGGTGATATATGGTCCGTTGTAATACTGTCTCCTAAGTTGACCAAGCAATATGCATTGTTGACCTTGTATGGACCTGGAGGCGACATGCTTATATCTTTCAAGTTAGGAGGCTCATGTATATAAGTTGATTTTGGATCCCATTCGTACAGCCTGCTGGATGGTACTTGTAAATTGTTCCATGTTGGGTGTCCTTCGGTTATGGTCTCATATACAGATTTGAACATGTCTGGTAACACGTTAGATTGCACAATCTGAATCACAGATTGAGAAGTAACACAAGTTATGTAACTGCATAGGTAAATTGTAATTAAGAAACTATAGAAAGATTCTTGGTCGCTCACGTCCGCTACTTCCTCACTAGATGGCCAAATGTCCCTCAAAAATACATCCTTCCCATCTTTACTTGGTCCAATTGGTTCTTTCTCAAAGTCAACATCAACCTGATGGTGGAATATGATATAAACTGTTTAGAAATGATCGACTCTGTCATGCTAATAGTACCATATTTGGCTTTAAACAGTCACATATAGGAGGCAAATAGGCAAATAAATTGGGCTTTGTAGCGTCAATAATACAATTTGGGTGACATCAGACCACTTGAAATGATCAAGAAACATAAGTAAATTGGTTGGAATTGTCACCTTTAGTCAAACATGTAACATGAATGAAGATGTATCAGGAAGGTAGTCGAATTATATACCGTGCCAGCGAGAGCATATGCAACCACGAGTGGAGGAGAAGCAAGATAATTTGCTCTTGTAAGTGGATGTATACGGCCTTCAAAATTTCGGTTTCCAGATAAGACGGCTGCAGCCACGATGTCTGCAGATATATAGGGCCTTCATAAACTTGCTTAATGAGAGTAAATGAACATGACAAAGAGCTTGTTAACCATAATACCATTATCAGTAATAGCAGATGCTACTGATTCATCTAGATCACCAGAATTCCCAATACAAGTGGTGCATCCATAACCAACAATATAAAATCCCAACTGCTTCAAGTATCTCAGTAATCCACTGCAGATGCCATAGGAGGATTAGTTTACTAGACAGTTTTTACGTCATGCATTATAAGTACCTTTTTTCTTTACCTTCTCTCCAAGTACTTGGTGACAACTTTTGAACCTGGGCCTAGGCTTGTTTTAATCCATGGTTTCACCTAACCATAAAGGCGAAGTCAGACGTTTGAATAATTATTGGTCTAATAGGAATACGTATCTAACCTGGAGGCCCAGATCGCAAGCTTTCTTTGCTAACAAACCGGATTGAAGCATGACATTAGGATTAGATGTATTTGTGCAGCTTGTGATGGCTGCTATAACAATACTTCCATGTCTAAGTTGTGCTTGTGTGTCTTCAAATTGGAACTTCACAATCTTGCTTTGGTCCTCTTTTGGTATACCATATCCCTACAAAAATCCATATTTAAGTGAACCAATCCCACTGTGCTTGCAGGCGCCATAAGACTATACAAGCTAAGAGGAGGCGCAACCGCGCAAACCACAAGGCCAGCTAGCCAAAGTTATATATCACTAGCCAGATATAGCATGTTGGATGATACATACAACATTGTGACAAAATTTGTAACCCCACCTTGAATCCAACTTTATTATCCAAGCATGCATGCCAATCAGCTTTCATGTTTTTTAAAAGCACCTGATCGTGAGGCCTGTAAACCAGAAAACCAAATGAGAGTAACAAGACAACGATGGAATAAAGTCACGATACTAGAGGCAGAAGGATGGATGGACTGATGTCAAAACAGGCAATTTATGTATGGGTTGGGTTGGCCCGAAAAACACACTCCAAAAGCTGTACAAGCTCACTAATATAATCTACTCATATAATGAAATGAATGTAGGAGGTTTTAGGCTTTAGGAATATCTAGTACAATAAGATTGTACCTCTTTGGTCCGGACACACAGGGTTCCACATCTTGAAGATTCAACTTCAGGTGAGAGCTAAACACCATATCCCCCGCCAGCTGACACAAACATCGAGCGTAAAGGCTTAGTGAATAGCGAATACAAGCATGATTCACATACCAAAGCAGATCCATACCCGACTGTAATCCATGAACAACTTGTTTGCCCGCAGATACGACTCTATCATAGATATCTACATGTTTTTGCAAGTCAGCGTAACTCCATTAATATCTCGAAAGAGCACTGTAAATATATGAAGTATTTACCGTATCATCGCTTCTTCCAGTCATCTTTAGATATTGAAGAGTGACGTGATCCACAGGAAAGAAACCCATGGTTGCACCATACTCGGGAGACATGTTTGCAATAGTTGCACGATCTGGTAAAGCTATTTCACTCATCCCTTTTCCTGCAAAGATGATATATAACTCGAATCGTCGATTTCACGTGAACGAAATCATGTCTGAGCTAAATAGGAAACCATGCTTATTATATCATAAGCATGTTACTTACCATAGAACTCAACAAAATTGCCAACAACCCCATGTTTTCTAAGCATTTTAGCCACTGTCAAGACCAAATCCGTGGCCGTAACTCCATCTTTCAAGCTTCCAGATAGCTCAAATCCAACGACACCCGGAAGAACCATGCTAATGGCCTGACCAAGCATAGCTGCTTCTGCTTCTATCCCACCAACTCCCCACCCGGCAACACCTAACCCATCTATCATGGGTGTGTGAGAATCCGTCCCAAAAACAGTATCTGGGTAGAGAATGCCATTCCTGTTGAAGACAACTCTCGCAAGGTATTCGAGGTTCACCTGAGAGCAGTGTTGCTCACTCATAATATTGTGCAAAGAAATATTGATAGTCTAGAAGTTATGTTTGTCTTAGGAAATTAGAAATGGCAAGATGCCCGGCTTGGGTAACGGGTCAAAACGGTGTGGTTTGAAACGAGTTTTTGGGATTGGGTTGCATGGAAATGCACACACTTGTTCGTTTGAAAAATAGTTGATGAGATTTATTAAGATTAAAAGAATGCTAGTAATGTAATAATCTAAACACGGGAGATTTATATAATACTACGCATAGAAATAGAATGTGAATGACATTCAACCATGCGACCCTTAACACTTTTAGCTAAAAGGACGATACCGATCCATCTATTCATAAAGGAATGGGTTAACAATTGCCACGTCAATAAAACATGATACCTGGTGAACGATCCCAGCTCCAGGAGGAATGACAAGTATGTTGTCAAAAGCAATTGCTCCCCATTTTAAGAAACTGTACCGTTCTTTATTCCGTTCTAGCTCGATTTCCATATTGGCTTGTAAAGCATTTTCTGATCTTGATACATCAACCTGGACTGAATGATCAATTACAAGGTCCACTGGAACCTGTATATACAACAAAGATAAGTAGTCTTTCGTTCTCAAGAACATACCCTAGATTCTTAAAGAAAGCATATCAGTTTCTCCAACAATAGTGTCTCAATGATAGTCTTAATGGTGTTGAAAATATTACCAGCGGATTAATTTTACTAGGATCACCACCAAGTTTTTCCATAGCATTACGCATGCCCGCCAGATCAACAATTGTAGGAACACCAGTAAAATCCTACAGTCCCGTGAACTTAATAAAAACTTTGTCATATCATTCAATTCCAAGACTAAGCATAGCTCAATAATGATTAACATACCTGAAGAAGGACTCTAGCAGGTTTATACTGAATTTCGACCTTCTTGGCTGATGTATGCTGCCAGTCGAGAATTTTCTCGACATCCTTTGAGGTCACTTGGAACTCGTCACAGTTGCGAATTGCAGATTCCAAAAGTATTCTAATTGAAAATGGTAGCCTATCTGTACATGTTTAACTCATAAAATTCAACATCAAAACCAACATGGAAGTGTCACTACAAAATAAATGAAATTTACTTATTGATTTACAATTATTTAAGTTATTGTAACGTTTCCATATTAAAACACAATGAATATAAAAATAAGCAAAAGAAAACCACAACTTTTGCTTACTCTTTTTCCTACTAAAAAAGAGTCATTCAAGGTTTTACACTTCTGCTTATTGTTTTTAGTAAGAATAGACTTTTACTTACTTTTTTTTAAGACTAGGAGTTGATAAAAATAATTTTGGTGACTCTTTTTAGTAGAAATTGATAGAAAATAGACCTCTTATTGCTTACTCTTATCATATTTAATTTAGTAAGCAAATGTCATAAAATTTTATAGTGTGTTTTGCATCATATTTCGACAATGATTGTCTAATTACTGATTTTCACGTAGGAAATGTTAAAAGTGTTTGGGCATAGTGTTTGGATTAGCTTATTTTGCCAGTTTAAGGGCTTATATGTATTTAAAAAAGCTCATTCGCTCACTTTATTTTTGTTACAAGCTTGCCAACTTGAGCTTGTGATTATGAAAGTGGATATGCTCACCTTGATACCCTCATAAGTCATAACCCGAAAAAGTGGGCTTATGAGCTTTTCCAAAGAATAAATAAGGTTGTAAGCATGCAAAATAAGCTAACCTTAACTTCAACAGAACATTCAGCTATAGGAGTCATTTTGCATACAAATCCATAACTTTCATACAACAAAACAATACTAATTCTGAATATAGTTAATGAAGTAGAAAAATACCAATTCTAGAATCATTAAGAGAAGGTAAGCTATAATATTTGCCATATTCACCACCATTCTTAGGCTTCTTCAAAGTCTTTAGTATTCTACTAAATGGATTATGACCCCCTGCAAATAATTAAATACTCGACTAATCAGATATTATGATGACAAATAAAGAAAATCCAATGTAAGCCATGAATAAAATAATTATGAGGTTTATACAAGACGTGTAAGGTTATTTTCAGAACCAATAAAATGTACAGAACTGCGAGAACCACCATTTTACTCCCAACAATGCATATGTATTTTCGTTATTATGTATAAATTAATGTTTACTAATTGTTTTATTGATTATAGATCCGAGTATAATGAGTGATATGAAGAGTGCATATGTGTTTTCATATTATCTAACGAAAAGATAATTATAATACATACAAATAAAATACATGTGCATGGTCCTCGAATACATGTTCCTAATGACCTACGACAATGAAAATTCATGTATTTCTACCAAATAAACTAACCCGATGAAAATACATGTGCATTTTATGAGTAAAAATGTGGTTCTCGCAGTTCTGTACATTTATTTTGTTCTGAAAATAACCTCACCCTATACAAGACATACCCATTGATTAATAATAATCTTTAGAATTTTGGTTTCATTTGCTGCAACCATTACTTGGACTTTTAAAGTTCAACTTAAAAAATGTGTGTCAAGGTGTCACCGTTTGATACTTGGTGCATGGATATGGCGCCACTTCATTCTTCTATTTTTATACTCTCTTTTATCCGTAGCAAAATTTAATTTTACTTGTCGAAAAAATTTCAGAAGCAAACTTTTGACTAAAGTGTTTGAGGATTTTATTTTAAAATAGATTATGTGTTTTAAAAATAAATAATCAGATAAACGATAATTAGAAAACGTAATTTTGAGAAATAGTGTTTGAATTTGATTATGTCGTTTAAAATCGTAATAATCAGATTATTTTTTTAGTGTTTAGCAAATGAGATTATTTTTTTTGTTGATATGTAAAATGAATAAAATAAATTTATTTTACTTTTTCTTTCATTTTTAAAATAAAATAAGTATTTATTCACTTACTTTTTTAAAACTCCATTTAAAAAGTTTTTAAACGTAAATAATAACTTTTTTTTCCTTTTATTGTGCAAAAATTCATTTTAGTTTATCTTTATTTTGAAAATGAAATAGTTTCAAACGCAATCTTAAACACCATCTCAAGTAGAAATGCAACTATATATACAACACGTATTCACAAAATCGGAATTTGAATGTTGTTGGCAGAAGGATCTTAAAATGTATTAATATATACATTAAATATGGTAGGAAACGACGTCGTATACCAATTGTAATGTCGTTTCACTTTCGATTCATGTAGTTTCAATAACCTCACAAAATCACTATGTGACATTTTACGAAAAATGCTTTGCACTTTTAACTATTTACGATTTTAAATATAACAAACTTTATTTATCGACTATAAAAGGTATGACCATCGATCCAATTGAAAAAAAAATATTGTTGAAAAGTCACCGAACTGCGAACTAAACAAGTTTAATATTGCAATGTTTCTAACATACTTATGCCTTTATAAAAAATGTTGATACCTAATACGCATTTAAAAAAATTGCTATAAAAATAGTCTTTCAGGTTATCCGTTCTTTACAAAATCAGTTACTGACACGAACATTCTTTGCATCATTGGTCTACTGCATCATTAGTTTGACATGCTCTATCGCGAAGCACGGGCTGTATGCCTTGTATATATTGAATGTCGTTGCAAATGACGTCGTAAATCACTTTGTAATGTCGCTCTTTGCAAAATCAGTTATTGATACGAACATTCTTGGCATCATCGGTCTACTGCATCATTGGTCTGACATGCTCTGTCGAGAAGCAAGGGTTGTATGTCTCGTATATATTAAATGATGACGTAAACGACGTCGTATTAACGTTTTCAAAGACGTTTTATTCGGTTGTAATTGTCGTTTTGATTCTTCCACCAAAACATAATGTCCCATGACTTAAATAAAAATACAAATTACAAAACATCCCTTATAGTATTTGACGTATTATAAAAACGACCTTAAACTTTTAACTAACTACACATTTTTGGTATAACAAAGTTTATTTATCAAATATAAGACGTATATTTTTTGATTCTTTTGGGAAAAATGCCTTCGGAAAGATCGTCGAATTGCGAGCCAAACAAGCCAGTATTGCAACGCTCCTAACATACAGATAATTTTATAAAAAATGTGAAAACATAATACACATTTAATATTTTTTTATCGAAATAGTCCTTAAAGTCATTCATTCATTGCAATGTCAGTCATTGACACGAACAATCTTTCGAATTATCAGTCCGCTGCAACCGTTTATCTTGCATCATCCGCTGCGGAACGCGGGTTATATACCTCGTATATATTAATTATCGCTGGATACGACGTCATATATAACTTTTCATTGTCGTTTTGTACATTTATCAATGCGTTCTGAAAATCATCGATAAACCAAATGCCCCATCACGTGAATAAATAAATAAATTTATAAAACAAACCTTTCTATTAAGCGGCGTGTTACCAAAAAGACCTTATATTTTTTACTGTCTACACCTTTTTTATATAACAAAGTTTATTTATAAAATATGGAGCATATATACCTATCGATTCTTTTGGGAAAAAATACTATTGAAAAAACCGTGTAACTGCGAACTAAACGAGCCCAATATTGCAATGCTTCTAACGTACATGAGATTTTATATAAAATGTTGAAACCCAAATTTTTTTTAGCGAAATAGCCTTGAGGTTATCCGTTCCCTGTACGACCAGTTATTGTACGGCCAATTATTGACGCGAACAGTTCTTCGTATTATCGGCCATTGCAACCGTTGATCGTACACCCTTTGCCGCAAAACGTGAGCTAAATACCTGTTTAATTTAATTTAAGAGGTTACATTACATCGGAATTTTTGTATAAGAAAAATAGTAATATCATGTATATAACGTCAAAAAGAAATTTCACAGGGGGAAGACAACCCACTTGGCCTTGTATAAGAGTATTTAGTACCATAATATAATATAATAATTTGTTTTCGTTGTTAAGTTTTTACAAAACAACACCAACACTTTATAACACTATTAGTACCATAAAATCAAATAACACTATTTATTTCATCAAACTTATTATTATTTTATAAAACCTTAAAACAAGTTTCATTCATGAAATCATACTATATTACAATACTTAATAAAAATACATTACAAGACATTAAAAATTAAAAAAAATACATTACGAAAACCAAATTAAGTCCACCAATTATAAAACTCTGTCAGAAAACACACGTGGTCGTCCATTAAGGATATAAAAATTAGGTAATATCCTAATTTAACTCACACATAAATCCAATCTAAAACTCATTACCTCCTTTCATTACTACTTCCATCACTACTGAGACTTCACAAACACTACACCCATCAATCACAAAAAAACACGAATCCCCTTTGATGCTACAACTCGACTTCAAAATCTGTAATGAGTCTCGGGTAGTGATTTGAAAAAATTGATTTATTTTGAAAGGGGTTTAAATAAAGGGTTAATATACACAAAATTACTAAAGTTTGACAAAAAAATTCGGTTACGTTACTAAATTTTTAAAACTAACAGATAGGTTACCCAAGTATACGGGTTTATCTTTTAGGTTACCGAACATTTATAAAAGTTATACATTCGTTACTCCTTGAAAAGGATACCGGTTGAGATTCTAGTTGCCTTGACGTGTTTGATGTTTGTGAGTCCCACTCCTTTTATTATTCATCTTCACCACTATCTTTTTCTTTCTGTTACTCGATTCATTTCACCATCATCTTTTTTTCTCACTCTATAAAAACAGAATCAAAATCCAGTCAAATTCAATCAAAGACATAAACTGATAACACCCACTAATCTCATCTTTATTAAATCTCATCTTAACACCCACTAATCTTATCTTTATTAGATCTAGTCAAACACATAGACTGATAAATACAAAATCAAGACTCATGCTTATGTTTTTATGGGTTTTGGTTTTGTATAGAACTTAAAGTAAACATGCATGTTAATTCCTTGTAAGGTGTAGTTCAATCTAAACACGTTAATAAAGTAGAGTTATTCAAACATGTAACTGATAGAGTACTTGTAACATCTGTTTTACAAACAAAATATGTGCAGTTTGTCACATTAAAAATTAAGATACGAAATTAGGGTTTACTATTATTATATACGGCGAGGCTTAAATTAATTACTCGTGGAAAAAATGTTTACAATAAAAGCAGAAGAACTCAAAGTAAAAGCAGAAGAAAGAAACCTAAGCACGAGTCTTCTCAGGAGGAAGAATCAGAAGGTGAAAGGGAAACAAAAGAAGGTGAAGTATCTGATACCGAACGAGCCTACTATAGTTGTCACTTACAATATGTTGATCACAATATCTATTAATACAAAAACATCAAAAATACATAAATCATCTAGAAGATCGTTACAAAGTTAAGAATGGTTTTCCTTTCCAAGTTTTATTCTTTAGACAAAATAAAAGACACCCAAACTAGTGAACCACGATGACAACCATGCTTAAAAGGTAAATACGACCTTTCTCTGCAGCTACAGTAAACCGGTTCAAAGTTTACATCAAGTTCTAATGGAGAAATCAATTGAGAATGGAGATTTGTTTCCATCTATGCTATTATTTAGTTAGCCAACAGAGTCTCTGAGAACATCTAGTTACAGTAAGTTAGGCGTTGGGTTGGATGTGTTGAGGATTTTTGGGGTATTTCGGTTTACTATCGTTTGACTGATATGCTATTACTTCAGAGGTTGTACTTATTACAAAGTAACAGAAAAGGTGCGTGTTTAAAATGTTCGATTCTTGAAACTTAAGCCTTGAGCTTTTGGAAACATTCATAGCATAGTTTGATATGTAGGCTGTTAACTAGTAACAAAAGGGTGAAAACTTAGGGAGTAGCATATGTAACCGGTAAACCAAACTTGAGCAACCTATCTGTTAGGTATTAAACTTTAGGAATGTAATCAATTTTTTTGTCAAACTTTAGTAACTATTGTGTATATTAACCCTTAAATATAAAGCTATTAAGGGGGGGGGGGGGTAAATCGAAAATTTTTTTCTTAAAAAAACCCAACGAACGCGCGTTGGTGGGATAACGCAGGGGATCAACACATCGTCTGATGCTAGAGGATTTGTCCTAACATTGTCCAACCTATTAATCATTTCGTTAAAATACCGATCGTTTGAGGTTATGAGTTTGACATAAACAAGAAAACCACCATCTCTGATTAAAAAATGTAAGGCGGGTGTTTTAATCAAATTTTATTTTAACCTTCATAAACGACTAGTTAAAAGGCACAATGGTTTCATAAAGGAGTATTCTTTAAATGTGATACCCTATAAAGACAATCTCCAAAGATATGCATAAAATGAAGTTATCATAAGCTGATAGTTTTTATACATCATCATAATACACCCTAATATATGCATTCCCATAAACAAAAACGACGACCAGTCAAATATTACGACACAATATAGTAGAAACTATCTTCGATTCTTTTTATTGCCGTTGAATGATTCGTAACAAAACCAAACATTACATGACCCAACTCAGAAAACCTCCAATACATGTTCATAAAATAAAAAAGTAGACTCCTCTATAGTAGGCGTGCATACAACTCCATACCATTATTCGACTCACCGTACGAAGCAAACACACAAACCACTCTTACCAAAGTATAAAAACATAAAATCAATGCTCCTTGGATCCATGCTCTTCATACACAGTATCGATTGTAAAATTCTTCAAGTTCAACATAAACTTAGACTTAGCATCCAACTTCCGTTGTGTCTCTCTCACTATAAACCGTAAAGCAGCCGTCATCTCCACATCATCCAATTGTATAGGTTCAACCAATGCAACCCCCTTATGAATGTCATAATCGAAACCCATCTTCTTAAGTGCAACTAAATAGGTAGCACACTTACTATAGAAGCCTTTAGCGACTTAATCAACACTTCAAATGCATTTGCCATTCTTGCATCTGCTATTGCTTCCTTATTTAACAAAGATACCAACTCATCAACACGACCCTTAGAAGCGCCACCTCTAGAAACCTCTTCTGTTCTTAGTGATAAACCCTTACTCTGATCCATAAATAAATGAATTAGTAAAATGCAGTAATTTATCAAACCTGAATATCAGAACTTATAACCTAAATCTGAATACATATATAAGCCTAACCCTGTATAAAAATAAAAGATCAGTTACATTTGCAAATACTAATTACAAACTATTCAATAGAGCACATAACCATACATATTTAATTAGTATCTCTATAAGAGCATCCACAATGGTTTGAACCTTTACAAGGTCTAAAATTAAATAATATCATTAATTTATAAAGGTTCTAACTTCATAAACCTATTTGTACTATGTATAAACCTCTTAAAATTTATAAATTCTTAATATTTACACATGCATTAAATTTTGAAAAGGTCTAATATTTTAGACCTATACATTATAAACCTATTTATAAACCATGTCTACTAAGTTTTACAAACTTTTAGACCTCTTCGTTATTTTATAAACCTCTTCTTAAACTACCATAGTGGATGCCCTAAGGAACTAAACAGATTTGTAATATCCAGTCTTTCCTCTTCTTTGAAAGGCTATTAAAACTACAATAACTTTACATAACTTGTAATTCATTCTTAAATCCCTATATATACTCCATTATACTAACATTAGCTAAATTCCAAGCTATTTCAAACCAACATAAACCACATCTGATTGGGAAAAGAGTACTTCTAGCATCAAGTTTCAGAGCAAGAACAACATCTGAGTCAGATATTGAAGACCTATTAATTCGTAAACGTCGACAACAACTGTTTCAAAAAATGCACGACACAATTATTGAAATAGAACCACATACGGAAAGGAAACACTAGAGATACATTACATGTATACCCATGATCAATAAGATGAAGGCTACAATAAAGTACACACATCAATTGATGCCTAATATTTTGTACTAAACTTGCAATTCTAATAAATGAGCATATATTTCTAAACATGTATTGTTATAACTACACGAATGTGTATGAACTCAAGGGTGCATGATTAGTTACAGTATATGATTGAATATCCAATATGATTATGCTAAATAAATGATCTTGTACATTGTACTCTGTTCCTAGATAAATAAGTTAATAGTATCTCATTATGAAACTAATTAGATCAGTAATCATGTTTGAGGGAAAGGTTGAAAATATTGACACTAAATGTAAACTATATCAAAAAATAATACTAGCATAGTGGTAACCATGTTATACTGTAACGAAAAGGTTCCAAGTTTGATTCCCATTGACACTTTTTCCAAAATTTGTTTCTTCCATATTATTTTTTTCATTTTTTGTTTAAAACTAGCCGCCACCCTATTTCACTTATCAAGAACCAAGTAAGCTGGAACAACCAAACAATAAGAAAGTATTAGGAAACAAACTAAATAAAAATGAACTACGAGTTGAGGTTATTTGATTAATAACCTATTTTACTTTATCGACTAAGCGAAGTTGAAAAAGTTATCAAAAACCTTATTTAGCCAAAGGCTATATCCCAACTATCAAATCAATAAAGCTATGAACAACTTCTTTATGGTTTGACAGCCTCGAAAATAGACAAACAAAAAGAGCAATAGAAAAAGAAGTAAAATAAACAACCAACTTCGAACCTTCTGTTTGATAATCTAAGGTCAGGCTTACTTACTCAAACAATTATTAACATATTTTCATTCACTTAAAATATTATGCAGCCTTGGTTTATTACCGAGGTTATGAAAGTTCACACCTCACTGATACAACAAGCTGAAAATTTTGTAGTAAGACGATTCCTAATCTTTATAATGCCTGCTCGCATAACCTGCAAATAGGAAAATCAATAATTTTCCAACCAAATCATTAACGTCTGAACTATACTATCCATCAACGTTAAGTATATTAAAAAAACCCTTAAATAAGAAGTTGCAAAAATCAAACCTGAGTACTCATGTTATCAGCAAAACAGGATTTACCGAGATCGGAATTCAGAGTACCAGCCATGCATTCACTATGACATCAAGAGTACTAATAATGTCACAAAAATTCTTAACAGTATAGGGTGTAGATGTAGTAAAATAAACAAGAGAAATAAATTAGATCTGTTGGTTCCAATTAATATAATAAATTGTTGAAATTTAACAACATAGTGTATCTAATATACATGCATCAAGAGTAAACGCAGCGAATAAGATCGAATATCTATGCACATAATGTAATTAACATAAAGATAAATAATTCGTACATTTTCTCCAAGAACGGTGATCAAGAACACGAAGATCACCAAAACCAAACGAAACCCGAATTCGTTTTACCCAAATCTGATTCACCAAAAAATCAAAGATCAAGTTAGATCTTCTCTAAGATAGTCCACACGACACTTCAATCAACCACCTTCGATTGCTAGATCTTGATTAAGTTATACTTAATAAAAATCAAACTCGAATATCCCTTTGGGATACCCTTAGCTGTCGACCACCATGAACAAAAAAGGAGAGAAAGTTTGGTTTAAATTTATATATCAATGAATCACATTCATGTGTTAATATACTAGAGCCTTGGGATTATTTTTGGTAAAGATTACAACTTAATCTCGAAGTAAATAATCCTTCTAGAATAAAAATCTTTCTTTCCTTCCTCTTGTTACTATTCGGCCGACCATCACCCATACGGTGCTTGGCTTGACTTTCTATAATACGTAATGTAATTATCTTAATTACCTTCAAGTATTAAGTCTTATTAATTAATCCTTGTTAAACTTTTTAACTTATTAACTAATTAACGATAAGTATACATTTTTATCAAACTAAGCTTAGACAATAAATATAGCCATATTCTATTGTATAACTTAATAAAAGATGATCTTGATGTCTAAGTGTGTGACCCCTTAGGCACACGTACTCCCGACCGCATAAAAGACTATCTATGACTTACTACATCCCAACAGCTACCACTTGCGGAAGTCTCCATCATAGTGTATTTTAATACTAACATTGATGGATAGTCTAGCAACACCATCAATGCTCCCAAAAGGACCTAAGTTAAGTTTCAGGAAAACAAGCTCAGCCTTATGATATAAATTACTACACCCCTTTTGTTTTTTATACTTTTTAATCATGAATATGGATCAAAAGTCATTTCATTTATTAACGATTATGTTTCGCGTTTCTGTAATTGATCATGATTATTAAATGTAAAAAGAATCATATTTACTACGCTTTAGGTGCGGCCATGCAAACATCTTGATCAACCCTCCGAGGGGCCTACTATGTATCATACTTCATTCATGGAGGAACAAAATCCTATTTTGACTACAAGTACCTTTTACACATATAAACACTTCTGAAATAAGTTTTATAACTGTCCATTTTATTAACACAACATTTACTATAAATCAAGAAAATGCAATCCGTCCATGCAAAGATCCACTTGCATCTCAAGTCTAAGGATAATCAATACTTTACCATTAGTGTAGTTTCTTAATGACGACGATCCATAAAGAAAATCTACACGGTTGGAGTAATCCAATTCTTCAACCACATTTAATAACCTATGAGTTTGGAAGAATCATCTTTATGTGTCTTCCAAAGATACAACCAACCTTCATATTTGTCTTAGTTCAACAATATTCCCATATTTATGATCGACAACGAATATTTAGAATGTACATAATACATAAAAATATGCAGATACTACATCCATAGATTAAAGATGCAAATATAGGACACAATAGTATTTAATGAAAACGATCATACCTTGTACTCAATTCATTGTTTAATACAATTGCTTTAATCACCTCTTAACCAAATACCAAATAAGACCACTACACGATAATTCTAGTTTGAATACTATAGTCTTAGTCAGATTAATCCAATTGTCGATAAGGCATAGATTCCTACAAACTAGATTATTGATGTTGTGGAACTTTGAGAATGTTTTTTTTCAAAATCACAAGTTGTGATATCCTTTGAATAAATTGATGATAAATCAATCCGTACGCGTGACTATGATATAAAGTATCATATTAATTGTCACACTACTTCCATAAGATGTACAATACGCTTCATGGAAACATTCATCACTATAGTTTCCAAAATACATAGTATTATAACATTTTAATGTACAATGCAACTATTCTTTTTAAACTAATCATGTTAGATTCTAGTGATGATGTTATCCATAACAAGGACTTTCTAAGAGTACAATTGAGTATCATCTCAACTAAAATAAGCATTAGTGTATGCCATACTACTATGCTACTATTTTGTAAACCTTGAACATTCTTTTAGAAATGGTTCGGAAATTTAAACATACTTCAAGTTTGTCAACCATAATGATATTATTATGATTATCATTATTAATTAGCTCTATTCGAATTCATATCGGGTTTTAATGTATAGACTTAATCGTTTTTGGTTATCAAAAGGTTATTTGGTATTATAGCTACTTTCGACAAAATTATAAACGATGCGGAAACCAAGAAATAAAATTAATATAATATTCTAATATTACACTACTATGTAATATTGAGCTAATAATACTCGGTAATAAGCTAAACAAAGTAATGAAGTTCAAAGTAATATAAGTAGAAACAAATGAGCAGATCCAACATTACATAAATGGTCCAACAAAGTAAACGCCCAATTCATACCTGTCATTAACAATTTTAACGTAACATTTCAAAGTGAAAACGTACGAAGTAGTTTAATAGCGAAAGGAAACAATTCTTAAAACAAGTTGAGGGTTCGAACCTAGAAGAATGAACTTTAGTTTATTATTTTCCTTATGAACAAGAAAACTAATTAATGAGCTTAGTAACAAGCTACCTTCAAGCACCCTACTAAGCTGCTTATTAAACTAAAATACAAGCTATCCAATTGAGTATTAGACTCTATCAACGAAACTAGTTCAAATCTATTTCCCAACTATCAGTAGCAGTTATAGACAGCTCCTAAGTTTACCTATAAACTCTCTGATCTTACTGCAATAGTGACTTAATCAAGCTATTTAAAATATCCTTTTTTGACCCCTTCTGACTGATTTGCACACAAAATTAATTCTACTAGTATTTTCTAAACTGATTACACTATTATCTATTTCATCTAACTACTATTCCCAACAGCTTAAATCCAAATCAAGTTACGACAGACTATCCAAAATCCTAATGTGACTAATTGTTATAGTGAATTAAGTTCTGTCAAACTAATATGACTAAGGCATTTACACTAATCAAAGAAAACTGAATCTTTAACACCCCCAATTTACATTGCGCAGTAGAAAATACACAATTAGGTGTTATTCACAAACCTCATTTCACAACTCTTTAAATGACCAAAAAACGGTACATTTTGGAATAAATATGGAAATAATTTAAATCAATGTCTAAAACCTTCAATACCAAGTAAAATCAGTTAAAAATATATCAGAGTAGCGTACAGGTTCCCCATAGGATCTTAATCAAAACAACAAACCTTTACCAAAATACTTGACCATTTACTATATTTTTATGACAATAGGGAAAGAAATCTGTTTTAGACCAAATTACTACAAAAGCAATCCCGCAATCCTTCTCCAGCAAGCTCCACAATTCAACAACTTCAAGTACCTGAAATACATGCTTAAAATCATCAACACAAAGGTTGAGCAAGTCTATAGGTTTTACAAAACATAACTGAACACATCGTAAAAATCATTCACAATTGTTTAATAGAATTGTGGCCATACAATCTATCAATCAGGTATATCATCTTATAGCAGTGGCTATCGAATTGTATTAAGCTCATGACACCGACCCCTTAACTTAGTCACCCACGCCAAATGCCAGCATGACTAGAAAAATTACCAGTGCCCCTACTAGGGTATTAATTGCAAGAATACCAATTCTCATTCACGTAAAATTATCCTTCCCAGCGGGTTACTCAGCGTAAAGCCCTGGTCTCAGATAGGGTTGTCAGCCCAATAGTACTATTATTAGAATAAGCGGCTATTCCCAACTCGCAACATCAAGTCAGAAGATAGTTAACGGCTCATGAATTTAGGGTCTTATGCAATTAGGTACTTATACAATTCATTTCATCAAAGGCAACATCGGGTCCAACAATTACTCATGACATGTGTTCATTTTACTTCAGATAGCATGTATCCCCCTCGCGGGTTTTAGAATCATTAAAACAAGTAGAAAGCGAGGCTATAGACTCACCTGAAGTAATAGCAGTAGTAAGACGATCTTCGACGATAGTTGATGCCCGGTAAACACAAAAACCGCAACCTATCAAATAAGGCGCGTTCATCAATAATAACTCGAGTAAAATCCATACTTAGTAATATCAAACTCAAAATCATAAAATCAAAATCAATCCAAAATAAAAATAATACAAGTGCCCTTTTATTCCATTCTATATGTTTTCTATTAGTTAACTCCTTCGATAAAAATCTGCCGGTACACACCAAATGTACAAGCTCAATTACCCCACTTAAACACGTCAAATTTTTATGATACTAATCAGAAAATTCACTTACTATATATAGAAAGCCCTGTTAAAACTCATCAAAAGATTTTACATTTAAAGTTCCCCGCCCGACTCATCTTTGAACTACAAAAACCGGACAGTTTTATGTCAACAACTCTTATAGTCTTTTAACACATTTTATTTTTCCCCGTTTATGAAATCGACACTCAACTTTGAAAATAACTCGATATCCTCATACTTAACATTAAAAATCAGTCCATGACATATTTAAAAATCCATTTTATAGTCCCCGAGATTCGATCCAAATATCGACAACAATTATATATTGTGACGATACTCGTCTCCGGTACACGAAATAATCAAACTAACGTAACTTTTCGCTCGTTTGGAGCTACAAGTCCTACCTTATACCAAAACGAAGGTAAAAACATCCTCTACAACAATATCTAATTAGTTCATCTCAAACTCAAACTCATATTTTCAGAAAATTACTTTTAATAATCTGCTATAAAATATATTTTTAGATATCACTCAAAATTAATTTTTCACCACATTTTAACCCCATTTTTACCACTATAATCATTCTTACACTACTAGTTCATATCATAACATACTAAATCATCCTAGATGATTAATTCATAAAAATCCAACTCAAAATATTAACATGCAATCATAAAAACTAATATATATAAACATGTTACAACAACAATTTAAGATCAAACATCAAGATTTCATCCAAAAATAGGTTTTTCAAAAATGTTCATGCATGTAGCTAAATTTCATACAAATCGATAGAGAATGATGAAACTAAGATGTGTCTTTGATTAGATTTAAGAGATTCAAGTTGAATTTTGAAAATCAATGGTGTTTGTGGGTGGTGAGGGTGACAGAAAGTTTGAGGGGAGAGGGGAGAGAAGTGAATTTTTGTGTGAGTGGGATTTTATGTGTTTTTGTGGTTTAATTTTCTATTTTATATGGAAAAAAATTTAGGGTAGTTTTTGCCAATTGTGATTCTTTTGGACCAAAGTGTAAATACTTTGTTAAAAAGCGGGAAATGACTATTAGTCACTTGTGAAAAATTTTATGGGTCTCGGGTTTCATAAAAATGCTTCTCAAAACTTAAAACGCACACAAAATATGATATTATATAGTCCCGACACGACTTAATACGACATTAAAATAAAAACGTCAAAATATTAAACATCGACATGTTTAAAATAAAATGTAAAATTTCTCGGGCATCCGTCGATATCATCATCACTAATAATCCTCGCAACTCGTCAAAACGTAAAATAAAATTTTCAATCATCATCCAAATCAAATTACCAATCGTCATGAAAATCAACCTCGTCAAAAATTTCCAAAATATACGTAAAAATATAATTAAATAATGACCACGGTTTTGGGTTGTTACATCCTACCCTCCTAAAAGAGAGCAACGTCCCGGCGCTCAACCCGCCTCACATTCGCACTTCCTCACTTCTAGAGTCAACGTGACCTCTTATTCTCAAGAGATACTCACGTCTTTCACATCAGTCCAACTCGATTCTTATGATATCACCATATCCACGACTATTACTACACTTCAACTTTCAATTTCACCTTCTATTATGCTAATATTCCTCCATCATTCATACTCCTTCTGCGTCACTTTCTCAGTTTCTTTCCTGCCCCAATACTCTGACATCATACCCCACAATTATGTATATTCTCAAATTACACCTCTTAACTACTGATATGACGATTATCATCGCATAAGGATTCCATCTTTACTAGTTTCCATTAGTCCCCATAGTGAAATATTTAAGATATCATCATCCCAAGTTTCTATTATATGTTGATGTGATTGATACCAATTTCAATTACCATTGTTCAATTCATCCTTTCACTCTGTCCATTGCTTTCCGAAAATACGCAATATCCCTTCTTAACTCAATTCTTCACACTTTCTATAGAAATCTCTAATGTCCAAAAATCAATCTCAATCTCTGGTTCACAAATAATATGTTCAAACCTTAATCAATACTCATACTTTATCACAGCGATTTCCAGTATTCAAAAATTTACTCTGCCTATATGTCCTGAGGTTACACTCAAACTAAATACAATGAGATCATCCATATTTCTAACCAGTCACTTAAATACTTTCCATATTCATTTTCCACTTTCATTCAATCTAACAATCTCTATGTCCCAAGCGTAGTGCTTAAACTAAACACAATGAGATTATCAATAATTCTGACCAGTCACTTATATACTTCCTATACTCATCTTCCACTTTCATTCAATCTAGCAATCACTACACTGAATTACTGTACCTTCCATAGTACATTATTACATCTTCCTCATATCATATTAATGTTTAAATAACTCCGTTAGCCTCATATATTCAAATCTGAAATATATAATGGTCAAATCACTTCCTGATATCATAATATATTTATTCCAACCTTTCTGTGTTAATACTTCAATTTGTAAAATCCCTTCAATCCTACATTCGACACTCTCAGCACTCTAAGAATAATTAAATTCTCTTTTTAATCTGAACAATTCATTCACCACTGGTCCTTGCATTCTTAACACACTCTCTGATCTAATAGGAGAAAAATTAAATAATTACAATAACCGTTTTTGTCCCACAAAAACATACATCTCAACTTTCTCATTTCTATTACCATTCTATTTCAAAATTTCCAACAATCTATTGATCTTCTTTCTTTGATATCCCTTTTCCATTAGTTTATTACCTTGATTCTAACTTTCTTTCCATTCCATCCATTCTGCTTGTTGCTACCAATATTCCAATTATCTCAAAACTCAAGAGTCAATTCTCAGTTACTTCAGAAACTTTATAAACTCTTTTCCTTCTCCTCCTTACTAAATACTCACTAGTTGATAGGGAAAGTCTCCACACTTATCCTTCACAATCTGAAACATACTTCGTAATACAGAACTATAACATGTCCCGTCTAAAATTTACCGATTATTATTTCCCCGTCATCGTTAAGTAATCCTTAACTCCTTTTCCTTTAAAATCCCTGAATGGCATTTATACACAAATCCTTCTTATTCTTATCTCCTTCATACTTGATTCCATACAAATAATACTTTTCAATTCCAAAACAAATACCATAATGTCCAATCTCATGATCATATAAACCCCGTTATATTTCTTTATTCAAGTCAACACACTACTATTGCTTTCCTTTTCACTTGATATTATCCAAATATCATCATCGTAACTTTATAATTCCTTCAGATTCCTCCAATACTAGTTATATAGGCACAGAACTTCAATCTATCCTCAGCATTCATAAACAACTTCTTCAACTACAAAATCAGATCTCACAACCACAACTAAAAATATATGAATGGATTTCACACATTTAGTTCTTCTTTGTCAGCTTTATCCTTGGTTCAACAATCAGTGAAAACCTCCTGATAAACCTCCGATAATACTCAGCATACACAAAGGAATTGACAAGCTTCAGTCGGTTTCGTCGGTATCGACAAAGCCTCAATCGTTTCAATCTGGTCAGATTTTCACGATCACTTCAGCCACAGATTGCACATTCTAAAACATTTATAATACTCCAACTAAAATTCTTATCCAAAGAATTTTTACACACCATTCTTTTTTAAAAACAATTTTCCAATTGTTAGAGAATACTTTTCTTTCCTTCAATCATCTATTCATCACACTAAACATTCACAATCAATAATGGACACCGGTTTCTGGTGCTCAGTTTGTTCAACCTTACATCAATCATCTTATTCACAAAGCATCCAGCTTCTTTACTTACATTATTACTTCTCCGATGACTTACCCTTCCAGTCGAATTAGATTATCCTTATTGTCTCATCTGCCAATCCTTACAATCAATCATATTACCATTCTCAACTTCCTGATAATACCATATAATAAAATATACAATCAGATTGCATAACTCCTATCATCAAGCTAACACAAAGCTTCCTTTTTCCCATGACGACAGTGAATTCTACGATTCCACAGAACAATCACATAGTACCCTCAAGTACTAACTCATCTTCTCATTCTTTTCCAACTACTACTAGTAAAGCGCATAGAAAATTCGACTTACTGTAGTTTCCTACTACATACCTTCTCATCATTGACCAATAAAATCGTCAAACAGAAATTCCACTGATTACTCCCTGAAATCAGTACTCAATGTTCAACAACATTCCAATTTAGTTCTTTCCACCTTTATTTATCATATCCTATGATATTCATCCTTATCCTGGTTAACTTTCTCACAACTCTACTTCAATTGATTGAGCTATACTTCTTAATTTCATAAACTCAGAAAATATTTCCTTAATATATATATATATATATATATATATATATATATATATATATATATATATATATATATATATATATATATATATATATATATATATATATATATATATATATATATATATTTATATATATTATTCTTCCGTCGGTGAATTTCTCATTTCAACCAATCTCAAATTCTTGTTGATTTCTCGCCCTCAAGTTAGCTAAAATCTAACATCTTCAAATCTCAATATATCCTCAATAACACCTTCAGAATTTAATACACCATCAATAACACTGTCAGAATTTCAATAAAATTCTAACTCAATGATTACCAGATAAGAATATACAAATTACTACATCTAAATCTCAAATCTTATCAGCATTTCCAAAATATAGGCTGTAATAGCAGCAACATTCCCTTCATATTGATCTTCCATTATCTGAATAATTCCTTTATTCAACCTCCTTTACCGAAATGAAAACGTTCCATTACCACAGAAATACAAATTTTTATACCACATTCCTTGTTATTGCTTCAGCAGCTCGACCTCCAGCTAGTCCGTACTTACGTCAAGTAAATAAATAATTACTTAAGTGGTATAAAATATATGTGATCCACACATCATACTTCCTCCTGCTTACCCGATTTATAGCAACTGCTTGAATACCATCACTTCTTATCTTAGACTATTAAATTCCAAGTTTACCTTCTCTTAGAGGAAATAAATTCCTATTCCTTATTGTCATTCGCAACAATACCATTCCTTTACCCTTTTCTGCCACACTTAATTTTGAATCAGGATCAATCTTTAAATTACCATCTCTTTTCGTCTAGTTGAACATTCCCAAATGACTATCGATATATTAAACATCCATCGGTTACTCGAACTTATCCATATAGTTGCACCTTCCCAATTACTATTAATATCCGTACGACACTCTTCACCGCATCTCGTCTCATTCCTAAGAATCCAATCACACAGACATCCTTTTAAAATCTTGCAGAATAACAACAACATCTCTAACTAGAACAGCATCATCTTCAATATCAGCAACATCTTCAGTCTCAGCAGCATCTTCAATTTCAGCAGCATCTTCAGTTTCAGCAGCATCTCCAACTAAAACAGCAGGATCTCAATCTCAGCAGCATCTCGTCTCTTCTCAGCACTATCAGCTTCAAACAATCTAACAACTATTCCCACAATCATATAATCTACCCTAATGGTTGGCAACCTTTGGAGACATATTTCAAGATACTCAGTCACACACATAGGAATCCTTGCTAATGACAGAAACATATCTCACTCAACTCTTTCTATTGTTATCACATACGAAAGAGACTTGATAAGTATACACATCAAGATAGAAATAATAGGATCTTTTCATCAAGATATAACATGAATACTTCATAAGCCAACAACACAATACTACCTGAATTCCCCAATCATCTCACAAAAGAGAGAATAACAAAAACACATCAAAATACTAAAGGGTAATAGTAGATTTCATCCATAAATCCGAGAAAATCGCAACAAAACCTTGTCACTGATGTCACTTACCCTTACCATCCTAAACAACAACAATAATAATAATCCATCACAAAACTACCTCACAACATCTAGATAATCCAAATACAATACAACAATACATAAACTGAAATACAACAAAGATCCATCACTACATCACTCCATAGAATGTGGTCCATCACTTTCTCTAACTTGGCTTGTTCCTGCTTCATCTTCAACTGGTCCTAACTTGCAGCACCTCCCTTTTGCATCTAAACATGGTGAATTCCTAAATCCATACTTCAAAATCCCTCCTTGACACGGCGGATCTATCATATAATGAGAATTAGCATACACCTCACTATTCCAATGTGGTTCAAGATACGGCCTAAGATGAGCTACATATTCACTTAACCTGCGAAACCTATCTATCTCTTTCTGATACTTCTCAAAATCAGTCCCATAACTTCTCACTTCTGCTCTAACCTCAGTTCTTCCAACCTCACTCTCAGTCATATAATTATCACTATCAGATTCTACAACATTTTTCTTATCATTCGTATCATCCTCGTAATCTAACCATCCACCTGAAATCTTATGATCACCTACATACTGATTCTGCAAACTCCCTTGACCTACAGCAAATCCCCCATTCTTGACGTAATATGGTATGTCAGACATTTTCTGAAATCACAGAAAATTCAAAAGTACATAAGGTCATTATTCAAAAATATATATGCAATGCATGGTCATGCAAATGCAAATAAATTACGTATGCAAAATATATATGTATGCGATGCAATAATTATGCAAATGCAATTAATAATTATACAATATTCATAAAAATGAAATTATGATGAAATTATGATGAAAGCACTCCACGTCCTTTCATTAATACCAATACCTCATTGCAGTATTTACTTAATAAATACTCAAGAGTTCACAACAATTATAAGGGGATACATCTATAATAACAAAGCATAACAAAAATAAATAATCTTACCGGAGCCTTGCAGAGAAGTTGCGTTGCTTTTATAAAATACTTTCGACACCAAAGTTATAGTTTAGGACATTTTCAAAAATCGACATAATTCGCTATAACTAAAAAGCTTTGGTTACCAATCTTTAACACCCCCAATTTACATTGCGCAGCGTAATATACACAATTGGGTGTTATTCACAAACCTCATTTCACAACTCTTTAAATGACCCAAAAACGGTACATTTTGGAATAAATATGGAAATAATTTAAATCAATGTCTAAAACCTTCAATACCAAGTAAAATCAGTTAAAAATATATCAGAGTAGCGTACAGGTTCCCCAATAGTACTATTATTAGAATAAGCGGCTATTCCCAACTCGCAACATCAAGTCAGAAGATAGTTAACGGCTCATCAATTTAGGGTCTTATGCAGTTAGGTACTTATACAATTCATTTCATCAAAGGAAACATCGGGTCCAACAATTACTCATGACATGTGTTCATTTTACTTCAAATAGCATATATCCCCCTCGCGAGTTTTAAAATCATTAAAACAAGTAGAAAGGGAGGCTATAGACTCACCTGAAGTAATAGCAGTAGTAAGACGATCTTCGACGATAGTTGATGCCCGGTAAACACAAAAACCGCAACCTATCAAATAAGGCGCGTTCATCAATAATAACTCGAGTAAAATCCATACTTAGTAATATCAAACTCAAAATCATAAAATCAAAATCAATCCAAAATAAAAATAATACAAGTGCCCTTTTATTCCATTCTATATGTTTTCTATTAGTTAACTCCTTCGATAAAAATCTGCCGGTACACACCAAATGTACAAGCTCAATTACCCCACTTAAACACGTCAAATTTTTATGATACTAATCAGAAACTTCACTTAATTTATATAGAAAGCCCTGTTAAAAACTCATCAAAAGATTTTACATTTAAAGTTTCCCGCCCGACTCATCTTTGAACTACAAAAACCGGACAGTTTTACGTCAACAACTCTTATAGTCTTTTAACACATTTTATTCTTCCCCGTTTATGAAACCGACACTCAACTTTGAAAATAACTCGACATCCTCATACTTAACATAAAAAATCAGTCCATGACATATTTAAAAATCCAGTTTATAGTCCCCGAGATTCGATCCAAATATCGACAACAATTATATATTGTGACGATACTCGTCTCCCGGTACACGAAATAATCAAACTAACGTAACTTTTCGCTCGTTTAGAGCTACAAGTCCTACCTTATACCAAAACGAAGGTAAAAACATCCTCTACAACAATATCTAATTAGTTCATCTCAAACTCAAGCTCATATTTTCAGAAAATTACTTTTAATAATCTGCTATAAAATATATTTTTAAATATCACTCAAAATTAATTTTTAACCACATTTTAACCCCATTATTACCACTATAATCATTCTTACACTACTAGTTCATATCATAACATATTAAATCATCATAGATGATTAATTCATAAAAATCCAACTCAAAAATATTAACAACAATCATAAAAACTAATATATATAAACATAAACACCTACACACAACAACAATTTAAGATCAAACATCAAGATTTTCATCCAAAAATGGGTTTTTCAAAAATGTTCATGCATGTAGCTAAATTTCATACCAATGGATAGAGAATGATGAAACTAAGATGGGTCTTTGATTAGATTTAAGAGATTCAAGTTGAATTTTAAAAATCAATGGTGTTTGTGGGTGGTGAGGGTGACGGAAAGTTTGAGGGGAGAGGGGAGAGAAGTGAATTTTTGTGGTGAGTGGGATTTTATGTGTTTTTGTGGTTTAATTTTCTATTTTATATGGGAAAAGTTTAGGGTAGTTTTTGCCAATTGTGATTCTTTTGGACCAAAGTGCAAATACTTTGTTAAAAAGTGGGAAATTACTATTAGTCACTTTTGAAAAATTTTATGGGTCTCGGGTTTCATAAAAATGCTTCTCAAAACTTAAAACGCACACTAAATATGATATTATATAGTTCCGGCACGACTTAATACGACATTAAAATAAAAACGTCAAAATATTAAACATCGACATGTTTAAAATAAAATGTAAAATTTCTCGGGCATCCGTCGATATCGTCATCACTAATAATCCTTGCAACTCGTCTAAACGTAAAATAAAATTTTCAATCATCATCCAAATCAAATTACCAATCGTCATGAAAATCAACCTCGTCAAAAATTTCAAAAATATACGTAAAAATATAATTAAATAATGACCACGGTTTTGGGTTGTTACAGAATCAAATACAAGTCCAACTACACAAATTCAGTAAAAGGAATTCTATGTAACAAGAAATTTCAAGAATTTGAATAACCTGTCATCCAGGCCTTCACTGAAGCGAGAGCTAGCTGCACTGAACCGAGATCTTATTCTCACCAACACCATTACTGAAACCAATTATCTACCCAACAACTTATCTAAATAGTTGCCATCCAGGCCTGGCCTTTGTAGACGAAAACTTGTTGTTACTACTAGATCAGATAGAACTTGGACTGAAACTTTTCAACTATTATGCTACTGTATCCAGTTAACAACTGCTACTCGAATTGATCTACAAGACTACAGTGAACTTTCGAATTGAATTAATGAGCATAATATTGTAATCAGTCTACTCTCTTATCCACTAGTAACATATTTAATAGTTCCTAATCAGTCACGTGATCGACAAACTCAAAACAAACCTCAACTGTACTAACGGAACCTTTATAACAGAATTATAAGGAACTGAATTTGCTCTAGAGAAAAAAAAATAGTGAAATAATTTCATAAGCTCGCAAGACCTTATGGCAACAAAAGCTCAAATCAGTTAAGACGAATATTGAGTGCAAAACAGAAATCTCATCAATGGAAGAAAGTTTGTTAATGGGAGAATGTTGTTATGATTACAAGTAATAAATAACAGAAAGCTAACAAATTAACAAACTCTGTAAATGATTATAACTGAACTCAAAAGGATTTAAATCAAACTTGAAAACAGAATTAGACAAACTTTCATTAATGACAGATTCAGTTATAAAAGCTAACTGAAAATATTACCGTATTGACTAACTTGTTAACAAAATTAACTTGCAAGAACAGATTTATGAAAACAGAAGAAGAAGAAGAAGAAGAAGAAAGAATAGACCAAATAGGCAAATACTGAGTTTTCATTAATGGAAAAAAGGTAGTTACACTTTTAACTAACTAATAACATAATGCTTTAACAACATGACAACTGTGTGAAAAAACTATATTACACTACTCCTAACTATTACTGATCTAATTAGCTAACTGTTAACTAACTAGGTGAGGTGATTGAGGGATAAATGAGGGGTATTTATAGAGTAAGAATGAAGATTGGTGAAGCGTTAGTTGAAGAAATGACGTGTTACAACCAATCAGAGAGCTCCACGTAATCGATTAAGGTTCTTGGTAGATTTGCAGATTTGGGGAAAAGTATTGAGTGGAATATAAAACAATTAAAGTGTATAGGCGTGATGAGGAGGCGAAGGTATCACTTTTTGTTCTTTAAAAATCTTCTGAAGTCGTCTCTATCATCTTCAATCTTGTTGAGAGAGAAAGTGTGACGTGGCAAAGTAATATTGGTTGAGATGTGATTCTCTGGATCAAGATCCTAGCCATTAATAGTTAATCGTTATCCAGTGGCTGTTGTTTGCTGAAGTGGCAATCCACCATCTCTCCTTCTCTTTATCTTATTGGTCCATGTGTAATACCACTTAGAAACTTTCAGCAAATAGAAAAAGGGAAAATTTAATATATATCTCTCTTTCAATATAAAATTTCATATATATCCAACCTCACTTAAATATTTCATATATGTTCAAACATCTAATTTATTTATAATTAAAGCCTTAAAAAGCATATTTATTGTCATTTAAATCTAAAATGACCATTATACCCATGTTTCTTCTTTTTTGTAATTATAATTATATTTCATAGTTTTTCATATGGGTGCATATATATACGTGCCTGGCTATCAAGTTTAGATAGACAAATTAATAACGTAATAAATAACAAAGTAAATAAATTATCTACAAAAATACCATAAACATACTCGGTTATTGGTGAATTAACCATATTCTCCCATGTTGGTCTCGACGAGTCTTCAGTTGTAATATCAAGATATCATCCATCTCGACGAGTCTTTAATCGCATTTTAATCAACAGTGACCCATGTAAACAAGTAAAAACATATAACTATATTGTTGGTTGATTGTAGATATAAGTCATATAACAAAGTATATATCATATAACAAAGTATTATCAATTAATAATAGTTCTATGAGATGTACATGAAATGAGGGAAGACCAAAAACAATCAATTAAAACTTACTACTTCATAAGATTTTAATCAAGATACAATAATAAATAATCATATAATGAAAAAATCATTAATTAATCAAAACTTATTACTAAGATCATTAAATAATGAACAAAAAAAAGCAAGTGATCATACTTAAAGGAAGAAGATTGTTGTTGTCAAATGGTATACGGAAGAATAAAAGAGGAGAATGAAAGGTAGTGTAAATTTGGGTAGAAGTATTAGGTACAGACTTAAGGGCATCAAGGTAAATTAAAGTTTAATTGATAATAAATATGTTTAAAAGATAATAAATATGTTTTTTAAGGTTTTAATTATAAATAAATTAGATGTTTGGACATATATGGAATTTTGAGTTTTAAGTTGGATATATATGAAATATTTAAATGGATATATATGAAATTTTGTATTGAAAGAAGGATATATATGAAATTTTCCCATAGAAAAAATAGCCCTTGAACTTTATGTAAAACTTTGGAAGCTTCATTCCTTTATGTTTATCTTTGATAATGTGCACAAATGATCCTTGTATCTTTAAATCTTTAGCAAGAAAGGTCCTTTTGATCTTCTTTTGTCTTTTCTTCGTCTTTTCTTCAGATAAAACCCGTGAAAACTCGTATTTGCTTCATAATGCATCTGATTTTCCTGAAACACGCAAACAACAAATACATGCGTAATTATAATATTTAACAATATAATTTGATATTATAGACCGTGTTTTACGTGTTTTAGGGTTATTAAATGTGAGTGTTTTCACACTCATCAATCATTAAGTATATCCGTAGTATTTCAATTATTGGTTTTAGGAATAAATTCATAATCCAACACTTATTTGAATGTTCTTATTAATGTCTTTCACTTAGATTCCAATGTTTCCAACTTTCCTTCTAATGTCTTCCAATTAGACTTTTAATGTTACAAACATTATATCCAATATCTTTCAGTTAGAATGTAAAGTTGTTAAATAATGTTGCATTTATGCAAAAGATACAACTTAACCCATGTACAATATTCCCTAAACGAAACCTTAGTTAGTCTTAGGCATGCATTCATGCAAATTATCTTACTACGTAAGATGCATCATTAGAGATTCATTCAATGATTATTTATATTGTCTTTAGACTTAATTCACCACATATGTTAAATCATAACATATTTTCAAGGTTGTAGATTTTATTTTCTAAAATACTTACAGGAGACTATTTCACTCTTAAGAATAATTTCTAAGATGAAATAGTGTTTCTAACATGTTTAGCAACATATTCAATGTTATAGAAATAAATATAAGTACTCCCACTAGCTTTGAGATTTTGATGTTTGTTTTTCAAGTCTTAAATTTATAACAAGGATTGACCAAACAATGGACTAGAATACAAACGGGGCAAGTATATCCTTTCTTTGTAGTATAACTTTGTAGTGGTAAGCCAAGATCATTCTCAAGGACTTACTATTTGTTATAAGTCCTTGAATAAATCAATGAGTTCATGTACATGTATTAAACGATAAGACATTACAAGTTTAACAAATCTTACCTTAAGTTCCAAGTCTTTTCACAAGTATAAGACTTAATGTTCATGTCTTAATGGCGAGACATAACACTACTTAAAATGAAGTAAAATCGAGTACCATTCATGGTCTCAATAGTAACTTTCAAGTTAATCATAAACTTACCATGTTTATCATTCTATAGGAAAATATAATCATGTAGTTTATCTTTCTATCTTGACAGTCCATATCCAACAGGCCAACCTACCACAAATGTGTAGTTGTCCTAATATGGAAATAGTCTAAAGTCAAGAAAACCCTGAATCATGTTGTCAAAGAAGTTTCACATCCACAATAAAGATTTCTCCCACTTGGGTAAGGAACTACTTAGGCATAAAACAATACTACACCGGTTAGTTTGTTTGTATCAACAATATGATAGTGTCACAAATAGAATTAAGTCTATATTAAAGCATAACTTAGCACAATAAGAACTCCATCTTATTTTATGACGAGTCATGCATAACAATCTTGTAGATAACTTCAACAACGGAAGCGACAACTCTAAAGGCAACAAGTTATCTAAGATAATACACAGTGATTCTTATTAATGACGATGCTTCACACTTGGAAAGTAATTCATTATTTAAAGTCCAACAAGAAATAAAGTGAGTAGCTTATAGCTCCCACTAAAATTGAGAACATTTCATGTATGCTATTTGTATAAAATGTATTACTCCCACTTGTTTTGACAACACTTGAAGTGTTTCACTACTAGTGAAGTTAAGTGACATTTTAGCTTTCCATGTTATTGAATATCCACACATTATTATTAGCGTGAGTTACATTGATTAGTAACAATTACTTAGATATTCAAAGAAGTGTGTTAAGTTCTATATATGTATACCTTTGATAGACTTTCCATATATACATATACGATTTATTAACTTGAAAATTTGGCACGCAATTTTCCCCCTTGTTAGTAGCACGCATACAAAATACCTTGTGGGTATGTAGCGTCTTTTACTTGGTCAAAACAAACAACTAGAGACAACCGGTTCTCTAGATTTTTCTTTTACCATTTGTGCGGTGATAATTCCGTCTTTGTAATCAAACTTTTAATTATGTTTTGATCATATCAAGATATTTACCTTTGGTAGTTAAAGACACAATTTCTCTAGTTATCAGACAAGATATGAAATTTAACTTACCATTTAGGTATTTTATATGTTTGATTCGAATTGAGATCATTCAGTCATTCCTTTTTATAGTTTTTTCACTTGTAAAAAGTGAAGAAACGAACCTTTAATTTTTCTCATAGAAAATGAACACAGTTTGTCATTCTTTGTAAATACCAAACCCATGCTTTTGGTTTACGTTGCATTTATACATTAATAAAACTTACAAAGTTAAACAATTAAATGTATCAAGAGAATAAGATCCAACTTGAACTTACTCCATCAATGCAGTTGATCTACTATAGATGAAATAATTCAAATGGTAATCATCGAATGATAATTGCCACTGGTGCAACTCTTAGCCATTATGAGGTTATGACTACAATATCTAGCATAAACGTAGTCATGTCATGTTTGCCTCATCTAGTACCATGGGCAAACGGTCTGACTAAACATACACGTTGTGAGTTATCCAATACTTAATCTACAATTCTATAGCCTCGGGTATGACCTTATGGTTATTATATTTCCTTGACTTGGTTAGGACTTAAGATTGTCTTAAGGAATTAACCAAGCTCAAGTGACTTGGTACATTAGATAGTACACAAATTACTTTAGTGGGTATTAAAATTTTGAAAATCATGACAAAAATTTGTATCAAAGGAAATATGTAAAACTTCATTTTATAACGGGTTTCTAAAACAATGAATATCCCATATTTTTAAACTTTCCTTAAATAAACATATGCCTTGGTTTCATGAATTCTCATCCAAAGCTGAGATAACCATTGTTTCAAAAACGTTGTACAAGTTTCATAAACGTGTCATAGGTTTGTTCGATCGGGGTTTCCTCACAACTCTAACGAGTACCAATCGAAAACTCAACCGAACCTTGCTACGATTACCTTTGACTCTATGGCGTCTTGGAAGACACACAAAAGGACCCAGAGAAGTTGGTCAACGCGTAGCTAGTTAAGCACCTTCTTCTTTAGTAACGCAGGGCGATCCGCCTATTTCTTTCTAGTGTACTCTAACTAAAACATTATAGAAATCAAATAGAAACTTGCTTTTATATGGTTCGAGACTAATAAGACATTAGGTCAAAAGACCTAAATTTACTTACCCTATTTAGTCCATATTAATTCTTAAAAAAGAGTTTACATATATTTAAGATAAACTATATAAAACAAATAAATCAAACATCTAAACAAGAATATAGCAAGACAATAATATCACATTTAGGCACAAATTTGGAAAATCTTCTAAATCAAAATTTAATATTTTATTCTAATTCTGTTTTACAATGCAAAAATCGGCAAGAAGCCGATTTTTTCAACTTTCGACTAAAACTAAAAAGTTGTGCAGAAGCTAGTTTTTAGTGTCCTATAAGGAATCAAAGTCAGAAGGTATATATATTATTTTATAAAAATTAATTTCTGTTCGAGTATCACAATTAGCAGCCTTGAAACAATTTTATAAAACTCCCTTTAAGCATGCATACACCAATCCAATTAGCGTTTTATTAATCTCATAGCAATTCTAAGTATGTTAAGAAACTAAATCATGCATCAAACCATTAGTAATCATGTTTTATATATTTAAACGATTTAAACATGTATAAAATACCGGAAAACACGTAGTTGTAATTAACGTTTTGCTATAATCTAAAAAGCATGCAAACTCATTTTTTCTAGAAATTTATGGATCTAATAAAATCTAATTAAATTTTTTAAAGATCTTCAATTAAATCATAATTAACTATTTAAAAAAAAAATTGTTTTTACACCGGTTTTAGGCGTTTTTATGTATTACATGACCTATATTTGACTCGTGATGCCACTATTGGAATTTAACAACCCTAGAGTATATAATATACATGAATCAAGAGTAAACACAACAGATAGGATCGAATATTTATACACATAATGTAATTAACATAAAGATAAAGAATGCACGCCTTTTCTCCAAGAACAATGATCGAGAACACGAAAATCACCAAAACCTCACGAAACCCTAATTCGGTATACCCAAATCCGATTCACCAAAAAACAAAGATCAAGTTAGATCTTCTTTAAGATAGTCCACACGATAATTCAATCAACCACTTTCGATTGCTAGATCTTGATTAAGTTATACTTAACACAAATCAAACCAGAATATCCCTTTGGGATACCCTAAGCCATCGACCACCATGAACAAAGAGGGAGAGAAAGTTTGGTTTAAAGTTATATATATTAATGAATCACATTCATGTGTTTATATAGTAGAGCATTGATATTATTTTTGGTGAAAATTACAACTTAACCTCCAAGTAAATAATCCTTCTAGAATAAACATCTTTCTTCCCATCCTCTTGTTGCTATTCGGCTGACCATCACCCATAGGGTGCTTGGTTTGACTTTTTGACTTTCTATAATACTTAGTTTTGTTATTACATTAATCACCTTAAGGTATTAAGTCTAATTAATTATTCTTTGCTAAACCTTTTAACTTATTAACCAATTATCGATAAGTATACACTTTTATCAAACTAAGTTTACACAATAAATATAGCCATGTTAAATTGTACAACTTAATAAAAGATGATCGCGATGTATAAGTGTGTGACCACTTCCCACATGCTCCCGGCCGTATAAAATACGATCTATGACTTACGCACATCCCAACAGAAACAATCTTCGAACTATAGTTTATTCAAAAGAATATCGATAATCAGGCAAACTCCAACAATCGTTGATTCAACAAATACTGATTATTAGGAGAATTTTAGCACACTGCCAAGAACTAAGCAAAAGCTTTCATTATCAAAACTCAGAGATATCCTAATATAAAGAATACCTAATACTTATAGGAAATTGACGTGACTTTCCATTTCCTAAACTTATAATTGGAAATGATATATTCTGTTAACCAAAATTTATTGTTAAATAAGAAACTTAAATAAACCAAAAGAAAGTCAATATCTTGACTTTGATTAAAAGTTGAACCGCATCATTTTCTCCCACATAAAAAATCTCGTCCTCGAGTTTGCCTCACTCGTCCCTTGTATTCGTAGCATCCAAGTTTGCATCACTTGCATCAAATGTTCTTTCTTTACAATGACTTGACCTCGAACCTTGATCGTCTTAAAAGCCAACTTGTCGACCATTGTAGTTTGGATCAAGAATAAATATTATTAGCCACAAATTTAGTGTCTTCAATGTTGTCTTCTTCCCCTACCAAATCCTTCTTTCTCGATAAATCCTTCTTCCTCAATGACATCTTTAATATCGGTATCATAAACTAGCATCGGTTCTTCTTCACATTGATCAACATCAAATATTGGAGGTCCTTCATAATCATCACTCGCAGCGCCATAATATTCCCATTCATCATAAGATGAACCATCACCCTAAAGAAACGAATATTCTAAACTCTTGGACTTCACTTCTCTTTGGTGACATCTTAATCAGGAACTTCGGCTCTTGATACCAATTGGTGTAGTGAAATAAACATGATAATTAAATTAGATCTGTTGATTCCAATGAATACCAGAAATAATCTTCCAAGTTCCAACTATCGTTGATTCAAAAGAATACCGTTAATCAGCCAAACTCCAACAATCGTTGATTCAACGAATACCGATTATTAAGAGAATCTTATCACACTATGAAGAACCAAGCAAAAACTTTCATTATCAAAACTCAAAGATCCCAGTACAAAGAAAATACCTAATACTTATAGGAAAATTAGAATCAATCTAAATAAAGATTGACGTGACTTTCCATTTCTTATACTTATAATTGGAAATTAAATATTCTGTTTACCAAAATTTGTTTTTGTTACACAAGAAACTTAAATAAACAAAAAGAAAGTCAATATCTTGACTTTGATTAGAAGTTGAACCGCATCATTCTCCCTTACATAAAAAATTTCGTCCTCGAGTTTGCTTCACTCGTCACTTGTATTCGTATCATCCAAGTTTGCATCCCTTGCATCATGATAGGTGTGTAAACACCCATCCTTTTACCACTTAATTCTGGCTAAAACGAGACCAAAACACGTATTTAATATCATTTGTTTGGAATGATGCGTGGTTTTTGTGTTTATTGTGTTTTCAGAGCCAACCGGATGAATATTGAAGAAAACATGGGATTGTACGGGTTTTACTGAAGAAAAGGACTCAAAGATAAAGTCTATTGTCCAAGAGATGCAAAAGATTTGAAGTCACTGGGCCTATTCGAAGATTTATCGAAGAAAAGGACCAAAGATGGAAGATTTACATAAGTCGAAGAAACTCAAGTCTATTAAACGAAGAAATTAAGAGACGAGTTGAATTTAATCGACGACGAATCCCGAATCAGAATCGAAAACGTCAACTTTTCTGAAAAGACGAGAAGACAAGAAGAACGGGAGAAAGCCCACTCACCAACCAAAAGAAAAGCCTATAAATAGTCCACCCTCACACATTTTAGTTATTTTTTAGTTTTTCCTTCTTCCACCTTTTTCTCCCTTTTAGTTCGTATCACCATCATCACCACTAGGGTGATTGGTGATTTTGATCTTTGTTTTTCCAATCTTGTTATTTTAATCCTTGTTTATCTTGTCAAAACATTAATCATTCAATACAAGTTCTTGTTTAATCTTTCCATTTCATCTTGTTCATCATCATCTTTCTCTTCAAGTTCTTAAGTTCTTATTTTATTGAATTTTGATCTTTAGAAGTTGTTGGGATTTATGTTTTTGTTGATGGGATTTGTAGTTTATGGTTAGTAGATACTTTGTGTTTAGTTTTATTTAAGATTTGGTGAAAAATTTGGTGATTTTTGGATTAAAAGTTGTTTCCTTGTTCTTCGGGGTATGTTACTGTATCTGGGTTTCTGAAAGTTCCGGATGAACAGTAAGTTCCGGATGAACACCTGAAGTTCCGAATAAAGCTATTTTCCAAAAGTTCCGAGTGAACTGAAAAGTTCCGAATGAGTCTTGTTTCTGAAAAGTTCCGAATAAGTTTTGTTTAAAAAAGTTCCGCATGAATCACAAAGTTCCGAATGAACCAAAAAACTTCTGAATGAGCATTAAGTTCCGAATGAACCAAAAACTTCCGAATGAGCATTAAGTTCCGGATGAACCAAAAACTTCCGAATGAGCATTAAGTTCCGGATGAACAAAGTTCTGCATGAGTCTAAACTTCCGAATGAGTATTAAGTTCCGGATGAACCAAAGTTCCGAGTGAAAAGTTCCGGATGAGCAAAGTTCCGAATCAAGGTTAAAAAGTTCCGAATCAATTTTCTTCTAGTGTTACTGTTTTACTGTTTCTTTACTTTTATTTCACAATTTATATTTTAACTGTAATTTTAACTTTAATTTCAGTTTTAATTTTAATTTTAATTTCAATTCGAGTTCAAGTTTTTATTAATTGTCATTAAATTAATTATCTTTGATTTAAGTTTTCATTTTAATACATTTAAACCTTTTAGTAGACTAGAAAACTAAAACCCCCTTTAGTAACCAAGAACAATCATTCCACTTAAGGCCGAGATCAATTCGAGAGGACTGAGAGACATAAAAAAATGAACCCAATGAAAAACCTTGTATCAAATGGCGCCGCTGCCGGCTCTTCTCGTTAAGATCAAAAGTTTTTTGTGAGAACTTGGATTTTGGGATCCGTTCCCCGTGAACGTTACTTTTTCATAAAAATTTTCAAAAAAATCCAACAAAAAAAAATATAAAATTTTCAAAAATACAAAAAAATTAAAAAACATAAAAACCAAAAATATTTTTGCCTTGTTTTTATTTGTTCGTTCTTTTGCAGGTGTATGCACACTCGATCCACGTCTTATCAAGAGCCCGAGCCTCTCGATAACTTAGACATGGCTGGTGTACAAAACAACAATAACATACCACCTCCGAACAACAATAATAACAACAACAACCCGCCTTTCAACAACATGAACAATAACAACAACAATGAGCCCTTTCCGGATAATCGCCCGATGATTGAATTGCTGCAAGCTCATGTAGATGGCAACACGGATCCAATTGTCATACCTCCAATTGCCGCCAACAATTTCGAGCTAAAATCAGGCTTTATCCAGATGGTCTCCGCTCAATCATTCTTGGGACGTACCATTGATGACCCACACGACCACATCAAGAGATTCCTGCAACTCACCAACACGGTCAAATTCAATGGTGTTCCACAAGAGGTTATACGGTTACAACTTTTTCCCTTTTCTTTAGAGGGACAAGCCCGGCATTGGCTTGCTAAGGAACCGCCACAGAGTATTCTCTCGTGGACGGATTTGGAAACCAAGTTTATCAATTACTTTTCCCACCCTCTCGTACTACCGTTTTGCGGAATGAGATTATAAATTTTGAACAAAAGTACGATGAGTCGTTCAGTGAATCTTGGGATCGTTTTAAAGATCTTTTAAAAAAAATGCCCACAACATGGTTTTACCAAAGTACATCAAATTAACACTTTTTACAATGGTTTAAACATGAGTGACCAAGATTCACTGAACAGTGCCTCGGGGGGTAATCTTTTGGCTAAGACTTCCAATGCTGCTTGGGATATCATTGAGAATAAATCTCGTGTGCAAACCAAAAGTGTTCGGACCAATGTCGCTAGTGCTAGCACTAATGACAGCGACACGCGACTTGACAAAATCACCACGCTTCTTGAATCGCTTGTCACCCACACCGTCAGCAACAACAACAGCAGCAACGCTAAAAACGCTCAAGTTAACGCTATCAGCCAACCTTGTGAGATATGCGGTGGTCCTCACTCTTACACAACTTGTACCGCCACCCAAGACTACCCTGCTGAGAATGTGAATGCGGCATATGGCACCTATCCTCAACCTGCTTATCAAGCTAGACCTCAAGGTGACCGTAATTTGCTTAGCTACCGCTCCAACAACTACCTCTCACCACCTGGTTTTCCTCCTACCAACCTAAACCACCAACAAAACCTTAATCGCCCTCCTCAACAACAACAACAACCTCGACAACCTTACATCCCTCCTCACAAGCAGCAACAACCACCTCAACGTAACAACCAAGTTTACCAACAACCTGCTTATCAATCACCCGCATACAATGCTCCTCCAAACCAACCCACTGCATTACACCAAGAGGTTGCAACCTACATGAGGACCAATGATGTGATCGTGGAAAATCTTCAACAGGAAGTGCGAAACTTGAAAGCAGACTTGGTCAAGCAAGGAAACGATTTGAGAGCCGACATGAGAAACACGTTGGATAGCCAAACAAATGACTTGAAGAACATGATGGCTAGTTTCTTCCAAGGTAATCAACCCTCTTCTTCGGGTACTCTTCCGAGTAACACCGTTGCGAATCCAAGAGGGGAGATGAAAGCAATCACCACTCGAAGTGGCAACGGTACCAAGGAACCCGAGCTTCCTATACCTCCACCGGTGGTTGTGACTAAGGAGAACGAGTCACCTGCTCCTATTCCTCATCCTTCTCCTGCCCCAATTTCTCCACCTCTTCCTTCTACCCCTCCTCCACCCAAGGATGTGAGTGATCCTATTCTTCCAAAGCCTTCCTCTTCATCCAATATACCTTATCCTTCAAGGTTGAGGAAAGAGAAGCTCAAAAGCAAGGACGATATTCAGGTTTCGAACTTTCTTAAGATGTTCAAACAATTGAATTTCAACATCTCCTTCGCTGAGGCTCTCGCTCACATGCCTAAATATGCGAAAATGTTTAAAGATCTTCTGAGCGACAAGGAAAAGCTCCTCGATATTGCCAACACCCAACTTAATGAGAATTGCTCTGCAGTGCTCTTAAGGAAATTGCCAACCAAGCTTGGTGATCCGGGTTGTTTCTTAATTCCTTGCAATTTCCCGGGAGTAGAGAATTGCATGGCCCTAGCCGATCTAGGTGCCAGTATTAATCTCATGCCTCTAAGTGTTTGGAAGCAATTATCTCTCCCAGAGCTAGTCCCCACCAAAATGACTTTGGAATTAGCTAACCGTACGGTTGCTTATCCAGTGGGGATAGCCGAAGACGTTATTGTAGGAGTCGACAAATTCACCTTTCCTGCTGATTTTGTTGTCGTCGACTACGAGATGGACCCCCGTGTACCACTGATTGTTGGTCGTCCATTCCTGAGGACCGGTCACACTCTCATTGATGTTGAAGCCGGTGAGCTTATCATGAGAGTGGGTGACGATAAAGTAGTCTTCAACATGGGAAAGTTGTCTAAACAGCCTTATTCATATGAGAGTGTTAATTGTATTGACGTTCTTGATGAGGCTTGTGAAAAACACTTTAATGATGCTTGCAAAAGTATTCCTACCTCTCTTCCTAATGTTGAGACTGTGTCCTCTATTGATTCATCGTTGTCTCTATTTGGAGATAGTGATTTATTTTGGAACAATCTTGAAGATACCATGGGAGATGCGAACTTAGCTACTAATGATTCTCCTATCGATGGGGATGAAGACATGAATTTCTTTGACAATCTTCTCAACGAAGAAAATCCTTCGCCTCCATCTCCCACGGTCATTGCTATCGATACTTCGACTTCGAATACGCCTCCCGTCGAAAATCCTCCGGATTTGGAACTTAAGGAGTTGCCGCCCCATCTTGAGTATGTATTTCTTGAAGAAGAGAAGAAGTCGCCAGTCATCATTGCTAAGGACCTGAAGGAAGAAGAAAAAGCCCGACTTATCACCGTGTTGAAAGATCACAAGAAGGCTATTGCTTGGAAGATTTCAGATATTCGTGGAATTGATCCTCACTTCTGCACACACAAAATTCTCATGGAGGATGACTTTAAGCCCACAATTCAAAGCCAACGAAGGGTGAATCCAAAAATCATGAAGTCATCAAAACAGAGGTTATCAAACTTCTTGATGCGGGTATGATTTACCCTATTTTGGATTCACCATGGGTTAGTCCAATCCATTGTGTGCCCAAGAAGGGCGGAATAACCGTTGTTCCCAATGAACACAACGAGTTGATTTCCACTCGTCTCGTTACTGGGTGGAGAGTTTGTATAGACTACCGCAAACTCAATGATGCCACGAGAAAGGATCATTTCCCTCTACCTTTTATGGACCAAATGCTTGAACGTTTAGCGGGTAATGAATATTACTGCTTTCTTGATGGTTTCTCGGGTTATTTCCAAATACCCATCGATCCCCAAGATCAAGAGAAGACAACATTCACTTGTCCCTATGGCACTTTTGCTTACAAAAGAATGCCTTTTGGCTTATGTAATGCCCCCGGGACTTTCCAAAGGTGCATGTTAGCTATCTTCCATGACATGGTTGAACAAACCATGGAAGTCTTCATGGATGATTTCTCGGTCTTCGGGGATTCCTTCTCTTCTTGCCTTGCCAATTTGGAACGTATGCTTAAGCGGTACGAAGACACTCGCCTTGTTCTGAATTGGGAAAAATGCCATTTTATGGTAAAAGAAGGCATCGTGCTGGGACACAAGATTTCCAAAGCCGGTCTTGAAGTAGACCGTGCTAAAGTCGATGTTATCGCCAAGTTGCCTCCACCTTCAACCGTGAAGGGTGTGAGAAGTTTTCTGGGTCATGCGGGCTTCTACCGTCGATTCATCAAAGATTTTTCTCAAATCGCTCGCCCGATGACCCACCTCTTGAAAAAATATACTCCTTTTATCTTTTCCAAACAGTGTCTTGAAGCCTTCAACTTGCTTAAGGATAAGCTTACTAAGGCACCTGTCTTGGTTACCCCTAATTGGGAGCTGCCTTTCGAGTTGATGTGCGATGCTAGCGATTTTGCTATTGGAGCGGTTCTGGGACAAAGAGTGAACAAACACTTCCAACCGATCCATTACGCTAGCAAGACAATGACGGGGCACAATTGCATTATACGACAACCGAAAAAGAGCTTTTAGCTATTGTCTATGCTTTTGAAAAATTCCGCCCCTATCTTGTCCTTTCTACAACAATTGTGTATACCGATCATTCCGCGTTGAAGTACTTGTTGACAAAGCAAGATTCCAAACCAAGACTTCTTCGCTGGGTTTTGCTGCTCTAGGAATTTAAAATCGACATTCGCGATAAAAAAGGAGCAGAAAACCTAGCCGCGGATCATCTCAGCAGACTTGAGGATCCTTACCAAGGGGATCATCCGAACAAAGAAATCAATGATTCTTTTCCCTTGGAGACCTTAATGTCTATAAATTCGAATTCTAATGAAACCTCGTGGTTTGTGGACTTTGCAAACTACTTGGCGGGTGGAATTCTCAAGGAAGGGTTGACGTCTCAACAAAAGAAAAGTTCTTCACCGACATTAAGACTTACTTTTGGGACGACCCTTACCTATTCAAACAATGTGCCGACCTGATTATCCGCCGATGTGTTGACGGACCGGTAGCGTCAGAAATCCTTGATGCTTGCCACAAAGGACCCACCGGTGGTCACTTTGGTCCCAACTACACCGCCAAAAAAGTGTTTGATTCGGGATTTTATTGGCCCTCCATATATCGTGACGCTCACGATATGGTTAAACGATGTGATGTTTGCCAAAAACAAGGCACGATCACATATAAAGACGAGATGCCTCAGAATTTCATTCAAGAATGTGAAATCTTTGATGTTTGGGGTATCGACTTTATGGGGCCATTCCCTTCTTCTAAAGGAAACAATACATCCTTGTAGCCGTTGACTACGTCTCCAAATGGGTTGAAGCCAAAGCTTTACCCACTAATGACGCAAGGGTGGTTTGTAACTTTTTGAAAGCTCTTTTCGCTAGATTCGGTGTGCCTCGCGCCATTATTAGTGATCGTGGGACTCATTTTTGCAATGACCAATTTGCTAGAGTCATGGCTAAGTACAGTGTAAACCATCGTCTTTCCACAGCCTACCACCCACAAACTAATGGCCAGGCTGAAATATCCAACCGAGGTCTAAAGCGAATTCTTGAAAGGACCGTGGGAGAGCATCGTGCCTCATGGGCTGATAAACTTGATGATGCTTTGTGGGCTTTTCGTACTGCATACAAGACTCCGATTGGTTGTACACCATATCGTCTCGTGTACGGAAAAGCGTGCCACCTCCCCATTGAGTTGGAGCACAAGGCTTATTGGGCCTTGAAGTGGGCTAATTTTGAGATAAACAAAGCCGGTGACCTACGCAAGATCCAACTCAATGAGCTCAATGAACTCCGTAATGAGGCTTATGAAAATTCTTTGATCTATAAGGAAAGAACTAAGCTCATTCACGACTCCAAGATCAAAAACCGAGAGTTCCATGTTGGAGACAAAGTCTTACTATTTAACTCTCGGTTGAAAATGTTCTCAGGAAAGCTCAAATCTCGTTGGTCCGGCCCATTCACCATTGCCCAAATTTTTCCATATGGTACTCTCGAGCTCGCTCAACCTGATGGACCAAATTTTAAGGTGAATGGCCAACGAGTGAAGTTGTACTTTGGTGAGGACACCTCTCAGGAGGTGATTCCATCCCTCACCACGTTCCCCATGAACTAATTTTGGGTCGAGTCAGGCTCGTGACTCGGTTATCAAAAACAAGCGCTCCTCGGGAGGCAGCCCGAGTATCTATCCTTTTATGTTTTAACCTCCTAAGTGTAGGGGGACCTCTATAGGTGTTTTCTACTTGTGTGGTGATGTGATTACAGGGATAAGTGCACTCTTGGAATCTCTGAAGAACCGTGCTCCCGTGTTATCCGAAATCCGGTTCTATCTCTCAACTATCGTGATTCAATTTTCTTCATACTCACATTTGAAATTGATCACGTTAGTCGTCTCTTCCTTAACTTGATTTAACCAACGTGCACAATGTCATAAGTGTAGGGGAGACTTTTCCCACATGCTTAAACATTGAGGACAATGTTTATCTTAAGTGTAGGGGGGACTTCTATCGAAGTTTTAAGTGGACTTTTCCATGAAAATGCCTTCATTTAACCGGAAAATCATCTTTTTCAACATTTTTCAAATTTTTTATTAACTTTGGCCATTTAGTCGTAATTTTTAAATTTTTATCATTGCTTTCATATGTATATATCCCGCGATAAAGTAAAAAATATTAATAAAGTGGTGTAGCTAGTTTAGAAGTCTTTGACATATTAGGCCCGTTGCGTTTATTTTGACTCAACCCGAATAGACTTATCCAAGTTTATTCTAGCTAGTATCCACGAGACCTTAATTGGTTTATTAGGCTAAGTATCCACGAGTCTCATTACTTGAGATTTTAAATTGTGGAGGACGAGAAATGATAGAGTCAATTATAAGTCGGTATTCTTGCACAAGCTCACTTGGTGTAATTATTTCCCTATTCTCCCATCACTTGCTAATAAATTATCTGCAATAAGTAAGGTCGTACGATTTGAAAAGTTACTTAGCTTCTAGCCCAAGATCGTTTAAAAGTTACTCGGTAATGATAAGAGTTCATAGCCAAGGCATAACTTATGAAGCGGGGCGCGAAGATTGGCGAGTCCGAAAAGGCCCTAACAAGGCATGAGGATTCCATTTTATTGCTAAAGATCCAAGATGAGGTGAAAAGCATTATTCCCAAAGTCAATATGAAGGATCAAGACTCACGACGAAAAGCAATCAACTCCCATAAAGATCATGGAGAAGTCTATCCGAAAAGACCCTAACAAGGTATGAGGATAAATAGATCCAAGTCCGAAAAGGAGGCGGATCGTTGTATCTCGAAATCCCAATTAAAGATTGAAGAAATAATCATGAAGTCGTGGTCAACAAAGTTGGAGTACCTCTCAAAAGTCTCCAAGTGAAGAAACTCTATGAACGATGAGAAGACCATTATCTCAAGCACGTCTCTCAAGATATGAAGTATGAAGTACATGCCAAATATCGGCCCGAGAAAGGTCTCAAATCGTGAACCAAGTTATGCCAAGATATGAACTTTTTGATATCCCGAGAAGCAGTTTTAAGAGATTTTGTCCTTTAGCTAACTATTGATCAAATCGTCCTACTTTGCTTTCAGCCTAAATAAACTATCAAAATAAGTCCAAAAATGCATCTTCATGATCATTCTAAGACAAAAATAAAATATAAGAGATACACCTAGGAATAAGGGAGTTTAAGCATATAATTAAGCCATGTGTGTAAGTGTTTGATTTGCTAACTTATAATAACAATGATCTCGTTTTTAAGCTTAGTTTGGGGAACGTGAAACTTGAGGGTGATAAATCTTCGCAGCACCAAAGCCCTAATGTAAGTCCTTGATCTCTTTGCAAGTTATTTCCATGTAGCTATTTTCGAGTGAAAATGGTTTTCTATCTTTTTGTTTCCTTTAAAGTTTAATTTCTTTTAGTACTTTAGTTTTTGTTTGGTAGTATTTTAATAAGGCCAAGGTTGATTATTTATGAGAAAAGTGTAAATTTTGCTTTATCACTAAGCATTGCATGAGGACATGGCAATGGTTAAGTGTAGGGGATTTGATAGGTGTGTAAACACCCATCCTTTTACCACTTAATTCTGGCTAAAACGAGACCAAAACACGTATTTAATATCATTTGTTTGGAATTATGCGTGGTTTTTGTGTTTATTGTGTTTTCAGAGCCAACCGGATGAATATTGAAGAAAACATGGGATTGCACGGGTTTTACTGAAGAAAAGGACTCAAAGATAAAGTCTATTGTCTAAGAGATGCAAAAGATTTGAAGTCACTGGGCCTATTCGAAGATTTATCGAAGAAAAGGACCAAAGATGGAAGATTTAAAAGACGAGTTGAATTTAATCGACGACGAATCCCGAATCAGAATCGAAAACGTCAACTTTTCTGAAAAGACGAGAAGACAAGAAGAACGGGAGAAAGCCCACTCACCAACCAAAAGAAAAGCCTATAAATAGTCCACCCTCACACATTTTAGTTAGTTTTTAGTTTTTCCTTCTTCCACCTTTTTCTCCCTTTTAGTTCGTATCACCACCATCACCACTAGGGTGATTGGTGATTTTAATCTTTGTTTTTCCAATCTTGTTATTTTAATCCTTGTTTATCTTGTCAACATTAATCATTCAATACAAGTTCTTGTTTAATCTTTCCATTTCATCTTGTTCATCATCATCTTTCTCTTCAAGTTCTTAAGTTCTTATTTTATTAAATTTTGATCTTTAAAAGTTGTTGGGATTTATGTTTTTGTTGATGGGATTTGTAGTTTATGGTTAGTAGATGCTTTGTGTTTAGTTTTATTTAAGATTTGGTGAAAAATTTGGTGATTTTTGGATTAAAAGTTGTTTCCTTGTTCTTCGGGGTATGTTACTGTATCTGGGTTTCTGAAAGTTCCGGATGAACAGTAAGTTCCGGATGAACACCTGAAGTTCCGAATAAAGCTATTTTCCAAAAGTTCCGAGTGAACTGAAAAGTTCCGAATGAGTCTTGTTTCTGAAAAGTTCCGAATAAGTTTTGTTTAAAAAAGTTCCGCATGAATCACAAAGTTCCGAATGAACCAAAAAACTTCCGAATGAGCATTAACTTCCGAATGAACCAAAAACTTCAGAATGAGCATTAAGTTCCGGATGAACCAAAAACTTCTGAATGAGCATTAAGTTCCGGATGAACAAAGTTCCGCATGAGTCTAAACTTCCGAATGAGTATTAAGTTCCGGATGAACCAAAGTTCCGAGTGAAAAGTTCCGGATGAGCAAAGTTCCGAATCAAGGTTAAAAAGTTCCGAATCAATTTTCTTCTAGTGTTACTGTTTTACTGTTTTACTGTTTCTTTACTTTTATTTCACAATTTATATTTTAACTGTAATTTTAACTTTAATTTCAGTTTTAATTTTAATTTTAATTTCAATTCGAGTTCAAGTTTTTATTAATTGTCATTAAATTAATTATCTTTGATTTAAGTTTTCATTTTAATACATTTAAACCTTTTAGTAGACTAGAAAACTAAAACCCCCTTTAGTAACCAAGAACAATCATTCCACTTAAGGCCGAGATCAATTCGAGAGGACTGAGAGACATAAAAAAATGAACCCAATGAAAAACCTTGTATCACATCAAAATTTCTTTCTCTATAATGACTTGACCTCGAACCTTGATCGTCTTAAAACCCAACTTGTTGACCATTGTAGTTTGGATCATTCATGAATAAAGATTATTAGTCCCAACTATAGTGTCTTCAATGTTGTCTTCTTCCCCCAACAAATCCTTTTTTCTCGATAAGTCCTTCTTCCTCAATGACATCCTCAATATCAGTATCATAAACTAGCATCGATTGTTCTTCATATTGATCATCATCAAATATTGGAGGTCCTTCATAATCATCACTTGCCGCAACATGATCTTCCCATTCATCATAAGATGAACTATCACCCTTAAAAAACGGATATTCTAACTCTTCGATTTCACTTCTCTTTGGAGACATCTTAATCAGGAACTTCGGCTCTTGATACCAACTGATGTAGTGAAATAAACAAGATAATTAAATTAGATCTGTTGATTCCAATGAATACCAAAAACAATTTTCCAACTATCATTGATTCAAAAGAATATGGATAATCATGCAAACTCCAACAATCGTTGATTCAACGAATACCGACTATTAAAAGAATATTAGCACACTAACAAGAACCAAACAAAAACTTTCACTATCAAAACTCAGAGATATCCCAATACAAAGTAAATACCTAATACTTATTGGAAGATTAGAATAAATCTAAATAAAGATTGATGTGACTTTCCATTTTCTTAAACTTATAATTGAAAATTAAATATTCTCTTAACCAAAATTTATTGTTAAACAAGAAACTTAAATAAATAAAAAAAAAGTCAATATCTTGACTTTGATTAGAAGTTGAACCGCATTAAGTGTTTGGAAGAGCAATTGTAAGATGTCTATGTATGATAATATCTATATATTTGACATAACCTTATGTCCTTCAGTGAATGGAAAAAATCCAATCAACTATCATTACATTCACATGAACCGTGAAATCTCGCCTGTTATGGGTGTTTCTAAAACTATTCTTGAAATGGCTATATTTTTGCACCAGACAATGCCATGGTGAATCGTGCAATCGCAATAGGATCATTTACTTCATCATTATCTCAAGTAAAGTTTTTTCGATGATGATAAACTCAATAGCCTAAAGACACCAACGCAACTGATTCCGATGTATTCTAAACTAAAAAGCATTCGCACAATTAAGTTGACAAATTTTCTTACAACTGCGCATAAAGCATTCACCTAATGGACAAACCATTTTTATACGACATAACAAGATAGAAACATAGACAAATAACACGACACACTACCATAATATTAACTGATTCGTTCCATTCCATTATAAGGAGTAAAAAAGTACACCATTACTTCAATTTTTTAAACCTTATAAACCTAATATTCACAAACATTAACATAACAAAAGATTATTAAAAAGAATGAAATCCATATTACATTCATCACAAAATTAAAATACAACTAAGCCAACACAATCTGAATCTAATCTTCTTCAAAGACTTCCTCTGATGCTTCCCCATCATCTTCACTTTCATATAAATTCATAAGAACATAATGTACTTCCTTCTCTTTCAAACCATCAGTGTTTTCATCAAGGTTATGCGCCAGACCGCACATCTTAATCTCCAACCTTTACTTTGTTTCATGTAGACACGCAATAGGATTCGTATGAGTGATGACATCCCTTTTTCTTTCCATTTCAGAGATGAGGGCACCAATCCGTTGAAGGCGAACCCGGACATCTATAATCATGTCGCGGATGGTGTTTGCAAATGCCTTATCTTCATTTATCTCTTGCTCAAAAAAAAACTTTCATCACCTTTGAGATCTCAATTTCCACACTAAGTGTGATGATCTCATTTAACACAAGAGTGGGTGGGTTGGAAGAGCTGGAGGCCATTGATGATTATCAGAGTTGATTTGTTTTAGGTAAGATGGACTAGTGAAGAATAATTATTGGTGGGGGTTACACGTCTATTTAAACACCCATAATGCCCAAAAAATCAATAGGGCAATTGGATAGTCGTAAACCATCATGACAAAAATTAAACTCAGTAGCAGTTGTAAGTCATTTCATACAGGCTATTAAACCAAACTTAAAAGAGATGGGATAAAAAATATTACAACTAAACATCTAAATCTCTCACTTATTATAAAAACCCCTTTTACAACATAAAATATTAAATCAACAATATATAGTTTAACTAATTAACTAATACTTCAAAACAAACGACTATAAAACGCAAGAAACGACACGTTATTTGATTAACGACACTAAGAGACTAGGGTGTGGTAAACCATGACTTGAGCCATGGCCACAACGCGAGCCACCCACCATACCGTTTGCTGCGTTTTCCCCTCTGGAGGCCGTACCCACCAGCCCAGAATGATGGGCATAACGCGAGCCTACGACGCTAGCAATGCACCGTGGCTCGCGTTATGTATTTTTTTTTAAAAAAATTCAAATCCTAACGGCTAGTGACCGTTCTTTTAAAAAAAAAATTCAAAAAAATGAACGTTGGAGGTCATTTTTGACCGTTTCTTTCAAAAAAAATAACCCTACATTTTTTATTTTTCCCTATCTAACCCAATCAAAGATCACATTTTTATATACCTTTTATACATCTTTAATCTTCAAACACAAAAATGAATTCTAATCAATGGGTGAATTCTTTTTCCGGAAACCAAAGGCCGGGTTCATCATCATCCTCAAACCCGAATACACCATCCTTCAAAAACTCTCCAAGTAGCAATCCTATTCTGTCATCACCAATATAATGTCACTACAAATGCCACAAGCTTATCTTTCGAATTATCAACCTCCTAACTTCAATCCATTTCTTAGTTGTTCACCCGAACAATTCCAACAAATTTAACTTTTTCAACAATTCCGATTATCCCAAAACTCACAACAAACTCCACAACATTCTTCTCAAGAAACTTTAGTACCCGATACCCAAGAAACCCAAGTACCCGAGACACAAGTGGAAGATTCGTCTTCGACTAAAAAATGTCGAAGAAAAAATACGGGTAAAAAATCCCGTGAAATTCGTGAAGAGGCGGCCCAAAAAATATCCGAGTGAATGTTTTGGACACAGGAGGAGGAAGAACTATTGGTCGAATGCTTTATTGAGATTTTCGAAAATGCTAAAGTCGGTGGTGACCAAGACCGGGACACGTTTTGGTATAATATACTAGATATTTATAACGAACGTGCTCTCGGTTTAAAACTTGGGCAGCGTAACAAAAATATTTTGACGAGAAAGTGGACACCAATGAATCGGGAAGTAACAAAGTTTAATTCGCTATACGACTAAACAAAGTTGCTTAGTGGCGAAAATGAAGAAAATTTGTTGACCCGGATGGAAATTTTATATAAACAAGGTAACAAGAACAAGGATTTCCCTTAGAAAAATGTGTGGCTTTTTTTGAGGAACAAATATAAATGGAAAAATCCCGAGTCAACACAATCACGAAGGAACCGAGGCCGCGCCATTGAGCCCGACATGTTTAGTGATGACGAAATTCCTCGACCATTCGGTGCTCCCCAAAAGGCTAAAGCTCAACGTTCAACAAGCTCAACTGCCACTTTCGGCTCATAAAAAGACCAATTTGCCGAAATAATGCAACAACAAATTCAAGCCGATCGGGAAAAAAACAAGAAAAATGGATCTTGAGATGAGCGAAAGACTTGCATTTCTTGAGCTACAAAAGAGAAACGAGGCTTTAAAGATGCTTGGCATGAACACCACGAGATGGGCTCAAGAAGACGTCGAGAAAATCGAAAAATTGAAAGAAGAAACCCGTCAAAAATATTTGAACTTTTAATGTTTTTTTATTCAATTTTTTTTTTGTTTCGGCTTTAATTTTTTTATTTGTAACGGTTTTTTTTATTTGTAATGTTTTTAATTAATGAAAATTTAGTTATATATTAGTTTGTTAAAAAATAAAAAAAATAAAAATTGTGTGACCTTTATAACACCAGAAATCTGATGTTAACGAGAGAGGCTGATTTTTGATGTTATGGTGTTTCTGGTGTTATATACTGGAATGCTGACGTGATAATTCCTTTTTATTATAACGCCAAACTATGACACCACACCACACCCTAGCCTCTAAAAACTCAATTTAAACACCATGCATACATAAATTGCACGATCAATCAAAATTGCATAATTATTATCTATCTTAATCTAACTACAACGACTTTCAAACATACAACATTTCGCTGAGTCCAAAATCCATTCCACCATAAACACTTTGATTTCCCAACATTCAACCCCGGTGCAATACACGAGCTTAAACGTCTCGTAATGTTAATAAAACATGTGTTCTGCGTAGTATACGTGTGTCTCTCGATGTCTTGTACGAATCACTCAAAAATTACAACTTTGAGATGTTAACTAGCAGACTCATATTTCCACGCACCTTGCTTATCGTTTGTTTATAGATTAACCATTGCAGAATATATTAGTATATACTTTAAAAATAATGGCAATTGACCAATAAGATCAAATATATTACTGGTACTTTATACAAATATTTCATCATCTCAACATCAGCTAGCATAGCATTTGTTTGTAAGCTTCGATCCGTTAAACCGAATAAAGTCATGTTTACAAATAAAATATTTAACCGGCGACCTTAAGCTTGTATCAAACGTTACGTTGTTTACTTTCGTTTTTCAAACAATGAAAGCATAGGTTTTGTCAGTTGGTTAAGATGAAACCGCGTTACATCCCATTAGATGACACGAGTCCTATGTATATATAAATCACATATTGTATCGTCGAATAAGCATACATTTAAACAATGAAGACAGCATTTCTATTGCCTGTCTATTTCAGTCTGCTAGTTTTCCTGTCTTGCTATAGTAGCAATATTGGATTAGCATCTACTCAAGTGAGTACCAAAGATCTCACGACTGATGACTCATACTCATCAGTGTACGTGAGCCCACGAGATGGTTTAAAGGATTTTGACAAAATAATAGCTTTGCCGGGTCAACCTGCTGGAACGGCCGACTCTGACCAGTACTTGAGGTATGTGACTGTTGACCCGCTTAAGCACTGTTATAAAGGGACGGAACTAGGAGAGTATTATTGGAGGGGCCAAGCTACAATGTATTTGTTTTGGGGGGGGGGGGCATTTTACGTTTTCTTTCAACATTTGTACTAATAATGTCTACCACTATAACGATAACGTATTCAGGTTAAAACTATACTTGTTGCTGATTTTTTTATTTTTTTTTGGGGGGGGGGGGGGGGGGGGGGCGCGAAACCCCTCCCAGCCCCTATTAAGTTCCGTCCATGGTTATACTGTTTTATAGAGTCACCAGCCAACTCTTTCACTAATCCTCTCATTAGTAATCTTAGACTATATGTTTATATTGACTATAGAATAGGCATGCTCACAACATATTTTCGAGCTGATGAATAGACAGAAAACACGGGAATGTATGACTATTTATGGTCACACACACGATTATTTCTCATAAAATCCATGATGGAATCATATCCAACTGCGATTTACTAAATCTGGCACCATCGCAGAAGCATGGGAGGGGTTGCAAATTTCGTCCTTAAAGTTTAGTTAAAAGAGCACGACACAGTATATTAGTCGTGTCGCAGGCTTTTGGTCCTTACTAACAGGAGAAATAACACTTGTTCCGCTTCTGTGACTTTTTCTGCAATGTCACGTAAGCTTTAGTGACTGTTTTTAAAAAAGTTGTTTTCCGAGGCATTTTGCAATATACCCTCGTGGAGCACCTTCTTCACGTAAACCATCATCATCATCGTCTTTGACATTAATATTTTCAATACTAACATGTTTATTATTTCTTTTGATCCTTTTAGCATTGGGTATGCTGCACCCACCAGGTCATCATATATCATTTTTTAGGTTCATTTTGCATGCTTGTATGTTCTTTTTATATATAACGTGTTGTGGTGATATGTCTTGAACTGATTTGGTTATTTTTCGATGAATGTAGGAGTGACGGAAGTGATGATGGGAGATTGGATCGTTCGGTTGAAGTTATATCGTGGGAGCCTCGAGCTGTTATTTATCACAATTTCCTGGTTCGTTTGTCTATTTATGATCAGAGCGTTTTAGAAGCGTTTAGCATTTAGAATTGAAAGGTCATTTGGAAAAGAGTGTTTGTCAATTTACCCTTTATAATCAGGAAACGTTTTATAAAATAAACATGCTAGTGCAAACCCATTTGCGAAAATGCTTATGTTTATACGGAGTATGATGGTACTCAATCTGCTATAATTGATTATTTAGCTGTTGTTATTTTAGAACACATGAACTTATACTCCACGACATTTAATTTATGTTTATCGTTTCGAAAATATTTGATATAGTTAGTCATTAATGATTTTGCTAAAACACATCCATTATGTGGAGACAAAGTTACAAAAATTAAGAAGAGTAAAGCACTCCTTATGTTTATGTATGCTTGAAGAAACACTCGGTTGTAGATTTGCAGTTTGTGAACACAAAGGGAGCTTATATTATGCGTAATTTTCCCTTTTCTTATGGCAGTCGCAAGAAGAGTGTGAACACTTAATCAACATTGCTAAACCTCACATGGAAAAATCAACAATTTTTAATACAGATACTGGCAAGAGAAAATTAGATAGATGGTATGCAGTTTCTTCCATTTTTAGTATCTGTTTCCACAGTAGTTGCTCCATTTAGCTAGGTTTTATTGCTAACAACCTGAGAACCGAACCAATGGACACCCCTACTTAAAGTTATGTTATGGCTATCTTTTAAGTATCATTTCGTTACTTAAACTTTATTTGTTTCTTTTATTCAGGGTCCGAACTTGTTCAGTAACGTATCTGGACCGAGGACAAGATGAAATAGTTCGGGCTATTGAGAAACGAATTGCAAACTTTACCTTCTTACCTGTAGGTATGGATATATTAACACGTTGTCTATATATTTGCTCTCAATAAACACTCAAAACTGATATTATAATATGTCCAGAACATGGTGAAGGACTTCAAGTTCTCCACTATGAAGTAGGTCAGAAATACGAGCCTCACTTTGACTTCTTTCATGACGATTATAACACCAGGAATGGGGGTCAACGGATGGCTACAGTTCTGATGTATCTGTAAGTAATGCATTTTGTTCTTGTACATCATTTATTGTGTATCGTCTATTTAAGTCACCCAATTCACTCGCCGTGTACAGGTCAGATGTTGAAGAAGGGGGTGAGACAATATTCCCTTTTGCAAAGGGAAACTTCAGTGATGTACGTCGATGGAATGGATTATCTGATTGTGGTAAAGTAGGGTTATCTGTTAAACCAAAAATGGGCGATGCATTACTTTTCTGGAGCATGAAACCAGACGCCACCACAGATCGTTCAAGTTTCCATGGTCAGTTCTCGTTTTAACTTTTAATATATTAAATATTCTTCTATAAGCTTGCCCGAGACATGTTGTGTCCCTAACTCTGTACTTTCCCATCTTATTGTATAGGTGGGTGTCATGTTATCAAAGGAAACAAGTGGTCAGCTACAAAATGGATCCGAGTCAAGGAGTATGACTTAAATGCTTAATGTTGGCTTAATGGGTACTTTTGTAAACTTTGGAATAATAGCATATGTATGCGTAAATATGTACACATTATCAGTAGCAAGCACCCAATGTGCCTATGTAAATCACAGCTAGCTCTCTGTATGGTATAACCAATTTATACCAATAAAGTTGACTAGTGTATCATCTGATTAGCAATTATGGGTCATTTGCCACTACTTGATCATAAGTTTTCAGTATTAGGACCTTATACATTGCCTTGTAGTTCACTGTTCTTACCAGCTAGATGCAAATATGTAACCATTTCCTCTTTTCATATCTCATCACATTCCCCTTTTTTATGCCCGATATACCCCCTTTATAGGCCTGTTTACTTGTCTCGAGTCACAGATAAATTTGAGTTTCTAGAAACCCAGATTTGTTATCAAAAGAATTCTTGTTCATGTGTTCCTGATAAATCTTTTTGGTGTCTTTGCTAATCATGTGTATCTGCTGCACCAACGTACAAGGTATGTGTAAGTAGCAATTCAAGTAACACTACCATGATTCATACATGCATATCGATTATCGTCTGTTATTACATGCTGCCTCCATATTACAATATATGACGAGACCAAAAAGATAGTAATTTGGATATGTTTTTTTTTTAACAACAACTTTTATTAAAACAAATTTAGCAAGGCACTAGAAATTACAATAAAATAAGATGAGGGTTCTTGAGCCACTTAATCTAAGAAAAGTTATTTTTACATCTAAAACAAATCCATAGAAAAGACCTAGAGACAATGTCATCAAACATCATTATCTTCAACCGAGAGCCTGAACCAAAAATCTCTTGATTACGTCATTCCCAAATAAACCACCACACAATAGAACAAATTCCTTCTAATGAAAGTTTATGGACATAAATTTAGTAGTTGTGTGTTAGGATCGAACTCGAGATTACGACGAACTCGAGATTACGGGATTGCACACAATACGTAAAGAGTTTATTTATTTAATAAGTATATTTATTATGTTTATTAAATTAAATCGAGCTATAACTTCAACGGTCGTTAAATATTAAGAGTTAAGGTTAACAAACGTTGTGAAATAAAAGAGAAGAGGAAAAGAAAGTTTCAGAACACCACTTTGGGGTGTTTCGCCGTCGGCCAACAACAAGGAGAAAGGAAAGATTTTTGTTTATGTATATTTGTTATCTTGAGTTACAAGTTTGCTAGGCCTATATAAACATCCTTTGGCCATCATGATTTTTCACCACACTTTCTCCTCTTCTCTTCTTTTGGTCGATCGAATCAAACGCCCCACCTAAGGGATTCGTTTGGTTTGTTTGGTTTAGATATAATCAAGTCCTAGCCCCTCTCTAGGGTTGTTGAGTTGATTTTCCATAAGGCGGTGAAGCTCGGTTTACACGTACTAGTATTACGGTTAGCTTGTTATATTATTAAGTGTGTACAAGAACGTAATATAGTCTTACTTTAGACTATATCTTGGTGGTGTTCGTTATAAACCCTAATTTGGTGATTCGTTCTTATCTTGGGGATCTAAACTAGCTAAAAGGTATGTAACCCTAATTAGATTCATTATGAATGTGTTATTATTAGGATCTTGTTAAATCGTTTCCACTATACGTGCTTTAATCTTTGCTTATGATTATATAATTGTTATGAACTTCATAAACCATCAGTGGTATCAGAGCCAGGTTTAACATGTTATAATTATCGAGATATAAAGGTTTTTTAACTAATAATTGTTTTGAGTTAAAACTACTTGTTGTTTTTAGGTTTTCATAAAAAAATAGGGTTTTATTTAATAAAGTATGGCTCGCCGAATTTTATAAAAAAAATTTGAAACCCTAAATTGCATGTTGTTATGATCTTTAGATGCTTGCATGATTAATTGCTATGTCATGTATGGTTAATGAGAGTGCAATTATACATAGTCTCATCGTCTAAATCGGGCTTAAAATGCTTAAAATCATCAAAATACCCAAATATATGCTTGTGTTTGTTCATTGTGTATTTTAGGTACGGATATCGTGAAATCAACAAAAGATCACAAGAATGAGGCAAAAACGAACACGGGAACGAAGCCGCACAAAGAACCGGACCCGAATGTTGATTTTCCTTTGTAGTCCTTAAAGTTTGAAGATTTGGCAAGATTGGTCCCTCTACTTTTGAAGGCTTGTCATTTTAAACCCTTGTAAAACTCAAAATTACTAAAGGGTCCCTTAAATGACATGAATTTACATTTATAGTCCTTGAAGAATGCAAATATTGCATTAAATACCCTTGGAACAAACTTGGAAAACATTTGGTGGCCAAAATGAAAGAAATGAAACTTTCATTACGAATTTCATTATTGGGCTGTTTAAAAACAAAGTGACAAGAGTTAGGGACTTGGAGGGTCATTTGGGGGGGACAGCCAAACACCACCAGCCTATCATATGTTGCCACGTCATCTAGCCAGCCAATCACCAAACACCACTTCAACACCCCAGCCACGTCACAATCCACCCAAACTAAATAATCATTATTAAACTGATTATTTATTTTCCCTCCTTAACACAATTTTAAACTAACTAATCCCTAAAATTAATCAAACTTCCCATGCTAAACACCTATCATCCCATAAAACCTAATTTCCTAAACCCCTTAATTCAAATGTGTTTCTCCCAATTATCTCCAGAACCATAATTAACCCCATCCTAAACTAAACCAACCAACAAACTCCCCTTCCCCGTGACCCAAGTGGCCCCTACGATTATCCCCTACTTCACTTATTTGGGAAAAATTCGAATCTTGCATACCAATCCACGTTCCAAGTGAATTTCGTGTTCCCAAAGACTCCAAAGAACGGCCAAGATCATCTTCATACAGCTGGAGTCACATGTGACTGTTTTTGACCAAGAATCAAGTCAAAAACTCAAAGGGCATTCTTGGACTTTCAGAGAATTAGGTTTTAGGTTTTTTAGCTCTTGTATTATTTTATTCTAGTATTCTAGATTGTTCTAAGCTTAGTATAAAATGAAGATGATTTGTGTCTCTTTTTCTTTTGTTCCAGTTTTTTTCATAAAAACTTTAATTTATTAATGAAAATGAAAGATTGAATTTGTGCAAAAAATCTGTGTTCCAATTTAATGTTTTAGTAGTTTAATCAGTATTCTTTATTTGCAAAAATAGTTTAAGTTTTATCAAGAAAAATCCGTTTTCAAAGATTCTTGGAGATAGTTTTTTCTTATCAGTTTGAATCACTCAACAGGTTGAAGTGAAAGTGGAAATTTGTTGAGTGGATTCAGGTTTGTGTTGGTTACAAGTTTTTTTAGAAATATTTTTCAAAGAAAGGTTTGAGAAAATCAGTTTCAAAAAAAGTTCAAATTGTTGGTTATAAGCTATAAGCCATAAGCTGACTTAATCAATAAGCCAAGCTTATAGCTTTATAGTGTGTTATCAGTTCACCTTTGGTGTGTTCTTTCTTAGCAGGTCCATCATTTGTAAAGATATATTGGGTGTGTGGGTTCTTGGAACCCACCACTAGCATCTCTCTACATAAGCCAATTCATAAGCCATTTTCCTAGTTCCTAGCTTGTTTGGAGAAGGCATCAGTTGGCCTTAGTACAGCTTGGATGTGAGTTGTACAAGGTAAATGGGCTTGAACCCTCTAAAACTTAGCAAAAATCTGTGAAAATTGAGTTTATGTGAATTTTTGTGGTTTGACTGTTTTTATGTTAGTTGCCTGTTTGTTTATGCTTATTTTAGTCTCTTATACATGATTAGATTGTTAGCAATCAGTTGGGTAGGATTTTAATGCATTTGGTTTGAAGATTTTTGGTTGACAGTTTTATAGGGGTGCTTGGATATGGGATTTAAAAATTGTGGGTGACACACAAGACATTTTATCCAGTCTAAATACACTTAGTTAGGGTAAATTTGGCTGTTATAGTTGTTTGGTTTGGGTTATATAGGTTAAATCATATTTTTCATGTTCAAATTTTGATAGAAATCAGTAAGTCTTAAAACTGCCTTGTTTTAGTTTTTTTTATCACCAATCTTTATTGTCTGCTAGATCTGGTTGGTATTTAGGAATGTGAGTTGGTTTGTGGAAGTTTATGTATGAATTGAGTAAGTTTTGGCCAACAAACACTCACCCAAGTGCATAACAAACCAGCAAACCCCCCACAGACCTCCTATAGTTCACCAGCGACTGTGTTTGTGATATTTGTGTGTAATTCTTGGCTTGGGCTTGTTATTTTTATTATTTTCTTGACTCCCCATAACCCAACTGGTTGTGGGGTGCCTTTGGATCCAAGAAAAACTAACAAACCAAGATTCTACAAGCTCTAAAGTCCACAGATACGCTTTTTAGTTAAAGCAGTTGGAAAAACCTTCCCACTACTAGTGATCTTGTTCCCACTGCTAAGCAAAAGGACAAAAGTCCTCACATGTCCACTTTAAGGTTTTTAGATTTTTTGTCTTTAGTGGGCAAATCTTATTCTTTTCTTGATTTTTAATTTTTCCTTGTTTAGTTTATTTAAGTTAAGATTTTTAGTAAGTTAAATTTTATTTTACTGTTCATTTTCTATTTTTTAGAATTAATTGCATGTTTAATTAGTTTTATTAATCTGTCTTTTGTCTTTTAGAGCAAAACTTTAATATTTTTTATTTTTAAAAATTTTGTTAGATTCAGAAAATTATTTTAAGATTTGCAGTTTAAAAAGTTTTAATGTTCACTCTTTTTATCTATTTTTTAGATTTAATTTTAGTTTAATTAAGATTTAATCAAATATGTTTTGTCTTTTAGTGTAAAAAAATTATTGTTTTCAAATTTTTAAATTTTTCTACTGTTTAGTAATATAAATTATGATTTTTGAAAAATTCAAATTAATTTTAGCATTATTTTATTAGTTTTAATCTTTATTTTAGTTTAAAAATTGTTTTTAGTGTTTTAAAAATAGAAAAATAGTTTTTAAAATTTAGGAAGAATACTTTTTAGTCTTTAAATAATATAAGTGAGTTATTAGTTCAATAAAATAATATTTTGAGCTTTTTCTTAATTATATTTAATTTTAGGGCTTTAATTAGCATTTAAAATTGAATATTTAATTAATAAAATGTTTTAAAATTTATTTATTGGATTTTTATTCTTATTTATATTATTTTAAACTTAGTTCTCATTTTTAATTAATTTTTATTTTTAATTTTTAATTTTGTCACGTTTTACGTATTTACGTTCACGTTTTACGTCAATTCGTCGTAGTGTAAACGTAGTCGTAGCTCGTCTTTAATTTTCTCTCTTCTAAACCAAAAACGACACTAATCCAAACTTTGATTTTACATATTGGCACTTAATCACACACCTCCTTCGAGAACGAACCCGCATTTATCGGTTTTACGGTTTTTAATTAAATCGTACTACTTAATACTTGCCACAAACGCGTTTTTCCTAAAACGTGTACGATTTTACTACTATAAGTTTTTGGCGGTGCTGCAGGGGAGGTGTTTGAGTTGCCATTATTACTATCGTGTTTGTGTGAGTAGTGCGTTTTTGCTTTTCAATTTTTGGAAAGCGTAAATAACGTACATACTCATTTTTGTTATTTTTCCTTATTATATTATAGTATCCAAATAAATCGTGTTTAGTTTTCCTAAATTAAACACACAACAATCATTTTACTATATTGTAGATATATTGGTTTTCGTTTTTCTTGTGAATATATTACTATACTGTACTTACGTAGAACAATAAATATACAAGTACTCCAAAAGCGTGAAAACGCAACCTTGATTCGGGATTTCATCACTGATCATTGTATTCGAATCTAAAGCAAAAGTATAAAGGCAAAATAGATAAATACTTTCGAGAGGCTTAATTTTAATTAACACAAACTATAAGGTGGTATAAGGCGGTTGTAATTCACGACCTAAGGAAAAAATGCTCTTAAGTGCTTAGCGCCGCCTCGTTTCCCCCGCTTGCTTGTGCGTGTTTTGAGAAAGAGGGATAATCGAGGGTTTGCCGCCCAAGTATTATCTACGTATCATATATATTTTCTTGTTTTCAAGATTAAACCCTCTTGAGCGTTTTGGTGTTCCACCAACGTTCTAAAGTCATCGAAGGCGTTCACTCCACGTGATCATTTTCATTCTTTGAGGCTCCTTTAATCAAGAAATCGATTCGAGGAGAGATTTGTAGATTTGAGTCTACTAATACACAAAAAATCCAAAAAAAATTAAAAACAATCAAAAACCAAAAAAATTGAAAAATCGAAAAACCGCAAAAAGAATCTTCTTTGCTACCTCCCATTCTACGCTTAGTGCATGCGTACTCGATCATAGAATTATTCTAATTCTAGCGACGCTTCGAATCGACGCAATCGTAATCGAAGGAATCGACGACGTAGATGAGAATTAGAAACCGACGTTCCTCATATCGTTGTTGAAGAAACCGTAGAGGAGATGGCCGGCAATCGTTCGATGATGGAATTGCTCCAAGCGCCCACCGAGGGTTATGGAGACGCGATCGTAATTCCCGCTATCGAAGCGGAGAATTTTGAGATTAAGAGCGGAATGCTTTCGTTAATCCAAGATACGAAGTTTTGAGGCCGTGAAGCCGATAATCCTCACGACCATATTCGGAGTTTTGATCGTCTTTTAGCCACGAGCAAGTTTAAGAACGTCGACACCGATGTCGTCAAGCTTATGCTTTTTCCATACTCGGTCGATGGTTCCGCCAAGGATTGGTACGAGAAAGAGCCACCTAATTCGATAATTACGTGGAAGGATCTCGTTTCCAAATTCGTTAATCATTTTTTCCCACCGTCTAAGACAACGTTTTTCAAAAATGAGATTACGAGATTTGAGCAAAAACCGAATGAATCATTTAGAGACGCGTGGGATCGTTTTAAGGAATTGCTTAGGCAATGTCCTCGCCATGGATTTTCCGAGTTGCACCAAATCGATACGTTTTATACAACGGTCTTAGTTTTCAAGAACAAGATTCGTTGAATTCCGCCGCCGGTGGCAACTTTTTGTGTAAGACTCCGAAAGATGCATTAATGATTATCGAGAATCGATCCAAGGTTTACCAACTCCGCAACGCACCGAGTGTTGCCAATGTCGCCAATTTTAGTAGTTCTAATCGCGACATTGAGAGGGTTGATACGAAAGTCTACAAGCTAACGAATGTGTTTACGTCTTTTCTCGTTGAAATGCAAAAGAAAGACGCTCCCACTACGGTGAAAGCGGTTGAGACATTGTAACACCCCACTTTGATAAGTGGACCGTTACGTGTAATTATGGGGTGGCATCAAAGCATGTAAGGTAAATGTACTAAAACATACATGACCATAGGGAAAACCGGAATCAAACATCGGTTCCCAAACATAAGCCCAAAACATAATAAAGTAAAGGAAATAAGAAATGACAAAACAAGCATTGGTATATGAAGGCAAAGGAAGAAGTCTATGGCAGCTTCCATCCTATGCACGTCCTCCAATGCTCGAGTCCTGGGTACCTGCCGTTTTGGGACATGGAAAGGAAAGTAACGGCTGAGCATAACGCTCAGTGCACGGATGTACAAGTAAAGCATGAATAATATAAGCATATAAGCATGAAACAGCGGAAGAAAACTAAGTCCTGGATAACCCGGTTAAGTCTTAGTAAAACTGGTTTTATAGTTTGAAAAGCCTTATGTTTATCTTGTAAAAACCGTTTAACATATTTTACCATTAGCCAATATAGGTCATGAAAATCAACGTGCATGAATACTTGGAGGGGTGACCTCGTCATGCAAATTAGAGGGGCTGCCTCTAATTTAATATACTGGTTTTGGGTAGGAGGGGTCAGCTCCTTGTGAAGGATGCAAGGCACACACCATATTCACACTGAGTAATCTGCTGAAAACATGTAACTAGGATGCACCCATACGTCCCACATGATAAATATAATAATATGGACAAAAGCTGAAGGGACGCCACGAGCAATCACTCCGCCGTGGGGAAGTCATAACACCAGTGCCTCTAGTGTTATGGTTATGGTACCTCCATAACTAGGTGAAACTGGTCATGCATGTATATGGCTTTAGGTATTCTAATTAAACATAAGCAATCAAACATATAACTTATACTATGGGAAAACAGTTGGCTGCATACGGGGAATCCTAATAAGGAAAGAATGTCCATACTGAAAGGACGGGAATCCGTACCTTATGTCCAGTGAACGAAGAAGACGAACAGAAGAGAGTCCTACTTCGGTATCACTAATGCTAAATAAATACATACGTGTATAAGTATCTGATTACGGATTACGTAATTGGTTTTATGTCATGTCTTAGCTTATTTTATACGTTCATGTCATGTTTTACTGTTTTAAGCTTTATACTATGTTTATCTTATATTTTGTCTATTCTGATTAAGTATTACTTGTATTTCATGTATTATTATACTTGCTGTGTAATAATAAGTAACTTTCTAAAAATAGCAGGTTTCCTAAAATAGAGAGTTTCCAAAAATAGTAAGTTACCAAAAATAGAAAGTTTCCAAAAATAGAATGTTTCCAAAAATAGAATGTTTTCAAAAATAGAATTACTGCTTAAAATAGATAAGTTTCTAAAAATAGAAAGTTTCCATAAATAGATTGGCTGCCTTAAATAAATAAGTTTCTAAAAATAGAAAGTTTCTATAAATAGATATAAGCTGGTTAAATAAGCTAATTATATAAGCTTAAGTGTTTTCTGATTATTATTCTAAGTCATGTGATTATAAAGTATAGTTTATTAATTATTACATGTAAATTAAATAAACTATCGGTTAAAAGTATTTAATTAAATATAACATGATTTTAATTAAATAAAGGTAAAATACTTAGGTTAAAACATGTATTATTAACTATTAATAATATAACCCAAGTCATGTAAATTAATTAATTATAAGTCATGGTTTTAATAATTAATTAATTATATAGTCTAATTAAATAATAAATACTTAGGTTAAAATTCATGAATTAATAACTAAATTAATAACCTAAGTCATGTAAATTAAATTAATCATGTTAATACTTTTAATTAATTTAATTTAAGTCTTGAAAAATAACATAACTTGTAAAAATCATAAACCTTGAAAAAAAAATGATTCATGAACCGGACCCGTGATTAAAACCCATGAACTGGACCCGTAACCATCACCATACCCCGACCTAGGTCGGGGTTTCTTCCCCTTGCTGATGCCGTGACAACATCATCACCAAACCGAGACCTTAAGGTCTCGGTGGTGTGCATATAAGCCAAGCCAAGACCCCCTTTGGGGTTCAGTTAGGCGTCGGCCACAAAAAAACACCCCTAAAACCCTTGTTTTAATTAACCCCATTATCATTAACATGTTTAAATAATTGTTTTTAATTAGTTAATTAAAAACATCATGATTTTATGTGATTATCAAAATCAAAACATAAAAAGAAAAGGGTTAAAAGTTATACCGAATACGTGAAACAAATGAGGATGAACACACACGAATTCTTGCAAAATATCCAAGATCAAAATCAACCCGAACACCCCTTTATGGTGATTTAAGGTGGCGGCCAAAAGGAGAGGAAGAAGGAGAATTAGGGTTTTAATTATTTTCAATATTTTGTAAATAATGAACATGTTTTACCCCTTTTTCCTAGTTAGCTAATTTTGCATGGGCTAAGCCCATTTCTTCTTCCTAATTTCGTGGTTATGGGGCCCACATGGGGTAACCCGAACATTTTCCGTGTCTAATTAATAAGTGTGTTCTCGTGTTCGTGTTTTACGTGTTTTAATTAGTTATAGATCGTGACTTAATATATTTATTCATGTTCGTAATAAATATATATACATACTTAATATTAGTTCGTGATTAATTTACGTTCATGATTTCATGTTCATATGCTCGTGATTATAATTATTATTGGAGTAGTTATCGTGTGTTCATACGTAGTAAATACTTATCGTGTTATAACACGTACGTAATACTAATAATTCTTGTACGTGAAACATAAACGTGCTATAAAAGGAAAGTTCTAATCATGTACGTACTATCGTAAGGGTACTATTCATGGTAAAAGCATGCGGGTTTTACAACTCTTCCCCCTAAAAAGAATAATTCGTCCCCGAATTATAGATAACGTAAACTGAAAGAGAAACATACCCGAATCAAACTGAGAGGGTATGCAAGATAAATGAACGTGCAGGTGACATGACAGAAGGAACGTGGAACGTGACATGTCTTGAAAGGACATAGAACCTGACGTGACTGAAAGGACATATCTAATTGATAAGAGAAAAACGGACAAGAAGTCTGGATGAACTTTTCCGTTTCCAAGTGGCTTCCCTCTTGAAACGGTTCCTTCACAGATCTTGACACAAATGATAAATCTTGGTCCTCCTAACCTTGACTTGAAATACGAAGAAGTTCTTGGTTATCAACGTAAGGTAGATCCCCTAAATTTGATCGAGGGAATAAGAATTAACGTGTAAGGGCAACTAAAACGTTATCGTGCAAAACACTCTAACTTAGCTGATAATTAGCAACGATGCGCGAGACATAAAGAAACGTAGTACGTGAAAATTTTTGAACGTGATACGTGAAAATTTTTGAACGTGATACGTGGGGATATGGTGAGTGTAGTATGAGTAAACATATCGTGATCCATGATACGTGTAACATATCTTGATCATGATATGAAGAACGTGGAATGAACATGACATGTGAAACATATCGTTAACATAGAATATAATGGCGGTAATACCAAACGCTACAAGGTGAGACGTGGAATTTGATGTGAAACGTCTATCTGAGGATAGAGAGTTATACTAAAATTGGGTCTGGTCTCTCAAGTTCTTGCAAAACTTCCCAGAACGACGATGAACGTAAAATCGTAAGCCAAGATACGATCACGAACGTGAATAGTGTCATGAACGCGAGCGTGAAAGCAAGTCGTGGAATTAGAATGAAGACTGAAGTAAATAAGGAGCACAATTGCGAATCTTTGTCTGACCCGATAACTGAGGGATTGCCAAGTGATCGGATGAGCCTTGGCTGGAACATGTCCGATCAATCTGTTGGTTCTGAAATCCTTGAGGATGTAAGGATTCTGCAGACTTGATCAAACTGTTTGCAATAACCCAGATAGCATCATGCTTCTTCTGAGTTTGCGTTAATCTGGTAACCAAAATCGATGGAGATCTTGTCCCATTTCAATTCACCATTTCAGATGGTGAAAACATCCCAGTTGTTGGTGTCCTATCTTAACCTGTTGGTATGTCAGGTACCTAGATATGAACGTAACTGTATCTTGCTTCGTAGAAACTTGATACATAGAAATTTGCGGAACTATGAGTCTCCGAATTTAGACTTCTCTTAGCGTAGGATTTTCTGGGCACCTAATGTAGTGTAGGGTTCTCGTCTTTGGGCATAAGCTGAGTCATGGTAAGATTAACCATGCGAATCCATGTGATTCAGCGTGTCACTGTAATCAACCATAATTGATATTGGAAATTTCAGGGTGAAATTTCGCTTGTCATAGAATTTACAACATAGTGCAGATATGGTCTTCATGTCCTTCTCTAGGCTTAGAGGAAATCAGGTTATCCTCAATGAAAATACTGATGAATTTGCTATGAGTTCATGGAAACTCATTTGCTGCTTAGAGCATTGATGGGACTAAATCAAAATCATAAATCTAGCATGACCGAGTCGTGTACGAATAGCAGTCATGCACATGTCCTGCTCTTTCACTCGTCACTGTCAGCATGATCATGAGTTCGATCTTGGAAAAGTGATTAACACTATAAGGTCGATTGGACATGTTGTCAATACGTGGAGGAGAATAACGGTCATGAATGGTGATTTGTTTAAGTCGACGGTAGTCGACACATAATCTCATGGTACCGTCCTTCTCCTTGTAGGTTCTTTTGGAATGTATGGGAAGATTTTGGAATAATCAATTTGCTATGCGTAAAAGGACATCGGTGGTCATGTCTTAACTGACATCTAAAAATTTTAGCAGTCATGGCTAACCAAGCATGTGCTTGTAAAGCATAAATGATTTGTACATATTTTCCTGATGGAAAATCATGCTGAATATATTAGGAGTCTGAACATCACCGTACATACTCATGAATCGTAGCATGGTGTGCAGTTCGTAGTCCATAATTAGGATTAACTCCAACTTGCATCTGTTCGAGGTAATGCGTTATCAGCTGGGATCTTATCATTAGGCTGAAGAAAACCTTCGTATACATGGGAAATACGAATGGCGTCCGATATGGTCCTGAACATATGAAATATAGGTGCAAGAAAGGAAAGTGTCATCCAGCGAACGTGATTGACCTTACTGATACACCGGTGATGGTACTGAAATTCTTTTGGCCTGATTAATACATGGCACAACAAAATGGATATACCCTGGGAGGGTACCCTGAATTTCTTAGAAATGTTCCATAATTGGACGTGAGTCATGTGTCTTGACTCGTGTCTTGGAAATATAAGCATGACATATGTCTTGACTGGTGTCTTGACATGTGTCTTCAGAAAGTATACGTGAGACATGTGTCTTGACTGATGTCTTAACATGTGTCTCGAGACGTGAAATAATAGAACTACAATATTAGGTTATTATGCCAGAATTGGCAGATCGGTTGGACTACTGATCATTTGTATGTCTGATCACGTCCGCGGCCAGAGCCTCGGTTGCGATTTATAGGATAGTTGTTGTCATAGTAGTGGTTACTATCATCCTGTCTGTCAGTTCTATGACGGTAATTCTCATGACTGTGATTCATGTAACTATTCAGCTGAGTGGCCGGCTGGTACCGGTTTGCACTCATATGATTGAAACGACAACTGAATGACGTGTGACATGTAACTAAGAATTAGGGACAATGATTGATGAAAATCGTCTGATGGTGAAGCATCTTCTCGTCTGATCGCTTTGATCTAACGCCTTTGTCTTTGTCTTGTAAGATCTCCAGGTTGTGAACAGCATCAGCGTCTCGTAGCGTCTCCAAACATCAGCAACATCAACCCTAGTAACATCTCCAAGCTATGAGCGGCATCAGCAATCTTGTAGAATATCAGCAAGTGGACATATGCCTGAGATGATTCAGAATCGACTAGCGAATACTCGTGAAGTATTGCAAGTTAAATGCACATGGATTTAGGTACGTGTAATACACATGGAATACGGTACATGGAGTACACATGGAATGCACATGAAATGATCGGCATGGGGTCGATCATTTGTCATGATTTAAGGAAAGTATATCGGTTAGGAAAATCATCATAATAACCTGGCAGTATTAGCACAGACATCATTCTGGTTGTATCGAGAAATGTTAAAGTGTGGTTACACAAAATTCAACGATGATTTGCCTGACAGCATGATCAGTGAAAACCAACCATGACTATCATGAAAGCAGGATTCAATGAAATCCAACAATGTCTTGCATGAAAGCATAAATAACAAAAGAGGCGTAAGACGTAATCAACATGAAGACGGAATTATCATGAAGAAACATGAAACAATCTATCATGAAGGAGTGTATAACATAATCAACATGAAACTGAAGTTAACCATGACAGTATGAAAACATACTTGACATAAAAACATAGTAACTTATGAGGAGGCATGAAAAAAATGTATGCCAATAAATCATGAGAAAAATTTTATGCATGAAAAACAGTGCATGAATGCGTAATGTAGTTTATAAAAACCTTTATATGTGCGAGGGGACGCCTATGGGTCGGTCCCAAAACAAAAGACATGGCGAGGGGACGCCTATGGGTCGGTCCCAAAGTTAAAAGTTTCGATAAAAGCACATGCGACTAAATAGGGCCAGTCCTGTACCAACCATTACTTAGTCATAATCCCTGCAACAATGATACATGAAACATAAATAAATGAAACTCATCTGTCAAAACTTATCAGAAAAAAAATTTATGTGACTAATTATGAAGTACTGAGGTTCAGTGCACATAGTCACAGTTCACGAGGAACGTCATGCATGAAACCATGACACATAACTAAATATGAATGACGGTTGTCCATCCATATTAGTAAACAATATCAATGAAAAACATCGAGGTTAAAACCTCCAGGTGCTGAAAACATCATGGTTAAAACAACAATGCGCTGAAAACATCAATACATGGAATAACAAACGTTGGCTTAGGAAGCTCCTGGTGACTACCCACTAGTCACAGGTCGAGTTTTAGAGCCTACAGGTCGAAGCCTTGGCCATGATACCATAATTGTAACACCCCACTTTGATAAGTGGACCGTTACGCGTAATTATGGCGTGTCATCAAAGCATGCAAGGTAAATGTACTAAAACATACATAACCATAGGGAAAACCAGAATCAAACATCGGTTCCCAAACATAAGCCCAAAACATAATAAAGTAAAGGAAATAAGAAATGACAAAACAAGCATAGGTATATGAAGGCAAAGGAAGAAGTCTATGGCAGCTTCCATCCTATGCACGTCCTCCAAATGCTCGAGTCCTGGGTACCTGCCGTTTTGGGACATGGAAAGGAAAGTAAAGGCTGAGCATAACGCTCAGTGCACGGATGTACAAGTAAAGCATGAATAATATAAGCATATAAGCATGAAACAACGGAAGAAAACTAAGTCCTGGATAACCCGGTTAAGTCTTAGTAAAACTGGTTTTATAGTTTGAAAAGCCTTATGTTTATCTTGTAAAAACTGTTTAACATATTTTACCATTAGCCAATATAGGTCATGAGAATCAACGTGCATGAATACTTGGAAGGATGACCTCGTCATGCAAATTAGAGGGGTTGCCTCTAATTTAATATACTGGTTTTGGGTAGGAGGGATCAGCTCCTTGTGAAGGATGAAAGGCACACACCACATTCACACTGAGTAATCTGCTGAAAACATGTAACTAGGATGCACCCATACGCCCCACATGATAAATATAATAATATGGCCAAAAGCTGAAGGGACGCCACGAGCAATCACTCCGCCGTGGGGAAGTCATAACACTAGTGCCTCTAGTGTTATGGTTATGGTACCTCCATAACTAGATGAAACTGGTCATGCATGTATATGGATTTAGGTATTCTAATTAAACATAAAGCAATCAAACATATAACTTATACTATGGGAAAACAGTTGGCTGCATACGGGGAATCCTAATAAGGAAAGAATGTCCATACTGAAAGGACGGGAATCCGTACCTTATGTCCAGTGAACGAAGAAGACGAACAGAAGAGAGTCCTACTTCGGTATCACTAATGCTACATAAATACATACGTGTATAAGTATCTGATTACGGAATACGTAACTGGTTTTATGTCATGTCTTAGCTTATTTTATACGTTCATGTCATGTTTTATTGTTTTAAGCTTTATACTATGTTTATCTTATATTATGTCTCTTCTGATTAAGTATTACTTGTATTTCATGTATTATTATGCTTGTTGTGTAATAATAAGTAACTTTCTAAAAATAGCAGGTTTCCTAAAATAGAAAGTTTCCAAAAATAGTAAGTTACCAAAAATAAAAAGTTTCCAAAAATAGTATGTTTCCAAAAATAGAATTACTGCTTAAAATAGATAAGTTTCTAAATATAGAAAGTTTCCATAAATAGATTGGCTGCCTTAAATAAATAAGTTTCTAAAAATAGAAAGTTTCTATAAATAGATATAAGCTGGTTAAATAAGCTAATTATATAAGCTTAAGTGTTTTCTGATTATTATTCTAAGTCATGTGATTATAAAGTATAGTTTATTAATTATTACATGTAAATTAAATAAACTATCGGTTAAAAGTATTTAATTAAATATAACATGATTTTAATTAAATAAAGGTAAAATACTTAGGTTAAAACATGTATTATTAACTATTAATAATATAACCTAAGTCATGTAAATTAATTAATTATAAGTCATGGTTTTAATAATTAATTAATTATATAGTCTAATTAAATAATAAATACTTAGGTTAAAATTCATGAAATAATAATTAAATTAATAACCTAAGTCATGTAAATTAAATTAATCATGTTAATACTTTTAATTAATTTAATTTAAGTCTTGAAAAATAACATAACTTGTAAAAATCATAAACCTTGAAAAAAAATGATTCATGAACCGGACCCGTGATTAAAACCCATGAACCGGACCCGTAACCATCACCATACCCCGACCTAGGTCGGGTTTTCTTCCCCTTGCTGCTACCGTGACAACATCATCACCAAACTGAGACCTTAAGGTCTCGGTGGTGTGCATATAAGCCAAGCCAAGACCCCCTTTGGGGTTCGGTTAGGCGTCGGCCACAAAAAAACACCCCTAAAACCCCTGTTTTAATTTACCCCATTATCATTAACATGTTTAAATAATTGTTTTTAATTAGTTAATTAAAAACATCATGATTTTATGTGATTATCAAAATCAAAACATAAAAAGAAAAGGGTTAAAAGTTATACCGAATACGTGAAACAAATGAGGATGAACACACACGAATTCTTGCAAAATATCCAAGATCAAAATCAACCCGAACACCCCTTTATGGTGATTTAAGGTGGCGGCTAAAAGGAGAGGAAGAAGGAGAATTAGGGTTTTAATTATTTTCAATATTTTGTAAATAATGAACATGTTTTACCCCTTCCGAGTTAGCTAATTTTGCATGGGCTAAGCCCATTTCTTCTTCCTAATTTCGTGGTTATGGGGCCCACATAGGGTAACCCGAACATTTTCCGTGTCTAATTAATAAGTGTGTTCTCGTGTTCGTGTTTTACGTGTTTTAATTAGTTATAGATCGTGACTTAATATATTTATTCGTGTTCGTAATAAATATATATACATACTTAATATTAGTTCGTGATTAATTTACGTTCATGATTTCATGTTCATATGCTCGTGATTATAATTATTATTGGATTAATTATCGTGTGTTCATACGTAGTAAATACTTATCGTGTTATAACACGTACGTAATACTAATAATTCTTGTACGTGAAACATAAACGTGCTATAAAAGGAAAGTTCTAATCATGTACGTACTATCGTAAGGGTACTATTCATGGTAAAAGCATGCGGGTTTTACAGACATCGTGTACGTTTTGTGGTGGACCTCATAATTATTACGAGTGTGCGGTTACGGATTGCCAAACGTCGAATGTGAGTGCGTTAAACAAAAATTTTTCTAATGAAAATCAAAATAACGCGGGTCCATCACAAGGAAATTATAACCAAGGCAACAATGTTAATCAAAACCGTAATAATTTTCAAGGAAATAATCAACAAGGGAATTTTCAAAATCAAGGTTATAATCAAGGTCGGAATTTGAATTGGCAAAATCGAGACAACAATCAAAACTCGAATTTTTCAAACAACAACAATCAAGGAAACAATTTTTCAAGTGGGAATCAAAACAATTTTCAAAGAAGTAATCAAAACCAAGGGAACTTTAATTCAAATCAAAATAGTTCGTCAAACGATTTTCAAAATTACATGAAAACGAATGAGGCTAAGATGAGACGATTAGAGGGAGAAATTGGTACTTTGAAAAATCTTTCTAATACTTTAAAACTGCAAAACACGAAGATTGAGCAAGGACAAATTGATATTAAAAAGATGTTTTCGGCTATTATGAACAAAGCCTCGGGTGCTTCATCGAGTTCGTTACCTAGTGACACTGTTGCTAATCCGAAGGAACAATGTAAAGCCGCCTCGTCTCATGGAAAAAGTTGTGTGATTACCCCTAACCTTGATGGATTTCTTGTTGTTCCTTATTCTCAACCCTCAACTTCTAAGACGTCTTATTGTTCTAAATTCGATGGGGTGAACGTGGCGAACAAGGAAAAGAGTGCACACCCTCGTGTACTAATAAGTGTGAAAACACTTATCCTTTTACCACTTATTTCCAATAATAACAAGACCACAACGTGTAGTTTATGTCATAAAAGCCGGAATTATGCGTGGTTTGTGTTTTTATTGTGTTTTAGGACCAAAAGATGAAAAAGGAAGAAAACATGGGCTTTCACGGGCTTTTATCGAAGAAAACGAGAAAAGACGAAGTCAAAAGATCAAGAGTGCAAAAAGAACGGAAGTCCAAGGCCTATTCTGAAGATTTATCAAAGAAAAAGTCTAAAGACAAAGTTTAATAAAGCCGAAGAACTCAAGTCTAATTAAAAATTACAAGACGAGTTTAATTAATCTCGAGACAAAGTCGAAAAAGTCGAAGAATTAAGAAGACGAAAAGACGAGAAAGAAGAAAGAAAGGAGCAACACATGCTTCCCTTCTCCCTATAAATAGAACCCATTTCACTTCATTTCGTTTTTGTTAGCTAATGTGACAATTAGTCTTTCCACCATTTTTCTTTACTTTCACAACTTTAATTTCATGTCATTTACTATCTTGTTCTTTTAATTTCATGTCTTAAATTTCAAGCCTTTTAATTCCAAGTAAGTTAATTTTATTGTTGAATCCTTATTTACCTTTAATCAAGCTTTTCTTTATCTTTCTCATCCTACTTTTCTTGTTTTTGGTTTATCTCAATTTCGGATTAAGCAAGATATTGCTTAATCTCTTTGCTTATTTGATTAAAAAGTTCACTTTTTAACTTTTATCTAAGTTTTTGTATGAGATAAGCTATAAGTTTGACAATCTTATTGGCTTGTTTTGTACTTAGCCTATTTACTTTTTATTTTTCTTAAAAATTTTAGTCTTTTTAAAGTTTGCTTATTTCTTATTTTAAAAGTTTTCAAATTTATGCTTATTGATCTTTAATGTTTCATTTTTATATCTTAAAGTGTTTTAGTGCTTATTGTGTTAATTTCCTTATTTTTGATTAAGTGCTTTTTAGTTAATTTTTATAAAAAGTTGTTTTAAATATTTTTTATTAATTAGTATTTTTAAAACTTTTTAATTTTTGGTCTATTAGCTTTTTCTTAAATTTGATTTGGTTAAGTTTTTAGATAAGTGCTTATTTGGTATTTACTTATTTGCTTATTGTATGCCATCGTAATGCTTAAGGGTTTTACCAGTACGATCCAGTAAGTGTGATCGCATAAACCCCGAGGGTTTCTACTTACGATCCATTACTACGATCCTTAGTACGATCGTCACCACGATCACACTCCATAATCCTCACCACGATCACTTGTTGCGATCGTGGGTGCCATCCGTGGGTGCGATCCGTGGCTACGATCCTTGGCTACGATCCTTGTTACGATCTTTGGTGCGATCCTTGGCTACGATGCATGAGTACGATGCATGAGTACGATGCATAGTGCGATGGAAGTGACCAGCTAGCCTGCTAGCTTAGCATGAGTACGATGGAAAAGTACGATGAAAGTGACCAGCTAGCTTGCTAGCTTACTCCTTTTCGCCGCCAATTAAGCAGCTAGCTCGCTAGCTTCCAGCAGCTAGCCTGCTAGCTTGTTTATTTAATAGTATTGTTCCGTAATTGTTTAGTTTTATTTGAAAGTTGTTCCGATTTAATTTTGAAAGTTACGTATTTTTAGTTGAATTTTTCATCGATTTTTAGTATTAATATTTTTTCGTAAAGTTCAAGTTTTATCTTTTATTTAGTACCCGCTTTAGGTTTTCCCTCGTTTAGCTTTAAAGTACCATTTTAGTTTTATTCTCTCCTTTTTCATTTAGTAAACTTTATTTTCGAGTCGATAGTTGATTTCGTCCTTTAGTTTTATTTTTATTAATTGTTTCGCTTTAAATTTCGTTTTATTATTTGTTTTAATATTCGTTTTAATATCGTTTTAATTTTTAGTTTTTAATATTCACCTTGTTTTAGTTTTATTATTTGTACTTGTCTTTAGTTTGTTTTTAAATACTTTTCGCATTTACTTTTTAATTAGTTATGGATAATCAACTTCCCTTTTTCTTAACCAAAAACAATTGAGTCGCACTTTGAACCGGAAATCAATTCGTTAAGACACCGAGAAAACGAACTTTTTAATTGAACAAAAATCTAGTATTAAAATGGCATCGCTGCCGCTTCGCTCGTTACGATTGACGATTTGGATTTTGGGATCCGTTCGATTTTGAACGTTATTTTTCTTGTTAAAAAAAAATCTAAAACATAAAAAAAAATAAAAAAGATAAAAATTAAAAAAAATTAAAAAATCATCAAAAGCAAATTCTTTCCTAAGATTTGCACTAAAAAAATCCAAAAGTAATACTTTTCCTAAAGTATTAAACCAAAAATATTACGTATTATTGTTATTTCAATTTCTTTCGATACTACCATGGATAATCGTCCGATTTGGGAAATATTGCAAGAAGAGCGTTATAAGATTATGTCCGAGGAGTGTACGACTTGTGGTGGACCTCATGCTTATTTTAATTGTGACAAAACTTATGAGGAGGTTTATAATAATGAGGAAAGTATGTGTTATGCTACTAATACTTATTTTGGCTCCCCTAGTTTTCCTACAACTAGTGACCCGCCACATTATGATCAACGGTTTTATGGGGAAATTCAAAATCAAGGGTTTTCAAATAATGAAGGTTTTCCAAATGAAGGCAATTTTCAAAACTATAATCAAGGGAGTATTTCACAACCTCAAATGGATTTAATTCTTAATAAACTTGAGGAACATGATAGATTACTAAGAGAATGGCAAGAGGAAACAGATAGGAAATTCATGCTCATTTTAGAAACCTATCAAGCTCAATGTGATATTGAGCCGTCTTTGAGAGTTGATGTTGAGGCTAACACCACTACTAGTAGTGATGTTCCCACTGTGGATCCTTCCATCTCTCCTCCAATACAGGAGAGACAAGGCCCGGAGATTATCATGAGTTTTACTCACCCTCCGGTGTTGACACCCATGGATACAATTAGCTCTCCTCTTTCCTCGCCTATTGAGGAAATTCCCGAGATTATACTTGAGCCTCCATTACCCATTGATGACCCCATTTCTTTTATGACTCCTTCACCTACTCCTTCAAATGACTTTATGCTTTCTTCAAATCCTCTTAGCGAGACATGTTTTGATAAACCAATTTTTGAGGAGTGTGAAGAACTTTATAATGAGTGCATAGAAGAAGAACCCTTAACTTGTCCTACACCTAAGGAGTTTGTAGATATGGATGAGTTATCTTGTGATTCTGACTACATTTTTAATTATTCCTCGGGATAGGATGAGGATGATTCTCCTATTTTACCAAAACCGACTTTTGAAAACCATGATACTAATGATTTATCGGATTCTTTACTCCTTAGTGATGACTCTTATACCCTAAGTATGGAGAAATTCCATCACGAGGATGCTTTTTATGCTCCCGTGTTATTGGATTTCTCGCATGAGCTTAATTGTGATCATGGCATTGATGAGAAGGCAAATGGAGTTTTAAAACTTGATATTGATATTGACTTTGAAAACTCAGACTTTGATAAATTCACATTTGCCTCTTCGCCAATTACTTTTGATTCTACCATCGATTCTCTTCCCCATATCACTTTTAGTGATGATGATGGTTTTCTCATTCTCAAGATCGATGAGTTTCTTAATATTGATACTCCCGTGGATGATAACTTCACATATGTTGAGAGGACCTTTTTACCTTTTATGACTTATCCTCCTGCCTCTCCTTTATTATGTTCCTCCGGGACCGAGGATAAGATTTTTGATCCCGTTATTATATTAGAGGCTTCCCCATGGACCATTTAATTCGAGGTCGAGTCAGGCTCGTGACTTGGTTAACAAAAACAAGCGCTTCTCGGGAGGCAACCCGATGATCTATTTTTATCTATTTTCTACAATAAGTGTAGGGGGAGCCAAAGTAGGTTGTTTGTGTGTCGTGATGTTGTGCAGGGATGTGTGCTTTCATGATTCACTTTTGGTGCTTTTGACGCGACCCGTGTTCCCGTGTTTCCCGTGTACCAGGTTTCCTCGATAAGTTGTTGCTATTGTGATTCAATCTTGTATAAAAATAAAACAAATAAATGTAATCACTTTAGTTGTCCCTTCCTTAGCTCGATTTTAAACAATGTACTCAATGTCCTAAGTGTAGGGGAGTTTATTCTCCCACATGCTTAAACATTGAGGACAATGTTTATATTAAGTGTAGGGGGGATTTCTATCGAAATTTTAGTGGGCTTTTCCATGAATTTGACCCTATTTAACCGGAAAATTTAAAAAGATTTCAACGTTTTTCAAATTTTTGATCTATTTTGGCCTAGTAGTATTTTCTTTTATTTTCTTTCCTTTTTGTCATCGCATCGTATTTATATTTTCCATTTCAAGAATAAAGTCGAAAATAATAAATAAATAAATAAAATTGTTTTAACAAGTTTGGATATCTTTGATATTTTAGGCCCGTCGTGAATATTTTGACTCAACCCGAGTTTACTTGTCCAAGTTTACTCTAGCTAGTATCCTTAACGTGTTTAAGTCAATTTTTGCTAGGCTTTTATATAGGGAACTTTAAAACGCGAAAGTCTTAACTCTCACGGGTTAAGAACAAGAACTTTTCGCAAGTTCCTATAATTGATCCTAGAGAGTTGTTGATCAAGGGAACTTTAAAATGCAATTTCTAAACTTGAAAAACTCTAATAATTTGCAAGATCCTATAGATGACTCGAAAACCCAAAACTTTGATTTAATAGGCTAAGCATCCACGAGTCTTATTCCTTGAGATTTTAAACTGTGGAGAACGAGAGATGATAGAGTCAATTATAAGTTTGGTATTCTTTCGTGAATTTATGTGAGTAGATTATAAGCCTATTCTCACATCGCTTGCTAATAAATTTATCTGCAATAAATAAGGTTGTACGATTTGAAAAGTTACTTAGCTTCTAGCCCAAGATCGTTTAAAAGTTGCTCGGTATTAATTAGAGTTCATAGCCAAGGCATAACTTATTGAAGCGGGATGCGAAGATTGGCGAGTCCGAAAAGGCCCTAACAAGGCATGAGGGCTACATTTTGTTGCTAAATATCCAAAAGTGATGTGAAGAATCATTTATCGAAAATCAATATGAAGGATCGAGACACACGACGAAAAGCAAAAACTCCCCAAAAGATCATGGAGAAGTCTATCCAAAAAGGCCCTAACAAGGTATGAGGATAAATAGATCCAAGTTCTAAAAGGAGGCGGATCGTTGTATATCAAAGTCCAAAATAAAGATTGGAGAAAAAAATGAAGAATTCGTGGTCCATATATGAAGAATCTCTCAAAAAGTTCAAGTGAAGAAATTCCTATTATGAAGAGAAGACCATAATTTCAAGAACGTCTCTCACGATTTGAAGTATGAAGTCGCTGCCAAATATCGGTCCGAGAAAGGTCTCAAATCGTGAAGTGAGTTATGCCAAGATATGAACTTTAAGAGGTCCCGAGAAGCAGTTTTAAAAGATTTTGTCCATTAGCTAACTATTGATTAAATCGTCCACTTTATTTTCGGCCTAAATAACTATCGAAATAAGTCAAACAATGCATCCTCGTGATCATTCAAGACAAAAATAAAATATAAGAGATACACCTAGGAATAAGGGAGTCTAAGTAAATAATTGGCCCACATAAATTCGTGTTAGTTTGCTAACTTATAATAACAATGATCTCGTTTTTAAGCTTGGTATGGGGAACGTGAAACTTGAGGGTGAAAAACGTTCATGGCAGTCAAAACCCAATGTAAGTCTTTAATTTCTTTACTTGTTTTTATCTTTTTATTTAATGTTGAATAAAGGCCAAGGTAGGTTATTTATGATGAAAATGTAAACTGTGCTTTAGAATTAATGCATTGCATGAGGGCATTGCAATGGTCAAGTGTAGGGGATTTAATAAGTGTTAAAACACTTATCCTTTTACCACTTATTTCCAATAATAACAAGACCAAAACGTGTAGTTTATGTCGTAAAAGCCGGAATTATGCGTGGTTTGTGTTTTTATTGTGTTTTAGGACCAAAAGATGAAAAAAGAAGAAAACATGGGCTTTCACGGGCTTTTATCGAAGAAAACGAGAAAAGACGAAGTCAAAAGATCAAGAGTGCAAAAAGAACGGAAGTCCAAGGCCTATTCTGAAGATTTATCAAATAAAAAGTCTAAAGACAAAGTTTAATAAAGCCGAAGAACTCAAGTCTAATTAAAAATTACAAGACGAGTTTAATTAATCCCGAGACAAAGTCGAAAAAAGTCGAAGAATTAAGAAGACGAAAAGACGAGAAAGAAGAAAGAAAGAAAGAAAGGAGCAACACATGCTTCCCTTCTCCCTATAAATAGAACCCATTTCACTTCATTTCGTTTTTGTTAGCTAATGTGACAATTAGTCTTTCCACCATTTTTCTTTACTTGCACAACTTTAATTTCATGTCATTTACTATCTTGTTCTTTTAGTTTCATGTCTTAAATTTCAAGCCTTTTAATTCCAAGTAAGTTAATTTTATTGTTGAATCCTTATTTACCTTTAATCAAGCTTTTCTTTATCTTTCTCATCCTACTTTTCTTGTTTTTGGTTTATCTCAATTTCGGATTAAGCAAGATATTGCTTAATCTCTTTGCTTATTTGATTAAAAAGTTCACCTTTTTACTTTTATCTAAGTTTTTGTATGACATAAGCTATAAGTTTGACAATCTTATTGGCTTGTTTTGTACTTAGCTTATTTACTTTTTTAGTTTTCTTAAAAAGTTTAGTCTTTTTAAAGTTTGCTTATTCCTTATTTTAAAAGTGTTCAAATTTATGCTTATTGATCTTTTAATGTTTGATTTTTATAGCTTAAAGTGTTTTAGTGCTTATTGTGTTAATTTTCTTATTTTTGATTAAGTGCTTTTTAGTTAATTTTTATAAAAAGTTGTTTTAAATATTTTTTATTAATTAGTATTTTTAAAAGTTTTTAAATTTTGGTCTATTAGCTTTTTCTCAAATTTGATTTGGTTAAGTTTTTAGATAAGTTCTTATTTGGTATTTACTTATTTGCTTATTGTATGCCATCGTAATGCTTAAGGGTTTTACCAATACGATCCAGTAAGTGTGATCGCATAAACCCCGAGGGTTTCTACTTGCGATCCATTACTGCGATCCTTAGTACGATCGTCACCACGATCACACTCCATAATCCTCACCACGATCACTTGTTGCGATCGTGGGTGCGATCCGTGGGTGTGATCCGTGGCTACGATCCTTGGCTACAATCCTTGTTACGATCTTTGGTACGATCCTTGGCTACGATGCATGAGTACGATGCATGAGTACGATGCATAGTGCGATGGAAGTGACCAGCTAGCCTGCTATCTTAGCATGAGTACGATGGAAAAGTACGATGGAAGTGACCAGCTAGCTTGCTAGCTTACTCCTTTTTCCACCAATTAAGCAGCTAGCTTGCTAGCTTCCAGCAGCTAGCCTGCTAGCTTGTTTATTTAATAGTATTTTTCCGTAATTATTTAGTTTTATCTGAAAGTTGTTCCGATTTTATTTCTGAAAGTTACGTATTTTTAGTTGAATTTTTCGTCGATTTTTAGTATTAATATTTTTTCGTAAAGTTCAAGTTTTATCTTTTATTTAGTACCCGCTTTAGGTTTTCCCTCGTTTAGCTTTAATGTACCATTTTAGTTTTATTCTCTCCTTTTTCATTTAGTAAACTTTATTTTCGAGTCGATAGTTGATTTCGTCCTTTAGTTTTATTTTTATTAATTGTTTCACTTTAAATTTCGTTTTACTATTTGTTTTAATATTCGTTTTAATATCGTTTTAATTTTTAATTTTTAATATTCACCTTGTTTTAGTTTTATTATTTGTACTTGTCTTTAGTTTGTTTTTTAAATACTTTTCGCATTTACTTTTTAATTAGTTATAGATAATCAACTTCCCTTTTTCTTAACCAAAAACAATTGAGTCGCACTTTGAACCGGAAATCAATTCGTTAAGACACCGAGAAAACGAACTTTTTAACCTAGCAAAATCTCAATTTCATGTACCCCAAATTCCACCCACAGTTCAAAAAGAGAGTTTTATCGACCTTACCAAAGTAACCCTTGAAGAAACTTGTGCATCGATCCTTCTTAAAAAAAGCCAAAAGGCATATGCCGAGAAAGGAAGAGGATCCGGGCCAATTTCTATTACCTTGTGATTTTTTTGAGATTGAGGGATGTTTAGCCCTTGCCGATTTATGTGCTAGCATCAATCTTATGCCTCATTCTCTTTGGAAATTGATGAGATTTCCTTCACTTAACCCCACGAACATGACAATCGAGCTTGCAAATTATACACCACTTATACCCATTGGAATAGCCGAGGATGTCTATGTCAAAGTTGGAAAGTTTGTTTTTCCCGTAGATTTCGTCATATCCGATTATGAGTGTGACCCTAAATGTCCCATTATTTTAGGTCGACCATTTTTATCGACGGCTCGAACCGTAATCGACGTTCACGAGGGGAGACTTACTATGAGATATGGGGACGAACAAATGGACTTTTTCACGAGTAAATCCCAAGTGTCTAATGATCATGAAAAAACCGAGGTTTCAAAACCTAATGTTTCAAATTCTAATGATTTCAAAATGTTTACTTTAGCGGAAACTATGAGGCTTAATGCATGTTTTGAAAGAATTAAGAAAAACGGTTTTAAAGATGATGATTTTAACGATAAAGAATACGTGTACCTAATTCAAAAGGGTATGTGTAAATTTATAAATGAATAATCACTTTGGGATGTATTCGATGAAAAAAGTGAACGACCAATTCCAAAGGGCGGCGTTAGTGCCATCACGACAATGACCAAAATGGAATCGTCTTCACCACCTTCGAAGGACCACGTCTTTGAGGCTTCAACTTCAAACTCCATCGAAGTGCCTCCATTGCCTAGCCCAACACCCGTTGAGGCTAAAGGTTCTATTGATATTGATACTCTCATCTTAGAAAAGTCACCTAAGCATAGTCATTCGACTTATAAGACCATGGTTGTGAGTGCTCACATCGACTCTTTCTTTGACAATGGCGATGGCGATTTTGCCGAGATTGATCACGTACTTCGAAATCCACATGCCATTTTTGAGGATTCTTCTAAAAAGACCTCTTCACATGTGAAGTACGATGAGTAAGAGTTTGATCCCGAGATTGAGGAAATCATTGAACGAGAGCTAGCTCTTTTGCCTCCACTCCCACCTACGAGTGAGGTCGATCTTTCCAAAATCGAGGATGAACTTAATAAGTTGGAACGTCTTATTTTTGATGACGAACCAACTCATGTGACCACCAAAATCCCAATTCTCGAGGAGTTACCTAATCAACACTCCTCAAATGAGAATTACGTTTACCACATTCGTGAGGGATTTAACTTATCAACAATCCCCACAAATGAATGATGGTTTCGTGCTTGATCGTGATCTTTTCGAGAGTTTTTCTAAGATACTCAAGGAGGGGAATGACAAACCTTGGTTTGACAAGCCTATCTTTGATGAGGAAATCTATGAGATTGACGTTCATGAGGATGACGAGTATGTAAACCCCGAGGGTGCAGTGTTCTTTGTTGACAAACGTTTTGAGAACTTATACAATCCACCACCCCCTCCCAACAATGACTTAAATGTGAGGATTTTTAGCGCGACTAATTTTGAATTTGACACGCCAAATATTTTCGACATCATAAAATCGGGTTTTCATAAATAGTTTTTAAACGATGAAAAAGGAAAGGATATTAAATTTGATTTAAAAGATTTTTCTACAAGTTTAACTCTGTCATCACAACGTTTTATGAGTGCTACCACCTCGTCTACTCCTTTTGACGATGGTTGGTGTGGATCTAGTGTGGGGGGAGCCCTTATGTTCCCACACATTTTTCCACCGAGGACGAGATATTCGATCCCGGAATTGCTTGTAAAGGGAAATCTCGATCTTCCACCGATGCAATAAATGGAAACTATGTTCATTTTCTTGGTGTGAGTCTACCTCGAGTAGCTCATAAGTTTGCCTTACCCATTGCCCCACCTTTCTACTTCTCATCTCTTTTCTTCTACCCCTTTGGGGTTTCGGCTTCGGTTGAAGTAGCGTTGTTTCATCTTTCATCCGAAAACGAAGACGCTATCTTTGACCCCGGTATACGCTTATCAGGTTTTTAAAGTACTCCACGTACTTTTGGGCATTGTTTATCATGTAAGCCCCACCAAAAATGACCATACCATGATTATCCCTAAATGATCACATTTATGGGGATTCGAGTCGAGCTTTTGACTCGGTTATCAAAAATAAGGTGCCTCGTGGGGGATTCTCATGCTTATCCTTGTAAATATTATCGTTTTCTAATAGTGTAACGAGGGGACTTGTGCTCTTCCAACCTTTGTTCCGTGGTTGTTTGTGATTGTGATTTATTAGGTTCATCGTCATCATTGAAGCCTCTCGTGTTCGTTTTACGGATCACTCGAGCTTCGTTCGTTGCCTTTGGAGATTCCGATATCCGATGATATCCTTTTATGTTCTAACGTTTATCTTATTAGCATAATTCATAAACGGCTTTTAGGTTATTCGTATTACCCTTTCCATGCTCGAGATTAAGCATTCGACTTCGTCTCTAGTATGGGGGTGTTTTCACCCCTAGACTCGAAACATTGAGGACAATGTTTAGTTTTATTATGAGGGTGAGTAGATACTTCACCTTGTTCACGTCACCACGCAATCCAATATTCATCTTTTTGTTTTCTTTTTGTTGCAAAATAAGGCTAAAAATTGCCAAATTTTAAATTTTTTCTTGTTTTTCATAAGTGTTTAAGACACGAATGTAGGTTTTCCGATGGTGAGAATAAGAGTAATTTTTGACTCGACCGTGCGTGTTGAGCACTTAGCTTCGATTCCTTAACTTTTTAGGCTAAGTCTCATAAATGAGGACGAGAAATGATAGAGTTATTTATAAGTCTCGTAATCTTTCACGATCTCATGTGTAGTAATTATTAGCTTATTCTCCCCTCGCTTTTGTTTAAATAAATGCAATAAGTAAGGTCGTACGATTTAAAAGGTTACTTAGCTTCTAGCTCAAGATCGTTTAAAAGTTGCTAGTGTTAGAATAGAGTTCATAGCCAAGGCATAACTTACTGAAGCGGGATGCGAAGATTAACAAGTTCCAAAAAGGCCCTAACAAGGCATGAGGAGCTCCATATTGTTGCTAAAGATCCAAGATGATGTGAAGTATCATTATTGCAAAATCAATATGAAGGATCGAGACACACGACGTGAAGCAATATACTCCCCTAAAGATCATGGAGAAGTCTATCCAAAAAGACCCTAACAAGGTATGAGGATAAATATATCCAAGTCCTAAAAGGAGGTGGATCGTTGTATATCACAATCCCAAATTACGATTGAAGAAAAATGATGAAGTCGTGGTCCCAAAACGTCAAGTAAAGAAATTCCATATATGAAGACCATTATTTCAAGAACGTCTTCCAAGATTTGAAGTATGAAGTACATGCCAAATATCGGTCCAAGAAAGGTCTCAAATCGTGAAACGAGTTATGCCAAGATATGAACTTAAGGAGATTACGAGAAGCAGTTTTAAAAGATCGTGTCCTTCGGCTAACTATCGATTAAATCATGCTACTTTCTTTTCGGCCTAAATAAATTATCGAAATAAGTCAAACATGTATCCTCGTGATTATTAAGATAAAAATAAAAATTTAAGAGATACCAAGTGAGAATAAGGGAGTTTAGGTGTGTAATTAACACTCATGAGATATGATTGAGTTGCTAACTTATAATAACAATGATCTCGTTACACGCTTAGCATGGAATTCGGTGAAAATCGAGGACGATGAAATTATTTCTAACAAAGCATTCACGTGTTCTTATTCTATGATCCTAAAAGTCACTTTATATGAAAACAATACATTATGTCTAAAGCACGTGTAGTAGTTTATTTAAGTTTACGTCTTCAATAAATGTCACATAAATAATGAAATTTGGATGTGCTACGATACTTAATTCTAGAATTGCGTGACGGCACGACAATGGCTTAGTATGGGGGAGTGATGAGACTGCAATTATACATAGTCTCATCGTCCAAATCAGGCTTAAAATGCTTAGAATATCATCAAAATACCCAAATATATGCTTGTGTTTGTTCATTGTGTATTTTAGGTACGGATATCGTGAAATCAACAAAAGATCACAACAATGAAGCAAAAACGAACACGGGAAACGAAGCCGCACAAAGAACCGGACCAGAATGTTGATTTTCCTTTGAAGTCCTTGAAGTTTGAAGATTCGGCAAGATTGGTCCCTATACTTTTGAAGACTTGTCAATTTGAACCCTTGTAAAACTCAAAAGTTACTAATGGGTCCCTTAAATGACATGAATTTACATTTATAGTCCTTGAAGAATGCAAATATTGCATTAAATACCCTTGGAAGAAACTTGGAAAACATTTGGTGGCCAAAATGAAAGAAATGAAACTTTCATTACAAAGGATTTCATTATTGGGCTGTTTAAAAACAAAGTGACAAGAGTTAGGGACTTGGAGGGCCATTTGGGGGAGATAGCCAAACACCACCAGCCTATCATATGTTGCCACGTCATATAGCCAGCCAATCACCAAACACCACCTCAACACCCCAGCCACGTCACAATCCACCCAAACTAAATAATCAGTATTAAACTGATTATTTATTTTCCCTCGTTAACACAATTTTAAACTAACTAATCCCTAAAATTAATCAAACTTCCCATTCTAAACACCTATCATCCCATAAACCCTAATTTCCTAAACCCTTTAATTCAAAGGGGTTTCTCCCAATTATCTCCAGAACCATAATTAACCCCATCCTAAACTAAACCCACCAACAAACTCCCCTTCCCCGTGACCCAAGTGGCCCCCAAGGTTGTCCCTTGCTTCACTTATTTGTGCAAAATTCGAATCTTGCATACCAATCCACGTTCCAAGTGAATTTCGTGTTCCCAAAGACTCCAAAGAACGACCAAGATCATCTTCATACAGCTGGAGTCACATGTGACTGTTTTTGACCAAGAATCAAGTCAAAAAATCAAAGGGGATTCTTGGACTTTCAGAGAATTAAGGTTTAGGTTTTTCAGCTCTTGTATTATTTTATTCTAGTATTTTAGATTTTTCTAAGCTTAGTATAAAATGAAGATTGTATTAAGGGCTAAATTGACTAAAGGTATGGGTCATAATTATTACGGGGAGCCCGCATGGCCCAACGATCTTTTATATATTTTTCCGGTAGTAATTCTAGGTACTATTGCATGTAACGTAGGCTTAGCGGTTCTAGAACCATCAATGATTGGTGAACCGGCGGATCCATTTGCAACTCCTTTGGAAATATTACCTGAATGGTATTTCTTTCCGGTATTTCAAATACTTCGTACAGTACCCAACAAATTATTGGGTGTTCTTTTAATGGCTTCAGTACCCGTGGGATTATTAACAGTACCCTTTTTAGAGAATGTTAATAAATTCCAAAATCCGTGATTTGTGTCTCATTTTTCTTTTGTTCTAGTTTTTTTGTAAAAACTTTAATTTATTAATGAAAATGAAAGATTGAATTTGTGCAAAAAAATCTGTGTTCCAGTTTAATGTTTTAGTAGTTTAATCAGTTTTCTTTATTTGCAAAAATAGTTTAAGTTTTATCAAGAAAAATCCGTTTTCAAAGATTCTTGGAGATAGTTTTTTTTTATCAGTTTGAATCACTCATCAGGTTGAAGTGAAAGTGGAAATTTGTTGAGTGGATTCAAGTTTGTGTTGGTTACAAGTTTTTTTTTAGAAATATTGTTTCAAAGAAAGGTTTGAGAAAATCAGTTTCAAAAAAGTTCAAATTGTTGGTTATAAGCTATAAGCCATAAGCTGACTTAATCAATAAGCCAAGCTTATAGCTTTATAGTGTGTTATTAGTTCACCCCTGGTGTGTTCTTTCTTAGCAGGTCCATCATTTGTGAAGATATATTGGGTGTGTGGGTTCTTGGAATAAGCCATTTTATAAGCCTTTTTCCTAGTTCCTAGCTTGTTTGAAGAAGGCATCAACTAGCCTTAGTACAACTTGGATGTGAGTTGTATAAGGTAAATAGGCTTGAACCCTCTAAAACTTAGCAAAAATTTGTGAAAATCGAGTTTATGTGACTTTTTGTGGTTTGACTATTTTTATGTTAGTTGCCTGTTTGTTTATGCTTAATTCAGTCTCTTATGCATGATTTGATTGTTAGAAATCAGTTGGGTAGGATTTAAATGCATTTGTTTTGAAGATTTTTGGTTGACAGTTTTATAAGGGTGTTTGGATATGGGATTTAAAAAATGTGGGTGACACACAAGACATTTTATCCAGTCTAAATACACTTAGTTAGGGTAAATTTGGCTGTTATAGTAGTTTGGTTTGGGTTATATAGGTTAAATCATATTTTGCATGTTCAAATTTTGATAGAAATCAGTAAGTCTTAAAACTGCCTTGTTTTAGTTTTTTTTTATCACCAATCTTTGTTGTCTGCTAGATCTGGTTGGTATTTAGGATTGTGATTTGGTTTGTGGAAGTTTGTGTATGAATTGAGTGAGTTTTGGCCAACCAAAACTCACCCAAGTGTATAACAAACCAGCAAACCCCCCACAAACGTCCTGCAGTTCATCAGCGACTGTGTTTGTGATATTTGTGTGTAATTCTAGGCTTGGACTTGTTATTTCTATTATTTTCTTGAATCCCCACAACCCAACTGGTTGTGGGGGTGCCTTTGGATCCAAGAAAAACCAACAAACCAAGATTCTACAAGCTCTAACGTCCACAGATACGTTTTTTAGTTAAAGCAGTGGGAAAAACCTTCCCACTGCTAGTGATCTTGTTCCCACTGCTAAGCAAAAGGACAAAAGTCCTCACATGTCACTTTTGGGTTTTTAGATTTTTTTGTCTTTAGTGGGCAAATCTTATCCTTTTCTTGATTTTTAATTTTTCCTTGTTTAGTTTATTTAGGTTGAGATTTTTTAGTAAGTTAAATTTTATTTTACTGTTCATTTTCTATTTTTTAGAATTAATTGCAATTTTAATTAGTTTTATTAATCTACTTTTTGTCTTTTAGTGCAAAACTATAATATTTTTTAGTTTTAAAAATTTTGTTAGATTCAGAAAATTATTTTAAGATTTGTAGTTTAAAAATTTTTACTGTTCACTCTTTTTTATCTATTTTTTAGATTTAATTTTATTTTAATTAGGATTTAATCAAATCTGTTTTGTCTTTTAGTGTACAAAAATTATTGTTTTCAACTTTTTAAATTTTTTTTACTGTTTAGTAATATAAATTAGGATTTTTGAAAAATTCAAATTAATTTTAGCATTATATTATTATTATTAATCTTTATTTTAGTTTAAAAATTGTTTCTAGTGTTTTAAAAATAAAAAAATAGTTTTTAGAATTTAGGAAAAGTACTTTTTAGTCTGTAAATAATATAAGTGAGTTATTAGTTCAATAAAATAATATTTTGAGCTTTTTCTTAATTATATTTAATTTTAGGGGTTTAATTAGCATTTAAAATTGAATATTGTAGAAGTGTGATAATCTTTGTATTTCAAGAGGGTTGATGTTTTTCTAGAGAGAGAAACAAGAGAGAGAAGTGAAAGAAAACTTTATTAATGTAAAATGAAACTAAAGCAACCAACAACTCTTTCCATGGTGGAAAGAGGTTTATATACCCAAGTCCTTAAATGGACTTGGGCCTCCGGCCCATGAACATGCTCATGGGTCAGGCTTAACATAAATATAACTTAAACAATACTACGAGCCTATAACTATATTGTTGGAGTGACCAAGACTTTCTTTATACGTAAAACGTATTTCCAACAATCTTCCCCAAAGGGAGGTCACTCCAAATTTACAAAGTCCTAATCTAGCATGTTAGATCTTGTTCTTGAGCTCGTAGTCCACTTTCTCTTTTCTTCTTTATCTTTTCTTCTTTTTGTGAATATGTGTTGAATAATATCAGGCTTTTGATTGGAGCATGTTCTTTTGGCCTTTCACGTGCAATCTTTATCTTCTTGTGATGTTCGCCTCTTCATGACTTCATGTCCCACACACCTATCCTTTGTTGAATTCTTGAAAGTTTCAGAGTCGATACAGCAGAAGACTTTTAGGTCAGACTTTCTTGAATTTGCTGAAATATTTGAAGCAGAAGGAATAAGTATGTGAGGACGGCTTCAACAGGTTCACCGCAACACCACCGTCTTCAACAGTTACATCGCAACGCCACCGTCTTCGAATGCAGCAACATAATAAGACACGAATGAAATGGCGAACATTTCATTCTTTATCGGTAGCATTTTACCTCCAGTCGGTGAAGACCGTTGGACGATATTAGATATCGTACCTGTGACGGATAGTTTCAATTAAGTAACTTCCTGACAGGATTTTACGGGTAAACCCGTTCTCTTTATTCGATGATCACTAAGCTTGACTGCGAACATAAAGAGTGAATCACTTGGATAAATTATCATTGTGATTGAAGCCGTCAATTCATGAGCCTGGAACAAGTGAATTTCAATTAAGATTTTCACCATCGTTGCTTTCCAGTTGTCACGAGCTTGATTCAAATAGAATCTTGCACGTCACCTACCAAGTGCTGTTTGATGTTAACACTAGAAGGATTTCCACTCGTCACTGTGAACACTAAAGAGTGTCACTCTGAGTGTTCTGGCAAGATCATACAATAATGCGTAGAGGCCTGGAACGAGTTTAAGTTCAATTAAGAATTAAACTACTGTTTCTTTCCAGTTTTCACAAGATTAGTTCTTAAAGAACCGCACGTGTCACCTACCATGAGCTTGTTTGATGTTGGCTCAAGCAGGATTTCCATCTTCATTGTAATACTTGCGTATCACTCGGATGTTCTGTCAATATTACAAGAATACTGCGTAGGACTCATAAAGATCTCTTACTTTTCACAGTGTGTGAAGAAGCAAGGAATAAATGGAAAGTGTCCTAATGAGACTTTTGATGATCTCGTGGCTCTAGACTCGATAGTGCGTTTTGATTTAGTGAGCGATGGCTGAAGAGGATTGCCACCTTTTCTATATCAGTCTATTCGGAGTGAATAAACCAATAGATAATGTGTTAAGCTCCGTGTGATTAAAACAAACATCTTTTGAGAGATATTTGAGTTAGCTGGGAGGGGTTGTGCATGACATCACTGGGTCCATGATGTCTTGTCTTCAATATTGAGAATCATTAAAAATGATCCCAATAAATAGATGTGTTGACCCGGTTTCTGTCCTAAGTTGTAAGGAGGGCTTCTTTCTTTACACCCTTTATCTTTACAATTCTTTTTCATTCTTCAACCCCTTCAGTACTTACCAATACATCATCACTAGCACCTTGTTGTGATTGTTCTAGTGCTAGCATCAGTAATTAGTCGGTACTCAGTTACGTTCACAATCTTTCTCCATCTTTCCTAAGGACTACTAATTCTATCTAGAGAATTGTCCTTGGGAAGATCCCATCGGTTCTGATGAATCATTGGACCAATACCTAATCCTACCATCCTTTTGTCACCACATCCGTCGTGAATTAAGTGTGTTTTGGGTAAGTATTGTCATCATGAAAAATCCTTGAAAATTCACTTAAAGCACTTGTGATATTATAATCAAAGTTTTTGTGCCTTAAGTGTTTTGTTCATCAAAAACGCTCCCCCTTAACATGTGCATTATACATATTAAGTTGGTTTATCTTTTAAGCCTTTTTCATTGTTTAGCCAAATATCATTAAGTCTCCTTAATCCCATTTTCTCCCCTTTTCCAAAATGTTAACCATCAATATTTTGGATATTAATGGATTAACCGGTCTTTGGGTAATAAAATGAAATTAGATGCTGGCCAAAGAACATATTAATGCTCCCCCTCAGATTAATGAGGGTTAGTTGTAGTGATCGAGTATGATATGTTTGAAAGATTTAGAATCTCGAGAGAAATTCTTGAAAAAAATATCATACTTTTACACTACAACATGCCACAAAAGCTGATTATAGATAAATTAACATATTCACAGTAATAGACATATGGAGTTGACCTGTTATAAGACGATCCATAATTAAATGGATCGTTTCGTGAACCTATGGTGAGCTCCATAAGGTCTTCCACCTACGAATCATTCCACACTTCGTAGCAGTCGGCGCTTCCTTAAGAGTTCCTCGATCTTTTTTATCGCGTACTTAGCTCCTTTTTTGCATTGGCTCGTCCAGTTGTACTTGACTGCTGGAAGCGGTAGGTCGACATTGAGAACCGTAAGATCATCTCGAACATGCTTGAGCGTACCATCGCCAAATTTGTGCAGTTTGGAGAATCGCATAAACTGCATGACGCCAGTCTCATTTGGATAAAATATCCCTGCTTCCGGTGTCGTGGTCCCCATGTAAGGTTTCTTGTTCTTGTGAAAATTACTGAGCGGAGTTGTATGGGGACGTTGCATGTTTAGCTGCTTTTGATAACTCTCCACTCCAAGTTGAAAATCTTCCACCCGGTTTTGAATGACGATTTTTCTTGTATATTGACGAAGGTTGGAGCTCAAAGCGATGACTATCTCAGGTAGCAAATGGTCGACTTTTTCCTGAGCCAATAACAACAGAAGATCTTCGATGTCTTCAAGTTGAAGGTACTGGAGATCACTTTCGTCAATTCGGTATTCTTTCTCATCAGTACGTTTGAACACGATTACATTCAAGTAATCATAACCGAATACAGTCTGAGTGGTTGCTCCTTGAATGCTTTTAATTCTGTGAGCTGAGACAATAGAAGAACCTCTCTTTGTACGATGGAAGTGATTGTAAGCTAACCTTTTCTTTGCATGCCAGTGAGAGATGCCAAGTGATGCAAAAGTATCATAAAACTTGAGCAGTTTCCTTCTCCATAACGCATCAGGTACTTTATCTTCGATCCATGGTACGTTTCCAGATTAACAGCCTTGAGCATAGTAAGTGATGTGGCATATTTCTTCGCGCCTTTTTCAAGATACTCAAGATCATGAGAAACGAAGTGCTCTATTGGGATCGTTGCAGAACCGGCGATGACTGTGGGTGTAAGAGGTCGTAACACTGGACTCTGAATTCCCGTAGTCGTTGCTCTCATCGCCTTTGTAAGCTCATTTAAGTGATATTCTGCCTCATTATGGCTGATCCTCAAGGTATCAAAGAAGTCGACATCGGCGGCTGCCATTTTGATAAGATCCGGAGTCATTGTCGGTTTCCCATGATGATACCTTAGAAAGGCCGAGAAATCGATAGGGTTGTTTAGGAATTGAGTAAGCTCCATTTCAGTTGTTGTGGCGAAAGGATGCTGTGGTGCTGCATTTGTAAGCCGGAGTTGCTCCTGTACTGTGTCATTGATGATAAGAGATTCAGCAAACGTTGGTTCTGGCACATTTAAGTCTTCAACTTACATATCAGAGATGTGCTGATCTTCAGATGGTGTTGAAGGTTGTTCTTGTGTCACCGGTATATCATCATGAGGTTCGTCTTTTAGCATTGACCCTATGGGTTCTTCTTCATGCGTAGACGCAGGAATTTCGTCTTCTTGCATATGTTCTACAGATTCATTGTGAGAAGTAGTATTAGAAACTGGTTCAGTAGATATACCTGTGTCAATATGCTGAGTTTCTGGTATAGTAGATTCCATCGTCTTTTCTGCGGTTTCAGCAACACTTTCTTCAGCTTCCTCAATACCTTTCTCAGTTACCTTATCACCCTCATCCTTATTTGACTCATCGGCATTCGTACCCGTTTTGTCATTCTTGTCACCCTCTTTGGTTCCATTCCCGTCGTCATTATCATCATCATCATCCTCATCCGTATCCTCGTCCTCATCTTCATCTTCATCCTTATCCTTATCCTTTTCTTCCTCATCCTCTTCTTCCTCATCCTCTTCCTCACTTTGATCATTATCACCCTCATCCTCATCACCGTTACCCTCGTTATCTGCCTCCTCGAGCTCTTCTTCATCCTCAGACTCAGAGTCTGCAGGTGTATCTTTAATTATTGCTTTGTTGAGATATTGCAGAACTTTGCGTTTGTATTTCGATTTACTAGTCCTCATATCTTTCAAGCGTGTCTGCAACAATTTCATTAGTTGAAAGGTGGATAAACCAGTACCAAAAAGGGTTGGTAGCTCCTGATCAACATATGATTTCACTTCTCTTCGAATGATCTTGGTCATCTTCTCATTAATTGACCCAAAAAAGGCAGCATTCTCTTTGTCACGAGTCTTCTTCTCTCTAAGAAATGATTTGTGTTGTTCTTTATGTTTAGACACGCTGTCGGATATTTTCTTAAGTGTAGGCTCATCAGGTTGCGGTTCCTTGAGAGGTTGTGTGTCAGGAGTGGTGAATCGTTCAGTCAGTGCAGCTATCTATTTAGCTTGAGCCTCCAGCTGTTGTTGAAGAGACTGAATCAGTGGATCACTGACTGTGAGGAATGGGTTGGAAGTGGATGAAACATGTTGTACTGATGGTGGAGGTGTAACCATGACTGTTAAAGTGGTGGTGGATGATACGGGTTGTTCAAGGATAGGTGATGGTGTAGATTCAGTGATCGGGGCGGTGGTTGATACAGGTTGTTCAGCTGTTGATGACAGTGTAGATTCAGTCGTTGGGGTGGTAGTTGATACTGGTTGTTTAGCAGGTACTGGTGTGATTGCTGGTGTTATGACATCAGTGATGACAGGGGTGGATAGTGGGGGAATGGTAGTTGATGTGACAGAAGTTATAGGAACATCCACCATGTTTTCATTTGTCGATGGATCAGTATTTGTAACCTCGACACCTTCCCCTTCAAAATTGAGATATTTCATAACATCATCAGAGCCGGAAGTAGACTTACTTTGAAGTTGAGTTTCTGGTATGAAAGTTGCATGAGCATCATCGTTTATCACCGTGTGAGTTGGTTCCGGTAGAGATGTGTTGATATTGACATCATGATACAACAAGTTTGTATCTGTGTTTGCACTGCTACCACCCTCTTCACTCTGCTCTCGACTTTCAAAGTGGAAGTTATCAGCATCTTCATAAGCATCTTCATCGTTAGGATTTTCATAAAAGGCCATATCAGCATCAGGATTACCAAATTCCTCTAAGTCTTCAAACAGTCTTGAGCCTGATCTTGTGGATGTTGCAAAAGCCTCCTCTTTGCTTTGTTGAAAAATAATACGCAGTTGTTTGGTTTCAGAAATAGTTTGTTGAGCTGGTTCATCTGAAGCAACAATTGCTTCTTTACCTTTGGTTTGCTTTGCTTTCTTTGGCCTTCTGAGTGGTACTTCTTCCTGTTCACCCTCAGTATGGATCATCTCATCTTCATCATCATCTCCATCAACTATTTTCATTTTCCCTGTGCCTTTATCTTTGGAGGAAGTAGTCCATTGGCGCTTTGAAACTCTTTTCTTTCGTTTACCTTTTTGCTTCTCTAAAGGAAGTGAATTTGCTCGTAGAAACTGTGTGTCAATATCATTAAGCATCTCTTGATATTTATCACTTTCCTTGATTCCTTCATTGATCATTGTGTCAGTACTAGGGTTGGACGTAATGAATACTTTGTGGAATGAGTATTCGCATTCATTTGTAGGATCACATAGTCATCATCTTTTGTGTGGTAGAAGAAATTCCCGCGAGTGTCAATGGTTGGGTCACTCTTCATAAAGTGGTTGATGATGAGCTTGGTGAATCTTGGGAATGGAAGATGCACGGATTTCTTCTTGGTTCCAGTTAGGGGTGGCAAAATGGTTGGGTTGGGTTGGGTTGGGTCATGGGTGTTAGATGGGTTTGGGTTTAGATGGGTTTGGGTTTAGATGGGTTTTTAGGAGGATGGGTCTAGATGGGTTTGGGTTTATATGGTTTTGGGTCTAGATGGGTTTGGTTATAAATGGGTCTTTAGAAAAAATGTTGGGTTTTTGGGTTTTATTGGGTTTAGATAGGTGTTTAGGAGAATGTTGAGTTTTTTAATCACTTTTTTTTATAATCATAACATTCCTTTATAAATTCTCTTATTATATTTTTTTAATTGTAAATTATATTTTTAACAATTTTTAATTAACATTTATTAAACGGTTTTTTTAACATTACTTTTTTTTTTAATTTACGTTTTAATCAGTATTTTTACCTTTTCGTCGGTGAATTTACGTTTTCGTCCGTATTTTTACTTTTCGTCAATAAATTTACGTTTTCCTCAGTAAATTTACGTTTTCGTCAGTAAATTTACGTTTTCGTCAGTAAATTTACGTTTTCGTCAGCAGGTTGTCGTTTATGTCAGTAATTTGACGTTTTCGCTAGTAATTTTGCGTTTTCATCCGTATTTTTACGTTTTCGTCAGAAATTTTACGTTTTTGTCAAAAAATTTACGTTTTCGTCGGTAGATTTACGTTTTCGTCAGAAATTTTACGTTTTCGTCAGTAAAATTACGTTTTCGTCAGAATTTTTATGTTTTCGTCAGAAATTTTACGTTTTTGTCAGAAAAATTACGTTTTCGTCAGAAAATTTACCTTTTCGTCAGTAAATTTACGTTTTTGTCAGAAAATTTAACTTTTCTTCAGATATTTTACGTTTTCGTCAGAAACTTTACGTTTTCGTCAGTAGATTTACGTTTTCGTCAGAAATTTTACGTTTTCGTCAGTAAATTTACGTTTTTGTCAGAATTTTTACGTTTTCTTAAAAACATTTACGTTTTTGTCAGTGAATTTACGTTTTTGTTAGAAAATTAACGTTTTCGTCAGTAAATTTACGTTTTTGTCAAAAAATTTACATTTTCCTCAGATATTTTATGTTTTCGTCAGAAATTTTACGTTTTCGTCAGAAGATCTACGTTTTCATCAGTATATTTTACGTTTTCGTCACAAATTTTACGTTTTCATCAGTAATTTTACGTTTTCGTCAGGAATTTTATGTTTTCCTCAGAAATTTTACGTTTTCGTCAAAAAATTTACGTTTTCGTCGGTAAATTTACGTTTTCATTAGAAATATTACGTTCACATAAAAAAATTTACGTTTTCGTCAGATGTTTAAGGTTTTCATCAGAAAATTTACGTTTTCGTCAATAAATTTATGTTTTCATCCGTATTTTTACGTTTTCGTCAGACAATGTACGTTTTCGTCAGTAAATTTATATTTTCGTCAGAAATTTTACGTTTTCGTCAGTAAATTTACGTTTTCGTCAAAAATTTAACTTTTCATCCGTATTTTTACGTTTTCATCAGAAATTTTACGTTTTCATAAAAAAAATTACTTTCTCTTCAGAAGTTTTACGTTTTCATCAGTAAATTACATGAAAACAAAAAATTTCTGACGAAAACGTAACATATCTGACGAAAACGTAAATTTACTGACGAAAACAGAAATTTACTGACGAAAACGTAAAATTTCTTAAGAGAATGTAAAATTTCTGACGAAAACGTAAAATTACTGATGAACACGTAAAATTTCTGACGAAAACATAAAATTTACTGACGAAAACGTAAAATTTCTGACGAAAACGTAAATTTACTTACGAAAATGTAAAATTTCTGAAGAAACGTAAAATTTCTGACGAAAACGTAAAATTACTGATGAAAACGTAAAATTTCTGACGAAAACATAAAATTTACTGACGAAAACGTAGAATTTCTGACGAAAACGTAGAATTTCTGAAGAAAGCGTAAAAATATGGATGAAAACGTAAAATTTATGACAAAAACGTAAATTTACTGACGAAAACGGAAATTTACGGACGAATACGTAAAATTTCTAAAGAGAATGTAAAATTTCTGACGAAAACGTAAAATTACTGACGAAAACGTAAAATTACTGATGAAAACATAAATTTACTGACGAAAACGTAAATTTACTAACGAAAACGTAAAATTTCGGACGAAAACTTAAAATTTCTGACGAAGACGTAAATTTACTAACGAAAACGTAAAATTTCTGAAGAAAACGTAAAATTTCTGAAGAAAACGTAAAATTTTTGACGAAAACGTAAAATTACTGATGAAAACGTAAAATTTCTGACGAAAACGTAAAATTTACTGACGAAAACGTAGAATTTCTGACGAAAACGTAAAATTTCTGACGGAAACGTAAAATTTCTGACAAAAAAGTAAAATTTCTGACGAAAACGTAAAATTTCTGACAAAAACGTAAATTTACTGACGAAAACGGAAATTTACTGACGAAAACGTAGAATTTCTGAAGAGAATGTAACATTTCTGACGAAAACGTAAAATTACTGACGAAAACGTAAAATTACTGACGAAAACGTAAATTTACTGACGAAAACGTAAAATTTCTTAAGAAAAGGTAAAATTTCTGATGAAAACGTAAAATTTCTGACGAAAACATAAAATTTACTGACGAAAAGGTAGAATTTCTGACGAAACCGTAAAATTTCTGACGAAACCGTAAAATTTCTGACGAAACCGTAAAATTTCTGACGAAAACGTAAAATTTCTGACGAAAACGTAAATTTACTGACGAATACTTAAAATTCCTGACGAAAACGTAAATTTACTGACAAAAACATAGAATTTTTGATGAAAACGTAAAATTTCTGACGAAAACGTAAAATTTATGATGAAAACGTAAAAATATGGTGAAGACGTAAAAAACTAACAAGTTTGTGAAAATTTGACAAGCTTGTGAAGAAAATTGAAAAAAAAACTCTTTTGATATCATTAAACCTATTGGGTGACCCATCTAGACCTATTTGTAATGTTATGGGAAACCCATCTAAACCCATGTGACATATGAGGTGACCCAAGTAGACCCATTTATAGTTTTAAGAAGGAGCTTGTTTGACCCATCTAGACGCATCTAAAATATTGAAGGAAACCCAACTATAACCCTTTCTTTTTTCAATTTAACCATGTTGACCCAAAAATTAACCATGGGTCAAAAATTGCCACCTATAGTTCCAGTAAACTTATAACAAAATTCTTGCCAGATAAGGAGTGCATAGTCTACTTTAGATGCCGTGTAAAGTCCCCAAAATATGTGAGCCTGAGGTGGTCTCATTACGTCGGAGCCCCGAGTCTTTCCAGTAAGACATTTGACAATGATGGTGATAAGTGCTTTCCAGGGTTGCCCTATGTGTGATGTATTGAACTGGGATAGGTTGTGGATTTCACCTTCATAATTCAGAGCACGAATGACTCGAAACAATTCATCGGTGTTTGGGTTAGCCACAAATTGTTCTCCTTGTGCTAACTTAGGAAAGTTAAACAGTTGCCTAAAGATGCTCAAGTTAAGTACCATTGGCGTTTTGTTTAGTTGGAATGAGATAGTCTTTTTAGAAAGTGTTGCAATGGTCCAGAACTCGTGCATGTAGACTTCGGGAACAGAGGCAATAAGTCTGAATGCATCTTTGATAGGTAAGATGTCAAGGATATCCGTGGCGATTTTGAAAGCTGCTAAAGAAGGATCAAAATCCTCTTGCAAACGAGAGTTGTTCTCAACATATGGTAGCCTGTTGCTGAGTGAAACAAGTTCGAGATCACGTTGTCGCTGTTGTTCTTCTGTGATCGACATCTTCCTGCTTATATGTCATAAACACAAATGATATACACAAACATATATATCTTAAATACATGTCAAGCTGAAGTATTTGCAGTAACATACGACAAGCATTAGCGCATTACATTAATAGAACAACAATAACTTGATCACGACACATGTCTATAGGATTCACCTAATGTAATACTAGCATGACAATCCTATTTACTCATCACAATCTTATAGTGTTAACATAATACTATAATCTATCACAATGTTTGCCAAAACTACTCATCGCAATCTTTCAAGTCATTGGAATAATAAGGTCATCACAATCCTAAATCCATCACAATCTAACCATTCATCGGAATCCTACACCCATCGCAATGTTTAATCATCGCAATCCTATCGCAATCCTGTCCTATCGCAATCTCACAATCATCGCAATATCTAAGTTCCATTGCAATAAGTGTGTTTCCGTCGCAATGTTTGAGAATTTATCGCAATATGTCCCCATCGCAATACCATTACGATGCCATCGCAATGATGCATCGGAATGCACCATCGCAATATGCCATCGCAATGTGTCATCGTAATGACCCATCGCAATGAGCCATCGCAATGAGCCATCGGAATGACCCATCGCAGTAACCCATCGCAATGAGCCATCGGAATGACTCATCGCAATGTGGTGTCGCAATGCTCATCGCAATCCGTAGACTGGGATTCGATATGAAGTTTGACTTTACGATTCCTGGATTTTGGCATTGTTTTAAGCAAAACTGGGCAAGACCTATGTTTATCTATGCAATCTAAACAAACCCCACTTATCAATTTACATTTTCAACACAAAAATTTCGAAACCTTAATTTTGATAAAATCTTGATTACGGGTTATTTGTGATGTTAATTAAGACAGAATCATAGTAAACATAGAGTAAAACAGTCAGATACCTAGATGGATGGACGAAGTAGCAAGCAAAAATCAAGGATGAGGGATTGTGCAAGGTTTAAAAATGGCGGATGTGTTTGTGTGAAGTGTGTTTTTGCGATGGACACAAACCGAGAAGGGGAGAGAGGTAAGAAGGTTGACTTTGGTCAACTTGATGCAAAAGTTACACATTAAACCCCTTATTTGCAACATTTGCAAAAATAGTCCCCCCAGTTAGTAGCGTTTGTTAAGATCATTAGGATTAACCAAATAACTTAACGAAGTACTAACCCGCACACAAACACAAACATTTACACTTAACGCCTAATTTCAAATAACCTATTCCTCAAGTTATATTCCACACAAGGCACACTTAGCATTTAATGATGACGATTAACGGTTTATATTTTTTGAAAACCCTTTTTGAAGACCAATTTTAATACCAAGAAGATTTAATATTTGCTCCCCCTTAAGCACGGACCTGTTTTCTATTTAAAGAGCTGTAGTCAGTGATTTTAAAGAAGCAAATATTCATGAAGACATTTTTCGGTTAAGTGAACGATTCTAGTGACAATAAGATTTCTCTTATTTTTACAAAATAAGTGCACTGATACGTACACTCATTTGTGTTAGACCAAGTTATAAAGTAAACATGATCCCTTACAAGGTTTTTAAGTAAACCTTGCCCGAGAAAATTTATTCCCGTTGTGAGCCAACGTTTTCAAGAGAAATACGTGACTTTAATGCGAAAAGCGGGTTGCAGTCTGAAATAACTACAAGCCATATGGGCATGTTTTAAAATATGTACAACTTTTATACGGGCTCTATTTATGGCGCCGTGTCAATTTTAATCGACATTTCTAAGGCCGTAAATATTACCGTACTAAAAGACATGCCTGTTTTAAAATGAAAAATATTTTTGGATTTTCTTGATTTTATATTTTTTATGGTTTTTCTATGTTTTATATTTTGTATTTTTCTTTTGGTGGTTTAAATAAATACAATAATATACAAGATCACGATCAAAGGATACTCGAGAATAGTTTACCACCACTATTCTTCAGTTTATTCTGCCAACTGCTTACGTGTCGCTGGTGAGAATGATTTCATGCCTAGCTTTTCGATCAAAAACTCGATACGTCCTCGATCTAAGGCCTTGGTGAATATATCTGTCAGCTGATACTCAGTGTTGACGAAGTACAGTTCGATCACTCTATTTTCCACTTGCTCTTTGATGAAGTGGTAGCGTATGTCAATGTGCTTCGCCCGAGAATGTTGAACGTAGTTGCAGCACAAAGCAATTGCACTTTTGTTATCATAGTACATCGGGATTTTGTTGAATCCAAGACCGTAGTCAGTTAATTGTGATCGCATCCAAAGAACTTGAGCACAACAACCGGACATAGCAATGTATTCAAGCTTTGTACTCGATATCGCAACGCTTTTCTGCCTTTTTGATGCCCAACTAACAAGTCTATCTCCAAGAATTTTCACACTGCCAGAAGTGCTACGTCTAGTATCTTGACACCCAGCATAATCCGCATCTGCATATGAGATTAGTGCAACAGAGGAATCCTTCGGATACCACAGACCACGTTTAAGTGTTCCTTTAAGATACCGAAAGATCCTTTTCACAACATGTAACTGCTTTTCGGTAGGCCGAGCCTGATACCGGGCACACATGCATATAGTAAATTGCAAATAAGACCTGCTAGCAGTCAGATAGAGGAGGGTGTCGATCATTCCACGGTAAAGTTTAGGATCGATAGCTATCCCTTCCTTATCTTCATCTAACTTGGATCTCTCCACCATTGGAGTATCTATGGGGTCACAATTTTCAAAGTGATACTTCTTTAGTGATTCAAGAGCAAATTTGGATTGATTAATGAAGATGCCTCTTGGATTTTGAGAAATTTGTAACCCTAAGAAAAATGAGATTTTTCCCATCATCGACATCTTAAAACGTGTGGACATAATTTTCTCAAAATGGTCAGACAGTCTTTGATTAGTAGCAGCAAATATTATATCATCAACATAAATTTGTACCAGTATCATGTCGTTGTCCTCCTTGAGAATAAATAATGTTGGGTCCACTTTGCCTTTAGAGAAGCCTTTCGAAATGAGATAAGACGATAGGAGATCGTACCACGCGCGTGGAGCTTGTTTCAACCCGTAAAGAGCCTTCTTGAGCTTGTACACGTGATTAGGATACTCTGAGTTGACGAATCCATTCGGCTGGCTTACGTAGACATCTTCCCTTAATTCACCATTGAGAAATTTCGTCTTAACATCCATTTGGTAGACGATCATGTTCATGTGAGCAGCATAAGCAAGGAATAGTCTAATTACCTCCAATCATGCCACTGGAGCAAAGGATTCTTCAAAGTCAATACCCAAAGCTTGTTTGTAACCTCTAGCAACCAATCTAGCTTTGTTCTTCAGCACTCCACCTAACTCATCGAGTTTAACCTTATATACACACAACAATGTAAGGATGTCAACGTTGCTGGGTAAAGGAACTAATTCCCACACTTCAAGACGTTGAAATTCATTAAGTTCCTCTTGCATGGCTTCAATCCAAGATGATTTTTTCATGGCTTGTTGCCAATTTTTAGGTTCAGTATCGGAAAGAAATGCATCAAAGTAGCAATATAATGCATGTTCTTGGAGTTGGTGGCGTGTTAAGACTGGTCGATTGATGTCACCAATAATATTGCGGATTAGGTGATCCTTTGTCCATTTTGTGTTGTGAGTTTCAATCTGTGGTGATCGGGAGTGAACGATTGCAGGAGCTTCCTCTGAGTAGACGCACCGTTAGGGTCTTCAGGTATTTGTGAACCAAAGAAAGGAAGCTCTTGTAAGTGATCAAATTCCAAATCGTGATCATAGTGATCCTCTTCAACATCATTAGGAACAATTGGGGGTGATGATTCAGGTGTAGTTTATGAATTGGTGGGGGATGGGACATCTGGTTCAATAGTAACAGTAGATGTCTCGGACTGATCTCCATTAGCTTGAGCAACAACTTCGGGAATCGGAGCTACTGCTGCAGGTGCTGGAGAATCATTACTAGGTGGGTCAAAGAATTCATCAAACAAAGGTTGAAATAACTCATCCCACTCGGGCCTTGTAGGTGGTATAAATGATGGAGAAGTAGGATTGTTGGGAGTTAATCCGGAACTAATCGTACCGGTTCCCATCTCATGTAATGCGGGTTCAGAGCTGTGTTGCTCAGAAGCCATCGTTGTCAGCTCATCAAAATCGGCATCCAAAGTTTCTACTATCTTGCCAAGACGACGGTTATAAATTCAGTAAGCTTTCTTTGCAGATGAGTAACCAATGAAAATTCCAATATTAGCCTTCAGTTGAAGTTTGCCCAAATTCTCACTATTTGTATTTGGATAACACAGTGCACCAAACACATGAAGAAATGAAATATCGGGTTTGTGTCCATGAAGTAGCTCATATGGAGTTTTACCATGGCGTTTACGAATGATGGAGCGGTTTTGGGTATAACATGTTGTTGCCACTACTTCAGCCCATAAGAATAAAGGAGCATTCGCATAAATCAACATACTTCTAGCAGCTTCCATTAGTGTACGGTTACGTCTTTCCACGACACTGTTTTGTTGTGGAGTGTGAGCAACAGAAGTTTCATGTGAAATACCGGCCTCTTCATAATAGTCTCGTAGAGTTTGATTAACGAACTCAGTTCGATTATCAGTGCGAATGCGGCGAACAGTAGCATTAAGACGTACTTGGATCATCTTTAAGAAAGTAATAATAAACTTTGGTGCTTGATCCTTGGATGCTAAAAATTTTAACCATGTAAACCTTGAGAAATCATCCACCATGACGAGGATGTATTTTCTACCACTCACACTAGCCGTACGCATTGGCCCGCAAAGATCCATGTGCAAAAGATATAGTGGTTCTTGGTTGGTGTCTTCAGCTTTAGGTTTCTATAATTTCTTGGTGCTTTTCCCCAAAGAACACGCGGAACATAAATGATCCTTGTCAAACTTAAGTTTTGGAAGACCACGAACAAGTTCGTTTTTAGCCAAATGGTTTATAGCATCAAAGTTAAGAAGAGATAATCGACGATGCCACAACCATGACTTGGTCTTAGATGCTTTTGAAAAAAGGCATACAGGAGAGGCGGCCATCATGTTTTGAATGGACAGTGTGTAGAGATTATCCCCTCGAGAACCCTTTAACAAATCATTTCCTGCAAGATCGCGAATAAAGCAAGTATGTTGTCAAAAAGCCACTTCAAGGTTTGAATCCCAAAATTGTCCCACTGAAAATAAATTATGACCAAGTCCCTCCACATAATATACCCTTGAAATCGTAGCATTCCCAATTTGATATTCACCGTAACCCATGATCTTCGTAATATGGTCGTTGCCGAATTTCACCGTTCCTAGAAACTTGCTGACGAAATTTCTGAGCATCGAGCGGTCTCCAGTCATATGTTTGGAGCACCCCGAGTCCAAATACAAAAGAATAATTTGGACGACCTGAAAATATCACCAAACAAAGACGATGTATCGGAATCTAATTGTTCCTCTGAGTTAGCAGGTACTAGTTGTTGGCTTAGATTCTAGTTGTCTAGTATTCTGATGTGCTTTTTGACTAGGGACATTATCACTGGTAGGCACAATAGTGGGGGCAGACCTAGTTAAAGGGCGCTTTTTCCATTTCTTAGTGCTAGTGTTCATATTTAAAGGACGCTGAGACCTAACTTCCGTAGATGTGATCCTAGTTAAAGGGCACGTAGTTCCATTAGCAGTGAAGGTCCTACCAGTGGGTTTCCATTGCCAACCAACTTGGGTGAATTTCTTCCCCGTTGGAATCCATTCAAGATTGTTCCTAATTGCATACATTTCATTCACGTGATCAACAAGGCATAAATCATGACGCTGAGAAAACATGCATTCATTACAATTCCAACATTTCAAATTAGAATTCACATTTTGCTTAGGTTTCCACTCAGAGGGAGAACCTTTTGTCTTAGCTACATGATTCTTTTTATTTAAAACTGAAATAACATTCCTAGGGTAAACTTCTACTTTTTTCTTCTCAGTCCTACTAGTGGAAGGCTTGATCCAATCTTTCTTGTCTTGAGATCCTTTAGCCTTAGTAGACATAATTACTCCTGTAAGGGAACATTAGTGACAGATTTTGATTTAGCCTTGATGGGTATGTTTAATATAGGCTTAGATCCTGGATTCTTATTGAATGGAGTCATGGCAATGGTGGTGGTTTGTTGTTTAAGTGGTGCAGAACCCGGTAGTCCTATGTACTTTAAGTGCTCTAAGCATTGTTGTACCCTCTCAATGAAAGCGTGAGCATGGTAATAGTGACTATTCCTAGGTTCAAGTTCACAGAGATCATCTAACTCTCCCCTAGCAAAATTCACGTACTCAACTGCGTGCTCCATATAGGACTTATATGATAGTGGATTGTTCTTATGGTACAGGTTCTTAGTGATCGCCACCTTGTTGGTTTTTGGAGCACTAAAGGTCGGGGTAGAGACTGTAGCTGGATTATCAACACCTTTTCGTCCTTTGAGTTGAAGTGTCTCCTTTAATTCAGCTATAACAATGTTTTTGTCTATGAGCTGAATATTTAGGTCAGAGATTTCCTCACATTTCTTGTTTAGTTGGTCAATTAATGACTTTTGCTCTGTCGCATTAAAAGCGAGGCGTTCTTCTATTGAACCAGAATTTTGTGAGTCACCCTGCCTTACTTGTTCAAGCTCTCCTAGTATAGAAGTAATTCTATTTTCTAGGACATGATTTTTAGTCTCTGCAGCCTCTAGTTCCGTTTTTGTTGCTAGTAATTCTCTCTTAAGTCTCGTCCCATCTTCCTCTAATGATTGCATCACCTGAATCATCTTTTCACTTGTCTCAACGTTGTTTTCACAAACATTTGTTTTTGTAAGAGTTTCATTTTTAGATTGATTTTCAATTTCAAGAGAGATACAATGTTGTTGAAGCTCATTAAAACTTTTTGAAAGTGGGTTATAAGAATCTTGAAGCTTTAAAAATTCAACGTTAGATTCATGACAAGAATGATTATCTACATTAATCACAGGTTCAACACTATTCACAGATATATCATGCACATCATCACATTTATTCACAGCAGATGTAATCTCAAGAGCATATTCATTAGTAACAACATGCATCACTTTGAGAGACACTATATGTTCTAAGAATCGGTCATATTCGGATAAAATCTTTTCTTTCTCAATTAAATGTTGTTCATAAACATAATCCATTTCATAGAAAACTTTTTGAACTTCACCCATTTCGAAACTTAGATTTCCCACGAGATAATAGACTCCGTTTTTAATATTGTTTAAAAACAGAACGATCTCTTTCTCAAACACCGTTTTCATGTGTTCGAAAGCCCATTCTCCAGCGGTTTGAGCCGTTGAAGTCGTACATTCCAGGATGACCTTGTCAAACTCGGTAAGGTATCGCTCAATCTCATCCAAGCTTAGCAATACCGTACTTACCGGTGGAAGATTCTTAGGAATTTCTTAGGTTCGTCCGAATTAACAAGTGTAGGAAGTATACTAAGGCTTTCTCTAGTAGGCATGTAAGCTGGTGTGTGGATAAATTCCTTTTGCATATTAAAACGAGTTCTAAGATCTATTTTTGCATATGATGCATTCATTTGTGCATAATCATACTCAGGATATGTAGGACGTAATTTTAACCGATTCTCTTCATGTAGTGACATGATCTCAGATTCATTTAAAAACACAATCGGATCTAAGACCAATCCTAACTTGGTTGCATCGTAAAGTCTTGGGTTGTGTTTAAGTGCTTGCTTTGCATACCCCGGGTTAGGTGGTAGGTCTATTAAACGTGATAAAGTGAATTCCTTAAACGATGCATGAAACAAGTGTACTAGATGTGAAGCAGAGTATTGTTTTAAAAGCTTAATTTCAGTTTCTTTAATTCTCTTAGACGTCTTAATTTCCGTTTCAACCCAATTAGACTCAAGAATTTCGAAATCCGTTTGAAGTTGTTGAAAATTATTAACGACTGACTCTTTTTCTTTAAGTTCTTTCGAAAGATTTGCTCTTAAACTCTCAATTTCTAGAAGATTATCCATTTGGACTTTCCTAAACCTATCAAATTCAGGATTGGTTAAGGTAGTGGAGAATGGAGTTAATTCCAAGGTTTTAACCTTTTCCTTATGCAAAGCAAGCTCGGCAGATAAAGTCTGATTAACACTGAGGGTTTCACGGACCGCATTATTCATTTGGCTAAGCATAGATGCCTCCACCATAACCAAATCGGGTTGAGCAAACGAATTTGTAGTCGTAATAGCTCCCGGTTGTGGTTCACTCAAAGTTTGGGGACGTGCACTGATATTGCTATCATTGTTTGTCTCCTCGTTTGAGTTACTAACCACCAGAGGTTGTTCCGAATACTCTGACACTTTCTCAACTTGATAAGGTACAATACTAGTATCTGTGGTAGTATTTGGTACCTCAGAAATTGTATCAGCTCCATAAAGTGAAAGATTTGCCATGAGAGCTGCCTTGGCGGTATTGAAATCATCACAGTCAGAGTCGTATGCATCCAGATCATTACATTGATATGCGACATTGTTTGTGATGGCTGATGTGAGACCGTCAGTGTCCGCAACTCCCGGATCTGCGAGAAATGCTAACTCTTCTTCATCGAGCTCACGTCCTTGGGCTTGAGCATTCACCAAGTAGATCTTCTCCTGAAACCATGTGTTATCCCTTTTCCTCTTGGGCTGCTTACACTCTCGAGTCATGTGCCCTTCCCCTTTGCAGTTATAACATATAATCATCTTCATTTTGCCAGTGTTATTACCCCTTGTAGCAGCAGTGTTAGATGGACGTGCACCAGTAGTAGATGAGCTTGGTCTCCCCTGAAGTGGTTGCACCATTACTCTGCCATCTTGAATTGTAGCTTGTTGTCGAGAGTTAGAAGAGTTCCTTAACTGATTGTTTGTTGGAGCTGGTCCTCTGTAACCTCGTTTGTTCAATGTTTGAGTGAGATAAGCAGACATTTGAGCAAATATATCAGTAGGATTGTCCCCTTGTCTAAACTCAGGGACCGGAATCTCATCATCACAATAAAATATTGGTGTTGATTGAGCTACAAGCTGATTTGAGGGAACACTAACATGTAGTGAGTAATGGGGTTGAGGAGCCTCAAGTTGTTGATAGGTAACAGCAGGGTTTGTTGGAGGTTGATAAGGTGAATACGGTTGTGAAGCATAAGGTAACTGATGTGAGTCTCCTTGTGATGATGTTGCTGGTTTCTTGTATTGTTGGTAATAAGATGTAGGCGGTTGTGGCAAGATCGAATACTGTGGGAAGCTTGGTGTTTGATACAATGGTTGATAGGAAGATTGGTGTCCCAAAGCAAACGGAGAGTTGTGATATGACAATGTTGGTTGATTTGCCATCAATGCCAATGGTTCTTGATAAGATCCCTGAGAGATGCGTTTTTAGATCACGTGCTTCTCGTGTTGCTGCAAGAAAGCATAGAGTTGATCTAAATTTGACTTGTGCAAATCTCGAATCATCTTAACATCGGTAACATATTGACTCCATTCTTGGGGTAGCGTATTCAAGAACTTTGTGTTTAGTTGAAACTGAGCAATCCTTAGATTATACACGTTCATATCATTCATCAAAGTAGTGAAACGCCAGTAGTAATCGTGAAGAGTCTCCCCTGGAATGTATGTAAACTGATCAAACAAGTCATACAATTGACACTCTCGTTCTTGCTTAGTTAGAGAGGTCCCTTGTAACAAAATAGCTAATCGATCCCAAAGATCCTTTGCCACTGTGTGTTCACTTACCATTCAATAGATATCGGGTGGAAGGGCTTGGAGTATTGTCTGAACGGCCTTTTCATCTGCATTGGCAATGATTTTGTTAGCATCTGGTAACTCATGATACAACCTTTTCCGTGTCACGCTGTTGACAGTAACTTCTCCCCAATCTAATGGAACGTTTTCAATGGATTGAAGCATAAGTCTACCATTGGTTTTTCCCATGATGTAAGTTTTCATGCGACCTTGCCATGCTTCAAATAAATCTTTGATGAGCAATGGTGGACGAGTGTCGGTACCCGAGATGATTGAGATATCGGTAAGCGAAGTCATTGTTGGCATATATGAATTTGAATTCATTTTATGATCCCTTGAATAAAGATTATCAAAAAAATGATCGAGCAATGAAATAAGGTTATGTGTTTTTGTATTGTTGAATGAAAGATGTTGTTATCTTTTTGTTGTGTATGTTTTTGAAAATTACCAAATTACCAAATTAATGCACAATAGAAAAATCCTCTAAGTTATGCAACTTTTTATCCCAAAAATCCAATTCTATCGGAATGTCTCAAGTATCAGGATGTAGGTTCTGTCGGAATACCCTTTCTATCGGAATGACTTAAGTATCGGAATGTGGGTTCTGTCGGAATACACCTTCTATCTGAATGTCTCAAATATCAGAATGTTGGTTCCATCGGAATGTCCCTTCTGTCGCAATGTCTCTTGTCTGAATGTGCTTCTATCGGAATGCAATAAGTATCGTAATGTGACACTATCGGAATCCTGATCGCAATATGGCTAAAAAGATTTGGACAGAGTAACGTCTCAATAATCCTTAAAAACCGTCGCAATCATCAGAATAATCGTCGGAATAAGGTATATGAATACTTGTGATCGCAAAGTAAAACCCTTGGGTTATTGCGATCAAATCATACTTACTTGTACTTTTCGATGGAATCAATTTCAGTGAATTTCGCAAAAATGAACCAATAGAATTCTTACCTTTTGAGCGAAAAGTTTTGTGTTTTACCTGAAACCAAGATACCCAAATCACTAAACAACAGTAAAGAAGGTATACGAATTGAAGAACACTAAAAAACACAAAAAAAAATTGAAGCTTTGGTAAAAAACAATCAAAAACCACACGAAATGCTTAAATAAGCATGAACAATACAAAGACCAACCTATATTTCATCCCATGCTCTTGATACCAATTATAGAAGTGTGATAATCTTTGTATTTCAAGAGGGTTGATGTTTTTCTAGAGAGAGAAGTGAAAGAAAACTTTATTAATGTAAAATGAAACTAAAACAACCAACACCTCTTTCCATGGTGGAAAGAGGTTTATATACCCAAGTCCTTAAATGGACTTGGTCCTCCGGCCTATGAACATGCTCATGAGTCGGGCTTAACATAAATATAACTTAAACAATACTACGAGCCTATAACTATATTGTTGGAGTGACCGAGACTTTCTTTATACGTAAAACGTATTTCCAACAATTATTTAATTAATAAAAGGTTTTAAAATTTATTTATTGGATTTTTATTCTTATTTATATTATTTTAAACTTAGTTTTCATTTTTAATTAATTTTTAGTTTTAATTTTTAATTTTGTCACGTTTTACGTATTTACGTTCGTGTTTTATATCAATTTGTCGTAGTGTAACCGTAGTCGTAGCTCGTCTTTAATTTTCTCTCTTCTAAAGAAAAAAAGACACTAATCCAAACTTTGATTTTACATATTGGTACTTAATCACACACCTCCTTCGAGAACGAACCCGCATTTATCGGTTTTTACGGTTTTTAATTAAATCGTACTACTTAATACTTGCCACATACGCGTTTTTCCTAAAACGTGTATGATTTTACTACTATGAATGGTTACGATCTGTAGAGATTTAATTGTTAAGTAATGTGGGTGGATCCATGATGAACATGCATGTTTTTTATGGATCATATGATTTTATGTGCTATGTGCATTATTTGATTCAATAGATCTAAAATTAGGGAAGACTTTTATATGTTTATAAAAACCTAGATTTGATGTTCATTAAAGAAATTGTATGTATGTGGCTATTTGATTTTTTTTGTACCTCTTTGTTTTCATGCGTTTGATATATATTGTATTTTGTAAACAAGGGTAATTTTTCCAAAAAAAATAATATGGACTAAATCATATCAAGATTAATGAATTGTTTTGAGATCTAAATTACATAGTATCGTGTTGATTGGAATTGTAATAATAATTTAACGGCCTACTCAATTTGACAAACTATAAAGTGGGTATAACGAGTTATCGGTCATGTACCCGACTAAGGAAGGAGGTTATGCCGTTGTCGCTGACCAAATTCTCGGCTCGCATGTGCATCAAATTAGAATTATCTATGATTATTATTTGCATTATTCCTTAAGGTTGATTTAACCGCATAAATCACATCCGAATCACAATGAATAAGGTTATTGCTTTGTGCCTTAGCCGAGTTCTAGAATAAGTATGGTGTGAATTTAGTTGTAGGTAAAATCTTTAATTGGTTTAACCAATACCTCAATACAATGTACGACGAAATTAACTCACCAAATAGTTTACTAATGTTTTATTAAACTAATGCTATGGAGTTGGATGCATGCTTCTCCATACATAGATTTTGACATCAAAATTTATACCCTAAAATTTAAGTCAAATGTCATCTAATTGACGAACACTTGAAGTTATAATTGTCATCATATGAGATGTTGGACGTGTTGTGATGGAAAGGAAATTTTACGTTGAATGAGAATTCGCACGAAAATTTCACGTTCTTTAGATTAGTCAATTTATATAAGTTACTTAGTGAGATATAGAAACTTAAGGCATTAAGAGGGGATGAAACAAGTTTACAATGAAAAATGACTTTTGGCAATGTAAGTCCCTAAAATATCTATAAATTGCAAATTGTTGTAAATTATTGTTCGACAAGTTACTATGTTGTATACATTCATTACTAGCAGATCAACTGATGTAATGAATTTATGTCAGTATGGGTTCTAGTTTCAAGGAAAATACTATGGTTATTATTACCGGGGTAATTTTATTTTCTTGAAAGGTATTATCGAAAATACTAATATTTTGAACTTATTTATGTAGAAACGGCTCAATCTGACAACAACAACATTTTAAATTCTGTGTTCAAGAATTACTTTGAACGTCAAGAATTGACTGGCACTAACTTCAATGACTGGCACCGCTCATTAAGAATTGTTCTAAGGGCAGCGGGTACCAGTGATTACTTGTCCAAGGTCGTTCCGACTACCCTGCTGCAGATGCTTCTGAAGCCGATAAGCTCGCTCATAAGAATGAGATTAAGAAGTTTACTGAGGTAGCTTGCTTAATGCTTGGGAAAATGTCACCTCCTTTGCAAAAGAAGTTTGAATTTTACCCTCCAAACATAATGCTTGCAGGGCTCAAGAAAATGTTTGAGAAGCCTCAAGCCATGGAGATCTACGACTTAGTAGATGCTTTGCACGGTTGTAGACAATCCCCTGGGAAATCCGTAAGTGCACACTATCTTGAAATGAGGGGTTATATGGACCAGCTCACTGCACTTTGGAAGACCTATGACAATGATATGGCAATTAACCTAATCAATAGGTCCCTTAACAAGGACTTTAATGATTTCGTTAGGAAATTCAATATGCATTGCGTGGGGAAGATATTTAATGATTTACATGCTATGCTCATTGACTATGAAAAGGGTTTAAAGGAAAAGGCCTCTACCTCTACTCCTCAAGTACTTAACATACAAAAGGGTAGAGTGAGTAAGCCAAAATCGCAAGCGAAAAAAAACATGAAAGGCGAAGGCAAAGGTGATAAGGGAAAGCAAGTTGTGACTTATCAAAAACCTAAGCAGAACTTTGTCAAGAAGCAACAATCTAAAAAGGATGAGACTTGTCACCACTGTGGCGCCACGGGCCACTAGAAGAGGAATTTCCCTCTTTATCTCGATGATTGCGAGAAATTAAGAAGAAGAAGTCTGAGCTAGGTGTTGTAGCAACTTCAGTTAACTTATCTATGATAGAGTTATTTAATCTTACATTCAAATCTAATTCCTGGGTATATGATACTGGATGCAGTATTAACATTTCTAAAACGCTGCAGGTGTTTAAGATGGAAAGGAAGCTATCCTATGGAGAGCAATATCTGCAAGTGGACAATGGAGCACAAGCACCTGTTGAAGCTATATGAACGTTTAATTTAGTTTTACCTTAGGGTTTAGTACTGATCTTAAACAATTGTCATTATGCACCTTCAATTGTTAGGGGTGTCATTTCCTTTTCTTGTTTGTTGGATCTTGGATTTATTCACACTATTGATAATAATGGAATTTCTGTTTTCAAAGATGGTATTTTCTATTTTAATGCAAATTCTGTGAATGTTGTGTTTGAATTTAACATGCATGGTAATAATTCCAAGTATAATAATAATTTTGTCTTTAGCATGAATAAGAAGAGAAAGTTGGACAAGAACTCTTCTTATCTTTGGCATTGTAGACTTGCCGATATTGGAAAGACACGCATATAAAAGCTTCAACGTGATGGTCTTTTGGAAAATATCAGTGATGAATCATTTGATAAATGTGAGTCTTGTATCTCTGGAAAGATACCTTTTAATAGAATATTGAAAGAGCTATTAAACTACTTGGTTTGATACATACGGATGTGTGTGAACCACTTAGACATGTGTCAAGGAAAGGTGCTAGCTATTTTTTAACATTTACGGATGATTATAGCCGTTATGGTTATGTTTATTTACTTAAGCATAAACATGGGGTATTTGAAAAATTCAAAGTGTTTAAAGCAGAAGTAGAGTTACAACTAGAAAAGAAGATTAAAGCTTTTCGTTCCGATAGAGGTGGTGAGTACTTAAGTCAAGAGTTTAAAGATTATTTAAGTGAGAACGGAATTGTTCAGAAACTCACTTCTCCTATACTTCACAATAAAATGGTGTATCCGAAAGGAGACATCGTATACTATTAGATATGGTACGATCTATGTTTAATCTTACAACTTTGTCATTATCCTTTTGGGACTATGCTTTAGAATCTGTTGTTCGTATTCTAAATATGGTTCCCACGAAGAAGGTAGATAAGACACCATATGAACTATGGCATGGTGAAACGCTATATTTGTCTTATTTAAAGTTTTGGGGTTGCGAGACGTATGTGAAACGTGACTCGAGTGATAAACTCCAACAACGATCTGTGAAATATATATTTGTAGGTTACCCTAAGGAAACTATGGGTTACTACTTTTATTATCCACCTGAGAACAAGGTTATTATTGCTAGGTATGGAGACTTCCTTGAAAGTGATCTTGTAAATCAAGAATTCAGTGGGAGAAATTATGATCTTGAAGAGATTCATAAAGATAGATTGCCTTCTAAAAATACTAGCGAAATAATTCCTGTAGAACTAGAAAGTCTGGGAGTTCAATCGGAGTTAGTTCCTCTACGTAGGTCAGAACGGACTATACGTGCACCAAGCAAACTATGTCTTAACATAGAGGATGATGAAGATGAACTAGGGGATCTTGGAGAACCTGCTAATTGTCGATCCGCAATGCTTGATCCGGAAAACGTTAAGTGGATTAGTGCTATGAATGAGGAAATGAAATCCATGGAAATAAATGATGTTTGGATTCTTGTTGATGCGCCTCCTAATGCTAAATTAGTGAAAAATAGGTGGATTTTCAAGAAGAAAACCGACATGGATGGTGAAGTACAATCCTATATAGCACGATTAGTATCTAAAGGTTTTACTCAAACTTTTGGTGTAGACTACGAGGAGACGTTTTCTCCTGTAGCAGACTTACGAGCTATTAGGATTCTCATAGCTATAGCAGCATACTATGACTATGAGATATGGCAAATGGATGTTAAAACTACCTTCTTGAACGGTCGCTTAGATAAAGATATATATATGCAACAACCAGAAGGGTACGTTGATCCTAAATATCCAAAATGCGTGTGCAAAATTCAAAGATCTATTTATGGTTTGAAGAAAGCATCACGTCAATAGAATAAACGATTTGATGAAGAAATCAAGAAGTTTGGATTTATTCAAAATCGTGATGAGCCATGTGTATATCGCAAAGCTAGTGGGAGTAATGTAGTGTTCCTATTTTTATATGTTGATGACATATTAATCATGGGAAGTAACATTCCAAGACTTAAGGAAGTTAAGGATTATCTTGGTAAATATTTTTCTATGAAGGATTTGGGAGATGATGCATATAATTTGGGAATTAAAATCTATCGAGATAGGAGTAGACGGATAATTGGTCTTAGTCAAGATGCTTATATTGATTAGATATTGAAGAAGTATAACATGCATAACTCTAAGAAAGCTTTTCAACCAATGGAGGATAAGCGTGAACTAAGTCATGGGAAAAATGCATCAACACCCGAAGAGGTGGCTTACATGCGAAAGGTGCCTTATGCTTCGGCTGTAGGATCTATTATGTATGTTGTAAGATGCACAAGGCCAGATTTGGCGTTTGCTCAGAACTTGGACAGTCGTTGCCAACATAATCCAAGGAAGCTCCATTGGACTGATGTTAAACATATACTAAAGTATTTGAGGAGTACGAAAGATATGTTTTTGGTGTTTGGAGGTATACCAGACACAGAACTGAATGTTACAAGTTTCTGTGATGCGTCCTGAAAGTGTGATAAACACGATACGATGTCTCGGATGGGTTACGTGTTTGTTATCAATGGAGAGCAGTTGACTGGAAGAGCAAGAAGCAGACAACGATTGCAATGCATGCGACTCAAGCTGAGTACATGGCTGCTTCAGAAGCTGCAATGGAAGCTGTTTGGATTAGGAAGTTTATTGGAGATCTTAGAGTGATACTTTCAATCAAAAAGCCTATTGATATATATTGTGAAAATTCTGCTGCAATTATATTCGCCAATGATTTTGAAGTCATGAAAGGTGCCAGACACTTTAAACGTAGATATCACTATGTTCGAGAACAAGTAGACGCTCGTGAAATAAATTTGATAAAAGTTCACACAGATGATAACGTAGTTGATCCTTTTACCAAAGCTTTGCCTAGACCAAAGGTCGTTAAGCCTACTAAAAGAATTGGATTTCAATTAGCTAGTAAATCATGCAAATCTGTGATTAGTATTTGGATAAAAGATGTTAAGACATTATTATTTGAAAAAATAAAGTTTGGGTCACGTTTATTTTTGTTATTTAATTTGGTGTCCTATTTTACATGTTTTAATCCGTGAATATGGTTATATTCTAAATGTCTGTTGTCAATTAATAATATTAGAGTATTATTAAATTAAGACAATTCAAAATAGTGATAGAGTATACTTGATAGTATATTGATCAATTTTGGATGATATTCGATGAATCGAGTATTGGACTTATCCCAACTATATGATCATACTTTATGGATCTTTGTCATCAAGTATATCATAAATAGTTATCCTTAGACCTGAGATACCAGGAAACAGTCATGAATGTAGTGCATTTCTGTGAAATAATCTAACGCTAAACGTAACTGGTAGCTATAAGGTATATTTTCAGAAGTGTTGCAAAATTCATAGGTTTTGCTTGTAGTCAATATGGAATTTTTTTCCTTCAAATTATTTTAGAGTTTAATACAGTTGGGCACCTCGTAGGATTAGTAAGATGTTTGTGTGGCCGCACCCAAATTTGTTTTGGTAATCTTGCTTGAATCTATGAATGAGAAACATAATGGTTAATGAAATGAACGACTAAGATTCATATCCATATTAACGTTGTATTAGAAATGAAAGGATAATAATAATGATGAATCATTAAAAGTTTTTCCAGGAGACCTTACTCGAGATTGTATTAGAGGCATCGGCGTGTAACTAGACGCTAACCGATGTGATCACACTATTAAAATTTGTCCAAGTGGGAGCTGAAAGTTTATGGACATAAATTTAGTATTCGTGTGTTAGGATCGAACTCGAGATTACGGGATTGCACACAATACGTAAAGAGTTAATTTATTTAATAAATATATTTATTATGTTTATTAAATCAAATCGAGCTATAACTTTAACGATCGTTGAATATTATGAGTTAAGGTTAACGAACGTTGTGAAATAAAAGAAAAGAGGAAAAGAAAGTTTCAGAACACCCCTTTGGGGTGTTTCGACCGTCGGCCAACAACACTGAGAAAGGAAAGATTTTTGTTTCCTTATATTTGTTTATCTTGAGCTACATGTTTGCTAGGCATATATAAACATCCCTTGGCCTTCATTATTTTGCACCACACTTTCTCCTCTATCTTCTTTTGGTCGATCGAATCAAACGCCCCACCAAAGGATTCGTTTGGTTTAGCTATAATCAAGTCCTAGCCCCTCTCTAGGGTTGTTGTGTTGATTTTCCACAAGGCGGTGAAGCTCGGTTTACACGTACTAGTGTTATGGTTATCTTGTTATTATTACGTGTGTACATGAACTTAATATAGTCTTACTTTAGACTATATCTTGGTGGTGTTCGTTATAAACCCTAATTTGGTGATTCGTTCTTATCTTGTGGATCTACACTAGCTAAAAGGTATGTAACCCTAATTTGATTAATTATGAATGTGTTATTATTATAATCTTGTTAAATCAATTCCGCTATATGTGCTTTGATATTTGCTTATGATTATATAATTGTTATGAACTTCATAAACCATCATCAAATACCTTTTTCAGTTTACTTGTAAGGCGAATGCTCACCATCCAATCAGACCATTCTTCGTATGAATTTATCGCTTGATAATCCAAATCCCACCACCTTGAAATTTTGCACATGAGCTGTTTGGCTAGATTACACGCAAAAAACAAGTACGTGGACGACTCTACTAAACTATTACATATAGGACAAGTTATAGAATCGATATCCATACCTCTTCGAGAAAGATTTAATCTTGTAGGCAAGTAGTCGTTGATAACCTTCCATGCAATAGTATTTATCTTAATTGGAGCCACTTTAACCCATCTAGTCTTAACGCTACCACAAGGAAGAAATGTAACATCAATATACTTCTGAATTTAGGAGACAGAAAATTCACCGGTGCCCTCTAAACACTACACCCACCTATCTTTCCTGTTGCTTCAAAGACATCCTTCGAGCTTCTCTTTTAGAATTGTCATTTGAAACTGTTCCACCCCTCCCCTCGGCTTACGTCTAAACGACGACTCTAATTCCTCATGCGACAATTTATTAGCAACAAGTATATTTTCATAGTTTTATGTGAATAAATTTTTGGTACCAAGTCTTTAAACGTGACCTCCCCCTCCAAGCGGCATTCCAAAAAGATGTATTCTCACCATTGCCACATTCCGGTTTAATGAAGCTAATCATATCAATGCCTTTCACTTTCAAGACAACCACTTCTTGGATAATGTTGATCCACACCAATGAGTAAGAATGCTTCACTGATTTACCAAGTTTACCATGAATTCCATGAATCGTTGTAATCTCTCGAGCCCATAACGTATCCTTTTGAGTGACAAAACTCCACACCCACTTAAACATAAGAGATCTATTTAAAGCGAATAGACTTGCCACTCTAAGACCACTTGTATCCTTAGAAGCCATCACCTGTTTCCAGCTAACCCAACTTGGTTTTCTCGATTTATTCTCCACACCATTAAAAATCTAGCACAATGGCCTCAATAGTATGTAACACCCTTTTAGGAACTTTATACATGGACATATGGTAAATATGGTCGAACCTAAAAGTGATTTAAGAAGAGTTAATCTCCCTCCTATATAAATAGTTTTAAGTTTCCATTTTGATAATCGATTTACCATAGTTTCTGTTATAGCATTCCACGAAGCAACTCTCAACCTACGATCACCCACAATTGATCCAAGGTATTTGAGAAAAATTTTTAGGGCCATGCAACCTATCTGATGAATAGCTCTCTCAACTCTAGACTCGTCCACGGATATGCTCATTAACGTATTCTTCTTCATGTTGATACGAAGCTCTGGCGCACTATAAAAGACCTTAAGAACATGAATAATAGTATCAATGTTGGATTGAGTCCACTGTCCCATAAATATTGCATCGTTAGCATAGAACAAATGAAAGATACTAGGAGAACATATCAGCTTCCACTATTCCTTGAAACGAAACATGTAAACTTTCCATGACTAAGATAAATAAAAAAGGAGATAGTGGATCCCCTTGTTTAAGGCCCTTGAAAAATTGAAATTCAGACGTTGGGCTACCTTTACTAAGATCGAACCTCTAGAAGATTCAAGGCAACTGTGTATCCATTTACACCATTTATCACCAAACCCGAACTTCTTCGATATGTCAACAACATAATCCTACCTCACAGAATCATAAACCTTTTCGAAATCAACTTTAAAAATCATAGATTGTCTTCTCTTTTTTGCACCACTGAACCATCTCATTTAATATAAACGGGTCATCCAAAAAAATTTCTTTCCTTCATGAAAGCATATTGCGTTTCGCTAACAATGTCCCCTAACACCACCACAAGACGATTTGCCAAGATTTTGGCAATAATCTTATACAAACTACCAATTAGACTGATAGGTCGAAAATCCTTCACCATATTAGCATTTGAAACCTTAGGAATCAACGTAATGGAAGATGAATTACCTCCATCAGGAATTTTTCCATGATGAAAGAACCATTTTGCAGCGTTAACAACATCACACTCTATGAGATTGCAATAACCAAACGTAAAACCATCCGTCCCGAGAGCTTTATTGGTACCAAAATCCCATACCGCTGTTTTAACCTCTTCTTTTGAAATCTCACGTTCCATATCATTTACCTGATCAACACTAATTCTCTTCGGAAACTCACGCTCTAGCTTAATACCACTTATATTATCATGCTCAAATCGTTGTTTGAAGTGATCATAAAATTCATTTTTTACAGACGAAGGAGACTCCACCCACGTACCATCAACCAGCACCCCACGAATACTTGATTTACCTCGTTTATTATTAATGACGCCGTGGTAATTTGGATATGTTGATTTTATTGAACAAAAGAAACAATCCTTCCAACAATTATTGATTCAAATGAATACCGTTTAATAGGGTAAATTACGTCAAATGACGCCCACTAATTAGCTTTTATTAATCTGTAAACTCGAGTGGCTAGGGTTAAGCTGATTGTTTAAATACGCTCATAAAAGTATAAAACCGAAACAGACCTCAAAAGACAAATGATTCGTTAGCTATAACAAAAACAAGTCCATTATGTTCTATATATGTATGATGATAATTTTGGAATCGTAGTTAGTTGGCGCAAGAAATTTTAGTATTCCTATGTTTTATATGACTTTGGAGTTGATTTATGTGTTTCTTCCGAATAAAAATTTATTTGCTTATGTAGGGAGCAAAGATGTACGATTTACCTAATCTTTATGCTTAATTATTTTTTTAAATAATAAAGTTTACCAAAAAAACATTCGTTATGTATAAACAACTTACATGACATGTATTACGTTGCGTTTGGCAACAAAAGTTTTGAAACATCTAGCCAGCGTATAGGATTGTGTGCTTATTTTAGAAACAACCTTTCAAGCTTCACGGATTTCATTTAAAACGTTCCTAACGATATGTTTTTAAACGAGACTTTTAGCGTTTATAGTTGTATATATTTGTTTCACACCTTTTAGTTGCTATTATCGCTATTTTCGTCAAACGTCTTGTACAACTACAGTACGTATTACTTTGTGTTATTGTGTGATATCGGGCCAAAGACTGGAAGACACACACAAGAAGAGCCGAAAAGGTTACCGAAAACCCATGAAGGCCCAAGTATTGTAAATGTTAACTTTTATATAAGTATTTGGTTATTTGGCTTTAATATATTGTTTTATGTTATTATATACAGGACGTGTATTCGCGCATAGGAGAGATAACTGTTTATCGCGAGATAATTACCGATATGCTAATTGATTAGGTGATCGAACACTTAACCTGGTAACTCGATCAAATTGATCTGATGACTTAATCGATTTGACTCAACGATCGACCCATGACTTTTATAGATATTAAAGTATCCCTAAAGTACTATAGATATTTTCTAAATGGGATAAAGACCAAAATGGTTAAAATCATCACTCTCCATCCGCTACATGGTCATGCCAAAAGATTTTGACATATTTAGTCATACACAAATGCACAACTAGTCAAATCAGCTATATACTTGTCATGTGTTCTATGTTAAGTGATCAACTGACAGCGCTCAACCACCAAGTGATCAACTTTGTCAGTACTTTTTAAAAATAATATTTTCTCTTGATATCCGTTCTTAATGTTTAACTTTTACCTTAAACTATCACACTTAACAAATTTAACCCTAAACACAACTAAATATAACTAAAGAGCTGATGATAGCATCTGGTAACCTTGCTCAAACAAACACTATTGATTCATTTTAAAAGGAAGGCTAGAAGTTCTTCAGCGAATCAATATTCAAATCAATTCAGATAAAAAAGCATACAATTTGATCTCTTAATTTGTCCAGCATTTCTCACCTAATCTCACCACTCGTTTTCTTTTCTTTTTTTCTCTCTCTAAGATTGGCTCATATCTTTTTTTTGGGATTTTCCTGGATTACATATCACCTCTTCTTGCTTTCATCAATTTTAGGTAATTTATACATATTTATATGTTTTTACGGTGAATCGTTGTAGATCATTTAATTAGTTGAGGTTTTGTTTGTGCTAGCTTAAACAAACAGCCCTTTGATACCAGCAATCTACTTCTGGTGATTTGGTCATGTTTTGTTTAGTAATTAATTTGTCTTTCCATTCAAGTTTAGTTAGTTTATATACTTTCAATTGATTTACTGCTTTGGTAATTAAGGGTTGACGTGATTGGTTGCTTATGTTTACTTGACATTCATTAAACTATGTGGCACGATGATAACACAATTGTTGGTTGCTAGGTCGAATTAATTGATTTTATTTGAAGTATATATGTTTGACAGAAAGTGTAAGTGAATATCTTAGTCATGGTCAAGGTTGCAGAAATCGTTAGGCGCTAGTGAGGTGGTCGACGACCTTCGAGGCGGAATTCATTTAGGCGACGCCTAGGCTGATTGGAATTTTATGCATATAAATATTATAAATAATATGTATGACATAAAAATATACTTCTAATTTCAAAAAATTCGAAATTCTTGCAAAATAGACAAATAAAACATAACAATTTAAGTGCTTAAAACTTCAAACGTGAACATATAATTCAGTTGGTTCCAGTTTCATACGAAAAACCCATTAATTTATGTTTATAATCATTGGTTTATCTCTTATTTTAAAATTTTACGTTAAAATAAATATGAGCACTACATATTAGAAAAAAAACCTTAATTTTTTGTAAAAAAATATTGACTTTTTGTTGACTTTCTTGACTTTTTTACAGCTTAGTTCCTAGGCGGAGTATGACCACCTAGCTCCTAGGCAGCCGCCTAGCCCTTGTTTTACAACATTGGTCATGGTGCCACATCGTTTAATGATACCCACTTAATCCTGAAATCGATCGTATTACCCCTTAATTATAGAATACGCAAATACTGAAAGTATACATATACTATAATGGAACTGATATAAGTTTAGTTACTACATTGGATCATTTAGAGATCATTTGGAGTTTAGGAATCCATCATCGTGCTCACAAGAAATTCTTGTGTACAGGACACAGAATGGATTGATTTGTAGGGAGTATCCTGTTAAACAAACACACAAAGTTGTCTGGTCAAAGATAATTTGATACTGAATTTGTGTATATCTGATGTTTCCTTCTTAAATGCCGTTAGGAATTACTTGTTGGTTTGCTTGATGCTTGTTAGGCATTCTATATAATATATCTGTTATTCGAGTAGTTAATTGCCTATAAGTTAGTTATGCTTTGCATTTTCTGGGGGCCACATATAAGCATCATTTATACTAATCTAATGGAACTATATATATATATATATATATATATATATATATATATATATATATATATATATATATATATATATATACATGTAGAAGTCAATATTATAGCCCTAGTATCATGGCAATTTTCATGCTGTAGGTTCTTTGAGGAACCGATTAAGTGGAGTACGAGTACAAACATGACCTTTGGATAACTGAACGCATTTATATACATATCGCCTACCACTTTTCCGGAGAGTTGCTTAGTCTCCTATTTTTTGTCTAATTTTCCCACTATGATCTTAAACCTAACTAGTGTTAGCCTTTGTAATCTGAGGCTTGGAAATAATGTTAGGATACTTACTCTTATCTAGGAGATTGTATGTAATATTTCTGTTTACTGTTTTAGATGTTTGTTTTTTTTCTAACCGCATGTATATCGTGTTAAAATCTAATGCTATTATAGTATTATTACGATTGTGGTTACACACTACTCATTTAACTTATACTCGTTCTACTTCCTCTCTGCCACAGGTAGAGAATAGGAACAAGTTGGTAAATGAGTATTTTCGTGACTATAAAATTGGTTATGATAGCTATGGGAAAGTGGTAATTATCTCATTGCTGAATGCTGGTACACTATTCTAACGTCTTGTCCCGCTCCCCCTCCCTTCTTCATAATTAAACATTCTATACAAATCATGACTTGTTTGTTTTAAAGGTTATTTACTAAATCCAGGTTGATGAGAAGCATTATGCAATTAAGGTAATTGTCAATGAACTTTGGCCAACTCCTAGAACTATGATTTCTTCACAGTGGTCATGGCAAATGCAGTAAGTTAAAAAAAACTCAAGAAAAAGGAAAGTTGTACTTCATATGATGACCATGTTTAATATCTGAATGCATGCCTTTCACAAATCTCATTTGTTAAAGCTACGAGTTGCCCATCTGAAACTGCAATGACTGATGTTCTTTGTGAGGTATATTTATAACTTCACATACTTGTACATAATTCACACTTTTCATAGCCACAGTGGTGTTATTTATAGTTGGGATTAAAATTGCCTCAAGTGTATTCAATATTCTTTAATCTCTTTAATTTAAGTTACGATTATCATTGAAATAATGTAATTCATTGGCAATTATCCATTATTTACGACCATATGCGTATCCAGTATAAGTTTACACTCAATCAATATTTCCTTGGTATTTAGGTTCTTATGAACGCTCGATTTAGGAGATTTGGTTGAAGAGCTATATCTTCAAAGATCAACATTGCCTATAAAAGCACTCGTGGGGTATATCTACAAGGCCGATTAATCACCGCTTAATCGCTACAAGGCTATCAACCTTGCCGATTAATTTAAAGGCGATTAATTGGCGGTCAACTAGGGTCAATGCCGGTCAAACTTGCTGAAATCTGCAAATCTTGCTGAAAATACTGCAAACTCACTCTAAAATTGTGTTTATCACTTATAATAACTATTTATAAGTACGATAATCTGGATTTTAGGAATAATAATGCCGAAAATACCTAATACTCGTCAAAAATACCAAAAACCTTCCGGAAATACCAAAATTTGCTAAAAATGTCAATCTAATTAATCACTGAGTAATCCCTCCTAGAACGATTACAGTGTTAGCCGTATTTAAAGTGATGGTCATATAATATACCGTTGCGAAGCTCGTGAAAAATACTATTCAACGGCGTCAAGAGTTCTTAGTTATTAATGTTTATGTAACGGGAATTAGTCCCGAACACACAAATGATGAAGGCCTCCTAAACACTTACTACTTAGTATAAAAGGCCTCCTAAGCCTCATTTGTGTGTGTGTTTTCCATTCCTTGGTTTTGTAGAGAGAGAAACGTATGTGTTTCTCTCACTAGGAATTCACAACCTTGTTTTTCTCTTTTCCTTCATCTAATCTAATCTTTCTTTTTTGGTTTAATCTTCATCTTTATTTCTATATCCTATATTGTCGTGTGAATCATTCCAACAAGTGGTATCATTCGCCAAGGGATTCGTATTTAAGCATTTCGTGTGATTTTGGTTGTTTTTCGCCAAAACATCAAAAAAAATCTGTGTTTGTTTGTGTTTCTAAGTCGTATACCTTCTTTAAATCGTGTAGTAGTGATTTGGGCACTTGGTTTTGGCTAAAACACAAGTCTTTTGGATCAAAAGTTGAGAAATTTCTTGTTTTTTCATCATTCCGAAATTCTTGCAAGTATCACCATCGGAAAGTACAAATGGAGTGAGGCCAGATCGCAATAACCACTAGGTTCTACTTTGCGATCTAAGGATTTCGATACCTTATTCCGACGTGACATTCCGATCGTACATTGCGATCTGGGATTCCGACGGTCTTAAAGGATTTGTGAGTCGTTACTCTGTCCAATTTGTTTTAGCTATATTGCGATCTAGATATTCAGACGTGTACACATTCCGATAGGTCATCATTCCGACAGATCCCATATTCAGATAGGGTGACATTCCGATCTAGACATTCCGATACAAGCAACATTGCGACAGATCAACATTCCGACATATCCATCATTCCGATCGAAGGACATTCCGATAGAGGGACATTCCGATAGAGGGACATTCCGATCGTAGGACATTCGGATAGAATTTTCCGATGGGCATTCTGATGGAAATTTTGTTTGAGTAATTTTTAGTCTTAGCCACCATCTAGACTAGTCTCGGAACATAGTTTACACGAAGATTAAAAAAAAGAGTTAAAATTTTTAGGTCAAGTAAAATCAATTTTTTTCCCTACTAGTTTTTGGCTATCTCGAACTCAATTTCAAAATTTGGCGATACATAATTTTTTTCAGCTTACCGTTTTGTCGGACTGAGGAATTTATTGTCGGACTGAGAAAAAAATCGGAAGTTTCGGAATTTCAACATCATCACACGCTTTCTACGAATTGAGATCATGTTGTTCACACGACTTCTACGATGACGTCTAAACAAGATATTTATGTTGCGGGTACTGAGAATTGTCCACCCATGCTTACCAAGGAGAACTACACTACATGGGCTAGTCGTCTCCTTCGTTATGCAAAATGTAAACCTCTGGGAAAGTTGATTGTCAACTCGATTCAAAAGGGTCCGTATGTTAGAAGAACAATTATTGTGCCTGGAGATCCTACGAATGCTAACCCAGTGGCTGACTCTAGTCATGAGCAAACGGATGAAGAATTAACTGAAGTTGAATCCAAACAACTCGTCGTTGATGATCAAGCAATTCAAGTCATTCTTATGGGACTTCCTGAAGATGTTTATGTTGTTGTCGATAGTTGTGAAACCGCACACGAGATGTGGCTTAGGATTCATAAAATGATGAAGGGCAGTGAAATCGGTTTACAAGAAAAGGAAACTAAGTTGCTTCGTGAATGGGAGAAATTTACGTCTACTGAAGGGGAACAAATTGAACCTTATTATCATCGGTTTTCAACCCTCATGAACCATCTTAGAAGAAACAAACATGAACCTGCACAAATTGCTGCCAACATCAAATTTCTTGATAATCTTCCTTCTGAATGGTCATGATATGTCACTCTTGTCAATCAAACCAAGGATCTTCATGTCGTGGACTACACTCAAGTTTATGACTATTTGAAGATGAATCAAGATGAAGCTAACGAAGTTAGGGCAGAAAGACGTGCCAAGACACAAGATCCATTGGCTTTTATGGCAAACTCTCCATCATCTATGTCATATCCCATGGTACCCTACCATCAACCCTCATCAAGTAACTTCCTGCCACAACAACAACAACAACTCACCGCTTATGGATATCAACATCCTACTGCTACGAATTAATTACAACAACCCATTGCCTGTTTTGATGACATCACTGATCCTACTCATGCTATTAATACTGGTCTTGCCCTACTTGCAAAGGCATTCAAATTCACCATTAACCCCACCAACAACAATCAGAGAATCTCCTCGAACACTAGAAATAGGCGGATTGCTCAACCGTTCATGAATGCGAATCAAGATCGCCAATTGGAAGTTGCTGGAAACACGGGGACTCAGTTTCAACAATATGGTTAGAATGTTGGGCAGACCGTTGGCAATGTAGGAAATCAGTATGGTCAAAACTGTGGTCAAAATCCGGGTGCTTCGAATGTGGGTAATCAGAATGGGTTAATAGTTGTGCCAGCGGTTGGTAACCAGATGGGAAACATTGTGGCTGCACGGGCTGAGAATACTGGTACGGGAAATGGAAACAATCGTCAGGTTTAGTGTTACAACTTCAGGGGATTTGGTCATTATGCTAGAGATTGCACAGCCAAAAAGAAGAGGGATGCTGCTTATCTTCAAACTCAGCTTCTCATAGCACAAAAGGAAGAGGCAGGGATTCCAATTCAAGCTGAGGAATTTGATCTTATGGCTTCTGCTGCAGAATATGACGAGGAAGAAGAGGTGAATGCCAACTAAATCTTGATGGCTAACTTACAGCAAGCATCAACCTCAGGAATGCATGATGACAGAGCTCCCGTCTATGATTCAGACGGTCCCTCTAAGGTACACCCAAGTCTTGATGATAATGATATATATAATATGTCTAATCAGGAGGAAGAGTATACTGAGATGCTTGAGCCCTACATTGAGACACACGTGGATCAAATGAATAATAGTAATATTATGTCGAATGAGCCTAGTGTGGACCTTAGTGTGGATCAAGTTGCTCAGCCTACAACCCTTCCTGATGAGACACATGCGTATTATAAATCTCTACTTGATAAGCTTGCTAAGGATGTAGATCATGCTACGGTGGTTAATAATAAGTTTAGAGAAACTAATGCCCAATTGACCACTGAGCTTGCGGGATATAAGGAACGGGAGAAAAGTTTTGAGATTCATCATGCTAAAATCAAGGAACTTGAACAAGCTCATGCTACATCGGTTTATCAAGAAAAATGCACCACTAAGAAATTAAATGCCTTACACTTAAGTAGTGCTAAAAAGATAAGCGAATTGAATGATGAAATCACTTCTCTTAATAAACAGCTTTCAACGGAAAAATCTATTATTTTGGATTTAAAAGAAGAACGAAAAAAGCTGAAACATGATTTCAAAATTCGAGAATATGGGCTTCTTGAAGATTTTTGCAAAGCTCAGGATAGGATTAGAGAATTAGACAACCTTTTAGTAAAATGTGGCCAAACTATACAGACGATAAATATGCTCGCACCAAAAGTGAATGAGATAAATTACACTCGATACAAATTGGCTTTAGGTTGTCCTCTTCCCCCTAATCCCAGATACCTTAAGCAAGTTCAGGCCACTAATGAAACTTTATATAATGGTAGTGTGCTATTGTCTGATGAGCATGATCCTCCTAGTGTGCATGATTCTGAGGAAACTACTGAACTTGCTGTAGAGACTCGTTTAAGAATGAAAAAGCTTGATAAAGAAGTGATACCCGTTTATTATCCGAAAGTTAATCCTCCAACTGTTTTTGTTCGGTCTAAAACGAGTACTGAAATGCTTTTGCTACCAAGTGAGGAATTGTCTGATGACCCTCCTAAACCGAGTATCACTCGCCGATTTCTAAACAAGCTTAAAGATAACTTAGTCATCCTTAAACGTGTTGTTAATTCCAAAATAACTGGAGGTAATTTTACATCACCTGTTCAGATTGAGGTTCAAAAAATTCTTCAAAACGATATTAATCCGATTATTAATCAAGTTGATGCTCGGTTAGGAAATCTGGAAAACGCTTTTCTAAAAGAATTAGCCAACTTTGTTGAAGACTTTAAATCATTGACGAAGGAAGCTGATGAATCTCTTGATAAAATCAAAGTTTTGGAAAACGATCTTTAACGCCTCTCTAAAGCTCATGATTGTATTGATAGTAGCCCTGTTGAGTTAGGTACCTCTATGTCGCATAATAAAAACCTCCAAACTGAGCTTGATCTTATGAAAGAGAAAATGGAATCTTATGTCATTAAAAAGGATAAAGAATTCACCGATCTTTAGAATAAATTTGTCAAAAAATGTGATGAATGCAAATATGACAAGATTTCGTATGAAAAAACTTACAATGAAATGCAACAAACAATCGCACGGTTTCAGGCTCAGTTAGGAGGGGTTTCGGAAACGAATTTGGCCTCGTCAAGCTTAGAGAGTGCTAGTGGTGGTAATGTTCAGAAGTTTAAGGCTAAGATTGCAGATTTAGAATCTGTTGTTGTTTCATATGAGCGGGCTGTTGAACAAAGTAAGTCTGTCTATCAGAAACTTATTGATAAAATCTGTGAGAACTGTAAGTTAAAGGCCTTGTTAAAAGATAAGACTTCTGAACCTAGCTCGATTGTGGATACGATGATCCAGAAACCAGCAACCTCGGGACCCACTCGTATTGCTGTGACACCTTTTCCCAAGGTTGCTGGAACAAAAACTGTTGTGATTGCCCCAGGAATGTTTCGTGTTAGTTCTCCCTCTGTGCCTAGCAAACAACGTAAAGCAAGCGTTAGGACAAAACCGATCACTATAACTCAACCACTAGTTATTGATTTAAAAAGTGCTAATTCTAATAGACGCGTGTCTTCTTCTACAGGAATAAACAACTACACTAAGAGCAGAAGGCCACAGCCTACGAGCAATACAAGGAATGATATGGTCCCTTTTGCCTCTAGAAGTAGTCGCCCCAAGATCAATAATGTGGAAGTAGAAGAACACCCTAGGAATTTATCGCTTTTTAATCATAATCAGAAACCTAATTCTTCTGAATGTAATGACTTTAAGCTTGCTATTCGGAATTAAAAATCGGAAGTTATTTGTGCTAAATGTAATAAATGTTTCTTTACTTTTAGTCATGATGCTTGTGGTTTGACTATGGATGGGTTGAATTATGGTGGTTACACTCGAATTGACAAGCTGTCAGTCAGTGAACAACAACGCACTCCTAAGGCAAAGGTGTATGTTCCAAAAAGTACGCATGTAGGGTCCACAGAAAGTCTTGCTAAGCCTAGTAGCTCTAGATTCACCTCTAAATGGTTGCCTACTGGTAGACATTTTGACTGTAGTGGCAAAATTATCGACACTAGTAGATCTCATACTGACAGTGAAACGTCGGTATGTGATACGGCTTAATTATCTTCTAACCCTACAGGAACCTATTTCATCGGTTGCCAAAATATTTTCTTCTCTTATCATTGGCAGGCTGTTGAAATTTGTCTCTGGTGCGTGAACTCGGGCTGTTCCAAACATATGACTGGGAATCAAAGTCTTCTCAAAAACTTTGTATGGCGTTTCATGGGAACTGTTCGATTTGGAAATGATCATGTTGCGGCAATTCTAGGCTATGGTGATCTTCATTGGGGAAATATAATCATCACTAGAGTCTCTTTTGTTGATGGCTTGGGACATAATTTGTTCTCGGTTGGGCAGTCTTGTGACTCGGACTTGGAGGTTGCTTTCAGAATTCATACATGTTTTGTAAGAGATCTTGAAGGAATTGATTTGTTGAAAGGAAATCGTATTACTAACCCTTACACCATTGATCTTTTTCAAATGTCTGGTGCTTCTCCAATTTGTCTCATGGCCCGAGCTACATCAACAAAGTCATGGTTATGGCATCAAAGGTTATCTCATCTCAATTTCGATGCCATCACCCAACTTGCGAAAGATGATCTTGTTACCGGTCTTCCAAAGTTTAAATATACAAAAGACCATCTTTGTCCTTCATGTGAGCAAGGTAAAAGTAAGAAGAAGCCTCACAAACCCAAACCTGTTCCCAACTCAACGAATAGGTTACATCTCCTACATATGGATTTGTGTGGCCCAATGAGAATCAAAAGTATTAATGGAAAGCGGTATGTCCTTGTCATTGTGGATGACTATTCTCGTTACACATGGGTTCATTTTCTTGCTTCGAAAGATGAAACCCCTGATGTAATTATTCATTTCCTAAAGAAAACATCAGTGCTACTTTAAGCCCCTGTTGTCATTGTAAGAACGGATAACGGTACAGAATTCACCAATCAGAAACTGAAAGCTTATTTTGACGAAGTTGGGATTTCTCATCAAACTTCGGCTGTAAGAACTCCAGAGCAAAATGGAGTTGTGGAACAGAGGAATCGTACGTTAGTTGAAGCTTCTCGGACGATGCTTCTCTCCTCCAGTGCACCGTTATTCCTTTGGGCTGATGCTATAGCAACTGCATGTTATATTCAAAACCGCTCCATTATTCACACCCGCTTCAACAAAACACCTTATGAGATCCTTAATGTAAGAAAACTAGATATTTCATTTTTACATGTCTTTGGTGCTTTATGTTATCCGAAGAATGATCGTGAAGATATCGGTAAACTTGAACCTAAAGGTGATATTGGCTTTTTCATTGGTTATTCTTCAACTGCTTGTGCTTACAGGGTTTATAATCGAAGGACAAGAAGGGTAATGGGGACTATGAACGTTACCTTTGATGAACTCTCGGGTATGGCCTCTCAGCATAGAAGTTCACATCCCGAGCTTCAAGGTCAGACTTCTGGACACGTAAGTTCAGGACTCGCGCTTCAATTTGCACCGTCAGTAATCTCATCGTTACAACCATCGGAACGTGACTTGGAAGTTTTATTTGGGCCAATCTATGATGAATATATGGAGGGTCCTTCGTCATTTGGTGTTCCTCAAAATGCCACGGCTGAACCTGCTACGGTAGTTCAAGAACCTCCGATTGCATCTACACCAACGGCATCTACTTCTGCACCCTGTACGTCAACCTCAACCATATTGCCTCCAAATATTCCAACCACTTCTCCGACTGCTGACACAACTCAACAACATTCTCAGCAAATTCCTAATCATGTTCATCTTCAGAATGAAATAGTTGCTGAAAATGCAAACAATGCGATGCTCAACGAACATGAGTTTGTTAACCCATTTGCGGCTTCCACAAGTACTACTCAGCGTTCAACATCATATGTGGATCCGTTGAGCTCGCATCAAGTTTCTCATACAATTCTACATGAACACAAATGGACTAAGAATCACCCTTTGGTTCAAGTGATTGGCAATCTCTCACGACCGGTCTCAACACGAAATCAGCTGCGTACCGATGGTGATATGTGTATCTATGCACTATCAGTTAGCACAATAGAACCAGCAAGTGTGAAAGAAGCAATGACCGATGCATCATGGATTGAGTCTATGCAAGAAGAACTCAATCAGTTCATCCGGCTTGATGTATGGGAGTTAGTACCTCGACCGGACAATATTGATCCGCTTACCCTGAAATGGTTATTCAAAAACAAGATGGATGAGGAGCAAACGGTCATTAGGAACAAGACTCGGTTAGTTGTAAGAGGTTATAAACGGAAGGAGGGAATTGACTTCGCAGAATCCTTCGCCCCGGTTGCTCAGATGGAAGCTATTAGGATTTTCTTGGCATATGCTGCACACAAATCATTCACTGTGTATCAAATGGACGTGAAGACGGCTTTCTTGCATGGGCCGTTAAAAGAAGATGTGTATGTATGTCAACCTGAAGGTTTCATCAACACCGAACATCCAAGCCATGTCTACAAGTTGAAAAAGGCAATTTATGGTTTGAAACAAGCACCGAGGGCATGGTACGACGAATTATCATCATTTCTTCTACAAAATCACTTCAACAAAGGAACCATTGATCCAACGTCGTTTATCAAGCACTACGGCAACGACATCTTGGTGGCTCAGGTCTATGTAGATGATATTATATTTTGTTCTACTAACCCAAAATATTCCATATTATTTGCTGACCTTATGAAAAGTTGATTCGAAATGTCCATGATGGGGGAAATGATGTTCTTTCTTGGTCTCCAAGTTCACCAATCCCACCGTGGTATTTTCATAAATCAGTCCAAGTATGTGCTTGAGATTCTAACGAAATTTGGTATGGATAACTGTGATCCTATTGGTACTCCAATGGACACTAAACACAAGCTTGCTTTGGATAAGAAAGGGAAATTTGTAGATGCTACAAAATACCGAAGTATGATTGGGTCCCTTATGTACTTAACCTCAAGCAGACCGGACATTATGCATGCTACTTGTTTATGTGCTCGGTACCAGGCTAAGCCAACCGAGAAATACCTCAAGGAGGTTAAAAGGATCTTTCGTTATCTCCGGGGAACCATTAACATGGGTCTCTGGTATACGAATGATTCTGGGTTTAATCTCACTAGTTTTTCAGATGCCGACCATGCAGGGTGTCATGATACATTCAAGAGCACTTTCGGTGGAGCACATTTCTTAGGCGAGAAGCTAGTGAGCTGGTCATCAAGGAAACAAGACTGTACGGCGTTGTCAACCGTGGAAGCAGAATATGTGTCTCTATCCGTGTGTAGTGCTCAAGTCCTTTGGATGAGAACACAACTCACGGATTATGGCTTTTACTTTAACAGAGTCCCTATTTATTCTGATTCACAATCAGCCATAGCCATATCCTGCAACCCGGTCCAACACTCCAAGACCAAGCACATAGCTGTCCGATTCCATTTCATTAAGAAGCATGTGGAAAAAGGAACGATCGAACTGTTCTTTGTCAAGACGGACTACCAACTAGCCGACATCTTCACCAAAGCTCTTTCTCAAGAAAGATTTGAATTCTTGGTTCGTCGACTTGGTATGCATAGTTTCACTCCTTATGAACTTGAACGTCTTGCACATTCGTAGTAATCTTGTATATATTTATCAGAAAATCAAAATACAAAAATATAAAACCTATAAAAACGAAAAAAAATGAGAAAATCTTTCAAAAATACCAAAATATTCTTCTCTGACATGTCTCTCAGCATCGATAATATGGACGTACTTAGAAATGTTTTTCAATAACGACACGGGTACGTACATAAAGTTCGAATGAGAGTTCAAATGTTTTCAAAACATGTCTTTTCTATTTTCTTCTCATAATGGCTTATAGTCACATGTCAGACTATAACCCGGTCCCCAAAAGAAAGGAAAGTCGTTGACTTATCCTCAACAACGAGAAATTTGTTTTTCTCGGTCATGAGCTTATATCAAAACATTCAAAGTTTTAAGCTCATGAACACAATTTTCACGAACTTTTGAGCACAATTTTTCAAGGTATTTTAAAACAATGTGCTCATATACTCCCCTATTTAAATAGAATCTCTTTTCAAGGGGGAGTATAATGATTTCATAAACATTTGTTCCAAAGTTTCATGACGCATTATTCTCTCCATGTTTCATCACTAATTTCACAAAAATTTCAATTTCATGCAATTTTTTAGGGGGAGAATAGTGATTAAAATGTGTTATCTTGGATAATATCTTTGATATAAGTGTTTTCTCTTCCTAATATGGGCAAAAACCTTTCCTTTTTTGATGCACATTTGTAGGGGGGGCATTTTGGGTGATACAAAAAACCTTCAAGGTGTAAACTATGATTTCTTCAACACCTTGATTGCTTTTTCAATAGGTTTTTTTGGTTTCGATATCTATACCCTTCAACACATTAATTCACGACGGTATTGGTGTCAAAAAGGTGGTTAGGTATTCGTCCTATGATCCAACCAGAACCGGAGGGATCTTCCCAGGGACAATCCATTAGAAATTAATTGTCCTTAGGAAAGATGGAGTAGTTGAGTGTACGGGAAAAATGCCGACTAATGACTTAAGCTAGCACTGGAACAATCACAACAAGGTGCTAGTTATGACGTCTTGGTAAGCATTGAAGGGGTTGAAGAATGAAAAAGAAATGTAAGGATAAAGGGTGTAAAGAAAGAAGCCCTCCATACAACTTAGGCAGAAACCGGGTCAATACATCTACTATCAGAATCACGTTGATGATTTCTGGTATTGAAGACAAAGCATCATGGACCCAGTGATGCAATGCACAACCCCTCCCAGCCTACTCAAGCTTCTCTCAAAAGAAGTTTGTTTTATTGCCACAGAGTTCAACTCATTTCTATCGACTTTCTCACTCCGAGATAGTAGATATTGAATAGGTGGCAGTCTGCTCCAGCCTCCGATCACCAAATAAACGTGCACTTATAGAGTCTAGAGCCAACGAGATTCATCAAAAATCTCATTAGGACACTTACTCCTTATATCAATTGTTGTTCATCATTAGAACACAAGCGATAATTTACAGAGTCCTACACTCTATCCTTGTGGTATTACTGGAACATTCAGAGTGATACTCTCTAGTATTCACAGTGATGAATGGAAATCCTTCCAGTGTTAACATCAAACAACACTGCGGTAGGTCATATGTACGATTCAGTTTGAATTAAACATATGCTAACTGGAAAGCAACAGTGGTTTGATTCTTAATTGATTCAAACTCGTTCCAGGTCTCTACGCAATATCTTTATGATCTTGCTAGAACATTCAGAGTAATACTTTTCAGTATTTACAGTGACGAATGGAAATCCTTCCAGTTTCATCATCAAACAGCACTGCGGTAGGTAACTTGTGCGATTCTATATGAATCAAACTTGTGTCAACTGGAAAGCAACGATGGTTTGATTCTTAATTGATTCAAACTTGTTCAAGGAAATTGAATTGACGACTTAATCAACAAAATGGAACTGTGTTGGAAATACGTTTTACGTATTAAGAAGGATCGGTCACTCCAACGATAGTCCATGTAATAGCTCGTAGTTTAGTTAACTTTCTTTAATTAACAAACAAGTCCAAGCCTAGCCTACAACTTGTGTAGGCCGGCCCATACGTGTAAACCCAAGCCCATTACAAGGCTTGGGTATATAAACCCTCTCCTTTGATGGAGAGGGTGTGGTTTTTCATAATTTTACACATAGTTCACTTTTAACTTTCTCTCTCTAAAGTGTGAAATCCACCATTTCTCTATCTCTTTCTCTCTCTAAAAACATAAGCATAGATTTACAAATCCACAAATGGTATCAAGAGCTTGGGATGAAATATAGGTTTGTTTTTGTGTTCTAAACATTTCGTAGATTGTGGTTTGTTTTTAGCCGAATCTTCAAAAAAATTTTTGGTGTTGGATCGGATTTTAAAATAGTATAACATAGGGATTCGTGTTAACTGTTCTTGGTATCTTGTTTTCATTAAAACATCAGTTTTCTTGGATCAAAAGTGCAAAAAAGTTGGTGTTCTTCATTCCGAAATTTAAGCAGAAACATCCATCGGAAAGTACAGATTGTACTTGGGCTTCCATCGCAATAACCTTACCATCGGAAAGGGTTTGGTTTCTACATTGCGATCGTGGGATTTTTATCACTTATTCCGATCTGAATCATTCCGATAGCTATTGCGATCTGAGATTCCGACGGGTATAAGGAAGTATTTTAAGTCGCTACTCTGCTCGAATTTTGTCAGCTACTTTGCGATCTGGGTATTGCGATCTGAGTATTCCGATAGTTCATTGCGATCTGAATCTTTGCGATAGGACTTTGCGATCTGAATTATTGCGACAGCTTTGCATTGCGATCTAGGCATTTCGATACCAACAACATTTCGACAGTTATATATTCGGATCTGGTATTACGATCTGACATTCCGATCTGGTATTACGATCTGACATTCCGATCTGGTATTCCGATCTAGACATTCCGACAAACCAAAAATTATTCCTTAAAAAATTTCGAACTCGTGTGTAATTTTGACTTGGAATTTTTGGTTTATCGAGAACATATTTTAGGGGATTTTAACATTGTTTCTCGATTTTAACTCACAACAACACAAAAATATTTAACCTTATTTCATTGTTCGATCAACTTTGTAAATCTTAACTTATTGAAATGGAGTACACATCTCTTACGGATAAGTCCATCCTCTCGGGTACGGATAATCGTCCACCAATGTTGGTGAAGACTATGTATGAGGAATGGGCTTCTCGTATGGAACTTTATATGTTGAACAAGGAGAATGGACATCTAATTTGGGCATCTGTGCTCAATGGACCATTAGATTATGATACTGTGACGGAAGGTACGACCACTCGTCCTCGCACAACGGGTGAGTTGACTGGAGATATGAAGATTCAAGATAAATGTGATAAGTATGCTACAAACATCATTCTCCAAGCCCTTCCTCCAGATGTCTACAAACTCGTCAGCAAACATAAAGTTGCCAAAGAGTTATGGGATAGAATTCGTGTTCTAATGCAAGGCACCTCGTTAACTAAACAAGAACGAGAGTGTAAGCTTTATGATACTTTTGATAAGTTTGCCTATGTGCCAGGGGAGACTCTCAATGATTACTATCTGAGATTTACCCTATTGTTGAATGAGCTTAACATCTATGGAATGGCAATTCCTACCTTTCAATTGAACACCAAGTATTTGAACACTCTTCCTCCAGAATGGAAAAAATACGTGACGGATGTTAAATTGGCTAAGGACTTGCATAACACCAATGTGGATCAACTTCAAGCTTTTCTTCAACAACACGAATGCCATGTGATCGAGGCTCGGTTGTCTACACCTCAAGTTCATGATCCACTTGCAATGTATGCTTCTCAACAAAACATGGCTTATACTTATCAACAACCATCATACTTGCAGCAGCCACCACCACACATCTATCAGCAACCACAGCAACCATCTTATCAACCACCAATGATGCCACAACAAGAATATCAACAAAGTGTTCATCAACAATCTTTTCAACAGCAACCACCATATCAAACATCACCATCACAAGGCAACACTTCTCCATTGGGCTATACTCCTCAGCAAGGATATTTTCCAATTGAAGCACAACCAGCACAAGCTTTCTACTCTAATGAACTTCCACCAATCCAAGCACCGGTCTTTACTCCAAATGATACGCCAGCTGATGTTTTAAACCATCTCACCGCCTACTTGTCAAAACTTGTTGCAACTAGAGGATTTCCACCAACAAACAATCAGCTCCGCACCTCATCAAATCCTCGACAACAAGCCACTGTTCAAGATGGTCAAGTGACGGTGCAACCTATTCAGGGAAGGCAAAATTCATATGGACCTCCTACAAGGACTGGGAACAATCAAGCTGTGAATGCTCAAGCTAGTGGAAATGGGAGTCCTATTGGTCCTAAGAAGGTTGTGACTTGCTACAATTGCCGAGGACAAGGTCATATGGCTAGGGAATGCACTCAGCCGAAAAGGAGAAGGGATGATGCATGGTTTCGTGAGAAGATGTATTTGGTTGATGCCCAGTCTAAGGGGAAGATTTTGGATTCAGAGGAGTTGGCATTTCTGGCAGACCCAGGGGCAGCAGATACTGAAGGCATTGCGGTCGTTTCTACTTCTAATGCAGCTTATCAAGCGGATGATCTTGATGCATACGATTCGGATTGTGATGACGTTCACTCTGCCCAAGCTGCTCTCGTTGCTAATCTCTCTCACTACGGTTCTAATGTCATCAGTGAGGTACCAACCACATCTAATAATATTGATGATGATAACCAACATCAAGTTGGGCATGAAAATGACAACCTCGAACAGCATTCGGGGACTAGTAACTCAAATGATGTGGTACCCAATCCAACACATTTGAGTGAACCTCAACCAAATGCTACGACGGGTATGGAATCTTATGCTCAACATGATTTGGTCATGGTGCCTAAACATATTATTGATCAAATGCATATGGCCCTCAGACAATCCGTAGATACGAATTCCACCCTAACTGCTGAGCTTGCGTTGCATAAAGAAAAGGTCAAAACTTTTGAAATGGTCCCTCAAGAAGAGAAAATAACATGTTCTGAATTTGACCAATTTCGTTTTGAAAAGATTGAACACTTGAAAGAAATAGAATCATTAAAAGCTAATCTTTCCAATGAATTAAAAGAAAAGGAGTCGGTTGTCAATGATTTTCAGAAACTTAAAATGGATTACGAAACTCTCGAGTCTAAAAAGGTTGAATCGGAAATTAATGCTACCAAACTTCTTAAATTCAAAGAACAACAGCTTTTAAAACAATACGCTTCCACAGAAAAGGTTCATCTTTTAACTAAATCATTTAAAGAATTCAAACTTAAGCGTCTTCAAGATTTACCACCTAACCCCGGTTATGCAAAACAAGCTCAGGAATATATTCCAGGTCTTTATGATATGACCATAATTGGAAAATCGAAAGAAGCACCTTTTGTTCGTAGTACTGAGGAGACACAATCACTTGGGGATGAAACTCATTCTAAAATGCTTTCAAAATTCCATACAATTGATTATGATCAACATAACAAAGATCAATTTTCGAAAAAGACACGCATTCGCTTACAAAAGGAATTAGCAGAATTAACAGTTCTTGTGCCCCAAAGTTTGTCAAGTGAAAACCTTCCTAGTACGTCTCCTACACTCGTCAAAAAGGATTTAACGAAGTTAATTCCACCGGTAAGTAAGGCGTCCGTTAACTTAAATACGGTTCACCAACACTTAGCCAATTTTGACAAGGTCATTTTGGAACGTACGACGGCCACGGCCATAACGGAAGGTGAATGGAACTTTGAGCACACTAGAGCTGCGTTTCGAGATGAAATTGTTCCGTTTGTAAACAATGTTAAAGCTTGTCTTCGTAATATTGATCAAGATTTGTTTTTGGAAATAGAAGAAGTTAGACGTGTTTTCAATGAAATGGAAGATGCTTATGAAAACAGTTTACTTGAAATAGAACGGGTTTCACGCCATAATGATCTGCTTCTGAATCAAGTGATGTCTCATGATATAGTTTCTGTCTGTGTGAATACAAGTGTTGATAATGATTCTATTGTGCATAATGTTGAATCTGTGGATACTGTGGTAGATAGTACTCGTCACGAATCTGATGCTGAATTTTTAAAGCTTCAAGATTCATATTCTTCGCTTTCAAAACGTTTTGATGAGATTCAAACACATTGTATTTCGCTTGAATGCAAGCAACAATTTATTCAAGAAATCTTTGAAACGTCATTCGAAGGTGTTAATATCGATGATGCAAATTTTGAAAAGAATTTTCGATTGAATTTACAATCAAAACAGCGTCAGCCAAGTGATAAGGTTGCTCAATCTTTGCCGATAGAAATAGAGAAATTTAAGGAGCATAACTGTGTGAATGTACTTGAGGCCGCTGAGAATATTAAACTTGATCTAGATAATCGAGTTTCCAAAATTTTGTCCAAAGTTGATAACTTAAAACAGAAAAATACACGACTCTTCGATTCAGTACAGCCCGCATGTGTTGATACCACTGCACAGAATCAATCATTGATTGAACAATTGAATCGAAAGTCGATGGAAATATCTGATTTGAGGGAACAAATTTGCGATAAGAATCTGGTCTTGGCTGAGTTAAAGGAAACACTTCGTACTCTCAAAGGTAAGAATGTTGTGGATAACGCAGCCACTATCTCATCATCGTCCTCTAGTGCTATCAAAAGAACCCTTATTGCCGTCACACCACTTAACAAGGGCCCTAGGACTAAATCATCTCAAACTTTGGTCACTAAAGATAAGGCGGAATCAAAACCAGCTTCTAATATTCCCGTGTTGCCTTCTACAGGAGTAAGCACCACTACTAAGGCTCAAAGATCTAAGCTTAAAAGAAACAAGAAGAATGATAGGATCTTGCCCCCATCTAGTAGTCAAGTGAAGAAGAAAGTAGAAGCCCATCCTAGGAATGTTATTTCTGTTTTGAATAAAAAGAATCATGTAGCTAAACCTAAAGGCTCTGCGGTTGTGCAGCGTTCTAAGCCTACTGTGAATTCTAATTTAAAATGTTGGAATTGCAATGAATGTATGTTTTCTAGTCGTCATGATTCTTGCCTTATTGACCATGTGAATGAGATGTATGCCTGGAAAAATGGATTAGAATGGAAACCGACTGGGAAGGTGTTAACCCAAGTTGGTTGGATGTGGCGCCCCACTGGTAGAACTTTCACTATAGTAGGAAATACGTGCCCTTTGACTAGGATCACTCCCACTAAAGCGAAGAAAGCGTGCCCTTTAACTAGGAGTACCAAGGCTACCAAAACACAAGCGTGTCCTTTAACTAGGAACACCAACACTACTGTAGGAACAAAGTGCCCTTTAAATAGGTCTACTCCCACTGTAGTGCCCGCTAATACTCCAAAACCTCAGAAAATTGGAACAGTAAAACCTGTAAATGCTAAAACTCACATTAGAAAATGCAGGAAATCTAAGGATAACAAAAATGTTGGCAATTCTGATAATAACATATCTGTATCTGCTAACACTCCGGAACCAATAGTTTCCAATGCATTGTCTACTGTTGTGATTGAAAACAGGTGGTCCAAATTGTTCTCTGGTATTTGGACTCTGGTTGCTCCAAGCATATGACCGGAGATCGCTCTCAGCTCAGAAATTTCGTCAGCAAGTTTCTTGGTACGGTTCGATTTGGAAATGATCATATTGCAAAGATAATGGGTTATGGTGAATATCATATTGGGAATGTTATAATTTCAAGAGTGTATTACGTGGAAGGTCTCGGTCACAACTTATTTTCTGTGGGACAATTTTGTGATGCAAACCTAGAAGTTGCTTTTCGAGAGCATACCTGCTTCATTCGTAATTTGGAAGGGGTTGATTTATTGAAAGGTACTCGAGGGAATAATTTGTATACTTTGTCTCTACAAGACATGATGGCCGCTTCTCCCGTATGTCTTCTCTCCAAAGCATCGAAGACTAAGTCATGGTTATGGCATCGACGGTTATCTCATCTTAACTTTGACGCTATTAATCATTTGGCGAAAAACGAACTTGTTCGTGGTCTTCCTAAACTATCATTTCACAAGGATCATTTGTGTTCCGCGTGTACAATGGGGAAAAGCACTAAGAAGTCTTACAAACCCAAGACTGAAGACACCAACCAAGAGAAACTTTATCTTTTGCATATGGATCTTTGTGGGCCAATGCGTGTTGAAAGTCTTAGTGGCAAAAAGTACATCCTCGTTATTGTGGATGATTACTCTCGGTTTACATGGGTGAAATTTCTTAAAGCAAAAAATGAGGCACCTAAATTCATCATCAGATTTCTCAAGATGATTCAAGTGCGACTCAACACTACTGTCCGACGCATTCGTACAGATAATGAAACCGAATTTGTGAATCAAATTTTGCGTGATTTTTATGAAGAAGTTGGCATTTCTCATGAAACATCCGTTGCTCGCACTCCACAGCAAAACGGTGTCGTTGAAAGGCGAAATCGCACACTTATGGAAGCTGCTCGAACGATGTTAATTTACGCAAAGGCTCCATTGTTTTTATGGGCAGAAGCAGTATCTACAGCAGTGTACACCCAAAACCGGTCACTAATCCGTAAACGCCATGGTAAAACACCTTATGAGCTTCTCCATGGTAAAGTACCAGATTTATCCTATCTTCATGTATTCGGTTCTCTTTGCTATCCAAATAATGATGGTGACAATTTGGGAAAACTTCAACCAAAGGCTGATATTGGTATTTTCATTGGTTACGCACCTGCAAAGAAGGCATACCGAATCTACAACCGTAACTCTCGCAAAATCCTTGAAACTATGAATGTTGATTTTGATGAGCTGACAGCAATGGCTTCTGAGCAAAGCAGCTCTGAACCCGCACTTCATGAAATGGGACCCAGTAACATTAGTTCTGGTCTTGTCCCAAACAACCCTACTTCATCATCATTTATACCACCTACCAGGAATGAATAGGATACGTTGTTTCAACCGTTCTTTGATGAATTCTTTACTCCTCCAAGTATTGTTGCTCCAGAACCTGAAGTAATAGCTCCGGTAACCGAAGTTGTCGCTCCAGCAACCGTTGCACAATCAGATACATCTGCACCAACAATTGGTCAAGATATACCTTCAACAAGTAATTCTCAACCAACACATGTTTCAACTACCCATGTCAGGCCTATTGATGATGAAGAGGATGACGATGATCACGATTTGGAATTCGCTCAAATGCGTGAACTTCCATTCTTTGGTGTATCTATTCCCGACCCTAATCAAGCCGGGTCGTCCACCTCAGAGGAAGCTCCTTCTACAGTTTACTCCAATCCACGGATTCGTGAACATGACAGCAAGTGGACAAAGGATCATCCTATAGATTCTATTATTGGTGACCCTAATCGTCCGGTATCCACACGAAGTCAGTTACAAGAAAGTGCAATGTTTTGTCACTTTGATGCTTTTCTCACTGAAGTTGAACCTAAGACATGGAAAGAAGCTTTTACTCAATCCTGTTGGATAGAAGCTATGCAAGAAGAACTTAATGAGTTTATACGTCTTGAAGTATGGGAACTTGTCCCATGCCCGGATCAAGTGCAGTTACTCACTTTGAAATGGGTTTACAAGGTGAAACTCGATGAGTTAGGCGGAATATTGAAAAACAAAGCTCGACTAGTAGCTCGTGGATACAAGCAATTATTGGGCGTCGACTTTATGGAATCCTTTGCACATGTTGCCCGTTTGGAAGCTATTAGACTATTCCTCGCTTATGCAGCCCATATGAATATGATCGTCTATCAGATGGATGTGAAGACGGCATTTCTTAATGGTGAAATCAAGGAAGAAGTCTATGTTCAACAGCCGGATGGTTTTGTGAATCCTAATTATCCCAATCATGTGTACAAGCTTAAGAAGGCTCTCTATGGGTTGAAGCAAGCTCCACGCGCATGGTATGATCTATTGTCACAATTCCTCATTACTCAAGGCTTCGCAAAAGGCAAGGTGGATCCCACGTTGTTCATTCAGAAACGAGGTAAAGATATGATTATGGTACAAATATATGTTGATGATATTATATTTGCAGCCTCGACCCAAACCTTATCGGATGAGTTTGGGACACTCATGTCTTCCAAGTTTAAGATGTCAATGATGGGCAAGGTATCATTCTTCTTAGGTCTTCAGATATCTCAGAGTCCCAGAGGCATCTTTATTAATCAATCCAAATATGCCCTTGAATCGCTTAAGAAATATAAGATGGAATCTTGCGACCCCGTGGACACTCCAATGGTGGAAAAATCTAAGCTTGATGCAGATCCACATGGAGTTGCCGTTGATCCGACACTTTATCGTGGAATGATCGGTACTCTTTTGTATATCACAGCCAGTCGACCTGATCTTCAGTTTGCTATATGTATGTGTGCCAGGTATCAAACTAGGCCTACTGAGTTACACTTAGCTACTGTTAAAAGGATCTTTCGATATCTTAAAGGAACCATTAATCGGGGACTTTGGTATTCGAAGGACTCTTCTATTGCACTAATGGCATATGCAGATGCGGATCACGCGGGTTGTCAAGATACCAGGCGTAGCACGAGTGGAACTTTGCAACTACTAGGAGATCGACTAATCAGTTGGGCATCGAAAAGGCAGAAAAGCGCTGCAATCTCAAGTACGGAAGCAGAATACATAGCTATGTCCGGTTGCTGTGCTCAAATTCTTTGGATGAGATCGCAATTAACCGACTATGGTCTAGGTTTCAACAAGATTCCGATGTACTGCGACAACAAAAGTGCAATTGCCTTATGCTGCAACAATGTTCAATTCTCCCGGTCGAAGCATATTGACATTCGCTACCATTTCATCAAGGAGCAAGTGGAAAATGGAGTAATCGAGCTTTACTTTGTCCGATCTAAGTATCAATTGGCGGATATTTTCACGAAGGCTTTAGATCGCGCTCGAATTGAATTTTTGGCCGACAAGCTAGGAATGAGAACCTTCTCGCCTGAGACTCTTAAGGAACTAGCAGATGAAGCGAAAGAATAGTGGTGGTAAAACTATTCTCCGTATCCTTGGTGATCATCTGTATATATTGTTTATATTTTTATCCACAAAAGCAAAATACAAAAATATAAAACCATATAAAAACCATAAAAAATGAAAAATCTAGAAAAATCCAAAAATATTTTTACTTTATTTTTCTAAGGCATGTCTTTTGGTACGATAATATTTACGGCCTTAGAAATGTTGATTAATATCGACACGGCGCCATAAATAGAGTTCGTACAAAAGTAGTAAATATTTCATAAAACATGCCTAAATGGCTTGTAGTTATTTCAGACTACAACCCGGTTTTCATATTAAAGTCAAGTATTTCTTACGAAAGCTTTGGCTCACAACGGGAATTAATTTTCTCGGGCAAGGTTTACTTTAAAACCTTGTAAGGGATCAAGTTTACTTTATAACTTGGTTTAACACAAATCTATGAACGTTTCAGTGCATTTATTTGTCAAAACAATAGAAGTCTTGTTTTTATGAAGCTATCATCTCTACAACCATGCTATCTACAACTGGTATCTACATACTCGACGATGCGACTACTCAACCGACGACTACAGCTCTTTCGATAGAACACGGGTCAACAATTGAGGGGGAGCAATTGTCAAGAATTCAGAATCTTCGATGCCGAACGTGCCAAGTTCACAAGTTGGTGTCAAGACAACAATACCAGTCGTACATGTGGTGTCATGAGATGACTTCAGACGTGACGAGGCGACCAACATATGCTGACAAGAACCATTTGATCTTATCATATGATGTTCTCATCTATCAGGTCCAACCTTGTCAATTCTTTTTAATATGGTGAATATGTGCTCATGTTACAAATCGATATCATATCTGATACATTTGGTATCATGAAGATAAAACGGACTTGCATTTTTCTTCCCAAAACCTTTGTTAAAACATCATTAAATCAATTGATATTAAAAACATCGATTGGGTTAATATTTTTAATATGGGGGAGAAAATGTGATTTAATATGGGATATTATCATAAATGGTTTGACTTAATATGCTGGCTCATCCCGAGATGTGCGAAATGTTTTCGAATATCGTGGCATATGTTAAGGGGGAGCAAAACAGATTTGCTATATCAAAATGGATTTTCATGGTGACATATACTTACCCAAAACCCATTTATTTCACGACGATGAAGATTGTGGTGACATAAGGATGGTAGGACAGGTTAAGTCCTATGATTCTTCTAGAACCGGAGGAATCTTCCCAAGGACATTCCATAGCTAGAAATAGTAGTCCTTAGGAAAGTTGGAGAAAGATTGTGAACGTAGCTGAATGCCGACCAAGTACTTAAGTTAGCACTGGAACAATCACAACAAGGTGCTAGTTATGACGTATTGGTAAGCATTGAAGGGGTTGAAGAATTAAAAAGAATTGTAAAGATAAAGGGTGTAAAGAAAGAAGCCCTCCTTACAACTTAGGCAGAAACCGGGTCAATACATATGCTATTGAGATCATTTTTAATGATTCTTGATATTGAAGACAGACATCATGGACCCAGTGATGCAATGCACAACCCATCCCAGCTAACTCAGATATCTCTTAAAAGATATTTGTTTTAATCACACTGAGACAACACGTTATCTATTGATTTATTCACTCCGAATAAATTGGTATTGAAAAGGTGGCACTCCTCTCCAGCCTCCGATCACTAAAATCCAAAATGCACGATCGAGTCTAGAGCCATTTGAGATCGTCATATATCTCACTAGGATACACTTTCATATTTCCTTGCTTCTTCACACACTGTGAAAAGTAAGAAAGATTTTAAGAGTCCTACGCAAAATCTTCATGATCTTGCCTGAACATCCGAGTAATACGAAAGTATTTACAATGAAGATGGAAATCCTTCTTGAGCGAACATCAAAAAGCTCATGGTAGGTGACTTGTGCGATTCTTTATGAATCAAACTTGTGATAACTGGAAAGCAACAGCTGTTTAATTCTTAACTGAATTTAAACACGTTCCAGGCCTCTACGCAATATCTTAGTGATCTTGCCAGAACACTCAGAGTGATACCTTAGTGTTCACAGTGATGAGTGGAAATCCTTCTAGTGTTAACCTCAAACAGCACTTGGTAGGTAACTTGCAAGATTCTATACGAATCAAGCTCGTGACAACTGGAAAGCAACGATGGTGCGGTTCTTAATTGAATTTCACTTGTTCCAGGAACATGAATTGACGGCTTCAAATCATGCGGACATTATTATCCAAATGATTCACTCTTTATGTTCGCAGTCAGCTTTGGACGGTCGAATAAAGAGAACGGGTTTACCCGCGAAATCCTGTCAGGAAGTTACTTAATTGAAACTATTCGTCACGGGTACGATATCTAATATCGTCCAACGGTCTTCACCGACCGGAGGTAAAATGCTACCGAATTAGAATGAAATGTTCAAAGCCATTTCGTTCGTGTCTACTTATGTTGCGGCATTTGAAGACGGTGGCGTTGCGGGATCCAAGAAGAAGTCGTCCCCGCATGCTTATACTTTATGCACTCAATATCTCATTTAAATCAAGAAAGCCTAAAAGTTAAGTCTTCCGCTGTATCAAACTCTGAAGCTTTCAAGAATTACTAAGGTATAAGTATGTGGGACATGGTGTCACGAAGAGGCGAAGATCACAAGTGATGGACGCACAAGATCAAGGCAAGAGATTAATGCTCAAGACTGATATCAAAGATCACATCAGCATGTTCACCAGAAAAGAAAAAGAAAAAGAAAGACGAAGACTACGAGCTCAAGACAAGCATAGTATGTTAGGTTTATTTTATTATTGTAACTTGGGTAACGCCCTTGTTTGGAGTGACCTCCCTTGGGGGAGATTGTTGGAAATACGTTTTACGTATTAAGAAGGATCGGTCACTCCAACGATAGTCCATGTAATAGCTCGTAGTTTAGTTAACTTTCTTTAATTAACAAACAAGTCCAAGCCTAGCCTACAACTTGTGTAGGCCGGCCCATACGTGTAAACCCAAGCCCATTACAAGGCTTGGGTATATAAACCCTCTCCTTTGATGGAGAGGGTGTGGTTTTTCATAATTTTACACATAGTTCACTTTTAACTTTCTCTCTCTAAAGTGTGAAATCCACTATTTCTCTATCTCTTTCTCTCTCTAAAAACATAAGCATAGATTTACAAATCTACAAACTGTATGATTCACTCTTTACTATGAATTATCTTTCGATAAATTCAAGTATTGAGAACGGCTACCACAGCCGGAAACCCTGTCAAGGAAGTTCTTTGAACTTACCTAATCACAGGTACAGTATTCTTACTGTATAACGGGAAACCGGAGGAATGCAAACGGTGGCGTAACTTCAAGAAGTCGTAATTCAAGACCACATGCTCATATAAATGAAGAAAGCTACAGAACATCTAAAGACAAAGACTTCCGCTACTCTGATGATCAAGGGAGATTGTTAACAAGCTTTCATGTCAACACAAAACATGAGTATGTGGGTAAAGACACAAGAAAATAAGCTGGCAAAGTTACAAGATCAAGTCAAGACAAAGATCAAAGATCCAAGATCACAAGTCATGAAAGGAACTATGAAAGAACTCTCAAGACAACGAGCTTCAAAGTCTGCAACACCAACGAAGTGAAGTCACATATTACATGACCACCCTTTAGGGGGAGATTGTTAGCCGTATTTAAAGTGATGGTCATATAATATACCGTTGCGAAGCTCGTGAAAAATACTATTCAACGGTGTCGAGAGTTCTTAGTTATTAATGTTTATGTAACGGGAATTAGTCCCGAACACATAAATGAGGAAGGCCTCCTAAACACTTACTACTTAGTATAAAAGGCCTCCTAAGCCTCATTTGTGTGTGTGTTTTCCATTCCTTGGTTTTGTAGAGAGAGAAACGTATGTGTTTCTCTCACTAGGAATTCACAACCTTGTTTTTCTCTTTTCCTTCATCTAATCTAATCTTTCTTTTTTGGTTTAATCTTCACCTTTATTTCTATATCCTATATTGTCGTGTGAATCATTCCAACATACAGGCTACAAGGTGGTCGACCGGCCGGCTAGCGACTCACAATTTTTGCAACATTGCCTACAGTATCTCCTGGATGAATTTGTCTTGAAAAACAATTCTTAGTGTATGATGCATACCAAGGACCGGTCACCTCAATTTCCTTTGCCATGTTGTGTGGTTTCAAATATTTTAATAGAAAGGGATTCGTTGAAGGTGGGAGCAAAGGGCTCGAGGGTTAGGGACATTCCATGTCCATTAATTCAGTTGTCACCTTAGTTCATAAATGTGCAGTGAATCTTTCAAGAGCTGCAAGACCTGGTCAATTGGGTCATAATGTGGCAAAAGTTGAACATGATTTGGATAAATATCTTATACATGGAGATATCAGTATCGCTTACAAGTGTATGTTTGAGGATTTTTATGATGAAGTTGCTGATAAAAGGTAGATAGCAGGCGTCAGCTCTTATCTACGGTCATCTCTTAGATGGGTTGGTGAAGTCAGCTCCCCTCATTTAAGTTATCTGTATTTTTTGTTTGTAAATGGGAAACATATGACTTCAGGGATTTCGAACTACTCCACCTCATGGTTTGATGAGGACAAACTTCAGCTCGGGGTATTATTCATAAACTATTAATTAGTAGCTTCTACGAAGGTTTGTGGTTCCTCCTGTTTCTGTGATTTTCCCCTTGTTGTAGATTCATTCCCCTATTTTGGTTTGTGGTTCCCCCTTCTTTTATTGTTTTCCCCCTGTTTGGGGTATTGAGGCTTTATGATTTTAAATACATTGCCTGTAAATTGGGAGTGTAGATCATATGGTAGAGCGCTCGCTTTGCATGCGAGAGGCACGGGGTTCGATTCCCTGCACTTCCATATTTCGAACCACGACTTCCATAAGTGATCAACTTTTTTTGCAAAAGTGTTAAACTGTTCTTTAAAAGTGATCAACTTTTTAACATAAGTGAACAACTTTTGTACAAAAGTGCTAAAGTGTTCTTCAAAAGTGATCAACTAAATAAGGGAACCACAAACCCAAACAGGGGGAATGAATGCGACAGTGGGAAAAGCAACAAAAATAAGGGAACCACAATGGGCATCTCATTTGTACTTAGTGACTGGTTTGATATCAGCCGTATAATACCAAAGTAATCAAGGTATCCAACTGATTTAGTGTCCTTTGCAAGGCATAGAAATCACTCGTTCATGTTTCCGATGGGAGTATGGCAATGTAATAATAAATCACGCCGTATATCATTTTTTAGTAAATATCCACATGAAACTTTGCTTAACTTTTCTTCTGTTTTCAGGGAAATTTTCATCATTGGATGCCTTTATTCTTGCACTTCGATACATACTTTAAGACTTATTTTTATGCTAGAAAGGACCTCCTTTTAGCAGATGATATCGTAGAAGATGACAGTGCTTTCCCAGAACAATCAGTTCTCCAAATCCCGCATGATGGAAATTGTTTTAGAGAATTTCCACAACAAGGGCGCATTTACTGGCACAGATGTATTTTTTTAGTTAGTCATCGTAATATGTGATGTGTATTTAATTAGTTGTTGTATGTGTGTACATTTTATGCCTTTGTTTATATTATAGTGAAAGACGTCTTTATGAAGTTTTGTTTTGTTTTTTCAGCATTTCAAGCTCTTGATTGCATCCACTGACCCCGTGATTCTCATTGCAACACTGGAGACACTTTGGGCATTGGTGAAAACAAATCCCGCGAAACTCCATGGAAGTGGAAAGCTGGTGGGGTGCGGTTCAATAAACATTTGGCGAAGTAAGGAAGAGGGTTTGGGGTTGTACCCGTGTGTTATTTCAAATGAAAGAATCCTAGATGACGGTCTATCCTTATTCCCTTCAGACATACCTGAGAGTGATAATTCTCATAATCTCATGGGGTCTACTCTGTATTTAGAGTTACATGGAACAAATACTCCAAGCACGAGCATTATTCACATTCCAGATCTTCATACGTGGAAAGAGGATGACCTGTCTATTATGAAGAAATTGATTGAGCATTGATAGGTGTGTAAACACCCATCTTTTCTACCACTTACCTACAATAATAACCGAGCCAAAACGTGTATTTTATGTCTTTTATGTCGGAATTATGCGTGGTTTGTGTTTTTGTTGTGATTTAGGATGAAAAGGTGAAAAGTGGAGAAAACACGGACATTCACGGGCATTTACGGACTTTTATTGAAGAAAGGGATGAAAGACGAAGTCAAGAAGTCAAGAGTGCAAAAAGAACGGAAGTCCAATACCAATTCTGAAGATTTATCGAAGAAAAAGTCAAAAGACGGAAGTTTATCAAAAGCCGAGAAACTCAAGTCTATTTTATGGAAGAAATTAAAGACGAGTTCAAAAGATATCCCGAGCCACAAGTCCTTAAAGTCCAAATTTAAAAGAAAGATTAGAAGAAAAGGACTAATGACGCAATTAATGAAGATTAAATGAAGGAGGGACTTAATCCCGCAATTAACAAGAAATGAAGGAGGGGAGGAAGCTTCCTAATCCTCCCCTATATATTGATTAGGATTGTTAATTTTCCATTTTGTTGGTGGCTTGACAAACCATTCTTCCACTTTATTTTATGCACCTTTAATTACTTGCACATTTAAATACATGTTTTGCACCTTTAATTACCTTTAATTTCAAGTAAGTGTTTCTTTAATTTCTTGCACCTTTACTTTATCTTGTTAATCTTCTTCTTCTACCTTTCTTTGATTTGCACGATTTTTAACTTGTTAAGTTGTTTAAAGATTTGATTTTTATGCTTTTGATTGTTTTAAATCTCTTATTTTCATAGCTTATTTGATTTATTTTCAAGTTTATATAGTTTTTACAAAAGTTATTTTTATATAAAAAGTTGTTTCTCTTAAAGTTTAACTTTTTCGTGTTTAAAAGTTGTTAACTTTCAGTTTGTTAGCTTATTTTCACACGGTTCCACCTTAGAATTTAGTCTAGTGCTTATTAGAACAATAGCTTATTCATTTAGCTTATTTTTAGTTTTCTTCCACGTATTCCGATTGGTTAAATCGGAATAGGGTTATACTTTCCGATTGGCAAGATCTGAAAAGGGTTTTACATTCCGATTGGGGGTGTTTCTTGGTATTCCGATCGGAACATAGTAGTGGTATTCCGATCAAGGTAGGTCTCAGCATTCCGATTGGAGATCTAGTACTTATTCCGATTGAGGTGTCATGTTGGATATTCCGATTGGTTAAGGTGACAGCTATTCCGATCGTGGGTTCCGACCTACATTCCGACCAGGCAATTCCAATATTCAGATCAAGGTGATCGGAATATATTCCGATTGGAGGGTGATATCTCTTATTTTGACTTGTTTAATTTTTAGCTTAAGTCTTTAATACTTGTCTAACTTTAATTCTCGTCAAGCCTTTAAATTTTAGTCATTTAAACTAATTTACTTTCCGTCACGTTTTTAAATATTGCACACTTTCTTTTAATTAGACTTAGATTTATTTTCTCGCACTTTATTTTAACGCCACTTTACTTTCAACGACATTTACTTTTAAGTCTTTGCACATTTAAATTTAAAAACAACCAAAATTATTTGTTTCCACCAAAATAAAACTGAGTCACATAGAAAACCTAGATCAATTCGATTAGACACACATCAACGAACACATAATTTTTATACGGGCCAAAAGCCTTGTATTAAATGGCGCCGCTGCCGGCTCTTTTCGTAAAGATCAACAGTTTTTTGTGAGAGACACGTTGCTTTTTGGGATCCGTTCACTTGTGAGCGTTATTTTTCTTGCATAAAAAACTCAAAAATCATAAAAAATTAAAAAATTCATAAAAACCATAAAAATTAAAAATTTCAAAAATCCAAAAAGATTTTATCTTTATTGTGTATATATATTGTCTTTGTGTTTGGTTTTGTTTTCTTTTGCATTTTCAGGTGTATGCGTACTAGATCTTCTAATTATCAAGAGCCCGAGCCTCAAGAAGATTTAGATATGGCAGGTGTTAACAACAACAACATTCCACCGAACCTGCATAATAATAATAACAACAATGCTCTTCCACAGCCCGATCTTCGGACCATGGAGGAACTTTGTCAACCAACCATGTTTGGACGAGGAGTACCGATTGCGCCGATGCAAATCAACGCTCCTGAGTTTTCGTTGAAGCACCACATGATTCAGCAAGTGCAAACAAACCCATTCCGTGGATTGCCTGATGATGATGCCAACAAACACCTCGACAAGTTCATTACAATCACCCAAAGCATGAAGTTGGCTGGTGCCACAATGGATGAACTTCGCCTACAGCTCTTTCCACATACTTTATTACATCATGCCGAGAAATGGTTTGATCGTCTCCCGAAGAATTCTATTCACACTTGGGATGACATGACTCAACGCTTTTTGTCGCGCTACTTCCCACCATCCATGGTCACAAGCCTTCGCAATCAGATCAACGGTTTCATGCAAGACCCTGATGAATCTCTTTTTGATGCTTGGGAGCGATATAATGTCTTGATCGATAGATGTCCAAACCATAACATGCTCCCTGTGACCTTAATCGATACTTTCTACAACGGTTTAACTTTTCGAGATCGTGATACGATCAATGCAGCCGCCGGTGGCACATTCATGAAAAGGAGACCCGAGGAGTGTAGAGAGTTAATTGAGAACATGACTACTCACCATAAGAACTGGGATTCCTCTGCTTCCTCAAGGAACAACCCGAGAGTCAATGTTTCCTCAACCTCAGCAAACCCTGAGATGACCGAACTCACCCGCATGATGACTGAAATGAGCAAAAGTATTACGCTTCTCGCTTCAAACCAACAACAACAACAAGTTAAAGCAGTTGCTAATCCTTGTGAGACATGCGGCGGTCCTCACTCATACACCGATTGTCCTTCAACACAAGGAAATCCGGAAAATGTGTATGCAGCTTACGGTAATTATTCACCGGAAAATTACCAAGCTAGACAACAAGGGGATAGAAATCTGCTGAGCTACCGTTCTAACAACTACCTTTCACCCGGTTTTTCTCCTCAAAACCAAAACCCCGCCAACAACTACACTAGAAGCAACCAAATCCCACCAAGAGCTTCTAATCCTTATCACCCACCCACCCAACAAACTCCACCCATTAATCCCGATGTTGAGGCCATCATGAGAACCCAAGGTGAGCAAATCAAGAACTTGCAGAGCCAAATTATCAATCTGAAAGGAGATATCACAAAGCAAGGAAATGAGATAAGATCCGAGCTTCGAGATAACATTCAATCCTCCTTCAGCAGTCAAACCAATGATTTGAAGAATATGCTTGCTAGTTTCTTGCCAGCCGCTCAACCTTCTTCTTCAAGTTCTCTACCTTCAAACACCGTCACTAACCCGCGAGCCAATGTGAGTGCTATTACTACTCGTAGTGGAGTCACCATCGTAGGACCACCAATCCCACCACCATCATCTACACCTCCTCCACCACCATGTATCCCTACTCCTCCTACACCTAGTATTAGTGCACCATTACCGTCTCCGCCGCGACGTGATGAAGTTCCCACCAATGACCCCTCAACATCTCAACCGTTACCTACCACACCAGCACCCTCCCCACCCAAACCTAATATCCCTTATCCCTCTCGCTTGGGCAAGAACAAAATGCTAAACAAGGAGGACGCTCAAGTGACTAGCTATATCAAGATGATTTCTCAAATGAACTTCAACATTAGCTTTCTTGAAGCACTTGTCCACATGCCCAAATTTGTTAAAGCATTTAAGGAATTGCTTAACAAGAAGGAGAAGCTGATTGAACTCGCCAACACACGCTTAAATGAAAACTGCTCTGCAGTTATTCTTAAAGAACTTCCGGAAAAACTTGGAGATCCCGGTCGTTTTGTGTTGCCTTGCGTGTTCAACAAAACTGAAGAATTTACTGCCCTTGCTGATCTCGGGGCTAGTATTAATTTGATGCCACTCAGTGTTTGGAAAACACTATCATTGCCCGACCTCACTCCAACTAAGATGACTCTTGAACTTGCAAATCGCACTCTCGCTTACCCCGTTGGTATAGCCGAAGATGTGTTTCTTAAAGTTGGCACATTTACTTTTCCGGTTGACTTTGTCGTAGTTGATTATGAAATGGACCCTCGTATTCCTTTAATACTTGGTCGGCCATTCTTGAGAACCGGACGTGCTTTAATAGATGTGGCCGAAGGTGAGTTAATCTTACGAGTCGGGGATGATTCTAAAGTTTTTAAAATGGGGAAGCTTACAGGAAAATCCTTTGGAGGCCGAGAATCAGTGAATATGATAAATGTGCTCGATGACTTTACCGTCTACGATAATCCTTTATTCGAGTCTTCCACTGATAATCCACTCTTTGAAGATGATGTGGATGATTCTCTCCCTACTTTGGACGCTTCCCCCATTTATGATTCGCCACCGGTCTTTGATGCTTATGATGATGATGATTCTAGCTCAGATTCGGATGATTTTGATTGTACTTCTGAGTATCCCGAGCTGCCCACATTCGATGATTTTGATGAGGCCGATACTCTTTCGAGCGATTCTTCACATGATGAAGATGCTCCGCCATCACTCGATCCTACTTTGGACGATTACTCATTCGAGGAAGATTTCTCTGAATTTCTCAACACATACTTCCCTCATGAGAGTGATGCACCTCCTTTGGACTTTGAAGATTATCATCTTGATCCTACTTTGGATTTGAAGAGCATTTGTCCAAGGAGAAGAAACCGGTTGACACCGAAATCTGTTGCACTTATGATTTGACACCTCTTTGTCCCACTTCTGAGGACGAGGTTGTGCTTCTTTGCGGATCTTCTTCACACTCGGCTGAGCCGGAGTGCTATTTTCCCCTGAAGGAAAAGGTGTTCGATCCCGGTATTGAAGTTTTTAAGCCATCTCAGTATCCGCCTGATGAAATAAAAGGAAAAATCTTTGGAACCATTGAAGACATGCTTTCACCGCTTCATACTTGCTTCTACCGTGCTCCATCACTGCTTAAGGGAACCTTGCCACTTCTCTTTTGGCTTGCCTTGTTCGCCTTAAGCTCGTGCTTATTGATGGATGAAAACTATGTCTTTGATCCTGGTGGATTTGTTTCATGCTACTTCCGTTGATGATCAAGGTCGAGTTAGGCTCACGACTCGGTTAACAAAAACAAGCGCTTCTTGGGAGGCAACCCATGCATCTATCTTTCCGCTTTCTTTACCATAAGTGTAGGGGGGCCCTTTGGATTGCTATTTCCTCTCCTCACTTCTTAATCAGGGATTCGAGCTTCATTGATCCATTCTTGATGATTCTTGACGACCCGTGATTCCGTGTTCTACTTCTTCCCGGTTCTATCCTAAACTCTTTTCGATTCACTATTTTATATTTTCTCAATATTAAAATAGGAATCTCTTTAGTTGTCCTTTCCTTAGCAAGATTTAAACAACGTGCACAATGTCCTAAGTGTAGGGGAGTTAACTTCCACATGCTTAAACATTGAGGACAATGTTTATCTTAAGTGTAGGGGGGATTTCTATCGAAGTTAAGTGGTTTTTTCCTTGTATTTGTCCTCATTTTAACCAGAAAATCAATTTTTTGACATTTTTCAAAATTTTTGATCTATTTTGGCCTATTAGTTTTACCCTTTGTATAGTTATTTTCTTTCTTTGCTAGAATAAATGCTTAATAAGTGGTTTTAATTTTCAAACGTTGTGAATCTTTTGACTCAATCCGAGTTTATTCTAGCTAGTATCCTTAACATGTTTTAGTCAAGTTTTGCTAGGCTTTTATATAAGGAGCTATAAAACGCGAAAGTCTTAACTCTCACGGGTTAAGAACAAGAACTTTTCGCAAGTTCCTATAATTGATCCTAGAGAGTCGTTTATCAAGGGAACTTTAAGATGCGATTTCTAAACTTGAAAAAGTCTAAGAATTTGCAAGATCCTATAGGCGACTCGAAAACCCAAAACTTTGATTTAATAGGCTAAGTATCCACGAGTCTCATTACTTGAGATTTTAAACTGTGGAGAACGAGAGATGATAGAGCCAATTATAAGTTCGGTATTCTTTCCTGAACTTATGTGATTTAATTATAAGCTTATTCTCCCATCGCTTGCTAATAAATTTATCTGCTAATAAATAAGGATTGTACGATTTGAAAAGTTACTTAACTTCTAGCCCCAGATCGTTTAAAAGTTGCTCGGTAATGACGAGAGTTCATAGCCAAGGCATAACTTATGAAGCGGGGCGCGAAGATTGGCGAGTCCGAAAAGGCCCTAACAAGGCATGAGGGCTATGTTTTGTTGCTAAAGATCCAAAAGTGATGTGAAGAATCATTTATCGAAAATCAATATGAAGGATCGAGACACACGACGTAAAGCAAAACTCCCCAAAAGTCATGGAGAAGTGTATCCGAAAAGACCCTAACAAGGTATGAGGATAAATAGATCCAAATCAATAAAGGAGGCGGATCGTTGTATATCAAAATCCAAAATAAAGATTGGAGAAAAATGAATAAGTCGTGGTCCATATATGAAGAATCTCTCAAAAATTCCAAGTGAAGAAATTCCAATTATGAAGAGAAGACCATTATTTCATGAACGTCTCTCAAGATTTGAAGTATGAAGTCGCTGCCAAATATCAGCCCGAGAAAGGTCTCAAATCGCGAACCAAGTTATGCCAAGATATGAACTTTTTGATATCCCGAGAAGCAGTTTTAAAAGATTTGGTCCTTTAGCTAACTATTGATTAAATCGTGCACTTTATTTTCAGACTAAATAATTATCGAAATAAGTCAAACAATGCATCTTCGTGATTATTCAAGACAAATAATAAAATATAAGAGATAACCATAGGAATAAGGGAGTCTAAGTGAATAATTGGCCCACATGAGTTCGTGTTAGTTTACTAACTTATAATAACAATGATCTCGTTTTTAAGCTTGGTTTGGAGAAAGTGAAAAGTTGAGGATGATGATTATTCATGACATTTTCAAAACCCAAGGTATGCTTTTAATTTCTTTGCTTTGCTTTTTTATAATTTTCTATCTCTTTAATAAAGGCCAATGTGGATTGATTATGATGAAAAGTGTAAACGTGCTTTGTAACTAATGCATTGCATGAGGACATTGCAATGGTCAAGTGTAGGGGATTTGATAGGTGTGTAAACACCCATCTTTTCTACCACTTAACTACAATAATAACCGAGCCAAAACGTGTATTTTATGTCTTTTATGTCGGAATTATGCGTGGTTTGTGTTTTTGTTGTGATTTAGGATGAAAAGGTGAAAAGTGGAGAAAACACGGACATTCACGGGCATTTATGGACTTTTATTGAAGAAAGGGATGAAAGACGAAGTCAAGAAGTCAAGAGTGCAAAAAGAACGGAAGTCCAAGACCAATTCTGAAGATTTATCGAAGAAAAAGTCAAAAGACGGAAGTTTATCAAAAGCCGAGAAACTCAAGTCTATTTTATGGAAGAAATTAAAAACGAGTTCAAAAGATATCCCGAGCCACAAGTCCTTAAAGTCCAAATTTAAAAGAAAGATTAGAAGAAAAGGACTAATGACGCAATTAATGAAGATTAAATGAAGGAGGGATTTAATCCCGCAATTAACAAGAAATGAAGGAGGGGAGGAAGCTTCCTAATCCTCCCCTATATATAGATTAGGATTGTTAATTTTCCATTTTGTTGGTGGCTTGACAAACCATTCTTCCACTTTATTTTATGCACCTTTAATTACTTGCACATTTAAATACATGTTTTGCACCTTTAATTACCTTTAATTTCAAGTAAGTGTTTCTTTAATTTCTTGCACCTTTACTTTATCTTTTTAATCTTCTTCTTCTACCTTTCTTTGATTTGCACGATTTTTAACTTGTTAAGTTGTTTAAAGATTTGATTTTTATGCTTTTGATTGTTTTAAATCTCTTATTTTCATAGCTTATTTGATTTATTTTCAAGTTTATATAGTTTTTACAAAAGTTATTTTTACATAAAAAGTTGTTTCTCTTAAAGTTTAACTTTTTCGTGTTTAAAAGTTGTTAACTTTCAGTTTGTTAGCTTATTTTCACACGGTTCCACCTTAGAATTTAGTCTAGTGCTTATTAGAACAATAGCTTATTCATTTAGCTTATTTTTAGTTTTCTTCCACGTATTCCGATTGGTTAAATCGGAATAGGGTTATACTTTCCGATTGGCAAGATCTGAAAAGGGTTTTACATTCCGATTGGGGGTGTTTCTTGGTATTCCGATCGGAACATAGTAGTGGTATTCCGATCAAGGTAGGTCTCAGCATTCCGATTGGAGATCTAGTACTTATTCCGATTGAGGTGTCATGTTGGATATTTCGATTGGTTAAGGTGACAGCTATTCCGATCGTTGGTTCCGACCTACATTCCGACCAGGCAATTCCAATATTCAGATCAAGGTGATCGGAATATATTCCGATTGGAGGGTGATATCTCTTATTTTGACTTGTTTAATTTTTAGCTTAAGTCTTTAATACTTGTCTAACTTTAATTCTCGTCAAGCCTTTAAATTTTAGTCATTTAAACTAATTTACTTTCCGTCACGTTTTTAAATATTGCACACTTTCTTTTAATTAGACTTAGATTTATTTTCTCGCACTTTATTTTAACGCCACTTTACTTTCAACGACATTTACTTTTAAGTCTTTGCACATTTAAATTTAAAAACAACCAAAATTATTTGTTTCCACCAAAATAAAACTGAGTCACATAGAAAACCTAGATCAATTCGATTAGACACACATCAACGAACACATAATTTTTATACGGGCCAAAAGCCTTGTATTAAGCATCACAATGTACCTCTTGAGCATAAGTTCTTATTGCTAGTTAGGGGTTAAATATGCTCACGCATTCTGTTCTCCTCGAGTTTGTAGGATGTACAACAAGATATGTCTTTTCGCCTTCATGTTCTTGTTTAGTCTGGTGATTTTCATGATGAACTCGTGTTATTTTTGCTAATGAGCCGGAATATACAAATGAGCTACTCAAACTTGTTTAGTCTGAAGAGACAATATCTCGAACCATCCGCACACTTGCAATGCGTGCTCTTGGATCTCAACTAGCTACAGATTCCTCATCTCACCAGAGGGCCCGCAAACTAAGCGGATCAAGTCTCAGCTTGTGTTATAATGGGCGGTTTCTTTTTTAAATACTTCTAGTGATCCCTCATCTATCGAGTTTGTTGAAGCACTTTTACAGTTTTACTTGCTTCAAGTGATATCAACTTCAAGTCCTGGAAGTATTATATGTGGATCAGGAATGATCCCGACGTTTTTACCTCTTTTAAGGACATTGATCCTACACACATGAATCTTGTTTGTTTAGCCGTGAAGACTCTACAAAAGTTGATGGACTACAACAATTCAGCAGTCGCCCTTCTTAAAGACTTGGAGGCGTTGAGCTTCTAACCAACAAGCTGCAGATAGGGTGGTCAGGATGATTGATTCTACTACCGGCGATGATCGTGTAATGAGCACCGAGGAGTGCTCAGAAACAAGAAACGATCAAGTTCAGTTGCAAAAGAGGCTCGTGAGGGTTTTATTGAAGGCACTTACTTCTGCTACTTATTCATCTGTAAATGAAAGTCGATGTTAAAGAAGTTTAACAAACAGCATCCCATCAGTAGTTTGGATATTTTTATTTATCTTGATGAATATTTGGATTACATACTACTTTCATTTTGTATAATTTGATGGTTCCAGCCGGATTGAATCGAATGAAACTTTTTGGATGCTGGTGATAGACAAAGATGTGTTTTAATTCTAAATTGCCTTTTTTAATTTATTGGTTCTGAAAATAACGTTTTAATCGTTATTCATCACCTCATTTTCCAGTATTACTTGTTTCCAGTACAGATTTAATGTTTTTGGAAATATAAACAAAGGAAAAAGGTAACCATATGATTTCAATATCTAATTAACTGCTTGCTGATCTTTTTCTTGATAGTGAATGAATGGATAAATTTGTGACATTTAATTGCTTGTTGATTGAATTCTAAGGGGTAAAATGGAAATATATCGCGGATATCAAGAATAACAAAAGTGGTATATTTTGTAAATTTTAATAAAAAAGTACAAACTGTAAAGTTGAGCAATTGATGATTGAGCATCGTCGATTGATCATTTGTTGATCGACACTTGTCACAATTTGTATGATAGTGACAATTTTTGTCAAAATCTTTTGACATGACCATTTTTCTAGTTTTAACAGCATATTGATCAGTAATAAAACTAGGCAGCCATGGAAAAAATCTCTCACTTTGATTATATTTCCTCAATGCAATGCAATGCAATACATAGAGGCTTTACAATGAGACATCTACAACTCTTCAAGCTTTTATTATTTTTCATTTATAACTCAAACCTTTTTCCTCGCAACGTCTGCTTATTGAACCCGAAATGTTGCATTCATGGCCGGATTTAGGCATGTGCGAGGTGTGCGACGGCACAGGGCCTCCAATTTTTTAGGGCCCCATTTTCAGATTTGCAGTGTTGGTAAAAATTCGTCATCTGACATTTCTATACAATAAAATGATCTTTTATGTAGGATATTATACGTTTTTCAACATTATAGTTTAATGATTTGAGAAAAAGATGGATAAACAAAGCTCAGACATTGTTTTTAATGGAGGGTCTGGTCTCAGCGGAGGGGATGACACAAACATCACATGTTTTTTGTTTGACTTTTTAAAGTACAAGTTTAACCCTTATAAAATGTAATTGTGTCAATTAAGTCATATTGCTTTAGTATTTTATTAAGCTCTATAGCACAATTTAAGAAAAACTCAAAATAACCCAAATATTAAATTTATAAAAACTGTATTTCCAAAATTTATGATTGGCTACGTCAATTTGTAAGAAATATTTTGAGCATAACTATATATATTTCAAAGATTATGTACGTATATTTACAAAATAACCTTATATTATCTTTGCGACTTAAATTTTATTTTTACAAGCTTAGAAAAATTGAATGAAAGAAATATTAAAAAATGAACAAAAATGTACATAAATTACTATTAAAATTGAACATGGAATTTATTATGCTTAATTAGTGAAATACACTGATTTTGTTACACATTGTTCGAGGGCTTCAGACATAATGCCGCACAGGGCCTCTAAAATCCATGAGACGGTTGCATTAAAGTCACACCAAAATCACGAATTCCCATGTATGATTATTCTTCGCTATACACCGTCATTTTACGCGAGTATCCATCATAACTTATTTGATATGAGTTGAGATTTGACTTTACAGGATACGTTTATGTTTACAGATAATACACGTATATAGCTATGAAACTAGACATTTAGACACCATAAGTCAGCTGAGGAAACTTCTTAAGCTAGCTTGTCGAAATCTTGGTGCCTCCAATTAAAAGTGATTGATATTATTTGGTAAACCTGTGATCCTAGAGTGATGACCGAAACAATGTATGTAGGATGAAATCATATATTTCTGCGCCTATCTTATGCTTAACTGATATAAGAAATTAGAAAGTATATCATGTAACTTGACAATTGAGTTATTGACCACTATATGTTTTTATTCGGATCAAATAAATAGCATGATACATATCTATATATTTTACTTAAGAACCAATTAATTGAAATTTAGTAGGTGCATGAATCTTCATAGTTAGTTAGTTACTATTATTTTGATCGGTTAACAAGACTCCAGAGTGTATTTTTAAATCCACAAACGTTGTATTTAATAGACTTGGTTTTGTCATACAAAAAGGACTAGCGACGCAGCTTGTTACCCGTTTGACTTCTCCTAATATGTAAACTTTCATTTTATGAAATACAATAAGTTTCAATAACTTAAAAAAAGTAAAAAAAATTTGTATAAATCTATTGATTTAGGTAGATAGAAACAATATCTCCATGTTTAATTCCAAACCAAAAGTTTTTCTCCTACAACATTAATTTGCCTACCCCATTGAACTAAAAATGAATTCCACATCTTGATTTGATACTTATTTATATATTTTTAACAGAAATATTTTGTTATTACCAAGACGCAAAAGATTAAGACACAATAACAAAGTCTAGATTAGAATAACCAAGACGAAAAAGATTACAATATTATACATGCACGAATACTATACATACCGAAAATGAGAGTGCATCAGTCTTTAAAGTTGCTAATCTAATTTTTACAACGTGATTAAAATCTTAAATTAAGGAATTTCATTTGTTTGGTAGCTAATGGTTTTTCACAATACAAGTGGTCTTGAACAGTACGTGGTAATTAGATTTTTTGGCCTCTCCTTTTTATCTTGTTATCTTGACTTATAATGCAAGTAATCTATATAAGCATAATTTAAGATTTAAGTCGTTAGCACAAACGATACCGTATCCACTTTTCGCTAATTATCTTTAATTTATTATTCAAGAAGAAGTTAGCTTACCCACCAAAATGCGTGCTGCAATGCATATAGGCTACTTAGCTGAGCTTCACTAATTAATATTCTTCCACTAATTATGCTTGTTTGTTTCCATTACATATTTTCTTTTTTTTTCACATAACGCATTTCATAGAAGTTGATGTTTCTTTACAATATTTCACGTTACGCAAGAAACGGTATTTAACGAAAACCACACAAAACTACGCTAGACCGGACCATCCTAGGTCAGCCCATGTCTAGTCCGATCGACTTGTAACATTCGAACTATGTATAGTGTCATGTCATCAACATTTAAATCAGCCACAATTTTATTTCCTGTATTAGTGCAATAATGTGTTTTTATATTTAATTCGACTAGATGTGTCAATAACTCAATATTATCTTAAAGTAAAGTGACCACTGGTTCACCTTTGAATACGCATCATTTTTTGGGTACAACATATATTTGTCGGCATCAAACAAAGAGAAACCCCTTACTATAGGAAAATTTTAGTAGCTTAAGGAAATGATACAGTAAAAACAAAGCACAAATGACGAAAAGTTTTCCTACACCTAAAAATGTGTACAATACAGTCCAATAAGTTAAAAAAGTTAAAAATTTAGTTTTTTTTTTTGAAAGATAAAAGTTTCAGTCGAAGAATATGTAAACTCGTTAGCGAGAGTATTATCAGCATGTGTGTTTCACATTGAGCACTTCCATGAGTCTTCAGCCTCATCATAATTGATGATTATATGATTTTGATAAAACTAGTTTGTAACTGCTTCAACCTATTCCTCCAATAGGTACTACACTTTCAAGACAATATTAATAAGTAATAACCATGATGTAGTGGCCTCTCATCTCCTTTTTTTACTCTTTAATTCTATGGGTTTCTTCTTTTTCCTTTTTTTTCGTTTTATAGTCGAGAACAAAGTGTAAACATAAATTGTGAAATACAAAGAATACAATAGCATCCTTACATGTTTGAGTAGGAGAAATTAACATTAAATTGACAAATCATTTAATATATACATTAGGTGTTTGATAAAATGCATAAATGAACAAATTTATGAAAATACTGTATGTGAGGTCCTTACTCCTTGATTATAAGTTTATTACTATATTATAATGATGCTGCATCATTCTATTAATCAAAGTGATACACACTTACTATAATGAACAATTATTGTCTAACTAAGAAGGCACTGTTATGAACCCTAATTAGTGGACAAAGCCATAAACAATGTGTGGATCATAAGTCCCCACTAAAGATGGGAAGGAAAATCTTTAGGCGTTTCTAAATTCAATCCTTGAGTTACACAAAGATCCTTCATATAAGGGTTGTGCTTAACTAATATATGTGGAATTTTTATAGGTGTTACTCCCTCTCACTCACGTTGCTATTGTCATGGAGTAGACTATAAGTGGGAAACTTTTTTAGAGGATTTGCAGTGCTGGAAGGTTGATTAAATATGAGGTCTGAAAATGATATATAATGCAAATAAATATATTCGATTTAGATTACTGTTTTAGCTTTGGATCCCTAATATATTCACTATTGCCATTTCCTGGTAATTGAGACATGATTTCTTTTCATATATATATAATCTATATATCCATGTAGTTATGTTTGACATGGTTGAGTAGATGAGCAACAGATCACACTATTGTGATTAAAATTGTCATGGAGATTTGAAGCTCGAGAACACTCTTTTAGATAGGAGCACTACCCCACGGCTGAACATATGCGAATTTGGCTACTCTTTTGGTTTTAATCGTGTACCCATATTTAATATTACTAAATAAGGTCAAAATCGATATGCTAATATAGTAGTATTTAGGTATTGTGTAGTCATCTCTGTGGTTTTTAGACGGCCGATGTTTGGTCTTATGGAGCGACACTTCATGTGATGCTGGTCGGAGCTTACCCTTTTGAAGACCAAGAATATCCCGAGAATTTTAGGAAGACCATCAAGTTAGTGCCTTTACTTCCTTTTGTTATTAAGAACAGTCTACTCTCTGTTAAAAATAGGTGATTACAATTGCAATCCCAGAAAACATACCTAAACAGTTTTTTATTTTTTATCTTGTAATTTGGAATCACGTGGCATGATCTATTTCAAAATACGCCCTCCTCTTAATGTTCATGTATCTTCTAACTTTTTTTGATGATGATGGTTGCTTGGAATAATAGATGCTTCCTCGTGGACGAGTCTACCGATTCCCACCTGACCGCAATGTTACTGATGCTCCAGTGGGTGCTGAGGTGAGATAGTTCTACCTTATACTTCCCTAAATTGTTATGCTAATTGATGCAGAAGTATATTGGATAAAGTTCAGTCTAAACCCATGACCCTGATTTGATCGCGGGATATCAAGATTACAGTAACGATGGAATTGGGTCTGCTAGATTGTGCACGTTCAGTTATTGGGAACTGTCTATCCTATAATTAAATCAGGATAACAACATAATACGTGGCATAATTCTATACAAAGGAATATGTAAAAATCCTGATGTGGCAACCCAAGAACAACTTTCGTTGGAAAGTATTTTGTAAAGTTTTTCAACTGAAAGCAAACCACGATCTGTAACTGCTCCTTAAACGCAAACCGAAAAAGTTATAGAAACCGTATACACTAATAGGGAAAAAATGAAAAACACACAATATTATGTACAAGAGATCTGTGTGTAGCTGATCGATCCAGATGCAACTACAAATGGAAGTTTCAAAATCAACAAAAGGTTGCTACAATCATTAAAAGGTATGAATTATGTTTATATACATCTTTACATGTTTGAGTAGGAGAAATTAACATTAAATTGACAAATCATTTAATATATACATTAGGTGTTTGATAAAATGCATAAATGAACAAATTTATGAAAATACTGTATGTGAGGTCCTTACTCCTTGATTATAAGTTTATTACTATATTATAATGATGCTGCATCATTCTATTAATCAAAGTGATACACACTTACTATAATGAACAATTATTGCCTAACTAAGAAGGCACTGTTTTGAACCCTAATTAGTGGACAAAGCCATAAACAATGTGTGGATCATAAGTCCCCACTAAAGATGGGAAGGAAAATCTTTAGGCGTTTCTAAATTCAATCCTTGAGTTACACAAATATCCTTTATATAAGGGTTGTGCTTAACTAATATATGTGGAATTTTTATAGGTGTTACTCCCTCTCACTCACGTTGCTATTGTCATGGAGTAGACTATAAGTGGGAAACTTTTTTAGAGGATTTGCAGTGCTGGAAGGTTGAGTAAATATGAGGTATGAAAATGATATATAATGCAAATAAATATATTCGATTTAGATTACTGTTTTAGCTTTGGATCCCTAATATATTCACTATTGCCATTTCCTGGTAATTGAGACATGATTTCTTTTCATATATATATAATCTATATATCCATGTAGTTATGTTTGACATGGTTGAGTAGATGAGTAACAGATCACACTATTGTGATTAAAATTGTCATGGAGATTTGAAGCTCGAGAACACTCTTTTAGATAGGAGCACTACCCCACGGCTGAACATATGCGAATTTGGCTACTCTTTTGGTTTTAATCGTGTACCCATATTTAATATTACTAAATAAGGTCAAAATCGATATGCTAATATAGTAGTATTTAGGTATTGTGTAGTCATCTCTGTGGTTTTTAGACGGCCGATGTTTGGTCTTATGGAGCGACACTTCATGTGATGCTGGTCGGAGCTTACCCTTTTGAAGACCAAGAAGATCCCGAGAATTTTAGGAAGACCATCAAGTTAGTGCCTTTACTTCCTTTTGTTATTAAGAACAGTCTACTCTCTGTTAAAAATAGGTGATTACAATTGCAATCCCAGAAAACATACCTAAACAGTTTTTTATTTTTTATCTTGTAATTTGGAATCACGTGGCATGATCTATTTCAAAATACGCCCTCCTCTTAATGTTCATGTATCTTCTAACTTTTTTTTCTGATGACGGTTTCTTGGAATAACAGATACTTCCTCGTGGACGAGTCTACCGATTCCCACCTGACCGCAATGTTACTGATGCTCCAGTGGGTGCTGAGGTGAGATAGTTCTACCTTATATTTCCCTAAATTGTTATGCTAATTGATGCAGAAGTATATTGGATAAAGTTCAGTCTAAACCCATGACCCTGAGTTGTATCGCGGGATATCAAGATTACAATAACGATGGAATTGGGTCTGCTAGATTGTGCACGTTCAGTTATTGGGAAATGGCACTTGCGTTTTATTAGTCGTAGAGAAAAATAAGAATTGGTATTCCCCTTGAAATCTTGATGGGACCGAGATTGCCTTTTCACGATGAACCAACAAGCGACCGTGACAGGTACACCAATACTTAACCTTTCAAATAAAGTTCAAGAGGTTTAAGTACATATGCCGAGATGGATGGGTTAGGAAAATTTCGGCTGAGTTTTATATGTAATGTGTAATTTAAAATGATTAGTAGTATATAACTACTACTCTTGGACCAACATGATAAAGGTAATATTACCTTTATTTAAACGTTTAATCTTTATGACTTTTAATGGCTTTCAAAATGTCTAGAAATTCCTATCATTAGTCCTTTACTTGTAACTAAGGTATGGTACTTGATTTCTAATTTCTAACCAATTATGAGTACAAGTCTTCAGTTATCAGCTGTCGAAACACGCGATATATGTTAAAAGAATGTAAATCAAATATTGGAACAAATTCGCATTAGTTGATGTTCTCCTAAGCCATGTTGAAGGGATAAAACCCATAAACATGAATTCTGATGAGCAACTGATTCTGGTGAGAGAATCATAGTGATTAAGCTAACCTCATAAACTATCAGTAGTTGAATACCACTTTAAATGCTTACCTATATGAATGGGAGTTTGGAATGTAAATTTAATTTAGTTAGAATTAGGAGGTCTCGATAGGATAAAAGAAGCGCTAGGAGATTGTCTCATGGCCACAGACATATCGTGGCTTTCTAGAGGCTCAAGTTTGAACACTACAATAAATCTTACTTCCTTTATGGAGTTATCGTTCTATTTTTGTTATTCCCTTATATGTGACTAGAATTATATTTTTTGCAAAATCACACAGAGAACAAATTGAATTATAAAATGAGTATGGAAGTACACTATCTTACAGGTCTTAGTTTGACTTCTTTTGGTGCACCGTGGGTATTTGGTCCTATTATGGCGTCTTTTAAGTGTCTTGACTTTTGAGATTATATGTTTAGTTATTGTGTTGAATGGTATAATCTGATACCCCTTTCTAACCTTGGGGGCTTAATGTGTGTTTGTTTATTCTCTCAGTTAGCATAAGGATTGAAGATGGAACATTACTTGGATGAGAGGGGGATAAAGTGAAGACTTGGTGAAGTTTATTATTTTGGGCTGTAGCCCAGTCAAAGCCCATGGTCAAACCCAAACGGCTCTTTGCTTGACTCTTGGATATATGGAGCGATGCTCCCATTCTTGTTTGATGGTCCATTCATTTTTGTGTGTGTGTTTTCTCTCACATAACACATCACTCTCTCTCAAATGCTTTGATCTCAGAAACTTGTATTTGATTCTTTTTATTTGTTTTAATCTCTCTTGTAAAACTATTATCATGTAGATAATAGGGCTACACGTGAGTAGCACTGGTAGCCTCTTTATTTTTCTGCTAAGTTTGATATATTTTGATCTATTATATTTAAGGTTTGAAGTTTGAGGTCTCTTGATTCATGTTTTTCTACATGGTATCAGAGAAAGGTTTCTAAAAATCGATGAAAAAAATTTTTAGGGTTTCAAGTTTTTTGGGGGTTTTTGATATAACATACTTTTTTGGGTAGATCTGCTATTGAGATAGCAGAATCTGTTAATATTACTTGTTGATTCAAAGTTTTGAGGCCTCAATTTGATTTTGAAAAATTAGGGTTTCTGAGATCTGGTGTTTCATTCATTCTGGTGGTTATTTCTTACGATTGGTGATATATTCTTTCGATTAAAGTGATTTTCCCCAATTTTTTCTCCAAAAGAAAAATTAGGGTTTCACTTTTTGGTTGAAAGATTGATTATTGGTGGGTTCTTTCCTTGTAAGAACGTTGTTTATATTGGTACCTTGGAGTTTGATCATCTATCTCTAATTTCCCTCGAAGGAAATTAGGGTTTGTGATTTTGGAGGTTCTGTTGTGTTCTAGACTAAGTGAATCTAGACACAACAGTTCGATTGTGCTTTGGTTAGGGCTGGTAACACCTCTCAAGCTCTCTCTCTCCTTTGTTTTTTGGTTCTTTTGATTGGTTTGTTGGTTTCTTTTTATTAATTGTTTATTATTCACCCTTTATCTGGAACCTCACCCTCTGCCTTGCCCTTGACCTACCACCTTGAGTGGTTTGGAAGCCTGGGAACTTTGTTGGCTTTGGACTGAGTTATTGTTTGACCCCTTGACTTGTCACCATGTCTGAACATGGTGATACTGACACTGAGAGTGTAACTGACCAAGTTACACTTATCAGTAAGCTTGATTTGAGTGATCCTTTACACTTGCACCCTAATGATTCTGCTGTCTTAACTGTTGTGAATGTGAAACTTAAAGGGACTGAAAATTATCAGATTTGGGCTAATGCCATGTTACTTGCTTTGGAAGGAAAGAATAAAACTGGTTTTATTGATGGGTCTTGTAAGAGATCTATAACTAATGAAGTTTTGGGAAAACAATGGGATAGGGTGAATGCTGTTGTGTTGGGATGGATTCTTAATTCCATCTCTGAAGAACTTTTCTTGGGGCAAATTTTTTCTAAAAAGGCTAAACATGTTTGGAAAGAGCTCAAAGAGACCTATCATAAAGTTGATGGGTCTGTGATTTTTAATTTGCATTATAAGATCAATACCTTGAAGCAGAATGGGTCTAATTTATCTGATTATTATCATAAACTTAATGCCTATTGGAAACAATATGATGCTATGGTTGAGTTACCTGCTTGTGTGTGCACTGCTTCTAATGAGTTCAAAAAACATAACCAGTTGTTGAAGTTAATGCAATTCTTGATGGGATTAGATGATTCTTACATGACCATTAGAAGTTCAATCTTATCTAGGGAAAATCTCCCTGATGTTAAGGGGGCTTATGCCATAATATCCAGTGAGGAATCTCATAGGTTGGCTTCTAGTGGTAGTTCTGGGTCTTCTCAGAGGACTCAAAACTCTGCTTTTTTCTCTAATGGGCCTGCTAGAAACAATACCCAAAGACCTCAGACCACTCAAAGTTCTCAAGTGAGTAACTTCAGACCAAATTCTGGTAACAATGGGAACTTTAGACCTAATTCTACTACTACTACCTTTAGACCTAATACCCCTAACAACAACAATGGGTATAGACCTAATGGGAATGGTAATTCTGAGATTGTTTGTGAGAATTGTGGGTATAATGGGCATACCATTGACAGATGTTTTAAGATAATTGGTTATCCTAGTGATTTTGGAAAAAGAAAAGGGGGGCAAAATTACAAAGGTAAAAATGTGTCTAATAATTCTGTTGGGACACCTTCTTCCTCTGGGTTCACTGATGAACAATTGTCTACCTTGATCTCTCTCATTAAAGATAACAAAAGCAGTGCTAATGATACTCAAAAGGTGGTTCATGCCAATATGGCAGGTATTTACCTTAACAACAGCAAAGCTTTTAATGATAATTTTGGAAAATTTTTCTGTTCCAACACTAACATCAAAACCAAACTTGCTTATAAGGGAAAGGTGGTTGACTCTGGGGCAAATCAACATATGACTAATAATGAATCTGAATTAGACAATGTTTTTGACATCACTCATTTGAATATCAAGGTTGCTCATCCCAATGGGACTGAAGCTATTATTTCTAAAATTGGTAATCTGAAACTTCCTAATGGGTTGGTTTTGTTTGATGTTCTTGTTATTCCTGAGTACTGTGTTACCCTTATTTCTGTGCATAAACTTGCTAAGGATAATAAGGTCTTGGTTGTTTTTGATGAAGACAAGTGTTTTTTTGTGAACCAGGATTTGAATCACCAAACTGTTTTAGGGACTGGTAGACAATGTGGTGGTCTTTACTATTTAGATATAGAAGACACTAAGGTGATTCATGATTTTAGTGTGCCTGTTTGCTCTCTTTCTAAACATGATTGGCATGTTAGGTTAGGTCACCCTGCTGACCCTGCTCTGAATGTCCTTAAAAACTCTTTAAACATAACTGATGTTGGTCAATCTGATTTGTGTGAAATATGTCAAAGAGCTAAACAAACTAGAGAACCATTTCCTTTAAGTGATCATAAAACTAAAGTTCTTGGTGATTTGGTGCATTTAGACTTATGGGGTCCTTATAGGGTGACCAGCCATACTGGGCATAGATTTTTTCTTACTGTTGTGGATGACTATACAAGGGCTGTTTGGGTGTACTTAATAAAAAGCAAAGATGAAGTTGGGAACTATATTGAAATCTTTTTTAACTTGTTAAAAAATCAGTTTAAAAGGAATGTTAAGGTTTTTAGAAGTGACAATGGGACTGAGTTTATTAATCACTCTTTTCAGAATTTCTGTCATAATCATGGGATTGTACACCAAACCTCTTGTCCTTATACTCCACAACAGAATGGGGTGGCTGAAAGGAAACATAGGCATTTGTTAAATGTCACTAGATGCCTTATGTTTCAAGGGGGGATACCTTTGAGATTTTGGACTGAATGTATTCTAACTGCTACTTATCTTATCAACAGATTACCCTCTTCTGTGCTAAATGGTAGATCTCCTTATGAGATGATTTATAAGTCATCCCCAAACCTCTCTCATATTAGGACCTTTGGATGTCTTTGCTTTGCTACTATTTTAAATAGTCATGATAAATTGTCCAGTAGGTCTGAAAAATGTGTGATGATGGGATTTTCTAACTCTCAAAAGGGTTACAAACTTTATAGTCTTGACAGACATCAATTTCTTGTCTCTAGAGATGTGAAGTTCTTTGAGTCTATTTTTCCTTTTAAGGATGGTACTTTGAACAAAAAGAATGATATTGAAAAATTTGATGTTTTGCAAAATGATAAAGTGTTAACCTTTTTTGATTTAGAAAACCCTGAGCTACCCTATGATGATGAGAGAGTGATTAATGCACAGAATGGTGACAATGGGTCACCAAGTGCTAGCAGCCCACTCATGAGTCTAGGTGACAGTGGACACATTGCCTCTGGCAATGATACCACAGATGCCAGCTCAAATGAGAATGAGGCTGCCACACTTGATGAAAATCAAATGTCTGAGGGTCATTTAGATTTTAACCCAATTCTTCCTCCTCATGTCCAAAACATGGGAGAAAACTTGGGTGATAATTCTATTACTAATGCTCAGGGTAATCATGAACTAAGAAGGTCTTCTAGACCTTCTGTTTTTCCAAAAAATTACAATGATTTTGTTGTAAAATCAAAGGTCAAATATGGGATTGAGAGGTTTGTGGGATACTCTAGGATCAAGGGTGATGCTTTGTGTTTTGTTACTCAGCTGAATAAAAATAGTGAACCTAGGAATTTTTTTGAAGCATCCCAAAACCCTCAATGGGTTGATGCCATGAACTTAGAATTTGCTGCCCTTCTTGAAAATGATACTTGGGATTTAGTTGAATTGCCACATGGTAGAAATGCTTTAAACTCCAAATGGGTTTGGAAGCTTAAGTTTAAGTCCAATGGTGAAATTGAAAGATATAAAGCTAGACTTGTTGCCATGGGTTGTGGGCAAAAAGAGGGAATTGATTATGAGGAAACTTTTTCTCCTGTTGTTAAGATGGTCACTGTTAGATGCTTAGTTAATCTTGCTGTTAACCAATCTTGGCCTATTTATCAACTTGATGTTAACAATGCTTTTCTTTATGGTGAACTTGATGAAACTGTCTACATGAAACCTCCACAAGGATTTTACACTGGTAACAAAAATCTTGTGTGTAGGCTTAAGAAGTCCATTTATGGGCTTAAGCAGTCCCCTAGGCAGTGGAATTTTAAGCTCACTTCTGTTCTTGTTGATAATGGATTTGTCCAAAGCAAATCTGATTATTCTCTTTACACCAAGAATGTTGATAAATTATTTGTTGCTGTCCTTGTGTATGTTGATGATATAATTGTGACTGGCAATGATCAAAAGGAGATTGACAGATTCAAAGAGTTGTTAAAAAGAAACTTTAAAATCAAAGACTTGGGTAAACTTCAATATTTTTTGGGAATTGAGGTTATTTACACAGGTTCAGGGGTTTGCCTAAATCAAAGAAAATATGTTTTAGACTTATTGTCTGAATATGGAATGCTTGCTTGCAAACCTGTTAAAACACCCTTGTTTTCTAAACTAAGCATTACTAATGAAGAATCTGAGAATGATCCTCTCCTTGAGAACATTGTTGATTACCAAAAACTTATGGGTAAGTTGATCTATTTGACCAATACTAGACCTGATATATCTTATGCTGTTCACTGTTTGAGTCAGTTCATGCACACACCCTTGAGATCTCACCAAAAGATTGCCTTTAGAATCTTGAGGTATCTAAAGGGAAGTCCTGGACTTGGCATCCAAGTGGTAAAGAGTTCAGGTATGACTCTCAAAGCTTTCTGTGATGCAGACTGGGCTAAATGCATTGTTACAAGAAGGTCTGTTACAGGTTTTTGTGTTTTCTTGAACAATAACCTTATTTCATGGAAAAGTAAGAAACAACTTACTCTCTCTAAATCATCAGCTGAAGCTGAGTATAGAGCTCTTGCTTCCACTACAAGTGAAGTCATATGGATTCTGAAAATCTTAAAAGATCTTAATTGTTATGATCTTTTGCCTGTGAATCTGTTTTGTGATAGTAACTCTGCTATTAAGATAGCAGCTAACCCTGTGTTTCATGAAAGGACTAAACACCTAGAAATTGATCTTCATTTTGTCAGAGAAAAGATTTTAAATGGTGTTATAAAAACTGTGAAAGTAGACTCTGCAAATCAAATTGCAGATGTTCTCACTAAGGGGTTAGACATTGATTTGCATCATAAGTTTGTTGACAAACTTGGTATGGTTAACCTGTATAGGTTATCAGATTAAGAGGGGGTGTTGAATGGTATAATCTGATACCCCTTTCTAACCTTGGGGGCTTAATGTGTGTTTGTTTATTCTCTCAGTTAGCATAAGGATTGAAGATGGAACATTACTTGGATGAGAGGGGGATAAAGTGAAGACTTGGTGAAGTTTATTATTTTGGGCTGTAGCCCAGTCAAAGCCCATGGTCAAACCCAAACGGCTCTTTGCTTGACTCTTGGATATATGGAGCGACGCTCCCATTCTTGTTTGATGGTCCATTCATTTTTGTGTGTGTGTTTTCTCTCACATAACACATCACTCTCTCTCAAATGCTTTGATCTCAGAAACTTGTATTTGATTCTTTTTATTTGTTTTAATCTCTCTTGTAAAACTATTATCATGTAGATAATAGGGCTACACGTGAGTAGCACTGGTAGCCTCTTTATTTTTCTGCTAAGTTTGATATATTTTGATCTATTATATTTAAGGTTTGAAGTTTGAGGTCTCTTGATTCATGTTTTTCTACATATTGATATAATTACTTTTGTTGCAGGTGATCCAATACATGATGATTGTTGCAAAATGAAGGGGAGGTGATTCAAAGCATGGGTATAATTTATTAGAGTTCATTGCTTTAAAGCTGTTACATCTGGTTGAGCATTGCGTAGTATTTTCTATCTTAACCGATGCAAACACGCTTGGGTTTTTCATATTCGATGAGCGCTTATGTGAATCATTCAATTAGTAAAAAAGTTTGTTCCAAATTAATCATTATAACTGAATGCAACTTATTTTTTGTCTTTCAACTTCGATGAATGTAGATATTTGGTTATTGAACCATTGAATAGATTTTGAGCCGTCAATCGAAAGAGATCCGCGTCAAACCACATGTGTGGGAGGGAGTGGGACTACTAATGATGTATAAATAAGCTAGATACTTGATAGCCCAACAGACGGCATGCACAAAAACAAACCAAAAAAAGCCCGTCGTAAAGCACATTAAAGAAACGACGCAAAAAAATCTCAACAAACGTCCCGCCACGATGAGAATGGCACTAAAAATTTGATTTTATATGTTTTCCTATAGGTCTCTCTTTTCGGCTAGATTTCTTTTGTCACTTTTAATGCTTTGTTAGTGTTAATCGATTGGATGTTTGATGTTTTCTATTCGGGGTACTTTAAAATCTATGTTTTATCCTGTTTATTTAGGGTAGTCTAACTTATATTACATATATGATTTTTTAAATACGCAACGAACACCTCATTATTCATTTATAGCTCCTTTAGTATATCTGTTGAAAAGTGTGTGCATTGTACTATCATTCTTAAACATTAACACTAGAAATACATGTTAAAATTTTGGTCAATTATTAAGAAAATCGTCCATCGGACGGGTAGAGACCTAGTAATTGATGATTATATGATTTTGATAAAACTAGTTTGTAACTGCTTCAACCTATTCCTCCAATAGGTACTACAGTTTCAAGACAATATTAATAAGTAATAACCATGATGTAGTGGCCTCTCCTCTCCCTTTTTTACTCTTTAATTCTATGGGTTTCTTTTTTTTCGTTTTATAGTCGAGAACAAAGTGTAAACATAAATTCTGAAATGCAAAGAATACAATAGCATCCTTTTAGGCTCTATTCTTCGTACTCCAGAATTTAATTTTACTCTGTTACGAGTATAAAACGAAAGAAAAAGAAATAAAAATAGAAAAAACGAAAGAATTAAAGAAGAAAGAATAAGAAATAAATATGTTGAAAAGTAAAATATACAGAAAACACATACAATAAACAGAGTTCAAGAAAAAAAAACCAAATACACGACAAAGTAAATTTTGACAAATTAATTAAATTATTTGGCTCTTCTGCTCTTTATTTTAACATCACAAGTTAAATTGAAAACTACACCTTTAATAAGTAGCCATAAACGTAATTTTCTAACTTTAAACTATAGATTGATGGTTCATGTGTATAGACTAACTAATAAGGTCACATTACAGGATCGGTTTCCTACTAACTAAGCCATGAATTTAGTCGTGGATGAAAATTAAAGTCCATAAATAAGAATTGACAAATATATCCAACTTTTTGTGTTTTGTGTTGAACATGTGAGGAATTTTACTATGACAATTTAGACAATTTGATCATCTAATTTGTGGTTGAGCTACTAGTGTACACTAAGAGGGTGTTTGGAATTGGTTATTGAAAATAAATTATGCGTTTTTAAAAAAGATAATTAAATAATGTGTTATAAAACATGATTTAAAAATCCAGTGTTTGAATTTGATTATGTTGTATGACAACGAAATTTTTAATGGCAAATTAAATTATCTAAGGATTTAATGAGTAAAATGACAAAGGTAAACATTTACATATATTAAATGAGAAAGAAACAATTGTTAGTTGAAGGATAGTTTTGTAATTCATTAGGGAAGGTGAGCTGCGTTTTCAAAAAGTAACTATGCACCCACCTTTTCTAAACTCTGTATTGAATGGCTATAAGCCTATAACTGCAGATAAGTGATTATTTATCTTCACTATCCAAACACTAGTAGTTAGATTATAATGTTTTCAAACTGAAATAAGCAAATAAGTTGTCTATAAACACAATAACAAACACCCCTAAAATGATACGTGGATAGTTTAAGTTTATTTATATCTAACCATTTAAATAGAATTAAAAAGTACACTATACACACTACAACAAATTTAATTTTTATTCACATTTTTTTCTTTACATTTTAAGAAATGTAAACTTTATTTGTAAAATGTTTACACTTATAAGTGTGAAGTATTAAAAATTGTGAAGTACTAAAAATTTTACACATAGAAGTATGAAATATTGAAAAGTTCTCGCATAAAAGTGTAGTTTATTATAAATCTTCACATTTAAAAATATAAAAAATATAAAATTATTTATTACATTCAATTTGTTTACACTAAAAATATTAATAATAAGATGAACTTTTTAAATTCATACATTTTAAAATATAAAAGAAATTATAATAAATGTAAAAAGTCAACATATTTGTTATAGTGACAGTTCTTGATCAACCAACAAATATATATTTTGACTCACATATTAAAAATACTTGTAGAGTTGAATCGTGTGTTTAGAGCAAGAACATTGCATGTTCGTTATTAAAGCTAAGGTGTTGTTTAGTTAGGAAAATGTTGATACAAAAGTTGGGTGATCCTTGCTAGACTCGAATTAGGCTTAATTCGGGTTGGCTGGGCTCCGGCTCCTGCACCAAGTGAACTGTTTGGTTGGGATCCTGCACACTAAACAATACGCGTTAGGCTTACCGTGGGAGTGTTTCCCACGATTAGACTCCAGCGTGAGAGTAAGTAATCGGTTAGGGTTTTACGTGAGTTGAGAGTATAGAACGTAATACCTTTGTGGAACCTTTGAGGGTTCCTTTTATGGGCAGTGAAACCCTAATGGGCTGTCACTAATACTTCGGCCCCAAGGAAGAGATAAGCACCAGAATTAGATTGATTGTTATCTTCTAATTATGGTGAGTGAATATCCTCTTCTTTGGAGTGAATCACATTCAGAGATAGAATATGATTCTGTCTAACCCTGCACCGGTCATGCCGGGCCGTGGGCCGTACACATGTGTGCGGTTACTGTTCATCCAAGCCCGTAAGCTCAAATGACATTACTCCCACCCATTCGTGATGGGTCGGATACGGGTAGTACCCGTGGGTCGGGTTCATGACCCGGCTGGGGACTATACGTCATCATGTCCCCCCAGTATAGTTGTTACAACCATAGGCGTAACCTCTAAACTACCAAGATGCTCCCTGGACGTACCAAGAAAAATAGGGAATGATAAGTTGTCCAAGAATTTGTTTTGGCCGCACGTGGAAACCTGACTTAGGAATTTATTCCATTATTAACTCAGCCACTCGTGGCGACCGAGACAAATGAAATACAGCATTGAATGTCAAGTCTTACATGAGAGCCGCATATCCCGACATTAATAACTGTTCACCTGCCACTTTGACTGACAAAAGTGCAGACAGTCAGAGCCTCGAGCAGCGTAAACGTCTGAGTCAGAAGTGACCCGTGGGTCCCACCTGACGTTTCACTTGCCACTTGCACCCTAACCACACGATTAAGAATAGTGGCAAACACGTGTCACACATCCAACAGGCCATGACCCACGAGGCAACCCTATAAATAAGCCACCCCTACGGCTGTGTGAAACACACAGTTCTTATCTCCATTTCTGCCATTAAAGCTTTCTTCTTAGCTTCAATCAATCACGCACGGATCCCTTCCTCCGCAGGTTAGAACACCACGCCCTTACATTTTTTTTCAGTAATGGCTCACAGAAACAACCCCACAATTTGATCCGTGCTTAATGTAATGACCCAGGAGCAACTAGATCACTTTTGTATCAATTATTTCATCCCTACCAACCTACACCCCTCATTGCCTGGCGCCGGAGACCTCATAACTGAGGCTCTGGAGGGTAAAATTGGCCTTTACACTCGCCTTTTCGATGCGGCCAACTACCGCATTCCATTCACCCGTTTTCTCATAGATCTATTAGGATATTACGATGTACATATTAGTAAGCTCCACTGTATAGGCGCGTGTAAGATAAGTCAATTCGAGATCCTTTGCCGTGCTAAAAGAATCCCCCCAACCGTAGAACTATTCCGGCTTTTTTACACTCCCAGCATAGTAAATGGTTGGTTATCCTTTAAGAAACGATCCCCTAACAGCCCCCAGTCTCATAATAAGCCAATGGATTCGCTGGAAAACTGGTATGACCACTACTTTTTCATAGACGCAATAGTATGGCCGGCTGATTATGCCTTTAAACATAGGGTATCCCACGACCCCCTACCGTACGCTAGTACATATAACCCTCGACACTCCCAAGAAATAGATCTGAATAGGACCGGGTTCCATACAAAACCTCCCCGAATCATTTCTATGTTTGCTAGGGATTAGCCGCAACTATTTCGGCCCGTCCAACAGATATCTTGTATTTTAGAGAAGACAGGGTGAAGGTAGACTAGCATCCGTACACAAAAAAGCTCATTCAATTATTTTGTAATGGCTAACATATTTTGTTATTTGTATGGCAGAAATGAACTTCTTTGGACTTCTACGCCAAGGCGACCCAAAGCTCGTACCAGAGGGCTCCCGTCCCCTACGTGAGAACGAACTACCCCTTCTTGAGCATACCCGAAACGTGACGGTTGCTCTTGAGGCCGTGCCGGATCCCCACTCGGACGAGGAAGAAACAACTCTAATGAGGACTCCCGTCGACTTCAGCAACGAGGACGGTGATAACAGGATGCTCGAAGGAGGAGCCGGGCCCTCCTCACCGCCTAAGACTGCCACTCCCGCACATGGGGAAGAGCAGGGAGACAACATTGACTTAACCACCTCCAGCCTTCGCCAGATGTTGGGCGATGATGAGGAAGAGGTACAACAAATCAATGAAGAGGAAGAGGAGGAAGCTGAAAAAGAAGTTGAGGAGGAGGTCGAAGAAGCAACAGCTCAGCCCGTCGCTAAGCGTACCCGCAGAAAAAACAAACGGGTAAGAAGAGCTGCTCCGGCCGAGATTGGCGAACACAACGCCCCTGCCAAGAAACTTCGAGAAGAACACCCCTTATACCAATCTGTGGGGAGCACTACCTAGGCTTCCGAGACGATCTGGGCCGCACATGTCGATCCAGTTACTCAGATTCCCCCAACCACATCAGAATTAGCAGGGAATAACATGTAAGGCGTCATCTTGATACGTAAGAACGACAAATTCCCTTTAAGCAGTACTTAATATGTATCCAAATGCTTGTTTTGCAGGGATGAACAAACTGGTTCCGTGCCTCCCCCTGACGCCCAAATGGAGAAGGGAAAAGAAAAGGAAGTGGAGAGAAACCCCATGCTTCACACGGCCGCCACAAAATCCGGCCCCGTATTTGAAGAAGGTACCCCCACAGCCTCCCAAGACCTCCCAACGTCCGGTCCCCCTCAATCGTTCAACCCTATTTGGAATATCACCACTGCATCACGAATGAGGGAAGCCGAGGAATGTCGAGAGTACCTCAATAACTGCATACCACCAGGCTTGGTGCGAGAAGTGAATGCGCTCAGCCATGCGGACCTGGCGGACGAGTACAACGGCGCTTTGGTGCATCAAATGGCAATGGGCACCTCAATGAGAGTAAGATTTGAAGCCGCACTTGGGCATGTGGAGTCCCTTAAGAGGAAAGTTGGACGGAGGGAGAGAATGATCGAGGAAAATGAAGCTCAAATTGCTGCCCTCCAGTCCCAACTTGCTAGTAACGAGGCGACGGTGAAGGAGCAATCAGCCCGTGCGAATGCTTATGACCAACAAGTGGCCGATCTCGAGGCAAAACTAGATGCCGCAACAACCAAGGTACATATCCGTGACGCACCACCCCTTTATTCTACAAGAAATATAATCTAACAATTAATCTCATATAGGTGACCGCAGCGGAGGCGTCTGCCAAGTCCTCCTCCAGCCAAGTATCCGTGCTTACCAAGAAACTGGAAGACGCTCAGATGACAATCCAGAGCATGGAGAAGGCACAAGAGGAGCTTGCTGATGAGAGGGCTATTACCAAGGAGCTAAAGGAGGCGTATGCACAAAAAGATGTGTGATCGACGCCCTCACCGCCGAACGCGACGACGTGCTATGCCCCCAACTACTAGCAGCCATTGCCGGCCGCAGGTGGATGGTGGGACATGGGGCACGTTTGGCCGTCACCAAGGTACTAGAGGCCCCCGAATTTGTGCAACAGTTTGCAAGCCTTGTGTCCGATGGTATTGACCACGGCCGTCATGAAGGAATGGTCCAGGCCGTAGAGCTGATCAAGAAAAAGGAGAACTTCACCAGACATGCTTTCTTTAACCCTGAAGCTGCTAACAAGATGACTGCTTCCATGGCCGCGATGCGAGATCTTCATTATCCATTCTTGGCTGAGCTGGAGGCCACAAAAGATGCATCGAACATGGAAATCATGGAAAAGCTTAGTCTCAGTGCGTTCTCCCAAGATGAGGGTCATTCCCGTGCTTCCTTCACTCCATCACCCAGCCACCTGACGCTCCCTATCTATGAGGACGTAACCAGGATCGTGCTCGATGAAGAACCCTTAAGCGGGGTGCTGGAGAGGAACGCGGCTCAAGCCTTGAAGCGGAAGGAACGTAGTGAGAGGTTGCCATGCTTGGCTGAGGAACAAGTGGAGATAGGTAAGTTTCTCCCCCCCATGTAGGGTGCTCCTACTGTATTATCCATTTCAGACAATTCTGGTTTGTAACCGCTGAATATTTTGTAGTTTTTATTCGTCCGTACATGTACACGGCTAAGACATGTGTCCTTTGTATGTAAGTCCGTGATGACCACGACCATTTTGTTATTTATTTGGAAACTTGTGTATTTTTATTTTTGTTGAATATTGTATACCAATACTGCATGACATGTCACGTCTTACACAAAAAAGGAAAATACATACAAGCCTATGATTTACTAGACATGCGACGTGCGTCTTTACTATGCGGAGCACTGCGTGAGTACGGCATACGAAACTTACCACAACGTCTTGTGAGTAAGGTGTCTAGTAAGGATACATGATCCGTGCCGCTAGGGTTGCATCCCTCTTACGCGGTAAGTTGAATTAGTAGGTTCACTTAATCCTCTTACCCCACCTGGAGGCGTATAGTACATGTACGGTGATTTGAATGAATGCATAAGAAACATGACATATTATAATAATAACCAAAATCCATATGACTAACACAATCCTAAAAAAAATATAATTTGCACAAAACAAGCCGTGGAGCTAGCTAGGCACCACGGCATTTTATTAGAACGTTTACATTTTTTGTTTTGAACAAGCATGATAAGTCCTAAGAAACAAAAAAGGAACCTAGACAAAACATAATAAGCAAAACAGATAGAGTGCACGGATCTTCATTAAAGCCACATACGGCGAAGTACCCATGCGGAAGCCGGAGCTTTCAAAGATAGCACTTTTGAGGTTGGAGATGTTCTATGTGCGCTCCAGGTCGCGGCCATCCATGTCGCGTAACTTGTACGCACCTCGTCCCAAGGCTTCTGTGACCTCATACGGTCCTTACCACTTAGGGCCCAGTTTTCCTGTATTCTCTGCTCGACTTGCTTCGTTAGCACGATAGACATAATCCCCCGGTCGGAAGGAAACACCTTTAACCTTAGCATCGTAATAAGCCTTCATTTTAGCCTTGGACTTAGCCTCATTAATGGCTGCTATCTCCCTTTTTTCTTCTAACAGATCCAGGTTGATTCGCAGCTGTTCGTCGTTCGTGACAACATTAACCTCCGTCGTGCGGATGGTAGGCATTCCTATTTCTGCTGGTATAACAGCTTCAGTGCCGTAAGCCAATGCAAATGGAGTGTCTCCGTTGGCCGTTTTGATCATAGTCCTATGTGCTCATAGAACATGTGGTAGCTCATCCACCCATTTGGCACTTCGCTCATCCAAACGTGCCTTGATGCCGTTTCCCAAGCTTCTATTCGCTCGTTCCACAAGGCCATTTGTCTGCGGATGCTTAACGGACGCGAAGCGTCGCTTGATATTCAATGATGCACACCAGTCCTTGAATGGATTGTCCGCGAACTGTTTACCGTTGTCCGAGATGATTTCTCCTGGTAGGCCAAAACGACACACAATGTGCTCCCAAACAAACTTTTTAACTTGTTTGCCTGTGATGGATTTGACTGCCTTGGCCTCTATCCAACGTGTGAAATAGTCCATCGCGACAATCAAGAACTTAACTCCCCCTGCAGCTACAGGAAATGGTCCTGCAATGTCGATTCCCCACTTATAGAATGGCCATGGGGATGTGATAGGTGTAAGCTCCTGCTGCGGATGTCGCGGCACCGGTCTATGCACTTGGCAATCACTACACTTGCGAATCATGTCGCGCGCGTCCCTGTGCATGGTAGGCCAATAATATCCTATCCGTAAGGCTCTAGCTACCACTGATCGTGGACCTGCGTGAATGCCGCACAACCCTTCATGTATTTCACTGATTACATAGGTAGCCTGACGTGGTCCAACACGTCGCAACCACGGCTGCAAGAAAGAGAGCTTATAAAGAATACCTTCTCGGAGTTTGAAGTGTTGCGACTTCCTTCTGATGCGACGTGCTGCTTTTTCCTCGTCCGGAAGGGTCTCGCTAGTCAAATAGTTGATAATCGGGGTCATCCATGTAGGTCCATCCTCCTCAACTATAGTAGCGACCTCCCCTTCCGTTATAGATTTCTCCTTGAGTATTTCCACCAAGACTTGTTTGGACAAGTGAGCGAAACTTGTGGATGCGATCTTGCTAAGAGCGTCCGCCTTCTTGTTCTCGCCTCTCGGCACCTGCTTGATGGAAAACTTGCTGAAAGCCGCGATTAGTGTCTTGAATTTTTCCAAGGATCTGACCATGTTGTCCTCCTTAGCCACATATCCACCTAGAATATGGTTCGCAACAAGCCGTGAGTCCACGTAGGCCTCAAGGTTGCGGACTCCCATTCTAGCGGCGATTTTTAAACCCGCAATTAATGCTTCATATTCCGCTTCGTTGTTGGTGGCCGTGAACTCAAAACGAAGGGCGTACGTAAACTCCATTCCTTCCGGATTTGTGAGGATGAGACCATCTCCGGACCCATCCGTACACGAAGATCCGTCCGTAAATAACACCCATGGTTCTGTTGGAGTCTCGTCTTGTTTAACGATTGGTCCTTTCTCATCCGGCTTCTCAATCAGGAAATCTGCCAAGATCTGGCCTTTCACAGCCGTCCTTGGCCTATAAGATATATTGTGCTCCCCCAATAAGATGCTCCATTTTTGTAGCCTCCCTGCCACATCCGGTCTAGAAATGACCTGCTTGATTGGTTGGTCCGTAATGACTACAATTGGGTGCGCCTGAAAGTATCGGCGCAATCGCTTTGTAGAAAACACTAGTGCCAAAACCAATTTTTCCATAGAGGAGTAATTCAGCTCCGGCCCTTGTAATGTTCTACTTATGAAGTAGACCGGAGTTTGCACTGTATCTCTATCTGTCATGAGTACCGCGCTTATTGCGCCATGAATGGCTGAGAGATACATAATGAGTTCCTCCTTTGGCCGGGGAGCTACTAGCATAGGGAGAGATGCAAGGTGCTGCTTGAGTTGGCCAAAAGCTTCCTCGGCTTCCTTTGTCCACCAGAAGTCTCCCTTCCTAATGCACTTCTTGAGTGTCTTAAATAGGGGTAATGACTTCTCTGCGGATTTGGATAGGAACCTATTTAGCCCGGCCAGTTTTCCATTTAAGGATTGCACTTCCTTCCGTGTCTGAGGGGATGGCAGCTGTATCACTGCGTCCGTTTTCTCTGGGCAAGGTTTGATGCCGTTTGGATCAATCAAATATCCAAGGAACATTCCCTCCGTTTCCCCAAACGTGCATTTCTTTGGATTTAGCTTCATGTTAATCCTCCTCAGTGTGTCGAATGTCTCTTGGACATCCCGGAGAAGTGCATCCTCTGTATGACTTTTTATGACTAAGTCATCCACATAGACTTCCAGGTTGCGGCCTATCTGTGATTCAAAATCTTTGTCCACAAGCCGCTGGTATGTAGCACCGGCGTTCTTTAGTCCAAACGGCATTTTCGTATAGAAATATACGCCCTGACTCGTATGGAACGCCGTTTTTTCTGCATCCTCCTCCGCCATCTGGATCTGGTGGTATCCTTTATATGCGTCTAAAAACACTTAAAGGGATATCCACATAGGGATTCCACCTTCCAGTCAATTTCCGGTAACGGGTAACAATCCTGTGGACAGGCTTTGTTCAGATCCGTGAAATCCACACACATGCGCCAACTTCCGTCATGTTTTTTGACCATGACCGGATTGGATAACCACTCGTGGTAGTATACCTCGCGCATGATACCTGCGTCCACTAATTTCCGTACTTCTTCCAATATCACTCGGCTACACTTAGGCGCCTGGCCGCGCTTCTTTTGCTTGATGGGTTGGTACCCCTGGCGGATCTGGAGCTTATGCTCTGCTATCGCACGTGGCACGCCTGTCATATGCTTTGGCTCCATGCGAATATATCTAGGTTTGCACTTAGAAGAGAGCACATGGCTCTTTTGCCGCTATCCGAGAGCGCCCCCCTATGGATATCTCCTGTTCCGGGGAGTCAGGATGGATTGCCACCTTCCAGTTGGGAGGTGGTGATCCATCCTTGGGTGGAATAGGTGGAGCCGGTGTTGTCACGGTATGACACTCGGATGATGGTACGATTGTGTTGTAAATGGTGACGATTCCGCCCTCAACAGGGAACTTGATCATTCCGTGTGCCGTGGAAGGTACCGCCCGTATAGCCAGAATACCTAGTCTGCCTATGATCCCATTGTACGGAGAATGTGAGCGTATCACCATGAAGTTCATCCACGCCGTAGTGGAGTGTTCCTCATTCCCAATGGTCACAAGCAGACGCAGTTTCCCTATCGGCCAGATGGTGTCTCCACTAAAGCCAGTGAGCGGCGCCGTGGCCGGTACTAATTGGCTTCTTATTTCTGGCTGTAACTGCACAAAACAGTGTTCGTACAGTACTTCTGCCGATGACCCTCCGTCCACATACATGCGACAGACATTGTGTGTTCCGATGCTTATCTCAATAGTGAGAGGCGCATCAATCACATCGCTTGCTGTGATGGGAGGGAATGAGATTTCCCTGCCGCGGGGAAATTTTTGGCCAATTTTCTGCCTAGTGCGGCGTTGTCTGGATTGGATCATGTATATGGTCGAAGGTTTGTCCTTTTGGGGATCCTTCTTGTCATACTTCTTGTTGTCTTTTCCATCCTTCCAATCCTTAACCAAATGCTTGAGTTTACCTGATTTGATCAGTGACTCAATGTGCTTCTTGAGCTGGATACACTCCTCCGTACCATGGCCCTTGTCATTATGGAATTCGCAGAAGCGATTTCCTTGGCGACGGTCCGGCGGAGTTGTCATTGGGGGAGGCCTTGGAAAATTTGCCCCTTCCGTCAGCAAGATCTCCCGGTAGGACAGCTTTAGGGGGTAAACTTATCGTCCGTCCGTCCTCCTTTGTTTTGGCTCTTATAGTCTGAGCCCTTGCTATTGTTCTGATTGCCATGACCGCCCGACTGTCTCCGAGACTGGTCGTTTGACCGGTACCCATTTCCTTTGGATGGGTAAGCCGCGGCAACAGCTGTTTCTCCCTCTATTAAATTTCTGACCTTTTCCATGAGGTCATCATATCTCTCTGGGCGCTTGTCATCGAGACGCCTGATCAATTCCCTGTCTGTTATGGCGTGCATGTAGTCAGAGATTTTCAGGAGTTCTGGCATTGTCTTTGTGCGCGTGCACTCATCATTAAAGCGTTCAGTGAAGGCTTCTGTGGACTCCCCCGGCCGTTGTTTGACAGTTGCCAATGAGACCGGATCCCTATTATACTTCTTCCTCTGAGTATAATTATTCTTGAACGCAGTGCGTAGTTCCGTGAAACTATCAATGCTTCGTGGAGGGAGTCCCTCAAACCAGTCACGGGCATTGCCGATCAGAGTTGAATTGAACATTTGGCACCATATAGGCATGGGCCATCGCTCAATTTTTGCCTGCGTATCGAATATTTTGAGGTGATCATCCGGATCACCAGTTCCATCATAGGTCTTGACACACGCCGGCATGCGATGTTTGGTGTCCTCGGAGTAGTTCCGTATGCGGAGGGTGAATGGGTCTTCCCTGGGATCCGCCCATGGACGGGTGAGCCTAAAGTCATCCCATGGGTCACACCACGGGCGGGAAAGATCCTCCGCTTATGCATATCGATAATAAGGGCCACCATAATACTCATCGTTGTTTGGTGGTGGTGGAGGGGTACGCCTAGGTCGGAGACGCTTGGGCAGATGGTCGTCTGAGTCCTCTCCTGATGGATCTGGAGACGGGGGTGGTGCCCCATCCCTTGGGTGAGGACCACTTTTTTGAGACGAGCCAGGAGCCTTTTTCCCAGTGTCCATCCTATCCCACACGCTTGTGCGGCGAGCGGCTCTGGCCAGCTCTCGATCTGGTCGCTCGGGTGAACCGTCGGACTTATCTCCCCCTTCTCGAGACTGCGTTAGTTCCTGCATGAGGCGATCTCCTATGCGCTCGAACACATTCCTAGGCTGAGGGGTTTCCTCAAAGATGCTCTGTTCCTGAGGCCGGGCTTTCCTTTTCCTCTGATTTTGGGAGGAGGTGATTGGTCTGGTATTGCCAAAGTTGAGTCTAGATTGGAGGTTCCTCCCTAGATTCAACCTTGATGCAATCCCTGGGACGATCCTATCAAAGTTCTGCGTGAGAACTCGAGTGAGATCCTCCTCGCTGAGTGGTTGGACTTCTACTTCCTCCTCAATTGATGGCCTATGCGGCTCCTTGTTAGGAGGATTGGGCGCACTCCCTGGATCAGGGTTATCCAGGGTTGAGGTAGGTGGGGGTGTTATGGAGATCGTGTTCGTCACCCTCAAGGGCTGAAAACCACCACGGTTACCAGGTCCGCCCGTAGGGCGGCTAGGAGATTGATTGGGGATGAGTATCCTTTCCCCTTGGGACTTCCGATTTCCAGGATTCGTGTTCCTGGGATTAGTTTGCGGATGCCCCTTCGTCATTGGAAATTCAAGATGAAGTTTTGCTCTAGCTTAGTGTAATGGGTCCCACGGATGGCGCCAACTTGTTGATGCAAAAGTTGGGTGATCCTTGCTAGACCCGAATTAGGCTTAATTCGGGTTGGCTGGGCTCCGGCTCCTGCACCAAGTGAACTGTTTGGTTGGGATCCTGCACACTAAACAATACGCGTTAGGCTTACCGTGGGAGTGTTTCCCACGATTAGACTCCGGCGTGAGAGTAAGTAATCGGTTAGGGTTTTATGTGAGTTGAGAGTATAGAACGTAATACCTTTGTGGAACCTTTGAGGGTTCCTTTTATAGGCAGTGAAACCCTAATGGGCTTTCACTGATACTTCGGCCCCAAGGAAGAGATAAGCACCAAAATTAGATTGATTGTTATCTTCTAATTATGGTGAGTGAATATCCTCTTCTTTGGAGTGAATCACATTCAGAGATAGAATATGATTCTGTCTAACCCTGCACCGGTCATGCCGGGCCGTGGGCCGCACACATGTGTGCGGTTACTGTTCATCCAAGCCCGTAAGCTCAAATGACATTACTCCCACCCATTCGTGATGGGCCGGATACGGGTAGTACCCGTGGGCCGGGTTCATGACCCGGCTGGGGACTATACGTCATCAGAAAAAATCTTTAATTTTTTTAGAAAAATTTTCATTTAAAAATAAGAAAACAAAAAACTTGTTTGATTGCACCTTTTTTCAATATTTTTCAGAAAATGGAAAATTTCTATTCTCCATTTTTACATAAAAAAAATAGAAAACACTATTTTACACTTTTTTTTATTTTTTCCTCTTCACCTAAACTAGAGCTGTAAACGAACTGAACATTCAGCGAACCATTCGCCAAAAAAATTTGTTTATGTTCGTTTATTTAACAAATGAACGAACACGAACAAGATTTTTGGTCAGTTTAGTTAAATAAACGAACGTGAGCAAAGGCTTTGTTCGTTCATTTACGTTCATGAACGTTCGATTATGTCCATCTGATTACGTTCGTTTATTTCATTCGTTTACGCTCGATTAATATTCCAGATGTTAAAAAAAATAATGAAGTATATAACAAATATTTTTAAATGTCTAACAATAATATTATATCCTTAATAAAAGAGGGGAATTGCGATTCCCAATGAACAGTACCTACACTCACACAAGAAATAAAAAAAAAAATATCCCACCTCCCTCACATACCCCTCACACTCACATACCCCTCACACATATTTTATTTTCTCTCCCTCTCTCATTCACTCACATACCCCTCACACATATTTTATTTTCTCTCCCTCTTGAAAGTTCTCTGTTTCTCTCTCTAATCATCGACGACCGATCATCAAGCGTATGATTTGCTATGTTTTCAATCGTATTTGATTATTCTATATTTTAAGTATCAGGTATGATTTGCTATGTTTTCAATCGTATTTGATTATTCTATATTTTAAGTATCATGTATGTTTTGAATCTGACTTTAGGTACATCTTGCGTCGATGTAAAACTGATCCGCTGGATGTGAAACTTTCATAACTTTATAGATCTTCGTTGATGAGACGGGTTATGGGTTTAATCTAAAACCTTAATAGTTTGATAGATTTCTTGATTAGACTAGCGTGATCGAAACCTTTGATTAAAAAGGGTTCGTCAAAACCAATCTACGCTTTGGTATGTGAGGGAGGTGGGATATTTTTTTTATATTTCTTCTGTCAGTGCGGGTACTGTTCATTGTGAATCGCAATCCCACTCTTTTATTAAGGATATAATATAATATAATTCTTGCTGATGATTGATGCGTTGATCGGTTTTATTGGTTTTTATTTAATCTGATGATTGATGATGATCTAATCTATATTCATGATCTGGGTATACCCATTTGGCCAGAAGCCCCTTCATTGTCATTGGCTTCTTCGTTGCCCCGTTGACGGTGTGCGGCGTTGATTGTCAGTAGGCGGTGTTGGTGAGCTTAGGTCAGCCGACCTTTTAAGGTTGTCGGGGTACATTAGTATGAAGTGTAGTTGATATTCAGTTCCGATAATGTCATTTGATTTTATAATGATAGTGACGGCCCCTATCTTGGCGGCACAAAACGGAAATGTGTTTGCAGCCATGGCAGTTTTAATAAAGTGTACAAAGAAATACACTTTATGATAGTTTTAATAAAAGAGGGGGATTACGAGAACTAATGTATGTGATTGCTCAGGCTATGATGAGTTTAACGGCATGGGATAAATCTGAGATTACGCGTATCTTGGCGGGGCAACCTCTCGGGGCTGCAGCCATGGCGTGCCTATCCGTTTTTCCCTTAATAGTGCCATATCTGAGCCTATACGCGTGGAAACTACAGCGAGCTTCATTGCCCCGTTCACGGTGTGCGGTGTTGATTGTTAGTAGGCGGTGTTGGTGAGCTTAGGTGTGGGTGATGGTGGTCGTCAGTCGGCGCTGCCTGATGTTGCCCATTGTGAATCCTCATACCAACTTTTGTGCTTTTCTGAGGTATTCTTTTGACTTTGCTTTTATGTTTGAAGCTTTATGTGTGAGGGAGAGAAAATAAAATATGTGTGAGGGTATGTGAGTGTGAGGGGTATTGATGATCTGGGTATACCCATTTGGCCAGAATCCCCTTCATTGTCATTGGCTTCTTCGTTGCCCCGTTGACGGTGTGCGGCGTTGATTGTCAGTAGGCGGTGTTGTTGAGCTTAATTTGATTTTATAATGATAGTGACGGCCCCTATCTTGGCGGCACAAAGCGGAAATGTGTTTGCAGCCATGGCAGTTTTAATAAAGTGTACAAAGAAATACACTTTATGACAGTTTTAATAAAAGAGGGGGATTACGAGAACTAATGTATGTGATTACTCAGGCTATGATGAGTTTAACGGCATGGGATAAATCTGAGATTACGGTATCTTGGCGGGGCAACCTCTCGGGGCTGCAGCCATGGCGTGCCTATCCGTTTTTCCCTTAATAGTGCCATATCTGAGCCTATACGCGTGGAAACTACAGCGAGCTTCGTTGCCCCGTTCACGGTGTGCGGTGTTGATTGTCAGTAGGCGGTGTTGGTGAGCTTAGGTGTGGGTGATGGTGGTCGTCAGTCGGCGCTGCCTGATGTTGCCCATTGTGAATCCTCATACCAACTTTTGTGCTTTTCTGAGGTATTCTTTTGACTTTACTTTTATGTTTGAAGCTTTATGTGTGAGGGAGAGAAAATAAAATATGTGTGAGGGTATGTGAGTGTGAGGGGTATTGATGATCTGGGTATACCCATTTGGCCAGAATCCCCTTCATTGTCATTGGCTTCTTCGTTGCCCCCGTTGACGGTGTGCGGCGTTGATTGTCAGTAGGCGGTGTTGGTGAGCTTAGGTGTGGGTGATGGTGTCGTCAGTCGGCGCTGCGCGACCAACAAGGTATTTAAACGCACTATTATGATTATCAGCGGTCGTATGAAGTATAGTTGATATCCAGTTCCGATAATGTCATTTGATTTTGCCTAGGCGACCTTTTAAGGTTGTCGGGGTACATTAGTATGAAGTGTAGTTTATATCCAGTTCCGATAATGTCATTTGATTTTATAATGATAGTGACGGCCCCTATGTTGGCGGCACAACACGGAAATGTGTTTGCAGCCATGGCCGTTTTAATAAAGTGTACAAAGAAATACACTTTATGACAGTTTTAATAAAAGAGGGGGATTACGAAAACTAATGCATGTGATTGCTCAGGCTATGATGAGTTTAACGGCATGGGATAAATTTGAGATTACGCGTATCTTGGCGGGGCAACCTCTCGGGGCTGCAGCCATGGCGTGCCTATCCGTTTTTCCCTTAATAGTGCCATATCTGAGCCTATACGCGTGGAAACTACAACGAGCTTCGTAAGTTCCTTTACTGTGTTTATACCACTAATAATTTGTTGATACAACTGATCAATTTTGATTAATAATCTTATGAACTTTGTATTATCTTATTTTGTAGATATAAACATGATTGAGACCATTTTAAAAAAACAGTTACCTTTTTAACACGTTTATTGTTGGTGTTTTTATGAAGCTGTTGGTGTTTCTGAGTTTTGAGGCTACCACTGAAATTTTAGATAAGTACTTTTTTTGAAAGTTACCATTGGTAAGTAAAAACAGAGGTTTTGGATATGTCCAGGGTATAAGTTGTTTTTAAAAAAAAGAAGTATAGTCATTCAATTGAAGGTTTGTTGCCGCTATTCATAGCAGGCGACGATCGTGACAATTGTGGCTTTCAGTGCCGCTCTTGACGCCTGCTGACGATAGGCTGTAAGGGGTGTTTGCGATTCCCAATGAACAGTACCCTTCTTGATGATGATTGATGTGTTGATCGGTTTTATTGGTTTTTATTTAATCTGATAATTAATGATGATCTAATCTATATTGATGATCTGGGTATACCCATTTGGCCAGGAGCCCCTTCATTGTCATTGGCTGCTTCGTTGCCCCGTTGACGGTGTGCGGCGTTGATTGTCAGTAGGCGGTGTTGGTGATCTTAGGTATGGGTGATGGTGGTCGTCAGTCAGCGCTGCCTGATGTTGACCATTGTCAATCCTCATACCAACTTTTGTGCTTTTCTGAGGTATTCTTTTGACTTTGCTTTTATGTTTCAAGCTTTATGTTATTTTAGTGTGCTTAGCTTGACTGATAAGTTTTGTCCGGGCGACATACATATGACTGGTGACGCGACCAACAAGGTATTTAAACGCACTATTATGATTATCAGCGGTCGTATGAAGTATAGTTGATATCCAGTTCCGATAATGTCGTTTGATTTTGCTCAGGCGACCTTTTAAGGTTGTCGGGGTACATTAGTATGAAGTGTAGTTGATATCCAGTTCCGATAATGTCATTTGATTTTATAATGATAGTGACCGCCCCTATCTTGGCGGCACAACACAGAAATGTGTTTGCAGCCATGGCAGTTTTAATAAGTGTACAAAGAAATACACTTTATGACAGTTTTAATAAAAGAGGGGGATTACGAAAACTAATGTATGTGATTACTCAGGCTATGATGAGTTTAACGGCATGGGCTAAATCTGAGATTACGCGTATCTTGGCGGGGCAACCTCTCGGGGCTGCAGCCATGGCGTGCCTATCCGTTTTCCCCTTAATGGTGCCATATCTGAGCCTAGACACGTGGAAACTACAACGAGCTTCGTAAGTTCCTTTCCTGTGTTTAGAGGTAGCAGTTTTGACCTATTTACTTATAAATTTGGGTCGATTCTGGTTGTCTTTTCTCTAGAATGGACCAGCTTAAAAAAAACAAGGTATATGGGAACGGGTTGAAGTCGTTAAGAGTCTTTTTAATGCATACATCATTCTAAATTGTCTTTTAAGAGATTTTAATAGTTGTACTATTATTGTTTCAAAATGTTAATTAGGTATATATGTTTTTTGAATACAAAATATGGAAAAACACGCAAGGGTGCTGGAAGTTCACTGTAAACACCATCCTCAAGACGCAAACTCTCATTGAAGACAAGGTGCTGCTCCAGTTGAAACTGTATTCAGGAGACGAGAGAGGAAGCCGTCGGATTATGCTATTCTTACATACGTGTCACAACTCCGCCAAGAATCAACGAACAAAAACTAGCCGCGGCGGAGCGCGGGCACCTTACCTAGTATTACTAATATAGTACTTGGTTACAAAGTTGCAATAATTTCTCTAAAATTATACATTAGAGCTAGAAATTAAAAGACATGGCTATAAAGATGAAAAAGAAACAATATTTTGAGATATGATGATTAGATAAGTATATAAGATGATTATGTGGATCGTCTAAAGTAACAACTTTAGTTACACGGTCGTTTAGTCCGTTTACATGTATATATCACCGTTTACGTTCATTTATTTTCGTTTACGTTCATTCGTTTACGTTCATTCGATTACGTTCGTTTAAGTTATATGAACGAACATAAACGAACATGAACAAGTTCAAATATAAATAAACGAACATGAACTACAATTTTTGTCCGATTAAGCGTTCGCGTTAGTTTATTTGTTCGGCTAAAATTAAATAAACGAACATGAACATACATCCGTTCGCGTGCGTTCGGTTCGTTTACAGCCCTAACCTAAACACTTTTCCATTTTTTGAAAAAAAAAACATTTATACAAGTTTCAAAATTTTCAACTTTTTTCTAAAGAAGGGAATGATTCTCTTTTTTAGAAAATTAAAAAAAAATATATATATAAAAAAATTCGCAACTAAACAGCCCCTAAGATTCATTGTATCACACATGAACTCATCATGTACATGTACATGATGCACGCACTATAAAATAAGTAATACACTTACTAAAAGTTTTATATACTAATAAAATTTACAATTGCTTTTATCTGCTGATACCCCTTCACTGCTCACCACATGCCCGAAATACTCTAACCTTGCCTGACCGAAAGAGCATTTCGATTTCTTCACAAACAACTTGTGTTGTTTTAAAGTTTCAAACACTATCCTCAAGTGTTGCAAGTGGCTATCTAGGCTGTCACTGTAAATCAAGATGTCATAAAAAAAAAAACCAGTACAAATTTCCTCATATAATCCATGAAAACCTCATTCATTAAAGCCTGAAATTGTTTAAATCAATAATGAATATACAAGTAAACAAAAGAAACTTACAACCATTGTTTACTTTTTTCCTACTAAAAAAAATAGTAGTCATTTACACTTTTGTTTACTTTTTTTAAGTAAGAATAAACTTTTAATATTTCCCTCTATTACTTAATATTTTTCTTAAAAGTAAGAATTGATAAAAATAAATTTTGATAACATTTTTTTAGTAAAAATTGATAGAATATACTTTTAGTGTTTCCCTTTATTTATCACATTTAAATTAGTAAGCAAATATCATAAATTTTGTAGTGACGACGACGTGTCAACCAGCGGCGAAGCTAGTAGGAGTCTAGTAGGTGTTGAGTCACCACCAATCGGCCTATTTCGTTTATTATTTATGTGAATCACAAGCCAATTTTTTCCTACTTTCTACATTCAGCTTCCCCCAATGTCATGAACTTTTGTCTTAAATATGGTTAGCCTCCCTTAACTAAAAATCATAACTCCGCCTCTGGTGCCAACGTTAGCACGAGACCACGAAAATTCGTAAATGTTTGTGATGGCTTCGACTTTCGACTTTAATTTTGGAAGATGTTTACTCGGATCATTTATATGACAATCAGTTAAGTTTAGATATCTTTCCACCACGAAATTTGACTTATGCATACCATAAACCTTTAAAGGAAATATGATACTATTTGGTTTGATAAGAATATGAGGACTAAGTTCACAGACATAAAAACATGCAATGCAACTAATTATGTCATTTTTTTCAAACGTACAACTATGGTGTTACCTATAGGGGCGATGATTGTCGATAGTGATCTTACGAACCATTGGTGTGAAACTCAGGATCAAGATACATGTATTATTAAAAGCTAACGATATTTAATGAAATCATGTTAGGGGAGTTAGTTTTCACCATAAAAATTTTATCTGGTTGGTTGTATATATACATCCCTCTAGCATGTAAATAAACATGAATATTCGTCATTCGTTTACTTTTGTCACTAGGAAATGACTACCAGTACCAGAGACGTCGTGCAACATATGATGTCAAGTGAAGCACGAGCATTTTCAATTTTTATTACCGGGAATAATTTGAATGAAGTGAACCTGTGTAAAAACTACCTTCAAACAAAATTTTTAATAAAAGACTTGGGCGAATTAAAATACTTTCTTAGAATAGAAGCCTTAAAAACTAATCAAGGAATTTTCTTATCCCAAAGAAAGTACTGCATGGAACTTCTTGTAGAATATGGCCTACTTGCTTGCAAGCCAGCCTTGACTCCAATTGAGTCCAAATTGGTTACAACAGACAAACCGGTTAACAAAAAGGACAAACCTTAAAACAACATAACAGAATATCAGAAACTCTTATGAAAACTGATTTACCTTATCCACACAAGGCCTGATATCTCTTACGTTATTCATTCATTAAGTCAGTTCATGCATTCATCCCTTACATCTCACTTAAAGTTGGCCTTAAGAGTTCTAAAGTATTTAAAAAATACCCCAGGAAAGGGTATACACATCACTAAAACCAACAGTTTAATGCTTATGGCCTATGTTGACTCCGACTGGGCAAAATGCAAAGCAACAAGAAGATCTGTTACTGGCTTTACTATTTTCTTTGGAAAATCTCTTGTATCTTGGAAAAGCAAAAAACAAACTGTAGTTGCTAGATCATATGCGGAAGCCGAATATAGAGCTCTTGCCACTGCTACTTGTGAAACAATGTGGCTTCTAAATCTGCTAAGAGACTTCAAGTTGGAAATTGAAAAACGTATTCCTATTTTTTGTGATAACAAGGCTGCCTTACAAATTGTCCCCAATCCGGTCTTTCATGATAGAATCAAGCATTTCAAAATTGACTTGCACTTTATAAGAGATAAAATAATCGAAGGAATCATAAAACCTTCAAAAATTGAATATGCCAATAACCTTGCAGATATTTCACAAAGGGCCTATCAGCAGATCAACTAACACATCTTTTGGAAGGATTGAACATGTTTGACCCCTTCAAAACTTAAACTGAGGGGGTGTATTAAAAATTCACAGTTCCAGTTTAAGTTTATCATTGTTTTCTTTATTACTTATGGTATGATTAGTGTATTTCGGGAATGATTTGATTGGTGAAAGCTATTGAGCAAAATCCGGATAATATAGAGTGTTGACAAGGACTGAAGTTGTGTTGTCAGTATCTCAAGGGACTGAAGGTGTCAAGTCTAGAACAATATAGCTTGGAACATCCTCGGTTATAAAAGGACTGGGGTCGTTTAGTTTTAACAAATAAAACACAGAGATATCAATCTCCTTTCTCTCTAAAAAACACACGACTCATAACAGTGTGCATCATTACTTTCTATTTCACTTTGATAGGGATTGTCATATTGGTAATCATTGTGTAAACGTTCTGATCATTGTGTAAACGTTCAGTTATAATTGAAACGTTTGGTTACGATTTATTCCATTGATCTTGATCTTCTAAAATCATTTGAATCTCGTTAAGATCATTCATTCTATTGCTTTCTATCAGTAATTTAGTAGCTGAAGGAAATGATACAGTAGAAACAAAGCAAAAACGACGAAAAGTTTTCCTACACCTAAAAATGTGTACATTAAAGTCTAATAAGTTAAAAAAAGTTAGAAAATTTAGTTGAGTCCAAAAATATGTAAACTGATCATTAGCGAGTAGTATTATCAGCATGTGTGTAAGTGTGTTTCTCATTGAGCACGCTCATGATCAGTCATGAGTCTTCAGCCTCATCATAATTGCTGATTATATGATCACGTTACGCAAGAAATTAAGCTATATAGTTCCTCTTTAATTTCTATCGTTTTTATCTTCTTCTTTTTTCTTTCGTTGTATACTCGAGAACAAAGTGTAAACATAAATTATAAAATACGAAAAATACAATAGCATCTTTTTATGTTATTTTATTCCTCGTACTTTAGAATTTATTTTTACACTCTATTACGAGTATAAAACGAAAGAAAAATAAATGAAAATAAAAAAAACGAAAGAATTAAAGAAGAAAGAATAAGAAATAAATATGTAAAAAAGTAAAATGTAGAGAAAACATATACAATAAACAGAGTTTAAGCACAACAAAAAAAAAAACAAAACAAATACACGACAAAGTAAATTTGACAACTTAATTACATTGTTTCACTCTTCTGCTCTTTATTTTAACATCCCAAGTTAAATTGAAAACTACACCTTTAATAAGTAGCCATAAACGTAATTTTCTAACTTTAAACTATAAGGTCACATTACAGGATTGGTTCATGCTAACTAGTAACTAAGCCATGAATCTAGTCGTGGATGAAAATTAAAGTCCAAAAACAAGAATTGACAAATATACCCAACTTTTTGTGTTGAACATGTGAGGAATTTGACTATGACAATTTAGACAATTTGATCATCCAATTTGTGGTTGAGCTAAGTGTACATTAAAATGATACGAGGATAGTTTAAGTTTATTTATATCTAAACATTTAAATTGAATTAAAAAGTACACAATACAGTTCTTGATCAACCAACCACGACATATTTTAACTCATATACTAAAAAACACTTGTAGAGTTAAATTGTGTGTTTAGAGCAAGATCAATACATGTTTGTTGCTAAGCTAAGGTTCATTGTATCACGCATTCACGCATGTACTAAATAATGTACATGTAATAACTCACGCAACCAGAAAAATAAGTAGTGTGGTTAAAATTCTTTTTTTTTTTGCCAATACCAATAAAATGTGAATTTTTTTTAACGTTTCGAGTATTTTTACTAAAAAATTGAATGATTTATAATGTATTAGAGTGTTAAATGTTGAGATCTAAGTATACAACTGGTGACAATTTGAGTTTTTGTTGAAAAGTACTTTTGAAAAAAGCTAAAAAAGCAAAGAAAAACTACACTAAAAAACTCGTTTTGTCAAGCTAGTCATTGGGGGCACTTGCCTCATACTTCATACATGCATCCGTCCTTTCACGTACCATGATACAAGGCGACGTGCTAACGTTGGTATGAGAATACGACAATTTTCAATGTTTGTGATCGCTTCGACTTGCGACTATAATTTTATATGACGATCAATTAAGTTAGGGATCTTTCCACCACGAATTGACCTATGCATAGTTGCATATATATACCATAAACCTTTAGAGGAAATGATACTATTTGGTTTGATTGATAAGAATATGAGGACTAGGTTCATAGACATAAAAACATGCAATGCAACTAATTATGTCATTTTTTTCAAACGTACAACTATGGTGTTACCTATAGGGTCGATGATTGTCGATAGTGATCTTACGAACCATTGGTGTGAAACTCAGGATCAACAAGATACATGTACTATTAAAAGCTAACGATATTTAATGAAATCATGTTAGGGGAGTTTCCACCATGAAATTTTAATCTGGTTGGTTGTATATATACATCATTAGCATGTAAATAAACATGAATGTTCGTCATTTCTTTACTTTTGTCACTAGGAAATGACTACCAGAGTCCAGAGACATCGTACACATGCAACATATGATGTCAAGCGAAGCACGAGAATTTTCAATTTTTATATAACCTTTTTAAAAGTAAATGCATGTCGATATCAATGTATTTTTTTTTCATCTCTTTTACAATAATGATCGATTTCTTCATATAACACGTATTCATTTCTACTTTGCAGCTGTTGTAATACTCTATATATAACTCCATTATTATTTTGATGAGCTAGTCATATATATATTCCAAAAGTCAGCCCCAATTGAAAACTCAGACTATACAAAGTCTAACACAGTTGAAAAGGCAACATATGAAAAGTTCAAACAAATTTTAAGGGGCATGCATATTAAAGTTTTCATTGTCAAACTTTGAATAAACATATTTACATTTGGAGAGTTGAGGCGGAGATACCATTTATTGAGATTTGAGAAAACATGCATGTTCGTTTTCTTTCAAGTTATTGACCACAAAACCATTCCTATTGAATTCTAAGTTCGTTTCGTTTTGGTCCAATATGATCTAAAAATAAATTTGATGAATATCTTAAGTTGCATGGGAGGAGCTTTTAGGCCGCATGTAATGACGAACTAATGCGATTTACATTTTTTCTTCACCTCGTATTTCTTTCTTTTCTGTTTGAAAAGGAGTTTGATTTTGAAATAGTTGTAAGTTTCGGCGATCTACAGATGATCTAGTTATCACAACAAGTCGATCAATTTCAATTTTTTTTTTAATTTAATTAAAAATCCTCTTTTTCTTTCTTTATAAATACCACACTTTCACATACAATATTTTCACACACAATTGTCTACCAATACTTCTTAACTTTTAATATTTTCACACACAACATCAAAAATTAAATGGTGTGCTCCCTTCTACACACCGTTGATTAAAGCTATGGTCAAAAACAAATCGATGAAGAAAAACGTCTACATCTTACGCTCACGACGTTAGCCTTTAAATTCGATAATGCAAGTTATGATAAAACGAACTTGCGCACAGCATATGAGAACTGCCGTGATATTTCCCCATTGAAATGTGTTTTAATCGACACGTTTCTAAAAAAAAGAAGCTGACAATGAATACGACATGCAAAAAGTCTTGTTTAGAAAGACGGCAAAAATGTAGACTCAAATTTAAAGTAAAATTGAATGGTTGAGTAACATCACTCCCCAGACTCATACACTACAAGAAATCTGTTGATTACCAACAAAAATCATGGCTAAAAGACTAATATTCGTGGGTAACTTGCTAATACCCACCGAACACCCACAAAACCATATATATGGGTATAACCTTCGAGGCTAATATTTTAGCCACAAAATTTGCACGCAGTGGGTATGTTTCCCACATCATTTTTAGTGGGTGATTATGCCAAGTTTGTGGGTACATCTTTGTGGGATTTCATAAGCCTCCATAAAAATACCCACAAATTTAATCATGTGTAATTCTTAAGTAATTCGTGAGTAAATTTACAACAAATATACAGGTGCGTAAACTGCTATCGGTGGGAAAGTGTTTCGATTTTGAGTTTCTAAGACATGGTTTACCCCGTCATCATACAGTTGCGAGAGTCGTGAGAAAGAAATACCAATTTTTACAAGATTTATTTCATATTGACTCGTCAATTAAGAACTCAAAACACATAAACTAAAAGCACCAATTCATACATGATTCATTCATAAAATAAAACATCAAAATTATACAGCCAACATTTGATTTGCAAAAAAAAACTCATTAATGCATCAAGAACATATGTATGGCACATTGGCACATAACAATTTGTAGCAAGCAGGTTTCACTTGAATCGATCAAGTGTCGTTCTCTATATTCCATATGTTGATTTCCACTTGAAAGTCGAAAACACCGGTCCTTATTCCCTGCATATCATAATACACAAACAAATTAAATCAACTTAATATATTGTCAAATGATTATAACACTGTCATGTTCAATCAATTTAATAACCATTAGTATAAAGGAAGAAATGTACTCTTTTGAATGAAGATATATATACCCCTAGTTTTGTATATTAAACTTCATGATAGATTAGAAATATTTATCTCATGTTGGTAACCAACACGCAGAGCGTTAAGTTATCAGGTGCACAACATTTTGATACGAGTATAAAACAAGTACTTATGGAACACGTAATTTTGGGACCGGGTTCATTTTAAAAAAATCGAGATTTTTAGCATATATATACACTACGCAACAAATTTCATCGGGTTCCCGTGCATCCCGAGAACCCCCAACTATATGTTGCGAAGCGTCCATATACAAAATGGTAAAACATTTATACAAGTCAAGCACACTGCACATACCAAGGTATTGATGACTACATAAAACAAAACTGATACTAGTATAAGTGTATAACACTATAAATATTTACTACTAGTAATATAGGAATCATGTCTAATGAAAGTTATGTGCATACCTTAAAGAAGAACGGTTCCTAATTTTACCGCGGAAAGATAAACACCTGCAAATGATGCACATGTCCTAAGATTATTCTACGAAGCATATACTCAAATTGAAAATGATTCAATAATTTACCATTCTTATTCATCTTGGCCTGATTCTAACATTATGCATATATTGTGGATCCGAGTTTGGCCTATTCCACCTATGCCATATCATTAGCCGTGCCTGCAAACATTTGTAATGAGCAAATAGTAACCGAACAAAAAAAAGTATGGAACTTTAAACCGCGATCAACAAAGATTACACATGATCTCGCGCGACTAGCACTTATAAAATAAATCAAATGATCAGGCTTTGCAGTTCGAAAATTATACTCCATTGTACATTAGATAAATGATATATTAGTAAAAGGCAATTTTCAAATATGAGGAGAAGTTAAAAGTGTAAAAATGTTACCGGTGTTCTTGTGCTAATTTAACTCGGAAGAGACGTGAGGCAGTTAATATGGATTTTGAGATTTCAAGATAAAGTTGGATAAACTTAAGTTTAAAAGTGATTCAATTTACGTTTTGACCAACTAAGCGGGAAGTTTCCCTCCCTTATTAAAAAAAGAGATAAGAATTATAAATATAAGTTTATAATTTATCTTATTAATTACACTCTATAACTCAACAAAATATTATTTGTGAAATTAAAATCATGTTTATGTCACTAATATAACCAAACTCTTTTTTAATTGTACGAAATAATAATTGAAAATTTATTTTGAGACAACTAAAAAAAAATATACACATTTGACAAAGAAATGAGTATACGAAGAGCATCTCCAATGGGGTAAACATTTTCATAAGTTTTTACTATTTTGAAAGCTTTTGGAGTTGGTTTTTACCATTGCACCAAAAGGTTTTAGCAAAGGTTTACAAAAGGTTTGTAGAATGACATTGCATACACAAAGTCATTGTATAAACCTTTTGTAAACCTTTACTAAAACCTTTTGGTGCAATGGTAAAAACAACTCCAAAAGCTTTTCAAATGGTGAAAAGGTTTACTAAAAACCTATTAATAATTTTTATTGAAAGGATTTTGAAATGAAATTGCAATGTAATTAAATTGCAAATTTATTATGGATAACCAACCGTGCTATCATAGTTGGTCATCAAGATAATCTTATAGAGGTATATTTGGAGAGACTTCGGGTTCGAGTTTCATCATGTATCTTCAGGAGAGGAATAATATAAAAGCACATTGTGATTTATCCTCTAAAACGAAAGGTTCGAGACTTGTACACTACCCAATTAGATGTCAGTGTGAGCTCGAATTCTAAAAAATTAAATTGCAATGTGTGCCCTTTTAGAAAGGATGGTCAATCATAAAATAATATCATTTTACATCTAAGAGCGAGCGGCTTGGATGCGACGAGGCTTCGTTGAATCCCATGCGGCAACTCGTTGTCGTTCGCTAGGCTTCAGCACCACACCCACTCCTCTCGTCGTCCCTCTTCGCCGGTGCATTTGTCGTTGTTTAAGCGGCATGGATGAAAAAACAAGCCCACCCACTAGCTGTTGTATAATGTTTATATGTAAAAAAATAATTAAAAATCAAACCCCTATTGATTTATATATATCGCACATTTTTTATTTTAAACACACACATATATATACTAATCTTTCTGTCTCACAATTAAAAAAAGTCTAAATCCCAAATGAGAGGTGAGATCCTTATAGAATATGCATCAAAAAAAGAAGGAAGGAAACAATCTCAACCATCCATTCAAGTTACATCTAATGGTCTATATTAATCTTTTTAAATTTAATTTAAAAACCCATTTTCATCATATTTCTTAAAAATTAAATATCTCTCAAAACGTTAATCGTTACGAAAAACTAATTATACCATCGCGATGGGAATTAAGTTATCTTTCTATAGATAGGCACTTCTATACACTTTCGGCAAACTTTTTTTTTTAAAAATTTACGCATAAAAAATTACATGTGATTCTCGAAAAATTACATGTAATTTTCGAAAATTACGTGTAATTTTTTTGGCGAGAATTTTTAACACTGTAAATCGTTAACTTTTGTGTGAATTATATGTAATTATGTGTGAATTACATGTAATTTTTGTAATAAAATAGTTTATTATTGTTAAATGCAAATCACATGTAATTATGTGTGAATTACATGTGATTTTTGTAATAAAGTGGTTAGTTAGTATTGAATGAAAATTACATGTAATTTTGTGTGAATTACATGTAATTTTGCTCAAATCACATGTGATTTTATAAATAATTACATGTAATTTTGCTCAAATTACATGTGATTTTATACAAAATTACATGTAATTTTGCTTTAAATCACATGTGATTTTATAAATAATTACATGTAATTTTGCTTTAAATCACATGTGATTCATGTAGACTCACATAACTTTACATCTAACTTTCGTCTCATTTGACGCGTTAGTCTTTTTTTTAAGTTACATGTTTTCATAGATTTTTATTTTCAACTTTAATACCAATAATCTAGAAACCAAGGAAATCACATGCGATTCGTGATAAATCACATGTAATTCGTGGTAAATCACATGTGATTCGTGGTAAATAACATTTTCTCTCCATTCCTCACATCATCCATCCTTCCGAAGTGGTCTTGTGATCCATGTATGCTATCTAAAGTTGTCTTGTGATCCATGTATGCTATCTTGTGATCCATGTATGATAATTACATGTGAATTTGCTTGCATTACATGTAATTCGTGGTAAATTACATGTGATTCAAACAAAAGCACATGTGATTCATCTAAAGTGGGTTTGTTAGAAGAAGTTAAAGTTTTGAAATGTTTGAATCACATGTAATGCAAGCAAATTCACATGTAATTATCATCGAATTACATGTGATCCAATGCAAGCAAAATCACATGTAATTATCATCGAATTACATGTAATTCAAGCAGACAATTTAATATATTAACAAGATTACATGTGATTAAAAAAATCACATGTGATTCATCTAATATGGGTTTGTTAGAAAAAGTTACGGTTTCGGTATGCTTGAATCATATGTAATGCAAGCAAAATCACATGTAATTATCACCGAATCACATGTAATTCAGAAGCCAATTTGTTTTACATATATTTTTTTTGGGTAAAGGGGACTCCACCCCGGTAAAATGAACATATTTTATATTAATGGCAACAAACATTTTAATATATTAACAAAATTACATGTGATTCAAACATTTTAATGTAATTCACATAAATCACGTGTGGTTTTAAAATAATAACGAAAATATTTTTGTCATTTAATAGACGGTTATTTTCATATACTTTTAACGATTTTACAATGTTGAAATTCTCGTCAAAAAAAATACACGTGATTTCACAAATCGCATGTGACGTTACAAATTCAAATGTGATTTTTAAAATAATTAATCAAACATGAGTTTTCGAGAATTACATGTAATTTTTCGAGAATTACATGTGATTTTTTTACGAAATTTTTTAAAAAAAGTTCGTCGAAAGTATATAGAAGTGCATATCTATGGAAAGATAATTTAATTCCCGTCGTGACGGTATAATTATTTTTTCATAACGATTAACGGTTTGAGAGATATTTAATTTTTAAGAAATAGGATGAAAATGTGTTTTTTTAATTAAATTTAAAAAGATTAATATTGGATGGTGGAGATTGCTTCCTTTGTTCTTTTTTAGATGCATGTTCCTTATAGAACTTTTCTCTCCCAAATGATTGGTTTTCTCATCTCAACTTCACTTTTCATCTTAACAACTCGAACCTGACTTAATCGTCGTCTTCTAACCCATAGACGTAATCATCACAAAACTCTATCTCTTCCCCCTGCCAGTTCTCAACGTCCTCCCACTACACAACCTCCTTGCAATTCTTGTACCCGTCTTTTGCTCAAAACTATTTTCCTCAAATGACACCCGAACAATTTTTTACAACAATAACAAGCGTTTCAAAACGCGCAAATAAAAGACTAATTCCAAACTTTCCAAAGTTAACAAGTACAAAAAACCTAATTCAAAGTACCACAACCACAACAAGCATCAAAAGAAAACCGTCGAAAAGGAAAAAAATGGCAAAAAGATCCTACCCCCCTCGGTTGATTTGTCCACGGACGATAATTAACAATATCGAAGACGAAAACGATGTAGTAACGGTGGAAGATCTGACCCCAAGTTTCGTACATAGGACACGTTATAGGGAGAAATTATTATGCGACTATTAGTTTGAGGCGTCTGAGAACAGCGATATTGGGAGTGATCGAAATGAGGAATGCTTTTGGCGACAGATTCTTGAGGATTTCAACAATAGTGCAACTAACGTTGTTTGCACCAAGAGTATGCTAACGGGGAAGTGGAATCAGATGCACCTCCATCATCAAAAGTTTCACGCTATTTACAAAGGAATAACATGTAAAAACGATAAAAATGACGGTAATGTTTTAGAAGATGTGAAGGCCGAATATTCGGCTTGAGAGACTTGAGAGAAGTAAGAACGACTTTCTAGAAAGAAAAAAACACTTCTAGACACCACATGCAAAAAACCATTTCCAAAATCTTACAAATTTAAAACATAGTCAAACATACACACAACCAAATTTCCATATAAAAAATGATTAATGCATGGGTATTCACCCTTGAAACACCTACATAAAATTACCCACCGATAAAAGTATGTTTTCATTTCATGGGTAAATAAAAATTACCCACTAAATACCCACATATATACCCACGCTAGCTCATGATGTGGTAAATTTATGGGAAATATTTTGGCACCAATTATTTACCCACATATTACACACCAAATATATTTTTGTGCCTATTTATGTGGGTAATTTTGTGGGATATTTGAGGGAAAGTAAGACCAACTTTCTATGTTACCGATCATGGGTAATGGGTGGGTATTAGGTGAGAAAATACCCTCAAATAGATGTGCGTGGGTAGTTATCGTGGGTAATCAACAGATTTATTGTAGTGATATCGGTTCTTCATCACAACAACAATGACGCCGATATGTTTCTCCCGATCCATCCTATTCAATTGTAAACAACCCAAATGTCTTTACTTACTGACATTGAGTTGCATCAACTATACCTAGATGAACATGTATTGAGAGAAACATTGGAAGAAGAAGCTAGGGCATAAAGGGAGTGGGAGAAGAAAGTTAGGGCCGAAGAAGCTGAACAAGAACAATTCCGGTCAGAGTTTTTTTATGGGCAGCTATCCTATTCTAATCCTGGAACGGACTAATCGTATTACGTAGTAGTGTATTTTCTTTCGTATTTTATTTGAATTCTAGTATTTTAATATTTTACGTATAGAATAAATGTTTTAATTTTAGGATAAAATTTTTTTTACGTTTTTAGTTTACAAATTTAGGTAATTAAGAAAAAAAATAAAATAGGGTATGACATGGCGGTGACTTTCTCACAACGAGTAACGGTATAAGGTTTAAATTTTATTTTTTTTTAAAAGTTTTTTTTAGTATGAAACTGTGGAAAATAAAAGAATAAAAGATTTCTTATTTTTCAAATAGGTCAAGTTGTGGATAGAGATTCGATGATCGGCCGAACCGACTCGGTCGTCGCAACATGGTCGACCGAGTTCGACATCGACCGACCTTATCGTTGCCTTCAGCCTTAAATGATCTGCTTAACTAGGGAAAAAAATTGCTTCTACCGTATATTCCTAAGATTTATATTATAATTTGGTTTGTTAACAAGTGTCTCAAAGGGGAATAGTTAAACCGTATTCATTAAACAGAAAATTACGTGTAAAATTTCACATTATATGTAATACTTTTCAAAGTATTTGCTTGGTTTGTATTTTTTTGTTTGTGTTTTATAAGTTATAGGGACTAGAGTTGCCAAAGTGTGAAAAATGTTTTGAGTGAGAAAATAAATGGTTTTATTTAGCAAGACATGGATATATGAAGGGCTAAAGGGTAAAGTGTTGTTATATATAAGATGCATCTACCGTCACGGTTCATAACTCTCTCTTTATGATCTGATCACTTTACACACAGTTGGTTTTGATACCTAGTTCTGTTATTTTTATTCACGCATTCAGTTACGATTGTTCATTGTTGTTCTTGTATTTCATATCAATCATATTGATTGATTGTCTTGTTTGATTGTGAGTTGAGTGATCTGTTGTAAGGTGATAAGATCCACCTAGTGGGGATTATCTTTCTATAACAAGCGCTCGATTGAGGACTTGTTCGTATTGTACAAATTGATTCTTAATTGCACTAAAGGGTGGTCGGTTGAGTGAAGTCTTGGTGTTTTGTGCATGATCTTGATATTGTTTACATGGTATCAGAGCATGGTTCTCTAAAATTGTGTTTTTCGATATTAGGGTTTGATCATATTTGGGGTTTTTTATTCTTGGTGTTCTTGGGCCTTATGGTGATCGATTCTTAACGGTCGTGTGAAGAATTGTTGTCTGTGGTGGTTAATTGGTGATTGGAGTAATTAGGTTCTAAAACCCTGATTTGATTTTTGGGGCTTTATTGCCTATAGGGTTCTTGATTGTTTCCGCTTGTTATTGAGCTCTATATCTATTTCTTGATTATCGGTGCAATTGAAGTGAATGCAAACGAGTTAAGTTAACATCTTGACCCTCATCTTGATTGGTATGGATATCTACTCTGGCTAACTCTAGTTTACTGAGTTGCGATCCTAGTGATCTTGTTTTGATTACTTATCTTTTTAGTAGTTCTTGTATTCTTGTTCTATTTTTATTTGTCTTATGTGCTTTATTGTTGATTACATGTATTCTTGATCTTAGTTTATCTGTCTTGTATGTTTTCAGTTGATTATCTGTGTTTTTTATCATGTCTGCTAGTAGTAGTAATGTTCATGTGCTAATTAGCAATTTGGATGTTGGTAATCCTCTTCATGTTCAAAATAGTGATAATAGTAGTTCTGTTTTCATTCCTTTTAAGCTTCATGGTACTGAAAATTATAGAATTTGTTGTGGTGCAATAAGGTCTTGCAAGCTATGAATAAGTTTGGTCTTGGTGATGGTACTTGTCTAATAGAGTCTTATGATACTAGTGATGTTTTAACTACTCAATGAGATAGATGTAATGCTATGGTTCTAACTTGGATTATGAATTATGTTTCTCAAGATGTGTATATGGGTTTGGTTTATTTGATAAATGTGCTTCTGTTAGGAAAAAGTTAGGGGAAACCTATAATAATGTTGATGGTTTTGTGGTGTATAATTTTTGCAAAAATTAATTGTGTTAAACAAGGTGGTAGTTAGGGGTGTTAAAAAAAGCAGAGAAACCGACGAACCGAGCCGAACCATTCAATCTGAAACCGAAAAACCCGAAACCGAAGAAACCGAAACCGAAAAAACCAAAACCGAAAAAACCAAAACCGAAAAAACCCGCTTATCACGGGTCGGTTTCGGTTTTCATTTTTAGATATCCGTAGTAACCGAACCGAACCGCGCATATTATGCATGACTTTTTTTATGTAAATATTCAAATAATTATATTAGTACACTATTTTTATTGTACAACTACTTTTTTACTTTTAATGTTAAACATTTATATGTAAAACTTAGTTAATGTGATCGTAATCTATAAACATCGAATAGTACTCTTTGTTAATATGTTATTTATTAATATTAGAATCCATTTTTGTAATGAAATAACGTTTATATGATTTTTATCTATTCAGTTTCATTGAATTATACGAAGATGACATTCTATATTCTAAACAATGTTATTATTTATTGTCACACCCCACCATGGCGGAATATGGGGCGCGACGTATGGATATCATCACAACAGTAGCGTGTCTATAGAGTTAACTAAATGAAATAGAAATGTCATAAAAATGTGACACAATGTCATGACAATATCTCAAATAATCTAGGCGTCTAGGTAAGTAGGTAACAGGCCTACCTCTTACCAAAGACATTCAAATAACACACATCAAGCATACAGGTATCAAACAATTTACTAAATCAAAAGACAAAATAAAATCTAAGAGGAAAGGGATTCCTCTTAATGAAATCCTAGCATCCTCTATACTCTAGCCACCTCTAACGTCATCTTGCACAACTACCTCACCTGAAAATGACACTAAAATCTGTCAACATAAAGTTGGTGAGAACATAGGTTTAAGTTATCTAGAACATCATAAGAAACCTTGACATTCGCTGTAAATAAGTTCAAGAAAAACAATTTATAGAAATGGAACATAATGCGATAATCATGCTACATGCATCCACAACAAAACTCAAACCAAGTACCAATTACATCTACAATTCACAAAGCACACTATAACAATCAAGAAGTATCCCGTCACACACACAAGAACACACACCACACTATCCGGATCTTTCCCACACCACCTGTGGAAGATGAACTATATCCCCGTCGAGATATCTTGCCTCCGAAGAGACGATGCACAAGTACTCAGGACGGATCGTGCCCCCCGAACCAAGAACTCAGGACGGATCGTGCCCCACGAACCAAGAACTCAGGACCAAGAACTCAGGACGGATCATGCCCCACGCTCCACACACATCACAACTGGTCCCATAGACGCCCATACATCTATGTACCAATCCCAATCATAACACAATCAAGATTCACATATCATACCACATATCAAAGCACATATGAGAACACATAAGCACGCAAGTCACACAATAACACATCTATGTCCAAACATTTATAAAAATATAGTACCAAAACATTTTAAGAACACCACAAGTGTCATCTCCATCCCATACTGGAAAAACATTTAAAAACTTAGTTAAAATGAGACTATGAACTCACCTGATAGCACAGCAAGGTAGCACTCCTGTAAACCTATAAAATCATACACGACACCCTTAGCTCAGGTCTTAACACCCAAGTTAAGTAACAATCAAGGAGATGAATCTAATCCCCCAATCCCCACTATCTTGTTCTTCCACTACAAGCTATTCTATACGTAAAAATCCAGTTTTTCCCCGGTACGGTTTACTAGTCACTAAACGATCACATGAAGTGAACTTAACACCCCACTTGGCTCCTACCCTACTGGAGTTATGTTGTTATATGATGTTAGAACTACAAAAACCAATTTTACTTTCTAATTACACGTTTAACCCTTTCGTTTAGTCTCTACGCCAAAAGTCGTTTTCACCAAAACTGATTTTCTGTACATGCTAAATGTTTGTCACCAAAAGCTCGATCTAAACACCATAACTTTTATTGAAAACCTCCAGTACTTTCATATATATTATAAAGAGTTCCCAAATCAAAAATATTTGGCTATCTCATTTGTTTGGTTAGGTTTTGACTCAAATTCCTAAAATCCAAATTTATTCCTGAACAGTGCACTGTTTTTGTAAAAATTGTTTGACGACCTTCCCGAACTCCATTTTCGACCAACCTTACATTTTTGAAAAGTAGACTCTCTGAACTTAATTTAAAAAAAAAGAAACTCGACCAAAGATGCTACCTACTGCCCGAAACAGTCGATACAAGATAGCCCTAAAAATCAGACTGTTTTAGGCCTTTATGCACTAACCCTCTAAACATCATTAATTACCCTTAAATTATTAAACAAGAACCCTAAAATCATTAATGGATCTTAATTACTATATTTTATAGAAAATTAATAAAATCCTAATCATCTCAATGATGGTTAATTAACATTACAATCATGATTAATTAATAAAAACATGAATTATATTAAAGTTGAATTGATCACTTACCTTGAAACAAGAAAAATTAATGAAACCTAATCATAATTTCGACTCCTCTTGATATCCATGGAAGATTTAGACTGATTTTAGGTTTATTTAGGGTTATTAGTCGTTTTTAGGGGTCTAGGGGTGTTTATATAGGTCTTGGTAACCTTCTGGACAAGTTTAGGCCCAATTAGGACTTTTAATTGGTAATTATCCTATTTTTATTAATTTAATATTTAAAATTTTAGCTATGGGACCCACAAATTCGACTCCCCTCTGTGTTTTATCATATTTACACTCTCCCCCTCCTATTTTATGTTTACTTATACTCCTATACACTTTCGGGACCAAACCGGGCACCCTTTTGCTAATTTTTCGACTTTTTACGCGATTTTTGAACTAGCCTTCATTTCTAAAAGTTTCTAAATATAGAAAGTAACTATAAAACTTATCCTAACCATATTATATATACTTAATAAATACATACAACATACGATACGTAAACGAAACCTTATAAAAACGCTATCCGAACTTTTCTGCAGTTCATTTCTAAACTCATTTCATTTCATTCCATTTCATTTCTTTTCCAACTTATACCATGATTTACACATTCATGTGAACTCATGAGCAAGATCCAACCCCATGACATCATCATATAACGTACCATGTACTACGTAAACAATGTCTAACATCATGATAAAGTCTCAAATATGAACACATAACACATAAACGCACACCAAGCACATGATCAACATCAAACAGTCAAAAGTGACAAATCCAAAATCTAGGGTTGTCACATCACTCCCTCCTAATAGAAATCTCGTCCCGAGATTTACTCCATAAGCTCAAAAAAACTTCATTTCACAACCAACTCGCTATCTCTCTCATAAGAATATAACCGGATCATCCGTATGACTACAACAACGCCCTCAATGAATATAAGCTCACGACAAATTTTAGGACCCAAACTTCGGATAAACGATCAAGCGCATGGACAACTAACGGAAGTTTATGTGAACGAATTTAAAAATATGAACTAAAACCATGAGACTCCAAAAGATACTCAACATAAAACATGTATCGACTCCCAACGAACCATGGAAACGGACCAATGACACAAGAAGCATCCAGCGACAACCGAAACGTATTACGACCGGTGACATACTATTAAAACCTTGTGCAAAACCAAATTTTACCCCAGAATGGATTTTGTACTGTAATGTATATTAGTTGTTCTAAAACCATGGTATCATATTAGTAATTTATGTAATCATTTGACGAAAAAAAAATCTATAGTCTCTTCACAAACGATCAATTGTCTAAAGCACACAACACAATATCACGCGTTAACATTGACTCCGGAACCCACATTCTTCATTAATGTAACAATCTCTATGATGGATACATCTTAAATCCTATCCCAAAGCAGCCCTATGTTAGTCTTCTAAGTGTCCACTATCCCAAAATACCCAAAACACGAGTTTAAACCATGTTGTCCGAAAATTAATCTTGAACTCGACAGTTGTACAATTAATTCGACCAAGCTACTGGCTTCCATTGACAATACATTCTAAATATTTGAAAAGTACGCTCCGAGTACATAACATTAGGCTTTTGAATCACCCAAAAATCTTTAAAAACGAATAAGTTATAACCAAAACGATTTTTTTACCTAGAATCTGCCCAAACATTAGCGACAGTTTCTGACAGTTTAGCGATGAATTCTGACAATTTAGCGACAGTTTCTGCATAATCCGATTTAAACAAAAAAATACGATTTTAAACCCAAAAAACATGTTATTAATTACAAAATTCAAGGTCTAATTTATTTTAATTCCAGAAAATTAAAACTCTCACACATCATATGATTAATTACTTGATTTAAACATATTTAATTAAATAAGAACAATATTTTAACTGAAGAACAATAACTTTAGGTGATCAAAACCAAAATATTTTTAAAATAAATAAGTCACGCTTATATGTTAAAGAATTTATATTTCACCTTATTTCAAACACGTTTTCGACACTTTACCCTCATTTTATCGACTACCAACAACTATTTTTTTTTACTATTTGCAAGTTCCATTTTTTTACCAGGTAAGACTCAAAACAAAAGATATCGATATTCAAAAAGAAATCTCTACCCTCTTAATAGCCTCTACACCAAAAGTACCGTACAAACAAACACGTGAAATGAGGACTCGATAAATGCGCTACTACGGAAGTTAAACATCTCGAAGAGGAACGAGCTAGCAAACCATCACAAGAAAACAACCGATAAATAGAAGAGAATTATACATATATAGGCATATGCATACATACACTCAAATCCATCCAACGTATACTATTGAAATGTGTATAATGCAAGTTCGTTTTCTCAGTTCTTAACTAATAGAAAGTCCAATCAATATCAAATTTATAATTGTTTTTGGTTGTTCAAGCTTGCTTGGTAATCTATTGCTAATTCAAACAACACTAAGTAAAAATGAAAAATATAAACCTACTTATACGTAAAACAAGTTGCAAATTCCAAAATTTATTCAAGTAAAATATAAAAAATGCAAAATTTAAAACTATAAGGACTGAAAATGTAATTTCTATGAAATGAAAATGCTTGAAATGTAAATTCTAAAAGTTAATAGGACTAAAAATGCAAAATAGTTAACTAAAAGGACTAAACTTGTAAAAAACTTTAACAAACTAACCAAATTTTAACAAACTAACAAACTTTAAAACTGAAATTTAACAAACTCCCAAATCCAGGGACTGAATTATGCAATTACCACAAAATAAGGAAGATTAGCTAGGTTTAGAAACTGAATAGAATTCTAGGGACTAAAGTGCAATAAACCAAACTTTTCAAGTAAAAACGGGCACAAAGAAAGATTAAGCTCGTTTGAGCTTATTTCTCAACCAATTAAGCTGAAACAACTTGCAAACAACTTCAAATCCAATTCAAGAAACGTGTGTTCAAGGAAATAAGCTAAAAATCCAAAATAAGCAATTGAGTGCTTATCAATAAGCTCAAAATAAGCTATAGCCTAATCCAAACATCCACAACTTGATTTTATCATCAAAACTGATTAAGCACTTGATTTAAAGAAGGGGAAATCAAATTAGAACAAATTTCATCCAGTATTAAGCCAGATATCTGAAAATAAGCTCAAATGAGCTTATGTTGACCAAACGTTGACCAAATTTTGGAAAAAGCTCAAAATCTCAAAAACTCATATTCAATACTTTCTAAATGGAAATGTGAAAGAAAATTACAAGTTTAATGAAGTGGATTATGAGAACTAGTAAAACAGTAAGCTTCTTATATCAGAGAATGCAAAATGCTCAGGCTTGAGCTAATAAGCTGATTTCTAGCTTAATCCTGAATACTGTAGAATTTCCTCTTAAAGTCTAAAAGTTTATGTTATAAGCTATAACTAGAAACTGGTTTGAGCAAATTTCATCAAGTAATGAAGGAGAAATAAGCAAGTGAATTTGGCAAGTTTTGAAATAAAAGCTGATAACAAGTATGACCCAAACTTTTTGATCACCAATTGCCTGTTTGACTATTATATTGACTTGCAAATGACTCAAGACTACTTGTTAACTCCTAATGAGTAGAAATGAACTTCTAAACAACAATTTCTAACACTTAAAATCTGATTTATAACTACTCCCAAACACTCCTTAAAAGGTTTTAATCAAACTTTTTCAAAGACTTGTTGAGTAATGATTTGAACTGATACAAAAGCTTTAGCAAACTAGTTTAGGTGATCAAAATGAAAGCTAATGAAACTGAAATCAAGCAAGTATATCAACTAGAACTCAATTAAGGTGTTTAGCTAAAAAGTTACTGAAATTTAGCTAAAAACTACAAAACTGAACTCAAGTGAACAAGTATGAAGTAACTAAACTACAACACTCAAACACAATCAAACAGCAACTAATCAAGTATACTCAGGCAGCCATCAAAGTTATCTAAGAAATTAAGCATGCAAGAACTGATTTAGAGGAACAAAAATCAAGAGCTTTGAAACCTAATATAGAGTTCCTTTGGGAAGAAGAGGAGCGCTGAGCTCTCTTGCCCTAGTGATACCACCACCTATCACTAGTAATCAACTCAAATCAACAATCAAACAACTGCAAATCATCAATCTGCCATGAAATCTTCAAGAAACTAGGAATGAACTGAATTCTTGAACAAACAGCTACAAAACTCCACCAATGTAAGCTATGATCAATGGTTGATCATAACTAACATCAAACAGCAACTAGTGTATCCAATATCAACAAGATTCAACAGGAATTTGAGAAACAGAATTTGGCGGGAAAAAGGAAATTTGAATTTTATTGAGTGATTTCTGTTACAAAAGTAGTTACAAGCTTCTAACTAACTAACTAACTCAAGAGTTTGTCAGACTCTTGAGTAGTTAGGTGAAAAGGAGGGAAAAAGGGGAAAAGGAAATTTAAGAACTAGGTGTTTACAAAATTAAGCTGCTATGAGAAATGAGGTACAAGCTAAGTATTTATAGGCAAGAAAGGGAGATTCTGTTGGAGTTGTGACGTGTTCGGGCCAATCATGGCTTGACACGTGGAGGAATTCTGCAAATCCACTTTGAAGGTGATGAACATTGAATTGGGGGTTTTTGATTCAATGGATGATATGTTAATTAGATTGCACCATTGGATTCGTCTTCCAAAATTAAGCAACTTTGGTGTTTTGATCATCTCTTGAAACGGCTTAAATCTAAAACCCGTTCCTGGTAAATATTTTTGTTGAAGGAGAAGGACATGTGGCGCCTTTTTATTGGTAGAGAGGGTGTGTTGCGGATTGCACTGTTGTGATCTTGCATTAATTGTGACGGCTGTAGTGGGTACTAATGACTTGATCCGTGTGATGTCCTTTTCTCTCTTCTCATTGGTTAAGCCCTTTTCACTTGGATTAAACATTGCATATCTTTCCAAAATTGGCAGATTAAGTCCCTTGACTTGGCAGATTGCTATTTAAGGCCAGAATCTTCATTCCTTTGTCATTTTTGGTCCTTTATCTTTGATAACTTGTACAAAATTGCCCTTTGACTGAGTTGACTTGATAGTTTGACTAGATTTGACTTTAATCTTGACTTTCCATAATTTGCACTTTAAGTCCTTCAACTTTCACAAATTGTCAAGATAGGTCCTTGAACTTCAAAATCTTGTCACTTTTGATCCTCTTTTGTCTTTTTCATCCATTTGAGCTTGGTTTTTCCTTGTTTGCTTGAAATTGTATCCTTTTACCTACATAAGATCACACAAACACAAACATACCACATAACACTGCTTTTTACAAGATAAATGGGTATTTTGCTTCATGTTTTAGGGTTATTTGTTGATAAAAGGATATGAGTTTAAGCTCATATCAAATTCCCCTACACTTGAGCATTGCCATGTCCTCATGCAATATTATATTTCAAGGTTTAAAAAATTTACATTTCCCTCATAATTAATCCACCTTGGCCATATGAGATGCATCTACACTACTATAAACTAAATGATGCATGATTTTGACTTTTTACAATGCAATGAATCAAAATACAATTCTATCTATATTTTTTTGATTTTTCTTGAAATAGTTTTGATGGAAATAACTCATAAAGAACTCAATGACTTGGATTAGGGCTTGGGTACCATGGACACTTATCACCCTCAAGTTTCACTTTCCCCATACCAAGCTAGTAAATGGGATCATTGCATTCACAAGTAAAAAGTGCATCAACTTATTCATGACAATTAAATGTGGAACCGGTTATTAATTGAGCAAATTGCTTGTGGGCAAATTTGTCATTATTCAAGTGTGAAATATAAGAAGTGTAAAATCCAAAAATAAGGAAGCACGGTTTTAATCCTAAGTAATCTTCTCATCCATTACTTGAAAAACCGCTCACAATTAATACAAGTCCGTATTAAGAGTAATAAGTCATTCGCCTTATGTGTAAGATCCTCATGTCATGCTTTCATAAGTAACTACACACTCGCTAAGGAAAGAAAAATAAAACTCACGCAATAATTTACATCCGCATCTTTTTGAGATTTTAGATCTTCAACCCCGCAACCCGTCAAGGTAATATTGGATTGGAGCAATCTATTGAATCCCCGCAACCCATCAAGGTAATATTGGAACTCAATAGTCACTATAATTAACACCACACTGCCCCTCTTGGGAGTCTTGCAATATTTTTTTTCTTTTTCTTTTCTTTTTTTTTTCTAGCCACTCATTTTTTTCATAAGCCGCTCTTATTTTTCTTTATTCCTCACCAAGAAATTTGCAAAGAAGAAAAGGAAAAACACCCGCTAAATATGGAGCATGACACAAGTCTAGTACACATAAAACGTGCTAACTTAGAATCTTAAGACGTACTCATATCAACCATGAATGATTAGCCAAAAATGCATAAGAGATTACAAACCAATTAAAACCGTACTTGATTATTTATTAACAATTATATACAAGCGAAGAAAGTAGAGATAAAGAAGAGAAGGGTTTAGCCACAAGTAATTGCCATGAAGTCTATCTAGCCCTTTTACACTTGCTTCAACTCTATCATTTCCCATTCTCCACAAATTTAAAATTTCAAAGAATGAAATTGGTGGAAGCTTAGCCTAATAGACCAATGAAGGACTACATGGTTAAGGATACTAGCTAGAGAATGCTAAGATAAGCAAACTCGGGTTGAGTCAAAATATCCATGGCGGGCCTAATATGTCAAAGAAGTCTAAACTTGTTAAAACCATGTTTATTATATTTTTTCTTTTTATATATTTTTGATGCAAAATAAAAGAAAGAAATATATACAATGCAAATGTGTTATGCAAATGAAAAATGATTGATGCAAAAATTATGAATGCATATTTTTGTTGGCCAAAGTAGATCAAAAATTTGAAAAATGTTGAAAATTTCAATTTTCCATGTTATCATGCAAGACAATGACAAGTTCTAGGTAAGGTCACTTCGATAGAAGACCCCCCTACACTTAAGCTAAACATTGTCCTCAATGTTTAAGAGCATGGAAGTATAAAAACTTCCCCTACACTTATGACAATGAATAGACTTTGCTTAACCCAAGTTAAGGAAAGGACTACTATTAGTGAAATCATGTTTAAGCACAAGATGTCAATGAAAAATCACTAAAGTAACGAAGTGAACCGGATACAAGGGCCTCCTCCATAAGCTCCAAAGCATGAGATGAGTGAGCAACCCTACAAACAAGCATGAAGACAAAAGAAGGTCTCCCCTACACTTATCTCCAAATCTATGCCTTTATTTCTAACCTACAACACTCTAACCTAGTTATACGATGCTTGAGTTAATGAGTCTCTAGCTCGACTCGTCCCACACTTAAAAGTGTCTAAAACCTATCATGGAGAAGAAAATGTTTTCCCTTTTGTTAAGAAAAATCTCCATGATGAGGTAAAACAAGTGTTCATTTATCAAAACTCCATAAATATCCCCCAGGATCAAATACATAATTACCCTCCCACTTATAACACAAGCCAACAACTAGCTTCCCAAGCAATGGTGACAAGAATGAGGTGTAGTTCTCTAAAATGGTTTCCCATATGTTCTTCCCAAGGTGATGGTGTAAAGTTCTCAAATCTTTCACAAGGTTTCCTTTTGTTGCATCAGGTGGATACTGAGATGGTTTAGCAAGCTCTATGCCAGGATCAAAAATCCGTTCCTTGATGGGAAAACAACAAGTGATGATTGCCTTAGAAGATTCTCCTTGGTAGTTCACATGGTGAGAGAAAGGTTGTAGAGTGATTGGTTGTAGAAAAGTTGGGATGGACAAAGAAGGTAAAGGATCGTCAAGCAATAAAGATTCAAGATAGAGTATGTCCCCCTCCTCATCAAGGTAACCAAGAGTATACTCAAAAGATATATCCTCCAATAAAAACTCATCACTCTCATCAATGATAGAATCCTCCTCATCACCATAAACATCATAGATGGGTCTATCAAAAATGGGTGATCCCTCAAAACCAAAGAAAGTATGATCATCAACAAATGGAGAGTCACAAGTAGAAAGCTCATCATCACTATAATCATCATATGTTGGTGAATCACAAAGAAAAGATCCCTCATTACTTAAGTCCTCATCAAAGTGATTAGTATGGTGGAAAAATGGGGTGTCATATGGAACTTCACTAAAGTTTAGCTCTTGAGGTTCATGAAAATCCAAAGAGGAAGTAATGGAAGCAATGGTCTCAATATGAGGGTAATCAAAGTCTCCACTTGAACAAGCTTCATAAAAGTACTCATCACAAACTTCATCAAGAAGATCATCTTGTGTTTCCTCCTCATGTACAACATCAATATGTTTTACCGCTTCGGGCTCATTAGACTTTTTGGACAACTTTCCCATGTTAAACACCACTCTCTCATCTCCTACCCGCATTGTAAGTTCTCCTTCCGCCACATCGATTAAAGTACGACCCGTTCTCAAAAATGGCCTACCAACAATCAAAGGCACTCTAGGATCCACATCATAATCAACTACCACAAAATCCGTGGGAAATGTAAATCTATCAACCCCAACAAAAACATCCTCCGCAATTCCCACCGGATAAGCTATAGTACGGTTAGCCAACTCAAGAGTCATCTTTGTAGGAGTAAGCTCGGGAAGTGAAAGTCTCTTCCAAACCGATAATGGCATAAGATTTATGCTTGCTCCTAAATCCGCTAAAGCCATACAATTTTCCACCCCCGGGAAATTGCAAGGAATCAAAAACCGCCCCGGATCTCCAAGCTTAGTAGGCAACTTCTTAAGCAACACCGCGGAACAATTTTCATTCAAAGAAGCATTAGGCAAATCCACCAATCTTTCCTTGTTAGAAAGCAAGTCCTTAATCATCTTAGCAAACTTAGGCATATTGGCTAAGGCTTCCGCAAATGAGATATTGATGTTAAGTTGCTTGAACATCCTCAAAAAGTTAGAAACTTGGATGTCATCCTTGTTCTTAAGCTTTTCTTTTCTCAATCTTGAGGGATAAGGAAGACTTGGTTTTGGTTGTGATTGAGGTGTGGATGAAGGATTTTCCTTATTGAGTATTTCATGAATAGGCTTTGAAAGTGGAGCAATGGGAGCATTTTGAGGTGGTGAAGTAGACGTAGAGGGCTTGTCACAAGTAGGAGCACAAGTGGGTTGAACAATAGTAGGTTTAGGAGGTGAAGGATCCTTTGTTGTTGTACCACTTCTTGTTGTAATGGCATTGACATTGGCCCTAGGATTTGTTTGTGTGTTGGAAGGTAAAGCTCCTTGTGGTCTTTGATTTAATGCCATGAAAAGCTTATTGAATTGGTCATTCATTTTCTTGTCCATAGCTTGGAGTTTCTTTTCAGTCTCTTGATTCATCTTTTGCAAAAGATCCATTGTGTTTAACTCTTGTGGCACATAACCTTGAAAACCTTGAGGTTGGAAGGGTAAAGGTTGAGAGTTAAATCCTTGATTTGGTGGATAAAAGGTACTTGCTTGAGGTTGAAATTGATTTGGTGCCTTGTAGTTATTTCCTTGGTATGGTTGTCTTTGCCCTTGATTCCTTGCTAAAATTTGAGGAGGATTTTGTTGAATTTGGGTGGGTGGTTGGGGTGGAAAGCCGGGTGGAGTAAGGTAATTTTGGGATTTGTAAGAAAGGTTATTTGGATTGATGTTAGGCTTGAAGTGTTCACGGTGTTCCTCTTGGTAAGCATAGCATTCCCCTTGATAACCTTACACCTTGTCACATTGTTCATAAGAGTGAGGGCCTCCACAAGTAACACAAGAAATGGTGATGGCATTCACATTGTTTGAGGAATTGTTCAATGTCATGCTCTTCAAGGCTTGAACTAACTCTTGAGTCATTTCTTGTTGTCCTTGTTTGAATTGTTGAAGGATCTCTTGGTGATATTTAAGGAATTGGTTATCACAAGGTGTTTGAGAAGTGTTTTGGATAACATGAACTCTTTCTTCAAATGGATCGTTTGTTTGAACCATTGCCTTAGTCTCAATAATGGTCAAAGCCTCATGGTATGTCTTGAAATGAATACTCCCTCCCGCGGAAGCATTTAGTGAATCTTGGTGGTGAGGTTTAAGGCCATTATAGAAAGTATTGATTTGGCTTAGATCATCCATTCCATGATTAGGGCAACGCCTCAACAACTCACTATACTCTTCCCAAGCATCACCAAAGGATTGACTAGGTTTTTGTGTAAAGCCCATAATCAAATTTCTCAAAGCCATAGTCTTTTGTGGAGGAAAGAATTTGTTCAAAAACTTAGTGGTAAAATCATCCCATGTGGTGATACTATCGGGTGGTTGGGTGTCTAACCAATGCTTAGCACTCCCATCTAGTGAAAATGACACTAACAACAATCTAATGACATCAGGTGGAACCCCATTATGCTTAATGGTATTGCAAAGTGAAAGGAATCTCTTAAGATGAGCATGGGGATCCTCATTTTGTTTTCCATAGAAAGGTGATGCAGCAACCATATTGATCATAGATGTATGTAGCTCAAATGTGTTAGCGGGATAGTCGGGAATCTTAATGGCACTAACATATCCATGAATGTTGGATTGCATACGTTCAAACAAAGTACGGTTATCAATAGCCATGGCTCCTTGTGGTGGTGACAAAGCACGATTCTCGTGATCGGCTTGGTGAACGGTGGTGGTCTTACTCTTTCTCTTTTTCTTCCTTTTCGGAGGAAGAGGTTGTACACCAATCGGTATTTGTGCACGCCCGCGAGTGAGCATGCAACTCAATACGAGGAATGAGAGAGAAGCTCTCGTGTGACTTTGAAAAGAATAAGATTATCCTCTTCGAGTTTCGATATTAAATATCCACAAGAAAGTAACAATATATGTAATACTACTTTGGTTGCAAGACCCTCAATGAAGCTTTCCTTCTTAGAATACTCCCAAGTGAACGGGGGGTTAGGTGGCGCGAAGCACTTAAGTACCTATTGACCCTTAGATGGCATTTTATAGCACATCGCCTTTCTATTCACTTAAATGTTCGTATTCTTCGAATTATTGCTTATTGAGAGTATTTATCTATTCTTGCTTTATTTTGTTTGATCGATACGCGTGTCAAGGACCGGAGCGCCCCTCAACACGGTGTATTGCCTCGGCAATACTTATGGAAGATATGTAGATTGATTGTTCTTATACGTATACGTATTTACTTATAATAATATATGGAAAATATTTTTGTATTTATGAGTTTTTAAAGGAAAATACTATATGTACATAAAAACCGAGAGAATCCAATAATATATATTTTTGGGTGCAATCTCTTAGGAAAAAGATTGCTTTTTGGATTTTTTAATTTTTTTGGTCAATTCTTTAGGAAAAGAATTGTTTTGTTAATTTTTTAGTTTTTATATATTTTTATATTTTTGATTTTTTTATTTGTTTTTGATTTATGATACGTAAAAATAACGTTCACCAAATGAACGGATCCCAAAAGCCAATGAAAACCGTCAATCGATAGTCTCTCGTGTAGTCAAAGAACCGGCAGCGGCGCCATTTGAAATGTGTATAATGCAAGTTCGTTTTCTCAGTTCTTAACTAATAGAAAGTCCAATCAATATCAAATTTATAATTGTTTTTGGTTGTTCAAGCTTGCTTGGTAATCTATTGCTAATTCAAACAACACTAAGTAAAAATGAAAAATATAAACCTACTTATACGTAAAACAAGTTGCAAATTCCAAAATTTATTCAAGTAAAATATAAAAAATGCAAAATTTAAAACTATAAGGACTGAAAATGTAATTTCTATGAAATGAAAATGCTTGAAATGTAAATTCTAAAAGTTAATAGGACTAAAAATGCAAAATAGTTAACTAAAAGGACTAAACTTGTAAAAAACTTTAACAAACTAACCAAATTTTAACAAACTAACAAACTTTAAAACTGAAATTTAACAAACTCCCAAATCCAGGGACTGAATTATGCAATTACCACAAAATAAGGAAGATTAGCTAGGTTTAGAAACTGAATAGAATTCTAGGGACTAAAGTGCAATAAACCAAACTTTTCAAGTAAAAACGGGCACAAAGAAAGATTAAGCTCGTTTGAGCTTATTTCTCAACCAATTAAGCTGAAACAACTTGCAAACAACTTCAAATCCAATTCAAGAAACGTGTGTTCAAGGAAATAAGCTAAAAATCCAAAATAAGCAATTGAGTGCTTATCAATAAGCTCAAAATAAGCTATAGCCTAATCCAAACATCCACAACTTGATTTTATCATCAAAACTGATTAAGCACTTGATTTAAAGAAGGGGAAATCAAATTAGAACAAATTTCATCCAGTATTAAGCCAGATATCTGAAAATAAGCTCAAATGAGCTTATGTTGACCAAACGTTGACCAAATTTTGGAAAAAGCTCAAAATCTCAAAAACTCATATTCAATACTTTCTAAATGGAAATGTGAAAGAAAATTACAAGTTTAATGAAGTGGATTATGAGAACTAGTAAAACAGTAAGCTTCTTATATCAGAGAATGCAAAATGCTCAGGCTTGAGCTAATAAGCTGATTTCTAGCTTAATCCTGAATACTGTAGAATTTCCTCTTAAAGTCTAAAAGTTTATGTTATAAGCTATAACTAGAAACTGGTTTGAGCAAATTTCATCAAGTAATGAAGGAGAAATAAGCAAGTGAATTTGGCAAGTTTTGAAATAAAAGCTGATAACAAGTATGACCCAAACTTTTTGATCACCAATTGCCTGTTTGACTATTATATTGACTTGCAAATGACTCAAGACTACTTGTTAACTCCTAATGAGTAGAAATGAACTTCTAAACAACAATTTCTAACACTTAAAATCTGATTTATAACTACTCCCAAACACTCCTTAAAAGGTTTTAATCAAACTTTTTCAAAGACTTGTTGAGTAATGATTTGAACTGATACAAAAGCTTTAGCAAACTAGTTTAGGTGATCAAAATGAAAGCTAATGAAACTGAAATCAAGCAAGTATATCAACTAGAACTCAATTAAGGTGTTTAGCTAAAAAGTTACTGAAATTTAGCTAAAAACTACAAAACTGAACTCAAGTGAACAAGTATGAAGTAACTAAACTACAACACTCAAACACAATCAAACAGCAACTAATCAAGTATACTCAGGCAGCCATCAAAGTTATCTAAGAAATTAAGCATGCAAGAACTGATTTAGAGGAACAAAAATCAAGAGCTTTGAAACCTAATATAGAGTTCCTTTGGGAAGAAGAGGAGCGCTGAGCTCTCTTGCCCTAGTGATACCACCACCTATCACTAGTAATCAACTCAAATCAACAATCAAACAACTGCAAATCATCAATCTGCCATGAAATCTTCAAGAAACTAGGAATGAACTGAATTCTTGAACAAACAGCTACAAAACTCCACCAATGTAAGCTATGATCAATGGTTGATCATAACTAACATCAAACAGCAACTAGTGTATCCAATATCAACAAGATTCAACAGGAATTTGAGAAACAGAATTTGGCGGGAAAAAGGAAATTTGAATTTTATTGAGTGATTTCTGTTACAAAAGTAGTTACAAGCTTCTAACTAACTAACTAACTCAAGAGTTTGTCAGACTCTTGAGTAGTTAGGTGAAAAGGAGGGAAAAAGGGGAAAAGGAAATTTAAGAACTAGGTGTTTACAAAATTAAGCTGCTATGAGAAATGAGGTACAAGCTAAGTATTTATAGGCAAGAAAGGGAGATTCTGTTGGAGTTGTGACGTGTTCGGGCCAATCATGGCTTGACACGTGGAGGAATTCTGCAAATCCACTTTGAAGGTGATGGACATTGAATTGGGGGTTTTTGATTCAATGGATGATATGTTAATTAGATTGCACCATTGGATTCGTCTTCCAAAATTAAGCAACTTTGGTGTTTTGATCATCTCTTGAAACGGCTTAAATCTAAAACCCGTTCCTGGTAAATATTTTTGTTGAAGGAGAAGGACACGTGGCGCCTTTTTATTGGTAGAGAGGGTGTGTTGCGGATTGCACTGTTGTGATCTTGCATTAATTGTGACGGCTGTAGTGGGTACTAATGACTTGATCCGTGTGATGTCCTTTTCTCTCTTCTCATTGGTTAAGCCCTTTTCACTTGGATTAAACATTGCATATCTTTCCAAAATTGGCAGATTAAGTCCCTTGACTTGGCAGATTGCTATTTAAGGCCAGAATCTTCATTCCTTTGTCATTTTTGGTCCTTTATCTTTGATAACTTGTACAAAATTGCCCTTTGACTGAGTTGACTTGATAGTTTGACCAGATTTGACTTTAATCTTGACTTTCCATAATTTGCACTTTAAGTCCTTCAACTTTCACAAATTGTCAAGATAGGTCCTTGAACTTCAAAATCTTGTCACTTTTGATCCTCTTTTGTCTTTTTCATCCATTTGAGCTTGGTTTTTCCTTGTTTGCTTGAAATTGTATCCTTTTACCTACATAAGATCACACAAACACAAACATACCACATAACACTGCTTTTTACAAGATAAATGGGTATTTTGCTTCATGTTTTAGGGTTATTTGTTGATACAAGGATATGAGTTTAAGCTCATATCAACTATACAAACATGTATTAACCCTCTTTCATGCAACCATACTCAGGAATCCATTGATGTTGTGGTACTTGTGTATGTTGGCCACCATACTTATACAAGTCCCCTTTCACCAATGCACTCCCTCATATGATGACACTTATAAGAATTAATACTACACATAACACATCGGTCTACCAACTCAAATAAGCACATAGATCCTACAACTCATATAAGCACATAACGACAACATAAAATAAGATCCAAAATCCATGTATCAAAATAGCGTAGCCAATGCATGAAACATATAAACTCGTAATCCAGCTGAACCACCGTAGACAAAATTCAAAATGTATAAAGAACATGAAAACGTAATTAAACGAAATCCAACAATGACTAGCGTATACGACTATAGTTCAACCCGCACTATTCAAAACTCGAAAAGAAAATAACATGTAGCTAAGTATGAACTTACTATCGTTCAATTCATACTAGTCAAAATATCGCAATAAATAACATCCAAACACATCAATTAATATAAAATGCACATATACTCCTATGACGCCTATATGCAGGGACCCTTAAGCTATAGACTAGGCTACGCGACTAGGCAACCTAATTCTCTATAACCTGTCTCTGATACCATTCTGTCACACCCCACCATGGCGGAATATGGGGCGCGACGTATGGATATCATCACAACAATAGCGTGTCTATAGAGTTAACTAAATGAAATAGAAATGTCATAAAAATGTGACACAATGTCATGACAATATCTCAAATAATCTAGGCGTCTAGGTAAGTAGGTAACGGGCCTACCTCTTACCAAAGACATTCAAATAACACACATCAAGCATACAGGTATCAAACAATTTACTAAATCAAAAGACAAAATAAAATCTAAGAGGAAAGGGATTCCTCTTAATGCAATCCTAGCATCCTCTATACTCTAGCCACCTATAACATCATCTTGCACAACTACCTCACCTGAAAATGACACTAAAATCTGTCAACATAAAGTTGGTGAGAACATAGGTTTAAGTTATCTAGAACATCATAAGAAACCTTGACATTCGCTGTAAATAAGTTCAAGAAAAACAATTTATAGAAATGGAACATAATGCGATAATCATGCTACATGCATCCACAACAAAACTCAATCCAAGTACCAATTACATCTACAATTCACAAAGCACACTATAGCAATCAAGAAGTATCCCGTCACACACACAAGAACACACACCACACTATCCGATCTTTCCCACACCACCTGTGGAAGATGAACTATATCCCCGTCGAGATATCGTGCCTCCGAAGAGACGATGCACAAGTACTCAGGACGGATCGTGCCCCCGAACCAAGAACTCAGGACGGATCGTGCCCCACGAACCAAGAACTCAGGACCAAGAACTCAGGACGGATCGTGCCCCACGCTCCACACACATCACAACTGGTCCCATAGACGCCCATACATCTATGTACCAATCCCAATCATAACACAATCAAGATTCACATATCATAACACACATCAAAGCACATATGAGAACACATAAGCACGCAAGTCACACAATAACACATCTATGTCTAAACATTTATAAAAATATAGTACCAAAACATTTTAAGAACACCACAAGTGTCATCTCCATCCCATACTGGAAAAACATTTAAAAACTTAGTTAAAATGGGACTATGAACTCACCTGATAGCACAACAAGGTAGCACTCCTGTAAACCTATAAAATCATACACGACACCCTTAGCTCAGGTCTTAACACCCAAGTTAAGTAACAATCAAGGAGATGAATCTAATCCCCCAATCCCCACTATCTTGTTCTTCTACTACAAGCTATTCTATACGTAAAAATCCAGTTTTTCCCCGGTACGGTTTACTAGTCACTAAACGATCACATAAAGTGAACTTAACACCCCACTTGGCTCCTACCCTACTGGAATTATGTTGTTATATGATGTTAGAACTACAAAAACCAATTTTACTTTCTAATTACACGTTTAACCCTTTCGTTTAGTCTCTACGCCAAAAGTCGTTTTCACCAAAACTGATTTTCTGTACATGCTAAATGTTTGTCACCAAAAGCTCGATCTAAACACCATAACTTTTATTGAAAACCTCCAGTACTTTCATATATATTATAAAGAGTTCCCAACTCAAAAATATTTGGCTATCTCATTTGTTTGGTTAGGTTTTGACTCAAATTCCTGAAATCCAAATTTATTCCTAAACAGTGCACTGTTTTTGTAAAAATTGTTTGACGACCTTCCCGAACTTCATTTTCGACCAACCTTACATTTTTGAAAAGTAGACTCTCTGAACTTAATTTAAAAAAAAAGAAACTCGACTAAAGATGCTACCTACTACCCGGAACAGTCGATACAATATAGCCCTAAAAATCAGACTGTTTTAGGCCTTTATGCACTAACCCTCTAAACATCATTAATTACCCTTAAATTATTAAACAAGAACCCTAAAATCATTAATGGATCTTAATTACTATATTTTATAGAAAATTAATAAAATCCTAATCATCTCAATGATGGTTAATTAACATTACAATCATGATTAATTAATAAAAACATGAATTATATTAAAGTTGAATTGATCACTTACCTTGAAACAAGAAAAATTAATGAAACCTAATCATAATTTCGACTCCTCTTGATATCCATGGAAGATTTAGACTGATTTTAGGTTTATTTAGGGTTATTAGTCGTTTTTAAGGGTCTAGGGGTGTTTATATAAGTCTTGGTAACCTTCTGGACAAGTTTAGGCCCAATTAGGACTTTTAATTGGTAATTATCCTATTTTTATTAATTTAATATTTAAAATTTCAGCTATGTGACCCACAAATTCGACTCCCCTCTGTGTTTTATCATATTTACACTCTCCCCCTCCTATTTTATGTTTACTTATACTCCTATACACTTTCGGGACCAAACCGGGCACCCTTTTGCTAATTTTTCGACTTTTTACGCGATTTTTGAACTAGCCTTCATTTCTAAAAGTTTCTAAATATAGACTATAAAACTTATCCTAACCATATTATATATACTTAATAAATACATACAACATACGATACGTAAACGAAACCTTATAAAAACGCTATCCGAACTTTTCTGCAGTTCATTTCTAAACTCATTTCATTTCATTACATTTCATTTCATTTCCAACTTATACCATGATTTACACATTCATGTGAACTCATGAGCAAGATCCAACCCCATCACATCATCATATAACGTACCATGTACTACGTAAACAATGTCTAACATCATGATAAAGTCTCAAATATGAACACATAACACATAAACGCACACCAAGCACATGATCAACATCAAACAGTCAAAAGTGACAAATCCAAAATTTAGGGTTGTCACATTTATAAACTTAAACTCGATGAAACTTATAAATGGTTAACCGTAACCCGAACCACGGGTAACCGCTCATTTTGGGTAACCGCATGTCCGGTTAACCGCCTTGTACGGTTCGATTTCGGGTAGTAAAATTAACTACCCGAACCGCTATGGATAGTTAAAATTGTCTAATTAACTGAACCAAACCGACCCGTGAACACACCTAGTGGTAGTTCAGTGGAAGATTATTATCATAGACTTAATTGTTTGTGGAGATATTTAACTCTCTTACTAATTTGCCTAAGTGTTCATGTGATGTTAAATTTTCTTGTGATGCTAGTACGGAATTAAATTTGCATCAGTAAGTTATGAAACTTATGCAGTTCTTGATGGGTCTTGATGATTGTTATCAACCTATTAGGAGTTAGGGTGAGCATGGGGCGGTTTGGGGCGGTTTTATGCTAAAACCAAAAACCAAACCGCAAACTTCTGTTTTTGCATATTACAAACCATTTGAATTCGGTTTTTTCGGTTTCGGTTTTTCGGCTTTTTTCATTGTAGCGGTTCGGTTTCGGTTTTTATTTCGGTTTTTTTTCCTTTCATTTTACGCATTGGGTCGTTTTCTATTTACAAAAACCACATTAATAGTCGATCAATTTCGACACAAATTAAACTAATCATAATTGCAAGTTGCAACAAAAAATAATAGTTTCAATCAATTATATACACTATAATAATAGCAACTTTAGCTACCATCAAATTATAAACTAAAAATCATAATGAAAACTTGTATATAGGAATCACAAATCTAACAACGTTTAGGTGAAAAAAAATCATGATCTTTTACTTTAATATGTTTTACAAATGTGTATATTTAAACAAAAAGAAAACAACTAAATATATTAGAAATATCACAAGTAGAAGTATCTAAAGATATAAAAATATATTAATTTTGAAGACTTAAGTGGGGCGGGGTGGTTTTTTCGGTTCGATTTTATACATGCAACCAAAAACCGCCCCAAACATTCGGTTTTCAAAAATATGAAAATCATCCCTTCGATTTTTGAAATGGGGCGGTTTTTTTGGTGCGTTTTTTTCGGTTTTTCAATTTTTGGTTCAGTTTTTCGGTTTTATGCTCACCCCTATTAGGAGTGCTTTGCTCACTAGAAATCCTATCTCTGAGGTGAAAGAAGCATATAATAATGTGACTAGAGAGGAATCTCATAAGAGAATTCTTGAGTGCTCTAGGGTTACTAAGTCTAAGATGAACGGTTCTTCTTTTGCTATTAAATCTGTTAATACTATAGTAATAAAAGAAGTTTTATAATAATACCAGGATTACTAATGGATACAATAATAATGTCAATAGGGGTCCTCACCCTAATCTGAATTGCAAAAATTATGGTAAGATTGGACATACTATTTAAAAGTGTTATGAATTGTCTATGGTTTCCTTTTGGGTTCAAAAATTCCAGGAATAATGGTTCTAAAATAAATAAACTTATATTCAATGTTAAAATTGAAGTTAAGACTGATAAAACTTATATTCCTAGTCCATCTTTTGGTTTTACTTCTGAACAGATGCAAAAGTTGTTGTCCTTGATTAATGACAGTGGTCCTAGTTTTGGTTGCTTTCATGCTAACATGGCAGGTACACGTTCTTTCTTTAATGAAAATGCTTGGTTCAATATTAAGTTTTCTAAGTTTTTTTTGCTAATAATAAGCTGTATGTTAAACTGTTAATCATGGTTGGATTATTAATTCTGGTGCTAATTAGCATTTAACTGTTTCTACTGTAGGTATGACCAATGTGGTTGATGTGTGTAGTTTTAATATTAATGTTAGTCATCCTAATGGTACTGTGGTTGTTATAAGTCATGTTGGAAACTTGAAATTAACTAATCATGTTGTCTTATATGATGTTTTTGTTGTTACCGGATAGTGTGTTAGACTATTATCTATTACTAAGTTGATTAGAAATAGTAAGATGTTTATTGGTTTGGATGAGGAAAAATATTATATTCAGGATTTGACCAGAAAGATAACTGTTGAGACTGGTAGTGAATCTGGTGGTCTCTATTTGTTTGATATGTCATCTAAATGCTCTATGGGTGAGTCTAATGTGGTTATAAGTTTTCATGTTTCTAAGATGCTTTGGCATAACAAACTTGGTCATCATGCTAATCAAGTTAATTATGTATTGCACAATGACCTTGATATCTCTAAATCTTGTTTTATGCATATATGTGAAGTATGCCATAAGGCTAAGTATACTAAGGAACCTTTTCCTTTGTCTGATCATAAGTAAAAAAAATATTTCTAATTTAGTTCATCATGACTTATGGGCCTCTTATAAAGTCACTACTATGGAATGTTTTAAATATTTTTTACCGTTCTTTATGATTTTTCTAAGGTTATTAGGTTAATCTGATTAAATCTAAGGATGAGGTGTTTGATGTTTGTGTGTCTTACATAAATCTAATTCACACTCAGTTTAAAATAAAAGCCAAGATCGTGAGATCTGAAAATAAAACTGAGTTTGTTTATTTTTTTTGAACGTAGAATTAGTAGTTGGTGATTCGAGCCCACAATGGCATTAAATTGGGTAGTATGCAAGCTTCGAACCTTCTCATTTGGGGGACAAACCCCATTCCTGCTTCTATTTATTTCGGACCCCTGAAGGTCATTAGTGAGGCTCGAACTTGAGACCTCTCTAACAATAAATTTCTAAGGTTATCCTTGGTGTCCAACTGAGCTAGCTCAGTTGGTTAATGAAACTGAGTTTGTTAATAATAAGATGAATAAAATGTTTTGTAATCTTGGCATCATCATTAAACTTCTTGTGTTTATACTCCTCAACAAAATGAGATTGTTGAGAGGAAACATAGACACCTACTTAATGTAGCAAGAAGTCTTATGTTTCAGGGAGAGATTCCTTTAATGTTTTGGTCTGATTGTATTCTAACTGTTGTGTATCTTATAAACAGGCTGCCATCATATGTCCTAAATGGTAGGTGTACCTACGAGTTGGTGTATAATGTCAAACCTAGTCTTTCCCATTTGAGATCCTTTGTTGTCTGTGTTTTGATACTATTCTAAACAGACATGATAAGTTGTCTTATTAGTCTGAAAAATGTTTTCTTGTTGGGTGTTCTAATGTGAAAAGGGTATAAATTTTTGCGGCTTGATACTAGAAATGTTTTATTTTCTAGAGATGTAAAATTTAATGAAATTGTGTTTTATTTTAAACTGTTAACAAATGGTTCAACTTCTGTTGTTGAATAAACTAATGAAAAAGATCATTTAAGTTTTTTTATAATCATGGATCTCAAAGTCCCAATAATGAAGGGAGGAAATCATCTATTGTGGATGGTAGTAGCCCACTTTCTAGAAATAGCTCTATAGAAACTATAAATGTAGGCCTGAAAAAGGTATCTACAAGCTAATATGGTGACCAAAATAGTATGTCTCAAGGCATTTATTAAAGTCAAGTCATGGCTTGTCTCCAACTCAGTCTAACAACCATGACAATGATGTGCATACACCTGGTGTAAGAAGGTCTAATAAAGAGTCTAGAATGCGTGTGAAATTCAGTGATTATATTTTCATCTCTAATGTTAGATATCGTATTGAAAAATATGTGAAGTGCTCTGGTATTAGTAGACAAAATATGTGTCTTGCTTCTAATTTTAACAAGTCTATTGAACTGATTTATATGTCTGAGGGCGGCGGAGCTAGAAAGTTCGGCTCGAAGGGTAATACTTTGATATTTTTGTAAACTACACTACAAAATGGTTCTTATGTAGGTCAAATTATTAAAAACTCGAAAATTTTTGCAAATTTACACTATAACTTTTTTGTTGGGGGGTTACATGACCCTTGTGACCCCTTATTTCTCCACCAGTGTTTGAGGCTTTGTCTGATCCTAATTGAGTTGATGCTATGAATAATGAAATTGAAGCTTTGAATAAAAATAATACTTAGACTATTTGTGATTTACCTGTTGATAGGAAGGCTATTGACAATAAGTGGTTGTGGAAAATTATGTATAAGTTATCTGGTGATGTCGATAGATATAAGGCCAAGCTGGTTGCTAAGGGTTATAATCAAAGAGAGGGCTTTGTATGATGAAACATTTAATCTAGTGGTGAAAATGATTACTGATAGATGTCTGATTAGTATTGTTGTACGTAAAAATTGGCCTTTATATCAGTTAGATGTGAATACAGCTTTTTTTAATTGAGATTTTATTAAAGATGTTTATATGAAATTGCCATAAGGATTCGATAATGTTGATAATGACAAGGTCTGTAAGCTTAATAAGTCTCTCTATGGTCTAAAGCAAGCCGCAAGACAGTGGAATGTAAAGTTAACCAGTGTCTTGGTTGAGCATGGCTTTGTTAAATTTAACTATTCTTTATATGTTAAGAGAGATGGACCTTTGTTTTGTTTCCTTGCGTGTATATGTTGATGATATTTTCATTAATGGGAATGATCATACTTTAATTCGAAACTTTAAAGAGTTTTTGAAAACAAAGTTTTTTATTAAGGATCTTTGTGATTTAAAATATTTTCTGGGTATTGAGGTTCTGAGGAATAAAAGTGTTGTTTGTATGGATCAAAGAAAATAGTGTATAGATTTTTTGCATGAGTATGGGCTTCTTGAGCTAAACCTGTTGAAACAACATTTCTTGAGAATAATGTTTTAAGTTGTGAGGAGTCTGATAAAGACAAGTATAATTTTACTAGCTATCAAAAGCTTGTGGAAAATTTGATCTATCTCACTAATACTACGCCTGATATTAGTTATGTTGTTCATTGTTTAAGTCAGCATATGCATAACCCTTTTCAATCTCACTTTAAGGTTGCGTTGAGAGTTTTAAGGTACTTAAAACAGGAACCTGATCTAGAGCTTCAACTCAATAGTGCATCTGATTTAAAGCTTAGAGCTTTTCAGATGCTTATTGGGCTAAATGTCTTAGAGCTAGGAGATTTATTACTGGTTTTTGTATATTCTTGGGAGATTCTTTAGTTTCATGGGAAAGTAAGAAGCAAAATACTATTTCTAGAAGTTCTGCAGAGGCAGAATATAGAAGTATGCCTTCTACTACTTGTGAAGTTATGTGGTTGAGAAATTTGTTATATAGTCTTGGTATTAGTTGTTTATATCCTGTTGATTTGCATTGTGATAGTAGTTCTATTATTCAGATAGCTAAAAATCTTGTATTTCATGAACACTTTGAGTTGGATGTTTATTTGGTTAGAGAGAAAGTGTATGCAGTCGTGATCAGAACTATTAAGATTAATATTAAGGATCAACCTGCTGATATCTTTACCAAATGTCTTGGTATTGTGCATCATTTTAACTTGTGCAAGAAACTTGACTTGATTAATATGTTTTCCTGAGCTCAAGTTTTTTCTGGGAAAAAACTTAAGGGAGGATGTTCAAAGTATTTGTTTGGTTTGTATTTTTTGTGTTTGTATTTTACAAGTTACGAGGACTAGAGTTGCCAAAGTGTGAAAGATGTTTAGACTGAAAAAAGAGTTTGGTTCTATTTAGCAAGACATGGATAGATGGAGGGCTAAAGTGTAAAGTGTTGTTGTATATAAGTTGCATCTGCAACTAGGGTTTCATAACTCTCTTTTTATAATCTGATCACTTTACACATAATTAGCTTTGATTCCTAGTTCTGTTATTTATGTTTACTCATTCAGTTACAATTATTCATTGTTGTTCTTTTATTTCATATTTTCTTGTTTGATTGTGAGTTAAGTGATCTGTTGTGAGGTGATAAGATCCACCTAGTGGGGATTATCTTTCTATAACAAACACTTGATTGAGAACTTGTTCGTATTGTACAAATTGATTCTTAATTACACTAAAAGGGTGGTTGGTTGAGTGCAGTCCTAGTACTTTGTGCATGATCTTTATTTTGTTTTCAAATACACATTACTCAGTGTTGCAAAAATCGTGAATCGCTAGCCGGTTGGTCGACCACCTTGTAACCTGTAATCGTTCTAGGCGGGATTAATCGGTGATTAATTGAATTGGTATTTTTAGTAATTTTTTTGTATTTCCGGAAAATTTGGGATACTTCTAATGAGTTTTAGGTATTTTCGGCAATATTATTCTTGAAATACAACTTATCACACACATATTTAGTTAATATAAGTGTTAAACATAAGTTTAGAATGAGTTTTAGGTATTGTTGGCAAAATTTGCAAGTTTTCGACAAATTTGACCTCCCTTGACCGCCGTTGACCATTGATAACCGCCATTAATCGCCTTTTGATTAATCGGCAAGGTTGAAGGCCTTGTAGCGATTAAGTGGTGATTAATCGGCCTTGTATACCTTTTTTTACAACATTGACATTACTTAAAGTCGTAAATTACCATAATAATCTGATTTTAATTCGAAACTTTAAAGTTGCCCTACATAATAATGTTAAAGAGTACCTTGAGAGCACCTGTTAGACAAAATCGTGGTTATAATTACTCAAGTAATCTTCTGGAAATTATAACAAGAGGGGGAATTAACAATATTTTTATTTGATTAGTCTCCCCGAACCTTATTCTTGCAACTAAATACTACTTCGCAAATTACGTCATTGATAAAATTTAAATCTTTAAAATAGAAAACCCATTATTAACTTAAATCTTGCTAGTCTTGGTGTGAGTCGGTATTAAAACCATGTAAGGGCGACTCAATTGTTTCCACACAAGACCTTGCAAGAATAAGCTTATAATCAATCAAATTTCATAGAGTTTTAGTCCGGTTTATGTTTATTTTTTAAAAACATTTTGCTTGAGACATGATTTATAGCAATTTATAATCAAAAAACAAACTTATAAACATGATCTAAAACATATATCCAATGAACTGTTTAATAACATAACACATGCATATCAATTGATGATAACCTATGAGTCTAAGTAAATTAATTTATATATATATATATATATATATATATATATATATATATATATATATATATATATATATATATATATATATATATATATATATATATATATATATATACTAGACTACAGACCCGCGGGTTTCGCGGGCGGCATTCAAAAGTTAACTTTATTAACAACTATCTATAAAAATATCGGCCATATGTTTATTGACTTGAACATACACACAGAATGCTCACGGGCTAGCTACAAAAACTTTAATTCACGACTCCGATGTTTGCTTTAAAATGAGAACATAAGAAATAGGTAATGTAAAGCAGTAACAATGTGCCAAATCCAAATTGCTTGGTCATAATAAAAAAAAGAACATTGTAGGGACTAATGATATGAGCTTAAACTCATATCCTTTTATCAACAAATAACCCTAAAACATGAAGCAAAATACCAAATTATTTGGCAAAAACAGTGTTATGTGGTATGTTTGTGTTTGTGTGCACTTTTGTAGGTAAGAAGATACATTTCCAAGCAAACAAGGAAAATTCAAGCTCAAATGGATGAAAAAGACAAAAGAGGATCAAAAGTGACAAGACTTTGAAGTTCAAGGACCTATCTTGACAAGTTATGAAAGTTGAAGGACTAGAAGTGCAAATAATGAAAAGTCAAGATTCAAGTCAAACCTGGTCAACTATCAAGTCAACTCAGTCAAAGGACCATTTTGTACAAGTTATGGAAGTTAAAGGACCAAAAATGTCAAAGGAATGAAGATCCTAGCTTGAAACAAGAATCTGCCAAGTACAAGGACTAGTTCTGCCAATTGTTGAAAGTAATTTGAAGTTTAATCCGTGTGAAGTGTTGAATGGCCAATGAGAATCAAGTAAATAATAAACATGGATCACCACGTCACCCACTACTGCCGCCTTTCATTTATTACACAATCCTAACAGTGTAATCCACAACTCATCTTTTAAGCCAACCAGGAAATGACACGTGTCATCTTCTTCAAAGATAAAAATTGCCAGGATCGCGTTTTTGATAGAAGCAATTTCAGAGAAAGTTATAAACACCAAAGATGATCGTTTTGAAGAGAGGAATTCAATGGTGCAATCCAATTAACAAATCATCCAGTCAATCAAAAACACCCAAATCATGGTTCATACCTTCAAGTGCCAAATGCAGAATTTTTCCACGTGGCAAGTTATTACTGGTCCTGACACGTCACCAACTCCAACAAACTCTCATCTCTTGCCTATAAATACCTAGACTAGTCCTCATTTGTAGAAGGGTAGCTTAAAATTGTAAAAACACATAGTTCAATTTCCCTTTCCTTTTTCTCTCACTTTTCCCCTAACTACTCAAGAGTCTGACAAACTCTTGAGTTAGTTAGTTAGTTGGTAGCTTGTAACAACCTTTGTAATTGAATTCATTCAATAAAATTCAAATTACCTTTTTCCCGCCAAATTCTGTTATTCAAATTCCAGTTCCTTTCCTGCTATTGAGAGATCTTATTGTTGCTGTTTGATGTTTGTTATGATCATACATTGATCATAACTGACATTGGTGAAGTCTTGTAGCTGTTTGATCAGAATTCAGTCCATACCATTGTTCATTTGAAGATTTGTAGCAGAATGATAATTATAGATGATTGTAGCTGATTTGTTTGTTGATTAAGTGTTCCCTAGTGATAAGGTGGTGGTTATCACTAGGGCAAGAGAGCTCAGCGCTCCTCTTCTTCCCAAAGGATATCTTCATTAGGTTCCAAAGTTCTTGTTTTAGTTCCTCTAAACAGTCAAATTGCATGCTCAATTTCCTAGTTTAATTCTGATGGCTGCATGATTTACTTGATAGTAGTTGAAGTTTGATTGATCTTAGTTCATTTGTAGCTTAATCTTGCCTTCTTGTTTACTGAATTGATAGCTTTGTAGTTACCGCATCATTCTTGTCATCTTTTTAGCCTTATAGCTTATTTGCTGTTCTAGTCTTGCTAATTGTTTGTTCTCAGCTTGAATACTTTACATTTAGTCTATTAAAACTAGTCTGCTATAACATTTGAATCAGCTTAAGTCAAAACTTGATAAGTCTTTGTTAAATCTTGTTAGAAGCATATAAAGGAGTGTTTGGGAATAGATCTTAAATAGATTTCAAGTGTTGGAAATTTGTGTTTAAGAGTTCATTTCTAGTCATTAAGTGGTAACAAGTAGTTTTAAGCCTTTTGCAGGTCAGTTTCAAAGTCAAAAAGGCAAATGGCAATAGAATAGTTTGGGTCATCCTTTATTCAGCTTTGTTCTTTAAAACTTGCCAATTTCAATTGCTGATTTCTCATTCATTCCTTGATGAAATTTTCTCAAATTTGTTTCTAGACTTAGCTTATATCATAAACTTTTAGATTCTAAGAGGAAATTCTACAGTATTAGCTTATAAGCTGGTAATAAGCTTTTTGGTCAAGGTCTGAGCAAATTCCATTCTCTGATATAAAGTGTTGACTGTTTTCCTAGTTCTCCTAATCCACTTCACAAAAGTCATGATTTTCTTTCACCAATCCAGTTAGTTAGTGTTGAATACTGATTTTTGAAGATTTGAGCTTTTTCCAAAAATTCGGTCAAACTTGGTCAACATAAGCTCAAAAGAGCTTATTTCAGATTTCTAGCTTGTTACTGAATGAAAATGGTTCTGGTTTGATTTCCCGTTCTTGTAATCAAGTGCTTAATCAGTTTCTTTACAAAAATCAAGTTCTGACTGTTTGGTTTAAGCTGTAGCTTATTTTGAGCTTATTGATAAGCACTCTTTTGCTTATTTCTGAATTTTAGCTTAAATCCTTGAACACACGTAGCTTATATTGGATTTTAAGTCTTTTGCAAGTGGTTTCATTTGATTTGGTTGAGTAATAAGCTCAAACGAGCTTATTGTTTCTTGTAACCCGTTTTTAGTTAAAAATTTTACTAAATTGCACTTTGGTCCTTACATTTCATTCAGTGTTAACTTTTTGGCTAAACTTCCAAGTAATTAGGGTTTGCTATAGTTAGTCCCTGGACTTTTAGAGTTGTTAGATTTCAGTTAGGAATTTGTTGGTTTGTTACATTTTTAGTTAGTTTGTTAAAGTTTTTGCATTGTTAATCCTCATAGTTTACTGTTTTGCATTCTTAGTCCCTATAGTTGTAGAATTTACATTTTGAGCATTTACATTTCATAGAAATTACATTTTCAGTCCTTTTAGTTTTATATTTTGCATTTTAGACTTTTACTTGAATAAAAACGTGGTATTTGCAAATTGTTTTACATATAAGTAGTTTAATATTTTTCATTTTTAAATAGTGTTGTTTGAATTAGCAATAGATTACCAAGCAAGCTTGAACAACCAAGAACAATAATAAATCTGATATTGATTGGACTTTCTATTGGTTAAGAACTGAGAAAACGAACTTGCATTATATTACATTTCAAATGGCGCCGCTGCCGGTTCTTTGACTACACGAGAGACTATCGATTGACGGTTTTCATTGGCTTTTGGGATCCGTTCATTTTGTGAACGTTATTTTTACGTATCATAAATCAAAAACAAATAAAAAATAAAAAATATAAAAATATATAAAAACTAAAAAATTAACAAAACAATTCTTTTCCTAAAGAATTGACCAAAAAAATTAAAAAATCCAAAAGCAATCTTTTTCCTAAGAGATTGCACCCAAAAATATATATTATTGGATTCTCTCGGTTTTTATGTACATATAGTATTTTCCTTTAAAAAACTCATAAATACAAAAATATTTTCCATATATTATTATAAGTAAATACGTATACGTATAAGAACAATCAATAAACATATCTTCCATAAGTATTGCCGAGGCAATACACCGTGTTGAGGGGCGTTCCGGTCCTTGACACGCGTATCGATCAAACAAAATAAAGCAAGAATAGATAAATACTCTCAATAAGCAATAATTCAAAGAATACGAACATTTAAGTGAATAGAAAGGCGATGTGCTATAAAATGCCATCTAAGGGTCAATAGGTACTTAAGTGCTTCGCGCCACCTAACCCCCCGTTCACTTGGGAGTATTCTAAGAAGGAAAGCTTCATTGAGGGTCTTGCACCCAAAGTAGTAAATACATATATTGTTACTTTCTTGTGGATATTTAATATTGAAACTCGAAGAGGATAATCCATTTCTCTTCAAAGTCACACGAGAGCTTCTCTCTCATTCCTCGTATTGAGTTGCATGCTCACTCGCGGGCGTGCACAAATACCGATTGGTGTACAACCTCTTCCTCCGAAAAGGAAGAAAAAGAGAAAGAGTAAGACCACCACCGTCCACCAAGCCGATCACGAGAATCGTGCTTTGTCACCACCACAAGAAGCCATGGCTATTGATAATCGTACTTTGTATGAACGTATGCAATCCAACATTCATGGATATGTTAGTGCCATTAAGATTCCCGACTTTCCCGCTAACACATTTGAGCTACATACATCTATGATCAATATGGTTTCTTCATCACCTTTCTTTGGAAAACAAAATGAGGATCCCCATGCTCACCTTAAGAGATTCCTTTCACTTTGCAATACCATTAAGCATAATGGGGTTCCACCTGAGGTCATTAGATTGATGTTAGTGTCATTTTCCTTAGATGGGAGTGCTAAGCATTGGTTAGACACTCACCACCCGATAGTATCACCACATGGGATGATTTTACCACTAAGTTTTTGAACAAATTCTTTCCTCCACAAAAGACTATGGTTTTGAGGAATTTAATTATGGGCTTTACACAAAAACCTAGTCAATCCTTTAGTGATGCTTGGGAAGAGTATAGTGAGTTGTTGAGGCGATGCCCTAACCATGGAATGGATGATCTAAGCCAAATAAATACCTTCTATAATGGCCTTAAACCTCACCACCAAGATTCACTAAATGCTTCCGCGGGAGGGAGTATTCTTTTCAAGACATACCACGAGGCTTTGAACATTATTGAGACTAAGGCAATGGTTCAAACAAACAATCCATTTGAAGAAAAGGTTCATGTGATCCAAAACACTTCTCAAACTCCTTGTGAAATACAACTTCTTAAAGAGATCCTTCAAACAGTCAAACAAGGACAAGAAATTACTCAAGGCATGTTTCAAGATTTTAAGAGCATGACATTGAACAATTCCTCAAATAATGTGAATGCCATCACCATTTCTTGTGTTACTTGTGGAGGCCCCCACTCTTATGAACAATGTGATAAGGTGCAAGGGTATCAAGGGGAATGCTATGCTTACCAATAGGAACACCGTGAACACTTCAAGCCTAACATCAATCCAAATAACCTTTCTTACAAATCCCAAAATTACCTTACTCCACCCGGCTTTCCACCCCAACCACCCACCCAAATTCCACAAAATCCTCCTCAAATTTTAGCAAGGAATCAAGGGCAAAGACAACCATACCAAGGAAATAACTACAAGGCACCCAATCAAATTCAACCTCAAGCAAATACCTTTTATCCACCAAATCAAGGATTTAACTCCCAACCTTTACCTTTCCAACCTCAAGGTTTTCAAGGTTATGTGCCACAAGAGTTTAACACAATGGATCTTTTGCAAAAGATGAATCAAGAGAATGAAAGGAAATTCCAAGCTATAGAAAAGAAAATGAATGACCAATTCAATAAGGTTTTAATGGCGGTAACTCAAAGACCACAAGGGGCTTTACCTTCCAACACACAAACAAACCCTAGGGCCAATGTCAATGCTATTACAACAAGGAGTGGTACAATAACAAAGGATCCTTCACCTCCTAAATCTACTATTGTTCAACCCACTTGTGCTCCTACTTGTGACAAGCCTTCTACTTCTACTTCACCACCTCAAAATGCTCCCATTCCTCCAATTTCAAAGCCCATTCATGAAACACTCAATAAGGAAAATCCTTCATCCACACCTCAACCACAACCAAAACCAAGTCTTCCTTATCCCTCAAGATTGAGAAAAGAAAAGCTTAAGAACAAGGATGATATCCAAGTTTCTAACTTTTTGAGGATTTTCAAGCAACTTAACATCAATATCTCCTTTGCGGAAGCCTTAGCCAATATGCCTAAGTTTGCTAAGATGATTAAGGATTTGCTTTCTAACAAGGAAAGATTGGTGGATTTGCCTAATGCTTCTTTGAATGAAAATTGTTCCGCGGTGTTGCTTAAGAAGTTGCCTACTAAGCTTGGAGATCCGGGGAGATTTTTGATTCCTTGCAATTTCCCGGGGGTGGAAAATTGTATGGCTTTAGCGGATTTAGGGGCAAGCATAAATCTTATGCCATTATCGGTTTGGAAGAGACTTTCACTTCCCGAGCTTACTCCTACTAAGATGACTCTTGAGTTGGCTAACCGTACTATAGCTTATCCGGTGGGAATTGCGGAGGATGTTTTTGTTGGGGTTGATAGATTTACATTTCCCGCGGATTTTGTGGTAGTTGATTATGATGTGGATCCTAGAGTGCCTTTGATTGTTGGTAGGCCATTTTTGAGAACGGGTCGTACTTTAATCGATGTGGCGGAAGGAGAACTTACAATGCGGGTAGGAGATGAGAGAGTGGTGTTTAACATGGGGAAGTTGTCCAAAAAGTCTAATGAGCCCGAAGCGGTAAAACATATTGATGTTGTACATGAGGAGGAAACACAAGATGATCTTCTTGATGAAGTTTGTGATGAGTACTTTTATGAAGCTTGCTCAAGTGGAGACTATGATTACCTTCATATTGAGACCATTGCTTCCATTACTTCCTCTTTGGATTTTCATGAACCTCAAGAGCTCAACTTTAGTGAAATTCCTTATGACACCCCACTTTTCCACAATACTAATCACTTTGATGAGGACTTAAGTAATGAGGGATCTTTTCTTTGTGATTCACCAACATATGATGACTATAGTGATGATGCGCTTTCTACTTGTGACTCTCCATTTGTTGATGATCATACTTCCTTTGGTTTTGAGGGATCACCCATCTTTGATAGACCAATCTATGATGTTTATGGTGATGAGGAGGATTCTATCATTGATGAGAGTGATGAGTTTTTATTGGAGGATATATCTTTTGAGTATACTCTTGGTTACCTTGATGAGGAGGGGGACATACTCTATCTAGAATCTTTATTGCTTGAAGATCCTTTACCTTCTTTGTCCACCCCAACCTTTCTACAACCAATCACTCTACAACCTTTCTCTCACCATGTGAACTACAAAGGAGAGTCTTTTAAGGCAATCAACACTTGTTGTTTTCCCATTAAGGAACGGATTTTTGATCCTGGCATAGAGCTTGCTAAATCATCTCAGTATCCTTCTGATGCAACAAAAGGAACCTTTGTGAAAGATTTGAGAACTTTACACCATCACCTTGGGGAGAACATATGGGAAACCATTTTAGAGAACTACACCTCATTCTTTTCACCAATGATTGGGAAGCTAGTTGTTGGCTTGTGTTATAAGTGGGAGGGTAATTATGTATTTGATCCTGGTGGATATTTATGGAGTTTTGATAAATGAACACTTGTTTTACCTCATCATGGAGATTTTTTTTAAAAAGGGCAACAATTTTCTTATCCATGATAGGTTTTAGACACTTTTAAGTGTGGGACGAGTCGAGCTAGAGACTCATTAACTCAAGCATCGTATAACTAGGTTTAGAATGTTGTAGGTTAGAAATAAAGGCATAGATTTGGAGATAAGTGTAGGGGAGACCTTCTTTTGTCTTCTTGATTGTTTGTAGGGTTGCTCACTCATCTCATGCTTTGGAGCTTATGGAGGAGGCCCTTGTATCCGGTTCACTTCGTTACTTTAGTGATTTTTCATTGACACCTTGTGCTTAAACATGATTTCACTAATAGTTGTCCTTTCCTTAACTTGGGTTAAGCAAAGTCTATTCATTGTCATAAGTGTAGGGGAAGTTTTTATACTTCCATGCTCTTAAACATTGAGGACAATGTTTAGCTTAAGTGTAGGGGGGTCTTCTATCGAAGTGACCTTACCTAGAACTTGTCATTGTCTTGCATGATAACATGGAAAATGGAATTTTCAACATTTTTCAAATTTTTGATCTACTTTGGCCAACAAAAATATGCATTCATAATTTTTGCACCAATCATTTTTCATTTTGCATATCACATTTGCATTGTATATTTCTTTTCTTTTATTTTTCATCAAAAATATATAAAAAGGAAAAATATAATAAAGCATGGTTTTAACAAGTTTAGACTTCTTTGACATATTAGGCCCGCCATGGATATTTTGACTCAACCCGAGTTTGCTTATCTTAGCATTCTCTAGCTAGTATCTTTAACCATGTAGTCCTTCATTGGTCTATTAGGCTAAGCTTCCACCAATTTCATTCTTTGAAATTTTAAATTTGTGGAGAATGGGAAATGATAGAGTTGAAGCAAGTGTAAAAGGGCTAGATAGACTTCATGGCAATAACTTGTGGCTAAACCCTTCTCTTCTTTATCTCTATTTTCTTCGCTTGTATATAATTGTTAATAAATAATCAAGTACGGTTTTAATTGGTTTGTAATCTCTTATGCATTTTTGGCTAATCATTTATGGTTGATATGAGTACGTCTTAAGATTCTAAGTTAGCACGTTTTATGTGTACTAGACTTATGTCATGCTCCATATTTAGCGGGTGTTTTTCCTTTTCTTCTTTTCAAATTTCTTGCTGAGGAATAAAGAAAAATAAGAGCGGCTTATGAAAAAAAAATGAGTGGCTAGAAAAAAAAGAAAAGAAAAAGAAAAAAATAATGCAAGACTCCCAAGAGGGGCAGTGTGGTGTTAATTATAGTGACTATTGAGTTCCAATATTACCTTGACGGGTTGCGGGGTTGAAGATCCAAAATCTCAAAAAGATGCGGATGTAAATTATTGCGTGAGTTTTATTTTTCTTCCTTAGCGAGTGTGTAGTTACTTATGAAAGCATGACATGAGGATTTTACACATAAGGCGAATGACTTATTACTCTTAATACGGACTTATATTAATTGTGAGCGGTTTTTCAAGTAATATATGAGAAGATTACTTAGGATTAAAACCGTGCTTCCTTATTTTTGGATTTTACACTTCTTATATTTCACACTTGAATAATGACAAATTTGCCCACAAGCAATTTGCTCAATTAATAACCGGTTCCATATTTAATTGTCATGAATAAGTTGATGCACTTTTTACTTGTGAATGCAATGATCCCATTTATTAGCTTGGTATGGGGAAAGTGAAACTTGAGGGTGATAAATGTTCATGGTATCCAAGCCCTAATCCAAGTCATTGAATTCTTTATGAGTTATTTCCATCAAAACCATTTTAAGAAAAATCAAAAAGATATAGATAGAATTGTATTTTGATTCATTGCATTATTAAAAGTCAAAATCATGCATCATCTAGTTTAGAGTAGTGTAGATGCATCTCATATGGCCAAGGTGGATTAATTATGAGGGAAATGTAAATTTTAAAGCCTTGAAATATAAAATTGCATGAGGACATGGCAATGCTCAAGTGTAGGGGAATTTGATATGAGCTTAAACTCATATCCTTTTATCAACAAATAACCCTAAAACATGAAGCAAAATACCAAATTATTTGGCAAAAACAGTGTTATGTGGTATGTTTGTGTTTGTGTGCACTTTTGTAGGTAAGAAGATACATTTCCAAGCAAACAAGGAAAATTCAAGCTCAAATGGATGAAAAAGACAAAAGAGGATCAAAAGTGACAAGACTTTGAAGTTCAAGGACCTATCTTGACAAGTTATGAAAGTTGAAGGACTAGAAGTGCAAATAATGAAAAGTCAATATTCAAGTCAAACCTAGTCAACTATCAAGTCAACTCAGTCAAAGGACCATTTTGTACAAGTTATGGAAGTTAAAGGACCAAAAATGTCAAAGGAATGAAGATCCTAGCTTGAAACAAGAATCTGCCAAGTACAAGGACTAGTTCTGCCAATTGTTGAAAGTAATTTGAAGTTTAATCCGTGTGAAGTGTTGAATGGCCAATGAGAATCAAGTAAATAATAAACATGGATCACCACGTCACCCACTACTGCCGCCTTTCATTTATTACACAATCCTAACAGTGTAATCCACAACTCATCTTTTAAGCCAACCAGGAAATGACACGTGTCATCTTCTTCAAAGATAAAAATTGCCAGGATCGCGTTTTTGATAGAAGCAATTTCAGAGAAAGTTATAAACACCAAAGATGATCGTTTTGAAGAGAGGAATTCAATGGTGCAATCCAATTAACAAATCATCCAGTCAATCAAAAACACCCAAATCATGGTTCATACCTTCAAGTGCCAAATGCAGAATTTTTCCACGTGGCAAGTTATTACTGGTCCTGACACGTCACCAACTCCAACAAACTCTCATCTCTTGCCTATAAATACCTAGACTAGTCCTCATTTGTAGAAGGGTAGCTTAAAATTGTAAAAACACATAGTTCAATTTCCCTTTCCTTTTTCTCTCACTTTTCCCCTAACTACTCAAGAGTCTGACAAACTCTTGAGTTAGTTAGTTAGTTGGTAGCTTGTAACAACCTTTGTAATTGAATTCATTCAATAAAATTCAAATTACCTTTTTCCCGCCAAATTCTGTTATTCAAATTCCAGTTCCTTTCCTGCTATTGAGAGATCTTATTGTTGCTGTTTGATGTTTGTTATGATCATACATTGATCATAACTGACATTGGTGAAGTCTTGTAGCTGTTTGATCAGAATTCAGTCCATACCATTGTTCATTTGAAGATTTGTAGCAGAATGATAATTATAGATGATTGTAGCTGATTTGTTTGTTGATTAAGTGTTCCCTAGTGATAAGGTGGTGGTTATCACTAGGGCAAGAGAGCTCAGCGCTCCTCTTCTTCCCAAAGGATATCTTCATTAGGTTCCAAAGTTCTTGTTTTAGTTCCTCTAAACAGTCAAATTGCATGCTCAATTTCCTAGTTTAATTCTGATGGCTGCATGATTTACTTGATAGTAATTGAAGTTTGATTGATCTTAGTTCATTTGTAGCTTAATCTTGCCTTCTTGTTTACTGAATTGATAGCTTTGTAGTTACTGCATCATTCTTGTCATCTTTTTAGCCTTATAGCTTATTTGCTGTTCTAGTCTTGCTAATTGTTTGTTCTCAGCTTGAATACTTTACATTTAGTCTATTAAAACTAGTCTGCTATAACATTTGAATCAGCTTAAGTCAAAACTTGATAAGTCTTTGTTAAATCTTGTTAGAAGCATATAAAGGAGTGTTTGGGAATAGATCTTAAATAGATTTCAAGTGTTGGAAATTTGTGTTTAAGAGTTCATTTCTAGTCATTAAGTGGTAACAAGTAGTTTTAAGCCTTTTGCAGGTCAATTTCAAAGTCAAAAAGGCAAATGGCAATAGAATAGTTTGGGTCATCCTTTATTCAGCTTTGTTCTTTAAAACTTGCCAATTTCAATTGCTGATTTCTCATTCATTCCTTGATGAAATTTTCTCAAATTTGTTTCTAGACTTAGCTTATATCATAAACTTTTAGATTCTAAGAGGAAATTCTACAGTATTAGCTTATAAGCTGGTAATAAGCTTTTTGGTCAAGGTCTGAGCAAATTCCATTCTCTGATATAAAGTGTTGACTGTTTTCCTAGTTCTCCTAATCCACTTCACAAAAGTCATGATTTTCTTTCACCAATCCAGTTAGTTAGTGTTGAATACTGATTTTTGAAGATTTGAGCTTTTTCCAAAAATTCGGTCAAACTTGGTCAACATAAGCTCAAAAGAGCTTATTTCAGATTTCTAGCTTGTTACTGAATGAAAATGGTTCTGGTTTGATTTCCCGTTCTTGTAATCAAGTGCTTAATCAGTTTCTTTACAAAAATCAAGTTGTGACTGTTTGGTTTAAGCTGTAGCTTATTTTGAGCTTATTGATAAGCACTCTTTTGCTTATTTCTGAATTTTAGCTTAAATCCTTGAACACACGTAGCTTATATTGGATTTTAAGTCTTTTGCAAGTGGTTTCATTTGATTTGGTTGAGTAATAAGCTCAAACGAGCTTATTGTTTCTTGTAACCCGTTTTTAGTTAAAAATTTTACTAAATTGCACTTTGGTCCTTACATTTCATTCAGTGTTAACTTTTTGGCTAAACTTCCAAGTAATTAGGGTTTGCTATAGTTAGTCCCTGGACTTTTAGAGTTGTTAGATTTCAGTTAGGAATTTGTTGGTTTGTTACATTTTTAGTTAGTTTGTTAAAGTTTTTGCATTGTTAATCCTCATAGTTTACTGTTTTGCATTCTTAGTCCCTATAGTTGTAGAATTTACATTTTGAGCATTTACATTTCATAGAAATTACATTTTCAGTCCTTTTAGTTTTATATTTTGCATTTTAGACTTTTACTTGAATAAAAACGTGGTATTTGCAAATTGTTTTACATATAAGTAGTTTAATATTTTTCATTTTTAAATAGTGTTGTTTGAATTAGCAATAGATTACCAAGCAAGCTTGAACAACCAAGAACAATAATAAATCTGATATTGATTGGACTTTCTATTGGTTAAGAACTGAGAAAACGAACTTGCATTATATTACATTTCAACTAACAAAATTTAACATTAGAGAAGTTGCAAGCCTTGATGTTAGGTATATGTTGGTGACAAAGGTAAAGTAAAAAACCATAATGGCATTTTCAACGGGTTGCTACAATATAGTTACAAGAGTTTATATAGACTATGTACATGACCTACTATGATACAATACATCAAATAATACAGCGAGATATGATACAGTACAGAATGAATAGAAATTTACCAACTGAATGCACAAAATGAGCAATTACTTTCATCAGCCTTTGGCTCGAGCACCACCGGGATTTTCTCTACTTGGTAACCACCCAACACCTCTAAAGTGACTTGCCCATCATGAAGTAACTAATGTCCTTCAAAACAAAACTGCATCTTTTCACCATTGGAATACATAACAGCCCATCTTGGCTCTACCATTCCCCTCACTCTTAGGATACAATTGAATTATGGTTTTAAAATAAGGGTAGATTAACACCTTAGCCACCAAGTGTATGTAGTAGTGTAGTATAGGCTAATGTCGAGTGTTAAAGAAGGTGAAGATGAAATCACAATAATTAAAAAGTGAACTTGCATGAAGTCACCATATGACCAACTTTACACTGGTCAAGAATTATGTACATACAAATCACTTCTGTAAGCGACACTCTTTCCATTTACAAAGGTGATAAGCTGCAAACTTCGACCATGTACATAGTTAATTCCAATAAGTTGCAGGATGTGAGTGAATTACAAACAAATCATAATCAAGTGGAGTCTAATCTACCTGCTTATACACATTTATAATAATCATATTTGACAAACTACTTTCGCTAAAAAATTCAGAGGACAAGGGTGACATGTTAAGTCGCCCTTTCAAAAGCTCTAATTTTTAGTTGAGACTGTTTTTATGAAAAATATACCTATAAGCCCGGTTTTATGATAAACTTGAGTAACTCAAAAAACAATTGTACCTGAAATATGCCATCGCCTTATAGATTGCTTTTTAACATAATAATAATAGAAGTCGACCAAGATGAACATGTGAATCCCTTTTCTTAGCAAGACTGATGGCAACCAAAAGTATCCACTTCCCAATTAGAACAGATTCATAAACATAAGGGTTGATTATTAACAACACCAATACAACAGTAAAGTTATACAAGGGTTAATTCATACATATATTATGTGTACCCAAGCAGTTCAAATAACGGATCTGTTATGTTCAGATTTTCTCTGCATGTCAGTTGGGTTGGACCCAAATTGCCATACGCCTACACACTTTCACATAACTGTTATTGCTTCATAGCTGCAATTTAGGAACATAGAAATGGACCAGTTCGTACAAAAATATGAAATTATATTTATCATGTATCACTAACATTTCAGAAAGATCCATGAGTTTTTAATTACTTCATGACACTGATTTAGATTTTTATATTACAATGTATGTATGTGTGAAAAGCGCTGGTTGTTACCAGATATTAATGTCACCAAATTAATGATATGCACTCCAATTATGTACAACATAGAAAAGAAATTACGTCATCCGAGTATTCACTCACAATTATGTCCATTTTACCCGTCCTATAATGTCATATTAAGCCCATATTCTAGTAGGGCCAAAACCCTTCCAAGTCCCTCAATAGCCCATATTTTCGTACGTTAATTTGGCAACGCAACCAGACTCGCCCTCTTTTCACTGGTGTAAAAAACCCATTTCTGACCCACCTACCTTTCTATCTCTTTTAAAGGCATTTGACAACAGAATCATACTACCTCGTCTTTGAAGGCAATGGCATCTTCCTACTATGTGTATCTATCTCTCTTTGACAAGTTTTTCAGACAGTTAAGTATGTGCAGTCCCTTACTTAACTATAAATTATATTGTCTTATGGAAACTATCCTAAAAAAATACTGTAATAGAGAAAACATCTGCCAACATAGCTATTAACTATTTAGAGATAGTCATTTGATCCCATTTACTTATAATTAGGGTGCTTTATGTTGTGTTTCAAATCAAATGGTTGATGGCTAAAGCAAAAAATTACAGCT